>CM076578.1:1942311717-1943695207 GCA_034641835.2 Pinus albicaulis
CTGGTATAATAAACTTCCCTAGAAGCAAGATAGATAACCCTTGGAGATCTTGTAAAGTTGTTTTGTGAGATGATATGATTGGGATAAAGAGCAATGAAGGGTTCTTAAATCTGAAAAAGGGAAGTAGTAGGCAGAGGTAAAACGAAAGAGGGAGAAATTAAGGGTTCCCTACTCTGGAAATCAGAAGAAAACATAAAAATGACAAACAGTAAAGACAGGGTGCTTTTAACAAATCCTAAAGTAATACTTATGTTCATTCATTCAAATTTAGAAAAAATAATGGATTGCATGTAACAAAGAAAGATAACAATGACAAGTAGGAAAGACTTCACTCCAAATAGCTCATCACATGAATCTTGAAACATGATGCTAGTTGATCTGATCCAGTCTGCTACTTGAAATTTGAAACACAAAAAGCCTTCAAGTCCACAAAAATGACTATAGAAATCTTCAGCAATTTATTCCACATAATAATTCTAAAGACGAAGTATTTATACATAATTGTTTACAAAATATCCTAGAATGATTCTAGGAATTATCTAAGGGAAATAAAAATATCTTTACAACAATAATAGGGACAGATGCTCAACAAATCAGCAAGTTGTCCTATTAATTCAAATAAAATAGACACTGATTGAGGATAAGATGCAGCTAGCTGCCTTGCTGTCTTACTTGCTGGCTTTAGATATTTCAAGTCTGTTTTGAAATTTGATCTACTTTAAATGATACTCCTTCACTGATTCTCTTTAACCTCTGATACTCTTTAAACTCTGTAAAATATCTTTTACTGTTGTAAAAAGTCCGTTCGACTGCAATTTTAGCAAACTATTTTCACTGTTATCTTTCTGCCTTCTTATCCTTCATAGTAAATCTTTTAATGACTACCAAACTTCATCACTTGGAATTTGTATTTTATTTTTCTTCCTGAAGTTTTCATCGGCTTCTGTGTACCTGGAAAAATTTGGTTTAATGAAAAACGTGTGTTTTATCTCATGTTGTAAATAGAATAAGTCCTCAAAACTTAATAGTAAGACTTTTCATGTTGGAATTCCTTCTCTACCACCTGATTTTTCAACTTGCTCCTTGGCATATTCTCTGATATTTTTATTGTAATCCTCCTGAGGCATTAATTTTTCATTGATGACCAAAATATTAGGTAAACTTCTCTGCCTCAAATTCTCAAATTTGACCATAAACCTAGTTATGGTGATGTTCATATTCTCACATTTTTCCTCAAGTTTCTTCATTAGGTTCTTTTTGGTGATAACTTTCCTTATCTCAAGGATAGTTTCAGTCCTGTCAGTAATTTCAAGTTCTTCTAGCTCTTGTTTGTTTTTGTTGTTAAGGAACTTGATTAATTCTATTGCTTGTTCTGGTTTGTTAACCAGTTCCTCCTTAGTCTTCTAAATCTCTTCTGATGCTGCTTTGAGTAAATCTCTCTAATCAAAAATCACTTGAATTGAGGGCCATACATCATTGATGGCTTCTATGTTCTTATTCCACAAATGATTTTTCACATAGGAAATATGTTCCTTCAAGGTTAATTCCTTCTGTAATTTCTTCAATTCTTCATTTAGTCCAATGGCCTTTTGCTCATGTGTTTTTGCATTTATTTGAGCCAACTTGTTTGTATTTTCAATATTTTCAACCATCTGTTTCAACCTGTTAATCTCACTTGTCTTAAGAGACATTTCTTCCATAGTTTTCACTAATTTTATGGCCTCATCTGTAGGGTGAAATTCTATTGTAGATGATTCTGTAGCTGATGTTGTGGATGAAATCACTGGCACTGCAATATCTAGTGGTTCTTTGGGTGCCAAATTTCCTGCTAAAGTTGAAGGCACAGTTGTAGTGATTACAAGAATAACTGTAGGAATTTCTGGTACTTTTGGTGTTTCTTTTTCCTGGACAAGTTTATCCATTTGAATCTCCATTTCCTTTATCTGTGATGTTAATTGAAAAATCAAATTCATCATGTCATCCTTCTCTTTTTTTCCTTCTATTATTTCCTTGGTTTGAGGATGTTAACTTGATGCCAATTTAAGTTTTTTCCTCAATGCTGCAATGTCCTCATTTTTCTTTTTTACTAACTGCTCTGCTGCTTTGACATTAGCAGGGTCTAATCCAACCTACAAGACTAATTCTTCCAAAGACTTGATTCTTAGTTTTTTTGCATATAAGGATGCTTTGTCTAATTTCATTTGATCTTTCATATTTGAGATGGTGTTCTGGAGTTTCTGAGCACTCTTGGCTTTAGTTTTAACAGTAGAGTAAAACATTTCTGAAGTATGTCTATGGAATTCAATCTCATCAAGAGCATGAATTTTTTATGTTTGGACTTCTACATCAATCTTCTTATAATATAGCACTATCTTTGGATATTTCATTGTATGCTGCAATATTGACATGATTAGCTTTTGGTTTGAATAATCAAAGGCAGACAAAAGTCTATTTTGAACATTTGGTGTTTGTTTGAGATATTGAGAGTAGATATTGTTTTTTATCTCTTCATTCTTTAACTTGATCTGTTTGTACTTTTCTTTAATATCTAGATCTTTCTCCTCAGCTGTCTGTGAGGATGAGGCTTCCATGCTCTGTTGTCTTTCCATCAACTGTGCATTTTCATTATCAACTTGTTCTTCATTCTGATTCTTAGTAACTGGCTCATTGATGATGACAGTGGAAACATTTGTATTGGTTTCTAGGAGATCTGTTTCTTCAACATAAATGGTTACCTTTTCTTTACCTACTGAATCGGTTTTTGTAATATCCCAAAATAGGGAAAATAAGTAGTATTGGGAATATCTTAAGATATTCCAATTTTGGACTACTCAGCAATGCATCCATAGAAAAACAAATTTTCAGAAATGTAAACCATAGAAATGAAAATGAACACTTTTATTCACTAGATACATCCATATATCATCTAATTCCAAGAGGATATCAGGAATAAATGAAACTAGGTGAGGTAAACAGACCTCCCACACTAGTGTAGCTGAAAATGACTAAAAAACCCTAGACACTGCTACTCAGAAATAATGCACAAAAGGGACTGCGCAATATTATGAGGGTTTTAACTTAGAAATTAAGGAAATAAATAGATCTACTCATATATTGGATAAACAAGCTTACAAACTTAGATCTAATCTCCTTATATAAAAGGCAAGAGAACCCAGCAAGGGTTTCTTGTCAAAACACTCTGCATACAAATGTGATCTTCATAAAATTACTGAATAATCACTACAACACTAAAGCATAAGAGTGTAGAAGGCTGAAAGATGATTGATCTAATTTAGATCCCTAAAGGGCTCCTCCCATGAAAGGTCGGACCTTTCAATCACAAGAAAACAATGCAACAGAGCCACTAGACCATCTGTTGAATGTTGCATCCAAAATAACGCATTCCCTAGCTGGAACAATGCTGGGAATGTAGGGGAAATGTGTGGTATGATACCACAGATCTGAATTAGGCTCTAGAGCTCTCCAAATAGGTCCCTCAAGTGAAGGAAACCTTCCTCCAATGAGAAACTAGCTCAAAAACCTGGATTCCAATCCCTTCCACTGCTGCACCCTGCAACACTGCACAATCTCCGACAAAAACTACGCTGATGAAGTAGGCTGAAGCTTGGATTGAAAACCTGATGTGGAATTATGAATTAAAACTCTCCCAATGAGGCTCCTCAAGGAGAGAGGCGGGATTCCCGCTTGGGAACACTCGGTGCTAAACAACACTGCAACCCTGCTAAGCAGCAAAGGAAGCAAAAAGTCTTAGAAAACAAAATAAAAATCTAAAAACATGAATAATAATGTTGCCATCCTCTTCCTTAAATAAAACATGATTTTTCTTTCCCTTGGCCCCACTCAATTAGGTCATCTCTATCCAAATATTCATCTCCCTCCAAAACTGTGTTATTCCTTCTTGGATTCCTCCTCCTCCACAACTGCGTTGTTGACTTAGTCAAAGTGGACTGAATCAACTTGATATTATCCCTGTTCACACATGGAGGTGTTTTATTAAGCTAGAAAGAGTGTCCCCTTTAACACTAGGAGTGTTTTTATCCCCCCTTATGAGACTTATGGGATTTTCTACCCATTTATTCACCGGCTAGAGCTGCTGCTAACTCTAATGTTCCATTTAGCTTTAAAGCTAAGATTTTGGAACATTACAGTCCTCCCCTCCAAAATATTTTCTTGTCCTCAAGAAAATGTATAGGGATAGAAAAATTTCTCTCCTCCTCCTCATGTGGCCCCCCATCAATAGCCTCCACCACGGTATCAAGAGAATTTTTAAATAAATTGTCATCCAATGTTTCCTCCCAAGTGTGCAAAACCAAATGGTCTACATCAATCAAAGGTGGAAAGTGTGAATGGAAACCTGCTTGCTATCTCATGGCCTCCACAAAGTAGGATTGATGACCAACATGGTGAATGAGTGCCTCCCTCACCCATGCTATCATCCAAATGAAATGAGCCATCCTAGGTAGCTCATCAAAACAATCATCAACCCCGATTTTATACAATGTGTTGGGGCTGTATGGGGAGATTGGATCTTGCCATCCAAATGGTTTCTCTCTCCATTTATGGTAAACATGGGGTTTCCTCTGTCCTTGGGCTGAAATGACATGGCCTCCAAGAGTGGCCCAATTTCCCCCATCAAACAATTTAGCCATGAAGTGCCTCCTCAAGTTCTTCAAGTAGTCCCTCCCACAAGAAGGAAAAAAGTGTGATGTGGAAATCATGGTTTTCCCATGGTCCCTCCTGAAATGTACAACATGTAAAGTGGGGAGAATCATGCTCCCAATGGGCACCTTCAATCTCAAGCCCACTCTCCAACCAAAGCTTCCCATGAACATAAACATATCAGCAATATATGGAAGCAAAGTACAATGAGAACAAGTTGCCAAGTGACAACCGGAGAGTGAATCATGTTCCATTCATAGAACCAGTGCAGTGCATCCTTTGCTTGCATCAAAATAAGAAATAACAAGTGCTTTACCAGCCACTTTTTTTCTTCCACATTCGTCTCATAATATGGAAACATGAAGTTACAAGATGGTGTCAATGGTGTACACCAAGAATCATGTGGCTTCCCCCACAAACCACCAACAAGGTTGCCAAAATCAATGCTACAAATAGCTACAAGTACATCATCATACCACATCCAAGAAGGAACAACTCTTCTTGATACATCATGCTGCTCAAACAAGGAAAAGAAGTACAATACAAAATTTGAAATTATACCTCCTCCCTCATGCACTTGAGATCTTGAGCGAAAATGGCTCAACTGGAATTTCTCCCTCACCTCCAATGAGTAGGGAAGTGGCTATGACCTCATCTTCATTACCATCCGGGCTATGCATCTCTCCATATGCTGAAATATTTCATGTTGGATGCCCTCCCAAGTGAACTCCTCCACCAACTGGAAATATGCATCAAAGTGCATAGAAGATAAGTCCTCATGTGCTGCATGTAGCAGTTTCCCCTTGAAACTAGAAGCTCTAGTCAAGAAGACTCTGCCCTGTGAATAGATGACCATATCATCCACCATATACTCATCATCTCTATCTGGGCCATCGAGAATCATGCATTCACCAAGATCCTTGGAGTACTCTACCAAGTGTTGAGATATCCAATAAGGATCAATCCTCCTAAGAGACAGCGCTGGTGATCTGCAATGTGAAGCTCTACACATGTTGCTTTCTTTTCCTTTGACATCCCTCATGCCAATGTCATCCTCCAAATTGCTGCCATGCCCATTATGAAACATCTCATGCTCCAAAAGAAGTAGGGATTCTTGGAAGTTGGCTTCCCATGAGAAGCTCTCATCCAAGCAGAATCTCCCAATATTGGCCAATGCAAGCATAAGTGGCCTCTATCTACTCCAATGTATGGAGGATTCCTTCCTCAAAGGAAGTACCCTCTTTTTCTCCAAATCCATGGAGCAGATCCCTTGCACCATGAAGGTGCCATCCTCCATGACTGCAGCAACCTCTGTCAACGCAGTACAGATAGTGAGAGTGCGTGTTGCTGAAAATGGAAGGATGTCCCCCTCCTCCTTGAGTTTATCCCAAACTCTCTGCACTGCACTAGACTCCTCCAAAGTTTCCACCTCTTTGGAATCTAAGAGGGGTGAACCAAATGGAAAGATACCTCTCATCAACTTTATATCAGGTGGCCTCCTAGGTGGAATGCCTCCATGTAGTGAGACATCAATGTCAAGAGTAGACTGCACATATGGTTGGGAAACCTTGCCCCTGCCCTTGCAGTGCAAATCAGTCTGCCTCTTCCTTGCATTATCCTTCTGAAATAGAGAAGGGTGTGTGCCTCTCATCAAGTGAGGCTGCTCTTCCTCTCCACCTCCTCCTTCGAGTTGCAATGCTGCACAATCATGTTGCTCACTGATTGTGCTGGGACCTCTATGTATGAGATCTTGGGGAACTTCTTGTAAGGGTACAAGAATCCATCATGTTGGAGCATGTGCCCCTCCTCCCTCTACATGAGGTACTAGATGTGCTCCAGATGTGACAGCGTTGTTTCTCTCTTCTCCTTCATCAATGTGTGTAAGCAACATTTCAACAATTGGATCCTCCTCTGAAAAAGAGATCCCCATGCCCTCTTGTTTAGGAATATGGACTAGAATTCTTGCCTCCGACAATGTGTTAGGCAAGATGTCAGCTTATCTCATGGTTTTATGAAGTGGAGTTTCCTCCATCACATGCAAGGGTTTTTTTTTCTCAATTTTTCCTTGTGTATGTGTCTTAGGAATTTTTCCACCAAACCTTCCCACTAATGTTTCAATGAACCTTGCATAAGAGGAAGTTTTTGCATTCTTTAAAGAACAAGATTCAAAAATCCACCATGCATGGGCCTTACCTCTGAAATGCAGCGCTGCAACTCTGATGGCCTCGTCTTCAGAAATATGGTGCTGCTGAAAACAAGAGTCTAGCTCCTTCACCCAAGCTTCAGCTGAACATGTAGGTGATCCGGAAAAAGTGGATAGTAGAAATCTACCCACACCCTGCTGCTGGCCCTTCTCCACTTGGATCTTGAAAAACCCTTGGAAATCAGTATGATCTCTAAACCTCTCAGTTTGAGATTCATACTCCCTCAACAAATCACTAAGATTCATCCTCTTAGGCATTCTTTCTCCTCTCATCCATCTTAAGATAGACCTGGGCACTTGACTGCGTTGTGCATCATGGTGTGTAGCTGCATGCTCACACTCACCATGTGAAAATATAGATTCAGCTCTAGATCCAAACTCCTTTGGAGATCCCATCTCCAATCTCATTTTCTTCAGCTCTCTTTGAAAGCTCTGCATATATTTTGGAAGAAGCTTTGTAAGATTGTCTTCCTTTCTTCCTTCACATACTGAAGACTTCTCCTTTCTGTCCATCTCCCCTAAAAGTGTAATGGCCTGAGATCCACAGGCTCAGCCAATATTGAAGCTCTGATACCACTGTAATATCCAAAAATAGGGAAAATAAGCAGTATTGGGAATATCTTAAGATATTCCAATTTTGGACTGCTCAACAATGCATCCACAGAAAAACGCATTTTCAAAAATTTAAGACATAGAAATAAAAATGATCACTTGGATCCACTAGATACATCCATCTATCATCTAATTCCAAGAGGATATCGGAAAGAAATGAAACTAGGTGATGTGAACAGACCTCCCACACTAGTGTAGCTGAAAATGACTAAAAAACCCTAGACACTGCTACTCAGAAATAATGCACAAAAGGGATTGCATAGTCTTATGAGGGTTTTAACTCAGAAATTAAGGAAACAAATAGGTCTTCTCATATATTAGATAAACAAGCTTACAAACTGAGATCTAGTCTCCTTATACAAAAGGCAAGAGAACCCGGCAAGGGTTTCTTGTCAAAACATTCTGCATACAAATGTTATCTTCAGAAAATTACTGAATAATCACTGCAAAACTGAAGAATAAAAGTGTATAAGGCTGAAATATGAATGATATTATGTATATCCATCAAGGGCTTCCTCACATGAAAGGTTGGACCTTTCAATCACAAGAAAACACTACAACGGAGCTACTAGACCATCCATTGAATGCTGCCTCCAAAATAATGCATTCCCTAGCTGGAACAGCACTAGGAATGTAGGGAAAATGTGTGGTCTGGTACCACAGATCTGAAATAGGCTATATATCTCTCCAAAAAATTCCCTCAAGTGAAGGAAACCTTCCTCCAATGAGAAACTAGCTCAAAAACCGGGATTCCAATCCCTTCCACTGCTGCACCCTGCAACACTGCACAATCTCCGGAAAAAACTGTGCTGATGAAGTAGGCTGAAGCTTGGCCTGAAAACCTAATGTGGAATGATGAATTAAAACTCTCCCAATGAGTCTCCTCGAGGAGAGAGGTGGGATTCCCACTCGGGAACACCCGGTGCTAAACAGCATTGCAACCCTGCTAAGCAGCAAAGGAAGCAAAAAGTCTTAGCAGAAAAAATAACAATCTAAAAACATGAAGAATAATGCTGCCATCCACTTCCTTAAATAAAACATGATTTTTTTTGCCCTTGGCCCCACTCAATTAGGTCATCTCTATCCAAAGATTCATCTCCCTCCAAAATTGTGTTATTCCTTCTTGGATTCCTCCTCCTCCACAACTGCGTTGTTGACTTAGTCAAAGCGGACTGAATCAACTTGATATTATCCCTGTTCACACGTGTAGGTGTTTTATTAAGCTATAAAGAGTGTCCCCTTTCACACTAGGAGTGTTTTAATCCCCCCTTAGGAGACTTATGGGATTTTCTACCCATTTATTCATCGGCTGGAGCTGCTGCTAACTCTAATGTTCCATTTAGATTTGAGGCTAAAATTTTGGAACATTACAGTTTTAGGCATTTTATTATATCTGATCTTGAACTTAATTTCAATGGTAGTTTCAGCAACATAGGTGCCTTCTTCTCTTACTCCCTTAGTGGCTTTCTCTGTTTGATCAATAGTCTGTAAAGTGTGACTAGTATCACTTCCCTTCATTGCATCTACTAATGTATTCTCTGTCCACTCAGTCTGATTTGCATATTTTCTACCTTTGGTTTTATTTCATGAATGAAGGGTGTTAACTTACATTTAACCCTCATTTTACTTAGGATCCCTTGTGGATCATAATTCCAAGGAAATCTTTCTTCAAATCTGTACTCCAATAGATGATTAGTTGCCTCTGCTTCTGCATCTCTATGATTGCAAATGAATGGTGCTACTTGATTCTTCAATTTGAACTGTGTTTTCTTCTTTGCTACTAAGAAATTGATAGACTCAGAGTTTAATATTTTCCTGATATACTCCAAGGAAAAAATCCTCATTGATACATGTATGGGTAACTTGTAAGGCAACAAATTAGATCCAAAAAAATCTAATCTCATTATGTTTTTCATATAAGTACCAATCACCAATCTTGGTTTGTTCTGATAATTGTAAAATATTCTTCATCTCATCATTTATCCTTGGATTCTTTGTATTTGTTATCATTTTGATCAACGGATGAATGAATGAATCTGAAAACTCTGCATATGTGAACTCTGTGGACTCTTTCCTGATTAAAGAGGTCCAAAAAATGACTGAAAGAGGATTACCCTCTATGTCAAGCTTTTGAAGAGTTAATGGAAAATTAACTGCTTGAAAATATAAGAACATGTGAAAGAGGAAGGATGTGTATCTGAACACTCCTTCAATTGGAAATTTAATCAATTGATCATGAATATTGTCTGCAATATAACTAGCATATTCAAAGATTATACATGGAGATTTTCATGGGGTAAAAGTGGATAAGAAACCCAAAATGGATTCATTTGTATGTTCATTAGTAAAATACCCTAGAATGAATGAAAGCATGGAAATTACATGCCTTGAACCCTCTGGAAATATTGAAGTGGAATATGGGGGATTAATTTGAGGAATTTCTACATGTAAAGGCATAAAAGTTTGGAATATCAGGAATCTTTTGGGAAAATCAAGGCCAATATACATCTTGGTAAGGGCCTCTATGGATAAAGGGACTTCTTGAGGATTAAGGTGGAGCTGTAGCATTTGGTTGATGGATTCAACAATAATGGTGAGAAGCACTTCTTTGGTGGTATTTACTATAGCTCTCTGCTCAGGCACATAATACTGTTGACATAACCTAATGACCTCTTGACATGGATGAGTTACTAGGACAACATATTTGGGCAAGTGTGATTCCCAAATATGGACTTCTTCTTCATTATCTAAGGATTTTTCATAGCTCTAGTTATGAATGTCTAGCAGATTAAATTCAATAATTGGGTTTGCTATCTTGTAGTCAACATTAGCTAATGGAATATGCTCAATGTCTACGATACGGGGTTGTAAAGTATTTACAATAATAGTAGCCTTAGAAGTCATGGCTGGAGTTGATTTTGACACTTTAGAACCTTCAGGATTGCTAGAACTCTGCTTTTTAGGCATTTTAGCTACTTCTACAAGATTAGACAGTTTGCAGAAGTATATTTTACTTTAGCAAAGGTTTCTTGTATAAAATATGGTCTTTCTTTGGGCTCTTCCTTCCAATTTTGGATTCTCAATAGGATTTTACAGACTTTTACTGGTTTTAAACAAGAAACAAGGGTTTCCTGAGTTTTATCAATGATTAATTGGGCTAGAAATCCTTTAAGGTCAGGCAAAAGAGTTTAGGATATCTTTAGAGGGTTTCTGGGCTTAATTTGGGTTTTAAAACAATGCTCAGCATAAACAGGGATTTTCTCAAAAATTTTGACAGGGTTTCGCCTGTTTTTTGGACTTTTTGATAGGGTTCTATGAATCAATTTTGAATGCTCACTGGAATTGTCTTTTTAAAGGTCTTTTAAAACTAAAAACAAGCTCAAATTTTGGAAGAAAACCTGTTATATGCAAGTACAGGGTTTCAAAGTATTTTCTGAGGTCTTTTGAACGGATTTGAATGACTTCTTTCTGAACTCTGGAGCAATGCAAAGCTCCTCTTCAATCTGCAATGGGTATAGGCTCAAATTTGCAGTTTTTGGGCATAAAAAAGGTGGAAATTGCTCGTTTTGTAGTCGAGGTGGCATATACAGGGTTTATGCGTAGAAAATATAGGAAATGAATGCATTTCCGACGTTTATTATTCATAGTATGGCTAACATGTGACAGCAATTAATGGCGGTCACATCAGGCAGGAAGGTGGTTTTCGTCTTTTGAAGGGAGAAACCACAGGTGGCTTATCGCGTGCCTTTTTGGTGGTAAATGGTTTTAGATGAAATGAACACGATCTAATGAGAATGGACCACATGGAGGAGAGAGGAAATCACAATACCAACCATTTCACGTAGTTTTGAGATGGGGAACATCGCGCAAGTTAATTTGCGATATGGAATTTCCGCCGTCGGATCTTGGGGTTCGATTGTGAACGACCCAAATTGATTGCGAAAGGTGCATCGAGATTTGGTAGTGGGGTCGGGGTTTATTAACGCGACGGGGAGGTTTAAAATTAATGAATAGGAGTTTATTAAAGTATTAAACCTTAGGCTTTATATAATAGATGGGGGGAGGTAATGTAATATATGCGTTAATAAAAACATTTCATCAACGTTTAATTAATACATAGGCGCGGGTCATATTATATAGTTTTTAAACATTTGTCAATAGTTTAATAACCATAGGGGGCAGGGATTATATTTTATGGATAAGTTTAAACCAATGGAAATAAGGGCGGGGTTTTATTTTGTCACATGGGTTATTATAACATTGGTTTAAACATTAAAATAGAGGGTTTTGTGGGTTTATTTAAAATAAAGGGATTTAATACTATACGGGAGGGAATAGCTTAGGGAGTTAATAAATAAGTTAGAAGTTAAAAGGGATAATGTATATAATGAATAAAATACATGTTTAACTCTAAGTAAAGTGAAAAATAAAGCATAGCTTGTCTTTGTTGTATTGTTCCACACTTTAACTTAGGATAAATGCAATTTATGGGTTTTTTGAATGATTTTTGAAAGGAGATGAAATTAGTTATTTAGGGTTTTACTTTTAGTAAGTAAAATGGGTTTTTACTTAGGAAAAAGGGATTATGATTAAGAATGAAGGATAAATGCAGATGAATATGGGTTTTGTGTAGGAAATCAATATTTTTAACTAATCAGTCATCGAGCCTTGGATCCAGTCCCAACAAAAGTTAGAAAAATGCTCTGAACCCTTTTAACTAGTAGTTTAGAATACTGAACAATTGTAGGGGAGGGGAAATTAGTGATTTTTTCCCGATGATGCTTTATTACATGCTTGCACAACTGCTTTCTACCTACCCATCTTTATTTCTAACATTTTTACTTCATTTTCATGGGTGCATTTAGGCTTGCAACCCTAAATCATTTTTCTTTCAAAGCATAAGTCTATCTAAGTCTAACCTTATTTCATCTGAGGGCTCAGATTAAACTGTTGAGCTCCTTATTTATTCTCTATCTTATCTACTAATTTGTCAAGTTTATACTGTTTGACATATATTTATTCTCTATCTAAAACATGAAATTCAAACCATGAAAATTTAAGATTAAACTGTTTAACTAATCATGGATTATGGCATTTATTGACAATCTGCACATAATCATTATTCTTGCAGTAAAATTAAATAGTAGTGGCATTTTGGCTTGCTCACTTTCAGGTCTTATTTTTCTCTTTTTCTTTTTGGGGTATATCTTTTTCTAAGTCCTTTGATCTTTCTTTTAGGACTTTTACCCTCTTTTCACTTTTTATTATTTTTCTTTTTTTCAAAATATGGGAAAACAACTTGTAGAAATCAAGGTACGTACATATTTACAAGACCATCAAAGTCAATTCAAAAATTATGAACCCTATGTTGGGGCCCTTGTTTTGAAGATCAACAGATTTTGAATGATGGCGAGCACGTGGCGAAATGCAACCTCGGTAGGCAGGGAGGTGTCAGGGTTGCGGAAAGGCAGAGGACAGGTGTCGCAGTGGTTGTGTGATCAAGCATAGACAATGGAAGGGCATGGAAGGAAACAGACCGTGAACTCCCAGTGAATGAAAAAGAAACAAAACACAGCCGAGCAAGAAACAGGGAAGAACTGTTAGTCACGTGAGCGGGAGAATAAATAAGCAACCAGCCAACAGAGAAGAGCGTTGGTACAGACGGAATAGGCAGCAGGGAGCCACAAGAGAGCTCCATCGGATTGCACTGTTCTCCTCTCTTCTTAATTACTATAATTTCTCTCTGTCCCTCAGGACGTATTCTATTTTGTTCTGTTCTATGCTCCTCTATAGCAGAGCTCTGTAATGATTTTCCTCTGAAGGCTGCTAACTAATATATCAAAGATGGTTGTTGTGATATGTGATGTCGAATATGAATGAGCGTTGTTCATAGCTGTGTTTAAAATTTTGTTTATTGCTAGTTTAACTGTTTCCCCGAAGAATATATGTTGCGGAATGTTCTGTCATGGCTGTTTAACTCCTTAGTATAGCTTTGGTTCACCTGTTTGGATGTTGGGAAACTGATACCGATCTACTCTCAATCACAGTAGGGTCATGGAACACCTCGGGTGAGACTCTCTGCCCTTCATAGCACAGTGGAAATGCCGACGTGAATCTAGACTACATCGGAAAACCTTGTTGGCCCTTAGCCCTGAACTTGGGTCTTCTCTGCGAGACCTATTTTCTCGCTAACAAATGGTTCCATTGCCGGGACCCGAAAATACATTGGGGAGCTAGATCATGGTATCTCGGATCTTCGAAAGAGAAATACGAAGCTGGTGGGATAACCACCTAGATCAATTCATAGCCCAGCAAGCTGAGCTGAGACGATAGAAAGAAAAGATGATTAAAGACTTGGTCCTATTTTCTGACTCTGCTAGTGATACCTACGAAATATTTTGGGGAAAGTTCCCAGAAGAACTCTACAACTCATTGCGGAGGCTTCAGAAAAATACCGTTAAGGGGAAGTCACGCAAGATCAATAGCAAGTGGGCCCATGAAGATCTCGTAACGCTTCATCGGTTAGACACTGATCTAACCCGAGCTATAGATTTTTGGGTGGAATCTACTCTGGAAGGATACATAGTAGACGTTGTAGCCGAGTGCTACCTGTATTTCTCGAAGGAAGAAAGTATTTTCAGATCTGGGCTAAGAGGAAAACTGCTGAAGGAGATCCCCTTGTGGATTAAGGCATTAATGGTAGACGAAGGACTAATGGGGTTCCAGAAAGTAGGGATGGAAGCATAAAACCCTAGTGCCGGGGGAAGGGACTGAGGGAGAGATTTTATTAGAACCGTGAGAAGGGGAGTAGGAGTATGGATGTCGAGGCTGCTAACAGGCTCAGGGAGCGGCGAGCGCATCGGAGGGCACAGATTGCAGAAAGGTGGCGAGAGAGGGTGATGAGGGAGTTGAAGAGACAAGGAAGTAGTCGGAAGGGGAAAGAGGAGGCGCCTCAAAAGATGAAGGGAATAGAAGTTCAGGTAGGTCACCAGGATATAGGAGGGGTCATGAAAGAAGTACGGCAAGCATATAGGAGTCCAGCCCAGGTGGAGCAAGGAAGGAAGTCTGACGAAGAAGGTACAGACGCGCGCCCAGAGGAGGTGTCTAATGCAGATATGCACGTTGCAATGGAGAAACTCTTTCAAGAAAGGTCGACATCCATATCCCCAGGTATTCCTAGTCCCCACAATTCTATTAGCTCTAATCCCGACCTTCCCCTGGTGCTCTACAAGCCCATAGGAGAAATTTTTGTCAAGTTACGTGAATTAAGTAGATTTCACCACAGTCAGTCTCCAATTGGAGCACAAGTTAGTAGCGGGATTTTTAGTGGCCCTGTCTCACAACCAGGATCCAACGGCTTAGTTTTAATACCACCCAATCAAGTAAGCATGGCAGGATCACTTACACAGTACCCAGAATTCTCTGGCAAAGGGAATGACGATTTCGAACAGCATTGGTATCTCCGTGAGGCCATCTGGAGGGCACGACAGACACCAGATGTTGGAAAGTTGATAGAATTTCAGACCACTCTTAGGGAGAGGGCCCTACGATGGTTTATGAAATGGTCGAAGGCCCACCTTAATCCAGCGATGGCTGATGTGAAGAGGGATTTCATCAAGGAATTCAAACTACCTCAGATGAACCAACAGGGTCTATCAGAGATGTGGGAGATCAAACAGAGAGAAGGAGAAACTACTTGGGATTTGATGCGGAGATTCAAGGACACCATTGGGAAACTCAGCTACCAAATCGACCCTAACCATTAGAGGGATTGGTTCATCAAGGCCTTATTATCCTTGACCTAAACTCCACTGACCCAATAAAGGATCGACACACTGCAGGATGCTCTGGAGCAGGAAATGAAGATAGAAGCCATGGCGGGTTATCCGCAAGAGTTCAAAGGGGGTGCAGCGGTACAGGACCCCTCCATACTAGGTTTACAACATTAGATATCCAGTCTAACAGAGAAACTTAAGGAAATGCAACCCATGCGACCACCGAGACCCAACGTGTGGTGCACCCACTGTCTCGTGGAGGGACATGTAGCCACGGAATGCCCCCGGTTGCGAGGCCCAACGGTGGGGACATCGGCGGCAGGAGCACAGGGGACCCCACCTCTGGGAGCAGTCACACAAATCAACACCCAAGGGATATACCCACCAAAACATCCATATGCGGGGTTCCCTGCACAACCAGGTGCAGCCGCTAATGAATATTGCGAGGTATGTAAAATTATGGGTCATCAACCCCGCATGTGTCTAATCCTACAAAAGTATTCCAACGTTCTAAACAATATATACTGTGAGTTTTGTGCCTCGAAAACCCACAGCACAAAACAATGCCGAGCATTGGATGCACTGGTAGAGCAGTTGGACCGACCATCATATAGAGTAAATGAAGCTCCCCGAGGAAGAGAAGGAGGCATACGAGGGGGCCGAACAGGAGGGAGAGGTCCGGTACAATGCTATAATTGTGACCAGGAGGGACATGCGTCTAGAGAGTGTCCACTCCTTAGGAGAACCTGGTGCTCACAACGCTGTGTCAACTCACACGCAACAGAAGACTACCTGGAGCTCATTAAGAGATGGGAGGAGAGGGCCAGACAGAGGGGGGGAAATCTAGTAAATGTGGAACCCAGGCCAACGGGAGCCCAAATGATGCAAAATGTGGCCATAGTGACCCGGGGAGGCAAGAGAATGGGGGAGGATGCACACACTATGCATCCCATAAAATTAGTCCGGCCAACATCCCCAAAGCTCCTGTTCAAACCCGAATGACAGAAACAATTTTTCTAGGAAGCATCAGAAACATTTTCCCATTTGGGGGGAAATAAACGAATCAAGTTACAGAAAATTCAGGAAGACAAGGAGACATAGAATACTAATGAAGACTTAATACAAGAATGGTTCCATTTATTCCTGAAGATTGTTAACAATGCACCCATGCTGGAACGGTTGAAGCAAAACCTGGAAGGGGTGCTAAAACAGAATACAGGAGAAAAAGAATCAGCAGAAACAAACCAGAAATATGTTCAGAGAATAAAAAGAAACAAACGAAGGACAAGAAATGAATTCAGAGTAAATACGCAAGTGGCGGGATTCCATATTAAAGACACCATGCTTGATTTGGGATCCGATGTCAACATCCTACCAAGGAAAACTTGGGAGGCACTTGGGCGACCAAGATTGACATTCTCTCCAATCTAGCTTTGAATGGAAAATTAGTATTGCATTGCCCCCATCAGTCACCTAGAGAATGTCGAGGTTGACATTGTGGGGATAAAAACGTTTACAGATTTCGAAGTCATTGACATCATGGGGGACAAGGATCCGTACCCAGCACTGTTGGGGATCAATTGGGCCTTTGAGAATTAAGTGGTAAGAACTCATGATCTTTGAGGACGGGGAAGTACGAGTCACTCAACCGCTCGACCCCTACCAAGGACCGAGGTATACCGAGACTGTAGATAACCGAGAAGATGCTCATCTCTTGGACCATCTCTACCAGATGACCGCTGGAAGAAGGGAACACTACATCAACCCGAAGACAGAAGGCTCGGTAAGCTAGAGAAGTATTCAAAGCTCGGAACTGGAATCAGAACTAGCATGGGATGATTGGTAGCAAGGGGGCTACGAAACAAACATAAGGAGGTGTGCCAGTGCTGTAAGAGTCAATTGGATTGGAGCTGAACTTCAAGGATACCTAATATTGTCAGATATGAATGATGTAAGTTATTTTATAGCAAAGGTAGAAGCCACGGTGCCAGAAGACCAGAGGATACCCCTGATGTATGTGGCATTGTAGTCCACAGCTGCAAGATGGTGGAGTAACCATCACAACTCACTGACGCGATGGGATGAAGTGGCGACAGCAATGAAAGCCAGATTTCAAGAGGACAAGGATCCCAAGTGGAGGGACCAGTACCAAGGGGACACATGTCCCATAAACCATCTGAAAGAATGTGAAGAAAAATGGCGAGCTGATGAATACCCCTATGAATTGTGGGTCCACAAGTTTATCCACTCCTTGGATGTGATCCCGAAAGCCTGGTACTTAACGGAGGAAAAGAGAAAAGGGACCCAAGATTGGCAGGAGGTTGCAGAGAAATTCATAAATTGTTTCACCTTTGAGGAACAAACAGAACATATTACACAAGATTTGCAAGCAATAAAACAGGTATTGTTCTTCCCTGATAATCTACAGACAGACGAGCAGTCACTATGGTACCAGGGTATCCAGAAAAAGGTGGTGTGTCAAAAGGTTAATAGTGAGATGGACGACGAAAATATAGAGGACCTAAGACATCTGTATTTAGAAGAAACAGAGGGGGATAGGGACATTAAAGAAGAACCAACTACAGAAGGAATCCAACTCCTGCCACTGAGAAAAAAAAAGGTAAACATTGGGATAGAGGACAAACCCAAGCTGGTGACCATTGGAGACTACTGGGACGAGCAGACAACAAAGGAAATATTCAGTCTACTTGAGGAGTATGAGGACTTGTTTCTGTCATCAGTAGCAGATCTCAAAGGTATAAAAGGAGATATGGGGGAAATGAGAATAATATTGAAGCCTGATGCTAGGCCTATCAAACATAGACCATATCGGTTAAACCCAAGGGTGAAGGAAAAAGTGAAAGTAGAGATCAACAAAATGCTGAAAGTCGGGCTCATATTCCCCATAGAAGAGGCAGAATGGGTAAGCCCCATTGTTATACAAAGAAAAAAAGAGAAATCAAAGATACGAGTCTACGTGGATTACAAAAGCCTCAACAACGCCTGTATCCATGATCCGTTCCCTACCCCATTTAGTGACGAAGTGCTCGACAATGTTGTAGGGAATGAAGCATACTCCTTCACGGATGGCTTTTCAGATTACCATCAGGTGAGAATAGCAGAAGAAGACAAGACAAAGACAACCTTCACTACCAAATGGGGCTCCTTCGCATACAACGTGATGCCATTCAAACTGAAGAACGCACCCGCAGTCTTCTCTCACATTGTGATAGCAGTGTTCCGAGAATACATCCACAAGTTCCTAGAAGTCTATATGGATGACTGGACTATGTATAGTTTGCTGAAAGACCATGTGAGCCTACTAAGAGTAATGTTTGACTGGTGTAGACAACTACAGATCTCATTGAATCTGAAGAAATGCATATTTTCTATACCATTCGGGACCTTGTTGGGGCATGTGGTATGTAATCAAGGTGTCTGTGTAGATCCAGCTAAAGTCGCAGTGATTGTCAATATGGAGGCTACGGAGACCGTCAAACAGTTGCAGTCACTTCTGGGACACATAGGCTACTACCGTCGTTTCATCTGCAATTATGCCAAAATAACAACGCCCTTGGAGAGACTACTAAAAAAATCAGAGCAATTTCAGTGGACGGACAGCTGCAAGGAGGCACTGGACGTGTTGAAAGAAAAATTAGCAAGTGCACCAATACTAGTCCACCTGAACTAGGACAAACAATTCCATGTACACATTGACGCATCTGGCATTGCACTTGGTGCGGTTCTAGCTCAGCCGAGGGACACCTCGGTCGATCATCTAGTGTGTTTTGCCAGCCGCAAGTTGTCAACAATGGAGCGCAACTACACGACAACAAAGAGGGAAGCACTGGCAATGGTGTACTCACTCCAAAAGTTCTGCCACTACCTATTGGGAGCTAAGTTAAAATTATTCACGAATCATTCCACATTAAAATATCTGGTAAACAAACCAGTCTTAGAGGGGAGGATTTGCCGGTGGCTCCTACTTTTCCAGGAATTCACATTCAAAGTAATTGTAAAGCCTGGAAGGCTCAATGTAGGGCCTGATCACTTATCCCATCTAGAGAATGGCGAAATTGAAGGTTCTCTAGATGATCAGCTACCAGACACTGATATTTTCAGAGTAGAAGTCATCCCGGACTACCTGAATGAAATAGCAACTTACCTCACCAAAGGACAGTGCCCACAGGAGTATACTACAACACAAAAGAAACATCTGGTAGTTCGAGCGGCGGAATATCAGCTGATCGCAGGGCAGCTATACAAGATGGCGCTAGACCAAGTCCTTTGGAGATGTGTTCTAGATCATGAACGAGAAGTTATACTGTGGGAAAGCCATAGTGGTGTCGCGGGAGGGCACGTCGGAGTAAGACCAACAGCACGCAAAGTACTGCAAGCCCGTCTCTGGTGGCCAATAGTGCACAAAGATAGTAAAGAGTATGTTCAGAAATGTGATATACGTCAGCGAACTAGACGACCCTCCCATAGGGATGAGCTACCGCTCCAGCCCATAAGGACACTCCAGCTGTTCTAGAAATGGGCAGTTGATTTTGTGGGACCCATTGCGCCACCTGCAAGAAATTCAAAAGAAAGGTACATCATAACTGCGACTGACTACTTGACCTGATGGGCAGAAGTTGCACTAGTAAAGAAATGTACTGCCGATACTGCTGCCCGATTTATTTTTGAAAACATAATTAGCCGATTTGGGTGCCCCAGAAGCTTAACCAGTTACCAGGGTACACATTTCATCAATGAGACAATTAAGTCTCTCCTGCAGCAATTCCTAATACAACACCACAAGAGTAGCCCGTATCATCCATAGGAAAATGGCACAGTGGAGGCATTTACTAAGATACTGGAAAAAGGCCTGACAAAAATATGCAACACAGAATAGGATGACTGGGACAAATGGATACGAGCAACCCTGTGGGCATACCACACAACGGTAAAATGACTGCATAAATAGACACTGTTCCAGCTGGTCTATGGACAAGAAGCGGTCGTCCCAGCAGAATTCACAGTACCAAGCCTTCTGATTGCCACCTCACTACAGCTATCTGAAGAGGAATCTTTAAAGGAGCGGCTACATGAGCTACAGGAGCTTGAGGAAGGAAATTTTCTTGCAGAATTTCACTACATAGTAGAAAAAGCGCGGTAGAAAGCTTGGCATGATCGACACATCAAACACAAGACATTCCAAGTTGGCAGCAAGGTCCTACTCTACGACAGCACGTTCCAGAATTTCCCAGGGAAATTACAGATGCATTGGCTAGGGCCATTCTATGTCATAGAGATAAAAGCTTCAGGAGCAGTCCGCTTGGCATAGTTAGACGGACAGGTTCTACAAGGATGGGTTAACGGCGCATGCCTAAAACCCTACTACGAGTAAGCTCTTCATTTCCATTTCAATAACTCTCGCACCCGAGAGGAGTATGTAGGGTAGATTAGGGTCAATAAGTCTCTCGCACCCGAGATGACATAGATAGGTTTACTTTACTGTAATAAACATTATCTAATTGCGGAGACCGCAACGCAACCATTAGCGGTCGGGGGGGTAGCGTCCAACACGTCAGGTTGAAAAGTGTGTTGAACATCAATCCACCATCATTTAATTCAACATAATACTAGTGTCAGTCCGTAGGATCACCGAGATTTAGAAATAATGGCCATAATTAGAACTATCCATCCCGTAATAAATTTTCCATAATTAGACATCACCCCCAGCTGTCGTGTCCGCCCACATCCCAAGACCACAGTCAACAAGTGTCATAACCCACCTCACCAGCTAACGAATCACACGATCGGAGCCGTGGGAGAAGCCAGGGAAACATTAATTAGTTATGGGGTCTCATCAACCTCACCCGTGTTGGTTACTGACATAACTTGCATGAAGAAAAGTGCGAGAATGCCGGAGAAATCCGAGTTAGAGTTAGAAATTTCCGAAGCAGCAAAGGAAGTGGGAGCAGAACTAGAGCAGAGAAGGCATCCAGGAAAAGAAAGCCAAGAGAAGGAGCTGAGAACTGTTTTACAGGTGTATCAGCGACGAGAAAATATGACAAAAGTAAGTCCAGTAGTAGTAGAATAGGAGCTGGACAGTAGGATTCAAAAAATGAAATCCCTCATTGAAAAGTATGACAGTGTAGCTCTAATTGACACAGACCTCACAGACTCCTTTGAGTTCCCTGCGCTCAAAAGACAAGTATATATTGAGAACTATACAACAGAAGTAGGACGAGCAGCAACTAAAGTCTTGCCTGAGTTTCGAGGTATCCAGCATTCCTCAATATTGAATTTGAGGAACCTGCCAGTGTTTAGAACGACAGGCGCTGCCATGCAGTGTACCAAATTCTTGCTGAGTAGAATTCAGAACGGCTCTTTGTGGCTAGGGAAAGAGATTCCAATCCATGCCGAGGACATTCACAGGCTGACAAGGCTCTCATATGAAGGCAAGGACATCTCTTCAGCATTCCAGACCACTTCCAAACGAGCCAAGAAGTCGGGAGATACAGATTAATATACAAAGTATGGCACCCGAAGGGGAGGAAAGGGGGAAAAAATGGAGCTCATCAACAAGCTAGAAATTAGGTTCGCATGTTACCTCATTGCCAGCAAGACAATGAGGCATTACACCAAAGGGGAGTGTACCTTGGACACGATTTCAGTCGCGGAGCACTGCGTCCAAGGGACCAGGTTGAACTGGTGCTCCTTTCTGCTTAAGGAGTTGTTCGAGGCATGCGAAGACAATTATAAGAGGGCAACGGGATTCATCTACAAATACTTGATAGTAGCACTGGCCATGTGGAAGTGGACTTTCCCCCTCATCCGGATGCCGGTGGAGATAGCGGAGGATCAACCGCTGGCAATGAATTACACCCCATGGAAGGTGTCGAGAGACCCCAGCACCAAGGAGGTAAATGCAGAGGCCTTCAGAGGTTGGTATGGCCTAATGGTTGACGTGGTGACGAACCAACAACGGATCCCCAGAAACCTGCTGGATGGATACAGTGAGCAAGTCTGGTTTGGGGTCACACACAAGCACACGTTCCTCAGACCCACCTGTGTGTCGGCAGCAACATTCCAGATGAGGCCGTTTGTTGCACTGAAAATTTTCATCTTTAAATTCTGCTATCTATATGAGCTCATTATAACTCATATTTCCTCCTTTGCAAGTCTAACACATCAGTTCCTCATGTCAAGCCTTGAAAATAAGAGAAAATTTCTTAAAAATCTCCTTAACTCTGGTATCGCACTTTCTCTTTGTCTTACTTGCGGTCCCGCACCTAATGTTCATGAATCCTGCATATCTGAACGCAATTTCTCTATGTTATGGGTGCAGACCCCTATAAAATATTTAAAAGGCGCAAGTAACTCAAAAATCTCACTTTTAGTAATTTCTAGAAGCCTCTGGAAAGAATCTTGCGGTGGCAAAACCGCTCTTTTGAGGTTCATGTATCCCTTACCTTAAGGAGCTAACCCCTTGATGCGAGGAGCATATCCCTTTGAAGGAGGATTCTATCCCTTCATAGTTGGAACTGAAACCTCCTCTTTTGCATTATAAAAAGAGGCATTAGGTAGCCTCAAGGGGAGTTCAAGCTTTAGTGTGTGATTGAGGTGAAGTGTTGTTGAGATTTAGACTCCTTTCTGCTAAGCTTTTGTGAGGAAAGATCACATACCTCTATGTGCTCCTAGAGGAAGAGTGCAAGGCTTACCAAAGTAGAGGAAACTCCTGCTTCGGGCCCCGGGAAGGCTTGTTCAACATCAAGGCTAAGGTTGTAAGGTTCTTCTATTATTTCAAATTTAATACAATCAAGTTTGTTTTTCTCAATAAATTGTCGTTCGATTGTTTATTTCAATAAGCTGTCGTTTGATCGTTTATTTCATAGATTCCTTGATCACTATGATAGGTATGTTTTATAATTATTTGTTATATAGATTCTATTTAATATTTTCTTGTTTGTGATTGCAGGTCTTTAAAGACGACACTTTCAAGCGACGGAAGAACTATTGTTGCGGCGAAAGAACTATTGTTGCGATGGAAGAACTATTGTTGCGACGGAAGAACTACTGATGCGACAGAATAACTACGGTTGCAAATAATCGTTTGGATCTAAGATAGGATTGACACCTTTATAGAATTTACTTGTAAAATGAATATATTTAGAGAAAGATAAACTTAGTTGTTCGTTTGTTGCTAGATTGTCTTCTGACACTAGGGAGATCGATCTTGTCCGCAAGATCGATTGATCCGGCCAACAAATTGGCGACTCCACTGGGGAAAGATTCTTGATTTTTGGTTTTCTTTGTTTTGACTTGAGAAATTGATTTTTTCTGGTTTTTTATTGATGTATACTCGCCTGGGTAGCTTAGTTTTACTTTTCTTTCAAAAATTTTAAGAACTTTTTTGTTTTTCTTAAAGTTTTCAGGGGACCGCACTTTGTCTTCACACACAGTGCAGGCATCTGTGCACTTTCCTTGAGTAACCAGTGCAGGACCGCACCTGTTTGCTCTAGAGCCCACGGACCTTGTCAATTTTTTGAAAAACTTAAGATTTATCCTTCCAGTTTGATTTTAGATTTAATTTAGGATTCTTAGCATCTACCCTGATCTGTATTTTTCTGTCAAAAAGCCTTGTTTATGAGTTTCTTTCAACAAATTTTTCATCTCATCAATCTCTGTTAAGTTAATTGGGTGTTTTGAGTCTCTTTTTTGATAAATTATTAATTTGATTTCCTTTGGTCATTACTTGGAGGTTTGTCTCAATCTTTTCACAATTTTGCATCTTTTTGCTTTTGTTTTTGCAAAAAAAAATTCCCCCTCATTCGCCAGGGGGGGCTAAATTGTGTATGAGTGTTAATCGCCTTTGAGTGTTTTTATTTTTTGATCTTTGGAACTCTCACCCAATTTTCTTTACTTGCACTTGATTGGTTCTTAGATTACATTAGAATCATCTTGTGTTTGAGAATTCTCTTGCATAGATCACATTTGCATAATTAGAATTCTCATTTTTAGAATATGAGTGAATTGTGCATAGATTACAACTGCATAGTTTACATTCTGAAAAATCAATCGTAGATTTAGATCAGTTTTTTTTTATTTGAATTTATATGTTTTTATTCTTGTTTTAAAAACACAAAAATAAAAAAATTGTTTTGGAATTGATTTGCATTAGTTTTTCTTGATGAAATTAGTGCATTAGAGAATTTGTTATATTTTCTCTTAGTGATCAATTTTTTGCATTGTTGGAAGTGAATGGAAACTCTCTCCTTACTTTAGTTAGGATTCATCGAATTGAAAATATTACATTATCATATTCGATTGCATTCAGTTTTGGGTCGGGTCATAACACGATTGGTTTCATATACATTTACCCTTTTGATTAATAACAGCCTAAATAACACAGCGCTTAATTAAAATTAATCTAGTAATTTTTACATTTGTAGGGCTCTTTCCACCAATCTAGCTTAGGATTAGTGCTTTGGAATAGGTTTTAGTTAACTTTCCAAAGCAAATAAACCAAACAAGTAGATAAATCTTGCGGTAGGAAATAAATCCAATTGTAACTGGTACATTCTGGGAAGCTTCTCTTAAAGGAGTTAATCACGAGATCATGTCCAAACCTTTGAGACATTCAATTCTGTTTCAACGGGGAAGATAGAAGATCTGCGCGCATTACAAATGGTAAACCTTGGATTAACCATTTTCGAGGAGCCTGGGGTCACTTGTTGGTAAACCTCAGATTGACCATGTCGAGGAGCCTTCAAGGGGATTGAGCTTTGTTACTCTGCCCTTGCGCGTAGAATCGGATCGTAGACTATTCCCCTAGTTGTATTTTTTGATGTTGGTAACCTTAGTGTCCATAAACTTAAGATTATTTCCTAAGGTAACGGTGAAGGAAAGATCTCACTGTACCTGGAGCAGACGTCGACTATACTCACTTGGACTCTCTAGGGGGTTCTCTTCACTCGAGATGGTTTTGTGAAGAAACTTGTGCTAGTCTGTTTCATTAAGCAGGTTGTCAGGGTAACTGTTCCAACCACCATTTCTGCATTAAAAATCTACGATGTTGGATTTCATCACCAACTAGTGTTTTTAGTGCGGGAATCTATTTTTTTTGTGTGGTTTGACTCCTATATTTGATAACGTGTGTTAATTTGTTTGTTTTTACTTTTAGAGACCATAGGTGTGAATTTTGAATTTTAATTTTTAGGTGTGAATTGTGAATTTTTAATTTTAGTTTTTTGTTAATAAAATTCACTGAAGTTGAATATAATTGAAACTGTTCTGGAATTTACCAACCAATGAAGCCCTCTTAATGAGAATCCTAGTACTTTTCCTTGTTTTGGAAATGTTGGTCCTCCTTATATGGCTACTTTGTCATTACCTAGATTTACAATAGGTTTACCGATATGGTTATTTTCAACTTCGTTGGCCCTGAATACTACAATTGTTCCACCTCAACTGGATGCTTCACCTCAACAGAGTTCACCATCTCAACATCACCAACCTTCTGTTGACCCTTTACTTTCTTTGCCCCATATTTCTTCCTCCCTTTCATCCTCTTCGCTTGGTAAAAGACTTGACGCTAGTAACCAGGTGACGAAGAAGAAGAAAGGGAAGAAGAAGAAGAAGCAAAATAAGAAAGAAGTCAACCAGTCAACCATAGCTGTAAGTGTTAGTAATGTTGAAGAAACCTCCAAAATGCATCGTAAACCCAAATACCCTTGCAAGATTTGTAAGGGTGACCACTTCCTTATCAATTGTCCCAGTATTCCAAAGGTATTGGAAGTATCGTCAGAAAAATCCCATCAACTTTCCATTGATCCATCAACCAGTGATAGTCAGGTTCCTAGGAAAAAGGGTAAAGTTAGGTTTCCTTGTAAGTTATGCAAAGGGAGTCATCAAACTCACATTTTCCCTCACATGGATGAAGCCTCAAAATTACTGGAAAACCTTGCTGTTCCACAGCAAGAATTTCCAACTGGTTACCGTAAAATTTCTCCCAACCTACCGTCAATTGACGGAGTGATTGATCTAATTTCAAGTAGAGTCAATCCCACTCTTCCATTGGAGAGTGAAACTCATATCACTCAGGTTGATGATCCATTAGTTGATCAAGTGGTCTATTCGATTTCACATTCATTTGATCCCATTCTCCCTGTAGAGAGTGAACTTCATACCGCTCAGGTTCTTCTTGTACGCTAGGGGACATTTCACCTATTTCTACAGAACCCCATCCAAGTACTAAGGTCTTTTCCTTTCATTGGAATAGACTGACAGAACCACATCTTCCTTCCTCCATCCCTTTCCAAATCATTGTGAATTTTGGTGGTCGGGACATACACCGCACACAGGTAGATGAAGGTGCTTCTGTTAGTATTTTATCCTCAACTGCTTGAAAATCTTTGGGTTCCCCTCAGCTTGTACCTATTACGCAGAATCTGAAAGCTTTTAATAGAACCATTAGTGAACCTTCAGGGATCCTTCCTAAGTTTTCTATTACTTTGGAAGATAAAACTGTCTGTATTGATCTTATGGTAGTTTGAGGCCCATTAGATTTCAATTTACTCCTTGGGCGATACTATGTCTATGCAATGAAAGCTGTAGTATCGACACTCTTTCGCATGATGTCTTTTCCTCACAATGGAAATATTGTGACTGTAGACCAGCTTTCATTCCCTAGTCTTGTTTCGAATACCAATAATATGACACCCCTAAATGTTCTTGATTCTAAAGTGGTATCTACCCCACCACAGGTTAATTATGTGGCAACTAGTCCCATGTTTTCAATTACTGATGTAAGTGAACCTCTCACTGTTTGCTCGTCTTCCTTTGACTTAGATCCGGTAATTGACATGGAAAACTCTATGGGATTATTTGAACATGATCTTCTTATCCCTTTTTAGTCCCTTGACATGTGTTCCTTCCAGAGAACTATTCTTCCTTCTCATGAAGACCTCTTTGAAGCCATGATCAAGGTGTGTCCATTGACATGTGTTTCTTCCAGTTGGAAGCCATAATCAAGTTTCTGAGGATAGTTCCTTTTACCATGTCAACCTCGTTAAAAAATGAATCAGTGAGTATGAGGAGAGTTCCTGTTACTGTGTCAACCTCGTTAAAAAATAAATCAGGTATGAGGATACTTATTTTCCTGTGTCAACCTCATTAAAAAATGAATCAGTAGGTAGTTTTTAGAGAGTAGACTAATAGATTAGAAATAAGTAGTTTCTGAGGATGGTTCCTGTTACTGATTCAACCTCGTTAAAAAAATGAATCAGGTATGAGGAAAGTTCCTTTTACTGTGTCAAACTCATTAAAAAATGAAACACATTGCCATGAGCATAGTTCTTTTCCTGTGTCAAGCTCGTTAAAAAATGAAACAAATCCTCCCCTAATTGAGTCGAGTCTTTGACTAGATCTCGTAAATGTTAAGTCATATATTTAGGTTATTTATTTTAGTTTTTGCATAATTTTCTTACAGTTTTAGGTTGGGTCTTTCATTTGATCTCGTAAATGAACCTTCATTCCATCTAGCTTTTAGTAACCAGTAGTCTATTTAGTTGAATTAAATGAAGCTGGGGGGGCATGCACTCTAAAAGATTATGCTTAGGGGGCATTAAAACCTATCTGAAGCATAGTTTTTCTCTGTTTCAAGCTTTTTTTAAAATGAAACCTATCTCGAGTTGATTTCGGTTATTTTCAAGACTCGTTAAACTCATGAAAATCCCGAGATGATTTTGCTATATTTCATTCTCGTAAAACACATGAAAATGCCGAGTTATTTTCGTCTTTTCCTGCTTGTAAATTAAATTGAAAGTCGGCCACAGGAGTATATTTTATCCCTTTTTCGAACTCGTTAAAACTTACGAAAAAGTGAAAACCATAAGTACATTTTTATCCCTTTTTCGAACTCATTAGAACTTACGAAAAAGTAAAACCCTAGAGTTCTCTTTTAAGCCCTTTTCAGACTCTCTAAAAATGAAAATATTGTCGAGTAATTGACTATTCGAACTTGTTAAAGTAAATGAATGATCGTCCCTTCAGTATAAGTTTACCCCTTTTTCAAACTGAAATGGACTATTTACGAAAAAGGTATACGTTGACTAATTACGGTCAATAGAGTTCTCTCCCGCATTATTTTATCCTTTTTCAGGCTTGAGAGACTAAATTTACGAAAAATTACACCCATGGAGTTTTCTTAAGTTTTTTCTTCTGACTCCCTAAAATTGAAAAACACTGAGTTTCTCCTATACTGGACTCATTAAAATTTAACAGTAAAGGACCTGTTCAATTTTTAAGCAATAACGAACCACTCCTTCTTAGGGTTTGAATCTTAAACTAAGTTGGACTCATCCGAAGGATGAGCTTATAAACAATCAAATGTTATCCTCCTCAAGCTTGTCAAAAATAAAGAGGTACTTGCTAGAAATGGTGGGAGAAAAGAGAGAAAAACGAACCTGTTTGTTACATTTTGACTATTCGGAAAACCATTAACCACTCTTGAATATGACACTTTTGTTCACCTGGGTTGGGAAAATCCTTTGCCTAATAGTTAGTCAAACCATATTGAAATTCTTCAGCCAGTTTCTGGGTATTAGCTTTTGGTCGATTGTCACCAAGCCATCTGCAGTGTCGTTATGTGTTCAAGAGGACAGTTCAAAAAAACCATTCATCTGCAAAATATTTGTCTTCCATTTTGACCATCCCTGAGTCAGTCCTTGCCAATATATTTCTTCAAAACTTGATCTATGATTTCATGTTGTGGGCTTGCCTACGATGGATCACTTTCTATCGACGACAACTCATTATCTAGGAAGTTGATCTAGAAATCGTCAGCACCTTGGAATCTGCATGCCTCAATGGCAGATTTCTTGCCTACGATGATAGGTTGCATCATTGACCTTCGATCGAATGATTCCGTGACATGTTCGACTTCAGCTCATTCATTCACATTTCATGGATTGTACTGAGTACTTTGAGGGCCATTGACATTACTGGTGGTTACTCTCACACTTGTTAAAAATCTACATTATCGACTGGTAATCAAGTGGTTTCTACCATGTTCGACTTCGACACATTCATTCACATGGATAGAATCGTACTAGTTCGAGAAGCAGAAATCAAGACCCTGGATCTAGTTTCTACCATCCAGGCTGCGAGGAATTTTTCTATTCATTTATACAGTGGAATATTCATAAAAAGATGGTTGCGTCCATACTATGTCTACACATGTCTATACTGTTGATGTAATGAATATAATATTGATGTAATGAAAATAATTCCTGTATCAGAACAGTTTAAATCAGTTTTCTAGTTAGTTTTGATCTGAGTATGGGAATGCCTACCTCAGCGATGATATGTTCACATATATATATTTTGCATTTAATGTTTTTACAGGTTCCAACTGGGATGTCCACAGGATGATCCTTGAAATGATAAAGTATTGCACTCTTCATATATGACAGACTTCAGCTTCATCTATTCCAGACTTTGCACTTTAGGGGGAAACCTGTTGCACTGAAAATTGTCATCTTGACATTATGCTATGTCTATGAGCTCATTATCACTCATACTTCCTCCTTTGCAAGTCTAACACATTATTTTCTCATGTAAAGCCTTGAAAATAAGAGAAAATTTCTTAAAAATCTACTTAACTCTGGTATCGCACTTTCTCTTTGTCTTTCCTACAGTCCTGCACCTAATGTTCATGAATCCTGCGTATATGAACACACTTTCTCTGTGTTATGGGTGCAGACCCCTGTAAAATATTAAAAAGGTGCAAGTAAAATAAAAAATCTCACTTTCAGTAATTTCTAGAAGTCTCTGGAAAGAATCTTGCGGTGGCAGAACCGCTCTTTTGAGGTTCATGTATCCCTTACCTTAAGGAGCTAACCCCTTGATGTGAGGAGCTTATCCCTTTGAATGAGGATTCTATCCCTTCATAGTTGGAATTGAAACCTCCTCTTTTGCACTATAAAAAGAGGCATTGGGTAGCCTAAAGGGGAGTTCAAGCTTTAGTGTGTGATTGAGGTGAAGTGTTGTTGGGATTTAGACTCCTTTCTGCTAAACTTTTGTGAGGAAAGATCACATACCTCTATGTGCTCCTGGAGGAAGAGTGAAAGGCTTATCAAAGTAGAGGAAACTCCTGCTTTGGACCTCGGGAAGTCCTGTTCAACATCAAGGCTAAGGTTGTAAGGTTCTTCTATTATTTCGAAGTTAATACAATCAAGTTTGTTTTTCTCAATAATTTGTCGTTCGATTGTTTATTTCAATAAGATGTCGTTTGATCGTTTATTTCATAGATTCCTTAATCACTATGATAGGTATGTTTTATAATTATTTTTTATACAGGTGCTATTTAATATTTTCTTGTTTGTGATTGCAGGTCTTTAAAGATGACACTTTCAAGCAACGAAAGAACTATTGTTGCGATGGAAGAACTATTGTTGCGACGGAAGAACTATTGTTGCGACAAAAGAACTACTGATGTGACGGAAGAACTACGGTTGCAAATAAGCGTTTGGATCTAAGGTAGGATCGACACATTTATAGCATTTACTTGTAAAAGGAATATATTTAGAGAAAGATACCTATCATAGTGATCAAGGAATCTATGAAATAAATGATCAAACGACAGCTTATTGAAATAAACAATCGAACGAAAATTTATTGAGAAAAACAAACTTGATTGTATTAACTTTGAAATAATAGAATAACCTTACAACCTTAGCCTTGATGTTGAACAGGCCTTCTTGGGGTCCGAAGCAGGAGTTTCCTCTACTTTGATAAGCCTTGCACTCTTCCTCTAGGAGCAGATAGAGGTATGTGATCTTTCCTCACAAAATTTTAGCAGAAAGGAGTCTAAATATCAACAGCACTTCACCTCAATCACACATTAAATCTTGAACTCCCCTTGAGGGTACCCAATGCCTCTTTTTATAGTGCAAAAGAGGAGGTTTCAGTTCCAACTATGAAGGGATAGAATCCTCCTTCACTGAAAATTGTCATCCTGACATTCTACTATCTGTATGAGCTCATTATCACTCATACTTCCTCCTTTGCAAGTCTATTATTTTAAAAATTTAGTGTGTGATTGAGGTGAAGTGTTCTTGAGATTTAGACTCCTTTCTTCTAAGATTTTGTGAGGAAAGATCACATACCTCTATGTGCTCCTAGAGGAAGAGTGCAAGGCTTATCAAAGTAGAGGAAAATCCTACTTCAAACCCTGGGAAGGCTTGTTCAACATCAAGGCTAAGGTTGTAAGGTTCTTCTATTATTTCAAAGTTAATAAAATCAACTTTTTTTTTCTCAATAAATTGTCGTTCGATTTTTTATTTCAATAAGCTGTCGTTTGATCATTTATTTCATAGATTCCTTGTTCACTATGATAGGTATGTTTTATAATTATTTTTTATACAGGTGCTATTTAATATTTTCTTGTTTGTTATTGTAGGTCTTTAAAGACGACACTTTCAAGCGACGGAAGAACTATTGTTGCGACGGAAGAACTACTGATGTGATGGAAGAACTACGGTTGCAAATAAGCGTTTGGATCTAAGGTAGGATCGACACCTTTATAGCATTTACTTGTAAAACAAATATATTTAGAGAAAGATACCTATCATAGTGATCAAGGAATCTATGAAATAAACAATCAAATGGCAGCTTATTGAAATAAACAATCAAATGACAATTTATTGAGAGAAATAAACTTGAGTGTACTAACTTTGAAATAATAGAAGAACCTTACAACCTTAGCCTTGATGTTGAATAGGCCTTCCCGGGGTCCGAAGTAGGAGTTTCCTCTACTTTGATAAGCCTTGCACTCTTCCTTCAGGAGCACATAGAGGTATGTGATCTTTCCTCACAAAATCTTAGCAGAAAGGAGTCAATCTCAACAACACTTCACCTCAATCACACACTAAAGCTTGAAATCCCCTTGAGGCTACCCAATGCCTCTTTTTATAGTGCAAAAGAGGAGGTTTCAGTTCCAACTATGAAGGGATAGAATCCTCCTTCACTGAAAATTGTCATCTTGACATTCTGCTATCTGTATGAGCTCATTATCACTCATACTTCCTCCTTTGCAAGCCTAACACATCAGTTCCTCATGTCAAGCCTTGAAAATAAGAGAAAAGTTCTTAAAAATATCCTTAAATTTGGTATCACACTTTCTCTTTGTCTTGCCTGCGGTCCTGCACCTAATTTTCATGACTCCTGCGTATCTGAACGCACTTACTCTGTGTTATGGGTGCGGACCCCTGTAAAATATTAAAAAGGCACAAGTAAACTCAAAAATCTCACTTTCAGTAATTTCTAGAAGCCTCTGGAAAGAATCTTGCAGTGGCAGAACTGCTCTTTTGAGGTTCATGTATCCCTTACCTTAAGGAGCTAACCCCTTGATGTGAGGAGCTTATCCCTTTGAAGGAGGATTCTATCCCTTCATATTTGGAACTGAAACCTCCTCTTTTGCACTATAAAAAGAGGCATTGGGTAGCCTCAAGGGGAGTTCAAGATTTAGTGTGTGATTGAGGTGAAGTGCTATTGAGATTTAGACTCCTTTCTGCTAAGCTTTTGTGAGGAAAGATCACATACCTCTATGTGCTCCTGGAGGAAGAGTGCAAGGCTTATCAAAGTAGAGGAAACTCCTGCTTCGGACCCCGGGAAGGCCTGTTCAACATCAAGGCTAAGGTTGTAAGGTTCTTCTATTATTTCAAAGTTAATACAATCAAGTTTGTTTTTCTCAATAAATTTTCGTTCGATTGTTTATTTCAATAAGCTGTCATTTGATCATTTATTTCATAGATTCCTTTATCACTATGATAGGTATGTTTTATAATTATTTGTTATAGAGGTTATATTTAATATTTCCTTGTTTGTGATTGCAGGTCTTTAAAGACGACACTTTCAAGCGACGGAAGAACTATTGTTGCGACGGAAGAACTACTGATGCGACGAAAGAACTACAGTTGCAAATAAGCATTTGGATCTAAGGTAGGATCGACACATTTATAGAATTTACTTGTAAAACGAATATATTTAGAGAAAGATAAACTTAGTTGTTTGTTTGTTACTAGATTGTCTTCTGACACTAGGGAGATTGATCTTGTCCGCAAGATTGATTTATCCAACCAACACCATTGAAATTCCAAATCGATGAAGTAGCTTTCCATACCGAATTTTTTTCGTGGCCAGGGGTTGTGATGGAAGTCAGGAATGGGGTGTACACATACATCTTTGATGGGATGCTACCACACCAGTTGTCGGGAGAGAGTGCGGAGGAGGTAGCAAATAGGGTGTCAAACCTGCAGCTCCTCCCAATCATTCAGAAACTAAATATGCAGGTACGCAACTTTAACGAAGTGGTTCAGGTAATCTCAAGTAGTGCCACTCCATTCCTAGTTTTTTCATAATTCCAAGTCTCTCATTCAACCCCGCTTCCAAACACAAGTTCCATCCCCGCACCCATTCCAAATTTATTGTTTAGTTCACCAAGTCCAGCAACCACACCACTAGGAGGAAGGAGTAGGTCCACGAAACTCATAGCGGAACCCAAGGCCAAGAGGGCCAAAGTTATAGAAGCAAGCCCGGTGGTCGACCTCACAGGGGAGGATCCACCCCGGCAAATGAGCACAGGGGTAATAATCCAGGAAGAACCAATACCTGAGACAGGGGAAGCAAGTGGGTTGCCTCCCCACCATCCCATTAACCCCTTTTATTTCCTAAACATTCGTATCTCGCCACCTCGTACCGACACACTACCACCTACCACCTCATCTGTACCATCCACCTCATCCACCACCATATCTGATCCAGTCATCTGGAAACTACTCAATGGGGACCACGGGGCAGAGGTTACCTCGGGTACAAAAGTGGTACCCCCATCCAACCCCACCATGGACCCCCAGACCACTTTTACCAATTTAATCACTCAGATGGAACAAATGGTTGAAGACACAACTGGGCCACTCCCTGAGCCTACTCCACTCCAACAGCCCAACCAAGTAGAGCAAGGGGAGCGACCAGACCTGAACATGGCAGACTCTGCACCCCAGTAAACACCACCGCAGTCACCTCAAGTCCAATCAACAAGATCAATTGCCAGTGGGAAACCACTTCAAGAGCGGCAGATAGATCAGGGTACTTCAGGGGTAGAGAGCATGGAGACGTGGGGGACAGCTCAGTTATACCACTTTATCTAGAGGGCAGCACAGCAGGCAGAAAGGCTCCACTCAGAGCTACAACAGAAATGTGAGAAATAGCAGCAGCAAATAATCGCGCTTACTGAACAGCGTGAGCAGCTCACAATGGAAAATGGGCAACTATAGAACCAGCTGGACACAGTGGCCAAGGTTTTCAGGGAAGTGTGGCCTACACTGACGGCCCATTACAGTCAGATACCAGCTGATGTGCAAGAAACGACGGTAGTAGAGTGGGCAATCCACCTCAGGGTGGCATACTCCAACCTCCACCCTGAGAATACAGAGCTCAAGGCGGCATTGGGAGCACGACCGACACTGCCTGACCCAGCGGCAGTTTACATAGCACAAATCTCAGAGAAATAGGGACAGGTAACCAAGATGCAGGAAGTCCTCAGTACTGTAGCTAGATATGCCTACAACCTCCTGAAAGGTCTGTAGGAATGCTCAACGGCCCTCACAGTGAAGACACAGCCAATTTCGGCCCAGCTGCAACAAATCTCCAAGGAAATACAAGAAGCCACCTCACATAAAACAGAAATACATAGAATTGTTCAAAGAGTTTAAAGATGTTTTTGCATGGGGATATGAGGACTTGAAGTCCTATGACAAAAGCATTATTCATCATAAGATTCCTCTCAAGGAAAACCAAAAACCATTCAAACAAAAATTGAGAAGAATAAACCCCATCCTAGTACCTTTAGTTGAGACAGAGATAAAGAAGATGTATGATGCTGGGATCATAGTCCCACTTAGGTACTCAGAATGGGTCTCAAACCTTGTGTCGGTAAGAAAGAAAACAGGGGAGATTAGGCTATGTATAAACTTTATAAACTTAAACAAATCCTCCCTGAAGGACAACTACCCTTTACCCAAGATGGATAATATAATGCAAAGGGTGGTAGGTTCTAAGAGAATATCATTGCTTGATGGCTTTTCAGGGTACAATAAGGGATTAGTACTTCCAAGTGATCAGCACAAAACAACTTTCACAACACCATGGGGCACATTTATGTATGTAAAAATTCCATTTGGGTTGATGAATGCGGGGGCTACTTTTCAAAGAGACATGGACATAGTTTTTTCTGAAGACATAGGTTACTTCATAGTGATATACCTTGATGACATCACTGTCTATTCTAAAAATGATGAGGAACACCTAATTCATTTGAGAAATGTAGGAAGTATGGCCTATCTTTGAATCCTAAGAAAACACTATTTGGTCTTCAAGAAGGAAAACTCTTAGGCCACATCATTTCCGAAGAAGGGATAAAGATAGACCCCAAAAGGATTGAAGGCATATTACAGATCAGCCACCTTAGAAACATTAAAGAGCTGCAATCTTTCATTGGAAAGATCGAATTCCTAAGAAGGTTCACACCAAACCTTGCTGAACTCCTAAGAAACATCACAAACATGCTCAAAAGAGAAGTAGGAGTTAAGTGGACCACTGAAGCTAAACAATCCTTTGAACTGGTAAAATAAGCACTCACCTAAACACTAGTTCTAATCAGCCCCAACTTTACCAAAGATTTCTTCATTTTCTCCTTTGCATCAGAACACAATATAGCTGCAGTATTACTTCAAAAGAAAATGATGGGGCAAGAACAACCCATAGCTTTCTTCAGCAAGGCATTGAGGGATGCACCTCTAAAGTATAACATCATGGAGAAACAAGCCTTTTCCTTGACCAAAGCATTGAAAGACTTCAGATTTTACATTTTGCACTCCCATATCATTGCTTTTGTTCCACATACAGTTGTTAAAGACATCCTAAATCAGGACTCTGATGGTAAAAGGGGTAAGTGGATTGCTATTATCTTAGAATATGATTTAGAAATCAGACCCACTAAACTAATTAAAGGGAAAGGACTTGCAAAACTCATGGCTGAATCAAATTTTCAAGCATTAGACATAAACATGTTACATTCTTTGGATGAACAAGAAGAACATGCAACTCCACCCATTGAAGAAGTATTCCTGAACTCACTAAGGTATGCTGACATATTGTATGTACTTGTTAATCTAAATGCTCCTCCTGCTTTATCCAAAACAAAAGCTAGATTCTTGAAACAAAAGGCATTAAATTTCTGCATTTTAGATAGATTTTTGTATTGGAAAAAATTTGTTGGCGTCTTTCTTAAATGTTTACTTGAAGATGATGTAGATAAAATCATGCATGAGTTTCATGAAGGAGAGTGTGGAGGTCATCTCTACTGGAAAACCACAGCCAACAAAATCCTTAGAGTTGGTTACTATTGGCCCACTCTTTTCCCTGACATACACAAGCTAGTTGCAACTTGCCATAAATGCCAAATCTTTGATGGCAAGAGAAAACTTGTACCTTTAACTTTACATCCTATAAGTGTTGAAGCTCCTTTTCAATAATGGGGTTTGGACTTCATTGGAGAAATCCACCCTGCCTCATCTGCCCAACACAAGTGGATCCTAACTGAAACTAACTATTTCACCAAGTGGATAGAAGCCATCCCTTCTAGGAATGCCACTGACTTAGTCATCATCAAATTCCTTGAAACCAATATCTTGTCCCGGTTTGGCTGCCCAAGAAAGATCATCACCGATAATGCTACTACATTTAAGTCCAAAAGAATGGTGGACTTTTGCTACAAGTAACACATCACACTAGGGCACTCTACAGCTTATTACCCTCAAGGTAATGGGATAGTTGAGTCCTCTAACATGGGTTTGGTAAACATCATCAAGAAGTTGCTAGAAGAAAATCAAAAGGCATGGCATAGCAAACTAGTGTATGCATTATGGGTTGTTATACTAACAACCAAGAAATCAATAAATATGTCTCCCTATTAGTTAGTGTATGGCATGGATGCAATTTTCCCAACATCCTTGGGAGTTCCGGTGATGAAGTTTCTTCAAGAGGTACAATCAGAAGAGAATGATATGAAAAGTAGGCTGAACCAAACCATTCACTTGTAGCAGTCAAGGGAAGAATTTTACAAAAGAACACAAGCAGTGCAAGAGAACATCAAGAATATATTTGGCAAAAGGACCAAAGCCAATGATTTCCAGATTGGAGACAAGGTGCTAAAATGGGATTCAAGGAGAGAGGACAAAGGCAAGCATGGAAAATTTGAAAATTTGTGGAAGGGTCTTTACATCATTCATTCAGTTAGAGGTAACAATGCTTTCTTTTTACAAGAGCTAGATGGAGTAGAGTTATTTGGAGGTCTTGTCAATGGCAGGATGCTCAAGCACTATTTTTGTCAAAATTCCTAGTTTGAAGCTTTCATTTATTGTACATAACATTGCTTGATGAAAGATCTAAAAAAAAACACAAAAACAGAAAAAAAAGAAGAAAAGAGGGCAGGAAAAAGAATAGTTACATCCCCATACCCAAAGAAGATTATTGTTGAAAGTGTGCAATCCTAAGTGCCACTACTATTGAGGAAAAAGAGTCTTGTTCATGTCATCTAACCCAATCATGACTGAACATGTTTTGAATTTCTGCTGATAGGTTAATGAAATAAGACTTGTCAAACCATTTAAGCTTGACTTGTCAGTACGTTAGATTAGGAAAAGAAATTGTTGGTTCTCAATGCTCAAATCTAAACCAAAGAGAAAAAGAGGGATGCCTAACAAATTCTAAATCATAGCCCTTATGTTTTCTAGTTTTTTATTGTACAAAAATAATGTTTGTGTGCAACTTGTCCCAATGCCACAACCCATGGTAAATCAGATTGCTTAATCCTGGTTTAGTCATGTTTTCAATTTCATGTCAGTAGTTTAGAGAATAAAGTTTGTCAAACAGCTTAATCTTAACAGATGATTAGACTAGGTAGATAATGAGAGATTTCATTAGCCTAATCTGAACTCTTAGGAGTGATAAGGGTACAAGTAGATAGTTTTATGCTTTCAAAAGAAAATAATGTCAAGGGTTTTCCAGTCCAAGTGCACCCAAAGGAAGAAAAATGATAGGAAAAGTATGATGGGTAGGTAGAATTAATGTTGAAGCAAACATGGCTTTCAGAGTTTGAGATCATAGCTTCAAGATAACATTAGCAAATGAAGGAAGAAGGATCTACCAAGTGCAAGTAAGGCATTGGTCTTCAAAAACTCAGAGATCTGAGCTCTGAGGTCCTCATCAATAATTTTTACTATCTGTAGATGACTAAATATTGGTCCTAGATTTCTAAAAACAAGATTCCTGAATATTGTGAGTTTTAGAAATCTCACTGCCTTCTGTTAGTCATCTATATTTTTCACTATCTGAAGATGACTAAGTAGTGTTCCTAGAATTCTAGAAACAAAATTCATAAATATTGTGAGTTCTAGAAATCTCACAGACTTCATTATTCTGAGATAAAACTTTCCTATTTTCATCTTCCTATCTAATCATGATTGGCCCACTACTCCCGGAAGATCCATCAGGGGCTCAAGCCATTCATTTTTTAACCTAACTTGTCTCCTTGGCCCAAAAAAATCTGTTTTTTCTTACCTACACAATTCCCCACCACCTCCTAAAAATGCCAAACGGAGCAGCTTTGTTGTGCCTCCTTTAGCAACTCTAAAAAAATGGGTGTCTCTACAGAGCCTTTGGATAGTCAAGTATGTGTGTTGCATCTTAGGCCCACAAATTCACAAATCTTGGCATGGATCCTGTCTTACACTTGTAAACCCTAAGCCTAGACCTCAGCCCAAAAAAGCCAAGTCCAAGAAGGCCTCCACTAGCTCACCTAGGGTTTCACAAAATCTTAGGATTGATTTGGTGCCCTATAGATTTTTTCCTTCTTCTATATAAAGAAATACATTCAAAAGAAGGGGATAAGTCACTCCTTCCTAGATTCACCAAAGAGATCAGTCAAACAACTTTTATGCCTAAATACATGACTCTTGCAAGGAGACAGTTTCTCTTTGGTCACATCTCTGCAAAAGTAGTCAAAAGGACATAAGGTCAGCAAAAAGGAAAGGTAGTGGAGTAAAAATTATCCTTCATGAACAATCAGAGAGGATGTCAAAGGGACCTCCAAAAGAAGCCTTTTGTTTCAGCACCTAAACATCAAAGGATAAACTATCACCTCCAAACCTTTCTACAAAAATACCTTGAAGAGTAATCTGAAGCAAAGATGGAAAAGAAAGGAAGTACATTTGAAATTGTTCTTAAGGCCATTCTTTGATAAGAAAATACAGAAAACTTAAGTCAAAGAGAAACACCATGAGTTTATGGTAAATCAGTGAAAATATTGATCATCAAAAGGCCTGTGTTCAAGGAGAAAAGGGATGTTTTTGTTAGTCACAAAATAATGGTGGTAGGCAAGAAATCATCACGAAGGCCACCAAGGACAAAAGCCACTGCAAATTCCATCAAATGCACATTAAATTTTATTGCAAAGTGATGAGTAAGATTTGAGAGACTACAAAGGGTATACAAGGGATATCAGTTTAAAGGGGAAAGATGGCAAAAAAAAAGGGATAGTTTTGCTGTTTGTATAAAATGATGAAGGATCCAAAGACAAGTCTCTTTTCATTTGAGAATGGACAAAGATAGTCTTGATATCTTCAAAAAGATTGGTAATATTAAAGAGAAAACCGAGAGGCCCCCAGCAAACGGAGAAAAGAAGCGTTGTAGATCAAATACGCCACCTACAACTCCAAACAGTCAAAAAGGGGCACAGTGAAAAAGATGAATAAAACACTAAACATTACAAAAGTGGGTTTCATATTTTGATTTTTCTTTTTTCAAAGGCATTGAGGATTTTTGAATTCTTTGACTGAATCATTCCCGCACTTTTCCAAGAGAGAAAACCTTCAAAGAGAGAAAACAGAGTTCCTGGGCCATTTCTGGGCAAATTCAGCAGGCGCTGCGCAAAATCCAAGCGCTACATAAAGACAGAGTCGGCGCTACGCAAAGATCCTTCCTCCCCATTTGTCTTTTCATGGTACTGCGCAAAATCATCTTCTTTGCTGCACAAAGTTCTTGCGCTACGCAAACGGCGCCCGACCCACCCAAAAACGTGTGCAGAGCCTGTTTTGTGGCCCAGGCGCTGCGCAAATAGGCGTTCCAACGCCTAGGCGCTACGCAAATAGGCACCCAACACCCAGCGTTGTGCAAACAGGCGTTTAGACACTCGGCGTTGTGAAAATAGGCGTTCAGACGCTCGGTGCTGCGCAAACAGGCGTTCCGACACCCCGGCGCTACGCAAAAGGGCATTCAGCCACCTAGGCACTGCGCAAAATTCTGGGAGGTACCAAAGAGGCCAAAAGACACCCAACTGCACAAAATCTTCTTCAAGGGTGCCTCCAAGTCTAAAACCAAAGTGGTAAGTGGTTTTTTTTCTCTCAATCCCAAAGTCAAATTTACAAAAACTTGTTGTTTCAAATGGTTAAAATGATAACCTAAGAGGGTGAAACCCTAGGTCAAAGACAGGGAAAAGTGACCCTTTGAAACTAAAATCAAAACAGAAGAAATTTTGGGGAAGGAAATTAAGGCTGATTGCTACACTTGTGATTATAAACCTTCAGTTGCAGGAAACACTCAAAAAGCCTCAAAAATCCCAAATCAGTGCCCTCCCCCCATCATCATGTCAGAGATGGAAAACATCATTGATAGTCAAAGAAATCAAAGACCTCCAAAAACAAAGCATAGGGGAGGGAAAGTCAAGAGGTTGGAACCCCAGAATACAGTGGCCATCACATCCTCTCCTAGGATATTGTCATGCTTCCAAAACACAAGATGTTTTCAGTTCTGCGAGAGGATCAAACAGGTGAAGAGTCATCCTGAGCTCACAAGGATCCTCATCCTTAATTTGCAAAACAAATATTCAGACCTTGCAGGGATTAAATTTGAGATTTCAACAGTATCCATATCTGAGACCACTAGTATCCCCTTAGTGGGTGAGAAATGGTTCAAAAATGGTAAGCTGGAAAGAGATTTTTTTTTACCATTTCTCAGAAGGAGGTACAGACAGAGCAGCATCACTATTTTTCCTTTTTCACATCTCAAACACATATATGCACCTTTGATGTTAGCTATCATGAGGTATTTCACTTGTGAGGGGAGATACTCCAGGGTCTATACCTATCATCTTAGACTCCTTATGCATTTTACAGGGGTTAAGGCACTTGACCTACCCGATTATCTCTATAGGAGTATTGTGAAAATGAGTTCTGTTGTTCAAAGGAGGAATTTTCCCCAACAAATGTCTAGCTTGTTCCACCATTCCCTGATCAAGATGGTGGTTGAACATCAGCTCAAACAACAAGGTGTACCTTGGGATGCTTTTATAAACCATGACTTATTTTCTAAACCACAACATCCTCTTCAGAAAAATCTTCCTTCCTCATCTGCACAACTACCCTCACCACAAGCACACATCTCTTCCTCTCCTTCTCTTGATGCATCAATTGAAACAGGAAGTGGAAATCAAGAATCACATGGTGATCAGAGTGGGGAAGAAGAAGTCAGTGAGGCCAACACAGAAATAGATGAAGAATAGGGAGAGGATATGGGAAGTGATGGGAAAAACAGTGATAGAACACAAGGCAGTGGGCAAGATGAAGAAGACAGTCAGCAGATGTACAAGGCAGCCAAGGAAATGTTCATGACAGTATTGACAGCTGTCAAGAATATCATGACATTAGTCAGTTTTCTAAGGATCAAGGAACTCAAAGTGATAATGCAGAAAATAAACAAGTGGAAGACCTCAGTAAAGAAAAAATCCAAGAAGAGGGACAAAGAAATGATGAAAACATGTTCAAAAATTCCATCACCATCCCTCACATATGCACATACTTCAGAGGCAAAAGAGATGTGTTTGCTGCCTCAAAAAGGCAAGGGGCCATCTCTTCTCAAGCCATCAAAGGAGTGGACAAAGGAAAGAAGAAGATAGAAATAAATGAGCAGCAATAAAAGGTAAGGAGGAGCAAGAGGCTAAAGAAAAGTACCCAAGGGCCTGAATTCATTGATCTAGATAGTGATGAGCAGGATGAGGAAATGACCACTAAAATGTTGCTCCTAGAAAAAGATTCACAGATCAAAGAATGGGAGGAAGATTTTGAGAGAGCACAGTGTGTCATCCAGTACTATAAAAATGAACACAAGTACTTCAAGAAGATGAAGAGAGGCCTTTTCCTCCAAAATAAGATGACCAAACATTACGCAAGGAAGATTAGGCTTGCAAATGCCAAACTCAAAGAAGCCCTCCTTGAGATAAAAAAACTAAAAATCCCAAAAGAGCATGACAGCCTTGGAATTTTGGCTGAGGCTTCTCAGAAACTATCTAGAAACATCTAAGGAGGGTCCACACCAATTTTGGGGAAATTTGAAGGAGTTTTTGTTTTTTGTAAAATTTTGGCCTATTTTGCGCAATGCTACTGGCCATATGCAAAAATTTGGGGCATATTCTAAAGACCAGCTTGACATTTTTGGATTTTTTATGATCTTCACATCTTCCACAAAAAATTTCAGAGGATTTGGAGCTGTTTTGACCCCTCAAAATGTCAAAAACCACCTTTCTACCCCTATTTTGGGCCTGGCGCTGCGCAAATGAAAGGCTGGAGATTTTTGAATTTTTGACAGGGTTATAGGGACTGTAACAGGAAACCACAAGAATTTTTGGAAATTAGACTCTTCAATATTTCCAACGAGCTATCACGGAGTCAAATCCGACATCGGGAAGTGGTTCAAAAGCTAGTTGCAAAACAGCCTATTTTCTGCAAAAGTGGCGCTATGCAAACAAACTGACATAGGCCAAAAAGTCAACAAAAGACACTGATTAATGACAAATTGGTTTTTAAATTTTTTTTTGGGGCAAATCACTCCTGATTTTATTTGGGAGTTATGTTTTGATGTTTTATCTTATCTCTTATGTTTCTTGGGCCTTGCATGGTCATTAAGCACATTTATGACATTTATGGCTAAATTAGGGTTTCTGGAAGCCTCTTAGGGTTTCCACCTCCTCATTTGCTCCATAAATAGAGCATGAGGCTCTTGTATACTTTTTTGGATGTTGATGACTCATGCTGAAGTAATACATAGTCCCTTGAAGCCTTTGATGAGAAATTGATGTCTTGGAGCTTATGCATGATCTAATTCACTTGTTGATGGAGAAGGACTGTTTGCAGGATCCATAGGCCTGGTTGATGGTGAATTTTTCTCTTGTTAATGTTTTCTAAGTTTCTCATTGTTTTCCATCCATCTATGCTGTAGTAGGAAAAAAAAATTAGACTAAGATATGTTTGTTGATGGCACCTTAGATCTGTTTGTTTCCTTCACTGCCTTAATGTTTTCTTCTGCTTAAGATATGTTAGGGAATTCATCTCTTGCTCTCTAATAATTTTTTGGCTTGTCTATTTTCTTGAATGATTTAGATCAGTTAGTATCAATGATGATTCATTGCTAGCCCTGCATATTGTTACCTATGAAGTACTCTGTTCTTGAAATCATCTTTTGAAGCAACTTTGCCTATAATTTGTCAAAGAAGTCTGTCTTAACCATGCTCTTTGCCTTTCCTTAGCTAAAATTGTCTCAAGGAACTTTCATAGCTGTCACTGTGGATGTTAGGGTTTTCTCTCCTTCTACAGTTATAGTTACTTGTGCAACTTAAATGTTTTTCCTGCTCTTGATGATAAAATCCATGAAAGATTAAATAATTTTTTGCCCTTCTATATTTTATCTGAATGTTGTCTTGGTCGATTATCTACTTTCAGTCTGAAATCAAATGGATTAGGTGTTGCTTAACCCTTTGACTCTCTTGCTATGCTCATAAATCTTCTAACTCCCTCAGTTTAACAAGTATATAAAGGATTCTGTTTCTGCCTTTTATTAGCTTGTTGTTCTCAAGTTTAATGTCCATCTCATGATCCGTCACAACCTTAAAGATCCACCAACCAAGTTAAATTGCCCTGGAAATGCTCTTGAAACCATTGATGAACTCATTCATGACCTTGTTTGACTCCATTTCCCAATGAATTAACAATATTCCTTGGTTTCTATCTAAATCTATCTAAGCATCATACCCAACCAAAAACAATCAAAATACCCTTCACTTAACATCTAGCCTAAAATCAACCCTAATCAATAAACAAGTTCACATCTTTGCACCTACTAGAGAGATCCCTCTCCGAATCCGGGAAGGCTAGGTCCTAGGATTCCAAAGCTTGGTTTGATGTTACCCCGTACCTTTGTATCTCAATCAATCTAGCAAATTAAAGGGAGCTAACACCTTCATTATCCTTATATAAATTTTTTTCATTATTCTACCATTTTTCCATTTCATGGTCACCCCGCCACTCCTAGAAGACTCCTTATGGGCTTGTGCCACTCATCTCCATCCTTTTTCTCACTTATAACCTCATTACTCTATTTTTCCCTTGCCTATAAATCCACTTTACATCTAGGGTTACCTATAAGCATGTTCCTTTCCATGTTCACCAGGTTCCTCAAGCATTGATGGTCTCAGAACTATCTTTGTAGGCTCTTTAGATAAATCAAGTACATTGGATTTTGGATCTTCAATACACCACTTTGTCAATACTCTATTTTTACACTTGAAGATCCCAAACCAGATTTCAGTCAAATACCAAGTCAAAGAAACCTCCCACTTGGTCATTAGGGTTTCACAGGTTGTAGGGTCATCACTAGGTGTTCAAGCATTGCTTTTCCTATGCTAGAAGTTGTCTCATTTGTAATAGAATATCAGCACATGGTTGTCCAAGAAAGATTAGAAAATATCCTAAGAGGACCACTTTATCAATTTCAAGTTTTGCAAAAGGTAAATGTGAATTTTGACACTTCTTCAGGAGTGTTAAAATGACTATCAGCAAAGAGTTGGTAAGATAAGAGGTATGCTCCTCAATAATGACTTTTATAGCAAGAAGGGGGAAAGCAGTTTGGTTTCAAGGAGAACTAAGGTTTTGAGCTTGAAGGTCCAGCAATGTACCAAGCAGTGATCCAATGCAGCAAATGACCTGAAGGAAGCACACCAAACCAAACATGAAAGGAGTTTATCAAAAACTATTGATGAAAAAGGGAAAAAGGTGAGGTGAACTGGACAGAAATGAATGAACTTGAAAGGGCTGTAGAGAACTTAGAAGACAACACTAATAATTGTTTTCAAGCACTCCAAACAACTAGGTTTTTGGGAAGAGGATCAAAGAAGGTGAAATGATGGTAAGTTGAACTCAATAATGACAAGCAAGAAAGATTCTAAGGATGCCATTGTGATCAGATCCTAGAACTCTGAAGATGAGTTTTCCATGCATAAATGAGCTAAAAAATGAGGTTAGGTTTCAAGGTGGAAGAAAGGAAAATTTTTAGGACTGTTTTTGTGCCAATATGAATAGATCAAACCCTCAGGCTAAAAGAAAGAAAATTTCATGTCTCCAACAAGCTACCACCAAAGAGGATAAAGGTAAACTCAGTGATTTTATGGCACTTGCAAATCAAAAGTGGCCAAAGGGTAAAAACTTGATCAGAACTTCATAATTCAAGAAAGAGAGGACTTTGAAGGTGTTTCCTTGTGCTTAAAATCCCAAGTGTGTGGTAATAAGCTTGCTATGCTTCAAGGATAAACAAGAGGGTCAAAATTCATCACTACAGACACCCATAGAGCAGGCAGTGTAAAGGGGTTAGTGAGACAAGGTAAGAAAGACAGGTGGAATATTGTGATGAAAAAACACATGAAACTTTGAAGAATACTATTGTGTGCAGCCCTCCAAATAAGAAATCAAATGAGCATGTAAACTCTCAAGGAGCAAAAGGAAAAGGCCATTTCAATGTTTTTGTCACCTACAAACAATAACTGAAAGAAATATCAGTGAAAAGGAAAAAGGAGTAAAAACATTGGAAAGTGGGCTTGTAGAGATTAAATTTAATTTCCTAAGACTATAAAAGGTCATTTTGTTCCTCAATTAGCTCATTGTTCACTTGCAAAAATTTAAAAACATTCAGGAGAAGAATTCTGAGTTTTTCAAGGCAAATTCAGGCAAGTTTACCTGGCGCTGCACGTTCAAGGCGGCGTTGCGCGCCTCGCCTAGAGTCGGGTGTTGTGCCCCTGGCAGTTATGCCCGTGAAAATTTACTCTATGCTATGCACCTGGAGGTATGCACTGCGCATTTTCCCGACAGACCCAACAGGCTCGGCAAAAGCCTTTGGCATTGTACGCCTGGCACAACGTGCTACGTGTTTGCCCGACCCGACACCTTGTTCACCTATACGTTGTGCATTTGGCCAGGAGGGTCACCTACACATGCAAACCCTCAAGTCAATTCAAAAACACCTCCAAGATACCACCAAGGGTTTTTAAAACATTTTTTTAGGGTAATTACAAGACATTACTTCCTCTCCATGTTTTTGTTATCATTTGGTTAAAGGAATGTACCCTAAGGAGATAAGCTAAATTTCATGCTTAAAAAACATTGATTAAGCCTCCCTCATCTGCAAACAAGGAAATATTAGTCAAAAAGGGGGTAGATTAGGGTGGTTGCAGCGTTTTGAAATTGGTTATCCATCAAAGATTGAAAGCTCTATCCCTTACATTGCAAACAATTTGACCTCACATTGCCCTCTTTCATTTCAATTTGACATAAGTACAAGGTGTGGTAAAGAAAATTTTTTACAAATCAGCAGGGAAGGTCATAAATTTTTCCTAGCCTCTCATACAACCTGCTATACCTACACACTCTCTCATTTCATTCACTTGAATAATTTCCCCGTTCATCACCACTCCATTACCCTCTTCCACATCCATTTCATAAGCAGAGCTAGGGTTTTTCTCAAAACAAAGTGATCAAAATGTCAAGGGAAGGCAACAGTGATAGTGATGAGGAAGGCCAAATTCCAAGGAGGCATCAACATAGAGGTGGGAGGATTAACAGGTTTGAACCACTAAACACAATGGAGCTTAATGCATCTCCCCTAACTGTCTCATTTTTCCAAAATGTAGGTCGCTATAAATTTTGTGAGAAAGTACAACAGGTGCATAATCACCCCGAGCTGACTAGGATTTTTATACTTAACCTACATGAGAAACAAGTGAATATTGCAGGGGTAAACTTTGAGTTGTCTTCAGATGCCATTGCTATTGCCAATAGGTTACCTAGTGTAGGTGAAAAATGGTTCAAGCAGGCCAATTTAGACATGAGCTACTATGAGCCATTCCTTAAACCCAAATATAAAGACTACAATAAATCTATATTTCCTTTCTCACATTTGCTTGAGAGGTATGCACCCATGATGAGGGTCATCATGAAATATTTTACATGTGAGGGAAGGTACTCCAGGCTTTACTCCTATCACATCAGGTTGCTCATGCACTTTACTAGGGTTAAGATGTTGAATATACCCTACTACCTCTACAGGAGTATTGACAAAATGTCTTATATTGTACAAAAGAGAGACCATCCACATCAGATGCAGAGCCTCTTTCACCACTCTCTCATCAAAATGGTTGTGATGCATCAATTGCAGTAGAAGGGTATTCCATGGGAGGTTTTCATTGCCCATGAAGTGTTCACAAACCCATAACCCCATCCTTGGAAAAACCTGCCTTCATCATCTTATCCTCCTATCCTTACTCATCCATCATCTCCTGCTGATCATGTTTCACCATTTTCACATATTCCTTCACCTCAGGACAACCCTCCTTCCTCACCCTCTCCCAATGCATCATACAATGAGGGAAGTGACAATGAAAAATCAAATGATGAAAGTGGAAAAGATAACAATGACGCAAATAATTATGATTATGATGGCAGTGAAACTAAGAGCCATGATGATAGTGAAAATAGTGAGGCTCCTAGTGGTGATGAGGGCAGTGATGCAGAAAACAATGATGAAGAAAGAATTACAAATGAGGAAGAGGAGGTAGATGTCAATGAGGAACAAAATGAATAAGAGCACAGTGAGGAGTCAAACAAAGAAAAATCAGCTAGTGAAAAAGATGAGGGCAGTGCAGAAGGCAGTGAAGATGAAAATCAAGAAAGTGGCAAAGAAGACATGAAGGTAGATATCAGTGGTAATGAAAGCAATGCAGAAACCAATGATGAAGCACCTAGCAGTCAAGACAATGAAAATAATGCTGATGTAAATGATGCCAATATTATTGATAATGACAACACACAAGTTAGTGAACAAAATGAAGAGGCAAAAAGCAGTGAGGAGGAAGTAAATGAAGAGGCAGATATCAATGAAAATGAGGAACAAAATGATGAGGATGATGTCAATAAAGTAAAAAGCAGTGCAGAAATCAGTGAGGAAGAGAGAAACAATCATTATGGCCATGATATCAGCGAGGATGATGATAATGATGATAATGATGTTAACACTGATAATGATAGCAAGAATATCAGTGATGAGGCAGAGAGCATGGAGACAGATGACAGCAGCCATGAAATCCATAAGGAAAGCAAGGATATCAATGGTGATGAAAGTCATGATGGCAACCATAGTGAAGGCACTCAAATGATCAATATTGAATCTTTTCCTTTGACCTACCAAAGGGGAAGTAGGCATGTGTTTGCTACCTCTAAAAGTCAAGGGACCATGCCTTCTACATCAGCTAAGCATCTTGACAAAGGAAAATAAAAGTTCAAGAATGAAAAGGAAGAAGATCAACATGAGAGCAAGAATTTGAACTCATTCATATTGACAGATATGATGAAAATGAAGCAAGGATCTCAACCATGCTGCTCAAAGGTAAAGATGCCCAAATCAAAGATCTGCAAGCCAATCTAGCTAGGGCTAGGAATGTCTTTCATTATTATGAAACTAAAAACAAGCAGCTAGAGGCATAAAAGGAAATTTATGAAGTCAGGGAAATCAAAGCCCGGAAAGAGGCTGAAAAGACCAAGGTTAGGCTTGATAAATTCTTGGGTGTTTTTTATGAGAGTGAAGATGAAGAAGGGATGTTGTCTAGAAGAAGGCCAAGAACAATTGGCTTAAGGAAAGCCTTGGCCAAGGAGAGAGAGCAAGAGGAAGCCTTGGCATAGCAGCTCACCCCAAGTGAGCTGCTTGCCAAAGAGATAGAGTATGATCGGGAACCTTGGTTATAGAGGGCCAATATACACTTGGAGGATCAACTCGAGAAGACACAAAGAGACCTTGGTCTTCAGAAGAAAATGGCCAAGCACTATGCCTTGAGAAATCAAATTGCAAGGGCCAAGCTCAAAAGATCCCTTGCCAAAATTGAAGCCCTCAAGGAGGAAAAAATCTAATAAAACCTTGTGATCCTAGCTGATTCTTCCCTACAAGCATCCCAAACACCATGAGGAAGACAATTTCAAATTTTGGCAAGTTTTTGGAAATTTTGGTTTTTCATTGTTTTTTAGGGCCAAGGGCGCAGCGCCCTTGGCACTACGCTTTTCCTTGGTACATACATTGGAGGAAAACTTTACATTTTTGGGTTCCTTAGGCCAAGGACATGACACTCACCAAGTTTCGGCTCATTTGGAGCAAAAATGGTTCTCCAAAAGGGGAAAAAACATGCAAAATTTCACTTTTCTGCCTTGTTTTTAGGGTTGGCACTGTGCCCTTAGCAGCCTTGGGATTTTTTAATTTTTTAATAGGTAAATTAATTCCAATCAGAAAACTAAGGGCCGTTTTGGAAAGTAGACTCGACAAGTGATCCGGATTTATGCAGGAACGCAACAGAATAAACATATAAACATAAATACAGAGATGCAGCGGAAATAACACTTCATTTCATTAATAAACGAATGACTGAAATTTGCTTACAGACAGAATGGAAATAAAACTAGCTAGGGCGCTGGTAGCTATCTCTGAGAAGAGATGTGGCAGCTACAGGCCTCTGAACTGAGTTACAATGAGGCTCGAGGGCCTATTTATCATTTAGGAACAATGGGAAATCCTAAACAGCCAAAACCCTAACCCTAGGAGATGAAGCGCCAAAACTATGGGCCCCGTTTGGGTAAATTGGTGTTTCAACTTCCCAGGGGCGTAACTTTGGCATACGATCTCCGTTTGACGCGTAGCATACCTCGTTAGAAAGATCTATCCGAGGACTACAAATTTGGAACGAGCAACATGGTCCATGGACCCATGTTGCTCTCCGTTTTCCCAAAAAACGTCGTTTAGGGCCTCAAAACGGCTCCAAAAGTTTAGGACCCGAAAAACTGCTAAAAATAGTAAACTGTGCCGAAACTGAAAAACTGAAATAGACAATGGTGGAGCCCCAAGTGGAATAGGCGGGTGACCACCAATATCCACCTGGATCATTCCTCCCCCCTTAGGAAGCAATGGTCCCCATTGCGTTAAGTTCCTCCATGAGATGAGGAAATTTCTGCTGAACTTGGTCCCCGGTGAACCACTTTCCTTGGTGCAGGAGTTGGCCAGCTTTGACAACCCGATATAGTTGGATCTTTTGCTGGCGAGTGTTCTTGATTTGCATGTCCATGATACAATCTGTGGTGGCCTGTTCCATGCAGTCTGGATTTAACTCTGTTGGTGTGAGTTGTTCTGCAATGTCCGAGGTGTCCAGTAGAGGTGGGAAGTAAGGACGAAGGCGATCCACATTGAAGATTGGGTGCAGACCAAGGAATGGTGGAATACTGAGCTTGAATGCATTGTTCCCTACAGCCTTGGTGATGGTGTACGGCCCGTATCGGAGCGGGCGAAGCTTGCGGTGGGGTCCAGTGAGGCACTCCTTCTGCAAATGTAGCCATACTTTGTCGCCCACCTGGAAGTTGTGTGGCACTCGGTGTTGATCATGGCGTTGCTTGTACTTGGCATTGGCTCTGTCCAATATATCATGAACCTGTTGGCGGATGTGTTGAATGCGCTCGATGAAGCTACTTGCTTTGTCAACTTCAGACTGGACGTGCGCTGAATCGGCCTGAGCAGCTGCAAATGGCATGGCTACGTCAATGGGACATAGTGGCCGGAATCCCAAGCCCACCTGAAAGGGGCTATGGCCAATTGAACTGTGGAGAGCCCGGTTATAACTATGTTGTACATAAGGGAGGCTCTCGTCCCATGTGCGTGGATTCTTTGAATTGTACATGCGCAGAATGTGTACAATCATTCTGTTGACGACCTCTGTCTGGCCATCTGTTTGGGGATGGAAAGCTGTGGACTTGGTGAGCTTGGTATCCAACATCGACCAGAGGCTGGACCAAAATGTGCCGAGGAACCTGCTATCCCGATCTGATATGATAGACTGTGGGATCCCAAAGTGCACCCACACTCGTTCAAAGAAGAGTTTAGCAGTGGCTTCTGCTGTGATATTCTTCTTGCAAGCCGCCATAATGGCCATCTTCGAGAATCTGTCGACGACCACAAAAACACAGTCATTTCCCTGCTTAGTAGAAGGCAGGCCCGACATGTAATCCATGGAGATGGATTCCCAAGGTCGACTAGGGGTAGGTAGAGGAGTATATAGGCCTTGCTTCTTGATGGTCGGCTTGGCAATGGCACAAGCAGTGCAGGATCTGATGTGCTTCTCGACATCCTTTCGAAGGTTCGGCCAATAGAAATACTTCTGTAGTATTGCTACTGTTTTCTCGACCCCGAAATGCCCAGCGACTCGACCGTAGTGTGCTTCCCATATCATCTTGGCACGCTCGCTTGAAGGAACACAAAGGTGTCCCAGGTGACATAAAAGTGCATCTTGGAGGTGAAAATTTGGAACTTGCGTGCCCCCCAAGAGTGCCTTGTAAGTGTGGCCGAATTCTGGGTCACCCTCATAGAGAAGCGGCCAATCAGAAGTCTCGTGCCCACAAGAGTTGAGCACAGTGGTGAGCGCCACGATCGGTGGTCGGCTGAGGCAGTCTGCAACATGATTGGTGCTACCCTTCTTATACTTGATGTTCAAATGAAACTGTTGCATATATGTAGACCACTTCTGATGGCGATCATTCTGCAACTTCCCTTGTGTCTGTATGAACTGCAGGGGCCTGTGGTCTGTGTGGATGATTGTTTCCTTCCCCAAAATGTAATGCTTCCATTGTCGACAAGCTTGCACAATGGAGTACATTTCTTTGTCATATGTGGGGTACTTGCGAACTGTGTCAGACAATGTCTCACTGTGAAATGCCACTCGATGTCCCTGTTGAGTAAGAACTGCCCCAATAGCATAGTCAGAGGCATCTGTCTCGATCTCAAATGGCTGTTGCAAGTCTGGTAAAGTGAGCACTGGGGCAGAACAGAGGCGGTTTTTCAGTTCTGTGAACGCCTTCTGTTGAGGTTCCAACCAAAAATTTTTTGCTCTCGCTCCTCCCTTGGTGACTTGACTCAAGGGCCAAGTGATATGAGAGAATCCCAACACGAACCTCCGATAGAAATTAGCAAGACCCAGAAAGCTGCGAAGCTCTGTTATAGTGGTTGGGGCTGGCCAATCCCGAATGACTTGGATCTTGGCTGGATCCACATGCACCTCCCTTTCATCAATAATGTATCCCAAATATTGAACCTGGGTCATGCCAAAAGTGCACTTCTCCAAATTGGCACACAACTTGTGTTGCCGCAGTGTTTGGAGGACTTGTCGGATGTGGTGAAGGTGCTCTTCCCAAGTCTCGCTGAAGATCAGAATGTCATCCAAGTACACCACTACAAATGAGTTGGTGAATGGCCGCAAGATGTCGTCCATCATCCTCATGAAGGTTGCGGGAGCATTCGTCAACCCGAAAGGCATGACTAGCCATTCAAAAAAGCCTTCCTTGGCTTTGAAGGCAGTCTTCCACACATCAGAGGGTTCAATTGGTACCTGGTGATACCCAGACTTCAGGTCAATCTTGCTGAAATATTTTGCACCTTTGAGTTGGTCCAGAAGGTCATCAATCCGTGGGATTGGGTACCTGTTCCGGACAGTGATCTTGTTCAGCGCCCGATAGTCAATACAGAGTCTCCACGTCCCATCCTTCTTCTGTACCAACACGATCGGGCTCCCACAGGGCGATGAACTTGGTTTGATGTGACCTTTCTGCAACAACTCCTGAATCTGCCTCTTGATTTCATCATTCTCCAGAACAGAGCGCCGATAGATCGGTCCATTAGGTAGCGGCGCACCGGGGGTCAGATCAATCGGGTGCTTGACCTGACAATGCAGAGGAACCCCTGTGGGTGAGGTGAATATGTCCCCATACTCCTCCACAACCTTATCCATTTGTTGTTGTTGTGCAGAGGAGCCCTGTCTGGAGGTCATGGCCACAGTCTTCTTCTTGCCCTAGGGGCGGATCATCAGGAAAACGAATTTCCTGGTTTGGGAAATGAGCTTACTGCATTGTTTTGCAGTAACCAAAGAGATAGCGGCAGGAGGTGGTACCTATGGTATCCTGTACAACTTATTTCCCAAAGTAACAATAACAGCACGAGGCCGAGACTCATACAAAGAATGACGCTTCCATAAGTATGGTTGTCCTAATAATACATCAGAAACATCAATAGGAGCAACGTCACATAATACCTCATCCGTGAAGGGCTTGATGCTATAGGGAAGGCGACACTGCCGGCTGACGCGGAGATCTCGTCCTTGGTGAAGCCACCCGATGGTGTATGGATGTGGGTGAGCTGTGGTCGGTAAGCCCAACCGCTTCACGGCGTCTGCTGAAATGAGGTTCTTTTGGCTCCCATTGTCGACAATGAACTGTACCGGGGAGCCCTTTACCCACATCTGAGAGTGGAAGAGACGTTCCTCCTCCTCTGGATCTTCCGGTTCCTCCTTTTGGATCTTTGTTTTGGATCTTTGCAGTGGCAACAGTGGCGTTGGGCTCCGCATCAATAACTTCTTCTCTTCATCGCCTTTTCCCCCTCGATTCGGAGTCGGCGTGCCATCCACCGAAGCCCTCATCCCCGCCGCAGCGACCGTGGCCCAACACTCACTTGTGTTGTGAGTGGAGCTCTTATGGAACTCACACCACTTTCCCATGTCCTTCTTTGGCTTTGCAGTGCTGTTCTTTTCTTGTGGCTTCGATGAGTTGTCTTTAGCCGCCATGCCTTGGCTCTGTCCTTTGTTCTGCGGTTTGGAAGCACATTTCCCTTGCTTTTGATTCACAGATCAAAAGTCTCACTTCTTCTACTTGAATTTCTGCTCAATCTTGGCAGCATACCGATATGCCGTACCAAGCGAGGAGATGTCGAGGAACTCCATTTCCTCCTGAATGTATCTATACAGACAGCTGCGATACTTTAGCACCAGATGTTTCTCTCAATCTTTGATACCCAACTTTGTGCGCAGGGTATGGAACAGATTCGTCAGCTCATGCACATCTTGATCCCTTTGTTGTCGCAGCGTGGTCCATTGTATGTACTTGTCCTCATAGCTCCCCACGGGATAGTACTGTTCCTTGATGGCGTCTCGAAAAGAATTCCAAGTTGGTACGGCCGAGAACAGAGAGGGTTCTGTCTGGTCCTTGTTCTCACAGTAGGTTTCCCACCAGTCCTTAACATGGGGGTAGCTTTGAGGAGTGCAAAAATAATCTTCTCCCGGTCTGAAAAGTCATGAACAGAGAAATATCCTTCTAATAGATTCAACCATCTATCTACGGCATCCGCGTCTATTTGACCCTCAAATATGGGAATGTCAAAATTTACTTGTACCTTAAAGGGAGTCGCAACTCCAGAGTGGCTACTGGATGCAGATGCGCCGCCGGTGGGCAGCCGTTGAAGGATCTGAGCAAAGCTATCCATCATCGCGTTCCTTTGTTTTTCGAGGGCCTCCTCGAGCAATATTGTGATAGGATCTCCTGCTCCCTCATCTTTCTTTTCGTCCCCCATGGGCGTCCGTCGAGGTTTGCGAGGCTGATCTTGCAAAGGTTCCACCAGATCAAGCCCTAGCTCCTTATACCCCGACCTCGTTGGGGACATGCAAAGAAGGATCGAGAAAAAGAAGACCGCTCTGATACCACTGATCCGGATTTATGCAGGAACGCAACATAATAAACATATAAACATAAATACAGAGATGCAGCGGAAATAACACTTCATTTCATTAATATCAAAGAACTGAAATTTGCTTACAGACAGAATGGAAATAAAACTAGCTAGGGCGCTGGTAGCTATCTCTGAGAAGAGATGTGGCTGCTACAGGCCTCTGAACTGTGTTACAATGAGGCTCGAGGGCCTATTTATCATTTAGAAACAATGGGAAATCCTAAACAGCCAAAACCCTAACCCTAGGAGATGAAGCGCCAAAACTATGGGCCCCGTTTGGGTAAATTGGTGTTTCAACTTCCCAGGGGCGTAACTTTGGCATACGATCTCCGTTTGACGCGTACCATACCTCGTTAGAAAGATCTATCCGAGGACTACAAATTTGGAACGGGCAACATTGGTCCATGGACCCATGTTGCCCTCCGTTTTTCCAAAAAACGTCGTTTAGGGCCTCAAAACGGCTCCGGAAGTTTAGGACCCGAAAAACTGCTAAAAATAGTAAACTGTGCCGAAACTGAAAAACTGAAATAGACAATGGTGGAGCCCCAAGTGGAATAGGCGGGTGACCACCAATATCCACCTGGATCAACAAGCTTTCCAATGAGCTACCTTGGATCTCATTCTGACATCGGGAAGGCCTTCAAAACTTAGCTGCAAGGTGACCCATTTTTCGGGTGTAGGCGTTGTGCCCTTGGCCCTTTGTATTATGCCCTTGCCAACAAGTCAACAAAAGACACAAATTTGTGGAAAATAGATATTTTTAGGTTTTTTGGGCAAATCACTCCAAATTTAGGTGTTAAAATTTAATTTTCATTTATTTCATAGATATTTTGTGCCTTGGGCCTTGCATGGTCTTAATGGACAAATTTGGCATTTATGATATATTTATGACATTTTGGAAACCCTAGTTAGGGTTTTGACCCTCCAATGCAAGTTAAATAGAGCATGGAGGGCTTATTGTAGTTGGTTGGTTAATTATTGAGAGTAATACATAGACTTTGAGATTGAAGAGAAATTGACAATGGAGAAGGCATACTTGTAGGATTCATGAGCATAGTTAATGGCGATGTGTTCCTTATTTAGTTCTTGTCTTCCTATGTTATCATTTTGTTCCATCTTTCTATTGTAGTAGGAAAAAAGTTTTAGGCTAACAAAAGTTGTTTAGAGGCACCTTAGTTCTGTTTTTTCTCTACTGCTTCTATGCTTTCCTCTGCTAGGTCAGTTTAGAGAATTCTTAGTTGCTCTCTAAACCCACTTATGCTTGTTATCTTAAGAATGATTCAATGAAGAAAATTTCAAAGTATTTTTTTGGTTAGCCCTGCTCTTTGCCATTACTTAAACATTTTTTTAAGGTCTTTTACTTCGAAATATTTCTGATTAGGTTTAGCTAAAGAGGTTTATGATTTGCCATGCCCTTTTGTTTACCCTAAATGGTTGCTTTAGAGGTCTTTATAGCTTGATTAATGATGTTAGGAGTTCCCTCTTCTTTTATCTCTGCTATATGTTTATCTTAAATGTTCTCTAAAGCTTGAAGGTGAAATCATTGGAATATTTACAAGTTTCTTGCCTTCTATAGTTCACTGGATCGTTGTCTTCATGCTTGCTTGCTAGGGTTTAGTCAAAGAAGTTATTGGTGTGCCCTGTCTTTGATTATTTCTTGATTCTTAGTAATCTTAAAGGCCATTCTTGTTAAGGTATTTGAGAAAGGATTCTTAACTTCCCTTTACACCTACTATGTTCACAATTTGATCATTTCATTTCATTCACATAAGCTTTTAGAACCATTTGACCATGTTAGACTTGCCCTGTGATACACCCTTCACCTATTGTTAAAATTTTCAAGACCTCTTGTAGACTCCATAGCCCAATGGCTTAAAATTCTCTCACTCTATCTATTTTTCTTGACAACCTACCCAACCAAACAAACCTTAAACCTAATAAGTAGCCTAAAATCAAAGCCCTAAAATCAATCAAGTTCACATCCTTTACACAAACATAGAGAGAGCCCTCTTTGAGTCCAGGAAGGCTAGGTCCTAGGACTCCAAAGACTAGTCTGATGTTACCCCTGTTCATTTGTTCTGCTAATCTAACAAATTACAGGGACTTAACACCATGAGGTGTATTTTTGGTAGGATAATTTTTTTTTCCTCTCTTTGTGGAGTGATAATGTAATTAATGAAGGAGACACACACTCTAGCTAATGAATCATACAGTAAATTTATGATGTGTTTTGGATCATATTTCGACCCAATGAGGTGTCATGAACTCTATTTTCTATATGTAGTCCACCTCAAGTCATTTTAGAGGTTGGATAGTTGTTATTTGCAGTGGAGTTATTGTAGAAACTATTTTTTCAGTGAAATCAAAGAATGTTGCAGCTATGATCTTGGAACTCCAATGATATGCTTTCAAGAATTGTTTCTTCTCTTTTACTTCATTAAATTAAATTAAATTTTATATTTCCATCACATGTATGCTTCTGAAAGTTAATATTATGAGTCTATGAATAGAAATAATTTCTTTCTATGCTCTGTTTTATAAGATTTTCATAGATGTGTCTACTCTTTTGATGAATGAATTCATTTAAATGCTCATTCTGACTCCTCTTTCAAACCCTATACACAATGAAAAATTAATTATGTTCATGATTTTACCTACCTGGCCTCATCCTTGTCTCTGCAACCAAACCTTTCAAATCAAACCTAAACCTTATACCTAGTCCCTTAACTGTCATTCCTATTCAGAAAAAAATTCAAACAAACAAACCCTAATTTACTAAGTATCATAACTAGCCTAAGATAATTACGTATTTAGTCATCTCATTGGTTGTTAGAGTGGCATTGAGAGAGCCCTGCCTGGTTTCAGTAGGGCTAGCTACCTAACCTAAAGGTTGGTTTGTGGTTACCTTCCTTCATTTACATTCTCAACCTTGGAAAAAAGGGGGAGTGATAATACCATCAAGTAGATGTAATACCCTGTCGGGAGCTATGAGGATAAATACATAAAGTGGACCACGCTGCGGTAGGGAAGGGATCCAGACCTGCCTGAGTTCACAAATATTTTTCCTACCATTTGCACAAAGTTGGGTATCAAGTATTCTTAGTGACATTTGGTACTCAATTATCGTGGTTGTCTACACAATTAAATATAGGACGAGATGGAGTTCCTAGAGATCTCCTCGCTCAAATTTTCCTATCGATACGCTGTCAAGATTGAGCATAAATTTAAATAAAAGTAGCGAGACTTTAGATCTGAAAATTTGAAGTAAGGGAAAGACACCCCCAAACCACAAAAAAAAATGACAGAGTCAAGACAGGGTGACTCAGGACAACCTGCGGAAGCCGCAAGAAAATAATAACACCATGAAGACTAAGAAGGACACAGGAAAATGGTGTGAGTTCCATAAGAGTCCCACTCACAACACCAGTGAGTGACGAGCCAAGCAGTCACTGGTGGCTGAGCTGAAGGCTTATGAATCAAGTATATTTTTCGACTCTAAGTTTGAACCCGACAAGGGCAAGAAGATTATTAGCGTGAAGCCAAGTGCCACTATTGCCACCACCAAGGTGTTGAATAATGAGCCCGAAGATACAGATGAGGGGGTCCACCTCTTCCACTCACAAATGTGGGTGAAGGGTTATCCACTGCAGTTCATTGTTGATAGTGGGAGCCAAAATAACCTCATTTTAATATAGTTCGTGAAGCGGTTGGGCCTACCAACCACAACACACCTACAGCCGTACAGTATTGGGTGCCTTCAGTAAGGATGAGATCTCCACAACAACCAACAGTGACGCCTTCCCTACAACATCAGTCCCTTCACAGATGAGGTATTGTGTGATGTTGCTCCTCTTGAATTTTGTGATGTATTATTAGGACAACCATACTTGTGGAAACAACATAATGTATATGAGTCTAGGAATCGCACTATTATTATCACTTTTGGAAATAAGTTATACATGATACCAGAGGTAGCACCACCTACCACCATCTATTTGATCACTATGAAGCAATGCAGTAAGATCATTTCCCAGACCAAGAAATTTGTTCTCATTATTATTCGCCCTCGGGGAAAGAAGAATATTATGGCCACGACCTCTAGACAAGGCTCCTCCGGATGACAACAACAGATGGATAAGGTAATGGAGGAGTGCAAGGACATCTTCACCTCACCCACAGGGGTACCTCTACATTTTCTGGTCAAGCACTCCATTGAAATGACCCCGGGTGTGCTGCTACCCAATGGATCGATATATCGACGCTTTATTTTTAAGAACGATGAAATCAAGAGGAATATTTAGGAGCTATTACAAAAAGGGAACATCGGGCCAAGTTTATCACACTGTGGGAGCCCAATCATGTTGGTATAGAAGAAGGATGGGACCTAGAGACACTTTATTGACTATCGAGCATTGAAAAATATTATTGTATGAAATAGGTGTCCAATCCCACAAATTGATGACCTTCTAGAGTAGCTCAAGGGTGCCAGATATTTCAGTAATATTGGCTTGAAGTCTGGTTATCACCAAGTACCAATCGAACCCTATTATGTGTGGAAAACTACATTCAAATCCAATGAGGGCCTTTTCGAATGGTTGATCATGCCTTTCGGGTTGACGAATGCCCCCACAACTTTCATTAGGATGATGGACAACATCTTGCAACCCTTCACCAACTCATTTTTTCTAGTGTATTTGGATGACATCCCGATATTTAGCCAGAATTGAGAAGAGCACCTCCACCATATTCAATAGGCCCTCCAAACCTTTCATCAACACAATTTGTGTGCCAATTTGGATAAATGTAATTTTGGTATGACCCAGGTTCAATATATGGGGTACATCATTGATGAGGTGGGTGTGCATGTGGACCCAACCAAGATATAAGTCACTCTGGATTGACCAACCCCAACCAATCTAATAAATCTCCGCAACTTTCTGGGTCTTGCCATTTTCTACCACAAGTTCATGTTGGTTTTCTCTCATATCACTTGGCCTTTAAGGAAAGTCAGCAAGGGTAAAGTGAAAGAAAAATTATTTTTCTCTAAATCAAAACAGAATGTGTTTTTCAAGTTGAATAATCGCCTTTTCTCTGCACCATTTCTCACATTACCATACCTATAGTAACCATTTGAGTTTGAGATAAATGCCTCTAACTATGTTATTGGTGCATTTCTTACTCAACAAGGGCATCCAATGGCATATCATACTGAGACACTTCCATACACTGACCGAAAGTATCCCACCTATGAAAAAGATATGTATTCCATTGTGCAAGTCTACTGATAATGGAAGCATTACATTCCAGGGAAGGAAACGGTCATCCAAACAGACCACAGACCCCTGTAGTTCATACAAACACGAGGGAAGTTAAATAACGAACGCCATCATAAATGGTCCACATAACTACAACAGTTCCATTTGAACATTAAGTATAAGAAGGGAAGCACCAAAAATGTTGCAGACTTCCTTAGCCGACCACCGGTGATGGTGTTGACCATTATGCTTGAATCTTGTGGGCACGAGACTTCGAGGTGGCCACATATTTACAAGATCAATCCAAAATTTGGAAACACATACCAAACACTCCTGGAAGGCAAGCAAGTTCCATATTTTCACCTCCGGGATGCACTGTTGTGCCACCTAGGACACTTTTGTGTTCCTTTAAGTGACCATGCCAAGATGATTTGGGAGGAGCACTACAGTCGGTTTGCTAGAAATTTCGGAGTAGAGAAAAAAATGGTATTGCTAAAAAATTATTTTTATTGGTTGAACCTTCGACAATATTTTGGGAAGTACATCAGATATTGCACTGCCTACGCCATTTCCAAATCGACCATCAAGAAGAAAGGCCTATATACTCATCTTCCTACTCCTAGTTGACCTTGGGAATCCATCTCCATGGATTACATGTCGGGCCTTCCTTCTACTAAGCATGGAAATTACTTCGTTTTTGTGGTCATCGACATATTCTCAAGATTTCCATTCTGGCATCCTGCAAGAAGAGTATCACAATAGAAGCCATTGTTAAGATATTATTTGAATGAGTGTGAGTACACTTTGGGATCCCATATTCCATTATCTAAAATCAAGACAACAAGTTCCTAAGTACATTTTGGTCAAGTCTCTGGTCGATGTTGGATACCAAGCTCGCTAAGTCTGTGAATTTCCACCCCTAAACTGATGGCCAAATAGAGGTCGTCAATAGGATGATTGTACACATTCTTCGCATGAAAAACTCAAAGCATCCATGCAAAAGGGATGAAAGTATCCCCTATGTCTAGTAAAAATACAAAAAATATCTCCATATCTCAACTGGTCATAGCCCCTTTCAGTCAGGGTTGGGATTCCAGCCACTATGTCCCATTAATGTGACCATACCATTTGCAGCTACTCAAGCAGACTCAGCTCATGTCTAGTCTGAAGCTGATAGGGCTAACAACTTCATTGAGTGCATTCAACACATCTGCTAGTAGGTCGATGACATATTGGATAGAGCCAATTCTAAGTAAAATCAATTCCATGATCAACATTGGGTGCCACACAAGTTCCAGGTGGGCGAGAAAGTTTTGTTACATTTGCAGAAGGAACACCTCGTTGGGGCCTATCGCAAGCTTCACCCACCTTGATATGGGCCTTACACCATCTCTAAGGTTTTCAGGGTCAATGATTTCAAGCTCAACATTCCACCATTCCTTGGCCTGCACCCAATATTCAATGTGGACCGGTTGCGACCGTACTTTCCCCCATAGATGGACACATCAAACATTGTTGAGCAGTTGAAATCAACATCGCTCAACCCAAGATCCATCGATCAGACCACAAATGATAGGATCATGGACACATAGATAAATAACACTCTCCATCATAATATCCAACTGTATTGGATTGTCAAAGCTAGCCAACTCCTACACCAAGTCAAGTGCTCACCAAGGACCAAGTTCAACAGAAGTTTCCCCATCTCATGGAGGCACTCAATGCAATGGGGACCATTACTTCCTGAGTAGGGAAGAATGATCCAGGTGGATATTGGTAGTCACCTGCCTATTCCACTTGTAACCCCATAATTTTTTCTTTTATTTTTTAAGTTTCCTTAATTGTAGCACAATATACTATTTTTGGCAATTTTTCAGGTCCTGAACTTATGGAACCATTTTGAGGCCCTAAACGATGTTTTTTTGGAAAACGGTAAATATGAGGCTTTAAATAATATTTGTAGTCTAAATTTGTATTCCATGGATAGATATTTATAACGAGGTATCATGCACATCAAACAAATATCGTGTGCTAAAGTGATGACCCCGAGAAGTTGGTGTATTAATTTACCCCAACGAGGCCCATATTTTTGGCACTTCATCTCTTAGGGTTAGGTTTTTGGATGTTTAGGGTTTTCCATGTTTTCTCAATCATAAATATGCCCTTGAGCCCCATTTTAACACAGTTCAGAGGCATGTAGCCACCACATCTATTCTTAGAGATAAGCTATTATCGCTCGAGCTAGTTTATTTCCATTTTGTATGTAAGCATATTTCATTTCTTTGATACTAATGAAATGAAGTGTTATTTCTGCTACATCTCTATATTTGTGTTTATATATGTATTATGTTGCATTCTTATTTAAGTTCAGATCACGCTTACTCTCTCTTTTCTTGTCTGTGAAAGTACTTTATATACATTACAATTAGTGTTTAACAAGGATCACTAACTTGCTTATCTCGAAAGTTATGTGTATGATATCTTATGTTGATAACTATAGCCAAGGAAAATATTTAAGACCATTATAATGGAAGTTGGGTCGAATTCCCGGATAGGGATCCTATCCCAAATTGTGAGGTCTAAATGGGACTCCATATCGGGGAGACCTCCTTGTGTTGGCAGACTTCCAACATCATCAACATGTTGTCATTGGGTAAAACATGCTATAACAACATGTGTAAGTATTGATTATGTTCTTGCAATAATTCAACATGGAAAGTTGTCTTATCATAATGATGTTATTTTTTCTAATTAGATGATTGTACATTCTTATTGTGTGTAAATTGCAACCTACATGAGGATGTGATGGCATGAATGCATGAGATGCATGAGGCTTACACTAACATCCTAGATGCATGGATTATATTACTATGATGGTGTTGGTTTTCACTGGTAGAAATGAGTGCTCAACAATGTTAATGGATAGTATGAAATGATTTTAAATCTAGTGTTTCATTGCATGTTTAAATTGTTGTATAAGTATTGGTAGACTTGTTGCATGCTAATCATTACATTATTGATTGAAGGGAAGGAGTCATGATGCCATACGTTGTAGTTTCAGCCTATCATTTACCTAAGCATGCATGATTTGATGAGTCATGTTAACCTATTTTCTCAATGGATAGAGATGTTGAGCCAAGGAAACCAATTTTCTGCTCTGTTAATGAGCTACTGCAACTCTCAATAATTTTGTGAAGAAATGCACTTGAAAATTCTAATGAATTGCTATGATTCCTATGATTGATTTTTTCTTAGGTTTGTTCATAAATTCCTTATGAATTTAGTGGTTATCACATGCTAGAACTATTTTTGCAAAGCCTTGAAAAGTTAGAAAATTTATAACTTTGATGAAGCACTAGAAAATGGAAAAAAATTCAAGTTAAAAATATTATTTTTGTTCAATGGGTTGGAGCTCGAGTTGTCAGCCAAAAGAGCAGAACTCTAATAGGCTCCACCCCAGCCCACGACAGGTCAACCCACCACTCTGCATCCCGCAGTTTGGGGTTTGGGATGTCTGACCCAATAATTTCCACCTGGAGTTGGGATAACCTCAACTTAGGTTGGAGGTCAGGGGTCAAGCTTGGTTTTGTTTTTTAAAATGTGTTGTCGACAGGAGCAGCAATCTTGACCCTCCTTGGAATTTTTTCTTGCCACGTGGACCTCTCCAAGGTGGCCATGCATCAAGTTCCATGTGGGTTCACCTTATGTGGTATGAACTCATCACTTCCATGTAGGCCTCTGTGAGGCTACCACGTGGCGGTCATGATGACGTGGCAAGGTGGAATTGATCCAACTTTAAAGGGTGGTTACTTTTGATCCATAAGTCAGATTGAGGTGAAATTTATATCATTGGAATCGTCTTGACAAGACGAATGCAACAATGGTGTTCATTAAAATTATAGATTTGAAAAAAGTAAAAAAAAAAAAAAAATCATATTCCCATAACTATACCTTGGGAGCTGTGTCAGCAGAGTAACCACCTCCTTCTAACTCTAGTTGGGTTTTAGGTTAGGAGGGGTGTGTTTACTGAAGTAGTGTTTGATAAAACTATATTGTTTCCCATTGAACTTGAAATTAAAACTTTGAGGACAATAATGGAGCCGGGACTGAATTTTTCTGCAACATAAAAAGAAATGATTGCTTAACTTAACCAATTGGATGAATATAGACAACAAGATCTTTAGCACTTAGAAACAACTCAACAACAAAGAGTTTGTTGGCATGAACAAAACATTAAAAATAAATCATTTCAGCAAGATTATTGGAAGTTATTGTATGATTAAATATTCTTATATTTTAGGGGTAAACTGACTATTGAGTGGTTGAGACTCTATGAAGTTGAGCATCTATATGAAAATGGAGTTGTAAAGATGAGAACAATTGATGAGGAGAATTTATCAATGTTGGTAAATGGGCATAAATTGGAGTTGTACAAGAAAGCTAAATCTAAGGAACTAAAAAATTGTGCCAACGTCAAGGTCTGAATATAATAAAAGTCCCAAATGTGCCATGCATTTATGGATTCCTATTAAAAAGATAAAAACCTTACGATAAAAATTAGTAATAGTGTTGTACCCTGTTGTGGTATTTTTTGAAAATCAGAAACAATAATTTATACTATAGGAAATTTTGAAAAAAAAATCTTGCAATGAAAACGATAAATGGCACTGAGAGCTACAGTAATTCTTGAAAATAAAAAATGGAAGATATTACCGTAGTTATTAAAAAATAAAGAAAAATAAGATTCTTTTTTTTTTTAATAAACTACTGTTAGTTTTTGGAGAAATTATTTTAGAAAATACAAGATTTGTTTTCTAAAATTCATCAATAAAAAATGCACTTGTTATGATTTGTAATTTATGTCCAAAACTCGACAAAGTGCAGTTGTAAATATTATCAACTACATATATTAAGAATATGATATTTTGTTCCAGATCATGAAATCTTGCATTGCAGAGGAAATCAACAACAATGTCAATAATGCATAGATTCCAAAAGACACATCCATAATTTCAAGTGCATGAAAACAACTATTACAATATTATTAGGCAACAACAATACATCTTTATCATTTTTTCCAAATGGACATGAGCTAAAGGGACAATCTGCAACAAACGTGGCATATTCAAAATTTCAAATACCGTGTGTTAAGTAATATTGAACTGATTATTCAAATTTCTTGTCTAATGCCACTTGTCCTATCATTATTACGTTCCATCCTGACACGACCATTACATTGTAACCACTCACATCAACCAACGCACAAATGTTTCAAACTTCATGCACCATCATCCTTGATACAAATCAATTTAATACCCACTTAATTTCAGCTCATGCCATTTGATGGATGTACTTTCCACTTGTCAAAACCACCCATCCACGTCATGTTTGATCAATAGTATTGAGGGTATTAAAATTAAAACCACTATCGTCGATCACCACACCAACACATCTTTGATGTCTAATCAACATGAATGGAAAATAATGAATCAAGGAATACGAACTAGGAAAAATCCATGAAATAAAAAATAATTCCATAGCACCAACTTTAAAAAAATGATAGTAGCTTCCATTTTCACTCACTGTATAAATATTTTGTAGTTGGGAATTTGAAAACTAATTCCATAAGGAATCTGATAAGTAGGGTGATAACAATAAAATTGGCAAGAAGAATGTTATAATGGGTGGTAATTTATTTAAATAGGATCCCATTAGAATGAGCATTGTCGAACAAAATCTAGAGGTTGAAATTTTCAAAAGAGTGAGATGGATAATATTCTTCAAGCGAACTAAGAACAATAGTGTATCTCTAGTAAATCATTTTACTCTATACTTTGATTTATGAAAAAATACAAATCAAATTTCATACTTAAGTTTTATCATATGTGAGGAAATGGTAGGTGTTAGTGAATATTTGCATTCTGTCACTAGTGATCAAATGGATTGTTATCATGTCTTGTTAGGGTCCCATAGTCAATTTTTTGTCATTTCACTAGGTCTTCAAGCAAAAATTTGGTCATTGGGCATTAGGTTTAGGACTATTTTTCACTCCTTCCAATTTTTTTTAAATTGTTGGTCCATGTCACCACTCAGCGGAGAGTATCATCATTTAGAGATTATCATCGTCATTTTAGTCATCTTCATCATGATTTCATTCAGTTCAATGTCTCCATTAGGTCATTATGGTTTCAAGGTCATCCAAACGGTTATTTCATGCATAAAATATGGCAATTGGAGGAGTGGTAATAAAGCAAGTTTCTTAAATAAATTTTGATTTCAAACAATGTAATTTTATGTTTATATATGTAATAAGCACTTCAAGTTCCTAAAAAGCTGCAGTTCAATGTTCCAAAGAATATTGAAAAAGTTCAGGTTACAAATGTCAAAAGTTACAAAGTTCAAAAGAATGGAAGACATGCTACAAAAAATCTTGTGGGGTCCATCATCACTCAAAGGGAGTCATATCATATTTATAAAAGGGCCAAAAAGTCACAAATACATTTCATTTGCACTCTCATTGCCTCTCATCATCGAGCTCATCCCTCATTTGGTGAGAATAAACGCGTTTTTTTTTCTCAACTGGAGAAAATTTTGCAGGCGTTGTGCATAGAAGCATTGTGTTGTGCATCTAGAGGAGGTGTTGCACGTAGAAGAATTGCACTACGCATAGGCGTTGCGCACCAATGAACTACAATGCGCACGGGGCAGAGTTGCCCAAGTTTTCCATTTAAGCACCAAAATCAAAATTTTCAAACTCCATTCCAGATTTTTCACTCTCCCAACTTCATATCAAGTAAGTATATTCATTTTCATGCCCTCTCTTCCTTTGCAAACCAAGAAATAATCACAATCTTAATCCCCTAGGGTTTTGTATGAATTATATGCTTTTAGTTTACAAATGATGAAATGATGCTTTAAACCCGAGCATCATTGTCCCTACATCTATGTTTGCAAGTTATTCATCATTCACATCCATCACAAACCCATTTCCCTTCATTTTGCATCATCTCCCTATAAACCCTAGCCCTATTCTACCAAATTGGGAAATTTCCCTAGCTAGGGTTGTGTTTTAATTTCCTATCTCATTTCCCTCACTAATTTCCCTTCATTCCACTCCCTAAAGATTCCTAAGACCCCTTCCCATCTCCCTAAATTTTCCTACTCCCATCTCCCTTCCCTAACTCCCTCATTTCATCCCTTCACTCACATTTCCCTGTTTTTTCCCTCCTATCATTAGGGTTTCAATCATGGAAGGGATTCTTCACCATCAGAGAAGAGAATAAATAAAAAAGGGGGGAATATATTGAGGTATGAACACTCAAATTACAGTGAAATCACTTCTTCACCCTTCATTAGAAAATGCTTTAAAGATGTCAACTGCCTAGGGTTTTGTCAAAGAGTGGAGGAGGTAGGTTACCATGAGCAACTTATAGATTTGTTTGCCACCAATTTGAAGGGAGAAAAGGCCACCATTGCAGGGATTGATTTCACATTTTCAGTTGATGCCATCTCTCTTGCTACAGGGATAACTAATCATGGGGAATATTGTTTCAAAGGCATGAACCTAGACCTTGAGCAGTACAAGCCCTACATAAAATCATAGTAAAAAGAGACTCATTCTCATATTCTTCCATTTAGATACTTGTTGGAGAGGTATGCACCATTGATGAAGGTTGTGATGAAATTTTTCACATGTGAGGGCAGGTTTTCCAGATTGTACCAATATCACATCAGACTGCTCATGCACTTCACAGCAGTAAATTCCCTTAATTTATGAAATTTCTTGTATAGGAGTGTGAGCAAGATGGTTGAAAAGGTGCAAATCATGAACATAGAACATTACCCTAGCCTCTTCCACCACATCTTGGTGAATATCATAGTTCTCCATCAGTTTGCAGACAAGAACATAACTTGGGATACCTTCATTGAGGTAGCCTTGCAGATGCACACAACTACTACACCAACTCAGTAACAAAACATATCACCTGCCATGTTATCACATCCTATGGAGGTGGGATCATCAAGAAAACTTGCTGAAGTTTCAAATAGGCCTAGGCCTGAGGTTACTCTCGCCTATCAGAGAGGCAAGAGGCTTGTGTTTGCTCCCCGGAAAGAGGAAGGGGCCAAACCTACTTCACTACAGGTATCACCATCAGAACAGCATGAGACATCCATGCATGATGAGGAGGAACATGACTTTGACTTAGTTGAATTGGAGGACCATGATGAGAAAGAAAACTTGGAGAGGGTAATCAAAGACAAGGATGCTTATATCAAATATCTCCAAGACAATTTGGCAAGGGCAAACTTTTTCATTTCATTTCTAGAGCAAGAAAACCAGCAGCTAAAGACAAAACAGTTCATTTTGGACAAAAGGTTGTTTGAGGTAAGAAAACATGATGAGAAAGGAAAATCAGTGGTTGAGCATGATGAACATGATTAACATGAACCGCATTTGAAGAGGAAGAGGCCAAGAACCATGGGTCTCAAGAAGGCATTGTAGAAATAAAAAGATAAAAACCCTATAGCTGAGGAGCTCACTTTTGAAGAGAGGATTGAAAATGAGATAAATGAGGACAAGGAGTTTTGTCTTGAGAAGTTAAAAACTCACTTGTAAAATCTCCTTTACAATGAAAACAGGGATAACACGATCCATAAACGCATGGCTGCCCGCTACCAAACAAGAAATCAGATTGCACACATCAATATCAAGCAATTGCAACACAAGCTTAAGATAATCCTAATCATCCAAAAGGAGAAAGGTAAAATTGATTTGATTTTTTACGCTTCCATGATTTCATATTACACCTCATTCAGCACTTCTCGACCAATTTTGCGAATATTTGGAGCAAATTTTGTTTTTTGGTGAAATTTGGTGCAAATTCAAAAAAAATCAGAAAATTCAATATGGCGTTGCGCTTTTTCCTCATGGCTCCAAATGTAGAAATTATATGCCATATCTATTATATATCTATATTCTCCTGATATAACAATATTTATCTTCTTTCTAAATACAGAACCCTTCCACTGTTAATCTTTTGCGGAAATTATAAACTCAATTGCAAACACATGAAGCAAAAAAAACAATCGCACATAACACAGTTGTTTAACGGGAAAGCCTGAAGCTAAAAACCCAAACTATCATATATTATGTATCATGGAGATCATGTAACAATCTCATACAAAGCTTAGTACATCAAGCTCTCAGTACAATACAATCGTCACATACTATCATGAAGAAATCTACAAATCCATGCACTGATTTCTTGCCTCCTGATAGCCTGCCTCCACTATGCAATCCCTGCTGAAGAAGACCCCTGAATGAATTTGAATTGGCCTTGCCTTGATTGCGCAATCCTCATTGGAAACTCCAATGTGTGTGTGATGCAATCAATGCATCACTATAGTCACAACGGATAGTCCATCTCACCCTTTCACCTACCTCTCCACTGAGTCTCCACTGGAACTGACATGCACTGTAGTTAACTATTGTATTTGTTTAGTTGATTAGTGAGTTATTATTTGTGAATTAATTTACTAATTAATTCACTCCACTCTCACTAGTGTATCAATCAGTTAGACTAGATACAACTAGCTCAACTGAGTTTAACTCCAATAACTGAGTTAAACTGAATAACAACTCCATGAACTACTCTTCCAACTCTGTCATAACTTTGCCACTTCAATTCTAACTAATTCCTCCATGCATGAACCACCAATCAACCCTAGGAATTGCGTAATTCCTTCAACCCACTGATTTTCCAAATCTGTACACTGAAATAAAGTGCTCCAAGAGAATAAGTTGATGTTTATTGTCCGATTATTATTAAGTGCTAATAATAATCGACATGCATCTATTTTTAGATCGACGATCTATAAATAGACTTCACCCAATATTATAAAAATATAATTTCATCTATTTTTCCAACTTGACCAACCATCCACAAATAGCATCCTGCAACTTTTGAAATATGATCACCATGTCTAAAAATAGACTTGCACCTAAAAATAGCCTGCGGGCCCACTTAGTGAAGGTGACTGATTTTCACTAAGCTCATCATCTTCTTGAATCTCAACACTCCCTCTCAACAAGATAGGGATTATCCTTCATCCCAATCCTGCCTCTATGGTATTCGAATTTGCTCCTGGTGAGCGCCTTCATCAGAATGTCTGCATTCTGATCTTCCACAGGAATGCACTGAAGCAACATGATCTTCCACAACACACAATCTCTGATATGATGATACCGGATATCAATATGTTTAGATCTATCATGAAACACTGGATTAATCGATATTTTAATGCAGCTCTGATTATCACAATGTATCACTGTAGGATCTAAATGTGAACCGAACAAACTGACTAGGATCTTCCACATCCATATAGCCTCACATGTAGCTTGACTTTCTGCTATGTATTCTGCTTCCATTGAACTGAGTGCCACGGATATTTGTTTCCTGATGTACCAAGAAACTGTTGTAGATCCAATACTGAAAACCCCTCCTGATGTGCTCTTTCTATCTGTTGGGCTACCTGCCCAATCTGCATCAGTGAAGCCATGCAACTTCACCTCATCCGTCTATCTGTATCATAAGCCATACTCAGATGTGCCCCTGAGATATCTCAGGACATGCTTTCCTGCCTTCCAAAAGAGCTTGGTAGGCTTAACCATCTCTTGTGAAAGCTGGTTCACCACATAGCATATGCCCGGTCTTGTATTACTAAATACATGAGCCAACCCACCAACTGTCGATAAACAGTGGCATCCACTACCTCTGCCGATGTAGCATCCTCTTTCCTCCAATTTCCTGGAAGAGGAGCGTCGATAGGCTTGCAACCTTCCATGTGAAACTTCTCCAATATCTCCTGAGTATACTTGCCTTGAGACACAAACAGTTCACCTTCCTGCTGCCATATTTCCAATCCAAGGAAATAATGAAGGAGGCCCAAATCCTTCATCTCAAACTCCTTTGCAAGATCTTCCTTGCATGAGTGTATCAACTGCTCATCACCCGTTAGTATTAAATCATCAACATAAAGAAAAATGATTAAAATCTTACCCTCCACCACAATTTGGTACAGGTTTGCATTCACCTCACTCTTGGTGAAACCAAGTTCGGTGAAATAGCTGTCAATCCGAGTGTACCAAGCACGAGGTGCTTGTTTCAGCCCATACAGTGCTCTTTTGAGCCTGCACACATGCAACTTGCTGCTATAGATCTCAAATCCTTCAGGCTGCTCAATGTACACTTCTTCCTCAATGATCCCATTAAGGAACGCAGTCTTCACATCCATCTGATGAATGTTCCAACCCATCTGCACTGAGAGAGCGAGGATGGTCCTTATGGAAGAATACCATCCAACAAGTGCAAAGGTTTCTTCATAATCAATCCCCTCGATCTGTGAGAATACCCGAGCAACAAATCTTGCCTTATACTTCTCGACACTCCCATCAGCAGCTTGCTTTACCTTGTAGATCCATCTTGATCCTACAACTGATTTACCCGCCAGCCTTGGAACAATCTCCCAAGCACTGTTTCTGACAATGGAATCATACTCCTCCACCATGGCATCTACCCATGTGGGCTACTGCACTGATTCTTTGAAAAAATATGGCTCTATCATGACCCACTTGCTCATAAGAGCCATGTATCCAGTAAATCGACCAAGTGACTGTCTCTGTCTGCACTGTGATGTTGCGACTCCTACATTCTGTGCCACATCAAGCTTAAGTCTCTCAGCTTCTTTCGTACGCTTTCTGCCTGTTCTGATGTTTGGTTTTTCATGAGTGGACTCCTCCACTCCATGAATCTCCTCCTGTGGCTGATCCACATCTAGAGGCTCATCTTTTGGAACAAGTAGCTCCTCGTTTGCATGCAATTGTAGCTCCCTCTCAAGTGAAAACTTCATGGCTTTCACCTCATTGAATTTTATATCCTGTCGTACCACAGTCATCCGACTGTCTAGAAAATACACACGATAATTATGGGGTGTTTCTGTGTACCCCACAAATATCCCAACTTCTTCCTGGCATCCTTTGTCACATGAATGTAAACAGATGAGCCAAAAATATTCAAATGAGAAATATTAGGCTTCTTACCAGTAAAATCTTCTTCATGTATACTCATGCCAAGTACTCTATGAGGACAACGGTTTTGCACATAAACCGCAGTGTTGCATGCTTCCGCCCACAAGTGCATCGGTAGGCATTGGTCATGCAGCATAGCTCGTGCAACACCCACAATGGTTTTGTTCTTCCTCTCAGCGACCCCATTCTGTTGTGGGTTATAAGGCGTTATGAGTTCTCTTCGAATTCCTTCTTTGCTATAGAAGTCTTTGAATTCACCCGAGATATATTCACCACCATTATAGCTCCGCAGAGCCTTCACTTGCTTCCCCGACTCCTTCTCCATCAATGCTTTAAACTCACAGAACTTTGAGAATGTTTCGATCTTCTTCTGCATGAAGAAGATCCAGCATCTACGAGAATAGTCATAAAAAAAATAACATAATACATGTGTTTTGTTGTTGAAGCAACCGAGAAAGGTCCACACACGTCTGTGTGAATTCTCTCCAGGATCGCCGAAGCACGGTTCTCCTTCTCATGAAAGGTGGTCTTCACAAACTTACCCATAGTGCATCCCTTGCACTGATCTGACTACGCAATATTACCCTTGGGAAGTCCAGTAGAAATCTGCTGCAAAATCTTCAAGGCGCCATGGTGAAGATGGCCCAATCTCCTGTGCCATAATTCGCCCTCATCCCGGCTCACCACTTCTTCTGCTTTTCCCATCATTGCAGCGTAGCCATCTACCTCCAGCTTGTAGATATTATTAACTTGAATCCCTATTGTCTTGGTATGACCCGTTGTTTTCTGTCACAAGAAAGCTTTTCCATCGCTGAAAACAACGTCATAACCTCTGTCTTCCAACATTGCAACTGAGACCAAGTTGTTCTTCAGACCTGGAACATGCATAACATATTTCAATAGAAATGGTTTACCTGACTCCCTCTCAAAGGTAATGGTCCCAATTTTGATCGCACTGTATCGACCATCATCACCCATCTCTATATGCATTTGGAGGTCTTTCTCCTCCAGAGCACTAAACAACTCCTTGTCTCCCGTCATATGGAAAGACACACCACTATAAAGATACCACACCGATCCCATAGCGCTTGAAACCAAGCATGCGATCAAAGAGAAATCAAGTTAAAATTTCGAGGCTAAGGCATCACCCGCTATAGCTCCAACAGCCTTCTTGTACTTCTTCTTCTGTGGGCAGTTAGTGGTGAAATGCCCATGTTCGTGACAGTGAAAACACTTCACCTTGGATAAATTCTGCTTCTTTCCTTTAGCCTTGGATTTGGAGTAGAATTTCTTCCCTTTCCCTTTCCTTGCTTTGGCAGCCAAAGCGCAATTCTCTTTATCTTCATTCTTCGATGAAGAGCCATCCCTGGTACTTTGCCTTATCTCCTCCTGCACAAGATCCGACCAAAGTCGCTCCCAACCCGACAGTTTCTCCCGTCCATTGACAGATTCTTCGTAGCTATGCCAACTCTTTGAAAGCGCAAGGAGAGCCAAGCTCACAAAAACATCATCATCAACAGTAATCCTTACACTTCCCATTTCATCCCTACAGTGGAAAAACTTCGTGAGATATTTTGGAATACTGTCGTCCTTCTCCATTTTTATTTTTCTAAGCTTATCTTTCAGCACCAACTTCCTCTGGTCACTGCTGCTTTGGAAAAGATCTGTCAAAGCCTTCCAGATTGCAAATGGAGTGGCTTTCCCATGAAGGCTTGACACAATATGGTCTTTCACACCTTCCAACAGAATCCTTCTTGTCTTTGCTACCTTCTTTTTCCATGTGTCAAGTACTGCAACATCGCTAGAAGTAGGCTTCAGAACATCGCTATCGATGAAATCCTTCAGTCCATTATCTTCAAGCACCACCTCCATCCTATCCTTCCATGATATGTAATTCGAGCTACCCTCAAGGGCATACTCCAATCGCAACCCATTAAAAGACATTTCAATGTATACTCAACTGTCGCACCAAGAAATTTCTGTAGCAAATTCAAATTGTCCACCAGCACAAACTCAACAATTCTTCACAATTTCAATCTTCAAGAATTTAAACTGCTTCGATACCATGTAGAAATTATATAACATATGCATTATATATCCAGATTCTCTTGATCTAACAATATTTATCTTCTTGCTAAATACATCATCCTTCCATTGTTAATCTTTTGTGGAAATTATAAACTCAATTGCAAACACATGAAGCAATAAAAACAATAGCACATAACACAGTTGTTTAACGAGAAAGCCTGAAGCTAAAAACCCAAACTATCATATATTATGTATCATGGAGATCATGTAACAATCTCATACAAAGCTTAGTACATCAAGCTCCCAGTACAATACAATGGTCACACACTATCATGAAGAAATCTGCAAATCCATGCACTGATTTCTTGCCTCCTAATAGCCTGCCTCCACTGTGCAATCCCTGCTGAAGAAGACCCCCGAATGAATTTGAATTTGCCTTGCCTTGACTGCAAAATCCTCATTGGAAACTCCAATGTGTGTGTGATGAAATTAATGCATCATTATAGTAACAACGGATAGTCCATCTCACCCTTTCACCTACCTCTCCATTGAGCCTCGATTGGAACTGACATGCACTGTAGTTAACTGTTGTATTTTTTCAGTTAATTAGTGAGTTATTATTTGTGAATTAATTTACTAATTAATTCACTCCACTCTCACTAGCGTATCATTCAGTTAGACTAGATACAACTAGCTCAACTAAGTTTAACTCCAATAACTGAGTGAAACTGAATAACAACTCCATGAACTACTCTTCCAACTCTGTCATAACTTTTCCACTTCTCGCTCTAATCGACACCATGGATGAACCACCACCAACCCTAGGAATCACAGAATTTTCCATCCACAGATGTGCCACATCTGTGCACTGAAACAAAGTGCTCCAAGAGAATAAGTTGATGTTTAGTGTCTGATTATTATTAAGAGCTAATAATAATCGACATGCATCTATTAGATCAATGATCTATAAATAGACTTTGCCCAATATTCTAAAAATATAATTTCATCTATTTTTCCAACTTGATCAACCATCCACGAATAGCATCCTGCAACTTTTGAAATATGATCATCATGTCTAAAAATAGACATAGTCTAATGTTGGGAAAAATATTGAGAGGGGGGGTGAATCAAACATTTAGGTCATACTCAAATTTTTTTTTACTTTTTTTATTGAAAACTCCATACGTTACTTTTTATTTAATGAATAGCGTATACACGCTGATGTCCTTCATAATACTACAGAAAATAATAAAGAGATCTTATTCTGCCATTAATTCTTTACATAGTTCTATGACACATTCATTCTTCTCCGATAATTAGATAACAGAAGGCAAAGACAATTTAATAAACCATCACACATAAGCAACAGACATGAACACCAAGATTTTAGGTGGAAACCCAAGTCGGGAGAAAACCACCGCTGCCATTGTCTCAACCTTCAATATTTTATTATAAAGAAAACATCTCTTAAAACTATGTCTTGGCCTTGGAGACTCCCGCACGGCACGAGGTACCCACCTACGCTCGTTTACCGACCTCGCACGGAAGGGAGCTACGACCCCCACACTCTCGTTTACCGACCTCTCTGGGAAGGGAGCTCGACCCCCTGCTCTCATTTACCAGCCTCACACAGAGGAAAGAGCTACAACCCCCACGGCCCGAAGGCTACAACCCCTCGGCCACCACCATGGACCACGTTTCATCAATTTTCATGCGGATCCATGACAATGAAGCACAACTTACGGGCCACTTTTCATCATATTTCAGACGGGACCCACTTCACACATTTAAGCTCAATCATACATCAAGGCGATACTTATCACTTCAAACAACCCGGATACGCAAGATTCATCATTAACGGATAGCAAGTATAGCGATCACACAATGAGATTGATACGGACATTTCATACTTCATACTTCAGCAAGCCTTAGTTTTCATACGTGCTTTCCTTTCACTGATACCGCGTACATACGCGCTTCCATTCATATCAACCTGTGTATACATTTTCACATTATAGAACAACCCATACGCACTTTATCTTCATCAAACCCGCGAATATACGCGCTTCCGCCGCGACAAACTAGCATATAGATCTTCAGACATGATAGAGCAGCATACTTCTTTAGATCAGATATTCAGTTCAGATTTAATCCTTCACTTCAGATAGATGTTCGCCTCATCTCAGATCTAAACATACCATAAATAGATCTAGAAGATACAAATACATTTCAGATCTAGATTCCCTTCTTCATCATTTTCTTCATTGGTGCATCACAAATTCAGATCTATCATCAAACTGTCACCCTTTCCATTCAGATATACTTCAGAGTGAAGTATTCATTAAAACCCAGACACTTGCGCTACTTTTCACTATCATTTTCTTTTCCTTATATAGATTTTTCCTTTTTCAATACCATGAGTCAAAACCACGAACTGTTAATGGTATTCCTGGACGGGGTCACAATAGATAATCCAGCGTATTAAAAATCGAGCCAATTTAAATTGAAAACCCCAACCTTCGTTCTTCCATGCATGAATCATCCAAAGGTAGTATTTTATCTTCGCCATATAATATTATAACTATAACCCCAATGGTTATTTTAAGACTTTACACTGCCCCCGTAACATTACTTTTAATTAAATTTTAATAAAATTTTAACCCGGACTTCAATCTTCAAACAAACTGGATTTCATTCTTTGACCCTGGGCCCACATCGCAGTCAGCCATTTGCGATGTACGATATGCAATGGCGCGACATCACATCGCATCTTACAACTAGTGGAAACATATGACGGAAATAACAAATATGCGATATTGCGATATTGCGATGGTGCGATCTTGCGATATTGCAATATTGTGATATATACGATATTGGAAAATCAAACAAAGTGCGATGGTGCGATATGCGATGGCATGATGATTGCACATCGCAAACAACGGAACTTGCGATGGCGGAGATATCAAATATGCGATATTGCGATATCGCGATGATCGTACATCGCAAACTTCCACATCAACAAGACATTTAAACTTCAAAACTTGCGATCTTGCGATTTGCGCTAAAGTGGTGGGGACCACTTGTCCTCCCTTTTCAGAAACTTTAAGTCTTTCCACTATTTTAATCAATTTCCTTCATACTTGGTTGTTGAAGGCTTTGAAAGCTCGAAATGACTATCTTTAAATAAACTCTGCTCCTCCGTAATCTGGAACTACGAATGTCTTCATTCCTTCTGCAAAAAAACTTCGCCCATAACAAAAATTTCTCCTCTGCAATACTTAGCTGCGGCCCATGACAATTCATTCATCCTTACATTTCTCCCATCCTTCTTGAATGCGAGTTGATGTTCACCAAAACTCTGATGCGCCTTTTTACTCTTTTCTCCCATTCTCTCTCCGCTCCTTCTGATCTTCCTCTGTTAACCTTTGCCAACAATCTCCTCCTTAAACAACACACTGCACCATTGTGGATTTACTTCATTAATAAGTAGGATTCTATTAAGCACAACTTCATCAAATAGATTGCCATCAACTTTATCAAGTAGGTTTCTATTTTCATCAAGTGGGTTTCCATCAAGGACAACACTCAGCATCATATTACCAACAATCTCCCCCTTTGGACTTGATGGCAACCACGATGGTGTTTGATCACCATAACAGATAGATACATTATGTTCTTCCCTTATTCAAACACCATGGCACTCTCCCCCTTTGACATCAAGGGCAAAGGGCGGATCAAAAACAAGGTTTTTTTTTTTTTTTTCTCCCCATGTAGAAAGAAGAGCGCTGTAGATCTGATGTGCACTGAAGTGACCATGCTCCCCCTGAGTTCATGCTGAATTTTCAAACACATTTTTCAATAAATTACATAACTCTATGACCTTCCTATCACCAAGGACTCACACTTACATCAAGGATCCAACCAAGTGGATTTACATATGAGACTCAAGTACCCAACCAATTGGGTTTACACAATTTGACTCAACTCCCCAACCAAGTGGGTTTACATATTTGAACAAGTCCTTACATGACTGAATATAACAATTTACATAATGGGTCTCAACATGACCTTTTCATCAAATTAAAAATATGGCCTTTTATGACCAGCACCAAAAAGACCTCAAGAAAGAGATCACATTTCAGAGTCATCATAATGCCAACAATGCATCATTTCCACATAACCAAAGCTCCCCCTTAGCTTGTGCATCCTGAACACCTTCAACAGCAAAACGTTAAGGCATCTTCATCCAATATCAGAGAATGAAACAGAGATATGAGAGCTGAAACATCACGAGAGATACCAAACAACATTGCAGCTGTGTTTTCAGATGTCATCCAATAATTGTAGCATAAGCACGCCAGTAACCAAGCCTTCCAACTAATGTTTAACCCTTCGGAATTTATAAAATATCCAACGCTTTTAAACAAATTAACCTTTGATCCGGGGGCCCATAAATATAATCAATTCCGCTTTCCAGATCGACGATATATATGTCTTTTAGCCATATTTAATTTAAACCATCTTGGTTGAGCCCGCAAACATTAAAGTGAAAAGGACCAATTAAAATAATTCGAACTGGGCCCACATATATGATCAGTGACCCAATCACATTTCCACTCGTACCTTGGTTAATATTCGCGCCTTTTCATTATCGTCTGTGCCTCTTCATCAAGCGATCGCCGTCCGATGGCTTCTTTTTAGATCGATGGCGCAAAAGCAATTTCGTTGGCCATCCTGGGTCGATTGTTAACGTGCGAAGGACTATCGTTATCGTGCAATTTGCGGTTTTGCAGGGACGCGTGTCAAAACCTCTATGGATTCGCTGCCAATCCACGAAATACCACGTATCAACGAAAGGTGGTGCGAAGAAACCCACGGTTTCACTCCAACCCACCGTCACTATTCCTCTTGTTCACGGTTTCGTTCGCATGTATATATGTGAATTCTGCCCTTTATGTGTAATTAACCAACTGCTCCATATCTAAAGCAAAACTTTGATTTAAGTATTCTTCCTCCGGTTATATATATATATATATATATAATGTGTCCTGTATATACAGAGAACATCTGAGGCACACTGTATCGTCAACCCGATATCGTATAAAACATCACGAATCTATCCGTTCTTACCACTGCATCTTTAGACCTTCCATACTTCAATCACCGAGGTTCATATCATATGTTCAACGACTATATATATAAATCCACTGTAACTCGCGTGTATACACGACTTTAGTTCACAGAACCCACGTATGGAAAGTGAAACATTGAAAACTTCACATTCCTTCATCTCCCCCTGAATTTGTACCACCTGTACCTGTCTTCTTCACATCAGATGCTTTGTTAGAAATAAACATAACCAAAATAACCAAAACCATCATGGGAATCACCATACATCGCTCCCCCTGTGACGATACATTACTAATCCCTATAATGTATCTCACATCACTCCTGCAGTCATTAAGAGAAGTAAGCTTTAGAAGTGGATGACTGCAGTAGGGTCAATATTCCCTACGTTTCTGACCGGTCCTCCTTCTTTTTCCAACTTTTCTTGAACTTTCTTATTGTGTGCTGGAAGTTCTCCAATTTTTCAGATCTATTCATCCTGCATTCTTTTTCTACATGTCCATACTTGTTACAAGTATAGAATCTTATGTGACCAGAAAAGTAAGCATAAGGATCATAATGTGTTGTTCTATTCTTCCTTCTATTGCAATCAGCTGCTTTATGACCATACATGCTGCATGAAAAACAATATCCTTTGAAGAAATCAGAGTACCTTTCTGTGTAGAATTTGTTTGTTTGTGATTGAAACAATTTTCTTCTGCAATTGGTTGCAACATGCCCATAATTATGACATTTAAAGCATTCAACATTATTGAATGATTTCTTTTGAGTGTTCATGATTTTCGGTTGACTTCTTGTTTCTTTCAACTCTTCTGGTTTTGCATTGACATCCTTTGAATCTTTAGCACTTCCTTGTGAACTAGATTCTCCTTTAACAATTTCATGAAAACCAAGACCAAGTTTAATAGCAGGAGACCTTTGATTACTAAGAATATTGTCCAGAATCTTAGTACTATCTTGAAACCTCAAGAGTTTATCCTTTTCTTCTAATTTACTTTTGAGAATGTTTACCTCAACCTCCAATTTTTGGCATTGCTCCTTCATGTTTTCTTCGATCCTTTTTCTTTCTTCTACTTGATCATTTAATTTTAAGATTTCTTCCTTCAACCAATTTTCTTGATCTTCACATGTTTGTAGCAGTTCTTCATTCTTCTTATTTGATTTTTCCAGATCTTCTTTGAGAGAGATGATTTCTACTTCAAGTCTTTCACTTTGATTGGTTGCATTAACATACAACTTTTGATACTTGTCTATCTATCCATTCAGTATTTCTTTTTGTTCATTCATTTTAGAGATCATATCTTTGTAGATAGATTCTCTCTTATGAAATTGATTCCAATCATTACTTTCATCATTAATCTTGAGATTTGCTTCTAGACTTATGTTGTTACTTTCACTATCTTCACCATTGCATGCACAAGAAAGTGAATCACAAGAACAACAATCAGTACCTGTTTCATCTTCTCCATTTTCTGCTACACATTTTTTCTGAGGTATCTCCTTTCCTTGAGTAGCCTTCTTCTTTTTCTTCTTTGCCATGAGCACTTGTAGATCTTGGTCAGAATCTTCTTCATCCTCATCATTCTCTTCATTTGTATAATAACTCTTTCTCTTTTCAAATTGTTTCTCTTTTTCATGATTTTCTTCATAAGGACATTTAGCAGCATAATGACCAACTCTCCCACAAGTAAAACACTTGAAGGGTAGCTTACCTTTGAATCTTCCAGTACCTGGTCGGAGTCTTCTTACAAAATTTGCTTCTTCTTCTTCTGATATATAACTTGATTCCCTGACATCTTCCTTTTCTTTTCCTTTTGAACACGCCTTAAAAGAAGCTTCTTTGATTTGAGGGGGACCTCCTTGTCTCATTTCATAAGCAGTCAGAACACCATGTAGTTGAAAAATAGTAAGAGTTTGCAGATCTTGCCTTTCTTCAATAGCTGATACTTTTGACTCAAATTTTGAAGTCAAAGATCTTAAGACTTTTTCCACCAGAGTAGTATCGGTTATGGTTTCACCCAAACTTCTCATACAATTTACAATATCATCTAGACGTAAAAATAAACTGGCAATACTCTCATCACTATGCATCCTTAAATTTTCATATTCAATTCTGAGAGTTTGGAGTTTTGCACCTTTTACCTTTGTATCTCCTTCATAGCTCAGAATGATTTTGTCCCATATTTCTTTTGCTGAATTTAGCTGCATCACTTTAGCAAATTCTGGTTCAGACATGCTTCCTAATAAGACATTGATGGCTTTGGCATTGATTTCATATTTCTTCCTTTCTGTTGCATCAGTAGGAATACTTGCCGGATACTGATAACCTCCTTCCACGATTGCCCATACTTCTGCACCAAGACTTTGCAGATATGCTTTTGTTCGTATCTTCCAGAATAACAGATTATTTCCATTGAATAGAGGTGGCCTTATAGACATTATGCCTTCATGACTTCCCATTGCGACGGATCTCCTTCAAGCGATCAAGCTTCTGCAGAAGGACCTGCTCTGATACCAATTGTTGGGAAAAATACTGAGAGGGGGGGGGGGGGGGGTGAATCAGTATTTAGGTCATACTCAAATATTTTTACTTTTTCTTACTTCAAAACCCATACGTTACTTTGCTGAACCAGAATCGCGTATACACGCGGATGTCCTTCATAATACTCGCATATACACAGATATCTTATTATGCCATTAATTCTTTACATAGTTCTATGCAACATTCATTCTTCTGATAATTAGATAATAGTAAGCATGTGCAGTAATAACAGAATAAACCATCACACATAAGCATCACACATGAACACCAGGATTTTAGGTGGAAACCCAAGTCGGGAGAAAACCATCACTGCCGTTGTCTCAACCTTCAATATTTTATTATAAAGAAAACATATTACAACTATGGCCGTACGTACTCATACCAAAGACGTTGTGCACCCACCGCGCTCGTTTACTACCCTCTCCCGAAGGGGAGCAGACCCCCTCGCTTCCGTTTACTGGGTACCTCTCCCGGAAGGGAGCGACCGTCTCGTTTTTCACTAAATTTCACTCGGAAGGAGCTACAACCCCCTGACTGAAGGCTACAACCCTCAGCACCACCATGGACCACATTTCATCAATTTTCATACTGGATCCAACAGCTTCAATAGAGCACAACTTGCAGGCCACTTTTCATCATATTTTCATACTAGACCCACTCCACACATTTAAGCTCAATCATACATAAAACTGATACTTATCACTTCAAACAAGCCAGATCTGTAGAATTCATCATTAACAGATAACAGTAACACAACAGAACAGATCAGACGCTTCATACTTCATACTTCAGCAAACCTTAGTTTTCATACGCGCTTTCCTTTCACTGATACCACGTATATACGCACTTCCATTCATATCAACTTGAATATACATTTTCACATTACAGAACAACCCATACGCACTTTATCTTCATCAAAACCGCGTATATACGCACTTCTGCTGCGACAAAATAGCGTATAGGTCTTCAGACATTATAGAGTAGCATACTTCTTCAGATCAGATATTCAGTTCATATTTAACCCTTCAATTCAGACAGAAGTTCACCTCATCTCAGATCTAAACATACCATAAATAGATCTAGAAGATCCAAATACATTTCAGATCTAGATTCCATTCTTCATCATTTTCTTCATAGGTGCATCACAGATTCAGATCTATCATCAAACTGTCACCCTTTCCATTCAGACATACTTCAGAGTGAAGTATTCATTCAAACCCAGACTTGTACACACCATTTGCACAATGATTTTCTTCTCCTTATATAGGTTTACCCTTTTAATAAAACCTTGGGTCAAAACCACGAACCACTAATGCTATTCCTGGACGGGTCAAAATAGATAATCCAGCGTATTAAAAATCGAGCCAATCCAGATTGAAGCCCAAACCTTCATTCTTCCATGCACGAAGTGTCCCAAAGGTAGTATTTTATCTCTGCCATATAATATTATAACTATAACCCCAATGGTTATTTTAAAAATTTACATTGCCCCCTGTAACATTACTTTTAATCATATTTCAATAAAATTTTAACCTTGACTTCAATCTTCAACCAAACTGGATTTCATTTTTTGACCCCAGGCCCACATCGCAGTCGGCCATTTGCAATGTGCGATATGCGATGGCACAAATAATAAATATGTGATATTGCGATAGCACGATGATCGCACATCGCAACCAACGGAACTTGAGATGGCGGAGATATCAAATATGTGATATTACGATGGCGCGATGATCGCACACGCAACCAATCTTAACTGCGATGGTGGAGATATCAAATATGCGATATTGCGATATTGCGATATCATGATAGCGCGACGATCACACATCGCAAATTTCCACATCAACAAGACATTTAAACTTCAAAACTTGCGATCTTGCGATTTGCGCTAAAGTGGTGGGGACCACTTGTCCTCCCTTTTCAAAAACTTTAAGTCTTTCCATTGTTTTAATCAATTTCCTTCATACTTGGTTGTTGAAGGCTTTGAAAGCTCGAAATGACTATCTTTAAATAAACTCTGCTCCTTCGTAGTCTAGAACTACGAATGTCTTCATTCCTTCTACAAAAAGACTTCGCCCATAACAAAAATTTCTCCTCTGCAAAACTTAGCTGCGGCCCATGACAATTCATTCATCCTTACATTTCTCCCATCCTTCTTGAATACGAGTTGTTGTTCACCAAAACTCTGCTGCGCCTTTTTCCCATTCTGTCTTTGTTCCTTCTGATCTTCCTCTGTTAACCTTTGCCAAAAATATCCTCCTTAAACAACATACTGCACCATTGTGGATTTACTTCATTAATAAGTAGGATTCTATCAAGCACAACTTCATCAAATAGATTGCCATCAACTTTATCAAGTAGGTTGCCATTTTCATCAAGTGGGTTGCCATCAAGGACAACACTCAACATCATATTGCCAACATCTAAATGTAAAAATAGACTTGCACCTAAAAATACCCTGCGAGCCCACTTAGTGAAGGCGACTGATTTTCACTAAGCTCATCATATTTTTGAATCTCAACACCAAATGGCATAAACTCAACATTTTTGGAAATTTTATGACCTCCTATAAAAACCCATTTGCTCAGTTTTCTTGTTCAGGGCTCAAATTTTGAGAAAAGCGAAGAAAAGCGGTCAAAAATCAACATTTTGCCTTTGTTTTTTGCAGGCGTTGCGCACCTGGAGACACCTTGGGAGAATGATTTTTTGAAGGCATTCCCATGGGAAATTTTCAAAAATTAAAGATATTATGGAAACTAGACAAACATGGCTAGTTTACCATTCTCTCAGATTTCAATTTTGAATCAGGAAGGTTCCTAAAAATGGCCTTCAAGATGGCGCTGCGCACCTGCAATTTTCTAAGATTTTATAAAATTTTCACTGTGTAATTTTCTCCAATTTCCTATATGACTTTTGTAAAAGATAAAAAGTGAAAGTAGTTGAATGAAAAAGTCAAAATGTAAATGTAAATGGTTAAATGGAGTTGAATAGGTGTCTTATCCTCCATTTATTTCTTTGAGGATATGTCTCTTGATCGTTAGATAAAGGAGGAATTTTTTGTGTAACCTCACTAATGGGTTGCAGACTTCAGATAGATGCATGAATTTGGCTTTATTTTTGGAAAATTAGTACCTATAAGGGAGGATTTCGACCTCAGTAGCTATATGAGGCCTTTTGTAATCATTTTCAAGGGTTGGAATCTTGGACATTGAGCTAGTGTATTTCAATTCAAGAAAGTAATACAATGAATATAGAAAAAAGTTGCAGCTTAAATTTAGGGATTCATGTGGTGAGCTTGCATGGCTATGTTTCTCTTTTGTAAGTCACTCCATTGAATTATTTCTCTTTCCATTACATATCTACTGCTTTCACTCATTGTCTTTAAAGTTTTTAAGCTGGATTCATGAGGAATACATGCCCTGTTTTGATAAGATGATGATGTTGTGTTTGTTTTCTTCTTAAGGAATGAATTCATACTTATATGTTTGTTCCTAATCTCTCTGTTGATCCTACATCATAACCATAAATCCTAAAGAGTCATTCAAGCTTGCCTACCTTGCCCCTTTATTCCCATGTGATTTTTTCTCTTGTAACCCTACCAGAGTTTTAAGCCTAGCTATAAAGGTCCATTTTCATCTAGCACAAAATCGCAAATAAACCAAAACCCTAGAGCCTATTATACCTAGACTAAAATATCCATCATCCAGTCAATTTGGTTTTAATCTCATTGAGAGAGCCCTCTCAGCCTAGTAGGGCTAGCTACTAGGTCAAAGTGGTCTGTGGTTACCTTTGTTGGTCTCCTTCTTAGCCTTCGGAGAACTGGTGGAGTGCTAACATTAGAAAGAGTAACATGGATATATATAGAAGGGAAAAGTTGGTTTAGATAAAGAGTAGAGTCGACTATTGCAAGAGAGGAATTCTTGGAGGAGGGAGAAGTGCTAGAAGATACTAGAAAATGAGTAGGAATATTGTCCTTGCTAAAACCTTGGGGAAAAGTACTTCAACCTATTATTAGGTTATTCACTTATGAAGGAAGAGCTTCTCTTTGTATGAAATATAATTTTTTCAGTCAGCTTGTCATTTCTAATGTCTAGGAACCACGAAAAACGGTTAGAGCTGTCACCCCGATCCCTAATCTCCTAATCTATCTATCTAAGTTAAAGTTGTCTCCTCAGACTAATACATGTAGACCCTAATGAAAATGAAGAAGGAGAACTAGTTGAAAACCAACCAATTCAGAGACACAGTTTTAAATGACCAAGTACTTGTTAATATTAACGAGATTTTATAGATTCAATTAGATTTGAAGTTTAAAACCAGTTCCTTGTGGAGTCAAAATATCCTATTATGAAATTAAAACCAAGTAATTGATATGTAACTACTCCTATGAAAAATCAACCCACCACGATGATATTCGATAAAACACTTTCATAATCATGCATCAACAATGTTCGATTTAAGAAGTACAGACATGCAATTTATCATCACTTGAAATATTCTCAAAGTTAGACTAAGCAATTAATCGCCAATTTCAGGTAATATAAAACCACAATTAAAGCTCATTAAATAACCATCAATCCCAGTGAACGCTAAGCATGAAAATATACTTTGAACCAAAGGCAATCTTTTAACAACTTAAATTTTGAAAAGATATTATCATGAAAGGACCATCGAATTCAAATGTTAAACATTTCCAACAATTCCGAATTTAAAATGATATTCTCAGTAATTCCAATTCAAAAATCAAAATTTTCCTATAGTCAAACTTTAGATAAAATTTAAAAGCTCACCTTTGACTATGGAATAATTTTCCTTCATATGACACCCAAGACCACTATCAAACAAAATTTAAAATAAAATTTCCCTAAGTTAAAAAATTAAAAAATAAATAAATAAATTTAATATATATATATATATATATCTCAACAAATATAAATCTAAAATTAATCTAAAACTAAAGTTTAGAAATCTAAAAAATATAATTCAAAAAATCTAAAATTAATAAAAAAAATCATAAAATACAAAATGGAAAGGTTGTAAAAGTGTTAGTATTTTTTTTTTTTTTTTTTTTTGATATTTTTCCTAAGTCTAAAGATTTAAAAAAAAATAAAGGAAAAATAAAAAAGTCAAATCTAAAAATTGAAATTAAACGCCACTTAAACTAAACTCAGAAATAAATAAAAGATCTAAAGTCTAAATGTTTTTTTTTTTACTTTTTAAATTTTTTGAAATGTCAAAAGTTAAAAAAAATTAAAATCGTATGTCACAAAACTAAATTGAAGTGTAATGTTTAAAACGAAAACAAAAATTTTGAAGCTATAAAAAAAGAAGAAGAATTAAATGTGTTAATCGTAGGTTTGTGTAGCATAAGTTAGAAAGCTCGAAGAAAAAAACAAGCGTTGCAGGATGATGGATGGATAAAATGGAGAGGGGCAGCGGGTAAGCTTGCATGGACGGAGGGAGTAATGGATAGTCTGAGGGCTTGCGGATATAAATGGAGAAGGAGTTGGAGGAGGAGAGACGAGGATAGAGGTAGCTAAATGCAAACTGCAGGGAATGAGAAAAAGGGTTGTGGAATGGACGACAGGGAGATGGATGATGGGCAGTGGTGTGAAGGAAGCTGGATGCAGGAGAGAGGGATTTGTGGCAAAGATGGGTAGCGTGAGATGAACGCAGAGTGTGGCAGCCTCAAGGAGAAGGATGCGCGCAACAATAAAGGACAGTGTGGCACAAAGATTGTAGCCATGGGTGGAATGTGGATAGCGTGAAGGAAGCCAACGTAATGAGGGGATCTAGTGCAAAAAATCTTAATTTCCTTTCCCATAAATTGACAATTTCAGATTTAAAAATCAAATTTCAACTAAATAAATGCACCTGCAGGAAAGATACCTCCTAGATCTATAAACAAAACTAATCCTGAGGCCATATCTTACCCTCTAGGGCCTAGATCTGGCTCAGATCTAAAAAAAATTATGAAAAAATCTCCCTGTAAAACCTACACAAAATCAGAAACGAGAGACCCAAGAACCAAGAAATATACATAGAAAATAAAACCCTTAAACCCCAATGAGTTAAAAAACAACGATATTTACAAATTTACAGTGTTATTCTACAGATCAAGAGCCCTTATGGCCAGATTTAAAACCATTCAGCACAATTCAGAAGAGAAGAAATTAAGAGAGAGGCACAAGCCCTAAAATGAACCCTGCAAAAAATGACATTTAAGATAAACCTGGGGAATTAGATCTAGAGGGCTCTTCAGATCTTATTTCCTTGGGAGTCAGCTGGTCCAAAATAGGACTTCTCCAAATGCCCAATTCTAAATCCGGAAAACTTCTGCACACCTAAAGTTAAATTGTTAAATTAATAGAGAAATAAGATAAAACATAAAATTTTCAAGAGCTAGAGATAACTGTTAACTCGATCCAAATAATATTTTTACCCAAGATCCAGTAACCTAAGCAAGATACCTGTGCAATAGATTACTCTACAAGAGCCATTAATCAAAAATCCATTAAAATAATCATCAACAGAATGTTAAGAACAAGTTTACCATAAAGTGTTGAAGAGGAACACCACCATCAAAATAAAACCCAAAAGTTTTCATTTGTATTATTCCAGAAAATATTACATGAGAGATTCAAGAGCGAGAGAACGATCTAGATATCGGATGATTGAAAGACTGACAAAGACCTCTAATTTATAAGATAAAATCTCTAATGGCTAGTTCAGTTGATCCTTGTCAAAATAATCTCGACCGTTGAAAAGATTTAACTATCGTTTAATCTGGACCGTCGAAATTATAATTTTGAGGAAATTCGAATTTATAATTGAATTCCATTTTAATTAACTCGAAAATAATATTTTTGAGTCAATTATCTCAAAATTTTGACTTTGACTTAACCACCAAGGCCCAAGGGTCCAAAATTTCTTGAAATTCTCAATATTCCCTTGGCCTGGGACCTTTAAAATTTTATTTTTTAAGGACCCACGAATTTTTCCTTTGAAGAATTTTAACTCATCTAGGACTTAAAATTAATTAATTTTCTGGCTTAGGATTCTTAATTAATTTGGCCATAAAATTTAATTAATTGACTGAGAGGGGATTTAATTATTTTCCAACCTAATTCTGCGACTCAAAACATTATCTAGTAGACCAAGCAGCTTGTAATAACATAAGCTAGCCAATTAGCTAGGATTATTCCCAAACTACTTTTACAAATACTCGATAGGAAACACTAGGACTCACTTAGCATCTTGATGACAAAATCCACCCTAGCTTTGGGATGAAGCTGGAGGGGAAAACTCTGTCGATCACTTGTGTCGAGAAACACAAATGAATCAGTGAGACAAAAAACCTCCTATGATGGAAATCATCACAAAAACACTAGGCTTACCTAGGTTGTTACATACATGGTGCTCTTACTTAGATCATTTACATCATAAACATGCAGAATGAGTTTACATCATTTATAAAACTATCAACTTATGATGAAATCTGAATGGCGTGAACACGTCGAACATGATGAATCCCATTTGAAAAAATGGGGGTGTATTGCTATGGGGTCGTTGACAAAGTGTGGCCAACAAGCCCATTTGAGAACAACAAAAGAATTATTGTTCCATACTTTTTATTAAAATTTCTGCAAGTCATGGTAAGCCAATATAAAAAATGAGAATATGATCAATTATCAAACCATGGGCTAATTTACCTTTTGTCAAGAGTTGCAATTACTAAACAAAGACCAAATTCCAATTGGGAGGAATTTATTGAGAATTTAAACTCACCAACGTTTGAGTCTAAATTTCCACAGAGAGCTTCTCGATGGCAACAATAAAGCTCCACTAGTGAAACACCAAAACCACTGGGAAAGTGATCAACGAAATTAAAATAGATTGCAAATAAATCCAGTAAAATAAATGAAACATATTTTTATTTTGAGAAATGCAGATATAATATCTTGAGATGAAGATACCCGCTGAGGAAGCCAGTGGAACATCTTAGAAACAATTAAGTGTTTATTTTAATTTGATGGAATAAATTGAAAAGTTGAGACATCAAGTAAAAGGACTCAATATTGAATGAGACACCTAGAATAATCTATATGCAACATTTAACCCTGGGGAATATATCCCTATTGAAACCTTTCAAAATCATATTCATGAAGAAAATGAAATAGCTTTTGAAATTTTTAGCAGTAAAGTAGAGACAATTTGGAATCTACAGGAGAAAAACAAACAATTGCATAAATAACTTGATAAATAAAATCATGATGAGGAATTGCAGGAAAAATATGAGGAAATCCATGAATGGAAGACCATAATTAACAAATTGGGTGAACTTAATTTTGAATTAGTATTGTGTCAACCTCGATCACTAGTATATACTTTATATTTGAAAAGAACAATGGATTCAATTTCAAATTGAACGACTCAATATAGATTTTCCTATGGGTATTAGACCCTTTGGTTGAAATTTTTGTTCACTTTATTTTACTAGTATCACGAAAGAAGAAATTTAGTATGTGAATTTTATTTGCATAATTATCTGATTCCCATGAGTTCAAATTGGAACCCAAAAAATTACATTAGGGATATCAATTTGAGAGAATTCCAATCATGGTTGGAGAATTAATTAAAGAGATCTCATGATCTGAATATGGGGAAACTAGTTATTGTTATGCTAGCTCCCTCATTAGTATTAAAAATGTATGACTAGGATCGTCTCAAGTTAACCACTTCTGAAGGGGTTTATGCGTCAATTTTCATGTGTCTTTGATGATAAAATTATGAGTTAATTAACTCTTAAAAACTAATATACAACAAATGAAATGAATATAAATAACACGCAAAAATCACATAATACCATGGATGATAACAGATTTCACCCCTCCTGGGCTACATCTCCATGGACCTACTTCAAATAGTTAGGCCCTCTTGTGATTAAGAGTCAAATTTCTGATTACAAGCACCTGTAGTGCTCCAATGGATTTTCGGCCTACTGCATTGGCTTCAGAAGACATAAAAACCCCAAAAATTACTATTCCATATCTAAATTTGGTTTCCAGTTGATTTAGACTTGACCTCCCATCCTGGTGGCCATGGGCTTGTTTAATCTCCAAAGTGAAAAAAACACATTTAGAAGTGCTCCAACACCTCTGGAAACTATACCAATATGTTCAAAACATCAAATACATCTAAAAATGACTATTCATTCACTCCATTTGGCCTTTAGCTAATCTAGGTATGGCCTTCCCTCCTGGTGGCCCTAAGCTTCAAAATTATTCAAGTGACCAGAAACACCTATAGAATTTCTCCTCTGTTTCTGCAAGTTGTTCCAATGGATTCATAACATGCCAATCTACTAGGAATGACTCTTCCTAAGCCAAAATTGGTCGAAAATTTCTCAATATATACCTCATTCAATTTTGCCTAGCAAATTGGCACTAAAACTGGAGAGACTCCAGTTAGCTCCGACAATTCTAGAGGTGGAGCCAGATTTGGAGGTACTGCCAAAAATCTCGCCAAATTAACTGAATTTTAATTATCAGATAAGTTGGATTTAATTGTGTATTAATGCACACTAAGCGTAATTAATATGCCGCTAAAAACTTGGGCATATGGCGCAATCTTGTGAGAGGAGGGTTGGCCCACGGGGCTGGCTCCCTCCTTCCTACCATCCAATCTACATATGTTGTTTAAACCAAAGTTGGATGCACTCCATTTCAAGGAACATGTGAAGGGTCCATTGGTAAATCGGTTCGTTAGTAGGCGGGAGGTTATGGGGTTGAACCTCGACCTCTGCTCGAACTCATACGTTTTGCACCGTTGAATAATTGCACTCTCTGAACTTTGTTTAAATGCCTCCAATATTTAATCAGATTTGAAATCTTGGTAAATACGACATTGGACCTTTGGATAATTTTCCACTGTATAGTTTAATTAAACCTTAGGTTTATAACATCGGACCATAGTTTCAATGTTTAATACGCCATCGCATATAAACCTTGGAATAATATAATGTGCATATTTATATAATAAGGTTTGGATTTTGATTCATATATATATATATTTGTTAATCCAACATTAATAATAATAATTCCAACACAAAAATATTCATGAACCTAAATTCAACATTGAAGGACATTGGACAAGTTTCACATTCTCAAACCAAACTGGCGAATCCTGTAGTGACACTTGTCATAGTCCCATTGGGAAAAAATTGAAGAATATTCCTTGCATTTTGACTGGGCTGCCATGTCATCAACCTGTACCTATTCTGCATTTTTTTTTTAAATTTGCCTATTTTGAACGACGATCGACATACTATAACTTCTTCATCCGAACTCGGTTTTCGATGAAACGAGTTGCGTTGGATTCCTGGAGATGGGCTAGTCATTTTCGTTATGGTTTAGTGTAATTTTGAGCAAATGTTCGCCCCTAATCCAGATTCCGATCATCTCATGAGTTGGAGTTATACAAAACAAAGGAATTTATTGCACCTTTATGGGTTAGAGCAGATCCAGACTCCATCAAATAAATTCTTAAAGAACATGAAAGAACAATATATGATATGCAAATCAAAGGAGTTATGCACAAATTACAAAATGAGATATTGAATATTTTACAAGCTTCAGGAATAATTCTAAAATGGCAACCTCAAGTGCATGTCAACAAAGATGGAGGAATTAGATAACACCTTGAAAACATAAGAATTATATGACACCTTGAAAACATAGGAAACCCATTCTCTTTCGAATATTCGTGCAACAATATACAAAATCAATCATTTTACTTATAAAAATACTCGTTTTGTCCATATTCATCCATTCCTTCCTCATTAGTCATCATTATTATAGTGATTGGGTTTAGTGGTAATGAACAAGTATTTTTTATAATAAGTTAAAAACTTTGCATGCTTTTGTGAATGTTGGTTGGTTATAAGTTTACAGGTATCAAATGTGACACCCTTTTATAGTTTCACTTATGAGAAGAACACCTCCAATATTTTTCTACAACAATTATGAAGATGAACAAATCTCCAAGATGAAACTCATGTTGAAATATTTTCTCTACAACATTAAATTTTGTACCATATTTACAACCATATTACGAATATTCTTTGTAGCTAGAAACATTTTCAAGAAATGAAACCATTGCTATTGAAACTTTAGTTAGCAACAATGTGTTTTTCCTTAGCAACAATGTGTTTTTCCTGTTGTAATTATTTACTTTTTCTTACTATTAATTAGTTAGTTTTTATTTTCAAGATCAAACCTGCTATTTTGACTCAGCCCACTTCAAGTCATTCAACCCATAAAGCTTGAATTAGGATGAAGTAGGGAAGTTAAGAGAAAGTAGTTAAATCAAAAAAAAAAATTGGATAAGTTTTAACACACATAATTACTATAATTAAAATTGTTTGGCCCTTTATTCCTAACAAGAACCACCGGAAAGTAGCAAGCAATTGTGTTAGTTTTTGTATAAAAACTTTGAGAACCAAATTTACAGGGTTCCTTATTTTTGGATTGTGTTATTATATTTTATTAATAGAAATTACCTGTTTTGAGAGTGTGTAACGTGTAATCCACTAGTATATTGTACAAGAAGGGCTACTCTATTGGTACAACAAGGCTACTCTATTGCTATGGTGACTATTGGTACAACAAGGCTACTCTATTGCTATGGTGACTATTTTTCTTGCTAGTATACATTTCTACATTTTCTTGTCTTCTAATTTTTACTACACTTACTTTGTAATGTACATATTTGTTCGATTTATATTTTAGATATATTTAATCTATTTCCATAATGTAGAAATTAATTATGTATATATGTTTAGGTTCCACAACATGTTTTTTTTTATGTTAATGTGTTTTATTTTTAGATACTATGTTTTTTTTTTAATGTGTTTTATTTTTAGATAGTTGTAGTTTATTTTTGTAGCAACATTTTAGATTTATAGATTAATTAGTTTTGTTGGATTAATTTCTACATTTTATTATCTTCTAATTTTTACAATACTTATTTTGTAATACACATATTTGTTCAGTTTATATTTTAGATATATTTCATCTATTTCCATAGTGTAGAAATTAATTATGTATATATATTTAGGTTCCACAACATGTTTTTTTAGTATAATACTTTGTTTTTTTTTGTTAATGTGTTTTATTTTTAGATAGTTGTAGTTTATTTTGTTAGCAACATTTTAGATTTGTTCTTTTTTAATAAAATAGATTAATTGGTTTTGTTGGGTTTATTTTCTTTTGCAGTTATTTTATTATTGTTAATTATTTTCTTTTTACTTGGATGAAAGGAAAGTTATTTTATTATTGTTAATTATTTTCTTTTTACTTTGGATGAAAGGAAAATAAACCCTAAGTTGCACATACTTTGTAATGCACATATTTTTTCAGTTTATATTTTAGATATATTTCATCTATTTCCATAGTGTATAAATTAATTATGTATATATATATTTCAGTTCCACAACATATTTTTTTTAGCATAATACTTTGTTTTTTGTTAATGTCTTTTATTTTTTTTAGATAGTTGTAGTTTATTTTTGTAACAACATTTTAGATTTATTCTCTTTTAATAAAACAGATTAACTAGTTTTCTTGGGTTAATTTTCTTTTATCTTATTGTTTTTTGTTAATGTGTTTTATTTTTAAATAGTTGTAGTTTATTTTTGTAGCAACATTTTATATTTATTCTCTTTTAATAAAATAGATTAATTGGTTTTTTTGGGTTAATTTTCTTTTATCTTATTGTTAATTAGTTACCTTTTACTTGGAATGAAAGGAAAAGAAATCATGCGGTACTTCCCCATATTTCGTGGATGGTAAACCGAGTAAAATGTTGGCCCTAATTATGGGGTCTATCTTCGAGAGTGATTCTCCGTGTACATGTTAGGCCAGAAGGCGAGAATCCTTATAGCATACGCGCTTCATAAATAGAGTAATTACATATAATAGAGGGGAGATAGGTCATTTACTCTATGTGTGTTGTTATTCCACGTGCCCCATGTCCCCACCGGAAGGAAGAAAGAGAAGTCATCAGCAAGTGGTTATAAGTAGGGTAAGGATTCTGAAGGTGGGTACCCAGTTAGCAAGCTAAAAATTCATGGATCCGGGCGGCTGCGACTAGAGAGCTGATGTGAGTGAGACCAGGGCCTCAACAACAGCTAGCAACAATATCAAATAACTTCATGTCTGGCTCTAGACCACTTGAGCTAACCCTTGGGGATTTGTTGTTAATTAGTTTCATAGCTTCTTTTGTTGTTTTAATTAGTATTGTTGTAGATTAATTATATTTTTCTTTATTTTTTTATTTAAAATAAGAATTAATTTATATTTTTAACTACAATGATTTGTACATTTTTTCTTATAATTAATTATGATTACTATAAATAACTGTAATTAATTTTTTCACTTATTGATCTAAGGGAATTCATATTTTTTTTTGGGCATTTTGTAAGTGATATGACCCCAAAGTGATATTAAGGTAAGGCATTTATAATAACATTGTAGACACTTGTCACTACTCAAGACAACAATCTCCTTAACTAAGCACGAGCTTAGTAAGACATGTATATGCACCAACCTAATGTTGCCATACACAGAATACTTCTGATTTCACCAACATGATTCATACTTCATCCATTTCACCACATCATCATACCCTTAACTTCTATGTTTGAACGCCTCTCCTTGCTTCATATCTTAGAGATAACACCAAATTCTAGTCATATTTAGCTTTCATGTCCTAGAGATCCTCATAGTATCACCCCCCATAATATAATCCCAAACTAGTTCACTTTACAAAATCAGAACCCAAAAACAACACACTTCAAAACATTGTAGACCTTAGTCTTTCATAGTGCACCTTTAACACTCTAGGGAAATCCCTTTCTCTTTTTGCACACCTTTAAACCCTAAGAATAATCCTTAGATCCTCTTCTACACCTTAAATATCTTTTTTTCACTTGTACTTCATCTTATTTCTTAAATACACTTCAAATGCACTCACCTATCTTCTATTTATAGTGCTCTTGTGTTCACTTATGGGGCAGAGTTGTAAAATTTTAGCTAATATGTACTTTCTGGTTGGGCTGACATAATAGAATCTTTCATATATGTTGGCTTGAGGGGTCCTGACCCAAGTTCGGTGTGCAAGGTTTGCCAACAAACCCCTATACTACTGGCCCTTTCAGCAGTGACCTGCTTGCGCAGGTCACAGTCTCACCCGAAGTAGTATGGGTGGGTGCTGGAACCAGGTTTCTGCACCCTGAGAAAGGAAGGGTAAGGCAAGCAGGGCTGCATTCTATTCAGATTACCTTGTCTCTACACAGGGTTAAATATGTATCCAATTGCATCCACGTGCACTAGATCTACAATTATATGCTTTTCATAACATCAACGCAACATTACATAACCAGAACAAAACAGATCTAGATCCAATTCAATACACAGACTTTCACAGCACGATATAACTAGAGCGGAACAGATCTAATCTTTCAATATACATACCTTCGCAGTGCAAAGACAGAAAATGCATAACACAGTAATTACCAGCAATTCATTCAATATTACTCACAAATTCAGATCTAATAATCCAGATTATTCATTCATTCATCAACCTTTCCTTACAATTCCCTTCCCAACCTGCGCACACAGTAGCAGGGTCCGCACACAACTGGACTAGGATCTCCGCGCACACAGCCAGCAGGAGTATGTTCCCCAAAAACCCAAACAGATCGCTTACACAATAGATCGCATCAATAACTCATCAAATCCTACCTTTTACAATCTGAAATGCCTATCTATTTATAACAATCTAGCTTTAACAATCGTATGGTCCGCAACCCACGGTTTTCGGACCCCTAGTTTACCCTTTAACCCATTACAATGCGTTTAGGGCTTTGACCTGCCCCAAAACCCTTGCGCTATACTAAATATAATCAAAAATAACCAAAATGGACCAGTTTCGTAGCTTGTTAGGAGACCTCGTTCCAACAGTCCCCCAACATAATCTTGTGACTCATCCCGAGTCACTTTGGTGGCGCGCCTTCAATCTGCGTGTGCAAGGTAGCCAGGGTGCGAAGGAGTGGTGGAAGCACTGTCTTGCTTTGGGCCGCAGCATGTTGCGCCATGTTGATCATCGTCAGAGAAGCAGGCCCATCGAGATCCAGACCAACTCGTTCCAACAACTGGTGGAGGCGTGCAATTGCGGACTACGCGTCATGTGCAAGCTGAAGTGCAACATCAGACCATGGCTTCAACTTTTTCACACAATCTTCTTGGAGTGACGAAGGTCCTCAATCCTGTGTATGGCAGCCAGGCGCTGTGTGGGGGCGGGGGGAGGTGTGGAGGCCCGAACTCGATCTAGAACATCTTCTGCCTGCTTCAATTCCCATTGGGCATGCCAAAGCGTGGGGTGGTGTTGTACTCTCATCCATAGTTGTGTAGCTTCTTCAAGCAATTGGGCTCCCTACACTAGTTGTTCCTGAATAATGCGCGTTGCGTTGGTGACCACAGCAATTCGCTGGGCTTGTTCTTCCGGAGGCATGACATACTGCTTGCGCCTTTCTCGGTCATGGTGGTGCACTTCTTGCATTACTCTGGTAGACATTATTTGTAGCTCTATAGTAGATAGTTGCAGTAAGTCTACTTGAATTTCCCCAGTAATTGGTTCAGCAGTGTGAATTATGGCAGTGCGAGGGAGTACACATACGTTGCTTCTAGCAGCTAGGGTTTGGAAATGGCGGAAATGTCGCAGCAGGTCCCAATACCATAGCGTTCCTGTCGAACTTGGCTCGTAGACAATCCTTCCGGGAGATAGTCCGCATGCACTCCTATTACTACACTCAGCATCTCCTGTACCTCTTCTTAGTTCCTCCTGTGAGTTGGGATCCATAACAGAAAGACGGGCATCATATAACTTATGAATAAGTATAAAAAACCAAAATGTGGGTAGCCAATGTCGCTTGATAGTTGAATAAATAGCCCAACCCAACGTCTTCCAGCCATCTGCACCCCAATCGAAGCTACTTAATGGCGAGGTAGCTCGCATGTGGCGCGTACCATTGATCTGTTGAACCGTGCTTATCATAAATGGTGATATTGATGATCTACCGCCCAATTTTTGTGTTTGTAAGTGTCTTTTCGCATTAACTCGGGATGAGCTGACGTTCTTCCTTTGTGTCCATGGTCATGTCCCTGTAATGTCAGAGCGTGGCTGACGCATTGAGGGCATTTTCGTATCTCGACAGAAGGTTGACATAAGGTGATCCTGCAAGTCGATCGGGAGTCTTTTCGATGCATTTATTCTGTTCGTGGAAGGAGCACTCTTGTGTAAGACGGTTGCGTCATACGTCCGTAGGTGATTTATTTCTTGAAACGTTTGCAGATTCTCCCATATACACATGATTGTAGACAGGTCCGTAATCCTCTGCGCACTAAGGTCAGTAATACTCTGGTAAGTCTGGTTGGGCAAGGGTCAAGCGCACCCTTGAGTGTTGCGCGTCAGCAGGTAACCATGTGGGTCGACCAACCTTGGGGCCCATCTGGCTAAGGAAGTTTCTATACGCAGGATCACCCTACTCCAATACTTCCTCTGGGTAAGGGAGACAGGTCCCTGCGTAGGTGCTTCATATCGGGTTAGCGGTAGTGCTTAGGACCTACATTCCGTGAAACCCTTAGGCTTCACAGGCTTCTGAGTGTCATCTGCGTCCTCTTGGCAAGGCAAGGTTCTTCCTATGGTAGAGATGTGACAGAAGTTTCTGACGGTCTGAAGGCTGCGAAGCGCTGAAACCTCATGTAGCTGATTCTGCAAATTCTCCATCTCCTCATCAGAGTCGGAAAAAATTCACTGTCCTTTTCCCAACAAAGCATCCCTTCATTCGTGGGGTTAACCCGATCTTTGTCTTGTGCAGTGATCTTATAAATATGATCTAATTCTTCCTTCGTATGGACAGGCTCGGTATACCAGGTACCTTTCGCGGGATCCAGGGGTACTATGACACGTGTGCCTTTGCTTTCAAACACAATGCTTCGTTTATTGAGGTTGATAATACCTCCCATGTCCATTGCCCAATCTAGTCCAAGGAGTGCAGGGTAGGGGTCCGCATCTTCAACTATCTCAATTACTTCAAATTCAGCTAGGACCCTTGCCCCTGCAATGTCAACCATAACTTTTGGTAACCTACCCAAGGAAATGATTTTATGTTGATTTGCCATGCACATCTAGATAGTGGACCATTCCAATTTGGGCTTTCCCATTCGCTACCATGTCTGCTTGGGTAAAACATTGGCATCAGATCCAAGATCTAAGATCACCTGATCCATTTCATAGTCTCTGATTTGTACAGTTAGCCGCATTTCTCTCCCTGTGTGTTTCTTGCAGTTGTACATTTTGTGCATGTCCTTGGTCTCAGGAATCAAGGTGGGAAGATATGCGCAGGTATTCATTAAGGCCAGGAGGTTTCTTACGACCTACGGGTTCCTAAGCAACTTCAAACATGCCTTCAAAAAGGTCTCAATTTCTTCCTTGCTCTGAGACTACGCAGGGTCTGCTAGCGGTGCCTGTTCTTCGCAAGATACCTCTTTGCTTCCCTCAGTGTCTATCCTACTACGTGTTATGACTTTTACACTTGGATCCGCTTCTCATAGCTCAATTTTCACCCTCTGTACATTCTGCGTAGGGTTAGGCTGATTTTCCTGTATTATGGCTATTAAGATCGAACAGTCTTCTACCTCATGGTCCAGCTGTTTGCAGTATTTACACAGTGGCCTCGTGGGATTAGGGCATTCTCTGTCAAAGTGCCCTATTTCTCTGCAATTATAACAGATTATCTGACCTCGTCCTCGACCTGCGCTTCCTCCTCGACCTCCTTTGCCTCGGGCCGGTGATCCTCCAAAGTGCGCAGCCAGTCTTGGCGATGCAGGGTCTGATTGCACCCGATATAGGTTCCCGCGATCCATCATCAAGTCATATGTTCGGCAATTCTGCTCGTCATGTCCTATGGATCGACAAAATCGACACCATTTTTGTTTTAGTTCTGAGACATACACACCCAGCCGAGGGAAATGGTTCATATCGTGTAGGCCTGCAACCCGAAAATCATCACACCATAGCACAGATCTACTTGATCCTGATCGCAACAGGGCAGGTTCCCTATTTACTCCTTCGTGTAGTGGGCTAGGTCCTCTAGCTTTCATATAATCAGTCAGTAGAGGGCACTGATCCTTTGTGTGACCAGACACTCGGCAACGTATACACCAGAGATCCACGCAGATGTCTTTTCCTCGCTCTTTTCGTAGGTTCTGTATCTCTATGTGCATAACCCTGAGTTGTTCCTAGATCTATTGTACTCCTGCTAAGGTATCTTCCCGGGGAGCAGCTTCTAACTTCATAGTGGCTTCTACAACTTTCTCCTGCGATTCAAAGGTCTACTGATTCATTGGTGTGCACAGGTGAGGTAACAACATGGTGATGAACCATTCCGTATGTTGTTTATCATCATACTCGAACCTTCCTTCCCTAATTGCCTTCTTTAACCGTTGATCCGCCTCCCATATTGATTCAGACGCACCTTGTTTTAAGTCCTTTACGTCTGCTACTAATTGGGAATAAGACTTTGGCTTGCGAAATTGATGCTTCAGAGCATCCTTAATATCTTGAATGGAGACAGTTCCATTCTGGGCAACATATCGCATATACCAATCCAGAGCTCTATCTTCGAATACTAAAGACAGTTGTGCCCTTTTTATTGTATCACTTGCCACGTTCTGCGTAGTCTAGACAGAGTCTGTAACGAACCAAAATCGATCCATATCCTCATCTCCTACCCCTTTGAAGGTAGGTAATTTCAGATGCGCAACCATATCACTATCCAAGGACGACGTTATAGGTGAATTCTTATCATTGCGTGCCCTAGGTGGTGATGCAACAGGCTCCTTTACTGTGCTATAGGCGACCCTTCCTCTGTCAAGTTTGGTCCGATAATACTTACCACTGCATGTCGCGCTCCTCTATGGATCTGAGGTCATTCAGACGGTCTGTCTACACAAAATGCTCTTCTCGCACAGCAACTTCTTGATCAGTAATGGTAACGTCCTCAAAAACTTACCCCAGAATCCTTTGAAGAATCGTCATTCGACCTCAGAGTATGATACAAATTGATCAATGGAAAACTCTTTCACAAAGCCTCCTAACACACTATCCACCTAGTGATCCACCGTGCGTGTAATAGTATTATCGGTTCTTTCCAGTTTTTCAAGAAAATCTGGAGTCCACTGAGTGACTTGCTCATCCTTCCAACACTTCTGGAATTCTACCAGCCTGGCCAGCCACTCCTGAAGCTCAATTGCAAAGGTTACAAAGAATATTTTGTAGCTTTTAGTAAGAACATACCTATTTTTCCACCTTTCTTCCATTAACTTTTCACTTCGGTTTTCTTTTACTGCAAACTCCTGGATCTGCCTTTCGAACCAGTCCTCGATCTCTTTTCTTTCAGGCTTCCAGTATTCTCTTATCATTACCCGGTCCCTTTATCAGATCTCTTCCGATCCTAGCAATGGAACCATTTGTTGGCTTGAGGGGTCCTGACCCAGGTTCGGTGTGTAAGGTTTTCCAACAAACCCCTATACTACTAGCCCTTTCGGCAGTGACCTACTTGCGCAGGTCGCAGTCTCACCCGAAGTAGTATGGGTGGGTGCTGGACCCAGGTTTACGCACCCTGAGAAAGGAAGGGTAAGGCAAGCAGGGCTGCATTCTGTTTAGATTACCTTGTCTCTGTGTAGGGTTAAATATGTATCCAATTGCATCCACGTGCACTAGATTTACAATTATATGCTTTTCATAACATCAACACAATGTTACATAACCAGAATAGAACAAATATAGATCTAATTCAATACACAGACTTTCGCAAAACGATATAACCAGAGCGGAACAGATCTAATCTTTCAATATATAGACCTTCGCAGTGCAAAGACAGAAAATGCATAACACAGTAATTACCAGCAATTCATTCAATAGTACTCATAGATTTAGATCTAATAATCCAGCATATTCATTCATTCATCAACCTTTCCTTACAATTCCCTTCTCAACCTGCGCACACAGCAACAGGGTCCGCTCACAGCTAGACTAGGATCTCCGCGCACATAGCCAGCAGGAGTTTGTTCCCCAAAAACCCAAAAATATCACTTACACAACAGATCGCATCAATAGCTCATCAAATCCTACCTTTTACAATCCAAAATGCCTCTCTATTTATAACAATCTAGCTTTAACAATCCTATGGTCTGCAACCCATGGTTTTCAGACCCCTAGTTTACCCTTTAACCCATTACAATGCGTTCGAGGCTTTGACCCACCCCAAAACCCCTGCGCTATACTAAATATAATCAAAAATAACCAAAATGGACCATTTTTGCAGCTTGTTAGGAGACCCCGTTCCAACAATATCTCATCATTCCTATAGAGTTATATGGAGTTCCATATACCATTTTAAAGGTCTCAGAATAATATTTTCAACCATATATCCTATGGTCCATTTGATCTAGATATTGAGAGTAAATAAACCTTCAAAGGTAGGGTATCCAAGCTAGTAATCAAAAGTCCAAAAACAATATTTCCAACAATCTCCATCTTGCAATCATTACCTTGGACATCTATAGCCTTTGAAATTAATGAAAGTAATAATTCCAACAAAGTTATCATGCAAATCTTAACACAAGGTCTGTTTTTTTCACTCTAGGGTGTGCCTTTTACAACACGCTCTAATTTCATGCAAAAACCGCATAAATTCTATTTTTAAGCATGGATTTTCTTTTTAAGGAACACATATCTCATTTTAAGGAATGCATTACTCAATAGCCTTATTGGATATCTTTCTGAAGCAAGGGTCAAAAAAAGATAAATTCTATAGGTTGCAATTATTTCAACAAGAATATTATGATGAATTATAATAAAACCTTATGGGTGGCAAATATTCATATATCTACTTATAAATCTGCAGAAAAATAATAGAAATTGAAGAGAAGAAATATAAGCCAATATAATGTGCGATATGCTCCAACTTACCCATGAAAATAATTTATTAATGTGTCACTTGAGAGAAGCATCAAATGAACTATGGTTCTGGGAACCTCCTCCTTGGGAAGATTCGTAGGCAATCTTTACCGCAACATCTGGTTCCCTCTCTCCAAAGGACAAGTGATCCAAGAAATAAAATGAAAGAAAAATATAACATTTCTAGTGGAGAAGGCTCAAAATCATTTTGATCATAAGTTTGACAATGAAAATAAATAATGAGAAAAGAGGAGAAAATTTCTCTATTTATAATAAAATGCTAGCTATATTTGCTGAAATCAAATATAATAAAGTATGTGTTGGACCAAACCAAGATTTAACAATTTTTTATTTTTTTATTATTTGTGAGGGGAAAATGTCAAAATAATGGTTCATGACCTTTATTTGGGTAACTAAATAAAGAATAATGATTTTTTGAGTTAATTAATAGATAAAATGATTTATTAAATTATTTCCATTTGATTAGGGAAAATAGCTTGGAAATAATTCATAAATAATGATTTAATAAATTATTTCCTTGATATTGTTTAAAATATTAAGAAATAATTTAGTCAATTATTTCTATAAAAACAAATAATGTAAGTGAAAATATATCAAATTATTTTTATCTAAGTGGGTAAAATCAGGAGAACAATATAAAATTAATGAATTTATGAGTTATTTTCATGTAAATTGGTTAATTAATGGAAATAACTTAGGAAAACTGGATCCTAGGCTATTTCTTAAGTGAAAGTGGGTTTTAATGTGTAAAGCCTATACTAACATGACATATTTTGCTCCACCTAATGATTCCAGCTAGGTGATCATTTTTTGTGTAAAAACATGCCTATATAGTCATCATCTAATCATACAAAATTCATCATTAGGTGTGCATCTCCATCTAATTTAAAGAAACTTCCTTCATATGTCCAATTTTAACAAATTGACCCCTTGGTTTTATAAGATAATTTTTAAACTTTATGCACAACAGATATATTTTCACTTAATAATTCCAATATAAGGTTATATATGGATGTAAAATAATAAATTATACATTTTTGTGCAAAAATTATGATGTATATTTGCATCTGATCATGAAATTTTAATCAAAATCACAAGACACAAACCTACTATATTGCTCTATGTAATTCAATTCACAATTTAGAATATAAATCATAAGCATGCAATGATAAATATCACACATTTACACAATATTTTTCCAGGGGAAAGAAATCTGTTAAAAACCCCTTTGCCTACTTGCATTAATCTGATGAATATATATGTATTACAATTTCTAGCTCAATCTGAGCTCAACCTAAAAATCAATAACCTATCTCTCTGCTCACTGAGAAGCTCTGATCCAAACTTAGTCACTTTTTTCCTCTGCTTGAGCCCCTGTTTCCTTGCCCATTTATTGAGAAATTAGGCCCCTATTATTTAGGAAATTCCTCCAAAATGATTACGCAACTCCCAAGGTTGATCATCTGACTACATGCAACACATGTACAATACTCAAGACTAGTCGACAACTAATGTTACATTGCCTTGGAATCTCCACTACAACTGGGGAACTCGAATTATCTGCATGAATTAGCTATTTTGGGTTGATTAATCAGTTAATTGGATGATCACTAAGTTAGAATAAATTCCTACTGCAACTGACCTTCCATTGGTTCCTCCAATAGTTATAACTAGTTTAACTGAAAACAACTTGAAATAGTTGACCTTAATTGCTACAAATTAGAATTCACACATGCTTAACTGAACTCTAACTCCTCTAGCTCGAATTAATGAGCTAAGTAAGTGATAAGAGCCATGTTACCTCAGTTAACTACATCCAATTTATCTGATTCTCTGGAAATTCTATTTTTCTCAATTTAATCAAGGCAAAATCAAATTGAGAATTTCTTGAAGCATTTTTCAACACTCCCTCTCAGCAAGAACAGGATTATCAACCGCCCCTATTCTGCACATGTGGAACTCAAACTTCCCTCTTGAAAAATCCTTTGTCAAAATGTCAGCATCTTTTTCCTCTATCGGAATAAAATGTAGCAACATTATATGCCTATGCATACAATCCTGTAAATGGTGTTATCATATATCTATATGCTTCGATCGATCTCGAAATACAAGATTATCAGAGAGCTTGATGCAACTATGATTATCACAGTAGATCACAATTGGCTCCATCATGTTACCAAACAGTCCCACAAGTATCTTTCTCATCCATATCACCTCACATGTTGTTGAATTGCAACCATGTATTCTTCTTCTACTGAGTTGAGCGCCATATACCTTTGCTTCCTATTGTACCAAGAAACCGTTGTGGACACAACACTAAAATTCCACCTGATGTACTCTTTCAATCTGATGGACTCCCCGCCCAATCTGCATCTATTAAGCCACACAACTTCACTCCCATTGTCTGTCTATACCATAGTCCAAATTGGGCAGTGCCTCTAAGGTATCATAAAACATGATTAGCTTCCTTCCAAAACAATTTCATTGTCCTAACCATAACTTGGCTTAGTTGGTTAACTACATAACACATATTTTTTTGTGTGTTCACAATATACATCAGTGAACCCACTAGCTACTGATAAATTGTAGCATCCACTTATTCACTTGAAGTGGCATCCTCCTTCCTCCAGTTGGTTTCTAGAGGTGTCTCCATGGGTTTGCAACTCTCCATGCAGAATATTTGTATTATCTCATTTACATACTTTCCTTGAGACATAAATAGCTCCCCGTCGCCTTTCCATACTTCCAAACAGAGGAAGTAGTGCATGAGACCCATGCCCTTCATTTCAAATTCCCTTGCAAGGTCATCCTTATAAAATATGATCAACTACTCATCACCAATTAAAATCAAATCATCAACATATAAGAAAACAATAAGAAATTTACCTTCTACCAAGATATGATATAGGTTTTCATCCACTTCACTTTTGGTGAAGCCCAATCCAGTGAGATAACTATCAATCATGATGCACCAAGCATAGGGTGCTTGTTCGAGACCATACAATACTCGCTTGAGTATTCACACATGATACTCTCGATTAAATGTCTCAAAACCTTCTGTTTGTTCGATGCACACCTCCTCCTCAATAAATCCATTGATAAAAAAAAAATTTACATCCATTTGGTGGATATTCCACCCCATATGCGTAGCCAATGCAAGAATTGTTATAATGAATGATTGCGTTGCTACAAGAGAAAAGGTATCCTCATATTCAATTCCCTCAACTTGAGAGTACCCCTTGGAAAAAAATCAGGTCTTATACTTCTCTATGCTTCCATTTGCTGCATGCTTTACCTTAAATATCCATCTCAAACATACAACTGATTTATCTGTTGGTCTTTTGATCACTTTCAAAACACTATTATTTACCATGGATTTGTAATCCTCCATCATTACATCAACCCATAAAGGTTTCTCTGCTACTTCCTCGAGAGAGGATGGCTCAGTCTCTACAAGCTCAGTTATTATAGCCATGTATCCAGTGTACCGTTTAGGTGACCTTCTCTTCTTGCACAAATTTTAAGGAGCTTCCACATTCTCCCTCAAATTTTTCACTAGTATATCAACTTCCATGATCCTTTTTCTCCCTTCTCTAGATGGTTCTTCTTGAGTTGATGTCTCCACTCTTTGATCCTTAATTTGTGGCTTCTCTATAACTTCCTGAGGCTCCTCCTTTGGAGCTAAAAGATCCTCTTCTGGTGGGATATGAAATTCCCTCTCAAGAGAGCACCACATCACTTTATCCTCATCAAAAAAGTTTACATCCATTCACACAACTCTCATTTTGAGGGATTTCAAGTACACACGGTAGTTGTGAGGACTTTCTATGTAACCCACAAATACCCCAAATTTGTTGTCGGCTCAAGCTTCTTCCTTGATTATTTGGAGACATGGTAGTAAATGGAGGCTCCAAAAATCCTGGAGTGTGACACATCCAACTTTCTCCTCGAGAAAGCATCCTCAGATGTAATCATGCCAAGAATCTGATGAGGACTCTTATTTTTCAAATATACTATTGTGTTGCATGCCTCTTCCCACAAATGCAGTGTTAGGACTTATTCATGCAACATATCCCTCACAACTCCCATAATGCTATGGTCCTCTCTCTCAGCCACCCCATTTTTCTGTGGGTTGTGGGGTGTTGTCAGCTCTCTTCGAATGCCTTCTTTTGCACAATTTTTTTTAATTAATTCAACACGTACTCACCTTGATTATCGCTCCTAAGATCCTTCACCTTATTTCCAATTTATTTCTCAACCAGATCCTTGAATTCAATGAACTTAGAGAGTGTATCATCTTTCTTTCGCATGAAGAAGATCCAACAATTCCTTGAGAATTCATCAATAAATATTACAAAATATTTGTGTCTAGCAGTGGAGGATGTCGAGAAATTTCCACAAGCAGCAAAGTGGATCCTTTCCAATATTGCATGTGCTTGGTTGTCTTGATCATGGAATGTGGATTCTGCATACTTCCCCAAGGTGCATCCTTTGCAAACATCCTACTACTCAAGTGCTCCTTTGAGGAGGCCATCGATTATTTTCTGCATAATCTACAAGGCGCCATGATGAAAATGGAAAAGTATTTTGCGCCAAATTTCACTGACATCATGGCTCTACACTTTCTCTGCCTTAGTGCTTAATGCAACACAAACTTCAACATCTAGTTTATATAGGTTCTCCACCCAAAGCCCAATCTGCTTCATCTGTCCTGTAGATATGTGTCTCAAGAATGTTTTTCCTTTACTAAAAATCACATCATAACCACGATCTTCCAAAACTACAACAAATATGGGATTTTTCTTTAGTCCTAGAACAAACATGACATCCTTGAGCCTAAGAGGGGAGCATGAATTCCTCTAAAAGGTGAATGTACCAGTCCTGATCATGTTATACCTTTTGTCATCCCCTAGCTCAATGTGCATTTGGAGATATTTCTCCTCTAGGTCACTGAAAAACTCTGTACACCCTGCCATGTGAAGAAATGCATCAGAGTCCAAGTACCACACACTCTCCAGCACTGTTCTTGTCATGCATGCAATAAGGGTAAAATCAATCTCAAACTATGAATCCAAATCTTCACCTGATTCTCCTCCTGAGGTATTCTTGCTCAAATTTTTATGTGGAAACTTTGTGCCATAGTACCTGAATTCATGACAATGGATGCATTTAATTTTGGAAAAATCTTTCTTCTTGCACCCTTAGCTAGATTCTGGTTCGGTTTGAGATTTCTTCCCTTTTCCCTTCTTTCCCTTTCCAACCAATGAAATATTTTCTTCATCCTCTCCCTTGGATGAAGTCCCATATCTATCATTCTGCCTTATTTCCTCTTGTACCAAATCATAACATAAGTGTTCCCAATTCGATAGTTTCTCCCTCTCGTTCACCAAATCTTGATAGCTATGCTATCTCTTGGGAAAGCATTGAAAGGATAGGCTTACCAAGTCATCTTCTACAACCTTAACACCAACCCCACCAATTTCATCACAAACTTCTATGAACCTTCTAAGATACTGCACAATAGTGTCATTCTTTTGCATCTTGATATTTCAAAGTTTGTCCTTGAGTGCTAGATTCGTGTGGTCACTGTTATTCTCAAATAATTCTATCATTTCTTTCCACATTGTGAAAATAGTTTCTTTTCTATGGATATTTGAGACAATGTAATCCTATACTCCATACAATATTATTCTCCTTGCCTTGGCTACATCTTTCTTCCATTGAGAAAGGTTTTGGGCATTAGATGCTTGTGGTTTTGCAATGTTTGTCTTGACATATTCTAGCAATCCATTATCATCCAATACCACCTCCATGTGATCTTTCCATGTAATGAAATTAAAGCTACCTTCCAAGGAATACTATAGCCTCAGGTATTTGAAGGGCATCTTCCCAACTCTGTAGAGATCCTGCTACACTAAACTGCAAACTCGATACTCCTAAGAAACAACTTCGAAATTTTTATTCTAATGTGAATCCTGATCTGATACCATTTAGAAATTATGATTTATTTTATAGGTCAATTTGGGCACCATTCCTAATGACCTGGTTAACTGGACATCATCTCCAGGACCAATGCATAGGGTCTATCATCCCCTATCATTTCAGTTGCTACATGCCCTAAGACAAAGAATAAGACAAATCATCCATGACTTCCATTTGCAAAGGTTTCCAAGATTTCAAGTTTATATTATAACATATGAGAGCTCACCAATGCTACCTCTCAAGGGACTAAGTGCGTTTCAGATGCAGGTACCTCCATTCAAAGGTGCTCTACAAAGCACTTCCCGACATTGATAGGTGTGTTGGTCACATTGGGAGAGAAATTCTCATTGTTCCGGAATCTCCACTTGGACAGTGCCTTCTAGAAGAGTTCACATGTGTCAAACTTTTAATCCATGTGTCCATTTGACATCTCTAATATTGGGAACATGTCTTGCCTATTATTAGAAATTCATTGATTGCAAAACTACATTAAGCTCATCTATAAATTGAGCACAGATCCTAGTGCTTGAGAAGGAAGAATTTTAGTAGAGTAATGTTGGTGGAATTTCAGTTGAGGAATTAATTTGAGTAACATGCTGCTGGAGAGATGTGAATTGTGATGAGGTTGGGATGCTGCTGGAGATGGTGACACTAAATCAATCGCTGGGTTGTAACCTCCCCTTCTATACATCAATAGAGATTGTTGCTTACTTTCCCACATATGTATCTGTATAAGCTCATATGTTTCATATTATGAATTCTTATCTGATGTACATGGTTTATGTTTTATTGATTTAAATAAATAAATTGAATAGACATCTGTATTATTGTTATCTTTTGTTGTTTAATGTTCACTCTTGCAGGAAATATTTTCGGACATCTAGCTTGGATTTGAGGCTATAGCAAGAGCGACAGAAGGAGAATAGGAAGCGCTTGGACTCCAAGTAAGTTCTTTGATCTATTCTGTGTGTCTATTTACAGTTAGGAAAAGTAGTTGCAAAGTATTTAACATGTTTTTCTAGATGAGCACTACATCTAGGGAAGAACATTTTATCCGTAATCCATAATTTCGCATAACAAATTGGCGACTCCGCTGGGGAAAGGACCCTTCATCCTTAGTGTATTTGCCTCTGATTTTCTTTGTTTAATCACCCAATAGCATTTACTCATATAGATTAGGCTTTTTGAAATCCAAATTTGCATTAGAAGTGTGTTAAATAGTTGTATTTTTCCTTATACATTGTGCCTAATGCACTGTTGGACAGGACACAGTGCTTTGCATAGCATTGTCTCCCATTCAGGCCTGCTTTGCAACGCACTATCTCTCCTTAGAGACTGTGTTTCCCCCTAAAACCATCCAAATTCCATTGAATTTTTCATTGCATTTTGTTTTCATTTTGTTGTCTGATGTGTTTTAAAGAGCCTGATACCTCATATTGACCAGTGACCTTACTTACTCCTTCCTCCTTTGAAAGAAAATTTTGTTCAATGTTTATTTCAAGAGTTTTTCTTTATCATTGACAAATTAATTTCAAAGTATTTTCATTGCTGCATTATATCCATTTGCTTTTGAAAAGGAAATTGTCGTTAAATTCTTCGTTTCTTGATAGGAGAAATTGTTGTTAAATTCCTCATTTTTCCTTCAAAAGAGAAATTGTTGTTTAAACTCTTCATTTCTCAAAAGTAAAAGGTATTTGTTTTATTGATTTGATGCACTTAGTTCCCTTTTCTGCATTCATAGCATTAAAGGGACTGAAAAGAAAAACCTACATTTGCATGTAGTGGATTATGTGTTTTGCAAAAGGAACAATTAGGAAAGCTGCATTTTAGTTTGTGCTCTTTGATTTGTTTGCTCTCAAATTGATTGCTCTTTCCCTCTAGTAGCTACGATTTTCGTTGAAAAACTAAAAGTGAAAGATTTCTTATCATTTTAGTTTGCATTTTAGGAATTTCCAATACATCATCACGGTGAACCTTGAAAGGTAAATTGATAAACAATATCAACCTAAAATTTATCTCAATTTACCTAACAAAACATTGGAATCATAACGATAACATTTAGAAGGTCTAGGCTAGAGACATGTTTCAGCGTTGTAAAACATAGTAGTTGTCATTATTTGTCTGTGCTACATTCCGAGTGTGATACCTCACTCCACGTATGTAAGTATACCGTAGCTCATCCACGTACTTTTGGGTATATTGGGCAGTGTTACCGTACGAAAAGTATAAAGGGGAGCTCTCACTGTGCGGTTTCACATCAAACAGTGCTAATACAGACTTGGGCCTCCACGTACCTTTGGGTATATTTGGGAGGAAAAATTTAGGTGTTATCCATCCATAGTGAACCGAGTCAGCCGCCTTGTAAATTGTGATACACCGAACACAACATTCAGGGAGATTGTCTGCCCATACTTCTTGGTTCGCCAGGAGGTATTCTGTAGTTCACAGTTTCTTGGTAAACATTTTGCCTAGTACTACCCTTTTATTTTGTTTATTTGTTTTTGGTTAAAATAAATCAGTAATCATGGAAGAAAAAAATCCTTTCCCCCATCACTCGCGTAGATTAGCATTGAAACCACCTTTACCACCAAAAGTTACTCTTGGTCGGCGAAGGTGACAACACTCTACCGAATCAAGTACTACAAGTACCTCTGTTGAAGCATCATCTCCCCATATACCAGAGTTATCTCAAGTTGTTTCTACATATCCTGGTTCGTCTACTGTTGTCGAAACATAGTCCTCATAGCTACCCGTGGTCACGATCCATCCAATCAGTGAGACCATACCTCCTAGACCCGACGTTGTTAAACCAGAAGTTGATCCAGATCCTGTCTCCTTTTTGCTAGAACATCTAAATCCTGAAGTTGAACAACTGGAATTTTTTCCTCCATTGGTCATCCCACAATTTTTTGTAGCCATTGAGTCTCCCATATCTCATAGTCAACCTCCTGAAATACTTTGGGCCTGATGGTGAAATAATTCCACCTGCTTTAATTTTGATTGAATAAATCCCACAAGACGAGACACCTTTAAATCCAACCCATTTTGGGGAGGACCTTTACCTGTACGAGCCTTTTCCTCAATCACCACCATCTGCTTTTGTTGATCATGTTCCTATTCAAACTCTCGTCGATTCAAAAGGTTATACATTTGGTCAAGTAACCATGCCTGAACCAGCATCTTCGGTTGGGCCATCTGTTCCAATTATGTCAGTACCTTCCCTCGCTACCCCATCGATGTTCACAACTTCACTAGAGTCATATTTTCATGGTGGCCCTATGGTCCCATCAGGTTACAGATCTTTATCTGAAATTTTCTCTGGTGCATCTTCAAAACCATAGACTTTACCAATGTCATCGTCTGGTATTATAACGAGTAATCCTATAGTGAGTACTGAACGGCTTGATTCTTTGTACACATCATCAAGGCAATATCAAGCTAGTCCTTCTGGGTCTATTCCATCCAGTACCATATCAACTAGACTCCTTGCATTTGGAGAGCAATATTTTCCGTCTTATTATCCTCCTCATGCTGTGGAGAAATATTTGGTCACCCACTATGATAGTTCTTCATCAATTTTTGGTCAACCTAATGTCAAAATGAATGTTTGTCAATGGCAGCCCACTCTGCCTATCTAACCACAAACGATTGTACACTCGTATCAACCAGTTCAACCTGTTACACCCACATCATTTCCACTTGTTAATACATCTTACCCCTGTTACCGAATTAAAATTTTGTACAACAACCTTTTCAGGCGGGTCCTTCAACTCAATACCCTCTAGTATTGGGTCCACAAACTCCAAATCCTTCAGTTAATTTACAACAACAACCTCTACCCGGAATCATTTATTCACAAACTGGTTTACCATTTTATGGGATGTCACAACCACAACCAGGTTATACATATCCTCAACCGAATCCAAGTTATTATAATTTGGGTTATAACATTGGTGGACAGACCCCTTTGCAGCCTCAGACACAAATGCCTTAACCTTCATTTCAACAAGTATCATATCCAGGTTTTGGTCAACAGAATCCTCAAGCGTTTGCTTTTCAAAACAACCCATATCTAGGTTACCAGCAGCAAATTCCTTATGCTGGTGCTCAAATACCTGTTGCTCAAGAAATTCCATCATACCCTGGCTATGCTCAACCTAACCTTAATAGACAATTTCCCTTTGTTGAAACTTTAGAGTTACCAGATTTAAATCGGCTAACCAATGATCCAATCAACTATGCTCCTTGGTGGCTGGTGATACCTCACAAATTACCCTCAGATATTCCTAATTTCAATGGAAACCCTAGGGAAGACCCGTCGACTCATGTCATGACTTATCATTTGTGGTTTTCATCAAACTTCTTGAATGATGATTCTGTTCGACTACGTCTTTTCCAGCGTATGCTCACATATCCGGCTGCAAAACGGTACATTGAGTTACCTAGAGCTTCTTTATATAATTTCACTCCCCTAGCTACTGTCTTTTTGACTCAATTCCAGTTACCCATATGATATGAAACTGGAATGGAACTCTTGACCAATTTCAAACAGACTAATGCTACTCACATTTCCGATCATATTCACGAGCGGCGTCGTCGTTGTAGAATGGTTAAGACATTTGTTCCAGATCAACTCCTTTCTGAGTGGTTCATTAAGTCCTTGTTACCATCTATAACTGAGGATGTGGCTAAGGGTGGCATCGTCACATAAGAGAAATTTATCGCTCGTGCCTAATATTTAGACTTGATTTATACTCAGTCTGGTATGATCTATGAAAAAATTCCTAACGTGTTGAGATCTAATTTTATTGTTCCTGCTCAATTAAAGGACTCTCATGCTGGAGATGGCTTGATTGGTACTGTGAGCACACATCATACTACTGCATCTGATCCTACACCTTCTTCTAAAATTAATGTCGTGTCATTTGACAAAGGAAAAAGTGGCAAGCAACTCGGAAGTAAGAAAAAAGGGAAATCTAAGAAAAAGAAAACTTCTAACCCGCAGGAAATATCATCTGATCAATCGTCTGGAACAAGGAAACCTCATTATCCATGCACAATCTGTAATGAGGAACATTTTGTTCAGGATTTTCCTCACCACGTTGAAGTCTCTAAATTCATTAAGACTTCACATGCATCAGCTGTGTTGACAGATCCGTTTCCTAATCCGGACACAAATTTAGTTGCTACAGATCTAGCTTCTAGTTCCCAAGTGCTTATTCTATCTGTCACAAAACCTTCAACAGATATTTTGGTGTCAACGTGTAATAAACGTTATGGTATTCATGCCACTAATCAACCTACTACCTTGACTACAAATCCTTCTATGGAAACAGTACCGCCTACTACTATTCTTGAATTGACAATTAAGCCACCAAAGGGAGTCATTCATAAATCGACATATAATCCTCAAGCAAGAGCTGCACAAAATTATAATATAGTTGAAGAATTGGCTCAATCCCCTTCAGTTATGGCTGCTCTTGAGGTATTACAAAATTGTCCCTCCCATAAACAGGCTTTATTGTTTGTTATTGGTGGAATTGATCCGACTGATTCTAATCTCGTTGTCTTTAATCATACGAACTATGTGTCACAACTACCAGCAAAATTTTCATTCTCCATACAAGTAAATGTTCTCAATCACCTTGTTCATCATACTATTATTGATGAGGGAGCATCTACATGCATTATGTCTCTAAATTGTTGGAAGTCACTTGGCTCACTGTGCTTATCTCAATCATCAACGACGTTGAAGGCTTTCGATGGACGTAGATATAAGCCTTGTGGTATTATTAATAACCTACATGTTGAACTAGGGGGAAAAATAGTGAATGTTGATGTTAAGGTTTTTGACGTACCCCTTGACTATAATATTCTACTTGGAAGGCCATGGGTATATGCTATTACTGCAATTGTTTCTACATATTTTAGAATGACTTCCTTTCCATATAAAGGTACTATCACAGTCATCAATCAGCTATCCTTCTTTGTCTCCGCTTCGCAGGTAACTGGAAGTGTTTCATTCATTCACGCACCCCAACTAGCACTTCATAACATTGGTGTAGGAATCTTAAAGGATTCCACTCTTATGGGAACCTATGCATTACCACCGCCTACGATGTCAGCATAAATAGCAAGTATAGAAACCTGCTACATGATCTCTTCCACTCCATCTGGCTTAAGGAAGAGTACGGATGATTCTGAAATTGTTACATTGGATAAGTTTTGCCGCCAAGCCCTATTGAGCTGGCATAGCAATCAATCTATTTGGCTTGGGCAGAAAATCTGAAATCAGCATCACCAGTTGTTTAGGTTGATCGTTAATTAGATTTTGGTACTCCTTCTGATCCTTTTTCCTCAACTTTCTTGACAGATGAGAATATTTTGGAAGCCATGATGTCAGAAGGAGAACCATGGGAAGATTATCATCATCGTTCCCATCTTCCTGATTATGAATAAAATAATCTTAGTGAACTATATCACCCATCAATCAAAAATTTCTTTTTTAATTCTTTACCAATTAATGCAATTGATTCTAAGCCAAATCTGTCAAATATTGAAGAAACCATTTCTATCAATATTTCAACCAAACCTGGCGTAGTAGAAAATATTCATGTTGGTGTATCTTGTTCTCCATCATAACTTGAAACTTATCGCTCTCTATTTCGTGAATTCCATGACGTATTTTCCTGGTCTTACGAGGAAATTCCAGGCATAGATACTAGTATCGTTGAACACACTATTAATATGCATCCTGATGTCAAACTGAGTGCATTTACAACATAGTGCTAACTGAGTGCATTTACAACATAGTTCCTGTGATGAAAAAGCAAGGAACCATTAGAGTGTGTGTCGATTATCAGGATGTCAACATTGCTTGTCTAAAAGACAACTATCCTACTCCCTTTATCGACCAGATTATTGACGATTGTGCTAGATGTGAATACTTTTCATTCATGGATGGATTTTCCGGTTACAATCAACTCAATATCTGCCCATAGGATCAACATAAGACAACATTCATCTGTCCCTGGGGCACATTCGCTTATAGGAAACTGTCGTTTTGTTTAAATAACATTGAGGCAAATTTTCAGAGAGAAATGGATTATGCTTTCAATGACATCAAGCACATTGTTGAACCTTATCTAGATTATTTACCAGCGCATTCATGAAATCAGGCTGATCACCCGATGCATTTGAGAGTCATTTTCTTACGCTTCTGACACTTCAAAATACGCCTCAATCCACATAAATGTGTGTTTTGTGTTGGTTCTAGTCATTTGCTTGGATTCGTAGTCTCAAAAGAAGGAATTTGAATTGACCCATTGAAGGTTCAGGGCATTCTGAATTTTCCTGCGCCATCAAACTTACTTCAGATACAGAAAATTCAAGGAAAGGCTAACTTCCTAAGGAGGTTCATACCCAACTACGTCGAAATGGCTAAAGGATTTACTCAACTTTTGAAAAAGGAAGTTCCCTTCCATTGGGACCAAGTTGCGCAATCTTCTTCTGATGCTGTTAAGGATACTCTTGTCCAGGCTTCATTAATGTATCCCCCTAATTATCAGAATGATTATTTCCTATATATCATCGCGGCAGAAACGACCATTGCTATGGTATTCGTCCAATTAGAAGATAGGACAGAACATCCAATTTATTATTTGAGTCGTAATCTCAATGATATGGAAGTTAAGTATTCGTACGTAGAAAATCTTGCCTTGGAAGCTGTTAAAGTTGTCCAAATATTTCGCCACTATATCCTGTTCTGAAAAACCATTATTTTTTCGGATTGCAACCTCATGACTTATATCTTATCACGTCAATTGCTGGGGGGGGAATATTCAAAATTGAATATCATTTGCAGGAATTTGATTTGGAATTCATCAAATCCAAGTCAAAGAAGTCTTTAGTTTTGGCAAAGCTTCTCTGTGACCTTCCCTTCTATAGTATTGCAACTACGTTGGAAACATCAATTCCTGACGAGTCTCTGTTTCCAATTTGATCATCTGATCCTTGGTATTGAGATTTCTTTATTTATCTCCAAACTCAAAAAATTTTACCTGATACCTCTCGCTTTGAACAGCGACATATTCGATACCAAGCCAAAGATTATTAGATCGTCGACGATACACTCTATCGTCATGGTGTTGATACTATTTTAAGAAGGTGCCTCACACATGAGGAGGTTGAAAAGGTTTTAAATTATTGTCATGTTGGGGCTTCTGGTGGACATTTATCTGGATATGCTACCACGTAAAATATACTCCGTGACGGTTACTTTTGGCCTACCATATTTCGTGACTGCATTCTCACGGTCAGAAGTTGTCATGCATGCCAGATTTTTTATCGTAAAATCTACAAACCGCCAGCGCCAATGCATCTCGTTGTCTCTGTGGGACCATTTTTGAAATGGGATATTGACTTCATGACCTGTAACCCTCATTTGTCTGGTGGGCATGGTTATATTATTGTCACAGTAGACTACTTTACCAAATGGGTCGAAGCGATGCCTACATTGAACAACACAGGACAGACAGCTGCATTGTTTTTCTTTAATCATGTTATTGCACGGTTTGGGGTCCCACAGGCTATATTTATAGATCATGGAAAGAATTTTCACAACCACATGATGACTGAATTGACTGCCAAGTTAGGATTGTCACATGATAATTCTACTCCTTATTATCCACAATCAAATGGACAAGTTGAAGCTATCAACAAGATTCTTAAACGTACGCTTCAATGAATGATAGGAGTTCGTAAAAGAAACTAGCATTTGATCCTGTGATCCACCTTGTGGGTGTATCGAACCTCAGTGAGAAACGTAACTAGATTTACCCCCTTTCAATTGGTGTATGGACTGGAAGCTATCTTACCAATCCAATGTGAAATACCGTCATTAAAACTCACAATCGACTTGTTACCTGAAACCTCAAAAGAAAAAGCGCATCTTTTTAACCTTATCCATCTTAATGAAATGCGTTGTGAAGCCCAATTGGCCAACGAAGTGCATAAGAGACATATAAAGGCGCAATACGACAAAAATGTCTAGCCTCGCATTTTCTCAGAGGACGACTTGGTCCTTATTTATTATCAAGAAGCTAATGTAATAGTTACAGGAAAATTTGAGCCATTATGGCATGGCCCCTATATTGTCAAAAGATTTCTTGCTAAGGGTGCCTATGAGTTAGTTGATTATGATGGAATTCCATTGGCACAGCCTAGAAATGGGTTGTATTTGAAACGTTACTATGCTTAATCATGAGCATAGTAATCTTTTGTATTATATTGTATATAGATGTTGTTGATTTGCATTCACTATATATTAGTTTTTTTTTTAGAGTTTTCTTGACGTTAGTAATCCACTTTACATTTCATCGCAGATGTCTAAATATTCGGAACCATTTGTTGGATATGCTAATGGTTCTAGTCATAGTACGTAGAATCTATCCTCTGCAGTGTGGGCCATTTTCACTCTGAACGGCGAGTTAGTGATTTTTCAAGGGATTTGTATTGGTAGATCGACAAAAAATACCGCTGAGTATAGCACGTTTATCGAAATTCTCTCTGATGCCATTTCATTTCGTATTAACCGCATAATCATAAGGTTAGACTCACAACTTTTGGTATTACAACTTACTAGTGTTTATACTGTTAGAAATCCAACACTACATCGTTTGTTCCTAAGAGTTCGACTTTTGGAAAGACACTTTGATTTTATTCAATATCAACACATTTCCATAAATTTGAACACATTGACTGATTCTTTGGCTAATCAAGTTTTAGACAGACATTTTCAACACATGTAAATAAAACATTCACATCATTAAATAGGATTGCACAATAACATAGGAAAACACTGAAATAAAATAGATAGATAGTTATAGGTTTTTAAAAAATTTGTGCCCAAGACACATTGGTCATCTGACCTCAAAATGTATGCAAAATGTCAAAACTAAACTAGTGGTGCTCATGGTAACATGCTATAGATCTAGCTATCCCACGCAGTAACCCCATCCAACGGTTAGGAACACCTATAGAGTGACGCTTCAGTCGCATGGGTAACTCTTCAATCCAGAAATTCGGAATCTCGAAGGTCAACCCCTCTATGTGCTACCGAAGCTCAGTCAGAGTCTCAGCCATATCAAGATCCTGAAGGACTGCTCTCCCGACAACCCTCTCTACTGGCACATCTGCTTCACGCTCTAGTTCCTCCACCGGTTGAACTCGACCAACATCTGCATTACATAAAACATTTAGTTTAGTCTTGGGAAAACATAAAAATACAAAAACATTGTATAAACCTTAGAAAAATAAAAAAACATGGTCAAAACATTCTTACCTATTGCACCCCACTGAGCACCATCTGGTAAAGCTAGATCTGGATCTCCCCGAAAATCAACACCTGCGTATGCATACTCATCAATAGTGACAATATGTCGCCTGAACCAGGCGAAGAAAGTAGTCGAGAACACAATGGTCAATTGGCCTGCATGCCTACCCATTAGTTCTACCCATCTCTGCATCCGTGGATCTCTAGGATTAGACACATCGAGTATCACATATTGTGGTTGCATCAGTGGAATCCGTTCTAAGGCAAATGGTATGAGGATTGAACCATAACTGAAGTTATTCTTCCTTCCTCCCTTTTCTTTGTTCAATTGTTATTTTATTTGAGAAATTACAGCTTCATACCAGTTGAATACTATTGGCTCCATACACTCTAGCGCGTACTGCATATATGATCTATTCGCTACATGCAGTGTAACGGTGCCAGCAATTTTTGTGGTCGTGACAAGGATAGTTCTCAAAGAAAAATCTCTAACATCCTGGATGTTTAACTTTCCATCTTTGCTTGGCTTTTCCCCTAGATAACAATTTTGCAAAACATAATCTCTCACTGTCTCTCCTCCAATAATAGACCCTGAGAGTGAAATAGGCAAGCCTCTCCTCGACAAACCTGTGAGAAATTATATGTCCTAAATTGTTATGGGAACCACTTGGTTCTTAATATGAAATGCCTCGATACTTGGATCCCATGCTCAAACTAAAAACTCCAAGGGTTCTATTTTTTGCCTCATCCCTGACAACCTAAAGTACTTTAATAGTGCACAATCTCTTAGGGCTCTTACTGTGCCCGGATCATTTAGGGAAATCATATCTAGTTCTTCATGTTCTATGTCCCTCCATGTAATCATCATTGTAATCTGATGAAAACCTAAAATGAAACCATAAGAACCATTAGATTCCATTCAAATGCAAAAAAAAAATTGGGCAAATTTTGGGCATAATGCAAAAAAAAAAAATGAAGATTGCGCCCAACACAACCTAGGAAAAGAGACAGTGCATTGTGTATGTAGGTAGCCTTCATTTTGGCTACTATGCAATGCACTTTTCAATGTCCAAGGGTGTGCTTCCCTCTTTGGGAGAATAATTTACCCTAGGGACCCCAAAACCCTAAAAATTTTCAAATAATGGGAATGAAATGATTACTGAATGAAAGAGGAGGTTCATGGCACTAACCTGGATCAAACGGAAATGAAATCCATCCACAGAAAGGATCACAATCAGCAGCTGAAGTTCGGGGGGGAAATCAGGTTTAGAGCTCCAAAATGCAAATGGTAACTATAGAATGGTAAAAATGAATAGTAAAATTCTTTTTAATAGTCATTTAATTGCTTGCAACTTATATTTATTCCTATGACTATGGTTTTATTATGTTTTTTATCATGAAATAGGTATTTTTAATCCATTTGATGTTGTTCTGAAAAGGCCTTACAACTGATGAAAAAATTAGTCGTGCAGATTTATTTCAAGAATGATTTGACCACAAAGCATACTTTTTCTCCTTATTTTTTGAGCTTTGTTGAAAATGAAAAAGGATTTGAAGCACACTTTTATCTCTTTTTCTAGCTTTGATAACAACGAAAAAGGAACCCCTAGAGTCTTCTTTCAGCTCTTTTCAGACTCCGATAATATGAAAATATTTCTGAGCACTTGTCTTTTCGAGCTCGTAAAAGTAAATGAATTGATATCTACTCAGTATAAGTTTAACCCTTTTCCGGACTGAGATAGATTATTTACGAAAAAGGAATACCTTGGTCGAACATGACTAAAGAGGTTCTCTTAGATATTATTTTACACTTTTTCGTATCTGATCGACAACTTTACGAAAAATTACTTATGGAGTTTTCTTTCATCCTCTTTTTCAAACTCTCTAAATATGAAAAAGGATCGGGCTCTCACTGTCGTTAGGCTCGTTAAAAAATAAAATAGTGATAGGCTTGTTGATCATGGCAAGAATCGAGTTTCATTCATTGCTAGACTCATTAAATTATTAAATAGCGATACTTTATTCACTTGAAGGGTTGAATTATAGATCAACCATATGTTATCCTCCTCAAGCTTGTTTAAAAATAAAGAGGTACTGGTCGACAAATGACTGGGGAAAATTTGGGAAAGTGAGCAGAACTTTTTACTGTATCAGGTCACTCTTGAACATAACACTTCACTCCATCACCATGACTGTTTGGGTTGTGTAATCTTCTTGACGGTTAATTCATACCTATGGTTCATCATACCTCCACTTTGGTTTTGGGTCAATGCTACCAACTCATCTCAATGTCGTCGATATGTTCAAGAGAAGTCACCCAGTGAGTACTCATTCTTCTTCAATACTCATAAACCTTCATTCTCATGAAATTCATCCCTAAACATTGCTATATCAAGTCATACCTTTGTCTCCGAAATCAGTAACTCCCGCTTCGCAATAAGGTGGCTTCCTGTTGACGATAAATCATTATCTAGGAAGTTCACTTAGCAACATCAGATTCCAGTGCCATGAGGCTTGTTACAGCATCGACAAGATCCTTTCTTTCGGACTTTTGACTGCAAGATTTTGTTTGGCGTTCGACGTCAAATCATCTATTCACACCTTACGAAATGTACTGTAGTACCTTGAGGGCCATTTACATCAATGGTGTTTCTCTCGCATTTTTTAACAGCTCACATCATTGGCTGGTAATCAAACGATGTCTTACCATGTTCTACTACAAATCATATATTTGCATGGCTAGATTTGTACCTGAATGATCAAGTGAACGAGATAATAATACCCCGGATCTAGTTTCATCCATCCAGGTTGTGATTTCAGGATTGTTTTACACATCATCTGTATGGTGACCTTACATACAGATCGTCATACAAACATGGGCCTATATCTATAGGCATGTATGTATCAGGCAACATTCCAATGTAGACGACTTTCTGAATTATGTACATGTTATTAGATTGTTTATGTGATGAGGATGGGAATGCCTTCCCTCAACAATTCATGATCAAGAGGACATATCATGATCTAATGTATTATAAGATTGATGCAGGTCGCCACTCCACTTCATCTCCATCCCATCATAATGTAAAGCATCTCAATAAAAATATTGTTATTATTATTAAACACACGCTTTGGGGCAGTTATTGTAAATTAATTTGGGAATGGCTCCCATTAGCTGGGTAACTAATCATTACGAGAACCAATGAATAGGATCTGTAAATACCTATGTTCATTTCTACATGCCCTAAGACAAAGAACAGAGACAATCATCCATGACTTTCATTTGCAAAGGTTTCCAGTTCAGTTTATATTCATATTATTTATATTCATATCCTGCAAAACTCACAATCTTGTGCCTCTCAAGGGACTAAGTGCATTGCATACGCAGGTACCTCCATTCAAAGGTTCTCTACAAAGTAATTCCCAACATTCATAGGTGTGTTGGTCACATTGGGAGCGAAATTTTCATTGTTCCAGAATCTCCACTTGGCCAATGCCTTCTAGAATAGTTCACATGTGTCAAAATTCGAATCCATGTGTCCATTTGACATCTATAAGATTGGGAACATGTATTGCCTATTATTAAAAAGTAATTGATTGTAAAAATACATTCATCTCATCTATAAATTGAGCATAGATCCTAGTGCTTGAGAAGGAAGAATTTTAGTAGAGAAATGCTGGTGGAATTTAAATTAAGGAATTGATTTGAGTGACATGCTCCTGGAGAGATGTGCATTGTGATGAGGCTGGGATGCTGCTGGAGATGGTGACACTAAATCAATCACTGGGTTGTAACCTCCCCTTCTATCCATTAATAAATATTATTGCTTACTTTCCCACATATGTATCTGTATAAGCTCATATGTTTCATATTATGAATTCTTATCTGATGTATATGGTTTATGTTTTATTGATTTAAATAAATAAAGTGAATAGAAATCTGTATTATTGCTATCTTTTGTTGTTTAGTGTTCATTCTTGCAGGAAATATTTTCAGACATCTAGCTTGGATTTGAAGCTACAACAAGAGCAACAGAAGGAGAATAGGAAGCGCCTGGACTCCAAGTAAGTTCTTTGATCTGTTCTGTGTGTATATTTACAGTTAGGAAAAGTAGTTGCAAAGTATTTAACCTGTTGTTCTAGATGAGCACTACATATAGGGAAGAATGTTTTATCCATAATCCATAATTTTGCATAACAATGTAGGTTTTCAACTTCTCATGAAATTATAATCAAAATCACAAGACGCAAACCTACTCCACTGCAAACCTACTCCAAGATTCAGACCTAATTCAATTCACAATTTAGAACATCAATATGTAGAAATTATTAATACAATTGTGTATTTCTAGATTCTCCTGATCTAAAAATTATATCCACTGTTAAATACAAAATCCTTCTACTTAAATATTTGCGGAAACTTAATTGCCAATTGCAAACACATGAAGAAAATTCAATCACACATAACACAAATGTTTTTACCGGGAAAGCATAAAGCTAAAAACCCACTATCATATATTATGTATAGAATGGATCATGAAATAATCTCATACAAAGCTCTACTCCAAGAGCTCTCAGTACAATATACAATCATCTCACACTGTCATACAAAAATTGGCTCACACATGCACCAATTTACTGCCTCCTGACAGCCTGCCTCCACTGCGCAATCCCTACTGATGAAGATCCCTGAATGAATTCGATATTTCCTTGCCTTGACTGCGCAATCCTCATTGGCATCTCCAATGTGTGTGTAGTTGCATTGAATGCACCACTATAGTCACAATTGATATTCAAACAGGCCCTTTCACCTATCTCTCAACTGGGTCTCCACTGGATTTTACATGCATGTAGTTAACAGTAGTATTTCTTCAGTTGCATGTGAGACCACTGCTTGTGAATTAATTAAATAATTAATTCACTGATCTCTCACTAGTGTATCTTTAGTTACAACTAGTTGCAACTAGCACAACTGAGTTAAACTAAATAACAACTCACATAACTACACATCCAACTCTGTTACAACTTTGTATCACTCAGTTACAACGATTTCCACTCTGCATGTCCCACCAACCAACCTTAGAACTCGTAATTCCTTCAGTCAACTTGTTTTCCACATCAGTTAACATAAATCAAGTGCTTCAAGAGAATAGATTATTATTTATTGTCTAGTTATTATTAAGGGCTAATAATAATTGACATCTTATCTATTTTTAGACATGCGATATATAAATAGAGTTTGCCCATACATCTAAAAATAGAATCTCATATATAAATAGAATTTTCTCAACTATCTATAAATAGACGCCTACTATAAATAGAATATGCTCACCATTCTAAAAATATACATACACCTAAGGTTTTGTTTAATGTGCTTAAGGTCAAAACAGGTTTTTTTCTCTCCATGGCCGCCGTTAGAGTTCCGATATGCTCTGTTGCCGCCCTCGCTATCGCAGTTGTTCAGGATTCTGAACCTAACCTCTACCTCGTTGCTGTTCTAGATGGGAAGTTTGCTGGAGATGCTCTCGATTCGGCCCCTTGCCAAGCGATGCCGCTGCCTGGTCTGAACGCCTCTTCCTTGAATGTCGCTGCTCATTCTGAGGGCACACGATTCACAGAGTCCAGGGATGATGCAGACCTCATTGCTGCTAAGATTCACTGCGTCTTCCATCCAATGCCTGCGGCAGCCTCCCTTGAATACAGAGGCGTCTCTCAGCCCCGAGGTATTTTTACTGCTCTTCAAAAGGCAAATCTTATAGGACTCACCATTTGCTCTGTTTCTTCCTTCGTTTGCAACTTTTGGCAGATGCGTCCCTCGGATCGGCATGATGGATTTGCAGTGGGGTTTTTGGATGGCGGAAAATTTATTGCTTCCCCCTCCAAACCTCGGTTGGGCTTGGCGTTGTTGGGTTACCAGCGATCCAACTCCCTTTCTTCTCTGATTTGTACTAATAAAATGGGATCAAATGACTGCTCTGCCCCATTTCAGATCCAGATTTCATCTATTTCAGGCAACACCATATTGCAATGGGTTTTCTCTTCAGACTTGGTGCAGAGCCTTAAGTTAAAACTGGAGCATAGGATTGGGATTCCCTCGGTCCATCAGAGACTCCTATTCCAAGGTAAACAACTTGAGGACCTTCTTCCCCTCTCTGAATACAGCATTAAAAGAAATGATTCTATTGTATTATCCCTTCGTTTGAGGGGAGGTGCAGCTGGACAATCATCTTCAGCTCCCCCCTTCTCCTACAAAAATGTTTTCCATTCCCAGATCCCTCATCCTCAGTATTCTTCGAAAACAGCTCAACCAACTATGGCTCCCAAGCCATTTTTGGTGGATAAATTGGAGGAAATCCCTTCTATAGAATTCTCTAATCCTGGGATTGACAAACTCCACCAGAATTTTGCAGAATTCGCAATCGTATGCAGATTTAATGGTATATGGCCTCGAACTGTAGATTTATACCAGTGGGTCCATAACAACTGGACTAAAAAAAGCAATATCTACTTATGCTCGAAAGGTTTCTTCATTGTATCTTTTGAATTAAATGAAGATTACCAGAAGGCTTTAACGGGAGGCCCTTGGTTCTGGGATTCGGCTGGGCTTTTCCTCTCCCCATGGTTTCCAGACTTCGACCCTTCTACAGCTGTCATCACCAAGCTTCCCATTTGGGTCAGGCTCCCGAACCTTCCGGTGCATCTTTGGCATATATCTGTTCTCATAGCCATTGGAGACACCTTAGGACGCTACCTCGCTACAGATACCTCAAGAAGGGAGAATGGACTCTACACCTATGGCAGAATTTGTGCGGAAATAGACATCAGCAAAGGATTGCCAGATCAGATCAACCTCAAAATTGGGGATTTCCACTGGACTTAAACCTTGGATTATGAAAATACAGCCTTTCGTTGCCGCCAATGCCATCAAGCGGGGAACCTCCAAAGTGCTTGTACCCAGTTCCTCGACAAAAAGAAGAATATGAATCGCAAGCCCAAGTCCAAGAGCTGGAATCCCTGTGTTCCTCCCCCCCCCATGGATGATTCAGAGTCCTCCAGCTCGGATGAGGAGGATTTTGTCGCTGATGGGCAGAATGAGGGGGCTCAGCCGAACGCCCCCTCTGTTTTTCCTGCGGATCCCTCTGCCCCGCTGTTCTCTCAGAAACGCTCTCACGTGTCTTCGTCCTCTGACTCAGATAAGGATATTCTGCCCCCAGGGCAGAATTGTCTACAACTTGTCAAGGCTCAGCCGAACCCCACTGACTGGGTTTTTGTTAGCAAGAAAAAAGGGAAAAAATGTCGTGTAGCAGCATCCACCCACTCTGGGTAGATTTCTCTGTTCAGATCTTGTTTCTCTGCAGTTCCGTGTTTTCTTTCTGCTCATTCCTTGCTTGTCTCTCCGCGGCAAGGTTGTTAGCCCTTCTTCTACGGCTCTCTTGCTTTTCTGCTTTTCCTGCACGCAAGCTTGATTGTAGTATATGTTTCTACTATTAATATAATTAGTCTTATTCAGAAAAAAAAAAAAAATATATATATATATATATATATATATATACATACACCTAAAAATATCCTATGGGCCCCACCTAGTGTAGGTGCTTAATTTTCACTAGGATCATCATCTTGTTGAATCTCAACACTCTCTCTCAACAAGAAAGGGATTATCCTTCACCCTGATATTGTCTCTATGGTATTTGAATTTGCTCCTGGTGAGCACCTTCGTCAAGATATCTGCATCCTGATCTTCTACAGGAATTTACTGAAGCAACATGATCTTCCACTGCCCACAATCTTTGATATGATGATACTGGATATCTATATGCCTATATATATATCATGAAACGCAGGATTAATAGACAGTTTAATGAAACTCTGATTATCACAATGAATCACTTTAGGATCTAAATGAGATCCGAACAAACCGACCAAGATCTGCCTCATCATTAAATAGATTTTGCTCAACATTCTAAAAGTAGACATACACCTAAAAATAGTCTGCGTGCCCCACCTAATATAGGTGTTATTTTTTCACTAGGATCATCATCTTGTTGAATCTCAACACTCCCTCTCAACAAGAAAGGGATTATCCTTCACCGCGATCCTGCCTCTATGGTATTTTAATTTTCTCTTGGTGAGCGACTTCGTCAGAATATCTGCATCCTAATCTCCTGTAGGAATGTACGGAAGCAACATGATCTTCCGTTGAACACAATCTCTGACATGATGATACCGTATATATATATATATGCTTAGATCTATCATGAAACACATGATTAATCGAGATTTTAATGCAACTTTGATTATCACAATGAATCACTATAGGATCTAAATAAGAACCAAACAAACCATCCAGGATATTCCTCATCCAGATAGCTTCACATGCAGCTTGACTTGTTTCCATGTATTCTGCTTCCGCTGAACTAAGTGCCACAGATCTCTGTTTCCTGCTGTACCAAGAAAAAACTGTAGATCTGATACTAAAAACCCCTCCTGATACTGACAAGTTTAGTTTATGCACTTAAGGAAATTTGCGATGCAAGAAATCTGACAGGGTGCTGACATGTATAAAAGACCATGTGAACACATGTTTTTCATTAATGAACAAGTGTAACAATATTTATGTTCTTGAGAACGCAAATGATTTTATCACTTTCGTTTAGTGTTTCTAGGTATATTGCATTAAACGCATATTTGATATCACTTCGTCATTTTTTTCATAAGTTTCTTGCATTCTAAGTGTTTTTTCTTCATTCTCTGCGCTCTCTTTCTCTTGCAGGCTAGCCCCGATAAGAAAAACCTGAGCGAAATGTTGAAAGCTACTAATAAGAACAAAAAACCTGTGGTTCAACCATAGGAAACTCCACCTACTCCAGAGATAACTGAGATGCCCCTATTTTTCTATGAAAAAAAATGCACCACATATTCTGGAAGCTCTTCTTGGGAAGCCATGTACAAATTGTTCAAAGATGAAGAACCCAGAGTGATTGAAAGGAGAGTCATGGCTTATGACTCCTTGTCGTCTTCTGAAACTACCTATGATGAAGTCGATAATTCCTTCCTCCATCGAATCATTGCTCGACCTAAGATTCTACCCTACACTTACATGGTTAAGAGGATTATCGACAACTTTCAAAGTTGAGGACTTGCAGAATATGTATGATCTACTAGACCCACAAATATATATGATAAGAACTTCCTTCATAAGTTTTCTAGCAAAAACAAAGTTCATTCAGAGCTAATAAGGCAGTGGAGATGGGACCGAAACAAACACAAGCATGAAGAAAATGGTATGTAATCCATAGCTTCTCTTGTTGGCCCTCATTGTTATATTGTTGTTATGATGTGTAGATTGTTTGGACATCCCAATACACAAAATTTTACAATTGAATGGGTCCCTTTGATTGATTTTGTAGTAGACTCCTATATAATGGATTGGGCCACTATCCTGAAAAATAGCATAGCTTCCCAAATCCAAGCCTACAGAAGAAAATGAAGTATCTCCACTAAGACAATGCTCCATTTTCATATGAGTGCATATATTATGGAAATCGTTTATTTTGCCTCTTATTTTCCATCCATGGGATGGAAATGGACCCTAGAAGACCCTACTATTATCCACATCTATCATAATATCCTCTGGGAGTCTAATTTCCAACCGCATTTCTACAAAATCTTTCATGGAGCTATGTTTCCTTTATGTCAAGATGTCTTTGACAAAAAAACCCCCAGACTATCTAATAAGGTCAGGGATGATTTTACAGCCATAGGTAAATGGTTCAGGGAAGAATCATTTACTTATGTTATGGTTTTTGGTAGTTTGGATAGTCCACATGTTCTCCTCGCTATGTCCCTGGCAAGATTTTGGATTGAGAGGTTGCCTATCCAACTATGGGAAATGGCTTAAATAAATCCCTTAAAGAAGCAAAGAATTATGTCTGACATAATTCCCTATTCAATGTGGAGTATATGATTTAGATAATTTCAAGCACATAGTGTTTGAAATTGATCATATAAAATTCCTGAACTTTCCCAAACAACATGGAAAAATATTTCACTGCTCAGGTTAAAGTGAGACAGTTCATACACGAACCTGATGATTTTGATGATTTATTTGAGTCTTCCCAAGCATACATTCAGGTGGAAAGGTTATCAAAAGCCTGGTTGAATCCAAATCAATTAAATAGGTTCAGAGAGTATAGAAGTAAAAGGTTATAAAATATCCCTCTTGACACATTAAGGATTTCTCAACCAGTTCTACAAATATATCAAGCTTTGGTGCAATCTACAAAATATAGCGATACGGCACAAGGAACAAATAAAATTACATCGACAATGCAACAAACAAGAGAACCATTATTTGGCATCGATTTAGATAAAATCTGGAAACAATTTGATGAGGAGATTATTAATTCCGGATTGCAGGAGGTACAGACCTCAACTCTAAATGAAACAATTAGTACTCCTAAAACTAATAAGAAAAACCTGCTTACTACTGGGGCTTCTGAAAAAGTTGTCAACACAGATGATGTGGAATTCATCTCGGAAAACCCCACTTCATAGATAGTTCTTAAAATCAAAGAAATACCTCCTCTCGATATATTTTAAAGTCCTAGGCATAGGGTTGTAATGAGAAGGCAAAGAAAGAGAAGGAAAGTTTAGAAATCCCAGACGCTAGTCCCTGGAGATGTTTCGTTGGATGTTGTGTGTAAAGATCCACAAACAAAACCCTATGATGATCTAAATAGGCTATCACATTTTTCAGGGGCCTATGATATAGCTACTATTGATAAGGATTCATAGGTACAACATTTAATTAGAGACAAAGAAGACGGGATTCAACAGTTGGAGCAGGAATTATTGAAAGAAAAACATAGCATTGATCAACAATGGAAGGTACAACTATCCCAATTGCAAAAGAGCTTTGATGAAATGAAGCTCCAACATGAAGTTGACATCAGGATTAAAGATGCTTAGTTACAAGAAATCCAAATTAGATTTGATCAATTGAAGGATAATCCTAATATTGAGGATTTCAAGAAAGAGGCAATGGAACTTAATACTATCCTTACCCAACAATAGGTGGTCTTTTGCCAAAAGTTGAAAACAATCAATGATCTATGTCAAAAAATTGATTCACTGATGAATTGGTTGTCCAATATAAGGACATACTTTGATGACATTTATGATAAAATATTTGATTATCTCACATAAAAGTACAATGGAGAAGGAAGAGAAAAAAATCCTCCAAGGATAAAGGATTCACATAAAGAAATCCTCTTTAGAGATTGAGATATAAAATTGAAGCAAGCAGAAAGAGTCATTTTCACTCTGAGAGACATCATAAGCAACCTTACTGAAAATATCAGTGAGAACATGTTTGGTGTTAATCTAATTCAAAAGTGTCCAGTTGATTCCTTGCCCGATGTTAGAATATTGATGAAGTCTTGGTAGGATTGGTCCAAGAAAAAGGAATATAATATTAAAAATTTATCAAAGTTGAATCTTTAGAAGTATTGGCAATATTTATTAAAGCCACATAGCCAAGGGTTGATGTTACGATGCCTTGCCAATACCACTTCACACATGATTCCTATGATCTCAGATGTTGTTTATACGGTACAAATGCACACAAGGCCAGCTCATCCTCCTGAATTTAAGCCCATGTTGGATATCTACGAATTAAGACAACAAATGGGAACGCAGACAACTCTCATTCTTAATGTTATTGTTAAAAAAAACTCTATTTTTGTCCTTTTATGTTTTATTTTTAGGGTGGTTGTTTAAACCTCCTCATCATTTCATGTATTTACTATTTTTACAGTTTATGTCTCAACTATAAATACCCTTTAATATCTTTAAGAAAAGGGTCTGAATTTTTTATCTCGGTGGCTCCACACACCCTCAAGAGATTAAGAGGGTTGATGATAGGTCAAAATTCAAGGTGGTCAGATTGCTCTCGAACTAGGTTCATACTGAAGTACCCGTCGCCCTGATTCCAACGGTGTGAATTGTAGAAATTTTAATACAATTATTTATTTTCAAATTCTCCTAATCTAACAATTATATGCCACTGTTAAATACAAAATCCTTATACTTAAATATTTGCAGAAATTTAATCGCCAATTGCAAACACATGAAGAAAAATCAATCACACATAACACAGATGTTTTTACAGGGAAAGCATAAAGCTAAAAACCCCACTATAATATATTATGTATATATCATGGATCATGAAACAATCTCATACAAAACTCTACTCCAAGAGCTCTCAGTACAATATACAATCGTCTCACACTGTCATACAAAAATTGGCATAAACATGCACCAATTTACTACCTCCTGGCAGCCTGCCTCGACTACGCAACCATGCTAATCACAATCCCTGAATGAATTCGATCTTGCTTTGCCTTGACTACGCAATACTCATTGGCATCTCCAATGTTTGTGTAGTTGCATTGAATGCACCACTAGAGTCACAACAGATAGTCAAACTGTCCCTTTCACCTATCTCTCCACTGGGTCTCCACTGGATCTGACATGCATGTAGTTAACAATAGTAAATCTTCAATTGCATGTGATATCACTCCATGTGAATTAATTTAATATTTAATTCACTGATCTCTCACTGGTGTATCATTAGTTACAATTAGTTACAACTAGCACAACTGATTTTAACTCACTTAACTGAGTTAAACTACTTTACAACTCACATAACTACACATCCAACTCTGTTACAACTTTGTATCACCCAGTTACAACGAAGTCCACTTGCATGTCCCACCAACCAACCTTAGAACTCATAATTCCTTCAGTCAACTAGTTTTCCACATCAGTTAACTGAAATCAAGTGCTTCAAGAGAATAAATTATTATTTATTGTCTAATTATTATTAAGAGGTAATAATAATCGACATGCATTCTATTTTTAGACATGTGATCTATAAATAGACTTTGCCCATGTGTCTAAAAATAGAAACTCATCTATAAATATAATTTTCTCAACAATCTATAAGTAGACTCCCGCTATAAATAGATTTTTCTCAACATTATAAAAGTAGACATATAACTAAAAATAGTCTGCTAGCCCCACCTAGTGTAGGTGCTTATTTTTCACTATGATCATTATCTTGTTGAATCTCAATACTCCCTCTCAACAAAAAAGGGATTATCCTTCACCCCGTTCCTGCCTCTATGGTATTTTAATTTTCTCCTGGTGAGCACCTTCGTCAGAATATCTACATCCTGATCTCTCGTAGGAATGCACTGAAGCAACATGATCTTCCGTTGCACACAATCTCTGATATGATGATACCGGATATCTATATGCTTATATCTATCATGAAACACATGATTGGTCAAGAGTTTAATGCAACTTTTATTATCACAATGAATCACTGTAGGATCAAAATAAGAACCAAACAAACCATCCAGGATATTCCTCATCCAGATAGCCTCACATGCAGCTTGACTTGCTACCATGTATTCTGCTTCCATTGAACTAAATGCCACAGATCTCTGTTTCCTATTGTACCAAGAACCAACTATAGATACGATATTGAAAACCCCTCCTGATGTGCTCTTTCTGTCCATTGGGTTGCCTGCCCAATTTTCATCCGTGAAGCCATGCAACTTCACCTCATCCATCTATCTGTACCATAAGCCATACTCAGATGTTCCCCTGAGATATTATAATGTTCCCAACTGGGGAAAGCAGCAATATAGCTCATAAAATGAAAGCAGCAGCAAATATTTAACACATGAAACCATGAGACCCATATGGAGTCATAACATTATGTATTAGGACAGCAAATCAATACGAAATAGTGAGGCATAAACCATATACAATGAGGAAACAAGCCTCCCATAAACAATCACTCCCAAAATGAGTTGTTGTTACAATAAAAAATGTCGGAGAGAAACTACAACGCATTCATATTAAGCATAACTACAACTGGAGATGATACAATGATATAAAATTACTTATATAGGCCCCAATAGAGTCTAGACATACAGATCTGGGCACTAGATCAGATTCCCAAGACAACCCAATAGGGTTTCTGGAAAATTCACATAATGTGCCAATGTAAGCTGCAGCCCTAGGGCTGAAGATATGCTGCAAAAATAGAAATGAGAAGATATGACTGAATCTGATGTATAAACCTACGTCTCTTCTTCAATAGATCCTTTGGATGAAATAATGGCTCCTCCACTGAAGAAATCACCTCCCAAAACAACCACTGCAACTACCACTGAAACTCCTCCCTAAAATAATGCAGATCTGGACTGAAACTGCACTGTAGGGGAAAAATACTCCTTAGCCTGCTACTAAATGTGTCAATAAATCTTTAGGGGCTTCTTTATAGGCCTTCCAATGGATGGAAACCTTCCTCCACTACAAAACTAGCTATGAAGACACCCGATCTAATTCTCCACTGTTGCACCCTGCAACACAACACAATATTCTGAAAAAACTGTGTTGATGAAGAAATTTGTAGCTTGGCCTTAAGCCTGAGTGTGTAAATGAAGTGAAATACTCCTCCAAGAGGCCTCTCAAGGAAAGATATGGGATTCCCGCTCGGGAACACCTGGTGCTAAACAGCACGACAATTTCAACTAAACAGCTAAAGAAAGCAAGAATTCTAAACAGACCACATACAAAATAATAATCCCAAAACATACCCCATATGCTGCCATCCTCTTCCTTATATAAATTATAATCTTCCTTACTCTTGGCCCCACTCAATTAGGTCATTTCCTTCATGCAAATAATATCCCTCCAAAACTATGTTATCCCTAATTTAATGTCCACTCCTCCATAACAATGTTGTTGACTTGGTCAAAGTTGACCTATTCAACATTATCCAACCCTTGTTCATACTCAAAGGTGCTTTATTTAGCTTCTTAGAAGGTCTCCTTTCACACTTGAAGTGTTTTTATTGTTGCTAAGGAGATTTATGGGCCTCCCTACCCAATTATTCACCTATCTAGTGACAAAAAAATCTATAATATTCCATTTAGCTAAAATCTAAATTTTTGGAATATTACAGTCCTCCCATCCAAAATTTTGCTTGTCCTCAAGCAACTGTAAAGGTGGAGAAAAATTCCTCCCCTCCTCTTGTGGCCTCCTCATCAATATTCTTCACCATTACTTCAGATTTTCTACAATAATTTTGCCTCCCAATGATTCCTCCCACTTGTGCAAGTTGGCCTTTGGTGGATAAACCAAATGGCTCTCATCATGAGAAATGGAAGGTCTATATGGAAACCTTCTTGTTTTTCCATGGCCACTTCAAGGTAGGAGTGATGACAAGCATAGGGGATCTCATTCCCAGTGAGAGACTCCCACCTCCATGCCATCATCCAAATGAAATGAATCACCTTCCAGCATGGAAATTCATAGAAAAGTTCCTCCCAATTTTTCATGAGAGGCATATCCTAAGTGCTTCAAATAATCATATGGCTCACCTCATAAAGAAACAATTGATATATTGTAGTGTCCATATCATCTCGCATACTCCCATTGAAGTATGAAACATAGAAGGTGTGGGAAAGGTCATTCCTAATGGACACATCCAACAAATGTGCCTTCCCTCCAATCATGTTCCCAAAAAAGATAAGAAAATCATCAGCATATGGAATCACAATCAAAGTCATGCTAGCTTCCATATGTAGTAAAGGAGAAGGACAATGGTCCCTCATTTGCAATCAGCGTAGTTTTTCTCCTAACTGCCATAGAATATGATATAACAAGGGTTCTTCCCACCACTTGTTTTCTGCCCCATTCTTCTTTCATGCTTGGAGAAGGTGTATGATGGTTGGTGTTAATTAATCACACCAAGAAGAATACATAATCTCCCTAAAATATTCTAGGGAATGGTCAACATCATCATTTCTCATGGCCCCAAGTAGCCCATGAAGCAAATAAGAAATAATACCCCCTCTTGGAGCACTCCCTTGTACTTGAGTGTTAGGAAAATGCAATTATATAGTAAATATATCATGATGCTTAGAAATAAAGTCCTTACCATACACTTGGTTCAAGCTAGTGAGGTAGCTCATCGATGAGCTCCCTCTCGCAACTAATGAGTAAGGAGGTGGTGATGATAACTCTTCCCAAGATTTATGTTTCTCCTCACCCCCCAAAAAATCTATTCACTTCCTCATATGATAGTGCATCTCCTCTTTGAATTCATCCCACATGAATCCCTCTAAGATAGTATGATATGTTCTAATGAAACCAGTGGGGTTGGAAAACAAGATCTCATAAGCTGCATGTAGTAGTTTATCTTTGAGCTTTGATTCTCTAGTCAAATAGATCTGATCATGGAAATAAATGACTCCATCAACCACTCTATACCTCACATCTATCACTTTCCCATCAATAACCTTACATTTGAAGAGGTTCTTGTAATATTCCACCAATAGTTAGGACTCCCAATATGGATCTAGGCTTCCCAACAATGACAGTGCTGTTGAAATCTGAAATGAAGCTCATGTCACATCATAACTCTCCTCTTTGACATGCTTAATGCCAAAGCCACATGTCGTAGTACTATTACCCCACTTTTGTTTCCTCCCTTACAGTTGATCTTGCCCAAGACAAGATTGAAGTACATGGAGGTCAACCTCCTCTTGGAAGGTATTTCCCATCCAAAACTTCCATAGTTTTTCCAATGCATGCAAGAGGGTTAATAACCTCTTGTCATATTCAGAAATTTGCCTCATGTGTGGAAGAATCATTTTCTACCCCAAGAAGATGGATTAGCCCTTTGACACCATGCTTGTGCCATTACATATTCTTGAATCATCATCTTTCAGCGTGAAAAATTGAGTGGGAGATGGAAATGTCCTTATCAGAAAATTTCTCATCCCTCCTTTGAACCCATAAAATTTTATCTGTGCTATGCTAGCTCCTCCCAAGGCCCCTTCCTTAGCCAATTATATCAATTATGCACCATGTTGAGAGAAATCTTTGATCATCTTCCAATCAGGGGGTCTCCCTAGTGGAATGCCTCCATGTAAGAGACATCAAAATCTGAAGTGGACTGTATAGGTGAGTGGAATGATTTGTCCCATAAATTAGCCTCCTTCTTTCATTTATAAACCCCTTGAAATAATAAAGGTTGCATGCTCCCCATCCTTTGATGTTGATCCATCTTTTTCTCTCCTCCTTTGATCAAGGTGTTACTTCCCGTCATTATTGTCACATGATGCTCCTTGGGAACCTTTTGAAAAGATGAAAAAGCTCCTCCATTTGAAGCAATAGCTTCATGACCATCTTGATGTGGTGGTGGTTCTCCTCCTAAAGTGACAGCGATGTTACTTCTTTTCTGCTCTTCCTCCTCATTAATAGTTGAGACTACCTCATCAACAATGAGAGACCCTAGATTTTGGTCTTTCCTTGAAGGAGGAATATTCATGTCTTCCCTTTGAGAAGGAAACTCTTCCTAAAATGGAGATCTTGCCCTTGGCAAGGTATCATATAGGTTTTTATCCCCCTCAACAGAAATCTAAAGTGGAGTTGGTGCAATAGATCTTTCCAACTCATGCAAGGGTGTTGAATGTTTATGTTTTTCTAGCCCAATCAAAGATGTTTCAGATTGATTTACATCAAATTTATTCACTAACCTCTTAGTGAATATTGCATAAGTACCTATATTTGCATGATTAAATGAAAAGATTCATAAAACCACCAATTACTAGCCTTACCTTCAAGATGCAGCGCTGCTATCCTAAGGGCTTCCTTTTCTGAAACTTGATGTAGATGAAAATATGAGTCTAGCTGATCTAGCCAATCCTTGGTTGTGCATGTTGAGGACCCATCAAAATTTGGCAGAAAGAATCTACCTATTCTGCTTCTCTGGTGATTTCTTGGTCTTCTTTCCTCCTTGAGTTGGCAAAACTATTGGAAGTTCAAGTGCTCCTTGAATCTCCAAGATTGAGATTCATACTCCTAAAGATAGTCACTCAAAGTCTCCTCCTTTGGTGCATCTTCTTCCTCCATCTCTTTTTCAATCAATATGGGCATAATACTGTGTTGTGGATCATAATTTGTGGTTGCATTCTCACACTCATCATGTAAAATCTATGGCTTGCTTCATATTCAAACCCCCTTGGATATTCCCTACACATCTCCCTTCTCATCTTCTTGATATCTCCCTTGATGCTCTGCATAGTTTGAAAAAGAAGCTTTGAGAGCCCCTCTTCCTCTCTTCCTCCAAATAATGGATTCTTGTCTTTGTTTCTTTTGTACATCTCCTCTTCTTGTGAGAAGCTTCGCCTTATGGTGACATATTGGTTGAATGCATAGGCTGAACCAAGATTATGCTCTGATACCACTATAATGTTCCCAAATGGGGAAAGCAGCAATATAGCTCATAAAATAAAAGCAGCAACAAATATTTAACACATGAAACCATGAGACCCATATGGATTCATAAAATTATGTATTAAGACAACAAATCAATACAAAATAATGAGGCATAAACCATATACAATGAGGAAACAAGCCTCCCATAAACAATCACTCCCAAAATGAGTTGTTGTTACAATACAAAATGCAGGAGAAAAACTACAGCGTAGTCATATTAAGAATAACTACAGCTGGATATGATAAAATGATATAAAATTACTAATATAGGCCCCAAGAGAGTCTAGACATACAGAGCTGGGAACTAGATCAGCTTCCCAAGACAACCCAAGAGGGTTTCCGGAAAATGCACACAATGTGCCAATGTAAGTTGCAACCCTAGGGCTGAATATATGCTGCAACAACAGAAATGAGAAGATATGGTTGAAGCTGATGTATAAAACCTACAGCTCTTCTCCAATAGATCCTCTGGATGAAACAATGGCTCCTCCACTGAAGAAATCACCTCCCAAAACAAACACTGCAGCTACCCCTACAACTCCTCCCTAAAATAACGCAGATCTGGACTAAAAATTCTTTGTAGGGGACAAATACTCCTTAGCCTACTGCTAAATGTGTCAATAAAGCTCTAGGGGCTTCTTTACAGGCCTTCCAATGGATGGAAACCTTCCTCCACTGCAAAACTAGATCTGAAGACACCTGATCTAATTCTCCACTGCTGCGCCCTGCAACACAACATAATATTCTGCAGAAACTACGCTGATGAAGAAATTTATATATTGGCCTTAAGATTGAGTGTGGAAATGAAGTGAAATACTCCTCCAAGAGGCATCTCTAGGAAATATATGGGATTCCTGCTCGGGAACACCCAGTGCTAAACAACACAACAATCTCAACTAAACAGCTGAAGAATGCAAGAAGTCTAAACAGACCACATACAAAATAATAATCCCAAAACATACCCATATTCTGCCATCCTCTTCCTTATATAAGTCATAAGCTTCCTTACTCTTGGCCCCACTCAATTAGTTCATTTCCTTCATGCAAACAATCTCCCTCCAAAACTGCGTTATCCCTCATTTAATGTCCACTCCTCCATAACAACGTTGTTGACTTGGTCAAAGTTGACATATTCAACATGATCCAACTCTTGTTCATACTCAAAGGTGATTTATTTAGCTGCTTAGAAGGTCTAATTTCACACTTGAAGTGTTTTTATTATTGCTAAGGATATTTGTGGGCCTCCCTACCCATTTATTCACCTATCTAGTGACAAAACAATCTATAATATTCCATTTAGCTAAAAGCTAAAATTTTGGAATATTACAGATATCTCAAGACATGCTTGCCCGCCTTCCAAAAGAGCTTGGTAGGATTAACCATATCTTGACTAAGTTGGTTCACCGTATAGCATATGTCCGGTCTTGTATTGACTAAATACATGAGCGAACCCACCAACTGTCGATAGACAATAGCATCCACTACCTCTGTCGATGTAGCATCCTCTTTCCTCCAATTTCCTGGAAGAGAAGTATCCATGGGTTTTCAGCCCTCCATGTGAAACTTACCAAGTATCTCCCTTGCATACTTTCCTTGAGACACAAACAGTTCACCATCTCGTTGCCATATTTCCAATCCAAGGAAATAGTGAAGGAGGCCTATATCCTTCATCTCAAACTCCTTTGCAATGTCCTCCTTGCATGAGTGTACCAGCTTCTCATCACCAGTTAGTATTAAATCATCAATATAAAGAAAAATGATTAAAATCTTACCCTCCACCACAATCTGGTATAGGTTTTCATCCGACTCACTCTTGGTGAAGCCAAGTCCAGTGAAATAGCTATCGATCCGAGTGTACCAAGCATAGGGTACTTGCTTCCGCCCATACAGCGCTCTTTTGAGTCTGCACACATGCGACTCGCTGCTGAAGATCTAAAATCCTTCAGTTTGCTCAATGTACACTTCTCCCTCAATGATCCCATTAAGGAACGTAGTCTTCACATCCATTTGATGAATGTGCCAACCCATCTACGCTTAGAGATCAAGGATGGTCCTTATGGAAGAATATCGTGTGACAGGCGCAAAGGTTTCTTCATAATCAATCCCTTTGATCTGTGAGAAGCCCTAGGCCACAAATCTTTCCTTATACTTCTCAAGACTCCCATCAACAGCTTGCTTTACCTTGTAGATTTATCATGAACCTACCACTGATTTATCAACTGGCCTTGGAACAATTTCCCAAGCACTGTTTCTAACAATGGAGTCATGCTCCTCCACCATTGCATCTACCCATGTGGGCTCTTGCACTGCTTCCTGAAAGGAAGATGGCTCAGTCACAATATATTTTCTCATGAGAGCCATGTATCCAGTGAATCGGTCAGGAGATTATCTCTGTCTACACTGTGAAGTAGGGACTTCTACATTCTGTGCCGCATCAAGCATCAGCCTCTCAACTTCTATGGTATGGCTTCTGCAAGTGCTGATGTTTGGCTCTGCATGAATGGACTCCTCCACTCCATGAACCTCCTCCTGTGGCTGATACACATCTAGAGACTCATCTTTGGGAACAAGCAGTTCCTCCTCTGCATGCAAGTCTAGCTCCCTCTCAAGCGACAACTTCATGGCTTTCTCCTCATTGAATTTTATATCACGTCGCAACACCATCATTTGATTGTTTGGCAAATACACACGATAATTATGGGGTGTTTCTGTGTACCCCAAAAATATCCCAACTTCAGGAGTCGACTCTAGCTTCTTCCTGGCATTCTTGGTCACATGCACATAAACAGATGAGCTAAAAATCTTAAAGTGAGAAACATCTGGTTTCTTACTAGTAAAATCTTCTTCAGGTGTACTCATGCCACGTACTCTATGAGGACAACGGTTTTGCACATAAACCGTAGTGTTGCATGCTTTCGTCCACAAATGCATTGGTAGGCCCTAATCATGCAGTATAGCTTGTGCAACACCCACGATCGTTCTATTATTCCTCTCTGCGACCCCATTTTGTTGTGGGTTATGAGGTGCTATGAGTTCTCTTCGAATTTCTTCTTTTCTACAGAATTCTTTGAATTCGTTCGAGATATATTCACCATCATTATTGCTCCATAGAGCCTTCACTTACTTCCCTGAATCTTTCTCCACCAATGATTTAAACTCATAGAACTTTGAGAATGTTTTCTCTTTCTTCTGCATGAAGAAGATCCAGCATCTATGAGAAAATTCATCAACAAAAATAACATAATACCTGTGTTTTTATGTTGAAGCAACCGAGAATGGCCCACACACGTCTGTGTGAACTCTCTCCAAGATGACCAAAGCACAGTTCTCCTTTTCATGAAAGGTGGTCTTCAAAAACTTACCCAGAGTACATCCCTTACACTGATATATCTGTGCAAGTGTACCCTTGGGAAGTCCAGTAGAAATCTGCTGCAAAATCTTCAGAGCACCATGGTTAAGATGGCCCAATCACCTATGCCATAATTCACCCTCATCCCGGCTCACCACTTCTTATTTTTTTCCTACCATTACAACGCAACCATCTACCTCCAGCTTGTAGAGATTCTTGACTAGAATCCTTATCCTCTTGGTTTGACCCGTTGTTTTATGTCGCAGGAAAGCTTTTCCATCACTGAAAACAACGTCATAACCTTTGTCCTCCAACATCACGACTGATACCAAGTTCTTTAGACCTGGAACATGCATAACATCTTTCAACAGAAACGGTTTACCTGAATCCCTCTCAAAGGTAATGGTACCAATGTCAGTCGCATTGTATCGTCCATCGTCGCCCATCTCTATATGCATTTGGAGATGTTTCTCCTCCAAGTCACTGAAAATATCCTTATCTCCTGTCATGTGGAAGGAAGCACCACTATCAAGATACCACACCGATCCCATTGCACTTGAAACCAAGCATGCGATAAAGGAGAAATCAAGTTCAAATTGTGAGGTAAGGGCCTCACCAGCTACATCTCTGTTTCCTTCTTGTTCTTCTTTTTCTGTGGGCAGTTAGTGGCAAGATGCCCATGTTCGTGACAGTGAAAACACTTCACTTTGGAAAAATCCAGCTTCTTACCTTTAGCCTCGGATTTTCAGTAGAAATTTTTCCCCTTCCCTTTCCTTTCTTTGGTAGCCAAAGCACAATCCTCTTCATCATCATGCTTTGATGAAGAGCCATCCCTAGTGTTCCGCCTAAACTCCTCCTACACTAGATCCAACCACAGTCATTCCCAATCCGGCAGTTTTTCGCATCCTTTGACAGAGTCTTGATAATTGTGCCAAATATTAGGAAGTCCCAAGAGAGCCAAGATCACCAAATCATCATCAGCAACCGCGATTACCACACTCCCTAGTTCATCTCGACATTGGACAAAATTTGTGAGATACTTATGAATATTGACGCCCTATTCCATTTTGATTTTTCTGAGTTTATCCTTCAGTGCCAATTTCCTATGGTTGTTGCTGCTAAAGGTCTGTCAAAGCCTTCCACATTGAAAATGGAGTGGCTTTCCCATGAAATCTTGAGACAATATGGTCTCTCACACCTTCCAACAGAATCCTTCTCATCTTCGCTACTTTCTTTTTCCATGCGTTAAGTAATGCAACATCCGTCGAAGTGGGCTTAGGAACATCACTGTTGATGAATTCCTTCAATCCATTATCTTCGAGCACCGCCTCCATCCTATCCTTCCATGCAATGTAGTTTGAGTTGCCCTCGAGTGCATACTCTAACTGCAAACAATTGAAATCCATTTCGATGTTTACTCAACTGTCGCACCAAGAAATTATTACAGTAAATTCGAATTGTCTCCACCAACAAAACTCAGCTACTGATTCAATATTGAAATCTTCTTTGCTCTGATACCATGTAGAAATTATTAATAAAATTATGTATTATCAGATTCTCCTGATCTAACAATTATATCCACTGTTAAATACAGAATCCTTCTACTTAAATATTTGCGGAAAATTAATCGCCAATTGTAAACACATGAAGAAAAATCAATCACACATAACATAGATGTTTTTACCAGGAAAGCATAAATCTAAAAGCCCACTATCATAAATATGTATATCATGTATCATGAAACAATCTCATACAAATCTCTACTCCAAGATCTCTCAGTACAATATAAAATCATCTCACACTGTCATACAAAAATTGGCTCATACATGCACCAATTTACTGCCCCCTGATAGCCTGCCTCCACTACGCAATCCCTGCTGATGAATATCCCTGAATGAATTTAATATTTCCTTGTCTTGACCGCGCAATCCTCATTGGAATCTCCAATGTGTGTGTAGTTTCATTGAATGCACCACTATAGTCACAACTGATATTCAAACATGCCCTTTCACCTATCTCTCAACTGGGTCTCCATTGGATCTAACATGCATGTAGTTAACAGAAGTATTTCTTTAATTGCATGTGAGACCACTGATTTTTAATTAATTAAATAATTAATTCACTAATCTCTCACTAGTGTATCTTTAGTTACAACTAGTTACAACTAGCACAACTGAGTTTAACTCACTTAACTAAGTTAAACTAAATAAAAACTCACATAACTACACATCCAACTATGTTACAACTTTTTATCACTTAGTTACAATGAATTCCACTCTGCATGTCCCACCAACGAACCTTAGAACTCTTAATTCCTTCAGTCAACTAGTTTGCCACATCAGTTAACTTAAATCAAGTGCTTCAAGAGAATAGATTATTATTTATTGTCTAATTATTATTAAGGGCTAATAATAATTGACATCCGATCTATTTTTAGACATGCGATCTATAAATAGACTTCGCCCATGCATCTAAAAATAGAATCTCATCTATAAATATAATTTTCTCAACCATCTATAAATAGAATCCCACTATAAATAGAATATGCTCACCATTCTAAAAATAGACATACACCTAAAAATAGCCTATGGGCCCCACCTAGTCTAGGTGCTTAATATTCACTAGGATCATCATCTTGTTGAATCTTAACACAATCACAAACATGTAATGAGAAATAACACACATCCACTCAATATTTTTCGATGTTAATTCAATCTGCTAAAAACCCCTTCGCTTTTTTGCATTAATTTGATGAATAGAGATGTATTAGAATTGGTAGATTAACCTACATGTGAATAACATATCTCTCTACTCACTGAGAATATCTAACCCATACTTAGTAAATTTATTCCTCTGCTTGAGCCCTTATTTATGTTATCTCAAAATCAAGCCCTGATAGGCTACTAATCAAGGAGACCCTAAGTAACTACTTCAAACTAGGCTTTTAGCTGAGACTTAGCCTCCTTGGCCTGAGAGGGCTCTCTCAAAGTTTTTATGATTTTAAAATAAAATTCAGATGGCTAACTATGTGAGTAAATGGATTAACTTTAGTAATTGTCTGTACTACAATAAACAAGCATCCATTGGCTTATGGGGTCACTTTATGTTTTTACTAAACATGGATATCAAATTCATATGGAAATCAGGGCATATTAAGGCTTAGATGCATCAGTAAATCAATAAAACAGTAGGTCACACAGTCCATTAATATATGAAGGAAGTTAAATAACCTTCACAGTGATTTCTAAGTAACATACACTCATGCCACTACAAGTAAAATATAAAGGAGAAACATAACAACATCAATCATCCATAGCCTTTTCTGAATCCTGAGTAACAAACTGATACCATTGTATTAAGATAAAAACAGAGTTGCAGATAATACCAAACAGTACATTTGTTCCAGAAAAATTCCAACCCTATGCTATTCGATTTCCTCCCTTTTATAGAGTATTCATTACATCTTAGGATTCTCTCCAATCCTTTGAGGAGAATTCGAAATTTGACACCTAACACTTTTCATCAAACAAACTGCATTTACAACTGACAGTTAAACTGTCTGTTTAGACTCCTAATACAATTAGGACTAAAAAAAAATTATTAAAACATAACAACCTTATCTAAATACTTAAAACAACACTTGACAGCTGCATCTTCTAGTCTTCAACCATGATCATGTCTATCTTCTTGCTGTTAGACCCCCTTTATCTTTTCCTTATCTGTCCTTGTAAAATAGGATAGTGCTTCCTGTATAGTAGCTGATTGCTTCATTAATACCAATTCGAACCATTTGTTGCATAATTTGAACTCAAAACATGTGAAAAATGTCTTAAAGTCTTCATAGAGATTTGACCTTCCATCTGTGTATATGCAACTTTTCAAAAATGATGTGGAAACTGCCATAATGCTGTGCTACGAAGCTGTCTGTGTTTTCGTAGCGCAGACCTTTCTTTTGAAAAACATGCTTTAGACTCCAATTAAATGTGCCAAAACCCTTTGAATCTTCATTGATATTCAATATATATTTCCCATCAACATCAAGGCTTCAAAACTGAACCATTTCTTCTTTGAAATTTACAAAAATTCACAAAACTGCTGAGTCTTCATCTTTCTCAGTTTTTTCCTCAAAATTTCAAGTCAGAAACCTTTAAAACTTAGTCTTCAGGTGTAGATCCATTTTTATAACAATAACCATCAACCTTGAGCAGTTTCAAAAATGAGATATGACCTTATAACCTCAAAAATTTATCAAAGGATGTCACTTACTATTTAAGCTGTAGCTGATCTTCAAACTGTGTTAGTTGTATTTCTAGATCTTCAACTCTCCTCTTAATCCATTTGTTATTAGCCCTCAGCTTTGTGGTAATCATCCTAATAAACTTTGCTTCTTTGATTGCAGGCAAGGTCCATATGAAAAACTGAGCTTGACTGTCAATTAATTCAGGGTTTGGATTTTTCTCCAGCTCCCACAGTCCTTTCATCCTTTCAAAACTTTCTTTTTCTTCAGCATGTAGTCTCATAATCAACAAAAATCAACTTTGAACTACTTCAAAAGTGAGATATTCCACATAACCCCAAAAATGTTTAAAATATTTGTCACTTACTGCTCTGTTTTAGCTGAAAAATAGGTGTTGGGACAGAGATTTTATTTCCTCATCAAAACTTTATTTTTCAAAACTAAACGAGGTTTTGGAGACCACTTTGTTCTTGAACAAAAACCTGTCTTGGTTTTTTGTAAGACCTCTCCTACTGCCCAGAAACTGTCTTTGAACATCAGGTGTAAACTGGAAACTTTTGATTTCTGAAAATCTGCCAAGTAGGCAGATTTGACACAATCAGATTTTGAAAATTTGTGGAGTGATAACAATTTCCTTGCACAATTCTTGAGAAATTAGGCCCCTATTATTTAGGAAATTCCTCCAAAATGATTGCACAATTCATAAGGTTGATCATATGACTGCATGCAGCACCTGTATACTCAAGACTAGTCTACAATCGATGTTACATTGCCTTGGAATCTCCACCACAACTGGGGAACTCGAATACTCTGCATGCACTAATTATTTTGGGTTTATTGATCAATTAAATCGATGATCAATGAGTTAGAATGAATTCCTACTACACAATTGACCTTCCACTAGTTCCTCCAATAGTTAGAACTAGTTTAATTGAAAACAAATTAAAATAACTGACCTTGATTGCTACAAATTAGAAATCACACCTGTTTAATTGAACTCTAACACCTGTAACTCGAATTTACTGAGATAACTGAGTGACAAGACCCATGTGTTACCCAAATAAATCCATCTCGCGAACAAGAGTGATCTCCCTAGTATTTCAACAGATAACTAGAAACAAACATACATAATAATATCTCTTTCTCTAAGCTATTAGAATTCATATTATCAAAACTAGAAAAGAGAGGATAATGCTCTTACCTTTCAATGATATGTTTTTTGAAGACCTTGCCTTTTGTCCCAAAGAATTCCTTCAATACTGAGAAGAAACCTTCAATCACAAACATGCAAAGAATCAAAAGCATCTACAGTATGTAATAATCCAAATAATATCTTAACTTAATGATCAAGGAGATTAGGAATTGTAAGTGTTTTAATGAATCTGAAAACAGCACAATGACAAAAGTATCCAAATGTATTATTCAGGAATACAAATATCAATCTTACAACCAAGCCTTAATTTCATACAGATTCCTCCTGTATGCCTTTCCAATATTCCTCCTTGGTTTAACAAGATTTCCACTCTAGAATGACCAGCATAATAATATCATCAGTGAACCCCCTGACCCTGAAGTTTCAGCTCAATTTATAGGAGAAACTGAGGAGTTTTCAGATCCACCAATAGAGGGGTGTGATCCACAAATGAGGGGATTAGGGTTCCTTGATCCAAGGGGATAAGTTCCATGATTGGATGGATTTAGCTAGAACTGGCGCGACTCGGGGGATTTTAGTTGGAATAATATGCGCCCAACTATGCTTCTAGAAGTTAATTTTCTCCTTTACTTTATTTTAAATGGGGTGCGCATGTTTTAATGGGAAACATTGCGCAAAATTTTGTTTGTAAGCTTAGTAATATCCATGCATGCACGGGAAGTGACCGAAAAAAGTGTGCATATCATCTTTAAGAGTATTTAAGAGTTATTTTCTGAGTTTCCCAGACTTGGTTAAGGGATATAAATGTTTGAATTCTTGGGAACCATGAGTATGGATGGTGAGAGATCCATATTGACCGTCAAATGTCATGGTGGAAAAATGACATGTAACACCATGCACCTCAGTTAACTGCATCCAAGTCGTTCGGTGATGTGGAAATTCGATTTTTCTCAATTTAATCAAGGAAAAATCAAATTGAGAATTTCTTGCTGCATTTTTCAACATTTCAAAGTTTAACCACTCAATTTGGGTTAAAATTGAGACAACGACATGCATTTTACTCCAAGTTTGTTTCGACTTAAAACTTACATTAAATCCCAAATCTAAGTGTATGAAAGTAACCTTATCTATTCTTCAATTGCACTTTAAATGACATAGATAAATTTACCATATATATAAATCTATCATACAACTTATAAAGCAATTTTTTTGAGCTCCAAAGAAGCTAAGGCATGTATTTTAATTTGGTCACTATAGTTTTGACCTTCCAAATTACAAGGCAAGGTTTACCTATTTTGCACAAACACCCTTTTTAAACTTGCAATTACAAAATTAACAATAGAAATAGATATAATATGATATAAAAAAACCCTAGTAACTTGAAAAATGGAAATATAAGGAATAATACAACCTTGGTTTAAATTTTGCTAACAAATTGTACGTTAATAGGGTTTCACTATTCATCTCTTGCCTATTTTTCACAACATAGTCTTTTATGAATGCAAATGCAAAAATAGGGATATAGTTTTATGTAAAATGACTTAAAAAATCATTTACAATATGAAATACTCAAATTGAATGAGTTGTGAGACATGGACGTACATTTTTGTGTAGCTTGGCATGCCCTTTGATTTTACAAGGAAATGTTTACCCATTATGTACAACAAATAATGTTTTTCTTAAAAATGCCACTTAATGTTATATAAATGTGTAAACTATTAAATTACATCTTCCACAAGTTGCACCACTCAATTAGGGTCAAAATTGAGACTTGAGTGTGCATTTTACTCTAAGTCAATGCTTCCTTCAAATATACATGTTATCCTGAATCTTGGTGCATGAACACAACCTCTTATGTTCTTAAATTGAATTTTAAATGAGGTAAAATTAGCATAGATATACTTCCATCTTACAACTTAGAAAATAATTTTTGGAGTTGAAAGGAAACAAGAGCATGCATTTTAATTTGGGCACTTAACATATTTTTCAAATGACAAGGTAAAATTTACCTCTTTTATAAATCAACTTTTTTCAAACTGACAATTGCAAAATTAACTACATGAACATGTATAATATGATAAAATACACCCTCAATAAATTTTACAAATCAAAACTAAGGTATAACACAACCTTGTCTTAATTTTTATAAACTTGGTGTGCATTTATAGGGTTTTACTAAGCATCCCATGCCTATTTTTGGACAACAAAGTCTCTTTATGGCTATAGCATTTTTTATGATTACAAAGTATTTTTGATCCAAGATATGTAAAGATATTTTATGAATGTAATGATTGTTGTTGCATGATAATCTTATGTGATGGTTACTTATGAAATTGAAACATGCATAATCATTGTTTTTGTTTTTTTTTGGCTTAAGAAGAAAAGGAAAATGGTGAATTTTGATTCACAAATGATGGTTGTTTGTGAAAAAATAAAGTTTATAGGAATTAAAAAACCTTTAGATTGTGAACTCAAGCAAAAGTGTTGAAAATGGAAACAATAAATATTGAAAATGGCATCAAAAGGGATTCTAATTTAATTTTCCCTTAATTAAATTAGAAGGAAATTGTAATTACACATCACTGGACAACTTGTATGAGTTAACTGAGTTAGGAAGACTTTGTTATCTCAGTCAATTCGAGTTGGGGGTCAAACTGGAGGCATGTAGAGTTCTCTCTAAGTTTTAGGGGGTCCAGTTACAGTTAATTTTGAGTTGTAATTATTCAACTTAATTCTTAATTATTTGAGTTAAAATTAGTTTTGTAGAAAAAATAACAACGAGATTCAGAATGATCTTGTAATGTACTAAAACAAAATACCAAATCCTTCTACAATTTGCGGAAACAAAACATGATCGCACAATCACATAAAAATTAAGATAAAGAAACAATCAATCGCACAACACAACATGTATCTGGGGAAAGCGCACTACCTAAAACCCCGTTATCTATATATTGTATAAATTCAATACCATGAAACAATATAATGCTTTTCTCTCACCAAGAAACTCGTGCACTCTGCCAATTGTCTTACACCGATCTAGGAAAAGTCAGTCAAATACTTGGAATTGATTGCGCAATGCATCATAGGCTTCCACGCGACTCCCTAACTGACCTGTACAATTTTCTAATTATACAACTAGTAGTTATCATTCCTTTAACCTCAGTCTCAACCAGGACTTCCTTAGAAATGACATGAAACAACTATTTATAGTGAATTATCATTTAACTCATTGATCACTACTTGTGAATTAAATCAGATTTAATTCACTAGACCTCTCAGTAGCTCATCTCTCAATTAGAACTAGTTAAATTTATTTTAACTGAATTTCTTGAGTTAACTAATTACAACTCACAAATAACTACAATTGGACCCCCTTAAATCATGGGAGAACCCTAAATGCCTCCTCTCTAAACCTCAAATCGAATTTCCTAAGCTAATTCAGTCATTCTGACTTAGTTAACTCATACAAGTTGCCATGAGATAAAATTACAATTTCTCTTCCAATTTAATTAAGGGAAAATTAAATTAAAAGCCCCCTTTGGGTGCCATTTAAACACTTACTCTCAAAAATAAAGGGATTATCTGCTACCCCGATCCTGTCTCTATGGAATTTGTATTTTCTTCTTGTCAATGCCTTCCTCAAGATGTCTGCATCTTGCTCCTCCATGGGAATTTACTCTAATGACATAATCTGCCTCTGAACACAATATCTGAGATGGTGATACCGGATATCAATATTCTTGGACTTGTCATGGAATACTGGATTAACTGAGAGTTTGATGCAACTCTGGTTATCACAATGTATCACCATCATGTCCATCTGATGACCAAACAAACCAACATCTTCCTCATCCATATGGCCATGCATGCCATGGTGAAAAAATGACGTGTAACACCATGTCACCTCAGATAATTGCATCCAACTCGTCCCCTTATCTAGAAATTCAATTTTTCTCAATTTAATCAAGGCAAAATCAAATTGAGAATTTCTTGCTGCATTTTTCAACATTTTGAAGTTGAACCACTCAATTTGGGTTAAAATTGAGACAATGACATGCATTTTACTCTAAGTTTGTTTTGACTTAAAACTTACATGAAATCCCAAATCAAAGTGTATTAAAGTAACCTTATCTATTCTCCAATTTCACTTTAAATGACATAGGTAAATTTACCATATATCTAACTCTACCATACAACTTATAAAGAAATTTTTTTGAGCTCCAAAGAAGCTAAGGCATGTATTTAATTTAGTCACTATAGTTTTGACCTTCCAAATTACAAGGAAAGGTTTACCTATTTTGCACAAACACCCTTTTAAACTTGAAATTACAAAATTAACAATAGAAATAGATATAATATGATAATAAAAAAAACCCTAGTAACCTTAAAAACTGCTAAACTGAGTGAAACTGGTCTTTTTTTCTGTTGTACCATGAAAATGTTTTTGATCCTATGTTGAAGATGCCCCCCGATGTGCTCTTCCTGTTGGATGGAATCCCTTCCCAATCTGCATTGGTGAAGCCTTGAAGCTTCACTCCCTCTGTCCATATGTACCATAATCCATACTCTATAGTGCCTCTGAGATATATCAACACATCCTTCCTTACCTTCCAAAATAGCTTGGTAATATTAATCATATCTTGGCTTAGTTGGTTAACTGCATAGCATATTTCATGTCATGTGATCACCAAATACATGATTGAACCCACAAGTTTCTTGTAAATAGTAGCATCCACTACTTTTCCTGAAGTAGCACCCTCCTTCCTCCAGTTTCCTGCTAGAGGAGTCTCCATGGGTTTTTTTTCCCTCCATGCGGAACTTCCTCAAAATCTCCTTGGCATACTTTCCCTAAGATACAAATATCTCCCCATCTCTTTGTCATATTTCCAATCCAAGGAAATAGAGCAAGAGCCCCATGTCCTTCATCTCAAATTATATTGCAAGATCCTCTTTGCAAGACTTTATGATATTCTCATCACCTGTCAGTATCAGATCATCGAATTAAATTACAATAATAAAAATCTTACCATCAACCACGATATGATATAGGTTCGCATCCGCTTCACTCTTGGTGAAGCCCAACCATGTGAAATAGTTGTCGATCCTAGTGTACCAAGCATGAGGTGCTTGCTTCAACCCATACAATTCTCTCTTAAGTTTTCACGCATGTGACTCCCTGTCTAAGGTATCAAAACCTTCTAGTTGCTCAATTTACACCTTTTCCTCAATAAATCCATTGAGAAAGGTTTTCTTTACATCCATTTGATGTATCTTCCATCCCATCTACGCTAAGAGTGCAAGGATGGATCTAATAGATGAGTACCTTGCGAATGGTGCAAAAGTATCATCATAGTCAATCCCCTCCACCTGAGAGAAACCTCTGGCCAAAAATCTAGTCTTGTACTTCTCCACACTCCCATTTGGTGCATGATTCACCTTGTAGACCCACCTGGATCCTACAACTCACTTCCTCACTGGTCTTGGGACAAATTCCCATGCACTTTTTTTGATAATGAAGTCATACTCCTCAACCATGGCATTAACCCACACTGGTTGTTGCAATGCTTCCTATCAAGAGGATGGTTCTATCTCAATACCTTCGCTCATAAGATCCATGTATCTAGTGTACCTCTTTGGATACCTTCTCTTCCTGTGTTGTGATGTGGGTGCTCCCACATTATCTCTCGCATATAACAATAATCTGTCAGGCTCTCTGGTTCGCTTCCTTCCATCTCTCATAGATGGATCTACATGAGTGTTTTCTAGCACTCTTTGTTCCTCTGCTTGTGGCTAATCCACATCCTAAGGTTCATCCTTTGGATCCAAGAGCTCCTCAACTTCATGCAACTCGATCTCCCTCTCAAGGGACAATCGCATGGCTTTGTCTTTATCGAATGTCACATCTCTTCTGACCATTGTCATCCTGTGTGTTGGAAATTACACCCTATAGTTGTGAGGTGTATCAGTGTACTCCACAAATATACCCAACTCGGTTTTTGGCTCTAACTTCTTCATGTAATATTTGGTTACATGGAAATAAACATATCAAATACGACACATCTGGTCTCTTACCTAAAAAATCCTTCCCTGGTGTACTCATCCCAAGTATCCGATGAGGACTTCTATTCTGCACAAATATTGTTATATTGTATGATTCTGCCCACAGATGCAACGATAAGCCCTGATCATGCAACATAGCTCATCTTGCTCCAACAATAGTTATGTTATTTCTCTCTGCAACCCCATTCTCTTGTGGGTTATGAGGTTCTATCAATTCTCTTTGAATTCCTTCTGAGGCACAGAAGTTCTTTAATTCGTTAGAGATGTACTCTCCACCATTGTCGCTCCTCAGAGCCTTCACCTTCTTCCATATATCTTTCTTGATAAGTACCTTGAACTTAAAAAATTTGGAGAATGCCTGATATTTCTTCTGAATGAATAAAATCCAACACTTTCTTGAAAAATCACATAATACTTGTGTTTCGCTGTGGAAGTTTTCAGGAACGGTCCACACACATCTGGGTAAATTCTTTCAAGCATCGCCTTGGCTTGGCTTTCCTTATCGTGAAAGGTGGCTTTGGTATACTTCCCCAATGTACACTCTTTGCATGTATCTCTATGCACAAGTGCACCCTTTGGAAGTCCTGTAGAAATATACTACATGATCTTCAAAGCATTATGGTGTAGATGGCCCAACCTCATGTGCCATAACTCACCGGTGTCTTGCCTCTCCACCTTCTCTGCTTTTATGCTCGATGTTGTGCAATATTCTACATCCAGATTGTATAGATCATTTACTTGAAACCAAATCTTTTTCACTTATCCCATGGATTTGTGACGAAGGAACACCTTTCCTTCATTGAATATCACATCATAGCCATGATCCTCCAACATAGCAACAAAAACCAAATCCTTCTTCGAACGAGGAACACACATGACATATTTTAATGTGAGTGGATTACCTGGCTCCCTCTGAAAGGTAACTATACCTACACCGATAGCGATATACCTCCTGTCGTCACCCATATCGATGTGCATTTGGAGATCCTTCTCCTCCAAGCCACTGAAGAATTATTTTTTGCCGGTCATATGGAAGGAAGCTCCACTATCCAAGTACCACACAGAACCCATCACCGATGACACCATGCATGTGATGAGAGTGAAATATAACTTGAACTTTGAAGCAAGTGCTTCACCTCCTGCTCCTCTTGAGGCCTTCTTGTTGGTCTTCTTTTGTGGACAATTTGTGGCATAGCATTTGTTGGAGCAGGGTCCCTTAAGACTGCAACTTTGGGGAAAATTTAGTATTTTTGTTAGTTTTGAGTTGTGCACGCTAAGAAAATAAGATTCAAGGGGCTTTGGGGCAGTTCAAAGTCCCTTCATGAGTTGTAATGGGTTAAAGGGTAAACTAGGGGTCTCAAACCACGGTTTGAGGACCATAGTATGAGTGCAAGCAAAGGTATAAGTAGAAGTATTGATCGAGTTGGATGAATCAGTTAATAGATAGATGAATGGTAAGAGATTTATGATAGACTGAATCTGTTGTAAGTGTTCATGTCTGAAAGGCTCCTGCTGGTTGTGTGCACGGAGACCTTATTCCGGCTATGTGCAGACCCTGCTGGTTGTGTGCAATGGTAGATCTAGCGAATTGTAAGGGTTTTTGAAGACTGAGTAATAAAGAGTTGTTTTGGAAATTCTGTGTATTGAATGCATTTGTGATTCGCTTCTGTGTATGACTTTTGATTCTGTGTATGAATTCTGTTTTCTGCATATGATTTATGTTATCTATGATCGGATCGAGAAGCATACTTATTTTTATTGATGATGCGTAAGTTATTTACATAGATCTATTACTTTAAAGGCTAAATAGTACAGTGTCAGAATAGTAAAATGGATTCTTGATCTACTACATGTGCGTGTGCGCTGGGCTATCATGTGTTCATTGACCTAGGGTTTCTGGTGTGCAAGACAGTTTGTTTAATAAGATAGATCTAAGGCTTCCCACTTCATTTAATTCTCTCTCAGGGTGTGGAAACCTGGTTCCATCACCCCCCCATACTACTTCAGGTGAGAATTTGGCCTACGTAATTAGGTCATTGCCGAAAGGGCCAGTAGTAAGAGGGTTTTGTTGGTTATGTGCTATCTATTAACTTGGGTCAGGACCCATCAAGCCAAAAAATGGTTCCGTTGTCGGGACCAGGATCATTTTGAGAGAGATTAGATGTTTTGGCAGCCATCAAATATTGAATTCGAAAACCGGTTTGAACAAAATATATGCGAATTCACCATCAAGGAGAATAGAAGTAGCAGATTTTCTACTGGAGATTGGGAATAGAGGTACATTTTCACAGAGGCCCACGAAATATTTTTTGTCACCTTTTCACACGAATTGAAAGAGTGGTTATTAAGGTTAGCTGAGTTTCAAACCGACTGGAAAGATGATAAAATCACTCATTGGGCACCTGAGTTGATCCAAAAGTTAGAAAGGAGTGATAAAACCATCACTCACACTGTAGACCATTGGGTTGACAGAATTTTGGGTGGATTTGTGACAGAGTTTGCAAATCAATTTGTACCATATTTTGAGGCAAAAAGGAGGTTTTTCAAAGGACCGAGGGGTAAGTTGATAAACTCTCTACCTTTGTTGATTAAGATGCTATTGTGTGAAAAGGGTGTTCTATGTAATCACATTGAGTGAATGACCCCAAACGAGTTGGAAAAAACTACGCACAGCGGAAATTACTTCCATGTTAATCAAAGAGGTGACAGATTGGTATACAACCCTCTAAGAAACCTGCCTAATAGTGATATAGAGAGGGGTGAAGCTACGTGTGCAGGAGCTAACCCTTCATCCACCCCACATTCGAACTCGCACAGGGGTAGGTCATCTCCTACTCCACATCCACCGCAGCCAGGAGGTGATATGGTTGCACATATTAAGCTACCCACCTTTAAGGGTGTGAGAGATGAAGACATGGAAAGATTCTGGTTTCTTGTAGATGCAGTATGGATTGCGCAAAAAATCACAACCGATGTTGTCAAGAGGGCACAACTAGCTATGGTGTTTGAGGGTCATGCGTTGGACTGGTTTATGGGATATCTGGCTCAGAACGCTGAACCTACTATCGATGAGATCAATAAATATTTGAAGCAAAATTTCAGAAAACCAAAGTCCTACTCGCAATGTGTAACAGAGCTAAAATAAATTCGATAAGAGCCAAACGAATCTGTATGGGAGGCAGACCAACGATTGAAGCACACTATCAAGGAAGGAGGACTTGTCTATGATGATAAGCAGCATAAATAATGTTTTATTTCCATGCTCCTACCACATCTGCATGAGTCCCTAAATCAACAGAAAATTGATTCTCATTCTAAAGCTCTTGAAGTTGCCCTGAAACTGGAAGTCGTTCCCAGAACTGATCACCCATTTGGAACTCTACAAATCCAAAATCAGTTAGAAGAAATGCATTTGGAAATTCATGACCTACGTAGGGACAGGGGGGGAGAAGCTTGTGGAGAGGTATGGTGTTTATGTTGTAAAGGTTCTGGTCACACAAAAGATCAGTGTCCCATGCTTCAGGATTACATGCAAGCGGGAGGGCAAAATCTGTTGTGACCCAGGGATGTTGCAGGACCGAGTGGTACTCCCACGTTGTGGTGTGTTGACTTTCAAGTGGCTAGATGACATGACACAAACCATTTCCCTTGATTGGGAAGTTATGTACCATAACTGAAGCAACAATGGTGTAGGTTTTTCTCTTTGGTTGGCCACGATGAGAACCATTTCCGCATATTTTATTTTATGATAGAAAATGCCAACCTCTATAGAGTGCAAGCTGACCCATCTTCACTAATTTCCCCCTCTAGGCATGGTGTATCACAAGCCAAAGGAAGGGGAGGAGGGAGAAGTGCAGGTGCAGGTCGCAGAAGAGGAAAACTAATCTGCTACAACTATGGAGATGCGGGACAATTTTCGCGCGACTATCTGAACCCTGCGCAACAGTCTTGCATGTATTGTAGACAATTTGATCATGTTATTGAATATTTTCCTATTTTTATTGCTATAATGGAGGATAATAAACAGCAGGTGCCTACGCAGAATATACAAATAGTTAGATTTGAACTGTGGGAAGATGATCTGAGTGTAAACATAATTACACAAAGTGGTGCTGCCACTGGAGAAGAAGAGGGAAATAAGGTTGATGAAGAACCTTGGATTAGGAAGGCTTCTGAAGATAAGGAAGGATTCAACCTACAGAGGGAGAAGGAGACTTTTGTAGAAGCTAAAAATTATTTTACTTCAGTAGGTGATTCCACATCCATTTCAATCGTATAAGTAAATATCGATGACGAAGTCAGACCCTTCTTGCAAGAATGCATCAAGATATTGCATAACTAGAAAGAAGTGGACAACCTTCAAGCTCTGATAGATAATTGCGCGGATAAAGAGTTGCCTAGGACCGAGAGCAAGGCTGTAAACAAGATCTACAAGAATAAGAAGAGAACTAGTCGAGAGATGCACATGATTGTGCAGATTGGGGAATATGAGATGGATCAAGTCATCTTATACTTGGGACTCGATGTGAATGTTCTACCTAAGTAGACTTGATAGAATATGGGCGAACCAAAGTTGGAATAGTCCACCATTCAGTTGTGCATGGCAAATCAGCTGAAGATTATTCCATTGGGGAGACTCCCACAGGTTATGGTAGATATTTCTGGAGTCAAGGTACGTGCAAACTTTGAAGTAATACAAATTATTGATGATACAGACCCCTACCCTGCACTTCGAGGACTGGTATTGGGCTATTGATAAGGGGTCCATCATCAACTTGAAGTGTAGGAGTATGATCTTTGAGAACAATGGTACTTAGTTTATAGTACCTTTGGATCCTGCGGAACGTGAGAGATATACATAACCAGTGCACACAAAAGATTATGTTGACCACATCTACAAATTGACCACACAAGATGAGGATTGGATCAACCCAACTGTTGATGGGATGCTGAATTGGGAAAAGGATAGCTCATGCTTCTCTGATTCAGATGCGGAAATGGAAAACTGGAAGAACTTCCTACATGATGTTTTTTCATTTTGTTGCCTCAGAGTCACTAAAAATATACATTGCATCTCCTTAGAGGTACGTGAATTGCCCTATTTTGATGGTTCTAGTAATGTTTTTTTTATTTTTGGAAGAAATGGAAAATGTTGTCCCCGAATATCGAAGGTTTTGGGCACTCAATATTTCCATGCACGCAACTCCATCACGTTGGTTGGATACACACAAAGGGAAATTTGAAACGTGGGAGGAATGTGCATATATGATGCAGTTTCTCTTAAATCATCCATTAACCAAGTTGGGTGAAGTATACACAGGAAAGGATTATCCATGCTCACACTTAGATATATGGACAGTTGCTTGGGGTGATGAACTTCAGCCAGAATGGGTGTATATTTTTGTCCATACTCTAGGAAAGTTGCTCACTGATTGGTACTTGGAAAGAGAGTTGCGTCGAGTAATTGTTGGTTGGGCCTCATTAAAGGAAATTTTTCTCCTCACTTTTAGCTTTTCTAGTGGGTTTGAAGGCATTAGCTAGGTATTGAATGGAATCCAAGGAGTTGTCTTTAACACGACCAAACCTGCAATAGAGGTTCCACCACCTGCATCAGATGCGCAGATGCGGGATATTTCCAACTGTAGAAATATGTCAATGGAAGATAATGATGAATATCCAAGAAATGTCAAAATCTTAGAATCTGAGGGGGAGCATGCAATTGAATGCCCCTCGTTAGGAATTATGGACATGACTAAGCCCTTAAAACTTAAGCAAGTCAACATTGGGATGGCGGAACATCCCAAGATGGCCAAAATAGGAGTTTATTGGGATGATGACACGGCGGAGCATCACTATAGCAGCCAAAGGACCTACATCGCAGAAGTTGGTGGAGGAGGTTCAAAGTGTGGGTATCCTTGCACCCTTCACCACCACCATTGAAGATCTGAAGACCAAGATGAAGACCCAACCTCATTTGTGACTCGGGACGAGTCACAAGATTGTGTTGGGGGACTGTTGGAGCTGGGTTCCTTAGGAAGGAAATTTTGGGGAAAATATTAGTATTTATGTTAGTTTTGAGTTGTGTGTGATGTTAACACTAGAATCAGAACTTGGACTACATCAAGCGCCTAACTAGACACATATTAAGATCGAGGGATATTCTTATAGTTTGGATTTGGTTTTTTGGACAGTGGTTGGATCTCAAGCACTCTGAATGGAACTTAAAACAGATAAAAGATTCTGACACATATAAGGTCATGGATATATGATGTGGTAGCAATGTTGAGTTTGTAGTCAAATAGACAGAATAATAGAAGAAAGATAGTGGGCCTATAGGATAGAATTCCACTATGTAGATGAAAGGATAACAAAGGATTCCAAACCTGAAATGTGTTAATGAAAGAAAGCTTTCACAAGACTGACAAGAATCTCATCAGAAATCTAAAATATTTTTGTCACGGGGAATGCTTATGAACAGACTTACCATACACATCTTAGCAAGAAAGCTTGTAGAACAAGACTGATAAAAATTGATAATCATGTACTACTATATCATAATGCTAACAAAAACATGAGACAATATATATATATCACAATCCGAAAATGAAGATCTGGGATATGGAAAGACATAAGTAAAATACACACACCATATTATTTGTGAATCCTCAAGAGTGTAACTGGAATATATTATGTGTTCAACAATACATTGTTTAGGAATGACATGAGAATCAGAAACAGGGCACTCGGCCACTATTCCATCAACCCTCTCTCTTTTTACATACAAACTGGACTCTTAAATAGAGCCTTGCAAAACATATTGTTACAAAGTTTTAGGAATATTGATTAATAAAACAAACTAAAAATAGACATTCCAATAAATGAACTTGCATAATCATTGGAATTGTTGCTTAAGAAACGGTATCAAATCCTTTTTAGTTTGAAACTAACTCTATTTTGACTGCCACCTTTCTTGATCTACCTCCTTAAAATCCATGATATCCAACTGCTGCAGAAAATGTGGAACTGACTGCCACCTGCACCAATTATTCCCTTAAAATATGGAAAGTATTTGATGAACTGCTACTTATGCTCTTCCTTGGAATCTGGGTCAAATTTTCCACCTAACCAACCCCTAAATCTGTTGCAAGAAATGTGAAAATGACTGCCACTTAGTCTATATTTTTCGACCTATGTCAATTGAAATCAGAAGAAAATAGACCACTTGGAACACAAACTTCATTTATTTGGCCGAAGTCTTGTCTTTAAAATGCTCAAACATTTGTTGTTCAAGCTCTAATTCTTCCTTTTATAAACTCTAGGAAAATAGCTACCTGTTGAAAAGATGGTTCTTTCTCTATTGCATTCAAATTTCTGAGAAAACTAGCTATCTGTTAAAAAGGTAGCTATTTTCCTGGAAATGAATAAAAATATCCCAACACAGTAAACTGTGAGGCTCAATATATACAGCAAAACTAAGCATGATAATAAAATATTTCTAGCAGCATTGTCTTCAAAAGTTAAAACCAAAACGTGAGATTAAAGGACACGTAAAAAACCCTTTAGGTCTTTCCTGTTGTAGCTTCTCTTCTTCTTTGCAGTTCGGTACCCATCCTTGGATAGTACCTCCACTTAATCTGTTGGTTTTCCCACAGAAGGGGTAAAAACTACATTTGAACTACATGTTACATCTTCACTGCAACCTACATCAACTATATTTCCCGTTTTCCTCACTAAAATCCTCTTCCAAAGAATGGTAGAATTTGGCATATTCTTCATCAGTGGCCTCATTTGGATTTCTAAGCCAGAATTCCTATGCTTATTTTATACAAAAAAATAGGAAATAATAGTTGCCTTTTGGGTTTGCTGATAAAACTAGATTTTTTGCAAAAGCCAGTTATTATCAGAAATCCTATAGATAGTTGTGTTTGTTGATTAAACCAAAATGTGTGCTCCTCTCCTTCTTTGACTTGCCTTAAATGTTTAAATAAAATCAAGTATAGAAGAAAATATTTTGAGGTACTCTACCTTAGTGAGTCTTTTAGCTTTTCCTTTTCCTGCATATTTATGTTTTTGAGCTCTGGCTTTCTTGGTTTCTTTATCTGGGCTTTCATCAACATTGATGATTTCATCTCTGAGTGTAGGATTAGCAATCAGTTTTCTATTTCAGCCAAAAATTATTTTTCAATCAGTCTTAGCTAATGCACAGTTGTTCAACCTGGAGGTAAAACCCTACACACAGCCTTGATTTCCTGCCTTTGAATGATAAAATAGTTGTTGGAGGATGTGACTCCGTTAGCTATAGCCTCCATAAAGAACCTCGGACTTGAGAATATTGAGCTTAACCCTTTGAAGCTACGCCTTTAGCCACGGTATGGTTTAATGGCATGATTTGAAATGATTCAAATATGAGCGCCAAGTCATCCCATAACTCATAGCACTTCCGTATCATTAAAATATTGATACCTTGTACCTTATTTTCCGCTTCAGCCATAATGAATAGTTATAGGTTAGCTCCACCAACAATATAATCACTCCTTTATAATATTACTTCTAATTCAGAAATAATTACCCTTTTAAAAATAATAATATCTCATAACATATAATATCTTCAATTAATTTCAAAGGAGAATGATCTTTTCTCTGAAAAATACCCTTTGCACGAATTTTCCAGGTAATAGCTACTTACTAGGTTTTGTAGAAATTATATGCACTAAGCATGCATATGTCCTTGATTCACCTGATCTCACACTATTTAACTTTATGCAAAATACTGAATCAATTCCACTTGTTAATCTTTTGCAGAAAAATTAATTGCACACACATGTGAAGCATAAAAATAATCGCACATAACATAGTTTTTAACCCGTGAAAGCCTCTCGAAGCTAAAAACCCAACTACATATTATGTAACATGGAGATCATATGAAAATCTCATACAAATCTTATCAAGCTCGCATAATACAATCGTCATACACCACCGGGACCAATCTTAAATCCATGCATAGACCGATCTTTGCCTCCTGCTAGCCCGCCTCCACTACGCAATCCCCGCCAAGAATAGCTCCGAATGAATCGAATACTCTCTTTTTCCTTTTATCTGCGCAATCCCTTACTGAAACTCCAATGTGTGTGTGATGCAATCAATGTATCACTATAGTCACAACAGATAGTCTATCTTGCCCTTTCACCTACCTCTCCACTGGGTCTCCACTGAAACTGCCATGCACTGTAGTTAACTATTGTATTGTTCAGTTGATTAATGAGTTATTATTGTGAATTAATTAGCTAATTAATTCACTCCACTCTCACTAGTGTATCAATCAGTTAGACTAGATACAACTAACTCAACTGAGTCTACCTGAGTTAAACTAAATAGAACTCCATAACTACTTCCAACTGTGTCATAACTCTGCCACTTGAGTTCTAACTGAGTCCTCCATGCATTAGCTCCAGTAAACCCTTGGGAATTGTGTAATTCACTCAGTCCACTAATGTGCCACATCTGTGCACTGAACTGAAGTGCTCCAAGAGAATAAGTTGATGTTTAGTGTCTGATTATTATTAAGAGCTAATAATAATCGACATGCATCTATTTTTAGATCAACGATCTATAAATAGACTTCGCCCAATATTCTAAAAATAGAATTTCATCTATTTTTCCAACTTGATCAACCATCCAAAAATAGCATCCTGCAACTTCTGAAATATGATCATCATGTCTAAAAATAGACATAGTCTAAAAATAGACTTGCGCCAAAAATAGCCTGCGGGCCCACTTAGTGAAGGCGACTCCTTTCACTAAGCTCATCATCTTGTTGAATCTCAACACTCCCTCTCAACAAGATATGGATTATCTTTCACCTTGATCCTGCCTCTATGGTATTCGAATTTGATCCTGGTGAGTGCCTTCGTCAGAATATCTGCATCCTGATCCTCCGTAGGAATGTACTGAAGCAACATGATCTTCCGCTGCACACAATCTCTGATATGATGATACTAGATATCAATATGTTTAGATCTATCATGAAACACATGATTAACTAAGATTTTAATGAAACTCTAATTATCACTATGTATCATTGTGGGATCTAAATGTGAACCGAACAAAACCAACCAAGATCTTCCTCATCCGTATGGATCTTCCTCATCCAGATAGCCTCACATGCAGTTTGACTTGCTGCCATGTATTTCACTTCCATTGAACTGAGTGCCACGGATATTTGTTTCCTGCTGTACCAAGAAAATGTCGTAGATCCGATACTGAAAATCCCCCCTGATGTGCTCTTTCTGTCTGTTGGGCTTCCTGCCCAATCTGCATCCGTGAAGCCATGCAAATTCACCTCATCCATCTGTCTATACCATAAAATCAAATGTGCCCCTGAGATATCTCAGGACATGCTTGCCTGCCTTCCAAAAGAGCTTGGTAGGCCTAACCATCGCTTGTGAAAGCTGGTTCACTGCATAGCATATGTCTGGTCTTATATTGACTAAATACATGAGCGAACCAACCAACTGTTTATAAACAGTGGCATCCACTACCTCTGCTGATGTAGCATCCTCTTTCTTCCAATTTCCTGGAAGAGGAGTGTCGATAGGCTTGCAGCGTTGCATGTGAAACTTCTCCAGTATCTCCCGGGCATACTTGCCTTGAGACACAAACAGTTCACATTCCCATTGCCATATTTCCAATCCAAGGAAATAATGAAGGAGGCCCAAATCCTTCATCTCAAACTCCTTTACAAGATCCGCCTTGCATCAATGTATCAACTGCTCATCACCTGTTAGTATCAAATCATCAACATAAAGTACAATTATCAAAAGCTTACCCTCCACCACAATCTAGTACAGGTTTGCATCCGCCTCACTCTTGGTGAAGCCAAGTCCACTGAAATAGTTGTCGATCCGAGTGTACCAAGCACGGGGTGCTTGTTTCAGCCCATACAGTGCTCTTTTGAGCCTGCACACATGCAACTCACTGCTGAAGATCTCAAATCCTTCAAGCTGCTTAATGTACACCTCTTTCTCAATGATCCCATTAAGGAACACAGTCTTCACATCCATCTGATGAATGTGCCAACCCATCTTCGCTGAGAGAGCAAGGATGGTCTGTATGGAAGAATACCGTGCAATAGGTGCAAAGGTTTCTTCATATTCAATCCCCTCAATCTGTGAGAATCCCCGGGAAAAAAATATTGTCTTATACTTCTCGACACTCCTATCAGCAGCTTTCTTTACCTTGTAGATCCGCCTTGATCCTACAAATGATTTTCCCACCGGCCTTGGAACAATCTCCCAAGCATTGTTTCTGAAAATGGAGTCATACTCCTCCACCATGGCATCTACCCATGTGGGCTCCTACACTGCTTCTTCGAAATAAGATGTCTTTGTCATGATACACTTGCTCATAAGAGCCATGTATCCAGTATATCAGTCAGGTGACTATCTCTGTCTGCGCTGTGATGTAGGGACACCTACATTTTGTGCCGCATCAAGCTTCTGTGGTACGCTTTCTACCTTGTCTGATGTTTGGTTCTGCATGAGTGGACTCCTTCACTCCATGAATCTCCTCCTGTGGCTGATCCACATCTAGAGGCTCATCTTTGGGAACAAGAAGTTCCTCCTCTGCATCCAAGTGTAGTTCCCTCTCAAGCATAGCTTGTGCAGCACCCACGATAGTTATGTTCTTCCTCTCTGCGACCCCATTCTGCTGTGGGTTATGAGGCGCTATGAGTTCTCTTCGAATTCCTTCTTTTCTATAGAATTCTTTTAATTCGCCTGAGATGTATTCACCACCATTATCGCTCTGTAGAGCTTTCACTTGCTTCCCCGACTCCTTCTCCACCAATTCCTTGAACTCATAGAACTTTTAGAACGCTTCACTCTTCTTCTGCATGAAGAATATCTGGCATCTACGAGAATATTCATCAACAAATATCACATAATCACTATGTTTTGTTGTTGAAGCAACTGAGAATGGTCCACACACATCTGTGTGAATTCTCTCCAGGATCACCGAAGCATGGCTCTCCTTCTCATGAAAGGTGGTCTTCACAAACTTACCCATAGTACATCCCTTGCACTAATCTGACTGTGCAAGAGTACCCTTGGGAAGTCCAGTAGAAATTTGTTGCAAAATATTCAAAGCACCATGGTGAATATGGCCCAATCTCCTGTGCCATAATTCGCCCTCATCCCGACTAACCACTTCTTCTGCTTTGCCCACCATTGCAGCATAGCCATCTACCTCTAGCTTGTAGATATTCTTAATTCGAACCCTATCTCCTTGGTTTGACCCATTTTTTTATGTCGAAGGAAGGTTTTTCCCTCACTGAAAACAACATCATAACCTATGTCTTCCAACATTGCGACTGAGACCAAGTTCTTCTTCAGACCTAGAACATGCATGACATTCTTCAACAAGAATGCATTACTGGACTCCCTCTCAAAGGAAATGGTCCCAATTCCAGTCGCACTGTATCGACCATCGTCGCCCATCTATATATGCATCTGGAGGTCCTTCTCCTCCAAGTCACTAAACAACTCTTTGTCTCCAGTCATATGGAAAGACGCACCATTATCAAGATACCACACCGATCCCATGTAGCTTGAAACCAAGCAAGCGATCAAGGAGAAATAAAGCTCAAATTGCAAGGCTAAGGCCTCTCCAGCTGCAGATCCAGCATCCTTCTTGTTCTTCTTCTTCTGTGGACAGTTAGTGGTGAAATTTCCATGCTCGTGACAGTGAAAACACATCACTTTGGACAAATCCTGCTTCTTGCCTTTAGCACCAGATTTTGAAGAAAATTTCTTGCCCTTCCCTTTCCTTGCTTTGGCAGCCAAAGTGAAATTCTCTTCATCTTCATTCTTTGATGAAGATCCATCCCTGGTACCCCGCCTTATCTCCTCCTGCACAAGATCCGACCAAAGTCGCTCCCATCCCAACAGTTTCTCCCGTCCATTGACAGAGTCTTCGTAGCTATGCCAACTCTTCGAAAACCCAAGGAGAGCCAAGCTCACCAAGTCTTCTTCATCAACAGTAACCCCCACACTTCCTAGTTCATCCTTGCAATGGACAAACTTCGTGAGGTATTTTGGAATACTGTCGCCTTTCTCCATTTTTATTTTTCTGAGCTTGTCTTTAAGCACCAACTTCCTCTGGTCACTTCTGCTTTGGAACAAGTCTATAAAAGCCTTCCACATTAAGAGTGGAGTGGCTTTCCCATGAAGGCTGGACACAATATGTTCCTTCACACCTTCCAACAGAATCCTTCTCGTCTTTGTTGTCTTCTTTTTCCATGCATCAAGTAATGCAGCATCGCTAGATCCCGGCTTAGGAACATCGCTATCGATGAACTCCTTCATCCCATTATCCTCCAACACCACCTCCATCCTGTCCTTCTAGGCTATTTTATTCGAGCTCCCATCAAGGGCATACTCCAATCTCAACCCGTTGAAAGACATTTCAGTGTATACTTGATTTCTGCACCAATAATCTTCTGTAGCAAATTCGAATTGTCCACCAGCACAAACTCACTTCACAATTGCAATCTTCAATCAACAATCCTCTGATACCATGTAGAAATTATATGCACTAAGAATGCATATGTCCTTGATTCACTTGATCTCACACTATTTAAATTTATGCAAAATACTGAATCAATTCCACTTGTTAATCTTTTGCAGAAAAATTAATTGCACACACATGTGAAGCATAAACAAAAATAATCAATCGCACATAACACAGTTTTTTACCGAGAAAGCCTGAAGCTAAAAACCCCAACTATATATTATGTAACATGAAGATCATATGACAATCTCATACAAATCTTATCAAGCTCTCAGTACAGTACAATCATCATACACTAATCAGGACCAATCTTGCAAATCCATGCACCGATCTTTGCCTCCTGCTAGCCTGCCTTTGCGATCTATAAATAGACTTCGCCCAATATTCTAAAAATAGAATTTCATCTATTTTTCCAACTTGATAAACCATCCAAAAATAGCTCAACTTCTGAAATATGATCATCATGTCTAAAAATAGGCATATTCTAAGAATAGACTTGCGCAAAAAATAGCCTACGGGCCCACTTAGTGAAGGTGAGTCTTTTCACTAAGCTCATCATCTTGTTGAATCTCAATAGGTTTGCTTGTATAACCAGATTTTCTGTACAAAAATTATGCCTTACTTGGGTTGCTGACTCCTTTTAATAAATCCTCCAATAGACACCTTTCATCAAGGTAATACCTCTTGTTTCATCAGACCTTAAACATTCAAAGAGCAGTATATTTTCACCCAATAAAGGAGAATGATGTTTTCTCTGAAAAATACTCCTTGCAGCTCCTTGTGCAGTTTTGGAGAAATAACTACCCTTTTCTCTGTGTCACTAATGAAAACATGCTCTTAAAGAAATAAGTGCCCATTTTCTATGTGTCACCAATATAATCTTCAATTTGGAGAAATAGCTATTAACCCGAAAAGAGTAGCTATTATTTTATTACTAAAATGACCCATAACTTTTGACACTAACCTGTTAGCCACCTACAAATTTTGTTATACCAAGAGGTGGCTAGACTTTTGTCTTCAAGCCTTCAAGAGATAGTTTCCTTTCAAAACCTATCATCTTTTGAAGTCTCATGATATTCTTTTTTCCCTAAGTTAATCTTCACTGTTGCTTCCCTCATAAACCTAAAAAATCTGTTGTTTGCCTGAAGAAAAAACTGCTGAAAAACCCCATTTTCCATCATTATTATCCCTACAAACACTCATAATTAACCTTCATTTTTCATCCCCTTCTCCCCATAAAATCCCTCCATTTTCCTCACTTTAACCTTCAAAATCACTTCAAGACCCTTTTAAAAGCATTTGGTCTCCTTCCATTTGTTTTAAGAAGCCTTTTTCCACTATCGGAACCCCCCAATTGGTTTAAAAATTCTTTTTTTAGCCTAAAAATTGCTTATATTTCATTACATAGAATTTTAGCCCCCGAGGGCTTAACTTTCAAAATCCCCGCTTCTCATAGGATCGGCAGCCCCGCAACAGGGCGCTAAGGGCCTAAAAATCCTCTTCTAACCCGTAAAAACCTTTTTCCTCCTTTGTATTTTATGAAAATCTGGCTTTCCACTATGTTTTGATAAGTCCGATAGTTCAAAGTTTTGATGAAGATTGACCATTGATCTGAACTGATCAATGATCGTCTGTCAATCGCATCGCAAACAAACATGCCAACCTTTGTTATTTTCCTTTCTTTTCCTCTGATTTTGATTGGCCCCTTTTCTTTTGAAACCCTTGATCCCTTCGTTTCTTCACAAAACCATATCCCCGCAATCGAGCGCTAAAAACACTAAAAAACATGTCCAAACCCTTTGTTTCCTTTATTTTTCATAAACCCGACGATATGTTTTAAAAACAGATCTCCACTGTCAATCTCTGCAAGATCAATGACCGTCGGCACATCGCATCATAGTTTTTCATTGGATGCGTTTAAATATTTTTATTTCCCCCTCTGATTGCCAACCTTGCGATGGTTTCCCAACCGTCGATCTGTTCCACCATACCCAGATCTGATGGTCCACATTGCTCTGTCCCAAAGCCCGCATACCCGCCTTTGGCATCCATGACTTAATCTCCGTCGTTGATCTGGTTCTAAGATCAACGACTCCAATCTAATCATAGAGTAAAAAATATTTATGCCATTCCTCTCTCCTCCTCTGATTGTGATCATTGCGATTCAATCTGGACAGTTGAAAACCACAAGAACCGACGGCCTAGATTGATTTCCCTCCACCACAGCCCTCCGATATTCAAACCCACAAATTAATCCCGACCGTAGATCTCTTTAAGATCTAACGGCCCTCGTGTAATCGCATCGCAAAAACCATTGCGCCTTTCCTCTCTCCCCTGCCGATTTGCGATCTCGCGATTGGATCTAGGCTGTCCATTTCATAGATCCGGCGGTCCAGATTAAAACTTGACACCCTTGGTTATTTTCATAAAACCCGCTGTGTAAATTCGTTCTGTGAAGATCCGCCGTTGATCTCTGCAGATCAACGATCCATAATTACCCATTCTCTGCCCGACCCTTGCCTCATATTTTATTTCATTAACCCTAAGATTAAATCTGAGCTATTGATCTATTTCATCCAACGGTCCATATTTAACCCAGTAGGCCCAACTCATTTGGGACCTGTCGCCCTCGTGATCAATCCTAGTCGTTCATTCCCTGATTCGACGGTCAAGATTAAAACCGCCTTGACCCTGCCCCACCTTTTTTCGCCAGTGCATCTTATCTCCATCGCGCTCTCCTCACGACCGTTCGATCGAATGCCCCAAATCTAATGGCCAGCACGTGGTTTCGCGTAATTGTGAGTCCGAAGGTTAATGTTTTAAAATTACGCGATATGGGTGGTTTTAAAAAGCCATGTGTCGGCCACTAATGCATATCGCATTCCAAAAGGAAAAACCACCTTTCCATCTTTTCACCACGTAACACCAGTGGTTTTGGTCACAAAAACCACCTTACCCCATTTACATTACATCCCCTCAGTTTTAATCTCCACCGTTGATCTCTGAGATCTAACGGTCCCAGTTTAATCCAACCATTCAACCATCGCCCTCCACCCATCCTCCAAAGGAATTCATAAAACAACCTCCGTCGTTGATCTCTAGTTGTTGATCTCATCCGACGGCCCAGAATTATTCCGAAACCCCAAATTTCATTTAACTCTTTGTTCCTTCCACCAAAGGTTTTCGACCAATTTCCTTTGCAAATTCTTCCATTTTATTATAATGTTGCCTCTCTACATTATATGTTCTTGATCAATCTCGACCATTGATCTTTGCAGATCAACGACCCGGACTTAATCTTCGCCACCATTTATCCATCGCCTCCCCATCTAACCCAGCGAGCAATCCTCGCCATTGGATGCTTTCATCCAACGGTCACAATCTAACCTAAACCTCTGAAGCAGTCTGAACCCTTCCCCGCAGGATTTTTTCTAATTTTTCTTTGTTGTGCAGGTTTTAATGGTTTTTTCAATTGTTTTAAAAGAAAATTGAAGGTCGGGGATGATGATCCCCCATGCCTTTATGTGTGAAGGAGATCATTCTGCAGGGTTTCCCATCAAGGTTTACTGGTGCCTCATGAACACTGGCCACATTATAAGAGCCCTCTGTACACCTGCGCAGCAACAAAACATAGCATACATTAATCAAACAAAGAGTGTCAGTATCCAGCGATAAAATCAAAAGCAGAAAACATGTTTGAAGATTGTTAACACAGTTTTGGAAGGATTAAGGCATTAATTTGATTAATCAAAGACCTGATCCACGATTGAAGACATCTTGAAGACCAGAAGACAGAAATTAGACTTCATTAAGCCTAAAACACAGAACTCAAGTAAATTAAAGGTGTTTTAGGTTAAAACAATAATATCTATCAGTCTGAGAAGCCTCCACTGCCACATCAGAGGCTAATTGAATCCTCAACTACTACCAAAATACACCTACAGCCTCAAAGCAATCAAAGAAGGCCTACTTATTTCTTAAACAGAAGATATTTGCATAAAGACAGCTGAGCAGTTATTACCAAAGAAAGAATAAATTCTCAAACTGTCAGCAGAGTTATTACAAAGATAAGAAATAGGCCTCGAAGTCAATATTTTTTCCTTTTGAGTTTAAAAGACGAAAACAGATTAAATAAACAAAATCATAATTCAATGCTCTCCTGCCTTAGGCCTTGCATGGTTTTCGAGGTTTGGAGCTGCATTTAGTGTAGAATTTATTGCATTTCAAACCAAAACTCCTTCACCTACTCATTTCTTCTATAAATACTTCTGAAGAAGATGAGATACATGTTGGTTGATCACTAGTTGTAATACTGAAACTCTCTGAATAATACATAGTCTGTTGAAGTTGAAGAAGAAATTGAAGTCTTGGAAGCCCTGATGATGTTGTTGCATGCTTGTTCTTGATAAGGCTCTACCATTGGATCCATGAGCTTGGATGTTGGAGAAGTACTCTAAACTATTTAATGTTTTCTCCTATTTTCATTTTGTTCCATAATTTCTTACTACAGTAGGATGAAATTTTTAGGCTAAGAAATGACTCCTGGAAGCACCTTAGACCTGTTTATCCTTCACTGTTTTATTTTTTCTTCTGCTGAGGTATTTTAGAGTCTTTAATCTCTCTCTTTAGTCCTCATGCTTGTTTATTTCTCTAATAGTTCGAATAGTTGGTTTCAGCATGATTTATGGTTCTCCTTGCTTGTCTACTTCCACTTAAAGTTTGTTTTTGAAGTCTCCCTTTGAAGTATCTTTGTTTATAGTGAGCCAAGGAGGTCTGTTTTGATCATGCCCTTTGTCCTTATTTAAAAAGTGGTCTTAAAGGTATTTTATAGTTGTAATCATAGATGTATTAGGTGTTCCCTCTTCTATGACTGCAATTATCAGTAAATCTTTTATGTTTTTCTAAGTCATTTGAAATAAAATCTTTTAGGAAATAGGATGTGCTCCCGAATCTTAGATTTCATTTTAAAAGTTGTTTTGAAGTCATTATTTGCTTAAAGTGCGGTTTTTAGAATTTATGGTTAGCCCTGTCTATCAAATACCTCTTTATTGTTCAAGTTATGTTTTCAAATTCCCTTTGTTGAGAATTAAACTTCTCTTTTCTAAACCATTAATGTCCATCTCATTCATAAACTAAAGGATCTCGTGGCCAAGTTAGATTTGCCCTTTGATATCCCATATCCATTGATAAGTTTGTCATAACCTCTTTTTGACTCCATTTCCCAATGAAACTGATACTCCTTCTTTCTACATGCCTTTCCTAGACCGTTCATATTCTATTGTATCAATTCAACCAAACAAACAAACAAAAACTTGCACTTAATAACTAGTCTAAAATCTATACTAAAAATCACACAAGTTAAACCTTTGCAAAACAAATAATTTGAGAGATCCCTCTCTGAGAACAGGAGGGCTAGATCCTGGAACTCTAAAGATTGGTTTGATGTTGCCTTGTCTTTTGATTTTCCAAACTATCAAAACACGGGAGACCAACATAATGGCGATCACGGTGGGACCCTTAGTAAAATCTTTAAAACAAAACACTCACTGTCCGGTATAACATAAGTAGCCTTCGTCAAGCACTACCTAAAAAAATGGTAATCATGATAGGACTTATTTGGATCAGTGACAAAACTAAGTAACCCTTAGGATTCTCATAGAACCTTATCAAACCTTGAAGGAATCAATTACCAAGCCATAAGAGTGAACTCTGTATGTTTAAACACCTTAGCTAAGTGTTAAATCAGATTTAGGACACTCTCATAACCCATAGGACTGAAAAAACTCAGAAAAACCCAAAAATATTTCATTTTGGCTTCAAAACAAACTTGGTGGTGGAACCATTCAATATTTTACCTTCGTAGAAGCTAAAACGTTTCCACCTGGCGACTCCACTAGCCCCAGTAGGCCTATTACTCATCTAGGTCTCTAGATCTCTTTAGGACTGCGTTAACCAGCGTTGAAGAAATTTAAGAAGCCTAGTCCCATACTAGATAAGACATCGTGAGAGGTAAAACTCCCAAAAAAAGTCCCTAAAACTTTAACCTCTCTCATTTTTGAAAAGCAGTGTGGCTTCACATAGGATCAACAATGGATCCCATCCAGACCCAAATCCTCCTTTAATAGTTGACAATCCAGAGAGAATTCTGTGGCAGACTTCTAAGTCTAGAAAATCAGCTGCTAATAGGAGCCTTTTAAGAACAAAATATGTCCCCGAAAACCTTGTTGACTTAGAGGATTTACACTTTGATTTACATCGTACAAAGAACATCTTTAGAACTAGATCTCAAGGTGATTTAAATCAAACTAATCTTGACATTGCATATTTGCAACAGAGCTTTAGTAGAGAAGCCTCACCTTCCACACCTCCTGATTCATAGCTTCTTCACCACTTTAGCCTTTTCCATAAAAAATATGTTCAAAACCAGTTTGCTGGTCCAAGCGTTTCTTCCACTCCAATCCATACTACCACTATTCAAAACACTCCATTTCAGCCCACTTTCCCCCTTATAAATCCACCTCTTGTAAATCCACCTTTCTTTCCAGCCATGGCAACATGGTATGCCCCATTAGTGTTACCACAACCTCTGCTTCCCTTACCAAATGATTATTAATCAAAAATTCCTCATTTCACTACAAAAGAGTCTACAACAGCTCAACATCATGTAGATAGGATGGAAGATGCTTTTGATTACATGGAGATAGAAGAAGAAACCGTTAAGATGAGGATCTTCGCCAAAATTTTAGGAGGAGATGTAAAGAAGTGATTTAAAAATTTACCTCCTAACAACATCAATGATCTCCCTGCTTTGTATCAAACATTCATAAATAAATGGGAACTCAAAAAGAACCCTCTCCAAATACTAGCAGAGTATAGCAGCCTTAAAAGAAATCAAGGAGAGAGCGTTCATGACTATTCCACTAGGTTTAACAGTGTTTACAATGCTCTTCCACCTCACATGAAACCTCCCCAAGGCATGGCCTTTGTAGGATACCCTAAAGGTTTTGATGTTGAAATGGCTTATCAGCTAAGGGAGAGAGATTACTTAACTCTGGAAGACATGCAGAGAGGAGATATGAGTGTATAAGCAAACATAATTGAGAAAATAAATAGGTTGAGATCAGAGAAAAGGGTAACTTATAAAGATGACATTGCACCCTCAACCTCAACTTCTGACACTAAAATTGATAACCTAGTGAAGTTAATAGAGAGGATGCTTGAAAAAATCAACTTGAATGACAGAGTACCACCAAGAGAACCTCAAAACAACCAAAATAGAAACAGAAATCAGAATTATAGAAGAGAAAACAATCAAGATAAACAAAAATAAAGTGACCAACAGATTAGACCTCCTTCAAAAAAAATTATGTAGATCAATATGAGGAAGATAGGGAGATCGAAAGGTTGGGAGAAGGTCATGTGAACTTGATTGGATCAGACAGTGGGGATGATGTTTTCCTCACTAAATAAGAACAAGGTTTCTTCTCCTCTGATCAAAATACAAACACCTATGAAGACTCTGATGATTATAGATTGGGGTTTGAAAATGCAATCATGGAGGTGCACAAACAATATGATCTTAGGAGCAAAGGGAACGTAGATAATTCAAAGGATAAAAACACTAGTACTGCTATCAAGAAAAACATAGAAACTCAGCCTAAGAAGACAGCAAAGAAAACCAATATTTTGGCTAGGAAACCAGATTCAAATAAAGAGAAGAGCAGCCAGCCAAATGTTGAACAAAACATCCCTAGCACCTCAGCTAGTGGACCTAACAAAACTGTCCCAATTACCAGTCCAAACAAAGTTCAGCAAATCAAAATTCCTGAAAGGAATTCAATTGAAAAAACAGATGTAAATATGAACAAGTCAATTTTTCCTTTCAGCCTTGAGGGAGATATTGCAAAGATAAAAATTACCATCCCCCTAGCTGAACTAGTAATCCAAGAAGTGTACAAAAACCGAGTTTCAAAAGCTTTAAACTTAGGAAGTTATACTAATACCTTAAACTTGACAGATGACAAGCCTGAGTTGTTATTTGGTCCAGAAGTTGAAGGAAAATACCAAGAAGGAGTTGTTCCTCCCTTCTATGTTAATTTGAATATACATGAGAAAATTTTACACAATGCCATGTTAAACTCCGGAGCTTCGCATAATCTTATGCCCAAGGTAGTAATGGAAAGCTTAGGCTTAGAAATTACTAAACCATACAAGGATTTGTATTCCTTTGATTCAAGTAGAGTCAAATGTTTGGGTTTAATCAAAGATTTATGTGTTAACTTATCTCAAATCCCTTCTAAGAGTCTAGTTATGGACATAGGTGTAGCTGACATTCCCCCTAAGTATGGCATGCTTTTATCAAGATCATGGGGAGCCAAACTTCAGGGAATCCTTCAAATGGACATGTCTTATGCCACCATCCCTGTTTTTAACCAAAACAGAATATTATACAGGGAATCTCACATGAAATACATGGTGAGCAACATAGATAAACCAAATAACTCTCCCATCTATTCTATTCAATCAATTTTTTATTCCTTTATTTTGTACAATGAAGATGAAATCACTCAACAAGATAAGGAAAACGTAGACCCAATCAGTTTATCAGAACAATCAAAACTTCCCTCAAATCAAATTCAAAACATTGAAAATCAACAGCAACAAGAGAATGAAAATAAAGCTGATATACTTTGGACAATAAACTTTGATGGATCTTGTAATAAAAAAAGTGCAGGGGAAGGTGTGTGGATTCAAAATACAAATCAGAGTTTTTCATATAAATTGGATTTCCCATGCACCAACAATATTGCTGAGTATGAAGCACTTCTCCTAGGCTTACAATTGCTTAAACAATTAGAAGCCCAAAAGATATCAATGTTAGGAGATTCTGAACTTATCATAAGACAAATCAAAGGAGAATATTCAGCTAGAAATACAAGGCTTAGGTAATATCAGAATGTTGCCCTTGATTTATTGAAAACCTTTGAAAAGTAGAACTTATTTTCATTCCGAGAGCACTAAATCATCTAGCAAATGAACTTTATTTCAATGCCAGCAACTGCCAAATAACTGAGATAAATGAGCAGCTTAGTGTAAAGGTAAAACACAGGCCTGAAGTGCCTGATAACGAATATCACTGGCAAGTGTTTGATTCTGACAAACACATTGATGATTTCTTAAAATCAGAAAATGATTTTTCCATACCAATATCAGAAATCAGTCGTAAAGAAAAATGTTTGTATATCGAACAAATCCCAGAAGTTGAAATAACGCAATCTACTGATATGAATCACTGTGAGAATCCTTTTGAAGTAGAATTAATTAACAACGTAGACCAGGAAGACTTGGAAGCTCTACAATGCAAGAGTGATACAATTCCAAGAGGTCTCACACCTTTAGAACACCTTTTCTACTTTAATGATGTAGCCAAAGAAACAAGAATGGAGCATGTGGAAACAAATGTAGAAGAACATAACATAGGCAGCCTAGCAAAACCCAAGATGATTAAACTATCCAGCACTCTCCTAGCTCACATAAAATCGAAATACATAGAGCTTTTCAAGGAGTTTAAAGATGTTTTTTCTTGGGGATATAAAGATCTGAAATCTTATGATACTAGCATTCAGCACAAGATTCCTTTGAAGGAAAATCAAAAGCCTTTTAAACAAAAACTAAGGAGAATAAACCCTGTTCTATTACCTTTATTTAAGGCAGAAATTGAAAAGATGCATGATGTTGGGATCATAGTACCAATTAGATATTCAGAGCGGGTATCAAACTTAGTTTCTGTTAGAAAAAAGACAGGAGAAATCAGGCTCTGTATTGACTTCAGAAATTTAAATAGAGCCTCTCTAAAAGACAACTACCCCTTGCCAAAGATGGACCATATACTTCAAATGGTAGTTGGGTAAAAAAGGATATCACTATTGGATGGGTTCTCGGGCTACAACCAGGTGTTAGTGCTCCCAAGTGATCAAATCAAAACTGCTTTTACTACGCCTTGGGGCACTTTTATGTATGTCAAAATGCCTTTCGGATTGATGAATGCAGGGGCCACCTTCCAAAGGGCCATGGATATAGCCTTCTCTAAAGATATTGGCTATTTCATAATCATTTACCTTGATGACATAACCGTTTTCTCAAAAACTGATGAAAAACATTTAATTCACTTAATAAAAGTTTTTGAGAAATGTAGGAAATTTGGCTTGTCTTTGAATCCCAAGAAGACACTCTTTGGTCTCCAAGAAGGTAAAATTCTTGGTCACATAATTTCAGAAGAGGGAATCAAAATATACCCTAAAAGGATAGATGGCATATTGCAAATCAGCCATCCAAGAAGCCTCAAATAATTACAATATTTCATTAGAAAGATTAATTTTTTGAGGAGGTTTATCCCCAACCTTGCTGAGCTATTAAAAAACATTACAAACATTCTCAAGAAATATGTAGGTGTGAAATGGACTATGCAAGCTAAACAATCATTTGAATTGGTTAAACAAGCTCTTACTCAAACACCAGTCTTGATTAGTCCAGATTTCACCAAAGACTTTTATATCTTTTCTTTTGCATCTGAGCATACAATAGCTGTAGTTTTACTTCAAAAGAATGATTTGGGGCAAGAACAATCGATATCCTTCTTTATTAGGGCCTTAAGAGATGCTCCTCTCAAGTATAACATCATGGAGAAGCAAGCCTTAGCATTAGTGAAAGCATTAGAAGACTTTAGGGTCTATATTTTACACTCTCACATAATTGCTTTTGTTCCACATACTGTTGTCAAGGACATTCTAAGTCAAGACCCTAATGGTAAAAGGAGAAAATGGATTGCAACTATTCTTGAATATGACTTAGAAATCAGGCCCACCAAACTAGTTAAAGGGCAAGGATTAGCAAAACTTATGGCCGAGTCTAACTTCCAAGCACTAGATATGAACATGGTAGATGTATTGGAAGAAGTAGAAGAATTCATTTCCCCTTTCATTAAAGACACATTTCTGAATTCTCCTTGGTATGCTGACATTATTTATGTGCTTTTATATTTAAATGCCCCTCATTCTTTGTCTAAAACTAAAGCTAGATTTTTGAAACAAAAAGCTTTGAGTTATTGCATCTTAGATGGGGTATTATAATGGAAAAATGTTGTTGGAATTTTGCTTAAATGTTTACTTGAAGATGATGCAGGAAAGATCATGCATGAGTTGCATGAAGGAGAATGTGGAGAACACCTCTACTGGAAGGCCACAGCAAACAAAATTCTTAGATCTGGTCACTATTGGCCAACCCTTTTCCCAGACACTTAGAAGTTAGTCATGTCTTGCCATAAGTGTCAAATTTTTGATGGCAAAAGAAAACTCCTTCCCTTACCATTACATCCTATCAGAGTTGAGGCACCTTTTCAACAATGGGGTTTATACTTCATTGGGGAAATTCACCCATCTTCCTCAGCCCAACATAAGTGGATCCTCACGGCCACTGACTTCTTTACCAAGTGGATAGAAGCTATACCCTCTATAAATGCTAATGACTCTGTCATTATCAGGTTCCTTGAAACAAATATCCTATCCAAATTTGTTTTTCCCAGAAAAATCATAACAGATAATGTTGTTGCCTTTAAATCTAATAAAATGGTTGATTTTTGTCACAAATACCACATTACCTTGGGCCATTCTACTGCCTACTATCCCAAAGGAAATGGATTAGCTGAATCCTCCAATAAGAGCCTCATCAATATCATTAAAAATTTGTTGTAGAAGAATAAAAAATCATGGCACAGTAAACTGGTTCATGCCTTATGGGCTGATAGATTAACTACAAAGAAGTCAATAAATATGTCCCCCTATCAGCCGGTCTATGGCATGGATGCAGTCTTTCCCACTTCATTAGGAGTTCCAGTCATGAAACTCCTTCAAGAAGTGCAGATTGAAGAGAATGATATGCAAAGAAGAATCAACCAAAAAATTCATTTACAGCAAACTAGAGAAGAAGTCTATGAAAGAACATAGTTAGTCCAAGAAAATATCAAGAAACTCTTTGACAAAAGGACTAAGGCAAAAAATTTCCAGGTTGGAAATGTTGTTCTTAAGTGGGATTCAAGAAGGGAAGAGAAGGGAAAACATGGCAAGTTTCAAAACTTGTGGAAAGGGCCCTATATTATTCATGCTGAGAGGGGTCACAATGCATTTTTCTTGAAAGAATTGAATGAAGAAGATCTGTATGGAGGTCCTGTCAATGGCAGGATGCTCAAGCATTACTTCTGCCAAGAGTCTTGATTTTTAGAGATTTTTTACTTTCCATTATAAATATCATTGTTAAGCATTGCATTCAAAGTTAGAAAAATAAAAATACAAAAACAATAGAAAGAAGAAAAGAGGGCAGATTGTAAAACAAGAAAGGTACAGCCACATACCAAAATGAGAAATAAAGTCTGAAAGTGTGCAAGCTCAAATGCCACTCCTAAAAACACTCTTTTGGTTAGTCATACAGCCTAATCATGACTAATTAGTTTTTAATTTACTGTTGATAGGTTAATGAAATAGATTTTCCAAACATCTTAATCTTGGCTTATCAGTAGGGTAGATTAGGATAGAAAAAAAGGTTCAAACAAGCTCAAATTTTGAACCTATGAGATAGGAAACAAACTGGTTCTAATATGCCCAAAACTTGAACGAGGAAAGAAAGAGAGATAGCTCAAACAAATTTAAAAACAGAGCTGAAGAAACAATGAAGGAAGTTTTTAATTTTTCGGATCTTAAGCCTTTGCTATTTTGCTTTACTTTTTCTGCAAATAATAATCTATGTGCAGCTTGTTTTTATGCCATAGATCACAGCAAGTCAAATAGCTTAATCTTGGCTTGACTGTTTTTAAATTTATTGTCTTAGAAATTAGAGAACAAAGGTCTGTCGGACAGTCTAATCCTGATAGATAATAGTTAGGTAGAGAATTTATGAATTCAACTGCTTAATCTGGATTCATGGAGAAATAAGGTTAGACTTAGATTAGCTTCCTGTTTTTCAAAAGAAAAAAATGTTGTTGAAGAGAGTTTGCTAGTCTAAATGCACTCTGAAAAGAAGAAAAAATGTTAGGATTATGAGGAATGGGTAGGTAGACTCGTTGTTTTGACAGGATTCCATTGTTCTAAATTGCTGCAGAGATCATCAAAAAGAAAGGATGCTGCCCAATGGATTAAGACACTAGTTTAATGAAAGCCAGAGATTTGCAGCTAAGGTTCTAAACACCTAAAAGAACCAGATGTCTTCCCCAAGTGGAGCCACTGTTAGCCACCTATAAATTTTGTTATACCAAGAGGTGGCTAGACTTTTGTCTTCAAGCCTTCAAGAGATAGTTTCCTTTCAAAACCTATCATCTTTTGAAGTCTCATGATATTCCTTTTTCCCTGAGTTAATCTTCACTATTGTTTCCCTCATAAACTTGAAAAATCTGTTGTTTGCCTGAAGAAAAGACTGCTGAAAAACCCCATTTTCCATCATTATTGCCCCTACAAACACTCATACTTGACCTTCATTTTTCATCCCCTTCTCCTCATAAAATCCCTCCATTTTCCTCACTTTAACCTTCAAAATCACTTCAAGACCCTTTTAAAAGCATTTGGTCTCCTTCCATTTGTTTTAAGAAGCCTTTTTCCCCTATCAGAACCCCCCAATTGGTTTAAAAACTCTGTTTTTAGCCTAAAAAACGCTTATATATCATTACACAAAATTTTATCCCCCGAGGGCTTAACTTTCAAAATCCCTACTTCCCATAGGACCGACAGCCCCGCAACCGGGCACTAAGCGCCTAAAACTCCTCTTCTAACCCGTAAAAACCTTTTTCCTCCTATGTATTTTATGAAAATCCGACTTTCCACTATGTTTTGATAAGTCCGATAGTTCAAAGTTTTGATGAAAATTGACCGTTGATCTGAACCGATCATCGATCGTCGATCAATTGCATCGCAAACAAACATGCCAACCTTTGTTATTTTCCTTCCTTTTCCTCCGATTGTGATTGGCCCCTTTTCTTTTGAAACCCCCGATCCCTTCGTTTCTTCACAAAACCATAGCCCCGCAATTGGGCGCTAAAAACACTAAAAAACATGTCCAAACCCTTTGTTTCCTTTGTTTTTCATAAACCCGACGATATGTTTTAAAAACAGATCTCCACCGTCGATCTCTGCAAGATCAATGGCTGTCGGCACATCACATCAGAGTTTTTCATTGGATGCATTTAAAGATGTTTATTGCCCCCTCCGATTGGCGACCTTGCGATGGTTTCCCAACCGTCGATCTGTTCCGCCATACCCAAATCTGACGGTCCACATTGCTCTATCCCAAAGCCTGCATACCTGCCTTTGGCATCCATGACTTAATCTCCACTGTTGATCTGGTTCTAAGATCAACGGCTCCAATCCAATCGCAGCGTAAAAAATCTTTGTACCATTCCTCTTTCCTCCTCCGATTGTGATCATTGCGATTCAATCTGGACCGTTGAAAACCACAAGAACCGACAGCCCAGATTGATCGCCCTCTACCGCAGCCCTCCAATATTAAAACCCATAGATTAATCCCGACTGTAGATCTCTCTAAGATCTAACAGCCCTCGTGTAATCGCATCGCAAAAACCATTGCGCATTTCCTCTCTCTCCCGCCAATTAGCGATCTCGCGATTGGATCTGGGCCGTCCATTTCATAGATCCGACAATCCAGATTAAAACTTGACACCCTTGGTTATTTTCATAAAACCCATTGTGTAAAGACATTCGGTGAAGATCTGCCATTGATCTCTGCAGACCAACGGTCCACAATCACCCATTCTCCGCCCGACCCTTGCCTCATATTTTATTTCATTAACCCCAAGATTAAATCTGAGCCGTTGATCTGTTTCATCCAACGGTCCATATTTAACCCAGTATGCCCAACTCATTTGGGACCTGCCGCCCCCATTGATCAATCCTGGCTGTTCATTCCCTTATTTGACGGTCAATATTAAAACCGCCTTGACCCTGCCCCACCTTTTTTCTCCAGTGCATCTTATCTCCATCACGCTTTCCTCACAACCGTCTGATCTAACGCCCCAGATCTAACGGCCAGCGCGCGGTTTCGCGTAATTTTGAGTCCGAAGGTTAATGTTTTAAAATTACGCGATATGGGTGGTTTTAAAAAGCCACATGTCGGCCGCTAACGCATATCGCATTCCAAAAGGCAAAACCACCTTTCCCTCTTTTCACCACGTGACACCAGTGGTTTTGTTCACAAAAACCACCTTACCCCATTTAAATTACATCCCCTCAGTTTTAATCTCCACCGTTGATCTCTGAGATGTAGCAGTCCCAGTTTAATCCAACCATTCAACCATCACCTCCACCCATCCTCCAAAGGACTTCATAAATCAACCTCCGTCGTTGATCTCTGGTTGTTGATCTCATCCAACGGCCCAGAATTATTCCGAAACCCCAAATTTCATTTAACTCTTTGTTCCTTCCGCCAAAGGTTTTCGACCAATTTCCTTTGCAAATTCTTCCATTTTATTACAATTTTTCCCCTCTACATTATATTTTCCCGATCAGTCTCGACCATTGATCTTTGCAGATCAACGGCCCGGACTTAATCTTTTCCACCATTTATCCACTGCCTCCCCATCTGACCTAGCGAGCAATCCTCGTCGTTGGATGATTTCATCCAACGGTCACAATCTAACCTAAACCTCTGAAGCAGTCTGAACCCTTCCCCGCAGGATTTTTTCTAATTTATCTTTGTTGTGCAAGTTTTAATGGTTTTTTCAATTGTTTTAAAAGAAAATTTAAGGCCGGGGATGACGATCCCCCAGGCCTTTATGCGTGAAGGAGATCATTCTGCAGGGTTTCCCATCAAGGTTTACCGGTGCCTCATGAACACTGGCAACATTATAAGAGCCCTCTGTACGCCTGCGCAATAACAAAACACAGCATACATTAATCAAATAAAGAGTATTAGTATCCAGGGATAAAATCAAAAGCAGAAAACATGTTTGAAGACTGTTAACACAGTTTTGGAAGGATTAAGGCATTAATTCGATTAATCAAAGACCTGATCCACGATTGAAGACAGTTTGAAGACCAGAAGACAGAAATTAGGCTTCATTAAGCCTAAAACACAGAACTCAAGTAAATTAAAGGTGTTTTAGGTTAAAACAATAATATCTATCAGCCTGAGAAGCCTCCACTGCCACATCAGAGGCTAATTGAATCCTCACCTACTACCAAAAGACACCTGCAACCTCAAAGCAATCAAAGAAGGCCTACTTATTGCTTAAACAGAAGATATTTTCATAAATACAGATGAACAGTTATTACCAAAGAAAGAATAAATTCTCAAACTGTCAGCGGATTTATTACAAAGATAAGAAATAGGCCTTGAAGTCAATCTTTTTTCCCTTTGAGTTTAAAATACGGAAACAGAGTAAATAAACAGAATCATAATTCAATGCTCTCCTGCCTTAGGCCTTGCATGGTTTTCGAGGTTTGGAGCTGCATTTAGAGTAGAATTTATTGCATTTCAAACCTAAAGCTCCTCCACCTCCTCATTTCTTCTATAAATAATTCTGAAGAGGATGAGATACAGGTTGGTTGATCACTAGTTGTAATACTGAAACTCTCTGAAATAATACATAGTTTTTTGAAGTTGAAGAAGAAATTGAAGTCTTGGAAGCCCTAATGATGTTGTTGCATGCTTGTTCTTGAGAAGGCTCTATCATTGGATCCATGAGCTTGGTTGTTGGAGAAGTATTCTGAACTGTTTAATCTTTTCTCCTGGTTTCATTTTGTTCCATAATTTCTTACTACAGTAGGATGAAAGTTTTAGGCTAAGAAATGACTCCTAGAAGCACCTTAGACCTGTTTATCCTTCACTATTTTATGTTTTCTTTTGCTGAGGTATTTTAGAGACTTTAATCTCTCTCTTTAGTCCTCATGCCTGTTTATTTCTCTAATAGTTAGAATAGTTGGTTTCAGCATGATTTATGGTTCTCCCTGCTTGTCTGCTACCACTTAAAGGTTGTTTTTGAAGTCTCCCTTTGAAGTATCTTTGTTTATAGTGAGCCAAGGAGGTATGTTTTGATCATGCCCTTTGTCCTTGTTTAAACAGTGGTCTTAAAGGTCTTTTATAGTTGTAATCATAGATGTATTTGGTGTTCCCTCTTCTATGACTGCAATTATCAGTAAATCTTTTATGTTTTTCTAAGTCATTTGAAATAAAATCTTTGAGGAAATAGGATGTGCTCCCAAATCATAGATTTCATTTTAAAAGTTGTTTTGAAGTCATTATTTGCTTAAAGTGCGGTTTGTAGAATTTATGGTTAGCCCTGTCTATCAAATACCTCTTTATTGTTCAAGTTATGTTTTCAAATTCCCTTTGTTGAGAATTAAACTTCTCTTTTCTAAACCATTAATGTCCATCTCATTCATAAAATAAAGGATCTTGTGGCCAAGTTAGATTTTCCCTTTGATATCCCATATCCATTGATAAGTTTGTCATAACCTCTTTTTGACTCCATTTCCCAATGAAACTGATGCTCCTTCTTTCAACCTGTCTTTCCTAGACCTTTCATATTCTGTTGTATCAATTCAACCAAACAAACAAACAAACACTTGCACTTAATAACTAGTCTAAAATCTATACTAAAAAGCACACAAGTTAAACCTTTGCAAAAAAAATAATTTGAGAGTTCCCTCTCTGAGAATAGGAGGACTAGATCCTAGAACTCTAAAGATTGGTTTGATGTTGCCTTGTCTTTTGATTTTCCAAACTATCAAAACACGGGAAACCAACATAACCTAAGTTAAAACAATAGTTTTAAATTCTTTTATGAACCTAAGACACAATACCACCTAAAAATTTTAAGAATCTTTTTGGTTTTGAGACTCTTTTTGGATTTTATTGAAGATGACTAGAACTTTGACATAGGCCAGGGAACAATAAAAATTTGAAAATAGTGATACAATGGTGGTTAGCCTAATAACATTTATAGTGATAACATGCACTAAGAAAAGAAGAGTAAAGGGGCTTTGGGGTGGGTCAAAGCCCCTTCATGAGTTGTAATGGGTTAAAGGGTAAACTAGGGGTCTCAAACCATGGCTTAAGGACCATAGTATGAGCACAAGAAAAGGTACAAGTAGAAGTATAGATTGAGTCAGATAAATAAATTAATATATAGATGAATGATAAGTGATTGATGATAGACTGAATCTATTGTAAGTTTTTGTGTCTGAAAGGCTCGTGTTGGATGTGTGCGTGGAGACCTTAGTCTAGTTGTGTGCAGACCCCGCTGGTTGTGTGTGTAGGCAGATCTGGTGAATTGTTAGGGTTTCTAAAGACTGAATGATAAAGAGATGTTTTGGCAATTCTATATATTGAATGCATCTGTGATTTTCTTTTGTATATGAATTCTGCTTCTGTGTATGATTTCTATTTTCTGCATATGATTTATGTTATCTATGATCGGATGAGGTTGTGTACCTGTTGTTATTGATGATGCGTAAATTATTTACATAGATCTGTTACTTTAAAGGTTGAATTACATTGTTAGAACAGTAAAAGGGATTCCGGATCTAATGCCTATGTGCGCGCACAGGGCTAACCTGTGTTAATTGACCTAGGTTTTTGGTTAGGGTTTCTGGTGAGCAAGACAGTTTGTTTAATAAGATAGATCTGAGGTCGCCCACTTCATTTAATTCTCTCTCAGGGTGTGGAAACTTGGTTCTAGCACCCCCCCATACTGCTTCAAGTAAGACTTTGTCCTGTGCAAGTAGGTCATTTCCGAAAGGGCCAGTAGTAAGAGGTTTTTGTTGGTTACGCACTAACTCTAAAACTGGGTCAGGACCCCTCAAGCCAACAATTTCCATGCTAATGATATTTGAAACATTTTACCTTCGACAAGTCTCACTGCTTTCCTACCTTTCCAGACTCCGATTTGGAATTGGATACCTTCCCTTTCCCTTTCCCTTTCTTTTCCTTTCCAGCCAAGGAACATTTCTCCTCGTGATCAGTCTTTGATGAGGATCCATCTCTGGTGCTCTACCAAATTTATTCTTGTACCAAAACAAACCATAGCCGCTACCAATCTGGTAGCTTCTCCCTCCCATTCACATATTCATGGTAGCTATGTCAGCTCTTGGGAAGGCCTAGAAGAGCTAGGCTCACCAAATCATCTGATGCAACAATTATCCCAATACTTCCAAGCTCATATCGACACTCAGTGAACTTTGTCAAGTATTTTTGGATCATGTTGCCTTTCTCCATTTTGACCTTCCTGAGCTTGTCTTTTAGCGCCATATTCCTATGGTCGTTGTTATTATGAAACAGATCTGTCAAGGTATTCCACATAGCATATGGAGTCACCTTCCCATGGAGACTCGAGACAATATAATCTCTAACTCCCTCTAACAATATCCTTCTAAACTTTGCTATATTATTCTTCCATGCATCAAGTTGTTGGGCATTTACTGCTGCAAGATGAGGAAAATCAGTATCAATGAATGCCTTCAGTCTGTTTTCCTCAAGCACTACCTCCATCCTTTCCTTCCATGCTATGTAATTTGAATTTCCCTCAAGGGAATATTCAAGTCTTATGCCATTGAAATACATCTTGATCTGTTGTTGGGTCTTGAAGAATAAATTTGCAAATTCGAACCTGTTCAAAAAGAACTCTATCCTTCTCTTATATTGTGACTCCTAGCGCTCTGATACCATGTAGAAAATATAACAACGGGATTAAAAATTATTTTGTAATGTGCTAAAACAAAATATTGAATCCTTCTATAATTTGTGGAAACAAAACACGATCGCATAATCACATAACAAGTAAGAGAAAGAAACAATCAATCACACAACAAAACATGTATCTGGGGAAAGAAAACTACCTAAAACCCCATTATCTGTATATTGTATAAATTTAAGGCCATGAAACAATAAGATGCTTTTCTCTCACTGAGAAACTCCCGCACTCTTCCAACTGTCTCACTTTGATCTAGGAAAAATCAGTCAAATTCTTAACCAATTCTCAGCCTCTGCTCAACCAGCCTTGCTCACGCATTCCTGGAGGAATTTCCACCAAATTAAATAGGAAATTCCTTGGAATTGATTGCACAATGCATCATAGGATTCCACATGACTCTATAACTGACCTGTACAATTTTCTACTTATACAACCGATAGTTATCATCCTTTCACCTCACTCTCAACTGGGCCTTCCTTAGAACTGACATGAAACAACTATTTATAGTGAATTATCAGTTAACTAACTGATCACTACTTGTGAATTAAATAAAATTTAATTCATTGGACCTCTCACTAGCTCATCTCTCAGTTAGAACTAGTTAAACTTATTTGAACTCAATTTCTTGAGTTAACTAATTATAGCTCACAAATAACTATAAATGGACCCCCTTAAATCATGGGAGAACTCTACATGCCTCCTTTTTTACCCTCAACTCGAATTTCCTAAACTAACTCAATCATTCCGACTTAGTTAACTAATTCAAGTTGTCATGAGATGAAATTACAATTTCTCTTCCAATTTAATTAAGGGAAAATTAAATCAGAAGCCCCCTTTATGTGCCATTTCTTGATGCCATTTCAACAAGTATAACTCGTTCTAACTGATGGAGTAGCTAGTGAGAGGTTCAGTGAATTAAATATGATTTAATTCACATGTTTTGATCAATCAGATAACTGATAATTCATTGTAAATAGTTGTTGCATGTCAGTTCTAAGGAAGACCCAGCTGATATTGGAGTTAAAGAGAAGTATACTATCCATTGTATAATTAGAAAATTTTACAGGTCATGCATGAGGTCAGCAGGATTCCTTGGTTGTATTGTGCAATCAATCATTGGGAATGCCCTAATTAATAGGGGCTCAATTTCCCTAGGGATTGCGCAAGCAAGGCTGAGCATTCAAAGGGAAGAAATTGGTTAATTAATGGACCAAAATTTCTTGGATCAGAGTGAGACAATTAGAGATAGTGCAGATAGATGTCAATACTGAGAGAAGAATTGTATCATTTCATATTCTTGACTTAATGCTATATACAGATAGTGAGGTTTTTATCTGAGAATCTTTGTGTCATGCAATTGAAATTCTTTCTCTTTCTTGTTCATGTGATTGTGTGATCGTAATTGGTTTCTCCAATTTGTAGAATAGATTCAAGTATTTTTTTAAGCATATTACAATATCAGTTGAATCTATGTGTATTTTCAACAAAAAGAGCGATAGGGGTGTCTTAGAAATAGAGTATTCATTATCCATACATTATTATAAATATGTATTACATATCTCTCAAATATTGTATATTTTAAACACTAAATAACACAACAAGAATAACATATAATACATGTATGAGTCAAAAATATATTTATCTTCTATTAATTCTGCATAATAGTGTTAGCTTTACATGATAGACATCACAATTATAATCTTCGTTACAAAAATGGTCAGAGTGTAACACAAATTCTCTATTTTTATTCTCTTAAAAGATTCTTTTTAAGGTATCTCTAAGAAGCCTCTCCTTTCCTATCTCTCTACATGAGGCAGACTCTTGGTGTGCTTACTTGAGGCACACGTTGCCTTGTTCGTTCCATTCAATCGCACCAATCTATAGTCAAATGTGTGTTTTATTCAATCACGGGCTTCACATTGTAGAGTGGTACCAAAACTTACAGTGTGAATGAGTTACAAACCTGGTAGTCCACCAAATGGTCTAATGTGATGCAAGTGCATTAGACTGAGCTCGATAAATGAAGAAAGTGAGCAGAGATTAACAATGTGGTGGAATGAACACATGTTAATGTTGGAAAATGAATTTTTGTTTTTTTATAGTTCTGAAAATTTAATTTAAGTGTAGGATTGGAGTACTAAGTTGAAGAGATAGAATTTAGGAGTTATTTCCATTGTCATAATTAGCCCACATGGTTGCATTTTCGACTTCCCTCATTTGAGAGAGAAAAGGAAACAAACCATTTGATGAAGTTAGTGAATAAACGGGGTATCAAATGGGATGAGGAGGATTTCTTCTCCTACCTCCAATTCTGTATGTTGAAAGTGAATGAAAATAATTTTTTTTCATCTATGTGTGTGTGTGTGTGTGTGTGTGTGTGTGTGTGTGTTTTATCTTCTTTGGTTTCCAATCAAACTGCGTATGTATTCATTTTAATTTCTGAATTCATTGTGACTACTCTTGAAATGTTATATGCCTTCCAAATAAGACTTTCAGCTATGGTTATTTGTGTGTTCCATATTTTGCGACCCTTAAAACTAATATGCAGTGCCTCTATTGTTTTTCACACAATGACTCATTCTTTCGATTGGAGCTCGAACCATTAAATTAAGTGAGTTGAATCCTTGATGAGGATAGGTGAGAGGCGAACATTCCTCGAGTTGGAAGATGAGTCTATGCATGGAGAATTTAGATTACAGAGGGAAAGTCATTTCACCTTCCCTAAAGTTCAAAAACAAATTTTTTTAGTGATACAAAATCATTTCGTAGAGCCTATAGGTTTTTAAAATAGTGCTACGAAATTATTCCGTAGCACCTACAGGTTTTCTGTTGTGTGCTACACATGAGGAATTTTGCACTGTGTTTTTTAGTCTAAATTTCCTTTTGGCCTGTGCATTGCTATCAATTTGTGGTATCATAGCCACTTCTGACATTGAGTTGTTGTCTATAGCATAGGGAGATGGCTATGCGAGCAAGGAGATCACAAGGTTGAGGAGGGAGAATCGTAGCTAATGCAAAACTCCGGGAAGAGATACAAAGGATACAATCTCATTTAGAGGGCATGGAGGAAGGTGGGAAATGATACCGTAAGGCTAAAGATGACAAAAAATTAGAGGAGGATGCTAGAGAAGAAATAACAAGACCTGTGGATGAAGCTACATAAGTTAAATTATTGAGGTCGGTGTTAAGCTCAAGTTCAAGACCAAAACCTAAATTCTCTACCTATGATGGCATCCTAGTAGCTGAAAATTTAATGGATTGGATCAATAAATTAGACAAGTATTTTGAGTATGGGTATATTGAAGAAGACAAGAGGGTTAAATTTATTGTAACTAGGTTGAAAGATCATGTTTCATTGTGGTGGGACAATGTGTAATATGAAAGGAGAAAGCATGGAAAACCATTGATAAAGAGTTGTGACAGGATGGTAGCAAAGATAAAGGTAAAAAATTTGTCGAATGACTATAATCTATCCCTCTACAGGAAGGTGCATAACCTCAAGAAAAGTTTTTTGACAGTTAGAGAGAATATTGAGGAGTTTTACAAGGTGAATTTGAGGGAAAGTTATGTAGAAGACACACCGAAGAAAACAACAAGGTAAATCAATGGTTTGAAGTTGGAGATTCAAGATGAAATAAACATGATTTCTCCCAGGATGATGGAAGAAGCATATAATTTTTCATTGAAGGCAGAAGATAAGATAACAAGGAAGGAGAATAAAATAAGAGGCCATGGTTTCACTAGAGGAAAAGGACAGACAACTGGAAGGGGGAAGACTCCAGCTCAAAATAATGATGCAAGTAACCCAAGGCAGCAAGGGAATCAAGAGAGAGAAGGTGACTCCAGTGGAGGAAGACATTACCAGATAGGTATAGGTAGAGGAAGAGGTATAGAGATTGTCTATCAATGTTATAAATGTGGGCAGCTGGGTCAGATATCTTTTGAGTGTCCTGAGAATGAGACAGTAGGGTAGAGAGATGCATATTTACCTCAACCAAAAGTAGAATAACCACAGGAACCTGTGGTAGAAAATGTACCAAAGATGAGGGGAGATTTAATGATAAACAAAGTCTTGTTGAAACCATACATGGAGACTACTAAACCAACTCAAAGAAGAGAATTTTTTAGGATCGTTTGCAATTCCCGAGGAAAGCGTTGCAAAGTGGTGATTGACAATAGAAGCACTAGAAATCTAGTTTCTAAATAAATGGTGGAAAGCCTCGGAATGAAAAGGTTGAACCACCCAACACCATATAAAGTTTCATGGCTGCAAAAATGTCACCAATTGTTGGTGAGTGAGTAGATCGAAGTGGAGTTCCAAATAGGCATACATAAGGATAAGAAAGTTTGTGACATCATGCCAATGGATGTCTACCACCTCCTTTTGGGTCAACCTTGGTAGTTTGATAGGAAAGTGGTGCAATATGGAGAGAACAACACTTACAAGTTTGAAAAGGATAGTATCAAGCAAACTCTTATACCATTGAAGGAGGAGAGTACAACTGGTATAAGTAACTCAAAAGCATTGTTGTCAGGAGGAAAATAATTTTTGCAACAAATGGAGAAAGAAGAGGTCAGTTATGCGGTGGCATGCAAAGAAAAGGCAATACTTCTACGCATTGAAATTTCAGATTTACCTGTTAATATTTAAGAGATGTTGCATGATTTTATTGATATTGTAGTAAATTATTTTCCAAGTGAGCTACCACCTAAGAGAAGCATCAACCATCACATAGACCCGATACTAGGAGCACGCCTTCTGAATAAAGTTGCTTACTAAATGACACCCAAGGAGAATGAGGAAATTAGGAAATAGGTTCAAGGACTGTTGGATAAAGGATTGATAAGGGAAAACTTAAGTCCATGTGTTTTCCATGCGATACTTAATCCAAAGAAGGATGGAGAATGGAGGATGTCCACAGATTCTAGAGAAATCAACAAAATTACAATTAGGTGTAACAAATTTCCATTTCCACGGATGGACGACATGATGGAATTTTTTAGTGGAGAAACCTAATTTTCAAAGGTTTATCTAAATATTGGTTACCATCATATCTGGATCAGAGAAGGGGACGAGTGGAAGACAAATTTCAAGACCAATAATGGACTATATGAATGGCTAGTCATGCCATTTGTACTAAAAAATGCACCAAGTACTTTCATGCAGTTGATGAACTAGGTCTTGAAGGACTTCATCAGTAAGTTTTTTATTTTTTATTTGGATGATATTTTTATTTTCACCCGAACAAAGGAATAACACCTTAGGCATGTAAATTATGTTCTAGAAAGGTTGCAATAAGAGAAATTGTTGATTAAATTGAAGAAGTGTACTTTCATGAGGTCTGAGTTGGTATATTTAGGATTTTTCATTTCAAAAGATGGACTGAAAATGGATCCAAAGAAAATAGAGGCAATTGTAAGTTAGCCTTCACCCACGAACATTCTTGAAGTTAGGAGCTTTCATGGCTTAGTTAGCTTCATAAAAAATTCATAAATAACTTCAGTGGTATTTGTGTACCCATCGTTGAAACAATCAAGAAAGATAGAAAACCATTTTGTGGACAACAACAACAGAGAAAAGTTTCCAGCTCTTGAAGAGGAAGATCACCAAGAAACCAGTGTTGAAACTACCTGACTTCAATAATATTTTCCAAGTCAAATGTGATGCTAGCAGAACAACCATTGGAGTAATATTGAGTCAAGAAAGTAAACTTGTTGCTTATTTCAATGAGAAATTAAATGATTCAAAATAGAAATAATCCTCTTATGTCAAGGAATTATATGTGATGGTTCAAGATTTGAAGCATTGGAGACATTATTTGATACCCAAGGAGTTTTTTCTATTCTCTGACAATTATGTGTTTTAGTATATAATGTAGCAACAAAATTTGAACCATAAACATGACAAGTGGGTGGGATTCCTACAAAGTTTCGCATTTGTTCTGAAACATGTGAGTGGGTAGAAAAAAAAGTAGTCGATGCTTTAAGCAGGAGGGGTTTGATCATATAGGAGTTACATGTACATATTTTGGGCTTTGATTATTTGAAAGACTTGTGTGATGATGACGTTGATTTGTGAGAGGCCTTAGAAGCATGCAAGAACCCTGTGAGTAGAGATAACATCCCATAGACAGATTTTATGTTGTAGGATGGTTTGTTGTTCACGAACAACCAATTATGTATTCCTCGTTCCTCTATGAGAAAGAATATGATACAAGAAAAACACAATGGAGGATTGGCAAGGAATTTTGGTGTGGACAAGACACTTGGGTAGCTAGAAAATTTTTATTTCTGGCCAAAGATGAAGGCAGATGTGCTAAAATATGTGATCAAATGTAGATTATGTCAGCATGTGAAAGGGATGAGTCAAAATGTTGGACTATATACTCCTTTTCCCATTCCTAGCATACCATGGGAATCATTAAGTATGGACTTTGTTTTGGGTTTACCAAGGACGCAACGAGGTAAGGACTTTATCTTTGTAGTTGTGGATAAATTTACAAAGATGGCTCAATTTATCCCGTGTTGTAATACTAGTGGTGCTACACATGTGGCTCGTTTATTTTTCAATGAGATTGTTCGATTTCATGGCTTACCAAAGATAATAATATCTAACAAGGACACTAAGTTCACAGGGAATTTTTGGAGGACCTTATGGAAGAAGCTTGGAACCAAATTGAACTCCAGTTCATGCTATCATCCACAATCTGATGGGAAAATTGGAGTTGTGAACAGGAGTCTTAGAAAGATATTGATGAGCCTTATGGGTGAACATCCCAAGAAGTGGGATCATGTGTTATATCAAGCCGAGTTTTCGTGCAATGTTTCACCAAATAGGAGCACGGGGACGAGTCAGTTTCAGATCTTGTATGGAATGCATCCTAGAGGAGTTTGTGAACTGAGAGATTTGGGAAAACTTGAGTAGAGGAGTGTTGATGGGGAAGATTTTGCAGCAACAATGAGTGGCTTACATGAGGATATAAAATATAAGCTACAGGAAAACACCTACAAGTACAAAAAAGGAGCATATTTAAGAAGAAGGGAGGTAAAATTTGAGGTAGGGGACATGGTCTTAGCCCACTTGAGAAAGGATAGATTCCCAAGAGGGGAATATGACAAACTCAAGATGAAGGAGATAGGACCTTGCAGGATACTTAAGAATTTTTCTACAAATTATTATGAATTGGAGTTACCTATGGGCATATGTATCTCGCTTATTTTCAATGTGGTTGATTTGTATCCCTATCAAGCTGGTGATGAAGGTGCCACTATAGAAAATGAGAGAAGTGGAGAAGTCAATGAATAGAACTAGATAAAACAAATGCCTATGAAAAGGGTCCGAAGGTTGAAATAATTTTGGACACCAAAGTTGCAAAGCATAGCAGGGGAAAAGAATATATGGATTTTTTGGTGAAGTGGGAAGACTGTCTGATGGAGGATTCTACATGGATGAGTATTGTAGCTCTCCAAAAGCAGGTTTCTCTATGGAAGACATTATGAGAAAGAGCTCATGAATTTTTCCTTCTTGGGGAGTCTGATGCAGGTGCATTAGACAGAGCTCAAGAAATGAAGAGATTCAACATAGCTTAACAATGTGGTGGACTAGCCACATGTTAACACGAGAAAATGATTTGTTTTTTTTAGAGTTCTCAAATTTTACTTTAAGTGTAGGATTGCAGTAAGTCGAAGAGTTCAAATTTAGGAGTTATTTCCATTGCAATAATTATCCCACATGTTTGTCTTTTTTACTTCCCTCATTTGGGTTAGAAGAGGAAACAAACCGTTTGATGAAGTTAGTGAATAAAAGGGGCACCAAATGGGAGGAGGAGCAACTCTTCTCCTACCTCTGAGTCTGTATGCCGAAATTGCATGAAAATAAACTTTTTGCATGCATATATATATATATATATTGTTAGTATGAATCCTTCGTCGAAGTGTACGAAAAAGGACCACTTTAGCTATGCATAACTAATAGCCCTAACAACAAAAGTGGCTGCCAAATATCTTCAGATCTGCGGTTAGTAATAAAAATGCTGCAACAACCAGATCTATAAATAGAAAGACATTAAGCAGTAAAGTAAAGAGTTTGCTCCATGCATCCAACAGACAAGACAAGAACACGATTTTTGAATGAATTTTTATATTACAGGGCACCTGGGAGGAAACAAGAAGGTGTATCCGGATCTCCTCAATGGGATGGGTTCTTTGTAGTCCTCAGCACTTCAGATCTAAGCTTTCTCTCTCTTGTAGATGTAGAAAACCCAATGTAGAAGGTAGAGCTCAATGGGAGAAAAATGGCAGAAAATGAGACCAAGTGTATAGATCCAGAGTGATCTAGTATGCAACAAAAGGTGAAGAATGATGGGGAAAACCCTCATATTTATAACAAAATATTGGGTCCTTCTAGATCTTGGTGCATGATTAAAATAATGTTAATCACATCTAGATCCACCTCTATGGAATATTTTATTATTATTTGTTGGAGGGAAAGGGTGTTTGACTTGGGTCAAATCCCTTGATTAGTGAAAAATAAATAAATAAATGATTTATTTATCTTTTTAAGGAAATGGTTGGGATATAATCAAATAAATAATGATTTATTTGATTAATGGTGGTTGATTTGGTCATATTTAACAAGGAATATTATTAAATAATTATTCCTAGAAAATAATAAGATAACTATAGGTTTATCTCATTAATTTCTTTGTTTTTGGGTTAAACATGACTGGGAATAATAATTAAATTATGGTTTAATTAATTATTCCTTTTGGGGTTTCCTAATTAACATAGTGAAAGTAGTTTTACTTGGGGTAAAACTGGTCTTACATGGTGTACTTGGGTCCATCTAATGATGAAGAGTTAGATGACCAAAAAATGGTGTAACATATATATATATATATATATGTGTGTTCATAAATATGTGTTTTCTCTTCTCTGGTTTCCAATCGAACTACATATGTATTCATTTTAATTTCTGAATTCGTTGTGGCCAATCTTAAAATGTTATATTCCTATCGAAAACAAATTTGAGCTGTGGTTATTTGTCAGTGTCCCATTTTCTTCAACCCTTCAAATTATTTCGTAGTTCCTTTGTCTTTATTTGCAGGAAATGACTCGTTATTTCGATTGGAGCTCGGACCTTTAACTTGAGTGAAGTGAATCCTTGATGACGAGAGGCAAGAGGAGAACATTCCCCGAGTTGGGAGATGAGTCTAGGCATGGAGAATCGATTTTGCAGAGGGTGAGTTGCTTCACCTTCCCTAAAGTTTGAAAACAAAGTTTTTTAGAGCGCTATGAAATTATTCTGTAGCGCCTACAAGTTTTTAAAAGTGTGCTACGAAATTATTTCTTAGCACCTACATGTTTTCTTTTGAGTGTTGCACAAGAGGAATTTTTGCATTTCATTTTGGATTCTAAGCTTCCATTTGTCCTATGCATTACTATCATAATGGAAGATATAAAGTCTAATATGGATATGGAGGGTGCACCACTAGGTAAGAATAGAGTAGCGAAAGTGATGGTTAATTTTTGATGATGTGTTGCAGAGCAAGAACTTGAAGCATAGGATTAGGTGGGGATGGTAAGAATTAATACACCTAGGTATATGTTCAACATGTCTCATCATGGGCCTATTGTGAGACGATTTCGACGATATATATCTTATACCTAGATAAAATACCATCAATACCTATTTGATCCAACCAATATTAATTCAAGAAGTTGATGCAATGTTGAATTAATGGAGGACCCTTATAATTCCATGGACTAGTGTAACTTTGTACCTTGACTCGGTTAAGCTATTAATTTTGGGTGGCACCAGGAAGGAATAGTCATCATACAACCTAAATAGACATATTTATTAACTTGGCACTTGAGATCTATTCATATTGAAAAATAAGGTTACCAATGCATGGTGATTAGTGTTTGACATTGGCCTCGAATGTTAGAAGAGACAAATCCAAATCTAGCATATTGTAATACATATTGTTCATTTCCTATTTCCACTTTAAATTTCTTTGATATGCCTATATTTTACACCTTCCTCTTAGAGTTATATGAGAGAACCCCAACACTAACCTGTGGTAGAAGTTGGCAAGACCCAGAAAATTGTGGAGCTCTATTAGAGTGGTTGGGGTTGACCAATCCTGAATGACTTATATCTTGGCTGGTTCCACATGCACGCCCCACTCATCAATGATGTACACCATATATTGAACTTGGGTCATACCAAAAGTTCTCCAAAACGGTACACAACTTGTGTTGCCGTAGGGTTTGGAGGACCTGTCGAATATGGTGGAGCTTTTCTTCCCAACTATGGCTAAAGATCAGAATGTCATCCAGATACACCATCATGAATGAGTTGGTAAATGGTCGTAAGATGCCGTCCATTAGCCTCGTGAAGCTTGTGGGGGCATTCTTCAACCCGAAAGATATGACCATCCATTCAAAAAGTCCTCCTTGGATTTGAAGGTAGTCTTCCGCACATCATAGGGTTCGATTGGTACCTGATGATAACCAGAATTCAAGTCAGTATTGCTGAAAATTTTCCCCCCCTTGAGCTGGTCCAAAAGGTCATCAATCGGTGGGACTTGATACCTATTCTGGACTGTGATCTTGTTTAGCGCCCCATAGTCAATACAAAGTTTCCAGGTCTTGTCTTTCTTTTATACCAACACGATCGGGCTCCCACAGGGTGATGAACTTGGCCTGTGTTCCATTTATACAACAACTCCTAATTTTTCCTCTTTATTTCATCGTTCTCCATAATAAAGCGTCGATAGATCAGCCCATTAGGTAGTGGCGTTCCCAGGGTCAAATTGATGGAGTGCTTCACTTGACAGTGTGGAGGTATCCCTGAAGGTGAGGTGAAGATTTCCATGTGCTCCTACATGACCTTGTCCATCTGTTGTTGTCGTGCGGAGGAGCCCTATCTAGAGGCCATGGCCACAATCTTCTTCTTTCCCTGAGGGCGATCATAAGGAAAAAAAATTTCTCTGTCTGGAAAATGATCTTATTTCATTACTTGGTGGTGATGAAAGAGATAGCAGTAGGTAGTGCTATCATCGGTATCCTATACAACTTATTTTCCAAAGTAATAATAACAATTCAAGGCCTAGACTCATACACAACAAATCTCTTCCACAAGTATGGTTCGCCTAATAATACATCAAAAAATTCAAGAGGAGCAACATCACACAGTACCTCATTTGTGAATGGCTTGATGTTGTATGGGAGGTGACACTATTGGTTAACATAGATATCTCTTCCTTGGTGAAGCAACTCGATGATGTGCAGTTGTGGGTGTGTTGTGGTCAGTAGGCCCAACCGCTTCGCGACCTCTGCTAAAATGATATTCTTTTGGCTCCTGTTGTCGACAATGAATTGTAGCAGAGAACCCTTCACCCACACCTATGAGTGGAAGAGACGCTCCCCCTCCTCTAAATCTCTGGGCTCATCCTTTTGGATATTGGTGGTGGAAACGGTGGCATTGGGCCCTCCATCAATAATTTTCTTCCCTTTGTCATTCCCTTTTTCAGGTTCTGACTCAGATTCAGAAGATGCATCTTATTCATAAGCCTTCAACTTGGCCACCAGTGACTACTTGGCTTTACACTCACTCGTGTTATGAGTGGGGCTCTTATGGAACTCACACCACTTTCGTGTGTCCTTATTTTTGCTTTATGGTGTTGTTCTTTTCTTGCGGCTTTGATGGGTTGTCATTGGTCACCCTGCCTTAGCTTGGTCCTTTGTTCTGCGATTTGGGGGCACCTTTCCCTTGCTTCGGATTCACGTTCCAAAGCCTCACTTCTTCTTTTTAAACTTATGCTCAATCTTGTCAGCATATCGATAGGCAGAACCGAGAGAGGAGATTTCCAGGAACTCCATTTTGTCCTGGATGTACTTATGTAAACACATGGTACTTGAGTACCAAATGCAGCTCATAATCCTTGATACCCAGCTTCGTGCAAAGGGAATGAAAACCATTTGTTAACTCTAACACATCTTGGTCCCTTCCCTGTTGCAACATGGTCCACTTTATGTATTTATCTTCATAGCTCCTGACAGGGTAATATTTTTCCTTGATGGCGTCTCGAAAATAATTCCAAGTGGGTGCAGTTGAAAATAGTGAGGATTCCCTCTCATCCTTTTCCTCATAGTAGGTTTCCCACCAGTCCTTGACATGGGGGGTGGCTTTGGGGAGTGCAAAAGTAATATTCTCCTTACTTGGAAAGTCATGAACCAGAAAATATCCTTCCAACATATTTAACCATCTATCTACGACATATGCATATATTTGGCCTTCAAATATGGGAATGTCAAAATTAACGTGTACCTTAAAAGGAGTGGTGCCTCCAGAGTGGCTGTTGGAGAAAGATGTGTCACCTGTGTGTATTCATTGAAGGATCTGGGAAAATTTATCCATCATCGTGTTCCTTTGTTTCTCGAGTTTTTTTTTTTTTTTGTTAAGCAATGACTCATTCTTTTGATTGGAGCTCGGACCTTTAACTTGAGTGATTTTTTCTCATCTGGTTCCAAATCGAGCTACGTATGTATTTATTTTAACTCCTGAATTCCTTGTGACCACTCCTGAAATTTTATATGCCTGCCAAACTCAATTTTGAGTTGTGTTTATTTGTGTGTCCCATTTTCTGTGACCCTTCAAACTATTTCACAACAGTTTTTTATTTATTTACTTATTATTATTATTATTATTATTATTTAGGAAATGACTTGTTCTTTCGATTGGATCTCAGACCATTAACTTGAGTGAGGTGAATCCTTTATGAGGAGAACATTCCTCGAGTTAGGAGATGATTCTAGGCTTGGATAATCGATTTTGTAGAGGGAAAGTTGCTACACAAGATGATGCAGGAATTCTGCTAGAAAGCAGATCCTGCATATAAGAACACAACTGCTTCACGAACCCTGAGAATGCTCAAGGTTTCTAAAATAAAATCATGGAAAACATCCAACTCAATTAAACATGAAGGTGAAAAAGAGCCATACAAATCAACTCCCTTAACTATATTAAAATTCTATGGCCAGATATTACATTGGGCGGCCTCTTGGCTCTTGGCCCTTTAAACCACTCCTCACTCACTCCCCTCTTCACTATCTCAGCTCTTCAACTATTCAAGTGTGTCTCCTCACAAAAACCACTCATATTTATACATAAATAATGAATTTAATTCACTCCAAAAATCTCTCCACCTAATCCTCAACTAAATCTAATTTAAATTCATTTTAGGTGTGGACTCAACTAAGTCCCATACATAACATTCCTACTCCCTAATTCTTATACCTAATTCTATTTTCTCTCATATCCTTTTAATTAATAAAAGAATATTTAAAAAATCCTCACTTTTATAATTTATCTCCTATTTTATTAAAAATAACAAATTAATTAATAAAACAATTAAAATGTCACACCCCCCTTTATTACATATTTAAAAATGAAAATTGGCCTTGATGCTCCTGCATCACAAGAGGAATTTCTACGCTAATTTTTGGAGTTTAAGTTTCCTATTGGCATGTGCATTGCTATCATAATGAAATATATAAAGTGAAATATGGATATGGAGGGTGCACCATTGGGCAAGAATAGAGTAGCATAAGTGATGGCTAATGGTTGATGATGTGTTGCGAAGAAGGAACTTGAGAAAAAATATTAGGTGGGGATGGTAACAATTAATACACCTAGTTATATGTTCAACATGTCTCATCATGGGCCTATTGTGAGACAATTTCAACGATATATATCCTATACCTAGATAAAACACCATCATTTCCCATTTGATCTGACCAATATTAATTCAATAATTTGATGCAATGTTGAATTAATGGAGGACCCTTATAATGCCATGGACTAGTGTAACTTTGTACCTGGAACTAGTCAAGTTAGTAACTTTGGGTGGCACTATCCAGGACTAGCCATCATATGATCCAGACTTATGTAGGAACGCGATAGAATACAAATATAAACATAAACACAGAGATGTAGCAGAAATAAAACTTCATTTCATTAATATTAAAGAATAGAAATATGCTAACATACAGAATAGAAATAAACTAGCTCGGGCAATGGTAGCTTATCTCTGAGAAGAGATGTGGTGGCTACATGCCTTTGAACTATGTTACAATGAGGCTCAAGGGACTTTTTATTATTGAACAATAAGGGAAAACCCTTGTTGGAACAAGGTCCCCTAGCTGCATTTTGATATGTTCCAATGCTACATTTTTATATATTTTTGTAGTAATTGGTCTTGCACAGGGGCTTTGGGGCGAGTCAAAGCACCCAATGGATTGTAATGGGTCAAAGGATAGACCTAGAGTCCGCAAACCACGGTTTGCGGACCACAAGATAGCACAGGCTATGATGATATAAATAGATGGATAGAGTCTAAGGGTAAGTAAGTAAGTAAGATTAAAGCTACGTACGAACTATTGAGATCTGTTTTTGGTAGTTTTGGGTAAGGAATCCTATTGGCTATGTGCATGGAGATCCTCTATCCTGCTATGTGCGGACCCTGTTGGCTGTGTGCATGGGTTGTGACTTGGGTTTGTAACTTGGTTTTGATCGCTAATGAACATGGAATCTGTTATGTTATCTAAACTGGTTTTATTCACTACTCAAATACCTCTGTGTTATTTGAATTAGCTATGATTGCATCTATGATATATGAATTAGTTGCGATTGTGTTATTCTGTGATGATAATTGTTTATGCACACGTGGATGCGAAGGCGTTGATAAGATCTGCTTAATAATAGTAGCTTTGTTTATGTTTACATGTTGGTTATACTGTTAAGGGCTCGATAATAGGCTTTTTTATGTGTGAACCTGATAGAACTCAACAATATTTGACGTAATTACCCACACTCTCCCAGGGTGCGGAAGGGTGAGACTTTTTTGTGCGAAAGTAGGTATTTGCCGAAAGGGCCAGTAGTATAGGGGTTTGTTGGCAAACCTTAAATCCGAACCTAGGTGAGGACCCCTCAAGCCAAAAAATGGTTCCATTGCCGAGACCGAGAGCATTTTGAGAGAGATATCAGGTAATGCCACGAGGCCATTGGAGACCTGAGAAATTGGAGCTCGAGGACTAGTTTGAAAAACAGATTCAGGAATTTTCTGTAAAAGAGAATCGCAACTCAAAGCTAACAGCTGAGAAGTGGAAGAACAAATATATCTTCACAAAAGTATATGAAATTTTATTTGTAACTTTTGCGCACGAGCTTCAGGAGTGGCTAGCGAGGCTAGTATAATTCTAGACGTGTTGGAAAGACGATCAGGTTATGCAGTGTACTCCAGAGTTGATTCAACAGTTGGAGAAGTTTGATAACACAATCACCTGAATTATAGATCATTGGGTGGATAGTGTGCTAGGAGGATTTGTAATAGAATTCGTAGTCGATCAATTTGTATCCTAATCCGAAGCGGAGCAGAGGTTCTTCAAGGGATTCCGAGGTAAGTTCTTGCGAACGTTTCCGCTACTAATTAAAATATAACTATGCGAAAAGGTCATTTTGTGCAACCACACTGAATGAGTGACCTTTGATCAGGGTGAGAGTACAATAAGAAGTGGTAAGTACTACCAAGTCAACCGAGAAGGGGATAGATCTGTCTACATCCCATTAAGACAGTCGTCTGTGCATGTAGGAACTAGTCCTCTGACTACACCATCGTCAAGTCCGTGTAAGGGAAAGAACTACCCTACCTGTCCGCCACTACCGGAGGAAGATATGGCCACACACATGAAGATTCCCACCTTCAAGGGTGTGGGAGATGAAGACATGGACCAATTTTGGTTCCTAACGGAATCAGTATGGACTGCATGGAATGTTGCTAGCGATGTTGTGAAAAGGGCGCAGTTACCCCTCATCTTTCAAGGAAGAACCTTGGATTGGTTCATGTGGTACGTAGGCCAACATGCGGATCCATCAATACAAGAAATTATTGATTCTTTAAAACAACATTTTTGGAAGCCTAAGTCCTACACTCAACTAGTGGTTGACTTGAAAGACTTTAAACAAGGGCCCACTGAGTTAATATGGGAGGTTTATTAGTTGTTAAAAAAATTTATCAGAGATGGGGAATTTAAGTATGAGGGTAGAAAGCACAAGAAATGGTTCATTGTCATGCTATTACCTCACCTATGCGGACCTACGAGACAGCAAGTGATTGAGATAAAAGAGAAAGCCTTGGATATTGCCATGAAGCTAGAAGTTGCGCCAAGAGACAATGCCCAGTTTGGGGTCCAACAAATCCAGGGACAATTGGAGGCAATGCACCTCGAAATCCAGAATTTTCGAAAGGAGAGAGAAAAATAAGCCAGTCCAAACGTATGGTGCATAAGGTGTAGGGTGTCAAGCCACACCAAGGATCAATGCTCTCTGTTGGTATACTACATGCAGGCTAGGGGGCCCAACCCATTGCGCCCTAAGGAGGCTGCGGGACCAAGCACCTCCACATTATGGTGCACTGACTGCCACATAGCTGGACTACATGATACCAACCACTGCCCCCGTCTTGGTGCCTCTGTTCCATATATGAAGCAACAATGGTGTCGATTCTACTCATCTGTGGGACAAGACGAACACAACTGCCAGACATATGACTTAATGATATACTGAGGAAACCTATACAGGGTACAGGTTTACCATTCATCATCATTATCTCCCTCAGGACGAGGAGGCTCCCCTGCCAGAGGCAGGGAGGGGAGAGAAGCAGAATCACAGGTAGGGGAAGAGGAAAATTGATCTGTTATAATTGTGGAGAAGTAGGGCACTTCGCAAGGGACTGTCCAAACCTCGCACGACAATCTTGCAGATATTGTAGGCAATTGGATCATGTGATCGAATATTTTTCAGTACTGATAGAAAAGATGCAGGAAAAACAGTAGACCCCAACACAGAATATACAAAGGGTTAAGGCAGAACCACGTGATGAGGGACCGAGTATTAATGTCACTACGTGCAGTGGCATGGCTACTGGAGGAATTGAGGAAAAAGTTGCGGCTGAACCCCTTATCCAAAAAGATGCTATCAAAAATGAAAGCTTAGACCTACAGAAGGAGAAAGAAACCTTCCTAGAAGCTCGGAAAGACTTTTCCAAGGATGAGGCATCTACTTCCACGGCTCCAACAAACTTAAAAGCGGACAAAGAATTCAAACCTTTCCTACACGCATGTATGAAGCTGCTACGCAACCAGAAGGCAGTAGAAAACATTCAAGCTGATCCAGATTTATGCAGGAACGCAACAGAATAAACATATAACCATAAATACAGAGATGCAGCGGAAATAACACTTCATTTCATAAATATCAAAGAACTGAAATTTGCTTACAGATAGAATGGAAATAAAACTAGCTAGGGCGTTGGTAGCTATCTCTGAGAAGAGATGTGGCGGCTACAGGCCTCTGAACTGTGTTACAATGAGGCTCGAGGGCCTATTTATTGTTGAGAAACAATGTAGAATCCGAAACGTCCAAAAACCTAACCATGGGAGATGAGGCGCCAAAACTATGGGCGCCCGTTTGGGTAAATTGGTGGTTCAACTTCCCGGGGGCGTAACTTTGGCATCCGATCTCCGTTTGACGCACATGATACATCATTAGAAAGCTCTGTCCGAGGACCACAACTTTCAGGATGAATTTCATTCCACGAAATTCGCTGGCAAAATGATGCCCAAAAAACGTCGTTTAGGGCCTCAAAACGGCTCCGGAAGTTCAGGACCCGAAAAACTGCTAAAAATAGTAAGTTTTGTTGCAACTTCAAAACTGAAAGAACTGATGATAGGGGTTCAAATGGAATAGGTGGGTGGCCACCAATATCCACCTGGATCATTAAGCCCCCAAAACGGCTCCAAGAGTGGAGGACCTGAAAACCTGCTAAAAATAGTAAGTTGTGCTGAATGTGAAAAGCTGCAAGAATTGATGGTGCTGGTCCAAATGGAATAGGTGGGTGGCCACCGATATCCACCTGGATCACAAGCACTAATAGACAGCTGTACAAAAAAAACTAACTCTCCAACAGAAGTTAAATACATTCACAAAATTTACAGGCATAATAAATGCACTGGTCAAGAAATGCGGCTAACTGCGCAGATTGGCGATTATGAAATGGATCAGGTCATCCTAGATCTGGGATCCGATGTGAATGTCCTACCCAATCAGACATGGTAGAGGATGGGAGAACCTAAGCTAGAATGGTCTACTATACAGTTGCGCATGGCTAACCAACAGAATATCATACCGTTGGGGAGAATATCAAAGATTATGGTAGATATCGCAAGGGTTAAGGTAGACGCATATTTTGAGGTAATTCAAATTGTAGAGGATGCGGACCCTTATCCTGCGCTCTTGGGACTAGATTAGGCTACAGACATGGGAGGCATTATCAACTTGAAGAAAAGGAGCATGGTTTTTGAGAATGAGGGTACGAGAGTAATAGTCCCTCTAGACCCAGCAGAAGGAGAACGGTATACCAAACCCGTATGCGAAGAAGACAACGTGGATCATATCTATAAAATAACCGCCTGAGACAAGGATTAGATTAATCCTACAGCTGATGGCATGATTTTCCAGGAGAAATACTGTGAATGCCTCTTTCACTCTAACGGGGAGATTGAAAATTGGAAGAACAGGTTACATGACGTATCTGCATTACGATGTCGCAGGATCACTAAAAGCTTCTACTGCATCTCCTCAGAAGTAAGAGAGCTACCTTACTTTGATGGTTCTGGTAGTATTAGAGATTTTCTTAGAACATTCGAAGCAGAAGTCCCAAGGGAGCAAAGGATTTGGGCGCTTAACCTAGCCATGTGTGCGACCCCTGCGCGGTGGTGGGAAACTCATAAGGGGATGTTCCAGGATTGGAAGGAATGTCGCAAGATGATGATCCTACAGTTTTAACCTCCAGTTCACCTATGCATGGAGACTTTCCTTGGCCAAGAGGACCCGCGCAAGCACTTGGCCACATGGATGGAGGTGTGGTGCAAAAGGACCAGGGACTAATGGGTCCACCTGTTCATTCATGCCTTGGGGGCCAATCCCCACTGCATGATATTTGGATGCTGAGCTACATCAGCGCACTCACCACTGGGAGACCATGAGGGGCAATTTTGTGGGGACGTTCGGATTGATCGGTGGAACTGAAGAATTAGACGAAGCCCTGTAAGACATAGATGCCCTAGTATTTGATGAATCATGCCCTCGTCTAGAGTATGGGGAACTAGCCTGGGATACACAGATGCAGGATATTGCTAACTGTCACAATCTATCAATGGAGGAATGTGACGGAGACCTGCGCAATATCACTATCCCAGAATCGGAAGGTGAATGAGCAGTTGTTAGATCCCCACTGCAGAATGTCGATGTGACCAAGCCTCTTAAGCTAAGGGAAGTCAACATTGGAACAGAAGAATGACCTAAGCTAGCGAGAATTGGGGATTACTGGGATGATGATACCATGAGGAAAGTCGTGGAACTTCTTACAGAGTAACAGGGCCTATTTCCTACGAAATTATCAAAACTTTAAGGTATTACAGGGGACCTGGGGGTCATATGAATCACTTTAAAACTAGATGCACGCCCTGTCAAGCAGCGAACTTACCGATTGAACCCTAAGTAAAAGAAGAAAGTCAGGGAATAAATTGAAAAAATGCTAGCCGCAGGTATTATCGAACCAGTAGAACAGTCAGATTGGGTAAGCCCTATGGTGGTCCAAGAGAAAAATACTAAAGGAGAAATAAGAATTTGTGTCGACCTACGTAAGATGAATGATGCCTGCGTACATGATCCCTTCCCTACACTATTCTCTGATGAAATCCTCGATAGTGTGGGAGGGCAGGAAGCATACTCGTTCACTAACGGGTTTTTGGGCTACCATCAGATCAGGATCACACCTGAAGATCACAGCAAAACTACATTCGCCACCGAATGGGGATCCTTCCAGTACACCGTCATGCCGTTTGGGCTCAAAAATTCCCCTACCATCTTTTCGCAGATAGTGGTCGTAGTGTTCAAGGAGTTCATTCACAAGTTCTTAGAGGTATACTTTGATGATTGGACAGTATTGGGATTGGTAAAGAAGCATGTCTCCAACCTGCGCATGATGTTAGACGCTTGTCGAAAGCACCATATTTCCCTAAATATTAAGAAGTTAATATTTTGTGTACCTTTCGGGATATTGTTAGGCCACATTGTCTATCGACAAGGACTGATGATTGACCCCGCCAAGGTGGCATTTATCATCAATTTAGCAGTCCCTACAAATGAGAAATAGTTGTGCTCCATCCTCGAGCACACGGGCTACTATAGGAATTTTATTCAAGGATACGCACTAATCACGGCACCCATGGAAAAGTTTCTAAAGAAGGACGTTTCGTTTTTTTGGGACACGAAGAGTCAGAAGATTTTTGAGCTACTCAAGGAAAATATGATCTCTGCACCTATCCTCATATTTCCTGATTGGGCGAAGGTTTTCCATTTCCATGTGGATGCTTCAGGGATTTCCCTGGGAGCTATACTTACGCAGCCCGGGAAGGGGGACATTGACCACCTGGTTTCATTTGCTAGTAGAAAACTCTCTAGCATGGAGCATAGCTACTCCATTACTGAACACAAGGGGTTGGCAATGGTTTACACTCTGCAAAAATACCATCATTATCTATTGGGAGAGCACTTCAAGATGTTCACGGATCACTCGGCTTTGAAGTACCTAGTCAATAAGCCTATGTTGGGGGGGACTATTTGTCGATGGTTACTGCTATTTCAAGAATATGACTTTGAGATAATTATGAAGCCGGGGAAACTAAATGTTGGACCATACCACTTGTCCCGAATTGAGAATGGTGAAGACCCAACCAACCTAGAGGAAGGATTGCCCGATGCGCAGCTATTTGCTATTAAGTTGGTTGATGTGCACTTTTTCGATATTATTCAATTCTTAACTACGGGGATGGCACCTGCAGAATATTTGGTACAACAGAAAAAAGAGTTAGTAACCTGCGCAGTGTAATTTACCATCACCGTGGGCCACTTCTATAAGCTGGGAGCTGATGAGGTACTGCGAAGATACGTTCTGGAGCATGAAAGACAAGCCATTTTAGTAGAAGCCCACAGAGGCGTAGCAGGAGGTCACTACGCAAGGAAAGCGACGATGTAGAAGACCTTAAGAGCTAGGTTATGGTGGCCCACACTACATAGTTACTCTTACGAATATTGCAAATCCTGCGACACATGCCAAAGGACAGGAAGACCGTCGCGTAGGGATGAAATGCCCTTGCAACCACAGATGGCCCTGCAGGCATTTGATAAATGGGCCATAGACTTCGTTGGGCCCATCAACCCACCATGGAAGAAGACAAGTGCCCGCTACATCATCATTGTGACTGATTATGTAACCAGATGGGCCAAAGCGCAAGATGTCAAGGATTGTACTGTAGATACCGCTGCGCACTTTATTTTTAAGCATATTATAACCAGGTTTTGTTGTCCGAAGATCTTAATGAGAAATAGAGGTACGTATTTCATTAATGACACAATACAAGCTTTGACTGAATAATTTTTAATCCACCATGCAAAAAGTACCCCATATCACCCGCAGGAAAATGGAACGGTAGAAGCTTTTAATAAAATTCTAGAATATGCGCTTACCAAGGTTTGTAATGTTGATCGAAGTGATTGGGACGTGTGCATCCCGTCGGTCCTTTGGGCCTATCGAAAAATGTGCAAGAAATTTACTGGGAAAAAACTATTTAGGATGGTTGATGGAAAGGAGGTCATTATGCTCATGGATTATATCATTCCTAGCTTGCGCATCACAGCCTTTACGAACATGGTGAAGCCCGATATCATGGAGGAACTCTTAGCACAGCTAGTCGCCTTGTAACAAGACCGATTCATTGCTAACTTTCATCAGCAAGTTCAGAAGGCTTGGGAAAAATCCTGGCACGATAGGCATATCTGGCAGAATTCGTTTAAAGAAGATGACCTAGTATTATTATATGACAGCCAGTTTGCGCGCCACCCAAGGAAATTCCGCCAACATTAGTTGGGACCTTATATCGTGACAGAAATTACAAATGGAAGTGTGGTGAAATTGGCTACGTTGCGCAGGGACCCCCTTCCCGGATATGTTAACGGTCGCTGTCTCAAACCATACCGGACCAACTCGGCGCAGACCAAATGACTATATGGCCGGAGTAGCTGTATTGGGATGGATATGCGTAGGTAAGAGGAAAAACGCAAGCAAGCCCGTTATATGCGCAGGGGTCAACCGCGGGTTAGGGAGCCCAGGAAGGTGCACTGGGAGCGCAGGGGTAATACACAGCTACGAAAACTAGCCATTGGAATAGTACTGCTGGGTAAAAATCCAACTTTACCGTTGGAAGGAGCGGGCAGTAGGCAATTAATGCAGCGATTTCGGAATATTTTTACCGTTTCCTTGATGGTAAGTTTTAGCTAAGTTTCATCTGACCGTTGCTCACTACTCAAAGCTATAAATGGAGGAAGGCAGCTCAGAATTGGGTTCCGCATGTCCTAAAAATCTTGTGCCTTGCAAATTTTCGTAATTATTGTGCTATGTTCATGTCTGGGCATGCTACCCCCTGTGATAGTAGCAACCCCGAGTTCATCTTTCGAGCAAGAATGACTGCAACCAATCTCACCGAATCATTGCCGACCGTGGCCTCTATTGAGAGAGCATCCGATGAAGTATTTTAGGTCACTCCTGAAGTCAAATAAGTCGTATCCACACCAACCAAGGGGAAGCAGGTGGAGAAAAAGAAGAGTAAGGGGAAAGGCCAAGAGAAAGGGCAGGGGAGGGCTACGAAATGGGCTAGGGGGAAGCCGCGCACCTCCCCTCGGAACATGCAATCTCACTGAGCAGTGCCTAAGGCACACTCACCTAACCCAGCGAAGCGACCTCTTACTGCTCAGGACAAAGCTCGGCCCGCTGCCCAATCACTTGGCTACCGCACTCCTCAATTAATTTCGACGATCACGACATTTCCAACCTGGAGGCCTTCCCAGAATTGGCACATGAGCTGTATCTTGAAAGAGTACTGGAGGAAGATGTGCTAAATGTCGTACCAATGCCATGGGCACACGGGTTAGCAGGATCTGGATTGCTAAACTTGTTGTGGATACCTCACTTTGGCCACTACAATGTAACCGACCAAGTTGTGCGACAGCTGCTAGCCCTGATTCATGACGGTAGCTTGTGGATCTAGGACCGCATTACGATCGATGTCGCCCTAATTCACCGCATTACTGGTCTCCCCATGGAGGGGTTGATTCCCATGAAGCGCGTTGGCAAGAAGTACGAGCAACAGATCGCCGACAAGGTACGAGAAGACTACCATGTCGAGTGAAACACTAGAGGGTTCATAATCAACACCATTAACGACCCTGGAGTGTGCATGGGTACCATATTATTGGCTTGTAAAATTATGCGCAAGTGCTAGGCTATGATTGTACCTACCTATGTGATTTAGCTTTTTGGCCGATGCAAAAAGCGGGTCTGCTTTAACTGGTCACAGTTCCTCTGCCACGAGTTTTTGGAAAACGTGCACCAAGCCTAGGATCACGGGAGGGTGTTCTGTTACTCTTGGCTGCTACTCCTAATTGCGTTGGTCACATGGGAAGACCCTAAGGGATCGGTCCTCCCTGAGCTTGAATCAAACATGTGTGAAGGGGCGCGCTACGCAAACTTATGGGATTCCAAGGATGAGCAGCATATTAAGGAAAACAAATTCTTTTAGTTACTGTTCCAAAGCACGCTCACAGCAGCAATTCACTCCCGGCCATGCTTGTCGCAAACGGTCTACAAAAAATACAAGAGAATTGCATCATTCTAGGTCACAATGCATAACGTGAAGATTCGGGGCCGTAAGGATCCATCTTGGATGTCGCTACCTTAAATGGTCGCCGATGAGGAAATCAATTGGCTCATCACCACTTGGCCACAGCACTGGAGATTGGGATTCAAACCAGCCACGGCTGACACTGTTGGTACAAGCATAGTCCCGAAGACCCCCACCCCACCTGATACTACCAAGCATTCAGAAGGTCGTGACCCGAAAGCCTCCACCAAGTCGAAGGTTCCCCCAAATGCATCACAAGGCAGGGAGCAGGAATCGCAGCAGGACATGGAAATCGAGGGTCTGGATACGAAGGGTACCGGTTCCCCGCGTGGCACTAAACAGATAGTTGAACCTCTCAAGGGCAAGCGAAAAAAAAGGCAGGCTACAAGGCCCAGTAGGGAGACTGAGGTTACCTTAACCGAGGAAAATTTGGAGAAAATCGTAGATGAGGTCACCCTTGCTTTAGAAGACAGATGGCTTGCCTTGGAAGAGTAGCAGAAGGTCGCAGTCACTACATTACAGTCTGAGCTCCAAGCTCTTCAGCTCAAGGCTGATACCCTGCAAACGAGTGTGGTTCAAGCAAGGCTACCTCCAGCAACCACCACTGAGTTGATCTCCATAATCGAGAGCCGCCTCTGCCCCCTTCTAGGCGCAGCAATCACCCTCAGTCTGCCTGCCTTATGTGTGCAAGTCTAGGCCTGTGCAGAAGTACATCTGGACTTGGCCCGGCTTCCGAACGAACCATTGTAGGTTCTCCACAATCCCTCTTTGAGTAAATCTAGCACAAAGACCGTTGGGTGCAACAGCAGCTAAGTACAGCCAAGCAGACAATCGTAGAAAAGACTACCGAGGCATCCCAGGCATAGGTCACATGCATCCTTGCTGCCGCACAGCAGACCAAGTTGGAGTGTATGATCAATAGACTCTGAGCAGATGTGACTAAAGACATTCTAGCCTCTCCCACCCCCCAGGCTAAGATTGAGGGACTCGTCGCAGCCCTGAAGGCTTCTTGGACCAAGATCCAGAATTTCAAGACCAAGATGGAGCAGAAGATTGCTGCGTTGTAGGCTAAGTTGCAGCGGGAAACTCATCCTAAGGTACGCACCCAGAGAGCTGTGTTGGTCACAGAAGCCACGAACACCATTACAGCTTAGATCACTCAGGGCGCTGAATTTCTTGAGACAGCTATGCAGTTGTGGTCTAAGTTGTAGCACGACCCTCTCCTGTGTGAATTTACCCAAGAACTACGCCAGAAGGAAGAAGAATTTGAGAAACTAGAGGCTACAATGCCCACTCTGATCCCAGCTCAACGCCTGGCACATCTACGAGCCAGCCATGCGCTCATAGATGACCTAGAAGAGCTCCACCACAAGAAGAAGGCTCTGAGTAACCACCTCAATCCATGGGCTGATGAAGCCCTCAAGATATCTTAGGACCTGGATATTGTGGTCAAACAACTAAACCAGACCCTAGAAAGTGTCACCGCTGCCACTAAAGGCCCAACTTCACAGAAGTTGGTGGACATTTCACAGAATGCTCTCGCACAGAGTGAAGGAGTTTTTCCCCCTCTGGTCGATGCCATTAAGCAGCTCTAGGTGAATATGCAAACCCCACGGCCGCTGTGACTCGGGACGAGTCACAAGATTGTGTTGGGGGCCTGTTGGAACAAGGTCCCCTAGCTACGTTTTGATATGTTCCAATGTTGCGTTTTTTATATATTTTTGTAGTAATTGGTCTTGCACAAGGGCTTTGGGGTGGGTCAAAGCCCCCAATGGACTGTAATGGGTCAAAGGGTAGACCTAGAGTCAGGTTATGATGATATAAATAGATGGATAGTTCGAGTCTAAGGGTAAGTAAGTAAGTAAGATTGATGCTACATACGAACTGTTGAGATCTGTTTTGGGTAGTTTTGGGTAAGGACTCCTACTAGCTGTGTGCGCGAAGATCCTCTGTCCTGCTGTGTGTGGACCCCGCTAGCTGTGTGCGCGGGTTGTGACTTGGGTTTGTAACTTGGTTTTGGACGCTAATGAACACGGAAACTGTTATGTTATTTGAACTGGTTGTATTCACTACTGAAGTACCTCTGTGTTATTTGAATTAGCTGTGATTGCGTCTATGATATATGAATTAGCTACGATTGTGTTATTCTGTGATGATAATTTCTGATGCGCGCGTGGATGTGAAGGCGTTGATAAGATCTGCTTAATAATAGTAGCTTTGTTTATGTTTACATGTTGGCTATATTATTAAGGGCTTGATAATAGGCTTGTTTCTGTGCGAACCTGATAGAACTCAACAAGATCTACCTTAATTACCCACTCTCTCCCAGGGTGCGAAAACTTGGTTCCAGCAACCACCCATACTACTTCGGGTGACTTTCGCCTGCGAAAGTAGGTCATTTCCGAAAGGGCCAATAGTATAGGGGTTTGTTGGCAAACCTTAAATACAAAACTGGGTCAAGACCCCTCAAGCTAACAACCCTAAACAAACAAAACCCTAAACCTATGAGTTGGAACACCAAGATTTTGAGGGCCTCTTTGGGTTTAGTTGGGAAGCTAACTTTTCAGGGTCGTAACTTGGTCATATTATCTCCATTTGGCGCATATGATACCTTTTTAGAAATATATCTCTGATTACTACACGATTTTCCATATGCCCTTTCCTATGATGAAGGACCTGCTACGGACCTAAAAAATGCTATTTAGGGGGTCAAAACTACTCCAGAAGTTCAAGATCCGAAAAACTACTAAAAATAGTAAATGTTGCTATAAACAAGGAAAATGATTAAACCAACTGGAGGTCTAGGTGGAATCGGCAGGTGGCCACCAATATCCACTTGGATTAGTCCTCCCTCCTCAGGAATAAATGGTCCCCATTTCATGCAGAGCCTCCACGAGGTGAGGAAATTTATGTTGAACCTAGTCCCTGGTGAACCACTTGCCCTGGTGAAGGAGTTGTCCTGATTTGACAACTTGATATAGTTGGATCCTCTATTTTCGGGTGTTCTTAATCTATGTGTCCATGATCTAATCAGTTGTGGTTTGTTCCATGTAGTCTGGTTTTAACTTCATTGATGTGATTTGTTCTGCAATGTGAGATGTGTTCAAATAATGGTGGAAAGTACGGTCGAAGGCAGTCCACATTGAATACTAGGTGCATACCAAGGCATGATGGAATGTTGAGCTCGAAGTAATTGTACCCTACAACCTTGGAGATGGTGTAAGACCCATATCGGATCGGGTGAAGCTTTCGGTGGAACCTGGTGAGACCCTCCTTCTTAAATGTAGTCGAACTTTGTCACCCACCTAAAACTTGTGTGGTACCCAATGATGATCATGTCACTGTTTTTACTTAGCATTGGCTATGTCCAATTTATCATGGATATTCTCACAGATTTTCTAAATGCGCTCAATGAAGTTGTGTGCCCTGTCAACTTTGAACTGGACATAAGCCAAATCTTCTTGAGTAGATGCAAATTGTATGGCCACATCAATGGGACATAAAGGCTGGAATCCCAACCTCACCTCAAAAGGGGTTGTGGCTAGTTGAGCTATGGAGAGCTTTATTGTAGCTGTGTTGGACATAGGGTATAATTTCATCCCATGTGCATGGATGCTTTGAGTTGTATTTGTGCAAAATGTGTACAATCATCCTATTGATGACCTCTATTTGGCCATCATTTTGGGTTTGAAAAGTTTTGGACTTAGTGAGCTTGGTATCCAACATCGACCAAAGACTTGAAAAAAATGTAATTAGGAACCTGCTATCCTGATCTGAGATAATGGACTATGGGATCCCAAAGCATACCCACAAGCGTTCAAAGAAGAGCTTAGCAGTGGCTTCTGCTATTATACTCTTCTTGTAGGCCGCCAGAATGGCCATCTTAGAGAATCTGTCGAGTACCAAAAAAACACAATCGTTGCCATGCTTGGTAGAAGGAAGGCCTGACATGTAATCCACGGAGATGGATTCCCAAAGTTGACTAGGAGTAGGCAGTGGGTTATATAGGCCTTGCTTCTTGATGGTTGGTTTGGTAATGGCATAGGAAGTGCAGGATCTGATGTACTTCCCAACATCATGTCGAAGGTTCGGCCAACAGAAATACTTCTGCAACACTACCATTGTTTTCTCTACCCTGAATCGTCCAGCAACCTGACTGTAGTGTGTTTCCCAAATCATCTTGGGAAGCTCACTTGAAGGAACACAGAGGTGTCCGAGGTGGCATAAAAGTACATCCTAGAGGTGAAATTTTGGAACTTGCTTTCCTTCTAAGAGCGTCTGGTATGTGTTTTCAAATTCTGGATCACTCTTGTAAACATGCAGCAACCCCGAAGTCTCATGCCCACATGAGTCAAGCACAGTCGTCACCGCCATGATAGGCAGTTGGTTGAGGCATTGTACAATATTTTTGGTGTTGCCCTCCTTGTACTTAATTTTCAAACGGAATTGTTGCAAGTATGTGGACCATTTCTGATGGCGATCATTATGCAACTTCCCTTTTTTTCTGTATGAACTGCAGGGTTCGGTGGTCTATGTGGATGACAGCTTCCTTCCCCGGAATTTGAGGCTTCCATTATCGGCATGCTTGCACAATGGAATACATATCTTTTTCATAGGTGGGATACTTTCAAGCTATGTCTAGATGTGTCTCACTGTGATATGCCATTAGATGCCCCTATTGAATAAGAATTTCACCAATAGTATAGTCGAAGGCATCTGTCTCAATCTTGAATGGTTGCTCCAAGTCTGGCAATGTGAGCACTGGTGCAGAGCATAGGTGATGCTTCAACCCGTTGAATGCCTTTTGTTTGGATTTAGACCAAAAGAACTTTGCTTTCATTCCTTCCGTGGTGACCGCGTGACTTAAAGGCCAAATGATATGAGAGAACCCCAACACGAACCTGTGTTAAAAGTTGGCAAGACCCAGAAAGTTGTGGAATTCTGTTAGAGTGGTTGGGGTTGACCAATCCTGAATGACTTATATCTTGGTTGGGTCCACATGCATGCCCCACTCATCAATGGTGTACCCCATATATTGAACTTGGGTCATACCAAAAGTGCATTTCTCCAAATCGGCACACAACTTGTGTTGCCGTAGGGTTTGGAGGACCTGTCAAATATGGTGGAGGTTATCTTCCCAACTATGGCTAAAGATCAGAATGTCATCGAGATACACCAGTATGAATGATTTGGTTAAGGGTTGCAAGATGTTTTCCATTAGCCTCGTGAAGGTTGTGGGGGCATTCGTCAACCTCCCTTGAGCTGGTCCAAAAGGTCATCAATCTATGGGATTGGATGCCTATTCTAGACATTCATCTTGTTTAGTGCCCCATAGTCAATACAAAGTCTCCAGTTCTTGTCTTTCTTCTATACCAACGCAATCGAGCTCCCATCGGGAGATGAACTTGGCCTGATGTTCCCTTTCTACAACAACTCTTGATTTTTCCTCTTTATTTCATCGTTCTCCATAATAGAGCATCGATAGATCATTCCATTGGGTAGTGGCATGACCAGGATCAAATCGATGGAGTGCTTGACCTGACAGTGTTGAGGTACCCCTGCAGGTGAGGTGAATATGTCCCTATGCTCCTACATGACCTTGTCCATCTGTTGTTGTCATGCGAAGGAGCCCTGTCTAGAGGCCATGGCCACAATCTTCTTCTTGCCCTGAGGGCGAATCATAAGGAAAACAAATTTCCTTGTCTGTAAAATGATCTTTTTACATTACTTCGTAGTGATGAAAGAGATAGCAGTAGGCGATGCTACCTTCGGTATCCTGTACAACTTATTTTCCAAAGTAATAATAACAGTGCAAGGCCTAGACTCATACACAACATGTCGCTTCCACAAGTATGGTTGGCCTAATAATACATCACAAACTTTCAAGAGGAGCAACATCATACAATACCTCATTTGTGAATGGCTTGATGTTGTATGGGAGGCGACACTATTGGTTGACATAGAGATCTCTTCCTTGGTGAAGCAACCCAATGGTGTGTAGGTGTAGGTGTGGGTGTGTTGCGGTCGGTAGGCCCAACTGCTTCACGACCTCTGCTGAAATGAGATTCTTTTGGCTCCCATTGTCAACAATGAATTGTAGCAGAGAACCCTTCACCCACATCTATGAGTGGAAGAGACACTCCCCCTCCTCTAGATCTCTGGGCTCATCCTTTTGGATCTTGGCGGTGGAAACGGTGGCATTGGGCCCTGCATCAATAATTTTCTTCCCTTTTTCATTCCCCTTGTCAGGTTTTGACTCAGATTCGGAACTTGAATCTAATTCATAAGCCTTCAACTTGGCCACTAGTGACTGCTTGGCTTTACACTCACTCATGTTATGAGTGGGGCTCTTATGGAACTCACACCACTTTCATGTGTCCTATATTATTTGTGGTGTTGTTATTTTCTTGCAGCTTTGATGGGTTGTCCTGGGTCACCCCGCCTTAGCTTGTTCCTTTGTTTTGCGATTTGGGGGTGCCTTTCCCTTGGTTCGGATTCACAAATCAAAACTCTCACTTCTTCTGTTTAAACTTATTCTCGATATTTTCAGCATATCGATAGGCAGAACCGAACGAGGAGATGTCCAGGAACTCAATTTCATCCTGGATGTACTTATGTAAACAGTCACGGTACTTGAGTACCAAATGCTTCTCAGAATCTTTGATACCCAGCTTCGTGCAAAGGGAATGAAAAATTTGTGAACTCTAAAACATCTTGGTCCCTTCCCTGTTGCAGCATGGTCCACTTTATGTATTTATCTTCATAGCTCCCGACAGGGTAATATTGTTCCTTGATGGCGTCTCGAAAAGAATTCCAAGTGGGTGCAACTGAAAATAGTGAGCATTCCCTCTCATCCTTTTGCTCACGGTAGGTTTCCCACCAGTCCTTGACATGGGGGGTGGCTTTGAGGAGTGAAAAAGTAATATTTTCCTTATTGGAAAAGTCATGAACCATAAAATATCCTTCTAACATATCTAACCATATATCTACAACATATGCATATATCTAGCCTTCAAATATGGGAATGTCAAAATTAACTTGTACCTTAAAAGGAGTGGTGCCTCCAAAGTGGTTGCTAGAGGAAGATGTGTTGCCTTTGTGTAGTCACCGAAGGATTTGGGCAAAGTTATCCATTATCTTGTTCCTTTGTTTCTTGAGTTTCAGGAAATAGCTCGTTCTTTCTATTGGAGCTCAGACCATTAACTTGAGTGAGGTTTTCTCTTCTCTGGTTCCCAATCGAACTGTGTATGTATTTATTTTAATTCCTGAATTCGTTGTTACCACTCCTGAAATGTTATATGCCTGCCAAACTCGATTTTGAGTTGTGGTTATTTGTAAGTGTCCCATTTTTTTGTGACCCTTCAAAATATTTCACAACGGCTTTTTATTATTATTATTATTTAGGAAATGACTTGTTCTTTCGATTGGAGCTCGGACCATTAACTTGAGTGAGGTGAATCCTTGATGAGGAGAACATTCCTCAAGTTGGGAGATGATTCTAGGCTTGGATAATCGATTTTGCAGAGGGAAAGTTGCTACACAAGAGGAATTTCTACGCTGATTTTTGGAGTTTAAGTTTCCTATTGGCATGTGCATTGCTATCATAATGGAAGATATAAAGTGAAATATGGATATGGAGGGTGCACCACTGGGAAAGAATAGAGTAGCAACCCGATGGTGTGCAGTTGTGGGTGTGTTGTGGTCGGAAGGCCCAACCACTTCATGACCTCTGCTAAAATGAGATTCTTTTGGCTCCCGTTGTCGAAAATGAATTGTAGCAGAGAACCCTTCACCCACGTCTATGAGTGGAAGAGACACTTCCCCTCCTCTAGATCTTTGGGCTCATCCTTTTGGATCTTGGTGGTGGAAACGGTGGCATTGGGCCATGCATCAATCATTTTCTTCCCTTTGTCATTCCCCTTGTCAGGTTCTGACTCAGATTCAGAACATGCATCTAATTCATAAGCCTTCAACTTGGCCACCAGTGACTACTTGGCTTTACACTCACTCATGTTATGAGTGGGGCTCTTATGGAACTCACACCGCTTTCCTATGTCCTTCTTTTTGTTGTGTGGTGTTGTTATTTTCTTGCGGCTTTGATGGGTTGTCCTGGGTCACCCCGCCTTAGCTTGGTCCTTTGTTCTGTGATTTGGGGGCGCCTTTCCCTTGCTTAGGATTCACAAATCCAAAGTCTCACTTCTTATTTTTAAACTTATGCTCGATCTTGTCAGCATATCGATAGGTGAAACCAAGCGAGGAGATTTCCAGGAACTCCATTTCGTCCTAGATGTACTTATGAAAACAGTCACTGTACTTGAGTACCAAATCCCGCTCAGAATCCTTGATACCCAGCTTTGTGCAAAGGGAATGAAAACCATTTGTGAACTCTAACACATCTTGGTCCCTTCCCTGACGCAGCATGATCCACTTTATGTATTTATCTTCATAGCTCCCAACAGGGTAATATTGTTCCTTGATGGCGTCTCGAAAAGAATTCCAAGTGGGTGCCGCTGAAAATAGTGAGGATTCCCTCTCATCCTTTTGCTCAGAGTAGGTTTCCCACTAGTCCTTGACAAGGGGGGTGGCTTTGAGGAGTGAAAAATTAATATTTTCCCTATTGGAAAAGTCATGAACCGAAAATTATCCTTCCAACATATTTAACCATCTATCTACGACATATGCATATATATGGCCTTCAAATATGGGAATGTCAAAATTAACTTGTACCTTAAAAGGAGTGGTGCCTTCAGAGTGGCTTTTGGAGGAAGATGTGTTGCCTGTGTGTAGTCGTCGAAGGATCTAGGCAAAGTTATCCATCATCGTTTTCCTTTGTTTCTCGAGGGCCTCCTTGAGAAATATTTTGAAAGGATGTCCTTCTCCCTCGTCTTTCTTTTCTTTTTCCATGGGATGCCTTCGAGGTTTGCGAGGCTGATCTTGCAAAGGTTCAACAAGTTCGAGCCCCAACTCCTTATACTCTGACCTCGTTGGGGACATGCAAAGAAAAACAGAGGAAGAGTAGACTGCTCTAATACCACTCATCAAGACTTATGCAGGAATGCAATAGAATACATATATAAACATAAACACATAGATGTAGTAGAAATAGAACTTCATTTAATTATTATCAAAGAACTGAAATATGCTTACATACAAAATAAAAATAAAATAGCTTGGGCGATGGTAGCTTATCTCTGAGAAGAGATGTGGCAATTACATGCCTCTGAAATGTGTTACAATGAGGCTCAAGGATATTTTTATTATTGAACAACAAGGGAAAACCCTAAAGAACCAAAACCCTAATCCCAAGAGATGGAACACCAAGATTTTGTGGGCCCTATTGGGGTTAGTTGGGCAGCCAACTTCGTGGGTTCGTAACTTGGTTATATTATCTTAATTTGGCGCCTATGATACCTTATTAGAAATATCTCTCTCAGTACTACAGGATTAGCCGGAGGCCCTTGCCTATGGCAATGAGCCTGCTGCGGACCCAAAAAACTTCATTTAGGTGGTTAAAACTGCTTCGAAAGTTCAGGACCCGAAAAAGCTCCTAAAAATAGTAAATGCTTCTATAAATGAGGAAACTGATGAAACCAACTGGATGTCTAGGTGGAATCGGCAAGTGACCACCAATATCCACCTAGATCATCATACAACTTGAATAGTCATATTAATTAACTTGGCACTTGAGATTCATTCATATTGAAAATTAAGGTTACCAATGCATGGTGATCAGTGTTTGACATTGGCCTCGAATGCGATAAGAGACAGATCCAAATCTAGTAGACTCTAATACTTATTGTTCATTGCCTATTTCCACTTTACATTTCTTGGATATGCCTATATTTTACATCTTCCTCTTAGAGTGATGTCCAATTATGGAGTCTGGACGGTTATTTCCTCATAATATAGGTTAGCTTTTCATTCTTGCTTTCTGCATTCTATTTTTATAGGAGTCACTTAAGTGCTCCCACTTTGTATAGACATCTATGTGCCATCTTATTTTATCTTCTTGCTTTGTATTGTGTATCTTATCTATATGGACTTTGTATCTTATTTTATCTATTTTTACATTGTATATTTTGTGTGTATCCATTCTTTTCCCTCTCCACTTCACACAAGCCAACTTGTTACACCTTAGCATGCATAATTAAGCCCCAAGGCAACAAACCTAGCTATAATATGAATACTTTATTGATGTGGCAGTGTCATATGAATGGAATTGTTGGACCACAAATATGTTAATGAGATTGTTAGTATAAAGATCTCATGTAAATGACCAAAAATATATTAATTGGATTGCTAATAATATTAATACAATATAATGTGACGATAAAAAATGTCACTCTTGTATTTAATAAAAAAGAAAAGAAACAAGATTTAAATAAAAATTTAAAATTTAATATTGAAAAAAAAAGTGAATGAAAAAGTTGAATACCTCAAATATGTTCGGTGGAAGAATGAATGCTCAAAAGTGAATGTTGTTATCAAGATTGTGCAAGACTTTGTATTAGACTTGTCTATATACTCTCTATATACCGCTTGAGATGGTTCAACTCCCACACTTTGACTCACATACTTAACCCTTTCCACTAGATTTAAACATGAAAACTAACAAGACTCGTGTACTTAATTATTTCCACTAGATTTAAACATGAAACTTAACAAAAACTAAACCCCACAAAAACCAACCTACACCCTATAGATAATAATCCAATTTTTGCCATGATTACATAATTTTGACAAATATCAACCACATCCAATTTTTGCCATGATTACATAATTTTGACAAATATCAACCACATTGAAAGTCCAAGTGTGTGACTGCTGGGTAACCACATGGGCTCACATTTTATTTATTTTAAACATTTGTAAATTTATGTCATACTGACAAATAACAACATTAATTGACCAAGTGTATGAGTACTTGGGGGACCACTTGGCATGAAGTAGGTGGTAACTTCCACGTGGAAAACTTGCTTGATAACGAGTCAAAATACATGTAAGCACCGGAAGGAACTTTCATATGGGAATGTAGCCTAGAACCTGAAATTGCATGAAAATCAAATGAGGCGTAGATATTTGGCCACCAAAGATATGTGTGAAATTTGGCCACGTCGAGGTTGGATAGCCCTCCCTATCTCCGAACCTAAGTCCCGTGTGACTGCAATGCTTCGCCCCATCTCCCAACCAAAAGGCCAATATAAGCGCGACCATGTCGCTCCCTCTGGGTCTCTCTATCTCTGTAATCTAAATTACAGATGCCCATATGGCTTTCCTAGGCGACTGAGAACCAGAAAAACGAAACCAGCTATCGATTTTAAGTTAAGAGTTTGTGTCAATTTTTTGCAAGTGATGGCTACTGCAATTTCCAGCATGGGAGCAACAGGAAACAACGTGGTGTGGCGTGGAATGATGATTAATGATGGGAGTGGATGGAAGAAGTCGTCGATGACGGGGTATGGTTCCGCTCAACTGAATGCGCGCCTGTGGTCTTGCAGGACGTCGGGCAAGCCCGTTCGAGCTCAGCCTGTAATGGGGAATAAAAATGAAGGCAAAGGACTATTCGCTCCTCTCGTGGTGCTCGCTCGTAATATCATCGGCAAAAAACCCTTCAACCAATTGAGAGGAAAAGCTATTGCCTTGCACTCACAGGTAACATTATATTTTTCTGAAAAAGCAAATTTGGGTCCAGTCTGAAACAGGAAATTGGAAATTCGTATGGGTGTTATTTCATTAATTTTCTGTTCTCGTTTAAAGGTTTCGCCATGTTTTTTTCTTCTTCTTTAAAATCAGAAAAGAATGGCACATATTTCATCTGAGCAGAACCCAATTTTCACGTTTTGAACTGTATAAAATTTTAAACATTTAATTGTTAAATATTGTGTGTAGAGTTTACTGAGTTTTGATTTTTGGATTCAGTAATATATATTTGTGAAATCACTTATTCAATTTCCCAATTAAGATAATATGTTGGATAAATTTGCCGTTTTTCCTATAGTTTTGGAAGAGTGATTAAATTTTTTTATCAAATGAGTTCTTTAAAATAGTGGGGAAAGAATTGAGTTTTTTCAAATTGATTTTTTTTAATGGAGATGTAAATAAGTTTTTTTTCCTGGAGTGATTAGTATCCTCTCATCAAAGTGATGCAATTTTCAGAAATGACAAGTTAAGCTTATATTGTATAATTTTCATAAACACAAAATAATATTTTTATTGATTACTCCTTCTATTTTGTTGGGAAAGTTTGAAATTAAAAGCCGTTTTTCTTAACATTGATTTTTCCTTCTATTCTGTTTGGAAAGTTTGAAATTAAAAGCTGTTTTTAGGATGATTGGAGTAATTGAGTTTTTGAGGAGTCTTTGGTATCGCAATTTTCATAAATGACAAGTTGAGCTTATATGATTGTAATTTTCATTAACACTAAATAATTTTTTCATTAATTTTTTCTTTTCTTATACTCTGGAAAGTTAGCTCTCTGGCCCCTCATCCTTAGTTCAGCTGTTCAGGTTAAGCTGATTAATGAGTGGATTAATACTGAATCTGTTTTTCTTATAAGTTTAATCTTCCTAGCTGGTTTTCATGCATTTCATCTGGAATACCATTAGATTCTCCATCAGAACTGAGAGTTCCAGTTTCTTCCCTTAGTATACATATAAAACAGCTCACATTTTCTTTCTTAGGTTTTTCTTCTTCCCTGTCAACAAACATCAATGTGGTTTAAATCTTTAAGATGATCGTGGTAGTCTCAGGTTTTATGCGACTCCACTCTTTTACTTTGTAACTAACCATATCATCTAAACTTAAGATCTGTTATATGTGAATATATATTACATTCTCCTAACTACCATCTCAATATATTCCAGTCATAAAAACTAATCTATTCAGCAGAGTGATTTGATATCTTGGACACCTGAGTTTTGACTTGGACAATGAGTTGAAACTAAACTGCAATTCTGAATAACACATTGTCAAAGAAACTTCAATTATATATAGAGAGAGAGATTACATCATTTTTTTTTCCAAAAAAACCACAATTCTGAAACTGGCCAAAATTGAGAACTTATTAATGTGTTATTGTGCTGGTGATGAAATAGGTTATTACGGAATTTTGCAAATCCATAGGAGCTGATGCCAAACAAAGACAAGGCTTGATTCGTTTGGCTAAGAAAAATGGTGAAAAGTTGGGGTTCTTGGCGTAGCTGCAACCTGCAGTTATATTCATATTCGTGGCAGGAAAGCCATGGCCTGCTGAGCTCGAGAAGCCATAAGTGTGGAATGTTTTGAGTTCTGCATTTGGGAGAAAGGGGCTAAATTCAATTTTCTAAAACAGCTTATCAATAGTGCTTGTAAAGATTTTACTGTGCTATACAAAACAGTGAGATCATGTGATATTATTTCAAATTTTAATGAATACCGTACCTTATTATATCACTTCAAGTAGGATGTGTGGACAAAATTGTTTGTACTTGGCCCTTTGTATTTTCATTTTAGCAATTTTAGAAAAACATGGCAGGAAGTGAAGGAAATTGTTTCTTAAATTTGCATTCAAATTCAAATGAGAAACTTTAAGGAAATCTATACTTAACCTTTAAAGGTTAAATAATGTGAATATAATGTTTAATTATATTAACATTGAGGTAGGCCAGGTGTATTATATATTTTGAGTGCAAAGGGGTGATTTAGGATAACTAATGTAATTAGGAGATGTATTGATTAATGTTAAAAAATTGTCAATAAGACCGTGTACAATACATAAATATGGAAAAATAAGATACACTAAAACATGGATACAAGAAACTAATATTTTTGGTTTCAGTTATATTTTTAAGTGGACAACATGTTAATAAATGTTAAACTTTCACATTGACAAAGTGTCAATAAATAACATGATCAATAGTAATAAACATATTACAGGGATGTAATTATTTTTATATTTGATATACTTTTAGAATTATCAATCATCATCATTAAATAAGGAAGTCACGTTATCAAGAAATAAGAATCGCGCAGTTTATAGAGAAATGATCTAGAACTTTTTTATTATATTTTTTTCTCAATTATAATTATAATTGTACAATTATAATTATGTCAATAAGGTAGAAGAACTAGTGCATAAACTAGTATAATTTCAATTTTCAATTTGAAAAAACATTAAATATAATGATAATTTGAAAATTCTCATTGTTTGAACATATCAATTTCAAAATATATCCACATGAGCTTGATTATTTGATAAGTGATTTTTGAGAAATGAATTGGATTCAAGTTTGATCATTCCTTCAAAATCTACATTAATCTAATTAAATGCCAAGCAACAATAATATCTACATTAATCTAATTAAATGCCAATAAGCAACAATAATATCTACATTAATCTAATTAAATGCCAAGCAACAATAATAGGATGGAGAATAAATGTCCATAATATCACTGATCTCATAAAATAACACACAAATAGTGTCAATAAATATCTTAGTTTTGATTCAACTAAACCATAAGCAATGAAATATTTTGCAATATTGTTGTTGAAACTTGAAGTTTGAGAATAATTTTTAATATTCACATATTTGTTAGTTAAAAGGTCAGAAGTATGTTGAAGTGGTCCAAGAAGTTTGAGAATAATTTTTAATATTCACATATTTGTTAGTTAAAAGGTCAGAAGTATGTTGAAGTGGTCCAAGAGTGAGCTTTGGAATTTTATTTTTTCCAATAACTATTTCATCATTTTATTTAGTGGTTTTAGTTTACCACTAATCAGTTTCATTTGATCTCATGTATTTAGTGGTTTTGGTTTATCACTAGGCATTTTGAGTACATCAATGTATCTAGTGGTTTTGGTTGACCATTACACGCTTTGACATGACCAATATACACCTCCACTCTAAGGTACAAGAGATTTCCATTTTATCTCACCAATGTATTCCCCCCATTAAGGTAACATAAAGTACCTTTTTCCATTTCATTTGTGTACTTCCCTCATTTAAGATGCATGGAAGTACCATTTTGGAGTTATAAATTGAATTTTCAACCAATTTTTTGTTTTTAAATTTAAAGAATAAACCTTGGCAATTCCCAAAATTATTATCTATAAAAGTTGATTGAAAGTCATTTCTTTTTGTACCTTATTCATGTAAATATATCTTTACCTGCATCTAAAATCAATGGTAAGACTAATGAGAAAACTTGGTTTCTAAATTACATGCAAATAACTTATTTAACAATAATGACTTCTTCTTTTTTAACTTTCTTCTTTTCTCGGCACTTTTTAAAAAGATTATATGTCTTCCCGTAATGAATACAAGGATTGATATTGGAATACTATATCTCCATATGGCCAACTTGATGATAATGCTAGCACTCATCTAAAATTTTTTGAATCTTTCTATCATCAATTATATTATCATAATCATTGGCTCATGTATCAACTTGTTAAACAAATGAGTCTTTCCCTTTCAAATATTTGGCTATAAATACAAAACTCACAAACTAAAATGGTTTGGAGTATCATGGAATATAAACACTAATGTTTTTTCCACAAATATCCTAAGTATGTTGTTCTCCATTCAATATAATTCTTACCAAGTAAGGACAATGATTTTGGAAATTTTCATTTGTACTTGTTGATGTTCATGAATGTTTTCTTTTGTAATTTCAAAAGAAATTTAAGTGCACATTCATTTATATTGTTTTTAGTATCACTCTATGTTTTGACATTTTATGCTTGTGATTTATCTTCAACAAAACTTGTCTTTATTAATTCATTGTTAATGAATAGTTCCATCTCATAACCAATTAAAAAATCATCAATCATATCTTTTTTTTCTTATGTATCAATCACTTCTACTAGGTCATTTTCGTCACAAGTAGCATCAACAATTACCTTGTCTTAGAATTTTCATTGCTAGAAACTCTTACTCTTTTTCACTTATTGTTTGAAGTGATTCAATCAATTTACCCTTCCTATCCATTTTCTCATTGTTGGGTTATGCAAGCCAAATTTTCAGAGAATAAGTGTGAATGTATTTCATTAAACAAATATACACATAATACAATGCTCTGACCATTAGATTCATCTTACAAGGTCCTTTGGACTCCTTGTGATGATTCATATTCCACACTATAAACCTTATTGATTATGTGTCTAACATTCTCGCCTTAATTTGAAGGGGTGTATGTGAACCCAAGTAGAGAGATGAAAATTACAACTACTAATGGTTGAAGTGCTCTTTAAATCTACTGGCTTAAGGAAGACCACAAATTAATCGGGCAGTAGAAGCTAAAGTCTTCTTTTGAATGGTGGTTTAAGGTTGAACATCAACTCTGGAACTCAGCTCAAAGGCTCAACAACTCCTAGAAACTTTCCAAATTCGACTCGAAGTTGATTTCTTATGCTGATTGGATGTATTCACAAATGGTGATTTGTAGATGAATGCAAATTTTTGGAACTTGGATCTAAGGCTCAATAGTTCCCAAATATTCTATGATTTAGCTCGAAGTTGATGGATTGTTCTAATTGGAAGTGCTTGCAAATGGAAATTTTAAGATGACTGCAAATCGATGTTGGTTTGAAGAAGACCACAAACTATGTTGGTTTGAAGAAAACCTCAAATTGATTAAGTTTTAATATGACCACAAATTGAATGTTGATCATGGATTTTATAATCAATACAAATCTAGTTCTAGCTTTGTCTCTTATATATGGTTATGGCTCTCTTTTACATGTCTGATTGATAGGTGATCTGAATATGGACAAACAAGTTTTGTTGTGCTAGCTTCCTCATTAGTATTAAATAAAAGTGTGCTTATGGATCGTCTCAAATAGCAGGTTATAAGAGGTTTTATGTGTCAAGTTTGTGTGTCTTTAATGAGAAATTCATTAAGTAAATTCGCTTTTAAAAACACATAACAACAAGTAAATTGCAGAGAATACAATACACAACAAACACATAACACAGAGTTGATAATAGATTTCATCTTTCCTGGGCTACATCTCCATGGACCTGCTTCAATGGCTTGGCCCTCTTTGGATTAATTAATCAAAAATATTAGTACAGCCAATTACTGAGCTCAGATGGCTCTCAAACCTTCTCCAATGGCTCTGGTACATCCCCAATACCCCTATTTTGGTTCTAATTGAGTCACATTCTGCCTCTCTGGGAAAAAGTTATGCCTCTTTCAATACCTTGGCTTGGGCCTCTATATGAGCTCAAATTAGAAAAATTATTGTTTACAATCCTCTACAGCTCCTGAAACCTGCTCCAACATGCTTAGAGCATCTAAATCTGCTAGGATTGACTCTTTCTGAGCCTAATTTGGTCGAAATATGCCAAGGTTAGGGCTTCTTCAGTTTCTCCTAGGAAAGCTCCTCTAAATCTGGAGAAACTCCAATTAACCCCGACAATTCTGGACCTAGCGCCGAATTTGGCAGACTCTGCCAACTTAATCTGCATGGCTAAGTGCGAATAATTAGGGATAAGCATAGTCTTAAGGGAGGTTTAGAGTTAATGGTATGTTTTAAACAAATCCATTTAACAAAGGATTAGAGCGTAATAAACAGAGGTTATGGATTAATTAAACTCGTTTAATGTTAAATCTCCTCCATTTTGTTGGAGTGCTCCATCTATTCATGGGCCATGGTTTTGTGGTAACGTGTTGGACCTTCGGGGCTCGCCCCACTTACCCCCGCCACGAACCATTTTAAACTTCAAATAATGGTGTGTTGCAATATATGTTAAGTCCGTCAGCTGTGGTGTAGTGGTATTGTATTCGCGTTGTGTGGGGGAGGTCACAGGGTCAAGCCCGAAATTTACCTCTCCACTGTATAAAAATTTTGGTCAACCATATAAAATGATATTTGACCTTTGAACTTAACCAAAATTCGGCCTTTGGGAGGGGCACATGGCGGCGTCCGGGCTAGCCATGTGTCCTCATCCCATTGGTTCTCCAAAAACCAACCAAATTGCGCCAACAAACCAGAAATTCGGGCCAACCACCATTTGACACTTTTTAGCATACCATTGGCTGGAGGAAAACCAAAAATTTGACCCCTTTGACCCTATTTGACCTTTTTTTTTATTCACCTATTTGGAAAAGTGGATATCAGGCTCTAACTTTCTCATACGGACATTGCTTTCGATGAAATGAAGTGTACCGGAATCAGGGCAATGAGACCTATCCTATCATTTTGGTTTCGTGTGATTTTGAGAACTTTGAATTTTTAGCAAATTTTTGCCTGCAATTCAATTTTTGATCACTCTTTCCCACTGAAAGGATTTTGGACCCCAAAATCTGGTTATCTGATGATAGTTTAATACTCTCCTCTTTTCCAAGTTCTATCAAATTGATTCTACTTGGAAAAATCCCCATGAAAATCACTTTGGTTCTCTAGCATGCCTTGCCTTGCAAATGGCTCGGCACTTCAACCAATGTCCTCCTTTCGTTGCTGGCCCAATCCAACACTTGCTGGCTACTTGTTGTACCAAATAATTTCCCTCGGTGCTTGGAAAATTGACTTATGGCCTTCCCACTGATAGTCATGTTCCTCCTTTGCACAAACATGCATTTGATGCAAGCTTCTCCTTGGAAACCACTTTTCCAAGTTAAGCCCATTTGAGTGAACTACAACAATTAGTTCCAATATCAGTAATCAAAATAAAATAAATGACCATTATTTTTACCTCCACGGTTCCAAATTCCACATCTAGAAGAATGCATTCGCCATCTCTTTCGCTTCTTACTGTCAACACATCAAATGGTCTACAATGGTTGTTGTTTTTGCTGCAATCTTCTTTAGCATATTTTCCAAATTTTGCTTCTTGATTCCATCATCCTCCAGTATTGACATGCTGCTCATGCCATAATTTGAGAATGAAGTCTAATCATGAGCCTCTCGCTCAAGAGTGGACCTTCCAAAATTCTAAGATGTCTTGTCACCAGAAAAACCATTAACTTACAAAACACATCATGCAAGAAGCACAACTTGACGACCTCTTCCTTTTGCTCCTTCAAAGAAACAAACGTCACATCTTCTGAACATTGTCATGCATTCTTACATCTTGGTGCATAAATCCATCGACCAAACACAAGTCTACAAAACATGCATATTCAAACAATTGAATCTCAAGTCAAACAAAAGCATGTACAACACTTGACTATTCTTTTCCCAAAACAACAAAAATTTCATATCTCAAGAAACAATTCGTCAACATATCCCTTTCATCTTTGGAGACAAAATCAACTCTTCCAAGTCGATATGGCATGCATGTAACAATCAATCGACCAACACAAGTCAACACTCATGCATGTGCAAATGATCAATACTCTCAAGTTGACAAACATACATGATAAACAAAGCAATTGACCAACACAAGGCGATCACTCATGCGTGTTCAAGCACAATGAAACTATCAAAAATTCCACTATTCACACACATAAACTCTCATGCATGTATACAATACTCAACTCTCTCACAAGTACAATCACAAGTACAAGAATCCAATTGGTATGTACGAGTACTTAAAGAGCTGAAATGACCAAATTTAAACCCAATTCGACCTTTGGTATTTTTGCAGCAAATTTGGTCAACATACTCTAGTTTTAAACACCTTCTTGGCGTAAACATGAAACATGCATTCTAGAGAAAAAGAAATGCATTCACATGTGAATTTCAACTACAAATTTCCATCTTTGTTGCATAGAAGTGAGTCAACATAACTCTACTTTTCCAACATCTTGCTTTGTGAAATATGTAGCATACTTTCAAGAGAAAAGAAGTGCATTCATTTGGCAAAGAAATGCATCAATAAGGAAAGATTTACATCAATCATCAAAGGAAATGCAAGGCCTTAATTGGTTAAGAAACATAACCATCTCTTTCCAAACAAATTCAATGGCATTTCTTTCAGCTTCACTTCATCATGTGTATCATCCTGACCCACATCAATTATGGAATCCTCCTTTCAATTCTTGTCAAGGTCTCTTTCCATCTTCTTCAAATGTCATGGATGACTTGTTGGATATGTTGGGATCCTGTGATTTTGCAGATTGGCATACCAAATGACAAGGCAACATGTAACCAATCTTTAGAGTTCTAGGACCTAGCCTTCCTGGACTCAAAGAGGGATCTCTCAGGTTGTTTTGCAAATATGTATGCTTGTTTGCTTTTAAGGGTTGATTTTAGGCTAGTTATTAAGTATGAGGTTTGTTGTTTGTTTTGGTTGGGTATGATGATAAAAGAGCATAGATAGAATGGGAAAATCTCTAAGTCATTGGGAAATGAAGTCAAATGAAAGTCATGATAAGTTCATCAATGGATCGGGGAGTATCATAGGGAAAATCTAACTTGGCCAGTGGATCTTCAAAGTTTAGGATTATGAGGTGAACATCAAGGACAAGAATGAAAAATCAGGATAAAGAGCAATTAAGAATTCTTTATCATGTACTTTAAACAAGAAACATATTTCAAGGAATCTGTTTTGAAGTAAGCCAAAGGACAGGGCAAACCATAGACTTCTTTGGATAAACTTTTAATAAGAAAACCTTTCAGACAACAATCCAGCAATCAAAAGACTACCTTCAAATTAGAAAATCTATAAGATGAACAGTAAGAGCAGCCTAAGATCAAACAGAAATAATCTAATCTGCTTTTGAACAACTCTTTAGGAATCTTTAAAGTAACCTTTTGAGGCAGTCCAGAGGACAGGGTGTAGCATAGACTTCCCTGGCTTTAGACTCTACTAAGCATACTTTGAAAATATCTTTAGAAACAATATCTCAAATTGTACTCAAAGGAGCATGGACTCACCACTTAATTTCCCTGGTTTCCCTCTATTGAAATCATTCCTCAAAACAACCTCTCAAGCCGTACTCAAAGGGATATGGACTTACCAAAAGGGACACTCCTTGGTTATATTCTATTGAATCATTTATAAGATTACAAGCATAGATGGAACTGAAGGGCAATTAAGAATCCTCCAATCAGACCTTGCAGAAGAAAACATTAAGACAGTGAAGAGTAAACAGAACTAAGGTGCTTTCAAAATACATTTCTTAGCCTAAAACTTTTACTCTACTATAACAAAGAAAGATGGAAACAGAATGAAAATAGGAAATAGCAATAACAGGTAGAATTACTTCACCAACATCCAAGCTCAGGGATCCATTGATCTATCCTCCTCCATCAACAAACAAATTAGGGAATCCATGAGATCCAAAACATCAATTTCCTTAAACTTCCAAGAGACTATGTATTACTTCAAAGATTCATCAAATTCCAATAATACAATGAGTTCAGATGCAGTATTTATGCTGCAAATGAGGAGGTGAGGTTAAGATAGGGTTTGAGTATTATTTATTACAGAGTAAGTGCATTCCTGACCTTGAAAACCATGCAAGGCCTAAGGCAGGAATATCTGCAGCTACTTCTATGTTTCAATAACTCTGTCTTAACTTCTAGGGGAAAATAGGTGAAGATTTTGACTTTAAGGCCTATTCTTAACTTATTACAATAACTTCCTTGACAGATAAAAATATCTTCTGACTGTGCAATAACTGCCAATTTCCTTTATGAAAGGAATTGATGTTGCAGGTGGCAATTTGATCTTTTGGAGGAGTAAATGCTTCCTTGTTGAGTTATTCGAGGTTGTCTTTGGGTATCTGTCTTTGTTTTAATCACAAATCTTCTTTTAGGCCTTTAAACCTTGATTTTGCTTTAATAATTAGTCTTACTACCTTTATCCTTTGTTCTTCTTTATGACTGTTTCATTCATTATCCTTCATCTTTAAACTTTTGACCTTTTATCTTTAATCATGTCTTTAAGGGCTAATCTTATGTTTTATCCTTTGGTATGCAATTAGCCTTTTTGATCCTTCTGTTCTTCATTCCTTTACTGATGCTTCTGTTGTATTCATCCTTTGTGTGCGGGGAGGGTTCTTTATGCATTGGAGGGTTTAACAACCCATCGATGATCACGATTCATCGAGGTTTAAACCTTTATACAACCCCTTTGGCTCTTTAATGTGAATTTACCTCTGGATCGTCATCCAGAGGTTAATTTTGACCATTTGGAATGCCCCTTTTGGCATTGCCGCCATTAAACTTGAAAAAAACACAAACACACATTAGTTTAAAGCCTGCGGAAGGGGGTAAAACTGCAGAGAAGGAAGGAGTGCGGAGAGAGGAGTTCCATAGGTAGAACATGGCGGAGGGACATGATTCTAGAGGCAGAACCATGAGAAATTTCAAACGTAGGCGAAGGGATTTGAAATTTTGGCACGAGGGGAGGATGGCGGTTTTGGGAAAACCGCGGTGGTTTATCGCGTGGCCATAGGGCGGTAAGTGGTTTTTGCCCAGGGCTGCGCGATACCACTCAGCGTCGGACGTCTGTCCAGGGCTAAACCGCCTTTTTCGCGCTGGTCAAGGGCATTAAACCCCGGCATCAAATTGCGCGCGATATTCAATTTAGACCGTTAGATCTCAAGGAGCGAGATCGACGGCGCGGGTGGAGCCCGAAGATGGGGTGTAGGTTGGTAGGGTGGGTAGTGGAGTACAGGTGTCGGGTTGTGATTAGAGCACAGGATTTGAGTGGAAGGTGGGGCAGGGGTGGTGACATGGGAATTTTTGTCGGATATCACGGGGTCGGGTTTTATGCGGGATGAAGGATGGGGACGCGATAGCCATTGGATCAGGGTTGATCAACAGTGGCGATTGGTCGGGAAAGAAATGAAGAGACAGGGTAAGGGAAAGGGGAAAAGGGGCTAGGAAATAGGCGGGGGGAATGGTCCTGTGGGGGTAGAAGGGACCAGGGGTCGGGAAGGAAAGGGGCTTAGGAGAATAGTGGAGGGTCGGGGTCAAGGTTGTATGAGTGAGGGGGCTAGGGCTTAAGCGCAAAAGCAGCTTAAGGCCTATATCTGTAAAAAGGGTGGGTTTTTTATAAATAAATAAATAAAAGAGTTTTTATAAGGTTTTGACAGGGTCCGATAGGCCAAAAATTGGGAAAAAACAAAGTAAAAGGATTTTTATGTTGTTTTTAAGGCTTTTTTAGGGAAAACGATGAATGAAGGGGGATTTTATGGGGGGGTTTAGGGGAAAGAAGAAATGGGTTTTTGTAGGGAAAAAGGATGAATAAGGGTGTAAGTGAGGTAATGAAAATGAGGCAAATCAAGTCTAGAAAATAGAGTTTTCTTTGCAGCAGGGTAACTTCTAGAAGGTAAAGGATGAAGTTTATAGTGAAACAGTTAGGTGTAGGATAATGAAGGCAGTGAGATTTCTAGAACTCACAATGTTTCTTGAAATATTGTTTCTAGAAATCTAGACTTTACAACTTAGTCATCTTTGGATATCAGCAAAATTACTGATAACTAACAGTGGCTCCACTTGGGGAGGGCGGATTTCCTTTCAAGGTGTCCAGAACCTCAGTTCATGAAATCTCTGAGTTTCAGCGGATCAGTGCCTTGTCCATTGAGTAGATTTTTCTTCTTTTCATTTACTGATATTTCTCTGAGAAGACAACTTTTTTAACAATCTGAAATATGTGATTTCCTCTTGACAGCATTCTACTTACCCAATCCTACTTGTCCTATCATTTTTTCTTCTTCTTTGAGTGCATTTGAACTAGCAAACTCTTTCACATTTTATTTTTGAAAACAAAAAATAAACTATCTACTCCTATCCTTATTTCTTCCAAGCGTTCAGATTAAACTATTGAACTCTTTTATTTTCTACCTAGACTACTTGACTGCCAAGATTAAACTGTTTGGCAATCTTGATTCTCTAACTATTGACATAAAATTTAAAACATGGTTGAAATCAGGATTAGACAATTTGATTAACCATGGTTGTTTCATTTGGAACAAGCTGCACACAAACATTATTTTGCAGAAAAAGTAAATTAGACGGATAAGGCTGTGATTTGTCATTTAGAAGTGCATCATTATCTTATCTCTTTGGTTCTGTTTTGAGCATGTGAAACCAGCTTCTTCATACTTTCCTAATCTATCCTTTTTGATAAGCTAAGTCTGAAATAATCTTGACAAATATTGCTTCTACTAACTTATCAACATAAATTAAAAGCAAGTTCAGCCATGATTAGGCTAGATTACTGAACAAGGTATCATTTTGAATCAGCAGTGGCATTTAGACTTGTACACTTTCAGCAGTACTGTTTTTTTTTGGGTATGGGGTTGTACCTCTTTTGAATTTGCCCTCTTTTCCTTTCTCTTTTATTGTTTTTGTATTTTATTCAATCGTTCTCATGCAATGTTATGTATAATGAGTGGAATCTTTGAATCTAGGACTCTTGACAGAAATAATTTTTAAGGACTCTTCCATTGAAAATACCTCTAGATAATTCTTCTCCATTCAGCCCTTGTAATAAGAAAGCATTCTGACCTCTGATGGAATGAATGATATAAGGTCCTTTCCACAAATTCTCAAACTTGCCATGTTTACCTTTGTCTTCTCTCCTGGAATCCCATTTCAAGACTGTATCTCCAATTTGGAAATTGTTTGATTTAGTCCTTCTGTCAAAGATCTTCTTGACATTTTCTTGAACTACTTGTGTCCTTTTGTACACTTCTTCTCTTGTTTGCTGTAAATGAATGGTTTGATTCATCCTTCTTTGCATATCATTTTCTTCTATTTGTACTTCTTGGAGAAGTTTCATGACTATAACTCCCAAAGATGTAGGGAAGACTGCATTTGTTCCATATTGTTAGCCACCTATATTTTTCTATCATATCAGCTGGTGGCTAAATATTTTTTGCAGCCTTCAAGAAACAAATTCAGTCCTGAAATTGTTGGTGCGTGAAGTCTTTTTGGTGAATCCATAAACTACTGGTTAAATCTTCACAGTTGTTTCCTTTTTCAAACCTCTGATATCCTGCAAAAATCCAAGTCAAATACTGCTGCATTCCCCCTTCTCCCCCTCCCTTTCTTCCAACATTACCTCATTTCTCCATTTCCTTTTCTCCCATGAAATCCCTACAATCCATTATTTTTCCCTTTAACCCTTCATACTTTCACTTCCTAAAGTTAAAAACCCATTTTTTAACCTATCGGACCCTTTTTCCTTTGAAAATCATTAAAAATCATATAAAAGGCATATTTTATGTGCATTTGGCGTTTTAGCCCTCTCAGGCTAAGCCCCTGGACCGTTTTTCTCCATATAACCGAGCGTCGGGACTCACTGCTCAGTCCTTAGACGCTAAACCAAAGAATACCCCCTTCCTTCATCTATTTTCCTTTGAAAAACCCGAAAAAACCCATTTTATAAAGTTTAACGGGAAATATTTGAAGTCACATGTTTGATTGCCGCGATGAACCTGGGCCGTCGATCTGCTCCCCGGATCTGACGGAGCGGAGCACGCCTCACCTGGTGGACCCCCCTTCCCCCGCGCCATTTTCCAGAAAACCGTCGGTTTCCATTTCGCACCGCCTTCCAAGCCAAGGTGGTTTTCTCCCATCGGCCAGCGATTCCATACGCTGGCCGACACGTGTCCCCGACACTGTTTCAAAACCACCGCGCTATTAGATCATTTCACGCGCTAATCTTCGTACCAAGACCACGCGGCGGAATCCACCTCCACCGTCCGATCTGGGCCTTCCCATCCGACGGTTACCGATCACTTCACCTGCTCGACCTTTAACGGACATGCGCGCCCATTAACTCATCCACCGCGCGGCCAAGATTCAATCTCCACCGTCGATCTCTGCAGATCGACGGCTCACATTCATTTTCCTGGTCCCACCGCCCGGTCAACCTCCTTCCCGTTGACTCTCCGTTGCCCGATCTCTACCGTCGATCTCTACAGATCGACGGTCCGGATTTAATTTCTCCACAACTCTTTCCACGACCGCCCAGATTTTATCTCGACCATTGGATGATGCCATCCAACGGCCCGCGTTCCTCTGCACAGTTCCCAAAGCAGATTGGCCTATAAAACCAGATTTTTAATGTGTTTTTGGTATTTTGCAGGGTTTAAAGTCATTTGTTCGTGTTTTTAAGGAAATTTCAGACCAGGAGGGTGACGATCCTCTACGTTCCGATTTCTCCAAGGAAATCACCTACAAAGTTAGTTTTCACGTCTCTTCAATGTTTCCACAGGCATCGATGCCTTTCCCTACCTGCGCAGCCTTGCACAACTGAGAAAACCGTCAAAATCAATGCAGGGAAAAGAGTATCAGAGATTTAAGATCGAAAATGAACCAGAACAGCAGATTGGTGGACAGATTTATGGGGATTAAGGCTAAGATAGTTATCAAATGCCTAATCCCCAGATCTAAAACACAGATTAAAGGAAAATCTAAAGTGTTTTATCATAAAAACCTTCACCGCCACAGATGGAGGCGAATCGATTCCTCCCAACGACCACAGCGCCTCCTGTGCCTCAAAGGATTCAATCAGAGGCTGAATTTATTAAACAAGATCCGATTTCTGCCTCGAAACAGCCAAAGAAGTTATTTCTGTCTCAGATTTAATGACAGAATGTCTGAAAAGTAACCCTAAGATCACACAGAGCCTCAAAGGTCAACAAAAGCTCCCTTCGAGCTTAATTCATGAGTGTAAATCATTTAATACAGAAGGAACACCTGTATAGTTCTTCATTGAGCCCCTCGATGGCTAAGAAGACATTAATATCTGTATTAATTGGTTTTTGAGATCTTTTCATCATATCTCACCTCCTCATCCTTCTATAAATACTTCAATAGAAGATGAGTGAGAGGTTGGTTGTTAATGTAAATTGCTGAAGCATTGTGTTGTAATTGAGCTGAAAACTCTTGATTGTAGATAGGATTTCACTGGCTCTTGGAGCTCTGCTTGTAACAGATAGGTTAAGTTGTGAAGAGAGATGGATTAAAACACTGGATCTGAAGATTATAACTGGTTTGAAGCATCAATACAAGCTGATTTATGGGATCTTGGTCTATGCTGATGGTGATGTTATTCTCACTATAACTTGTATTTTGTTTCTGTTTTCAATTTGTTTCATTTTCCACTATAAAGAACAGTTTGAACAGGGTTAGGACCTACTGTATATCAGTAACCTTCTCTAGCTGAGAAATATTTATTTAAATGTTTTCTTTCAACTGTGCTATTTGAAAATGATTAAATTTAGTTCAAGTACAGGGATGTTGGCGTTCCCTCATCTTTTTGTCTTAGCTAAAGGTTATTTTTAAATGTTACTTTCAATATATGTTGTGTGAAGATGAACTGAGGAAATTAAGGTTAGCCCTGAGTCCCTTTCTTATTCGCTCAACTATTTGATTGTTTTCCCTTGGGATGTGTTAAAAGCTGACTAGTTTCAAAGTACTTATTAGATCTTAGACCATTCTGTGTTATCTTTGAGTTTCCCTTTGTTTTTATATGTTTTCTATCATAAGTATATCAAAGGCTGGATAGTTTCAAAGTACTTACCACATCCTAGTTTGCTTCTATGTTTTTCTTAAGTGGCTGGTCAAAGGCTAGCTAGTTTCAAAGTACTTACCAGATCCTGGGCTGCTCTTTGTTCTGCATCTGTCATTTCCCTTTCTTATTGTATCACTCCATTCCATAAATCAAACTTTAAAGAGATCCTTAGGCATAGATGACTTGCCCCATAGACCACTCTTGGACCTGATTGTTTCAATTAAATCCTCTTATGACTCCATAGCCCAATGGACTGAAAACTTGCCATCATCTTTCTTCTTGATCAAAGATTATTATTTTTGCTTGCAACTTCTCACTTTTGAACCTATTTGCATATAGATCTTTCCGCCTCAGACAGCAACTATGTTCAACCATCCAAAAAACCAAACAAACCCTTGGTCTTCATAACTAGCCTAATATTATTATCCTAAGCTTTCAAAGACAAATCCATCTTTGTACATATTGGAGAGATCCCTCTCTAGATTCAAGAGGGCTAGATCCTAGAATCCCAAAGTTGGTTGAAATGATGTTAACTCTGTGATCGGACTTTTGCCAATCTTGCTTATTACAGAGACCTAACACATATAACAGCTAATAGGGGAGCATATTTATTGATTTCTTGGTGGTCAGTCTATCAGCGCACAATGCATGAACAAGCTTACTATGCCATGATTTCTGATTTTGATCTAGCAATCTTTTGATGATATTGATCAAGATTTTATTGGAAGATTCAGCTAGGCCATTTCCTTGGGGGTAGTAAGTTGTGGAATGCCCTAAAGTGATATGGTATTTATAGCAGAAGTTAATCATTTTCTTGGATTTGAAGGCAGCAGCATTGTCTGTAATTATTTTTCTAAGACAACCAAAATGGGATAGTATGTTGGTTTCAAGGAACTTGATAATGACAGAGTCAGTAGCATTCCTAGAAGGGATGGCTTCTATCCATTTGGTAAAGTAATATGTGGTTGTAAGGATCCACTTATGTTGGGCAGATGAGGTTGGGTGAATTTCTCCAATAAAGTCTAAACCCCATTGCTGAAAGGGAGCCTCAATACTAATGGGATGCAAAGGTAAAGGTAGGAGTTTCCTCTTGCCATCAAAAATTTGACAGTTATGGAAAGTCATGACTAGTTTTTGAGTATCTGGGAAAAGGGTGGGCCAGTAATAGCCAGCTCTAAGAATCTTGTGTGTTGTGATCTTCCAGTAAAGATGGCCTCCACATTCTCCCTCATGCAGCTCAAGCATGATTTTTCCTGCATCATTCTTAAGAAAACATTTAAGCAATATGCCAACAACATTTTTCCAATATAACACTCCATCCAAGATGCAATAATTTAAAGCTTTCTATTTCAAGAATCTAGCTTTAGTCTTTGATAAAGAAGGAGGAGTATTAAGATAGAGAAGCACATAAATGATATCAGCATACCAAGATGAATTCAAAAATATTTCTTCAATGTATGGAGCTGTGAATTCTTCTATTTCTTCCAAAACATCAACCATTTTTATATCTAGTACTTGGAAATTTGATTATGCCATGAGTTTTTCTAATCTCTGTCCTTTAATTAGCTTGGCAGACCTAATTTCTAAATCATATTCTAAGATAATTACAATCCATTTTCCCCTTTTACCATCAGGGTCTTGATTTAGAATGTCCTTGACAACTGTATGTGGAACAAAAGAAATGATATGGGAATGTAAAATGTATACCCGGAAATCTTTTAATGCTTTTATCAAGGCTAAGGTCTGATTCTCCATGATATTATATTTGAGTGGAGCATCTCTCAAGGCTCTAATGAAATAGGATATTATTTTTTCTTGCCATGTATTATTCTTTTGCAGTAATACTGTAGCAATGGTATGTTCAGAGGCAAATGCAAAATGTAGAATCCTTAGTGAAATCAGGACTAATAAGAACTGGTGTTTGAGTAAGAGCTTGTTTAACCAGTTCAAATGATTGGTTGGCTTCTATGGTCCATTTAACCCCTGTTTCTTTTTTGAGCATGTTTGTGATATTCCTCAGAAGTTCAGCAAGGTTGGGGATGAACCTTCTCAGAAAATTGATCTTCCCAATGAAATATTGCAATTCCTTAAGGTTTCTGGGATGGTTGATTTTAAATATGCCTTCAATCCTTTTAGGGTCTACTTTGATTCCCTCTTCAGGAATTATGTGTCCAAGAAGTTTTCCTTCTTGGAGACCAAAGAGTGTCTTTTTGGGATTCAAAGATAAGCCATATTTTCTACATTTCTTAAAAAAAATTCTCAAATGAATCAAGTGTTCTTTATCAATTTTGGAGAAAACAGTGATGTCATCAAGATAAATGATTATGAAATAGCCTATGTCTTCTGAAAAATCTATGTACATGGCCCTTTGGAATGTAGCCCCTGCATTCATCAAACCAAATGGCATTTTAACATACATGAATGTACCCCAAGGTGTAGTGAAAGCAATTTTGCGTTGATCACTTGGGAGTAATAGTACTTGGTTGAAGCCTGAAAAACCATCCAACAGTGATATTCTCTTAGACCCAACCACCTTTTGAAGTATGTGGTCCATTTTAGGCAAGGGATAATTATCTTTCAGGGAGGCTCTGTTCAGATTTATGAAGTCAATGCAAAGCCTAATTTCCCCAGTCCTCTTCCTAACAGACACAAGGTTGGAAACCCATTGTGAATATCTAAGGGGAACTATGATCCTAGCATCATACATCTTTTTTATCTCTTTCTCAACTAAAGGTAATAAAACAAGGTTTATTCTTCTTAGTTTTTGTTTGAAAGGTTTCTGATTTTCCTTAAGAGGAATTTTGTGTTGAATAATGCTGGTGTCATATGATTTCAAATCTTTGTACCCCCATGAAAACACATCTCTAAACTCCTTGAGAAGTTCAATATATTCCTATTTGATATGAGTAGGGAGAGTGCTAGATAACTTGATCATTTTGGGCTCATTTATGTTGCCTATGTTATGCTCTTCTATATTAGTTTCTGTAGGCTCCATCTTTGGTTTTTTAGCCACATCATTGAATTCAAACAGCTCCTCTAATGGTGTAAGGCCCCTTGGTATTGAATCATTTTCAATTTGCAAAACTTCAAGGTCCTTTTGGTCTGGTTTGTTTAGTAATTCTGTTGTACAAAGATATTCAAATTGGTTTATATTAGCAGTAGAGGACAAATCTATTTTATAGGCTTTTTCTTCATCAGAACAATCTTTTTCATAGCTTGAGTTAGGTGTTGTTTCAGCAAAATCTTTTCTTGATTGTAGGAAATCATCAATGTGTCTGTCATTCTCAAACACTTGCCAATAGTTTTCATTGTCAAGAACTGTAGGCCTATTTTTTATTTTGACATTGAATTGTTCATTTATCTGGGGTATTGGGCAATTTCTGGCAGCAAAGGAAAGTTCATTTGCAAGGTTGTTTTGAGCTCTAGGGATGAAGGTGAGTTCATATTTTTCAAACGTTTTTAAGAGCTCTAGGGCAGCATTCCTAAATTCTCTTAATCTAGGGTTTTTGGTTGAATACTCCCCTTTTATTTGCCTAATAATTAGCTCTGAATCTCCTTGAACTGATATTTTATTTGCTCCTAAATTTTTGAGCAGATGTAGGCCAAGGAGGAGGGCTTTATACTCCGCAATATTATTGGTGCATGGAAAATCAAGTTTATAAGAATTTTCTTTGTTTATATTGTGTATCCATACACCTGCTCGAGAACCTTTCTTGCTGCAAGAGCCATCAAAGCTCATTTCCCACAGTGTTTCTTTCTCATGTTCATTGTCATTTTGTTGTTTAGGACTACTAAGTTTAAGGTTGTCAGATCCTTCCTTTGGGGACAGATTTGACTGTTTAGGTGGACTTAACTCCATCTTATTTTCCTTTTCTTGTTGGCTGATTTCATCTTCATTGTATAAGATAAAGGAATCTAAACCCTAATGAATAGAGTAAACAAGAGTGTTGTTTGGCCTATCTATATTTCTCACCATGAATTTCATATGAGATTCTCTGTATAATCTTCTAGTTTGATTACAAACTGGAATGGTAGCATAAGACATTTCCATTTGAAGACTCCCTTGAAGTTTGGCTCCCCATGATCTAGATAAAAGCATGCCATACTTTGGGGGAACGTCAGCAACCACTATGTCCATAACTAGACCCTTAGCAGAAATTTGTTCCAGATTGACGCACAAATCCTTGATCATACCTAAACATTTAACTCTGCTTGAATCAAAGGAATACAGGTCCTTGTAAGGTTTAGTAATTTCTAGGCCTAATCTCTCCATCACCACTTTTGGCATAAGATTGTGAGAGGCACCAGAGTCTAGCATGGCATTGTGTAAGATATAATCATGTATATTTAAGCTGACATAAAATGGAGGAATGGTCCCTTCTTGGTACTTTCCTTCTACTTCAGGACCAAACAACAATTCTGGTTTATCATCTATCAAGTTCAAACTATCAGTTTCATTTCCAATATTCAATGCTTTCAAAACTTGATTTTTATATACATCCTAGGTTACTAGTTCAGCCAAAGGTATGCTAATTTTGATCTTGGCAATTTCTCCTTCAAGGCTGAAAGGGACTAATGATTTTGACATATTTACATCTATTTTTTCAATCATAGTCTTTTCAGAAATTCTAACTTGCTGGGTTTTATTAGGACTATTATTTAGGATAGATTTCTCAGGGCCACTAGCAGAAGTGCTAGGGCAGCTTGTTTCAACACTTTGCTGATTGGTTTTGTCTATGTTTGAGTCAGTCTTATTAGTCAAAGTGTTATTACTATTTTCTGTCTTTTTAGGAAAGTTTTTTGAAGTTTTCCTAATAGCAGTGTCTATTTGGTCTTTCTTGGCTGAATCTAGGTACTTTTTGCTCCTAAGATCATATTGTTTGTGTACCTCCATTATTGCATTTTCATACCCCAATTGGTAATCTTCATAATCCTCATAGTTTGTGTTAGTTTGTTCTGAGGAGAATAATCCTTGTTCTTCTTCAGTGAGGAAAACATCTGTCTCACTATCAGATCCTATCATATTTACATGATTTTCTTCCAACCTTTCAGTTTCCCTTTCTTCTTCTTGATCTACATAATTTTGTTGAAAGGGAGCCCTAATTTGTTGGTCATTATCTCTTTGTCTATCTTGAATAGGGTCTCTCCTGAAATTTGGATTTCTATTTCTGTTTTCGGGATTGATTTGGTTTTCTCTAGGAGGCACTCTATCATTTAAGTTTATTTTCTCAAGCATTCTTTCCATTACCCTTACTAAGTTGTCAATTTTGGTATCAGATGATGAGCTTGATGCTATTGTTTCATCTTTGTATATGACTCTTTTCTCTGATTTCAACCTAGCTCTTTTCTCAATCAGATTTGCCTCTACACTTATGGCTCCCCTTTGCATATCTTCCAAGGTTAAGGGGTCTCTTTCTCTTAGCTGGTAGGCCATGTCCGGATCAAAGCCTTCAGGTAATTTAGCTAAGGCTAAGCCTAGTGGAGGTTTCATATTTAGGGGCAGTGAATTTTAAACACTATTGAATCTAGTACAATAATCTTGGACACTTTCCCCAATGTTTCTTTTAAGGTTGCTATATTCTGAAATGATTTGGAGAGGGTTCTTTTTTACTTCCCATTTGTTTATGAATGTTGGTATAAAGAAGGGAGATCATTTATGTTATTAGGAGTTAAGCTTTTAAACCATTTTTTGGCTTCTCCTCCTAAACTTTGGGAAAATATTCTCATCTTAATGGTCTCTTCTTCTATTTCCATATAATCAAAAGCATCATCCATTTTATCTACATGTTGTTGGGCAGTAGTGGATTCAGCTCCAGTGAAATGGGGAATTCTGGATTCATAGTCATTTGGTAAGGGAACCAGAGGTTGTGGTAACACCAATGGGGTATACCATGCAGCCATGGTTGGAAAAACTGGGGTATTTATAAGAGGTGGGTTTGTGCAAAGGAGAGTGGGTTGAAATGGAGTGTTTTCAACAGTGGAAATATGGATGGGTGTGTTGGAAGTGCTTGGACCAGCACTAATTTTGAGCAGATTTGTTATGGAAGGAGATGAAGTGATAGAGAATCTTAAAATCAAGTGGGGTAGAAGGGGAGGCTTCTCTACTAAAACTCTGCTACAAATCTGTGGGCTCAAGGTCAGCTTGGTCTATATCACTATGTGACTTAGTTCTAAATAGTTTTTGTGTATGAGACAAGTCAAAGTGAGGATCTTTCAAGATTGTAAGGTTTTCAGGAACAGATCTTGTTCTTTGGATAGTCGTATCAGTAGTTAAATTTCCAGCTCTAGAAGTTTTCCACAAAATATTTTCTGGATCATCAACTATTGTAGGAGGATTAGGGTCTGGCTGAGATCTGTTATTGATCCTATGTGAAGCTAGATTTCAAGTTCAAAATTTTAAGAGAGGCTGAAAGTATAAGGACTGTTTTCAAATTTTAACCTCTCTTAGTGTTTAGTTCCTTTCTAAAATATGGGACTAGGCTTCTAGACTTCTAAGGACTGATTTGAAGCAATCCTAAGGAAATCTAAGATTACTAGTGGAGTAATAGGCCTACTGGGACTAGTGGAATCGCCAGGTGGAAATTTTTAGCTTTTCTGAAAGGTAAAATGTATTATGGTCCACCACCAATAATTAATAAAAGCCAATCAAGAGAAATTTTTGGGGTTTTTCTGAGTTTTATATGGCTCTTTAGCTTGTAAGAGTGTCCTATACTTGAATCATCATGTAGCTAATATGGTGACACAAACAGAGTCTACTTTATGGCTGACAACTTGATTTTCTTAAGCTTGATAATGGTTTCTAGAGTCCTAAGGTGTACTTAGTTTTTCACTGACTCAGAAGTCCCACCATGATCGCCAGAATGTTGGGATCCTATGATTCGGAAGATTGGAATACCAAATGACAAGGCAACATGTAACCAATCTTTAGAGTTCTAGGACCTAGCCTTCCTAGACTCAGAGAGGGATCTCTCGGGTTTTTTTGCAAAGATGTATGCTTGTTTGCTTTTAAGGGTTGATTTTAGGCTAGTTATTAAGTATGAGATTTGTTGTTTGTTTTAGTTGGGTATGATGACCAAATAACATAGAGAGAATGGGAAAATCTCTAATTCATTGGGCAATGAAGTCAAATGAAAGTCATGATAAGTTCATCAATGGATCGGGGAGTATCATAGGGCAAATCTAACTTGGCCAGTGGATCTTCAAAGTTTAGGATTATGAGGTGAACATCAAGGACAAGAATGAAAAAGCAAGACAAAGAGAAATTAATAATTCTTTATCATGTACTTTAAAAAGAAACATCGTTCAAGGATCTGTTTTGAAGTAAGCCAAAGGACAGGGAAAACCATAGACTTCTTTGGATAAAATTTTAATAAGAAAACATTTCAGACAACAATCCAACAATCAAAATAATACCTTCAAATAAGAAAACATATAAGATGAACAGTAAGAGAAGCCTAAGATCAAACAGAAATAATCTAATATGCTTTTGAACAACTTTTTAGGAATCTTTAAAGTAACCTTTTGAGGCAGTCTAGAGGACAGGGCGCACCATAGACTTCCCTAGTTTTAGACTCTACTAAGCATACTTTGAAAAGATCTTTAGAAACAATATCTCAAATTGTACTCAAAGGAGCATGGACTCACCACTTAATTTCCCTGGTTTCACTCTATTGAAATCATTCCTCAAAACAACCTCTCAAGCCATACTCAAAGGGATATGGACTTACCAAAATGGAGACTCCTTGGTTATATTCTATTGAATCATTTCTAATATTACAAGCATAGATGGAACTGAAGGGAACTTAAGAATCCTCCAATCAGACCTTGTAGAAGAAAACATTAAGACATGTAGAAATTTTATGTTTTCCAACCCCGGTTTCAGTATCACTTATTTCTCCTATTAGTTAAATGCCCTTTCCCATATCCTTACATTCAACAATCAGAAAAATATTTTTTTTTATTTGCTGAAACAGAAGTTACTTTGCTGAAACACAAATTACTTTGCTGAAACACAAATTCTGGAAAACTTTCCAGAATGCTGAAACTGCAAAAATAAAACAAAAACACACAGCAAGCTGAAACAGTCATTCAACACATTTGAACACTGAGATTTTTGGTCAACATGACCCTGGAAAAACCCCCTACAACTCTTGGGGAAAACCAGTTTGAGAGCTCCTTCTTATTTCTGAAAATGCTTTTACAGAGAGGCAGAAATTACAGCAAAAATTCCAGCAACTAAACAACAGTACTTATCTCAATTTCCGTGCATTCACGCCGCCTTGGAAAATGTGCAAAACAGTAAAAACCCAAAACAGAAATTTTACAACTTTTATGACAGCATTAAATGCTGAAATGAGCTTCTCAATTTTTGTGCCCAGCTGTACGGCCGTACTGCTGTACGGACTGTACGGAAAACCCAGCAACTTCTTCTCCTCAAAATCTGTGCTCCTTTGCCTCGAAATCTGTGTCGAAACTGACTGTACGGCTGCTGTACGGATTTCCAGAAATCTGTACCACCAAGCAGCAGTCTCTCTCCTCGATATTCGTGCCCAGAATTAAATGCTGAAGCTTCTGTATGGTTCTCCTTGAAAATTGTGCCTCTCTCCCTCGAAAAATGTGCCCAACACTTGCTGTACGGATTTCTGCCTTGGAAACCGTGCCTCCTTGCTGCTGTACGGATTTTGCTGAAGTCTCTATCAGTTTCCCTCTTTCTCCTCTCTGCTCAGAAATCTCCCTTGCTCTCCTTCTCTTCTTCTCTCAATCTGCTCATGAAAGAATTAATGACCTTTTCCTCCTTTAACCTAACCCTAAGTGACTTTTGGGGAATCCCTAAATCCAATGGCTGAAATAGATTGAGATCTAGGGCTGAGATTAAATGCTCATTTAAATCTCACTTTCTATTTTTTTAATTCACCCCACTTTAATAAAGACCCACTTAGTCATCTATTTCCAAAGTCACTTTTCCTTTCTAATTTTACGTTGACTTTATTAAAGTCACTTTAAAATTAGACTTTAGTAACTTTATCACATAAAGTCACTTTTAAATTAGATTTGACTTTATAAAAATTATAAAGTCACTTTAGGAGAAAAATTAAATTCTTTTGGACACTTTTCCCTAGGCCAAAGATCAAAGCCTTAGGGAACCACCTGTCCTCCGGTACCAAATTTCAACAAGACAGTGAAGAGCAAACAGAACTAAGGTGCTTTCAAAAGACATCCCTTAGCCTAAAACTTTTACTCTACTATAACAAAGAAAGATGGAAACAGAATGAAAACAGGAAATAACAATAACAGGTAGAAGTACTTCACCAACAGCCAAGCTCAGGGATCCAGTGATCTAGAATCCTCCATCAACAAACAAATCAGGGCATCCATGAGATCCAAAACATCAATTTCCTTCAACTTCCAAGAGACTATGTATTACTTCAAAGAGTCATCAAATGTCAACAATACAATGAGTTCAGATGCAGTATTTATGCTGCAAATGAGGAGGTGAGGTTAAGATAGGGTTTTAGTATTATTTATTACAAAGTAAGTGCATTCTTGACCTTGAAAACCATGCAAGGCCTAAGGCAGGAATATCTACAACTACTTCTCTGTTTCAATAACTCTGTCTTAAATTCTAGGGGAAAATAGGTGAAGAGTTTGAATTTAAGGCCTATTATTAACTTATTACAATAACTGCCTTGACAGATAAAAATATCTTCTGACTATGCAATAACTGCCAATTGCCTTTATGAAAGGAATTCATGCTGCAGGTGGAAATTTGATCTTTTGGAGGAGTAACTGCTTCCTTGTTGAGTTATTCAAGGTTTTCTTTGGGTATCTATCTTTGTTTTAATCACAAATTTTCTTTTAGGCCTTTAAACCTTGATTTTTATTTAATAATCAGTGTTAGTGCCTTTATCCTATGTTCTTCTTTATGACTGTTTCATTCATTATCCTTCATCTTTAAATTTTTGACCTTTTATCTTTAATCATGTCTTTAAGGGCTAATCTTCTATTTTATCCTTTGGTATGTAATTAGCCATTTTGATCCTTTTGTTCTTCATTCCTTTACTGATTCTTCTGTTGTATTCGTCCTTTGTGTGCAGGGAGGGTTTTTTATGCATTGGAGGGTTTCATAACCCATCGATGATCATGATTCATCGAGGTTTAATCCTTTATACAACCCCTTTGGCCCTTTAATGTGAATTAACCTCTGGATCATCATCCATAGGTTAATTTTGACCATTTTGAATGCCCCTTTTGGCATTGCCACCATTAAAGCTGCAAAAAACACAAACACACATTAGTTTAAAGCCTGCGGAAGGGGGTAAAACTGCAAAGGAGGGAGTGTCGAGAGAGGAGTTCCAGAGGTGGAACATGGCAGAGGGACATGATTCCGGAGGTAGAACCATCAAAAATTTCAAACGTAGGCGAAGGGATTTGAAATTTTGGTGCGGGGGGAGGAAGGCGGTTTTGGGAAAACCGCGGGGGTTTATCGCATGGCCATAGGGCGGTAAGTGGTTTTGGCCTAGGGTTGCTCAATACCACTCAACGTCGGACGCATGTCCAGGGCTAAACCGCCTTTTTTGCACGGGTCAAGGGCATTAAACCTCGGCATCAAATTGTGCGCGATATGCAATTTATACCGTTAGATCTCGAGGAGCGAGATTGACGGCGCGGGTGGAGCCCAAAGATGGGTTTTAGGTTGGTAGGGTGGTTAGTGGAGTACAGGTTTCGGGATGTGATTGGAGCACGAGATTTGAGTGGAAGGTGGGGCCGGGGTGGTGACGTGGGCATTTTTGTCGGATAGCGCGGGGTCGGGTTGTATGCGGGATGAAGGATGGGGACGCGACAGCCGTTGGATCAGGGTTGATCAATGGTGGAGATCAGTCTGGAAAGAAATGAAGAGACGGGGTAAGGTAAAGGGAAAAAGGGGCTAGGAAATAGGTGGGGGGAATGGTCCTGTGGGGGTAGAAGGGACCGAGGGTTAGGAAGGAAAGGGGCTTAGGAGAATAGCGGAGGGTCGGGTTCAGGGTTGTATGAGTGAGGGGACTAGGGCTTAAGCAAAAAAGGGGCTTAAGGCCTATATTTGTAAAAAAAGGTGTGTTTTTTATAAAAAACAGATGTTTTATAAGGTTTTGACAGGGTCCAATAGGCCAAAATTTGGGCAAAAACAATGTAAAAGGATTTTTATGTTGTTTTTAAGGCTTTTTTACGGAAAATGATGAATGAAGGGGGATTTTATGGGGGGTTTTAGGGGAAAGAAGAAATGGGTTTTTGTAGGGAAAAAGGATGAATAAGGATGTAAGTGAGGTAATGAAAATGTGGCAAATCAGGTCTAGAAAATGGAGTTTTCTTTGTAGCAGGGTAACTTCTAAAAGGTAAAGGATGAAGTTTGTAGTGAAACAGTTAGGTGTAGAATAATGAAGGCAGTGAGATTTTTAGAACTCACAATGTTTCTTGAAATATTGTTTCTAGAAATCTAAGCTTTACAACTTAGTCATCTTTGGATATCAGCAAAATTATTGATGGCTAACAAGATACAAATTCCAACACTTGTCTACAAGATGACCGTACTTATGGGAATGAGTGCAAAATCATTGCATCTTCTTTTCAACATGGTTTTCATTATCCAGTGGGCCTTTGGCTTTCTGTCTCCTTTGTTTTGAAAGTTTCCTGTGCATGGCTATCTTGCACATTCACTTTTTCTGCCTTCTTGAGGAGGTGAATTTGATGAGGTAGTGGCTCTCTTTGGAATACCAACAATGGCTTCGATGACTTTAGAGCTTTCAACATCCTCTTGTTTGCCATTTCCATTAGTTGCATGCTTATGAGCATCTTCTTGCAAAGTGGGTGTAAAAATTTTGCATTCCTCGTGATCACAAACTTCACAAGCTTGAGGTAATGAACATGTAATGAAAGTCTTCCTTGGAACACCTTCATGTGCCTCCTTGGATTTGGAGCATTCTCCATCATGTTTTCCATAACCAAGACCCAAATACCTAGGCCTTTCCTTGACAACAATTGGCTTAACTAAGCCTTGTGCATCTTTCCCCAATCCTCTACCTTCATAGCCCATATTCATCAATAATTTGGGCCCTATTCCTCTAGTGTGTCTGTCAAAAGCACCTACACATTCATTTTAAGAGGAAATAGAAGATAAACTTGAATTGCATACCTCTTTTTCATGCACATACTTGGGCCTCTATATGAGATCAAAATGGAAAATGTGTTGTTTACAATCCTCTACAGCTCCTGCAACCTGATCCAACATGATGAGAGCCTCCAAATCTACTAAGATTGACTCTTTCTGAGCCTAATTTGGTGGAAATATGCCAAAGTTATGGCTTCTTCAGTTTCTCCTAGGAAACCTCCTCTAAATCTGGAGAAACTCTAGTTAAACCTTATAATTCTGGAGCTAGCGCCGAATTTGGCGGACTTCACCAACTTAATCCACATGGCTAAGTGCACTTAATTAGGGATAAGCATAGTCTTAATGGAGGTTTAGCGCTAATGGCACATTTTAAACAAATCCATTTAACAAAAGGATTAGCACGTAATAAATAGAGGTTATGGGTTAATTAAACCTGTTTGATGTTAAATCTCCACCATTTGGTTGGAGCGCTCTGCCTGGTCACGGGCTATGGTTCTATGGTAAGGTGCTAGCCCCACCTACCTCCGCCACAAACCATTTTAAACTTCAAATAATGGCGTGTTGCAATATATTTTAAGTCTGTCATTTGTGGTACAGTGGTATTGTGTTCACGTTGTGTGGGGGAGGTCGCGGGGTCAAGCCCAACCTCTGCCTTTCCACTGTATAAAAATTTTTGTCAACCATATAAAAAGATATTTGACCTTTGAACTTAACCAAAATTAGGCCTTTGGGAGGGGCACGTGGTGGCCTCCGGGCTAGTCATGTGTCCTCATCTATTGGTTCTCCAAAAATCAACCAAATTGCACCAACGAACCAAAAATTCAGGCCAACCATCATTCGACACTTATCAGCACAACATTGGCTGAAGGAAAACCAAAAATTTGACCCCTTTGACCCTGTTTGACCTTTTTTTTTAAATTTGCATGTTTGGAAAAGAAGACAGTAGGCTCTAACTTTCTCATACAAACTTTGTTTTTGATGAAATGAAGTGCGCCATAATTAGGGCGACGAGACCTATCTGTTCGTTCTGGTTTCGTGTGATTCTGAGCACTTTGAATTTTTAGCAAATTTTTGCCCTCAATTCAGTTTCTGATCAATAGGGATTCAAAACTAGAAGCCTCATTGTCGAACACTTACATCAATCCCACTACCCCACTTATTAATTTTAGTTAACAATGGTATGTTCTATGCTTAGCAAAATTACTTCAATTTTCCTCAATTAGCCCAATATAAATTTCAATTTAGATTTCTAGTAGTAATCACATTAACCATTTATCACATTGACAATGAAAGTAGATAGAACATGAAACACAATGCAAAAGACAAGCCAAGACAATAGGACACCATATTTGGAAGATTCCAGGGAAAAACCCCAATGTGGGGAAATCCCTTTGATCTATTCTTCTTATTATTATATTAAAAGTTCAGTAGAGAGAGAGTACAAAAGTCAATTTTATTTTCCCAATTCAAAATCAAAACAACCCTGTCAATTTCTATAGTCAACTGTAGTCAAACTTCAACCCTAACCAGAAATTCAACGCTTGTCAAATCAACAATAAATCATCCTCAAAATAGCTCGATATTCCTAGTCAAACTCGGCTTGATCAGATGGTTAAAGTCATCCCAAAACAACTCAGTCAAACTTGGTCAAAGGAAATAGAAAATTTTTTGTAATTTTCTACAGTTAAACTGCAATAAACCCTGAAGTGAGTGTTGATCAAACTGCCCATATTCCCTCAATTTTTGTTCCCATAAATGTGGCCAAAATTGATCAAAATTCTGACCTAAAAATAACACTCAAAATTGGTCAATGCACCCCTGGTCAAAGTTGGTCAAACCTCCAATAGAATTCTGAAATTTCGGCCTGCAATTCATCCTCCTTCTTGCCACGCATGTGAGAGAAATATATCTTCCCAATAGCTATACAACCCAATCATTTGAGGAGAGAGAAGAATGTGTGAGTGATGATGATTTCCAAATAAGGTGTGAGGTCACCTGTATTTATACAATTCGCTATGGGTGAAGAGACACATCCATTGATCTTCTTGATCCTATATGATGGTGAGGCCAACTTGAAAAATTTGCACAAGAGTGGGGATAAATTCAAAATCACACTTCCACTTGTCCAAGTGAGATTATCTTTATATAAATTTTGGTCCTCTCGAAAATAAGAATCTATTGCAATCATCATCTACATTAAATGAGTTGTCCAAAAGTGGAATTTGTCCCTAGTTTCCAATTTCAACACTCCCTCTCAACTAGGGAGAATTCCACTTGTCAATCCATCTGTCACCATCGTTCATCATGCCATACCATAATCATGTACCATCTATGTCATCTCATCTCTTCTCTGTTGAACCATGATGTAATAATGAGGAATAATTTATCGAGAGTGAGTCACAAGACCTTGCCACTCTCCACTGAAAAAATTTAGTTCTTAGGTAGAACCTCAAATGATCCCATATCAAGTTTTTGAACACCATGCATCCTAGACATAGGTAGCATGACAATACACGATGTGTCCATCGGTAGTGTTATGGTCCCTATTCACTTTTCCCAACTCATTGGCCAGATGAGAGGTACTTCCCATGAGTCCTGGACTAAATGGGTAGGGTATATGCTAGGGCCTCAGTAGGTGAAGGTTAACCACTCATCCTGCTCATATTCCATAGGAGAAGGTGAAGCACTCATCCTATGCATATGTCAATCATATGAGAAGGTGTACCACTCACCCTACGTACATGTGTCCACAATCGTAGGGGAAGGTGAACCACTCACCCTACACACATGTCAACCATAATGTGGTATCACAGGGGAAGGTGAACCACTCACCCTATGGTCGCTCATATCTCTAAGAAGTACCCCAAGCCGCCAAGAGCTCCCAAAGCTCAGTGTCCAACTCAAGCGGGACCCTCATAGGAGGGTATTTCCACGACTCCAATTCTCTCTCGGAAGGATAAGATTTTACCTTCCCTAAGGGCTTCGTGAGGATGTATGCGGCATGCTCATCATTCTTGATGTGTTGGAGCCTTATTTCTCCCCATTGTACCATATCCCAGATAAAGTGGTACCTGATATCAATGTGCTTGGAGCAGTCGTGGAACACGAGATTCTATGAAATTCGAATCCCACTCTGGTTTTCACAGTAGATCACGTTGGTATCCAACACATGCTCAAATAGCTCACTAAATAACTTACTCAACCAAATAGCTTCACAATAGGCCATCCTAGAAGCAATGTATTTGGCCTCGACGGTGCTTAAAGAAGCATGATTCTACTTCCAGATCATCCAAGATATTGAATCAAACCCAAATGAGAAGCAACATCGAGATGTGATTTTACGATCCACCACATTTCCAGCCCAACCAACATCAGTATATCCATGAAGCCTCAAATTCCCAGCAGTGTATCTCAAACCATAATTGATTGTGCCATGGAGATATCTCAATATATTCTTAGCAGCAATCTAATGTATGTGAAGTGGTTCGACCATAAATTGACTCAATGTATTCATAGAAAATCATATGTCTGGACGGGAGTTTACCAAAAACATCAAGCCTCCCACAAGTTGTCAATATTCAGAAGGATTTTCCAAATCAGGCCCAACAACACTTCCACATAGCTTATTGAAGTTGAGTTCCATCGGAGTAGACACATACATGCAATCCACCATCCCACATCTCTTGAGCAACTTCATAATATATTTTCCTTGAGAAAGGAAAATATCACCTAGCTTTTTCCAGACCTGTAAGCCTTGGAAGTAGTGCATCAGACCTAGGTCCTTCATCTTGAACTTGGAACCCAACTCCCTCTTACATTGATAAATGAGATGGTTTGCACCTGACAAAAATAGATCATCCACATAAAGGATTAGAATGAGAGGCATGTCTTTCCCAACCCTAAAATATAAGATAAGGTAAGCTTCATTCCTTGTAATTCCAAACTTTATAAGATAGTTATCAATCCTCTCATACCAAGCCCTAGGGGATTGCTTCAACCCATAGAGGGATTTCTTCAACCTGCATACGTGTGTCCTTCGATCTTGTACTTTGAATCCCTTAGGTTGTTCTACGTATACTTCCTCCTTAAGAGAGCCATGCAAGAAAGAAGTTTTAATGTTCATTTGGTGTAGGCTCCATCCCTGAGAGTCAGGAAGAGCAATAATAGATCAGATAGTGGTATATCAAGCAATGGTGCAAATATCTCGTCATAGTCCACTCCTTCCTTTTGAGAGAATCCTTGAACAACGAAAATGGTCTTGTATTTTTCATCACTCCCATTAGCTCCATGTTTGATTTTGTAAATCCCTTTATAAGTGACCACAGACTTGTCCTTGGGTCTAGGAACCACATCCCAAACACCATTCTTCATTATTGATTCATACTCGTCATTCATCGTATCCTTCCATACTTGGTGTTTCACGACTTCTTCAAACGTACATGGCTCAAATTGAACAATAATTCTCATATCAGATAAGTACCCTTGATACCTGTTCGACTTCTTAATTTCACAAAATGCCCCTCTTAAATCAATATGTCTTTCAGCATCTTCGAGAGTATATTTGAGCCACAAAGGTTTTGAGCTAGATCTAGGCCCTTAAAGGTAAGATCTATTCTCTATTCTATTTGCAGGGCTAGCATCAAGGAATTTTGCAATCAAATTGAATGATATTGAAGGTTTGAAGCAAAATAAAAATTTCGTGAAGGTTTGCAATTTTTTCTGTAGGTTTGAAATTTTTTTTGGTCCTTTTCAAGACTAGCTTCAAGCCTTCCTAGCTCCAACGTGGCCCTCTAGCCTAGCCGTTAGCCTTCTTGGAGAGTCACAGGCACCTTGAGGGAATTTTAGGGCCTCAACCCTATTCCTTGGCCAAGTCACAGGCCTCAGAGAGCCTCATCCTGCCCTCTTTCCCTTTGTTGCGGGCTTGGATGTACCTCTAAGGTCCTCGGCCTCCCTCCTATTCCCTTTCACATTCCTACTAGGACCTCTCTTCCCCTTCGCTACCATTTTCTCCCTCTCTCGTGGCCTACTCTCCCTATGTCTCCCTTATTCCTCCCTTCAACATCCCTTATTTCCCATGTCGTGGCCATAACTAGGCCTCTAGTCCCTTTCCATAGTCCCAAAGGGACTTTCTCCCTAGGTCGCAGCCCCTCTAGGGCTTGTGGCAACCCTTGTGAAGTCTTCTCCCTTGGTCGCACCCTCTAGGAGGCTTGTTGTGGCCTCCAATGGCCTCCTTTCCCTAAATGTAGGCCTAATAGGCCTTGTTTCCCCCTATTCCTAGCCCCTTCCTTGCCATTTTTTCCTCTCTTCATCACCTTTTGACTATCATTAGATTTTCTAAGCTAATACTTGACTTTTCGGAGATAAAGTGGTCATATTTTTGTGTTTACAGGTGGCCTATGTACTCAAGGAAATTTTGGCAAATGGATTAGTCTTCTACTAGGCCTAAAGGCCCACTGGTTTTCATATTCTAACCCTCAAACCCTCATTTTTTTCTTACATCAGGATAATCATTTCATAAAAGTGATAAAACACTCATAAAATTGCCCTAAAAATCATCCATAAATTGTCCAATGCATTGATAGGTCACTTGTGTAAATTGGGCATCTACTTATTTGGCATATTTCAATGATTTATTTTTGACTATCATAAGCTTACTAAAGTTTGATAATGACAGTGACATAAGCATCATTTCATGGTTTTCATCCTCATTTAAAGTGCTCTCAAGGAATTAAATAATTTGGGATTGTTTGACACGTTTGGCATAAGAATAGCTCATTGTTAGCTTGTTTTTGTCATAAACTTTACTTGTGGCTCACTAAGTATCATTGGAACATAAGTAGCACAAAGTTTTCACGTGTACATGCTATATTGATAATAATTGCACATTGTGGAAGGCATATATAACATTAAAGTGAGTTTATTGTTGGGCTAATTTCTACATTGCTTCTATTGTTTCAAAGGCATTAATACATTGTTATCTTGTGTAAGCTTCAAAGTCTAAAATTTTGCACTCAAATAAGCTCACTCCCTGAACAACTTTAATCTCATAATCTTGGTTGGTTGCTTAAGTGAATAAATCTAAGAATTCATTGACTATTAGTGTCTCTTGTTTGCTTACACATTGGCACTAAAGATCTAAGTATTCTTAACTTGAGGACTTCTTAATTTAATTGAATGACACTTGAATAATTGACATTGAGGAATCTAATTACAATATTGGCGCTATTGATGTATTGTGGAATGATTCTAATTGTATAAGAGAATTGATTATCATTGGCATGTTTCGTTGCCTCATTGGCTAATTATTATAAGCAGATAAGCACTATAATTGTCATTATATTTATGGTTCATTTCTAAAGTGGATATCCATTTTGAATGATAATTTATATATTGTTGAATCATTGTGAAGAGCATCTATCTTGTTGAGTACATCTTGGTTATCTCTTGTATCTTTTTGGCACTTGTAAACTTGGCACATATTCTTGTGGTTGAGATTGCATATTATTTGTTAAGTACTTATTGTAATAATTGCAGATCAATCACAATTAAGTTCTTAAAGGAACATTATACAATCTCATCGTAAGGAGCACTCAATTCATCTTGCATTGCATCCTAGAGCTATTCCTGCATTAATCAATGTACCTCCAAGCATAATATTGGTTGATAGAAAGATAGGAACACCCTTTCATCTTTGTGATGAGCCTCAGTATTGTGACAAGAATGATACAACTCCCAAGGCTACCAAATTTAATTATCAACCCGGGGTTCGACAAACTTAAGAGACATCGGCACTATATGTGCAGCATACAATGTGTCCTTATTTTGTTGATCTGATGTAATGGCATGAATGTCATGAAAGAAAAGCCTGAACTAATTGAAGAAATGGAAGTGTTGCGTTGAAAAGAAATTAATCCTAGGAAAGAACAACATTTTGTAACTAAAAATCTAAGACTGTGAATTCAAATAAAAAGGCCTAATATAATTTGTGAAAATGAATGTCCTGAGTGGTGTTTATTCTTCCTCAATCATGTATTTAGATCCTAGGGGTCATGATTCAAGCCTAGGAGACAAAAACCAACCTTTGGGAGCAAATCTGATCGAGTTCAAACATGTTACAAGAGTGCTTCAGGAAACTTTGTTTTGGAGATAAATCACCGAATGACTAAGTAAATCAAATGAAAATGGGATGGTACAATTTTTTTATTAATTATGATGTATTAGGTCTCCATTCCAAGTGGAACCACTCCAAAATAACCATGTTCATACGTGCTAAAAAATAACAGAAAATTACTACTCTAAAATATGGAAATTCAAGAACTAGTGAGCTAGTTAATCTATCAAATTCCTAACCTAATCAAGTGAAACTACAATGGGGTAGTTTGTTTTATTAAATTTAACATTATTATGACCTAATACAAGTGGAATCAAGTCAAATGGATCTCATTAACCCCTTCTAAAAAATAGCATAAATTTACTACTATTTCACTACAAGGCATTTCCAGAAATTTTATATTCATGAACTGGTAACCAAATCCAAGTAGCTTAATGATTAATATGACCTTCAAAAGTTATTCTAAGGATGAATAATTCTTTTGAACCTGTAAAAAACCTGCAAAATAACTCACTTCAATCATTTAACTCAATCCTATAACAAGAAAAGAAACAATACTAAATATAGAAATGAGAGATGCATGTGAATAAAAAAAAAAAAAATTTGTGCAAGAGGGCTCTGAGGCTCATGGGATGGCCAAGCCCAAGGAGGACTCAAATTCCTATGGAAGAAACCAAGCCTTAGAAGCTAAAAATGGCACCAAACTTCATTATTGAATCATTCTAAGTACATCCTGCAAGAAAAGAAAGTGGAGCTGCCAGAAAACAAGTTCTCTCCTCAATAAGACTAAACAATACATGCCCCTAGAGGCCAATTCAAATTGGTAATTTTAAAAAATGATGAGGAATCATTCTCCTTGAAAGGAGGAATTTTTCCCCTCCAAAATCCCTCAAATAGTGGATCTGGTTCCCAACACTAGGAGTTTACAGTGAATGACAAGGAACACATTCCTATATTTTCTCAATCATCAGAGTTCCAGAATTTCTCAATTATTTCACAATATTTTGTTCATTTATTCTCCAATATTGATCCTCCAGTAGTAGGGATAAAGTCCCTAAATTATCTCCTTCTCCAAACTTCATAATTTTCCCAATATTCTCACAATATCCTTCAAAATTAAATAATATTAGGCACAAATATGAAATTATCTCTAAACCTTCATAAGAACATGTTAAATCATAAAAAAACATTATGAAGTGTAGAAGGAGAGATTTAATATATCTTTTTATGTGCCTAAGAAAGGCAAGATGGGCCTTAATTTATATCTAATTTAGAGGCCCATCACTTTGCTTGAGAAGTCTAACCTCTCTAGTATTTAAAATGGTGACCTTAAAATCGTTAGAGCCACAGTCTCTATAGCGTTGGAGACACCGGGTATGTTAGATTTCAAGGAGAATGATCATTAACCAAGCCATTTCTTGCTTCATCTTGACTTCTCTCTGCCACTTACTTTAGAGACTAGGCTCAATATAGATAAAGATCAAGGGACACACTTAGCTAGCCATTTAATTAAAATAAACCAAGATATTTCATCTCACATAAGTCATAGGATTTGCATATAATATAGGATATTCAAGCATTTATCAAGTAGCGGTTGTTCATCCAGACATTTGGTCCTTAATTGATACAAAGCAAGTAGTTGACTCCATAAGACATTGGTCTCATTAATAATTCAATCTAATCTCGTAGCTTGCTAAAATCAACCAAGTGGCTAGGCCATTCAATCGTGTCTCTCGGAATTGTTGGTTGCTAACGAGACTTTCATTTCCAAACCTCATAGGGACTTCCCTCCATAGCTTGTTGTTGGGAGATAGCTAGAAAACGGAGAGGTCAGATTCAGTGACAAATTAACCCAGCAAGCATCAGACCGTGTTTAAAATAATCCAGCGAAACTTTAGTTTATAATTATAGGTGAGAAGAATCCTTCCAACAAAGAATGTAAATATATTTGAGGCACCTATCAAATGTGGCCCCAACATGTGGTGTTTGAGGCTTCTTTGATTGTAGTAGGTGGTGGAAAACCCCCCGAAGGTCCTACCGTACCACCAAAAACAAACCCAACAGAGAATCAAAGAATGTGATCCCCATGGGAGTCGCCACTATGTTTGTGGATTTAACACCCTCAGAGGTTGGTCAGATTCAACTCCACAGAGCAGGCATACTACTTAAACAGAGACTGCACTATCATGCATTATTCAAAAACGAAATCGACTAGAATGAGAGGTTTACCCGTTGGTCCTACGTTTGAAGTAGATCCACGTGGAGTTCAAACTAGTTCAAACTCCCTGCAACCGTCCTTCCTCTTTCACCTGAAATACAAGAAGAAACCAGCACAAAGGACAAGTTGTACAATATATTTCTACTCTATATGTTAGTGAGATTCATATAAAACATTAAATAAATCATCATGAATGCATGTATAACAAATATTCTTCATACATTAAAGCATACACCAACACATTTACTTCGGGAACAGCATGATACTTCTGTATTATAAAAATAGTGCGTACAAAAGTAAGTGGAGAGATCACCTGATCCTTCCAAGGCCTTCGCAGACCGTCGTCCGGATCCGTCCAGCCCTTGCCTCGCTAAGTCTCCTTCCAAACAGGTGCATATGAGATAACATATAAAGGGATGTGTATCTCAAGGAAACAAGGGTTTCCTGAAATGAACTGGGAAAGTGCAGGAGGCACGGGGAATCAGACTTGGATGGGGGAAATACCAACAGAGTATAATAATAATAATTCTCTCTCTCTCCTTTAGGCCATACATATGAGGTCTTTTTATAGTCCCTCCAAGTAGTTTTAGCAGTTGGAAACAGTTGGCCACGGGCTGGGGTGGTTGAACTACCTGAGTAGCCATCAACCCAGCGCGAAATTAGGGATTTTTATATATTTTTTAACCATAAAAATGGCATACGCGGAAAATTCTAGCTGTACTCGCGTATACACGCGGAAAAACACGGGCATATTCGCGTATGAAGGATTTTCCACTGTTTTTAAGTGAATTTGTCCAAGTCTGTAGGAATGGGTGCCCATAAAGCCATGAAGCAATCATGAATCATGTCAAGGTGAGAAATGATGCTATAACAGATGCTCCCTAATATATGAGGTCAGAAGGGGTACATGATGGCCGAAATGTATTATGCACATAGAAAGAACTTCGCAAGGACAAGAGAGGACTTCACCAGATTTCAGCCTGCCAAAAACCAATGAAAGAAACCAGAGAGTCAACACATGCTGAGGCGGGCATACCCATGCTCAGTCAAAAATACATCATATAGATAGAAAGTACTGAATAGATCCAACATGTATACAAGTATAACTAAACTGAAAGTACATAGTGAATCATCTGAGCAGGGCCCGGAAATACAAGTCTGTATCAATGTCCAAGTATCACATATAGAAAGCTGATCAAAGATAGTGCAACTGGATGTCTGATCAAGTAACTGAATCTCCAAGTACCGGACCATAAGAGGCGGATCAAACGGTACAATCACGCAACTCGGGGATCAACATATAAGTATGTCATAGTCGAATCGCAACATATAAGGGTGGACGCAACACCGTGTAAATCGAGAGGATCACAATAAGAATCAGAAATACAGGTAATTTAAGAGCTACTATTGTAATGGTGTCACTTTAAGGCTACCAGTTGGGAAGGAGTTAGGGTGCCACCGTGAGAATGGATTATCTACAATGATAAAAACCCCTTACACCAACGCGAGACAACCCACCGATAATGATAATGAGTGTCAAGGTGCCCCAGTACAATCTGACAAGTGCGAATGAATGAGTTGAAGTCTAACACTTGAAAGAATCTACCAATCAGGAGGCAATGATGAATCCCCACTGTCGATAGCGAAGAGTCTGCCACTGATGACTGCAAACCCTAAGGTACTGACAAAAAGACTCTAGACCTTATTCCCAGAGCAATGAGTCGGAGTCGATGGGAAAAGATCTACTGGAAGGAAGGCATTAAGGCATCCCACATCAGTCCAGTGCGAGTGTAACCCGCAGGCCAAGATTTGGAAGGAATCCGACGAAGGAGAGTGATGGAACCAAAACCGAAGTACGTTTCCGACGTGCACAAGATGAAGCTAGCGCACGGAAGAAACCCTCTGAACCAACCAATAATGAAAGCCGACACAGAGGCGAGAAATCCACCGATAGGGTCAAATGGAAATCAAGGTACTGCACGAATCCCAAGTGTGATAATGTGTGCTGACGTCGAACACAGGGGAAACCACTCAGTCAAAGACCCATGATGATGATCAAATGCTGAGCACGAGGTCACCTATCAATGATGGAAATAGGCCCAAGGTGCGGCTCTAGGTTTGCTCTCATAGCAATGTGTCGTAGTCGATAAGAGACAAACCCGCCGGCAAGAAGTCAATGGGGACCTTCTCAAACCAGCACGAGCAGAAGATCAAAACATCTGATGTGATAGAACATGATACCGACAAGACCGGGAAGGCCGACTGAATAATGAGTCAAGAGACACCGCAGAATGGCCGACTCAGGCTAGACTTCCCTTGAACAAAAGCACGACTCCGTGATGACCATGGCAGTAAAAAGTGACACTGTATAAGTCTGTCTTGCAGGAGGCAAAACAAACTCTCCATATGATTGGAAGAGATAACCAACCGGGGGAGAACTGACAAGTGAAACATGGTAAAGGCTGAACCTAGGTCAAAACTAGAACCATCCCAAATGAAGGAAATATATATAAGTATATGTGCTTTGTTCAAGTGCGACAAACTGACTCTGTACTGCCATCAAAATAACGAAGATACATCCCGTTCCCGCTCTTTTTGTTATATTTGATTTTTTTGTCTTTTTCATATAATAAGCCCGAAAAAGAATAAAAGAATGCTATGGTACAATGGATAGAACGAGTATCAAGAAAGCAGATGCACTAGTTCCTGGGATTGGAACAATCCTATGCTCAATGCAAGGTGGCGAAACCTGGTCAGTGATACTCAGAGGAACGTTCCATCCATGGGTACAAAGGTGTCAAGTCGTGATAGCTAAGTGCATGCAATGGTTAACTTGTACAGAAAGTCAAGGTCAAAAGTTGGCTTAAACATCGAGTCCGAATGAAGCCGGCTAAAGGCCAGGATAAACAAGCAGCCAATATGCAATGCAGTAATACAACTTAACGACACCAGGGAGCCTCTAGGGTATAAGCCAGAAAAATGATAAGTGATGAAGAAGAAGAAGGAAGCTTCAACACAAAAGACATGGCGGGACTAAAGAGGACTCCCGAGCCTACATAAAAAGCAGCATGGGCAACAAGTGATAGCGAGGAACTAACTAGGAAGCCCATGTAAAGGAAGGTTCTACCATCAAGTCATGATTTAAAAATCGGCGAGTGAAATGGGTGTAATGCTCATGACCTGATGGGATCGACCCTAAGGCAAGTGATCAGTATGGAGGCTAGAATGCAAGATGCAATGGAAAGTGATTCCCTAACCTATATGCCAGTGAAGATCATATACCTGCCGTGACGAGTCTGAAAAAATGGGTCAAAAACCGGGAAAAGTCTCGAAATCGTCAAAATGTACCTGAAACATACCAAACTAGGCACTTCCAAGCAATCAAGTTATACAACGTAAGATAGATCGAAAAAATAAGCATAAGGAAATTTTTGCAAAAATTTTCAATTTTTTAGCCATAAATACACAAATTACCTCCCAATTGGTTCATTATTGCATAGCTGATTTGGAAAAAGAGCTCTGGAGCTAAAAACTTGTTTCGTCAAATCAGCAACAACCGACCGTCGGAATCCAGCGAAACTTCAGGTAGGCTCCTTATTCATCCTGTTTAATCATTTTGTCCGTTTAAAAATTAAAATTAAGTGAATTTTTGCCTAGAAACCCTTCTTAAAAAATGTGTATCTGCGCATACGCGGGTTCAATGAAGTGGAGTCGCGTATACACGCGACTGTGCACAGAATAAGTCGCGTATGCGCAGGTCCATAACTCAAAAAGAAGTTTCTAATGCAAATTTTAATGAAATTTTTCAGGATGACTATCTCTTGGAGGGAACGTGAGCACAGCGCAATAGACCAAGAGGTCATGCAGGACCGCGCGGCACAAAATGTCCTCCGAAACTGTGGATTAATCAAATTTTTCAAAATGCCCAATATGAAAAGTAATGTGAGATTGCTTGAAATGCTGGTAAATTATTGGGAACCGGATCAGGATTGCTTCATCATTGATCAAATGCCACTACGCATAGAAGTGGAAGATATATACTTCATCACTGGACTCTCCAGAAGGGGAGACCCAGTGGATCTGCACGGAAGGCCCCTGGGAGGGTTAACCGTGGAGGACTATGTCCAAATCTATCGCATAGAAAATTCCAAGAAAGTTGGCACACAGATTGCAATCAGAGATATCAGGGACTTGCACATAAAGATCCTCCTATTCACCATCGGCAGAGTGGCAGGATCTGCCTCACTGCATCAAGCGTCCAGGACGCACATGAGCATAGCCGTAGAGTGCTTAATTCATGTGTATGATTGGTGCACTGCCCTGCTACAGAACATGAAACAACAACTGACCTCCATTCGCCAAACAAAAACAAAACACTTTGGCTATGGAACCATTTTGACTACATTCTTCTTCGAGAGAGTTCCAGCTTTGAGACCCAAAGTCATCTCAACTATCACTAGCCCTCGGGACCCAAGAATCGCCCGTTGGGCAGACATGATGAAGAGACTGGGGGGCAGCGAGGTACCCCGCACCACCTGGGATGATGAGTTCTTCTTATGGTGGAGAGAACAAATCATCGCAGTGGATGACTACCCCTATGCCGGGATGGATTTCCGAGGAGATCCAGATCTAGTACTTCCACCCGGTGCAGCATGGGGAGCAGTCGGTAAGTTTTTTTCAAAAATTTTAACTTATATGATTTTTTTTGGATTTTTCAAATATGTATGAAAAATGAAAAACAAACATGTTTTTGGATTGGATTCATAATGACTGACAAATGAAAAAATGATCATGTTTCAGATGTTGGACCAGTTCGTCCTGAGGGCCTAGCACGTCACAAGCGCCGCAGAGGTGAGGCGGAGACAGCGGATTCTGACAGGACACTCCAGGCCGTGCAGAGAAACTTGGAGGGACTGACCCGCCAAATCCCTCTGGCTGTCGTGGAGGACTTGCCAGAAGCCGTCCAGAGACGGGTTGTAGGAGTACCCCGGACTGGGTTAGACTGTTCCGCCGTGTGGCCACTGCAGTGATGTTCTATAGGAACACAACTTCTGGGCAGGGTCCTCAGGAGTAGACAGATTTTACATATTAGATGACTGTATATTCTTTTTTGAGACTGAACATGATGGGGCATAAGCCCAAGTTTTGTACGGCATTTATGGATCCAAAATTTTGTAAAGTTTTTTGACATACCGATGATATATATACAACGATATTTGATGTGATGTGATAAATGTATCAAATGTATGATGTTTTTGATGATTAAAATTTATTGTATTGAATGATTAATATGCCAATCTAAAGCTTGATTAGCCAATGAGTCAGCAAACCAATTGTCAGCTCGAGGAATATGAATGAATGTTAAAAAATTGAAATGACCTTTGTAACAAACGTACCCTCAAGAACAATCGTAATAAAATTGGATCTCGTACCCGATAAGTGTTGTTCAACTGCGACACCACCAGCTGGGAGTCCAAGAAAACTACCAACGAATCAACACCCAAAGATATTGCCTCCGAGAGTAGATGAATGACTGCAGTGTATTCTGCTACGTTATTGGAAGTAGGACCAATGCAGACCCCTCTTGATACCAACAGTTGACCGGAAGGATAATGAAGCACCCAAGCCGCGGAAGCTAAGTTCCGGGTGTGTCTACTAGCACCATCGGCGAAACCATAATGACTCATGACATCAACACAACCTGCCAAAGCAGATCAAAAACATCACCATCCCATCAAAAATCGAAAATCAAACAGACATGTACAAGACAAAAAACTACTATATACAAAGCAAAATGCCAGGCCAAAGCCTAGGCATAATACTTCTTCAGATAGAGCCCATTTCGGGGCTCCGACAACTCATTCCCTTCGAAGTCAACCAAGGTATACGCTCCTTTCTTAAGGACCTTTTTGACGATATAGGGGCCATACCACATCGATTTAAACTTTCCTGCCCCCAAGGCATCTTTTTCTTGGGCATAGACCAAAACAAGGTCACCTTCGGAAAAGACCCTAGGCTTAACTGCCTTATCGTACTGGACTTTGACTCGGTTCTTATGCGCTTCGTTCAACGTGGCGGCATCTCGACGCTGCTCATCAAGATGTTCCAGATGAAGAAGCCGCTCTGCCAGACTAGAAGTGTCAGGAAGGAGCTCAACAGCCAGTTTAAGGGAAGGAATCTCGCATTCAATGGGAAATACGGGTTCCACCCCGTGACCAATCGAAATTCCGAGGCAAAGCCAGCTGCGCTTTTAATCGACGTCTCCGTATGCCCGCAGGTGTGATATAGCATAATGTGCGCTGATCTATGTTTATCAATCGTCCGTTGAAGAATTGTCTTCATGACCTATTCACTTGCCTCCACTGCCATTGGCCCCAGGATAATATGAGATGAATGGGTACCCACAAACCCAATTTAAGAGCCAACTCAGCCATCATACTGTTCTGAAAGTGACTGCCATGGTCAGTGACAATCTCTCTAGGTATACCGAAACGAGCGATGACTTGGTTGAAGAAGAAAAGAGCTGCAGTCTCACCATCGTTCTCAAAAGTAGGCATAGCTTCGACCCACTTCGTAAAGTAGTCTACTGCTACGATAATGTACTTGTGACCTTTTGCCGAAGGCGGGTTACAAGTAGTATAATCCATACCCCACTTTGTAAAGGGTCCGACAATAACGACTGGAAAAAGCGGAGCTGGATGAGCGCGCATTTTTCGAGTATACACCTGACAAGGATGACACTTCTTGACCGATTCAATACAATCTTTGAAAATCGAAGGCCAGAAGTAGCCAGCACGCAAAATCTTTTGGGCTGTAGCAAGCCCTGATAAATGAACCCCACAAGCTCCACCGTGAGAATCATTGAGCACAGCCTCAGCTTCTTCGAAAGTTAAGCAGCGTCTTAGGATTGAATCAACCCCTCGACGGTACAAAGCATCACCAATAATCAGATAACTTTTAGCTAAGTGACGTAGCTTACGACGCTCATCTTTCGAAAAAGAAGAGGGAAACTTCGCAGTCTGGAGATACACGATGATATCCCCATACCAAGGATCTTGTGGAGAGATCAAAAACAAGTGCTCGTCCGGAAAGGACTCATCATAGATCATCTCCTCTCCACAAGGCAACTCGGAGATCAATTCCGCAAAGACTAATGACTTCTTGGATTTGGCAGACATGAACTCTAGATCAAATTCCTGTAATATCACAATCCATCTATTATATTTGCCCCCAATCACTCGCCTGCTGAGGACAAACTGAAATGGATTGGCAGCTGCCAAGATGTAAGTTTTGCGAAGAATAATATAGTGCCGGAGTCGTTGTACAGCATGAACTGCTGCCAAGGCTAATTTTTCTATCGGGGTGTATCGCAGTTCAGGTCCTACCAGTCCTCGACTAAGGTAGTAAATAACATGCTCAACCATAGCATCATCCTCCTTAACCAGAACCATACCAATGGTAGATTCTGCTGTAGCCAGATACAAAAGAAAATCTCTGCTATAATCGGGTGGACTCAGTAAAGGAGCAGAGGTCAATGCCTTTTTCAAGGTATCGAATGAGCGTTGAGCATAGTCGTCCCAAAGAAAAGGGACTCCTTTCTTCAACAGTCTCATATATCCCTTTGTAATCTCAGCATAGTTAACGATAAACCTCCGAAGAAAGTTAGACTTCCCTTGGAGACTTTGAAGTTTACGGATTGAAGACGGGGGAGGCAACCGAAGTATTGCCTCAACCTTGAAGGGATCTACCCTTATCCCTTCACTAGACACGATAAATCCCAACAGCCGACCGGATGTTACCGCGAAAACGCACTTGTTCTGATTCAAACGAATTTTATAAAAACGACATCTCTCAAATATTTGCCGGAGGTGTCCTGGATGATCCATCCTCTTTCGAGAATGAGCAGCTAGATCATCTAAGTATGCCTCGATGATTTTCTTGATGTCGTGGAAGGCGTAAGACATGGCCCGCTGAAAAGTAGCTCCAGCATTTTTCAGACCAAAAGGCATTTTCTTATATGCAAACGTACCCCAGGGACAAATAAATGCGGTCTTATGTTGATCTTCCGGACGGATAGTAATTTGATTATAACCAGAAAAACCGTCCATGAAGGAAAAAATTTCGTTACCGGCACACTCATCAATAATCTGATCAATGAAGGGTGTGGGGTAATTATCTTTAGGACACGCCTTATTCAGGTCTCTGAAATCGATGCATACTCGAATTGTTCCTTGCTTTTTATCAACAGGAACGGGGTTTGAAACCCATTCAGTCAGAGGAACTGGAAAAATGAATCCCGCCTTGAGCAGCTTTTCAACTTCAGCTTTGATAGCTGCTGCCTTCCTAGGATTAACCGGACGAAGTTTTTGCCTGACCGGATTAGCGTTTTCATACGTCTTGATCTCATGCTGGACGATAGATGGGTCTATGCCAGGCATTTCCTCATAAGACCAAGCAAAAACATCCCTATACTCTTTGAAGAGCTCGGTATAGATTTGAATCTCTTCATGGGAACATTCAGCTCCAATGAAAACGTTCTCGATAATGTTGGGATTCCTGGAGATGTTCACCGGGATAGTAGGAGAGATCACAGCCATGTTCCCTTCAGCATAAACCTGTGCTGGTGCTAAGGGGCTCAAGACTGGGTGAACAGGTCCAGGAGACTGAGGACTTGGAAAGCTTGTTTCGACTTCGCTCAAGTCAGGTAAGAAGTAAGACCGATGATGCAAGTCATCCCACGGTCTATCTATACCTGTCATTGCTTCCAGGATGGCCTCTTCAGATGGAAGAGTGGTATCTAGACAATCCTGGGCAGAAGAAGAAGTAAGTGTCCAAGCCGGAGCCACATCACCATCCAACTCTTCCGGCGAAAGAGGAGCTGGATCAGACTCTGCAGTGTCAACAACAGACTGATATGCAATCTCAGCTGCAGAAATCGGGAATGCCATTCCACCCACTTGCCCTTCCTCCAAAGTGGCAGTTGGGGAAGGTAAGGTCCAAGGGTCCTAAAAATAATGAGTTCGAAAGAACTCTCTTCGAAGGGGAGCCTTGGAGGATGAAATAGCATTGATAGACACCTTAGGAGGAGGAAGATCAAAAGATCCCATCTGGGAAGAATACATTCCAACTCCCAGATTCTCGATAGGTGCCTTAGTATTGTCCAACTTAGGGACAGATGAGTCAGGAGGCGCATCCAGGTCTACAGGAGGACAGTCCAGTTGATCCACCGTAACTATCCTCCCTTCGTGGGGAAAACATACTATCCGAAATAGTGAGGACGCAATAGCATCCATATCATATATCCAGTTCCTCCCCAACAGAAGGTTGTAGTCCAAGGCTGCATCTACTACCTCAACCTCTATGTTAACGGTTTTTCCCCCAACACAGATGGGCAAAGCCGGGACAATACCATGGGGCCTATGAGAATGGCCATCGAATGCAGTAAGAATAGTGCTAGATGGAACAGCCTTGGGAGATCCTAGTGTCTTCCAGCATGCGAGAGACATCACGCAAGTAGAAGCACCCTCATCAACGACCGTGCGAAAGATATTAGTCTTCCGATACGATGATTTAATATGGAAAGCCATATGATGAGGAAGTCTCTTCTTAAAATTCTTCATATCAAAGGTAATCAGAAGAGAATTTTTCGGATCAATAGCCCCAATGGCAGTGAGCAAAGCACTGCGCTGAGTCGGACAAGACTGGAGTACCTCTAAAGCTGACATAGCACAAGGACTCTGCGCCAGATCTTCTACAATCGAGTAGTTCTGGGCAGCCCTCATGTTCGGATTAATCGTTGACCGCTTAGAAGATGCTTTTGGCACCCGAGGCATAGACTCGACAGTTGGCTTCGTGATGTGAAGCGGCTCAGTAGCATCAGGAACTTCCTTAGCTTTCGAAGATTCCTCTCCGCCATAATCACGGGATCTCGTAGCAACATCCACGTGAGCACTCATCATAAAGATGTTCGATGGAATTTCCCCTTCCTGGGCACCTCCAGAGGAAGCCCCAGGATTTTGGTTTGCGCCAACAACTAATTGCTGCCCTTGGGGAAAAGGGTTTGTTAGCACAGCCTGGGAACTAGAAGAACCCTGCTGGGATAACAGGCGCTGAGCATCCTGAATTTTAGGGCAAAGGTGTGTGAGATGGTCTCCAGCACAAAGCTTGCACAGAAACTTCACTTTCTTTTTCTCCTTTTGACCCTCACCAACACGCTCGTTGGTTTTATTTGCATTGCCCTTCCCATTCTTGCCCTTCTTCTTGTTATTACGTCCCTTCTTCTTCCCATTGGACTGTTGATTTCCTTTGGGTTCAGAAGATTGGACAGCATTAATGGACAAAGACTGGGAAGGTGATGAATCAGCAGGCACAGCCTGACCAGAAGAAGCAGATTGTAAAGACAACTGCTGCAATTGAGAAAGCAGGCTGGCTGCACTACTACTGACCGATCCGACAAGTCCATCACCATGCGGACCAGGTTTAGGTTTCGATAGATCCAATTTGGAGCGAGGAGCATTAGGCAAATACTTGTAAAGCATGCCAGACTGAGAATAGATCAACTCTAACTGCCGGGCCCTAAAGATGGCCTGCTCCTCGGAATATACCCCTGACATGGATACATCTTTTGAAATATCTGACTGAAGCGACTTCAAAAACCACTCGAGAAGGAACTCACCCGGAATATGGGCTTTGATAAGCCTCTTCCTTCTCCTCCATTCCTGAATATGATCAGAAATGTGAGTTGCCTCATCCTGCTTAAAATTAGCCAGGAGTTCGGTCCCAGCCTCATATCTGACAGGCAACTGGAAATGGTTAAGAAAAGTAACAACCAGTTCTCCAAATGTGGCGAAACTGCCCCCAGTGAGCTCTATATACCACTTAGCTGCATTCCCAGTTAAGGTGCGCTGAAATAATCTCAATCTAATCGAGTCGTCGATCAGAGAGTTGGAAGAGCACCATAAATGGAATGTGGTGACGTGGTCCGCCGGATCGTCACCATTCTTACCTTCAAACTTAGGAATGTCTGAAGGAAGTTTGGTTGGAACCGGAGGCCACCCCGGACTATACCGAATCGGGTCATTAGTTAACTTCGCCAAGTCTGGCAAGTTTAACGTTGCCAGAAATGGTAATCGCGGCAGAGCCTGAGAATTCCATCCTTGATGGGATGAATTTCCCACATTCTGAAAAGAATAGCCTGGATTTGATGAGGCACCAGGCTGCCAATAAGGACCCGTAGAAAACGGAGAAGAACCTCCTCCCCACGCCGAGTTACCAAAACCCAGGCTAGTTCCCCCCGCTGAAGTATTGATAGAGGAAAGCCCCTGATAGGGGTTCCACGCATTAGACAGAGGAGAAAAAGACTAATAAGCACTCGATGCAGGGAAAGAAGTATTCCCTGGATGACTCGCGATGAACTGATTCCCTGCCCCAGACGTTGCAAACATAGGATTCCATCCCGTAAAAGCGGTCGAACTTGGTCCCTGAGCCAAAGGGTTGAAACTCTGGGTCTGGGACATGAAAGGAAACATCTTGAAGAAGCGATTGGGACCAGGAATATGCTCGTACCCCAAAGGGGAAACCTCGAAACGAAGCTGATTCCACTAGCCACAGACAGGCGTAGATCCAGCTGCACCGGCGGTAAAGGAAAAAGAGGGATTTCCAGCAATGGACATCCCTGAAACAAAGGGACCAGATTGAGAAGCACATGCTTGGGTGAACCCAGAGCCAAACATAGCAGTGCTAGAAGCACTCGAAGATAGAGCAAGAGTGCCCCCTGCCTCGACAGAAGCAGGGGTCTGAATGCCCGCAGCACTCACGGTAGAAGCCGCGTTCCCAGTCGTGGCCATCGAAAGATAAGCAAGATATGGAAGATCCGGCGGTCTCTCAGACTCCGGTCCGACGTACTGAATAACAAACGGATGATCAAGAGGAAGAGGAGATGGACCTGTAGCTGCAGGCTCAGGTATATCTTCTATCTGAAAATCTTCCTCCTGAGGAAACAATACTCTCGAGGTGAGCGGAACGCTCCTCTCGGAACCGACACCGGAATCAGCAATGAAACCTTCAGACCTTAGTGGAGGATCTCTCTCCACAGTGTCAGACTCTACAGGGTGAAAACCACCAGCTAGATCGCTCCTACGCCTTCTCGAAGAAGGCTCTGCACTCTCGGGAGATAACCCCCGGACTCTCCTCGAACGTCGAGGCGCTTGATCAGCCACTTTTACAAATTTATTATATTAGACTCAAGAAAAGTGAAAAGCTAGAAACAGACAAAGACATCACTAAACAAAACTTCTAGAAACAAAGTGCAAACAAACGCCAAGGTCGTCCGGTGATGAGGACCGGACACCAAAATACAGAAAAGCGAAGTATAGGACCTTCCGAAAGCAGTCTGGGATGATTAGGGCCCAGAACAACTAGCGAAGGTATCAGAAGCAGTTACGCCGACCTCCTAACAACAGCCTTTGCCGGCTCAAGCACCCAAGCTTCGCAAGGGCACCCCCCAGAAGTACTGCTGGAAGTGATGCGACGTTCGCCTCAGGTACCACGGGTATTCCCCCCCGCAGTCACCTGTGTGGAACCTAGGAACAGCAACTATGGACACCAATCCGTACCGTGTCGGGCGGAACGGTCTCGAGGTTGTAGATTCCGCCGGACCGGAGGGGGGGCATCCTTCTCCAACCTTCACCCCCCCCGCTCGACTCTCGGATGAGCTTCTCACTCACCTCACGGAGTTGATCGCCCAATTAACAAACTTCTACAAGCTTGCCTGGAGCGCCGAGAGTTAACCTCCCGGGTTCTAGCAGCCCTACATCCTGAGTAGCTGGGCTCAGTGATCAGGTAATCTTTTGCTAGCTGGGATTTTGGGATTAGCTGCTTTGTTTAAGGGTCACCGTTTTAAGTCACAAGGATATGGAGTTTAAACCAATGATGTTCTGACGCAAAAGAAATTAATAAAAACCTGACTACATGCACATGCAGTTCTTAGTCTTTCGATGAAGAGCAATTTCTATGTAAGTTCTACGAGGCTAAAAAATATATTTTTCTTTTCGAATTACAAACTCACACGCACAAAAATTAAGAAGCTAAGTAAATGATTCAATGCACCTAATGCAAATGACCACTAGCATGTAAATTCTAAGATGCAAAAAAGTCCCTTGAAACAAGGTGAAATTTCCCAAAAGGGCTCCTTCAGTTTTAACTCATCTTTTGATATCCAGAAAGCCAATTCTTGCAAACAAGAACTCTCAATATAAGACACCAAAATACCCAACAAGAAGAAGAAAAAATCAAAAGACACCCTCTCCTCAAAATCAAGCTAAAAACTAGAAGCAAGAAACTTCACTAAAGTCCCAAAAGATGAAGCCAAACGAAAATGAAAAGGGCAACAACAAAAACAAAAACAAGAAACAATGTTTTTTGAGTTTTTGATATGCAAAAACAAAAAGCAAAACAAATGTTTTTGGGCTTTTCAGTTTTATAAAACAAGAGTTTCAAGAAAACCAAGAACAACTATCCCAATCCAAGCCAAAACGAGACCGAATTTCAAGCATAAACTTCAGCTATGCCCCCAAACCTTATAAGGCTAATGATAGCAAGATCAATGAGAGCAACGGAAGACCAAAAACTCAATCAAACAACCAAGAGAAATAGTGCAAATTCGTTGCAACACAAAACTCCAAAGAAACAAGAAAAGATCTTCGAAAATTGCAACAAAACCCTAGCCTATGAAACTCAAGAAAACCAATCAAAAACAAAGCAAAGAACGCAATGCGAAGCACAACACAAAGACAGGAGCGAGTCAGTGAGCAAAAGCTCTCTGTTCTGGTAAAGCAGAACAGCCAAGAACGCTCAGAAAGTGATCTTGGAACTCAATCCAGGAGTGCTAGCACCAACAAGAACACTTCGCTAAAAAGATCAGTTTTCGGACAAACGAAAGAGAACCAAGACTTAAAACCACTTCTGTCACACTCCAGTAAGTACAAAGACTCTGCAAACACAGGCCTCCACAGCCAGAAAAGACCAAAAACACCAGAATCTTGAAATTTCAAATTCATCCTAGGTATACGCGACCTTGCAGTTATGCAACAGGCGTGTATACGCGTCTGTGTTGAACGAAACCCGCGTATACGCGGTTCCTTCTACACAAACTCGTGGGTATACGCGACTGTGTGCAAGAAAAACTGCGTATACAAAGAAAGATAATGAAAAATAAAAAGTACAAGCCTGGGAAAGGTATAAAAGCTTCAAACTGACTGCAAGAAAACAAACTGGACTGTAAAAGACAGAAATCGTTGGTATCTCACTAAACAAATTAAACAACTCAACAAAGAGAACGTGCACGTGATCCTCGATGAGTCGCCGCTCGTTTTCGGGATTTAACACCCTAGAGGTTGGTTGGGATTCAACCTCCACAGCATAAAAGCGTACTATTTAACAGACTCACACGATCATGCACATTCGATAAAACGAAATTTAGCAGAATGGGAGGCCTACCCGTTGGTCCTACGTTTGAATTAGATCCACGTGGAGTTCAAACTCCCTGCAACCGTCCTTCCTCCTTCACCTGAAACACAAGAAGAAACCAGCACAAAGGACAAGTTGTACAGTATATTTCTACTCTATATGTTAGTGAGATTCATATAAAACATTAAATAAATCATCATGAATGCATGTATAACAAATATTCTTCATACATTAAAGCATACACCAACACATTTACTTCGGGAACAGCATGATACTTCTGTATTAATAAAATAGTACGTACAAAAGTAAGTGGAGAGATCACCTGATCCTTCCAAGGCCTTCGCAGACCGTCGTCCGGATCCGTCCAGCCCTTGCCTCGCTAAGACTCCTTCCAAATGAGTGCATACGAGATAACATATAAAGGGATGTGTATCTCAAGGAAAACAAGGGTTTCCTGAAATGAACTGGGAAAGTGCAGGAGGCACGGGGAATCAGACTTGGATAGGGAACCAACAGAGTATAATAATAATAATTCTCTCTCTCCCTTAGGCCATACATATGAGGTCCTTTTATAGTCCCTCCAAGTAGTTTCAACATTTGGAAACAGTTGGCCACGGGCTGGGGTAGTTGAACTACCTGAGTAACTATCAACCCAGCGCGAAATTAGGGATTTTTTATATATTTTTTAACCATTAAAATGGCATACGCGAAAAAGTCTAGCTGTACTAGCGTATACACGCGGAAAAACACGGGCATAGTCGCGTATGAAGGATTTTCCACTGTTTTTAAGTGAATTTGTCCAAGTCTGTAGGAATGGGTGCCCATAAAGCCATGAAGCAATCATGAATCATGTCAAGGTGAGAAATGATGCTATAACAAAGTCATACACAAGTATTTCAACATCCTCCAATTTTAAGACATGTGTGGTGACGATTTATATTTGTGCCCTTTCTTTTTCTCTTTCTGCCAATTTTTTTTCGACTACCATCTCTGGCTTGTAAACACCATTGAAAGGGTGGGTACCTGTGGCATACATATGTACATCAATAGTTGTAATATCTTCATTTTCATTAATTACCTTTATAACCTTGGCAATCCAGAATGGAGAGCCAAGTGGATCTTCATCTGCTAACACTGCTATCATGCAACCCTCCTTAACGTCCTGCACAGAACCCCTGTAAAGGTCTTCCATGGCTTCATGTTGTGCATGTGATCTTCTAGAACCAATATAGATTTATCTTTCCTCTACCTGTGGAGAATTAATAATAGCTTGAGACTGTTGTTGTTCAACAATGTGTGTTTCCTCATGTTCATTTGGCATATTTTGTGGCCAAAAAAAGGGAGTCTTCAAAAGCATATCTTCATTTATTGATCTTGAAATCATATCACTTTGATTACTGAAAAAGACTCCCACCAAACTGAATCAGCAACATCGAAGTACTCATATGTATCTCTAATACATCTTTTAATTTCCTCCAAACATTCAGAATAATGTGTCTCTCTTATGCCTTCATGCATTATGGAGTTCAGCAATTGACTGTAATAACAATATTTGATAAAAATATTGGACGCTCTAGAATGAACTTCAAAAATGCTAAACCTTATTATGGCCCCCATTCTGCAACAGTTGAATACTTCTTGCCCCATGTAAGTGTTATCCTATCAATTTTTTTGATATGAAATTGATGCTGGAAGCTAATGTCGTTAAGTTGTTCAATGCATTTTTCCTCACCATACGATCCCAAAATAAACCTTTTCATGTCAATAGTTTCTTCCAACACATGAAAAACAGGCTCTGGAATGTATGGTTTCTTAATACATTCAATTAACGATGGCAGGCTCCCAACACCTTTCCTCCTCAATTTTCTTGAAAAACAACTGAACATTTGATCAATATGATCATGAGTATGTCCAACAAGAAGGAAACCAACCTTTATCTTTTTAAAAATTCCGAATTCAACAAGCATGTTTAGATACCCAAAAAGAACTTGATTTTTGTTTTCACGGCTTGTGTTGTCTAATTGTACATGCAGAACTTCAAGAAGAATACCAGACCAATGAGTAACCACATCATGGATTATAGTTATGGTCAGATTTTCATCATTATGAATATTTGGAGTTGTGAAGAAAACTCTTGGAAACATCTTCTCATTAAATACCATACAACCAACCAAGTGAAACTGAATGAAATTTTCCTCCTGTGTTTTTTTTGGCGTGCGGACAAAATGTGGAAGAAGTGTTTTCTTTTGGTCCATATCATCAATCATCAAACCCGGATATTTATTTGGATTATCATAACACTTCTTTCAATGTTTTTACAAGTTTTGCCTTTCACTTGTTTGTTGATTTTGATGCTCTTGAAGTTCTTTGACAACGGAATCTATACATAAATTAAAAGAAAGATATGAATAAATATATTTTCATAGTTGATACTATCCAATTTTAAAAAACAATGTTTTGAACGCATACCTCTTTCTGGCCCTTGACATTTATCTATTTTTGCTTTAAGAGAAGCACATGTGTTTCAAACCCCCATCCTTGTCTTCTTAGGAATATGAACATTGTTGAATTTGTTTTTCCATACCCCTGTAAAATAAGAATATGTAATAAAATTACCAACTCCTTCAACAGATTTTGCATAATCTCTGTATAAGCTAAATATTTCTCGTCTCGAGAAATTATCTGGAATATGTATTGTGTATTTATTTGGCAGACACTCCATGATTTGAAAAGAAGTCTTTCATCCATTTCATAGCAGTATTTGCTAATGGCCCAACCTCCCTTTTATAACGTACTTCTGAATAATATGTGGGATCCTTTTCCAGTTTTTCTTAGATTCTTGACAAATGACAATTACCAATTGAATGCAACATTTTGAAAGCCTTTATGCAGAGAAATACATTCCCAATATGATAATCATAACCTGCTATTGTAGATTTCATGCAAGCCACTAGATATGAATTTTACATGCTTTTATTCATTGATAGATATGTTTTCCTTTTCTCCAAAGAAAATTTGAAATCCATATGTTTCAAGCAATCCGTTCGACAACATTCACTTGAAATCAAATGAATGACATAACTTCTTTTTGTGAGATATGTTTTCCTCACCCTTGTATAACTAGAATGTTTTGGATTGATATGAAAAGGTCTACTCCTACTCCTAGCTACAATATTTGTTTGCAACGGCATCATCATTCCATCATCCTTTGTAAAAGCAGTTTCATCACCATTAGGAGGAATATTATCCCCACTATCATCATTCTCAACATAGTTAAAAAATTATTCAACATCACTGCCTGGAAAATTTTCATTACCATCTTCACCTGAAGAAATCATTTCACAAAAATAATTTGCGCTTTTGTAACCTTGACTTAGACCAAATCCTTCACCATATTGATCCATGCTTTCAAATTCTTCACTGGGAGGATTCAATTCTTCATCACCATGAGTGTCTTTGAAACGATCACGTAGATAAAATGCATTTTTCATATTTGTACCTCTAAAATTATCATTTGCAAGAAACTCTCCATCCTCCCCTTCCTCAGTGGTGCTCTCATAATCCTTTGGATTAGGCCTAAGTCGAAGCTTTGAATATGTATTCACTAGAATCTCTTCATCCCATCCCTCTCCTTCCTCACTAGTGCTCTCATAATTCTTAGGATTAGGAATAAGTGGATGCCTTGAATCTATATCTATTGGAAATTCTTCATCCCCCCTTCATCAGTGGTGCTCTTATAATCGTTACGATTAGGATGAAGTGAAAATTTTGACTCTGGAAATTGATCGTCCCCCTCTTCATCAGTGCTGCTAGCATAATCCTTAGGATTAGGACGAAGTGGATATTTTGACGCTGCAAATTCTTCATCATGCCCTTCATCACTGTTGCTTTCATAATCCTTAGGATTAGGACGTAGTGAAAATTTTGACTCTAGAAATTCTTCATGATGCCCTTCATCACTATTGCTTTCATAATCCTTAGGATTAAGAGTAAGTGGAATAATTGACTCTCGATTTACATAAATTTGTTTTTGTTGTGCCTCATCAATTATGTTCTCATCATCCTTAGGATTACGACCAAGTCAAATTTTAGACTCTCTATTCATGGTGAACAAACTCCTGTTATTTTCATCAATCTAAATAGAGTTGTTACATGACGAAGAAGTTGATGTTGTAGACAGAAAAAATTCGCTATCAGAAGAACCCATGGCTTTCAACAAGAAGCTGGTGAATGATACAAATGCCTCTCCCAATTACAATATATAGCTTAAAGACTGAAAATTTCCCTCCAAATTTCCCCCCCAAAAATTTTCGCGAAAAACTCTCTCCAAAATTTCCGTTTCAAATATTTCATACAAAATATTCGTCTAAAATGTATTTAAAAACATTTTAATAAATTTTTTGTGTTGAAATATTTTACCGATATTTCTATTCAAAATATCCACAAAATATTCCTATCATGCATGCCTTCCAAACTAAAATAATGTTGTTATTTTAATGATTTAACATTGACTACACGTAAATATTAACTATAATAACTACATGCAAATATTAAGTATTTTAAGTGTAATTAACTATATGTAAATATTTTAAATTTTAAATTTTAAACCTACATTATATTTGTCTAAAATATATCTCAAAATTTCTTAATAAACAGTTGGTCTTGAAATATTTCACCATACTTTCTATTCAAAATATCCACAAAAATTCCTTTCATGCATGCCTTCCAAACTAAAATAATTTTCTTATTTGAATGATTTAACATTAACTACATGTAAATATTAACTATAATAAGTACATGCAAATATTAACTATTTTAACTATAATTAACTACATATAAATATTTTAAATTTTAAATTTTAATCCCAGATTATATTTGAATGATTTAACATTGAGTACATGCAAATATTAACTATAATAACTACATTCATATATTAACTATTTTAACTATAATAATAACTATATTTAACTTCATGTTAATATTTTAAATTTTAAATTTTAATCCCGCATTCGTTAAACAGTAAACCAATCACATAATATTCGCAATATAATAAGAATCATTGTTTCTATTCATCACATCACATCAAGTCTTCTGGTTTTTGTTGGAGCAATTTTCTGAAGGTGTTGCATTGGCATTGGTAAATTTGTGGAGGCGTTGCATTCGCATTAGAGGCATTGTGTTGGCATTGGTAATTTTGTGGAGGAGTTGTGTTGGCATTGGTAATTTTGTGGAGGTGTTGTGTTTGGATTGGTAACATGGTTTTTTCGCATTTCAAATGTTAGTTTTCCTTCTATTCTATCCATTTAAAGATGATTTTGGGCGAAATCTATTTTTTCTATGGTTTTTTTGTTCAAAAACTATTTTTTTATTGTTTTTATGTTCGGAAACCATAATTTTTTATATTTTTTAATGCAAAAAAACTCAATTTTTAGGGTTTTTAGAGCAAAAATTTAGATTTTTTTGTTTATTTAAAGGATAATATATAATTGTAGTTTATATTAAACCTTTTTATTTTTTTTATTATAACTATATTGGTGGTTTCATTATTTAAATTGTTTTTTTTTTTAAGTTTTTTATTTTATATTTTTATTTTATTTTATTTTTATTTTAAATCTTACTGTTAATTTTAATTTGTTTTTATTTAGATTTTAAAACATATACTTTAAATTTTATTTTTTATTTTGAAAATTTAGATTTTTTATTTTATTGTTTCTTTATTTTGAAAATTTTAGATTTTTTATTTTATTGTTTCTTTATTTTGAAAATTTTAGATTATATAGTATTCTATTTATATTAAACAACCATTCTTTTTTTATTATAATTGTTTTAATTTTTAAAAAATAAAAAAACAAATTTATATTTTTTTATTGTTTTTTTTAATTTTTTAAATTATAAATTGAATAGTTTTAATTTTTTTTATTATAATTGTTTTAATTTAAAAAAAAATAAAAACAAATTTAAAATTAAGAAAGGAGGTTCAAAAGGTAAAAGAAGCTAGGAAGGAAGGAAAATGGGCAATAATCAGAAATAGAAAAGTTGTTATTCGAGATAGAAATCGAAAAGATAGTAATAAATAGCAATTCAACATGCTCCAAATTCTTTCTTGGAACTGTCAGGGCTTTCCATGGAACAAAGGCCCCAAGCTAAGTTGGATCTCAAATGATGTTGATATTATATTGCTTGTTCAAACTTGGGAGCACGAAGAATGTAAGGTTCCTAACATAGACAGCTTTGCACTATGGTCTACCTGGAACAAGCAATCCTCTCGTAGAGGCCTTGGGGGCATAGCTTGCTACATTAAGAAGAACATATCCCCCCATGCTAGGATTTATAAAAACACCCTTACAACCAATATAGTTGAATTGAGATTACTGACATTAATGATAAAAAGACCTACATAGCAATCTGTTATTTTTCCCCCATTAATTATAACTTCTATAAGAAAAAAAATCTAGATAAAAATAGTCCTTACAATGGTTTAGAGAATGATATTTCTAGCCTAAGGAATGAAGGTAATATCTTTTTAATGGGTGACTTTAATGTTCGAACTTCAAGCAACCAAGTTATTCTTCTAAGCAATCATTCCAACCCCAATCCTCTTTGGTTAGATGAAGACCTTACTCTGGCTAGCCAGTACAAAAGGAGCTCTGAACACCTCGGAGATAATTTGTTTAGGTCGGAGCTAGTCAAGCTCTGTAGTGCTTAAGATCTCATAAATTGCAACGGTCTAAAGCAGTGTCCCAATTCTAGCCAAATGACCTGCATCCATGGGCTTGGCAGTAGCGTGGTAGACTATGTTATTTTTTATCTCCCTTTATACAACGAAATAATAAATTTTGACATCTTAGATGACCAAGAGCCTGACTCTGATCATAGTCCTTTACTCATAACTCTCAATTTTGTCATGCATAGAGATCCCATAGAAGATAATCCTTATAGTCAAAAGAACTTAATCTTTGATAGAAATAAAAACGATCTCTTTCTAAATAAATTAAAAACTAATTTTATTCCTTTATCTAGTAAGACAACATAGAATATCTCTATCATAATTTTGCTACAACCCTCTCATGTTCTATTAACAAGCTCTCAATTGAAACCTCAAGTAATAAAAGAAATAGCAAAACCAACCCATGGTATGATAAAGATTGTAAAAGTGCGAGGAGAGAAATTAAGGAAGCTGTTGATGAATCTCTCAAAATTGACAAGATAAAAATCTACAAAGCCCTAACTAAAAGGAAAAAAAAGGAAATATATTCGTAAAAGACAAGAGAATCTCTTACACCTCTCTAAGGTGGCTCCTAAGAAAGTCAGGAGGCAGATTCTAACTAGGAAAACTAAAGATAATAATAAAATTGCTTTACACGACTGGAATTCCTATCTTAAAAAGATTTATAAATCTCCAAATGCCAAGGATAATTTTGAAACCCTGCTCACAACGAAAGAAATTTCTCATTAGAAAACATTGATTTTGGGGATAAACGCCTGGAAAATGGGAAAGCTAAAGACATTGAAGGTTACTAGGCGGAAATCTTAAAAACTGGAGGTCCTATCCTCATCCCCCACATCCACAATATTTTCAACCAAGCGGTCAAGCAAGGGTTCCCTAAACCTTTGACTCAGAGCCTCATTATCCCTATTTTTAAAAGTGGGGATACAAATAACCCCTCTAATTATCAGATAATTATGATTAGCCCTCTCTTAGCCAAGTTATATGGTATTATTTTGGAAAAGAAGTTAAGCATTTGGCTTGAAAGTGAAGGTAAGTGGGCTAAAGGCCAAGCAGGTTTTAGAAGGCAGCACTCAACAACGAACCACATCGTTACGCTTAGGATCATTGTGGATGAATGCTGCAATGATAAATCCAATCTCTTATGTTGCTTTGTGGACTTTACAAAGGATTTCGATATGGTTCCTAGAAAAAACCTATGGCATATATTAGAGAGCTAAATGTTCCTTTCGAGCTAAGAGCGTGATGTAGGGGCATTAGACACTAGCCAGCAATGTAGGAAATGTGTCCACATGTTGTGGCTAGGAGGGATCGAAATAATTTTAAATTGTAACAGCAAGGTGCCAACACCTTAGCTGTCAGTTGCTATTAGATCAGTTAGAATCAGCAGAAGTCGAATAGTTAGGTTCAGTCCATCTGTTATGTTTTCAGTTATTCAAATAAATTGTAATTAGGCTTGTGGTTAGACAAAAATACGGTCCTCACAGAGGAACCGAAGAGACACATAATAATACATATAAATTGTAACCCCCGGATGCACAGAGGGACAGATTTTCGCTGCACAGGTCGTGTGTGTTAAGCTTTTCCTCCAGTTGAATAAAATTCGATGCTATTGATTATCTGTGTGTGTGATTTACTTAGTCTATGTGTGCAATTTCTTAATCCCAAATTGGTCGAATCTCCTATCTCTGTGTATAATTGTTGAGGAAAATGCAGTGTTGAGTCTCGGAATGTCCTCTGTCCATGGTCGAGTGTGGGTTCTTATCGAATCTTGAGTGTGTTTTGTCGATATACAGCCTGAGAGAAGCCAAGGGAGAATGTATTAAGTCTTATGGCAGGCGTCCATCTGTGTGGTTAATGAATCTTTGAAAGAGTATACCCTGTAGTGTTGGTGTGTCACCGAACCGCGAGTTCAGTTGTAGTGGAAACTCGCTTGAAAAAGGAATAAGCTTATTTTGTTGTGAATGGAGTTGCACTATTCCATGCTTCGAACCCAGAGTTTGTAATTCAGAACAATCACATGATTTTCGTTAACCCCGGTGACCCTCCAGTCAATTAATGTTCAAAACTGAGGCGGACCTGCAAACCCAAAACCGCTCATTTCGCCCCGCCTTTGCGCAGATGTGAAACCACTTAAAACTCACGTGATCCAGTGGAAGGTCGCCACGTCACGAGCCTAAACCCACTCTCATCGCGTTCATTGGAGGCGTTAAGGTCAGGTTGAAGAAACAACGCGATATCAATAGAGGACGTCAGATCTAAGGGCTGATAGATCGAGAGGTGATTGCATTCAGAACTGCTCGGAGGTTAATCAAAGGAATGAGCGTTCACATTGTTGAAATCCGCCCGATATATGTGTGGGTCGACCATAGGGTGTAATAAAATTATTTCGTTTATAATAAGTCGGGTTGTCAATACAAAGTTTGAAGCGTTCTAACCTTAGTTCTAAGGTTCGGCGTTAGAGTCAAAGTATTGTGTATCAACCATAATACATGTCATTAACCTGGTTATAGTGTTGAAGGGTCCAGAGCATAATTGGCTCATTTGATTAAAATCTTGGTGCGTGGTTTTTTCAAAGGGTTTCACTATGGGATTAACTTATTTCACACCTATACAAGAAGTGATAGGACCTAATAACAACAGGCCTACATTTAGATTTGATTATGTACATTTCATATGATTTATATGCACGGGAGTAAAATACCAACAACAGCGTGTATATATATATATATATATATATATATATATGGGATTATAATCCAAGCTTTCTTAATATATTTATTTGTCAATTTCTTTGAAATTGATAAATAAATTTATAGAAGAGTTGAAGAAGACTACTTGTAATGAACTAAGTGAATTAAGAGAAATGTGGACAGAGTCTTTTTAGAGACCAGCTCTCCTTGGGGGCTAGATTCTAACTTTTTTACTGTCATCAGTAGTGGTATCAGAGCTGTTTTTGAGTTGTTTTTTTCTGAAAATTAACATGGCTATCCGAGTTGTTAGAGGTGCTAGCAGAAGAAGAGGTAGACCTGTTGCCAATGTAGAGGTGCTGGAGACCTTACAAAGGGTCCAAGCCAGATTGGATGCCATGGAGCTAGGATAGCCCAGAGATCCTGAAGACATCAGTGAACTTAAATTAGAAGAAGCTGGAGAAAATGCTGAGATTCCTCCTGAGATGAGGCTCCTCAGAACTGTTCTGGGGTCTGCAGTTAAGCCCAAGATTGAAGTGTCAAGTTTTTCAGGAGGACTGAATCTAGAAGATCTGGTGGAGTGGATTAATGAAATGAACAAGTGCTTTGACTATGAAGAAATGAGCGAAGATAAGAAGGTCAAGTTTGCAATAACAAAGCTGAAGGGACATGCTGCACTTTGGTGGGATGGAGTGCAAGCAGAAAGAAGGAGAGCTGGAAAATAGCCTATCAAAAGCTGGACCAGAATGATGGCTAAGCTAAAAGGTAAATTTTTTCCTAATGATTATCAGCTAACATTGTTTATACAAAATAATAATCTGAGACAGAGGTTGCTGACAGTAAGGGAATACACAGAAGAACTCTATAGAGTGAGTATAATAGCTAGGCAATTTCAAGACACACCAGAGAAGATTGCCAGATATGTGAATGGTCTCAAGCTATAGATCCAAGATGATATTGGTCTTCTGTCTCCTAAGACAGTTGAAGAGGCCTACCAGATGGCCTTGAAAGCAGAGGAGAAACTCCTAAGAAAGCAGGCTGCCAAAGGGAGAGTTAATTTCCGAGGAAAGGGAAGTCAGGGTGGTAGAGGAAAGCCTACTACACCTAGAGATGGAGCTAACAATAGCTCACCTCAGAATGCATCTACAGAGGGTGATGCAAGAGGTAGAAGGGGTTCCTACAGGGGAAGAGGAGGCAGAGGCAGAGGTAGAGAGTTGAGGTGCTATAGATGTCATCAAGTGGGACACAAGCACTATGAGTGCCCAAAGAATATAGGTGCTGGTCCAAGAAATTTTGTTGTTGCCCAAGCTGGAGAAGAGGCAGCGATTGAAGAATAAATTCTACCAGAGAGGGGAGAATCCTTGGTGGTTAATAAGGTCCTGTTGAAACAAGCCAAAGAGGTCACTGAACCTGCGCAAAGGAAGACTTTTTTTAGGAGCATATGCAAAGTCCAGGGGAAATTTTGCCAGCTAGACATTGATAGTGGAAGCATAGACAATCTCGTTTCCACTGAGGTGATAGAGAAGTTGAAGTTGAAGACAAGGGAGCATCCAACTCCCTACAAGGTGTCCTGGCTACATAAAGGGCACCAGTTGATTGTAAAGGAACAGTGTGAGATAGAGCTACAAATGGGAAACTACAAAGACAAAGTCTTGTATGATGTGATGCCCATGGATGTGTGTCACATACTGCTGGGCAGACCTTGGCAGTATGACAGAGCAGCAGTGCATGATGGCAAGAAGAACACTTACAAGTTCTTCAAAGATGGGGTACATCATACATTGATACCCATGGAAGGAGAACCATCAAGCAGAGTGGCTGATCCAAAGACCTTGTTGCTGAGCGAGAAGGAGTATCTACAGCAGATTGAAGAAGAAGAGGTAAGCTTTGCTTTAGTTTGCAAACCTAAGGTAGTTCTTACTCATACAAAGATTTCTGATTTGCCAAAATAAATCCAAGAGATGTTAGACAGTTATTTTGACGTTATTGTGGATGATTTACCTGATAAGCTGCCACCTGTGAGGAAGATCAGCCATCAGATAGATTTTATCCCTGGTTCAAATCTGCCAAATAAGGCAGCCTACAGAATGACTCCCACAGAAAATGAGGAAATCAGGAAGCAAGTACAGGAATTGGTGGACAAGGGGCTGATCAGAGAAAGTTTGAGTCCATGTGCAGTACCAGCAGTATTGAGCCCAAAGAAAGATGGAGGCTGGAGGATGTGTATTGATTCCAGAGCAATCAATAAGATAAAAATCAGGTACAGATTCACTCTGCCTAGAGTTGAAGACTTAATGGAATGTTTGAGTGGTGCCAAATATTTTTCAAAGTTAGATTTTAAAAGTGGATATCATCAGATTAGAATAAAAGAGGGTGATGAGTGGAAAACTGCCTTTAAAACAAATGAGGGACTGTATGAATGGATGGTAATGCCTTTTGGTTTGTCAAATGCACCTAGCACTTTTATGAGACTTATGAATGAAGTATTAAAATAATTCATTGGTAAATTTGTGATAGTGTACCTAGATGATATATTAGTTTACAACAAAACCAAAGAAGAGCATCTAAGACATCTTAATTATGTCTTGAAAAAGCTACACCAAGAGAAGCTACTGATAAACTTAAAAAAATGCTCATTCATGAAGGAAGAGTTGGTGTATTTGGGCTTTGTTGTCTCTGCATAAGGATTGAAGATGGACCCAGAAAAGGTTAAGGCAATTGTGGAATGGCCTTCACCCAGAAATGTTTTTGAGGTAAGGAGTTTCCATGGACTCGCCAGTTTTTACAGGAAATTTATAAGAAACTTCAGTAAGATTAATGCACCCATCATTGAGACAATAAGGAAGAGAAAACAGCAATTTAAATGGACTGCTGAAGCAGAAATAAATTTTAAGCTCTTGAAGCAAAAGATAACTGAAAAGCATGTTTAATTCTGCCTGATTTTACTAAACTATTTCAAGTGAAGTGTGATGCCAGTGGAGAAGCCATTGGAGCGGTGTTGATTCAGGATGATAGGCGTGTAGCTTATTTCAGTGAAAAGCTAAATGACACCAGAAGGAAGTATTCCTCCTATGAGAAGGAATTCTATGCAATTGTTCAGGCATTGAAAAAGTGGAGGCATTATTTAATGTCCAAAGAATTTGTATTATACTCTGATAATCATGCTTTGCAGTACATTGTACAGAAGCCCAAGTTAAATCATAAGCATGCCAAGTAGGTTGAGTATCTCCAAAATTTTAATTTTGTTTTGAAGCATATAAGTGGCCAAGAAAATAAAGTAGTTGATGCTTTGAGTAGGAGACACATGCTTGTTCAAGAAACCAATTTTGAAGTTGTAGGATTTGGCTTTCTCAAAGAAATGTATAAAACATATTCAGATTTTAAGGAAGCATTTGAAGCATGTTGTAACCCTTTTCTAACAGATAGAAGCCAGTGGTTGGATTATTTCTTGTAGGAGGACTTACTATTCAGGAGAAACCAACTGTGTGTACCAAAATGTTCCATGAGAGAAAATTTGATCAAGGAGAAGCATAGTGGTGGACTTGCTGGACACTTTGGTACCGATAAAACTTATGAACAGTTGAGCCACTTCTGTTATTGGCCCAAGATGAGTGCAGAAGTGGACAATTTTTTGAAAAATTGCAAAATCTGTCAATATGCCAAAGGAAGGAGACAGAATGCAGGATTTTACACTCCCTTGCCTATTCCAGACAGGCCTTGGGACATCGTGAGTATGGATTTTGTTTTAGGATTTCCCAAGACTCGGAGAGGGAATGATGCAGTCTTTGTTGTAGTGGACAGATTTTCCAAAATGGCACATTTTATTCCATGTTATAAAACTAGTGATGCCACCCATGTTGCTAAATTGTTTTTCAAGGAAGTTGTTAGGTTGCATGGGTTGCCCAAGAGTATTGTTTCAGATAGAGACACCACATTTGTGGGCCATTTTTGGAGGACATTGTGGAAGAAACTTGGTACCAATATGAGTTTCAACTCAACTTATCATCCTCAAACTGATGGACAGACTGAAGTAGTGAATAGAAGTCTGGGAAATTTATTGAGAATTCTTGCAGGAGAGCATCTCAAGCAATGGGATCATATTTTTCCTCAGGAAAAATATGCATATAACGATTCACCAAACAGAAGCACAGGGCAGAGCCCATTCCATATTGTTTATGGAATTCACCCCATAGGAGTATCAGAGTTAAGAAATTTGGGAAAGGCAGAGTTAAGGAGTGTCGATGGTGAGGAATTTGCTTCAGAAATCCAAGCCATACATGAACAAGTGAAACAGCAGCTACAAGGCAGCAACATCAAATATAAGGGAAGAGCAGACTTGAACAGAAGAGAAGTCCATTTTGAAGTTGGATAAATGGTCTTGGCACACTTGAGAAAAGAGAGATTCCCAAGGAAACAGTATAACAAACTGAAGTTTAAAAAGATTGGGCCATGCAAGATACTTAGAAAGTTTTTTGCTAATGCTTATGAGATTGAGTTGCCTCCTGATGTTGGGATATCTCCCATTTTTAATGTTGCAAATTTGTACAAGTATGAGGATGATGGTGCAGAAGAAGAACCAGCAGACAGGGAAAAAATTGAATGGGAAAAGTAGCTACCTCCAGCACAACCACTGTAGCCAGAGAAGATATTGGACAAAAGAGTGTTCAGGAAGACCAGAGGAAAAGAGTACTTTCAGTACTTAATCAAGTGCAAGGACCAACCAGAGGAAGATGCCACTTGGATGACTAAAGGAATGTTGCAGAATATAGGAAGATCAGTGGAAGAGCTCATGGACAGGAGTCCATGAAGGAAAATTTCTCTTAGGAGTCTGATGCAGGGGCATTAGACACTAGCCAGCAATGTATGAAATGTGACCACATGTTGTGGCTAGAAGGGATCGAAAAAACTTTAAATTGTAACAGCAAGGTGCCAACACCTTAGCTGTCAGTTGTTATTAGATCAGTTAGAATCAGTAGAAGTCAAATAGTTAGGCTCAGTCCATCTATTATGTTTTCAATTATTCGAATAAATTGTAATTAGGCTTGTGGTTAGACAAAAATACGGTCCTCACAGAGGAACCGAAGAGACACATAATAATACATATAAATTGTAACCCCCAGATGCATAGAGAGACAGATTTTCGTTGCAAAGGTCGTGTGTGTTAAGCTTTTTCTCCAGTTGAATAAAATCCGATGCTATTGATTATCTGTGTGTGTGATTTAATTAGTCTCTGTGTGCAATTTCTTAATCCAAAATTGGTCGAATCTCCTATCTCTGTGTATAATTGTTGAGGAAAATGCAGTGTTGAGTCTCGGAATGTCCTCTGTCCATGGTCGAGTGTGGGTTCTTATCGAATCTTGAGTGTGTTCTGTCGATATACAACCCGAGAGAAGCCAAGGGTGAATGTATTAAGTCTTGTGGCAGGCATCCAGCCACGTGGTTAATGAATCTTTGAAAGAGTATACCCTGTAGTGTTGGTGTGTCACCGAACCGCGAGTTCAGTTGTAGTGGAAACCCGCTTGAAAAAGGAATAAGCTTATTTTGTTGTGAATGGAGTTGCATTGTTCCATGCTTCGAACCCAGAGTTCATAATTCAGAATGAGCACACGAGTTGTGTTAACCTCGGTGACCCTCCAATCAATTACTATTCAAAACCGAGGCGGACTTGCAAACCCAAAACCGCTCATTTCACCCCACCTTTGCGCAGATGTGAAACCACTTAAAACACACGCGATCCAGTGGAAGGTCGTCGCGTCACGAGCCTAAACCCGCTCTCATCGCGTTCGTTGGAGGCGTTAAGGTCAGGTTGAAGAAACAACGCGATATCAATAGAGGACGTCGGATCTAAGGGTTGATAGATCGTGAGGTGATTGCATTCAGAACTACTCGGAGGTTAATCAAAGGTATGAGCATTCACATTGTTGAAATCTGCTCGATATATGTTTGGGTCGACCGTAGGGTGTAATAAAAGTATTTCGTTTATAATAAGTCGGGTTGTTAATACAAAGTTTGAAGCATTCTAACCTTAGTTCGAAGGTTCGGCGTTAGAGTCAAAGTATTGTGTATCAGCCATAATACATGTCACTAACCCGGTTATAGTATTGAAGGGTCTAGAGCATAATTGACTCATTTGATTAAAATCTTGGTGCGTGGTTTTTTCAAAGGGTTGCGCTGTGGTATTAACTTATTTCACACCTATACAAGAAGTGATAGGACATAATAACAACAGGCCTAAATTTAGATTTGATTATGTACATTTCATATGATTTATATGCGCGGGAGTAAAATACCAATAACAGCGTATATATATATATATATAAGGGATTATAATCCAAGCTTGCTTAATATATTTATTTGTCAATTTCTTTGAAATTGATAAATAAATTTATAGAAGAGTTGAAGAAGACTACTTGTAATGAACTGAGTGAATTAAGAGAAATGTGGACAGAGTCTTTTTAGAGACCAGCTCTCCTTGGGGGCTAGATTCTAACTTTGTTACTGTCATCGGAGCGGCCGATATAAGGTTATACGAGAATGTAATTTCCAGGTTAAAGAGCAATGAGGGGTGGTCGAAAGTTATTGAGTGTAATATCAGAGTTAAACAAGGTTGCCCCCTCTCCCCTACCCTATTTGGCATTTACATCGACAAGCTAGAAGGTTGTTTAGAGGAAGCAGGATGTGTTGGCATGATCTTAGTTGGGATATTCATCATCCTTCTTCTCTATGCTGACGATATTGTTCTTCTCACAAGGTGCCCATCTGATCTTGATAAGCAACTTAGACTTCTCAAGGATTTCTACTCTACCAAGGGTATGTCTGTTAACACTGACAAAACAAAACTTATGATTATCAAATCCAAGGACACTTACGCTAATTTTATGTATGACAATAGTAACTTGGAGGAAGTGTCTTCTTATAAGTACCTAGGATTTGATATTATTCACAAGCTCAACTAGAACTATAGCATTCAGAAAAGGATTAATGGGGGCTGGAAAGCTTATTTTGGTCTTGAAAATAATTGTAAAATGGAAAACCTCGTAATGTGGGATAGAAAAAAGTTCCTCTTTGAAACTTTAGTCACTTCTGTTATCTTATATGGATGTGAGGTTTGGAGTTGCAGCATCTTTAGAGAATCATGGAGAAAGATTGAGCAAATCCAGAAGTGTTTTATAACGTATAACCTTAAAATTAAAAGAAATACACCCTATCCTATTCTCCTTATAGAAGTGGGTCTTTCCCCTATCGAGAGCCTAGCTATGACTAGGCTTCTATTGTACAAGCACAAGCTCAATAGCATAGGAGACCACAGACTTGCTAAGCTAGATTTAAATTCCAGCCAAAACCACCTAAGGCTTAAACGAGGTTGGTATAAAGACACCAGGGCCTGGTTAAACCATTGGGAGATCAATGAGAATGTTGCATTGCAAAACATTAATAACATTAAAAAAATTGTTACTTCTAAGTTCAAAGAAAAAATGTGGTGTGAGAAAGATCTAGCAGCTAAAAGAAAATTAAGATATTATAAGGAGGTCATCAACCCCACCCTAGAAGATCAAAATTATCTCTCTGTTTTAACTAGCTCAAAGAAGAAAATTAATATAGCCAAGATTAGAATGAACTCTCATGAGCTCCATAGTGAAACAAGTCGCTGGACAGTTCCTAAAACACCATGGATGGAAAGGATCTGCCATCTCTGTGAGAATATGAACATTGAGGATGAAAATCACTTCCTCTTAGAGTGTCCCGCGTACAACCACATTAGAGCTCAATTTCATAATTTTTGTTGCAATACTGACCTTCCTAGCCTTTTAAGATGTCAAAATTATAGTGAGCTCGGGAGGCTTCTCTCCACGTTTTTTTAGCATACAAATAAAATCTTAAATCAAACTAAATAACTCTTTTGTTTAGGTCCGATAGACCAAAGATTGGTTTCAGTGGAAGTTAACCACCATCATCATCATCATCATTATAAAACATTAATATAAATTTTGATTTTATTGTTTTTTTGTTTTTATATTAAACAATTTTTTTTTTTATTATAATTGTTTTATTTTTTTAAAAAAATTAAAAAAATATAGTATTTTATATATTTATTGTTTTTTTTAATATAATTTTTTATATATTTATTGTTTTTTTTTAATATAATTTTTTATATATTTATTGTTTTTTTTTTTTTAATTAAATAAAATATTTTTTGGCCGCCTGTCGGGGGCCAGAGGCCGGCGAGCCGGCGCCGTGGAATCGACCTCCACCCAGCTGGGGGCCAGAGGCTGGCCGGGCGGCACCGTGGAGGGTTGCCCAACCAACCTCTGGCCCAGGCTAGCGGTCAAAATTTTGTTTTTTTAATATTTAAAAAAAAAAACAATAAATATATAAAAAAAAACGTTGTTTTTTTTTTTAAATAAAACAATTATAATAAAAAAATATTGTTTAATAAATAAATTAAAATTATTGTTTTTATAATTTAAAATATTAAAAAACAATAAAATTAAAATTAATTTATATGTTTTATTGGTCTAAGTGGACGTTAACCACCATCATCATCATCATCAATATAAAGAAAACAATATATAAAAATTTAAATTTTTTTTATTTTTTTTAAATTCAAACTATTATAATAGCAACAAAATTGTTGTTTAATATAAAATTAAAAATGATTCAATTTATGATTTAAAAAATTAAAAAACAATAAAGAAAAAAAAATTTAAAAAAAAAATATATATATATTTTAATTTGTTTTTTTATTTTTTTAAATTAAAACAATTATATTAAAAAAAAACTATGGTTTAATATAAAACATTCAAACAAAACAAAACAATTTAATAAAACAAAATAATTAAAATTAAAACAAAAAAAATTAACATTAATTATAAAAATTAACATTTGTTAAACCGTAATTATTTTGTTTGTGTTTTTTTTTAATCTTAAACATAAACATGAGTTTGAAATTAATTTTTATTTTTTTAAATTGTTTTATACAACTTAAAATCAATTTTAATTTTTTTATAAAATGTACTCAAATAATATTATATAGATATATATATACATATATCTAAATATGATTTTTAATATTTTGTTTTTAAATGAAAATTTTCTATAGTTATTTTTATGGTTTATTTTTAATTTATTTAGTTTTACAAATAAATTTTGTTTTTTAATTTATTTTATAGACATTATTTTTTGGTAGATTTTAAATTTATATTGGCAAACTTTTAAAAAAAAATTGATTAACTAAGTTATGTGTTTTCTCGTTAACTAATATATATATTTATTTTTATCAAGGAAATGGCATCAAAAAATATTTATGTGAATGAATTCTGCACCTAGGGCTGCAACTCCTAAATCTAAAGTTTCAGTTGGACGTGCTATGGATACAACTCCTAAATCTAAAGTTGCAGTTGGACGCACTATGGATATTGCTAGACGCAATAAGGAGATTGTTGCACACACTAATAAAATTCAAGCAAGTGGCCCACCAAGTTCATTAAAGCTTATTCATGATTGGAAGAACACTGAGGAAATAAATAAAATTGATTTCTCATGGTATCTTGAAGACAATGAAACAGAGGTTGATACACGTATCTATATGGTTTGTAGTATGATTGACTTAAATGAACCATATGAAGTGATTAGCAGAGTACGAGACATATGTATGGTCCTGAATACAAACACTATTTATGTTCTTGCAAGGGAGGCTAATAAACGTGACAAGGTTAGATATCGTCTATCAAAGGTCAAGTATGACACAAATGAAATATGTACTAAGTTTTCTGAAGAAATCTCAAGCAACATTGCAAATAACATTGTAAGTATACTTATTTATATTTCCGCTATGCATTATTGTAAGGATCATTCATTTTTTTATAAATTATTGATCATTGACATGTTTTATTTTGTTTCATAGGATTTTGTTCAGAGTCTTTCAAACAAGTTTGAAGATATTTATTATATGAAGCCAAATGTTATGGCTGTGATCAACACTTTCTACACAGACAAAGCATAGGAAAGGAGATTGAAGCAAAGATCAATAGGTCGTGACATTGCAATAGTACAAAGAGGGGATCAACCAAGAGTCACTAAGGTGGGTCAATCTAGTAAACCTAAAGATGTTGATTTTGAAGATGTGGAACATGAAACTAAAAATTATGATAGAATTAGTAAGAAGGAGATTAGAACTATTGTGCAAAAGAAGAAAACAAATTAGACACTAAAAAGAAAAATGGCCAAAGGTCTCTCTCTTTTACCTAATGATGAAGAGTTTGTTTATAAAAGAAATGATATTTTAACCAATAAGAAGAGGAAATCAAATATTGGTCAACTTGTAAAACTCATGAGTAGCAGTGAAGAACAAACTGAAAGCTCAAACGGAAGTAGAGAAATCATAACACCAGGTGCTGAGTTAGAGGATGTCATTATTAAAACAAAACAAAATGTCATTTGATATGAGTTGAGGAAGAATAAATTAATTCTTGGCGGCCAAACATTTGAGCTTAATGTCAACCAATTTTATAGGCCAGATAAAGGACAATCTCAATATCAAATTAGAAAGACCCATCACCTACATGTACATAATCTAAAAACATTGTTCAAGTTCAATCCATATGCACATGTGGTGAATTATGTGGTTCTTATTGATCCACGTCAAGTTCCCAACAGACAAACATTTGACAAAACAAAATGTTTTGATTATAAGTGTTATGTAATTGGAGTGAACCATTCGGTAGAGGCTAAAAGACAGTTGATTGAGGAATATCCCAATAACTATATTTTTCAAATAGTGAAATGCATCATTTACGTTGGCTTAACAGAAATAGAATCAAAGTTATTGGCATGGGATCATAATGCAGATAATGAGTACAGAATGAAAATGACTTTCATCCAAAGGGTCAAATTTATTCATAATGAATTCATAGAAAAATGTGGTGGGGATAAGACACAAGTTACTCTAATATTTCGGAAGGAATGTTTAATGGAAACAAGTTATCAAATTGATGAAAAAATCAAAGCAAAAGATGGAAAAATGCATTCAAGTATATTCATAAGCATGGATAACATTTTTCAGTTGGCATTTAGAGTTAGGGAGATATGGAATTTGATTAATGAGATTTTTGAGTGGTGGGAGAATATTTCCATAAAAAATCATAAGGTTAAAAAAAGTAAACCCATAATATGTACCAACAGTAAGACAGGTCCTGCAATGAAACAACTCCCCGAGGATATGACTATCACACCTTGGAGAAGAATGCAAGGTGTGAAGGATGAGAAACTAGTCAAATCAGTACTAGCCCGAGTGAAGTCGGGTAAATTATCAATACATGAAATGTGTGCAGAATTTCAAAAGTAAGTTTCTTGAATTATTTCTTATTTTCCTTTCATTATAACTTTATTTTAAATAAAACATAATGTTTTTGGTAGAATTTTTTATACATCTCACTATACTAACAATTTTAACTTTATTTATTCAGTCATAAGATTTTTATGAAAATACAAGAACATATGGTTAAAATGTTGAATGAAGACAGTTGGGATGATGTTGTGCGCCACCACTCAGAAGCAAGTTCTACAGCAACACTTAAAGATTTTTATATTGCATTCAATAAATTATGTTGATTATATATTCATTTTATTCATATTTAAACTATTTTTATTTTATTACTTATAGATATATATTTTTTTGTCATTAAAGATGTCGAAGAAGGATGGAAATGGAGTACCAAATACCTTCAAAAGCTTTATTGAAAAAAATAATTTGGAAAAGATGAAGAAGAAGCGTCTTATGAATGTTGAACTTGATCCTACTGTTAATCATTACATTTGGAATGGGCTCGACAGTATCCAATATCAAATAATACAAGGTGACTGTGAAGACATTGCATCACTAATACCTAAAAGGGAATATGCCCTAGTTATTGCAGATATTCCTCATGGTTTCAATTTTCATGACATTGAATATGATAGTGAACCATATACTTATCAAGCTTTTAGTAAAGTGGTTACGGGTTTTCAAGAAGTGACAACATCAGCACTTTTGCGATTTGTGACATTTCATTCAGACACACAGTTTGCAATGTTATTAATAAGCTTCAAGGGAAAAACAAACTCAAGGATGCAACTTACATGGTATGACTTTGAAATTGTATGTTTGATTACTGTTAAAAAAAATTTATTTATGTACAATTTAATTGAACTTTTACTATGTTATGTTACAAGCAAAAGTCAAATATTGTTTCTTCCAAAGATCAGCCTATTATAAATGATTGTGAGTTCAGCCATGTTGAATGTTGGACAAAAGAGGATAGCTATAAGCGTATTTTTATGAATCGAGTAGATGGGAAGAGTCATAGTCAAGTATTGGTTCATGATGCAGTGGTAAGAAAACTAACATATGAAGATAAAAATGCAAAAGGAGATATAGTTAACATTTTTCAAAAACCGTAAGCATTGATTAACTATCTTATAGATTTGTGTTCAAATGAAGGAAATTGGGTTTTCGATTTATTCTTAGGTTCAGGTAAGTTTTATTATACAAATTTGAATTTAAATATTTATTTTTTACTTTTTATGTCTTTATACTAATTTTCTTATTTATTTCTTTTGTACTTGATAATTAGGTACAACACTAGCATGTTGTCTACCAAGGAAGAAATTGCATTTCCATTGAGAAAAACTCAGTGCAATGCAAATTTATTCAACAAATAATTAACGCTCTTGAATTCCTTCCAGATGCGAAGCAAGAAGTTAGTTTGAGGTAAGGGGATTTTAATGAATCACGTGTGGCAAAAAAAGTAAAAGAACTTCAACCACCATTATATGGAATGATTGGAAATGGACACTTTGAAAGATTTGCAGACATGAAAGATCCATTAGAAGATGGCAATGACCAAAATGAAGGAGAAAATGTTGCGGAAGAAGACATCAATGATGTTCTAGAAGATGTTGAACATGGATTAGTTGATATTGTTGATGATCTTTAAGTTATGCTTGCAAATAAAGCTCAGTTTTGAGATCTATTAATCAGTTTTACTTGTAACGTTTAAACTTTGATATTTTTTGAGAAGAATCCATATTTTTTGCAGAAAAACATGTGATTACTATTATTTTTTGACATAAGATTCAATAAAAATTCTATTTTTTTAAGTTTTTTTGTTAATATTTTCCCAAAAAATTAGTTTATTTAACATGTTTTTTTTTTAACAAAAAGTCTCTAAAAGTGTGTTTTTTGCATTCTATTTATATTGAAAATTTGTATTTTTTTGTTATATGGTTCAAAATATTGGTTTTTTAGCAACAATTATTTGATGTGCATTGAAATATTAATTAACAATACATAAACATGTAGAAAATATAAACTTCGTAATATTGACCCTTTTTCCATTTTTTTATATATGTGAGAAAAATGAAGATTTCATTACAATTTTTTATTTTTTTAAAAAATTATTTTTTTCTTTTTAAAACACAAGTACATAAATGCGCTTAAAAATAAACATCTAAGGGAAGAAAAAGACATTAGAAAATGTATAGTGTCAAAATCAATCCTCTAAAAAAACGTTGGTGATGATACACCACCACTATTCAAAATCGACATAAAAAGCATCAAACAAAAAAAAATTAAAAATTAAAAAAATTAAAGTGCCAAAAACATGCTCCAAAAAAAAAAAGTGATTCTGCATCACCACTTTTCAAAATTGGGTGTTTTTGTTGCTACCTCAAAAAAGTAGGTACCAGTTCAGTTACCTATTTGATCAGTAACTATGTTCATTGCCTCCGAAGAACAATGAGTATAGAAAATTGTCCAAGTACATTCATCCATTTAATGGTTATTGTATTACATGTACTAACTTTGGACATATGGCTAGGGATTGTAAAGTTGTTGACAGGTACAATTATCAAGGACCACTGCCTTTGAATGAGTCATGTAGGTACGCATATTCATTTGATGGTTATTTATTTTTATGTAGTAACTATAGACATATGACTAGGGATTGTAAGTATTTAGAAGGTACCATAATCATATGCAAAACCCTAGAAGAAATTTTGCACGATCACGAGACAAGTTCCATGATGGTTTTTTCAACAATGATTACATGCCAGATAGGCTAAATATTGAGTGTTTCAAATGCCTTAACTATGGCCATATAGCTCGCGATTGCAGATATCAAATGGAATTGTCTATGGACAACATTGAAAGCTTCACGTGTCATAACTATGGGCACATGGCTCAAGATTGCAAGAACAAGAAGGTCTGGAAAAGGAAACAAGTATAGGAAGATCAAGAAGATAAGAAGGTTTCAACAGTTATGCTTTCAACATTCGTAAAATCAAAATGCCATGAGGAATCAGTAGTTGCTTCAGATGATGACACGAGTCTGGATGATCCTTTGGGTGACACACCAATCTAAAAATGTTTGGCTTAAAGATTCCTTGAATCTTGCAAAGGGGGGGTTTATGCAGCGGTGTGTGTCACAGGTCTAACATTGACAAATAGACAATATGAACAAACTAGCAACTTCAAGACAGGTGTGTAACAGGTTCAGGGGGAGAAGAACAATTAAAGGGTTACAAGTTCACAGGAATCGCTAGTGTTAGAGGAAGGCTTCTCATCTGGGGGAGCATAGGAAGATGACAGGTCCACAGGAAGCAGTGAAATTATCAGGGGGAGTCACCCTTTGCCATTGATGTCAAAGACGGAGAGAAATCATGAGAAGATGATTGAAATTATGAGAAGGAGATAGAAGCATGAATTCAAGGAGATTTGTACTCACAGAAAGAGTACGCGTGTTGTCATCAATGACAAAGGAGGAGATTGTTGGATAGTGTTGTCATTAATGTTAACCCTTGGAGTTTACTTTGTTCGACTTTGACTAAAAACACCAGTCATTGATGTCAAATGGTTAATGAACCTGGCTTAGTAATTTTTGGATTACATCAAGTTGGCAACTACATTGATGGATGGTTGAAAACCCGAGTTCTAGGGTTTGGGATCCTTGGACTAAGGGTGTACCCTGACTTTGTCGAGGGTTCTTGAAGGGCCAAAATATTGAGTTTGACTCAGAGATCCGCATCACTGGATTCTCCTCGGTAATATGTCTATGGTGGTATGTGGTATGCCATGTAATTCCTCCCGGTTTGAGAGAAAATGAATTTGAAGTCAAAGACCGCACTTTTTGGGCTAAAACTCCAAGGGGTGGTTAATTAATCAAAGTATTTTATTAATATAGAGAACACTAATAAAACAAAAGAAGAGTGTTTTAAGCCCCTATTCTCCTCCAACGTCACTTAATAAAGCCTTCTCTAAAACATTATTAAAATAGACCTAATGCCTTCAAAAACATACTTAACATCTAAATGGTTTGCTTAGGAATAAAGGAAATTATTTAAGTGATAAGATAGTAATAATTATTAAACATAAAAATGTGTTTGCCTCTCTAACTTATTCTAATGTCTAACTTTGAAAGCTCCTAATTAGCCTAACTAAAAAATATAATAGGAGACACATTACCTTATTCCAAATCACATCAAATCTTCACAACATATGCTATGAAATTTTCGGCCTAATAATAAGACATCTGAGGCAAACAGTTCAGACCTTTTAGAGGCAAAGAGGATAACGTTTAAGGGTTTCAAGCCTAGCGAAGCTCTGAGGTAAGGTTTTATTTTTATTTATTTTTGGTTTTGAACTAGTTTAGGATTTGCTTGGATAGATTGAGCTGACAGGTTTTAACACATGCTCCTCCCAGCTTAGCAAAAAAATTTGAAGCACTATGACATAACTTTTCTAAGGCAACAAAGTGTCTTATTGACTTGAGCTAAGGCACTCATTTCAGGATTCGTTAGGGCTTGAAGCATTGTTTTTTACTATAGCATACAACCCTTCTTCTTCTTGTACCTCAACCACCTTATTAGGGCCTTCTTACGTGTGATTTAAAGGCAGTAGCTGAAGCTTTAACTATGTTTCAGAATTGTTACAGCTAGGGCATACAAACAAATTAACACAGAACAGTCGAAAGGCCTCGACCTCCCTACTTTGACTCTAACTCAGGTCAGTCCTGTTCAAATCATCTTTGTATTGTTGTATACCTTAACCTCCAATCTTAAGCATAAACCTTGTGTAGAGTGACTTAGGTGACGGTGACAGAATTGGTAACTTGAATTGACATCTTACCTAGAGTTGATTTAATAGCAGTGATTTGAGATAAGACTTCTTATCAATAGTTGTTGAGATTACGCAGTGTGATAGCTTTGTCACAAGTAACTCTTGGTCAGATGTACAATGACCTATTCTCTTCAATAATACATATACAATCTAGGTCCTTGAATAGTTTCCATATGTCATGAATAGTGACAATATTTAGTAAGTCTATCTTGACTTTGATAAGAAGCAGTGTATAGGAAGTTTGTTCACCTACGGTTGTCAATATATGACAGTAATTCACGCCACAATCTCATTGGGTACAAGTTGAATGACTTCAAGAACCAAAGACAATAATCCAATCATTGACTTTGAATTTTATTTTGTGCATCTTGTTGAAAAACCTCTCATTGTGATTCTAAACCAAAACACAGTGACAGAATACTTACTCTATGTGACCTTGCAATAATACAATAGTCTTAAATACTAAAACGATAATAACAGTGGTAGAACATTCATACTTTGTTGACTGTACATAGGAACTTTGCCTTGCATGACAAAATGGCATTCATTAATATATATTTGAGAGTTGTGATGATAACTTGACCTACTGTATAGATAGAATGAACAGTGACATAATATGATAGATATATGACATAGGAAATTGATAATACATGTACCTTATTGACATGGCATATTGTGGTGACACCTAGAGCATTCATAACAGCAGTACTTGATTGCAGTGATTTGACATGTGAATTGAGAGTAATGTAGACTTGACATGTTTGACTATGACACTATAGGACAGTGATATTGACATAACCCATTAATGTGACACATTAGTTTGACTTTACTTATAAATCTATATGACCTATTGACTTGAGATATAGACCTTACTTATGACAACAGTGAATTGATATTGAAAAATGATGTCTTGACTTGACAAAACAATGAAATAATAACCTAGTAGTATTAGGTACTTTTTTGTTAATTATAATAATATCTTTATATCAGTGACATTGGTCACTTAGCTAATGTATTGTGTTGACATGACAAGTAACAATATTACAATTTGTTTATGACAACCTCATTGGACAATGATATATGTGACTACAGTGAGTAATGATGGCTCCAAGGCATTGACTACCTGAGCAACAATGTTTACTTATATGTTGGTTGCTCTTTGTGGGTAGTGCTTGAGAGCATTGGTCGCGGGTCATAAGGATGATCTGAGGCATCTTGGAGTATGTCATTATCAGACATTTGGGTTCATCATCTACAGCAGTACAAGGTGTTTGTTGCAGTGATATTGGTAGTCAGTGTTATATGCTCTTGATGATGAGCAGTGCAATTGTGTAGTGACAGTGATGTGTAGTGATAGTGATGTGCAGTGACAGTGTGATGTGTAGTTGAGCAGTGACAGTGATGTGCATTTGAGTAGTGAGCTTGATGTATAGTATTGTGCAATGTGCAGTGATCAATTTGGGCAGAGCAGTATTGTACAATTGTCAATGGCTACCAGGATTTGACAAGGTATAACAGTATCTTCTTTACACCATTCTTCTATTTTATTCAAAGCATAGATGGGTCTAGTGTGAAAATTGTGAAACGTGATTTGTCGGCTCTTCAGGGTGAATGGAGTCACCTTCAAGTTGTGGCCTGAGAACACTTCAGGGTGGCAGGGTGGTGCTAGGGCAGGGTGTACCTTGAACAGGGCATTGTGACGTCTTTTCAGTTGGAGCTGATAAATTACAGAGCGACGAAGCATCCTTCCAACAGCAGCTAGTAAACAGAGTATTGGGGCACTCGTCAAGTTGTGGCCTAACATACAAGGAGTTGGAGCGCCCTTCCGGTTGCGGCAGGGTATTAGGGTGTAATAGCATCCTACATGTTGTAACTTGTAAATCAGAGGGTTGGAGCCTCCTTCAGTTGTGGCTAAAAAGTTGATGTAATTAATTTTCTTTTAAAAGAGAAGATAATTACTAAGAAACATTTGGTGGTTTTTGACCCAGAGGGGGTTAACACCTAAAAATATCTTTGTCCATTGTTTTATCTTTCTGCATTGTTGTACAGTGTCGTCTATTGTTGATTATTGTTTATGATTGTCTGAAGAAGAACAATAATAATAACTAAAAATTAACTAATGCTCTGAAAGGATTAAAAAGTGTTAATTGTTAAGAAATATTGATTCACCGCCACCCCTCCCCCTCCTCTTAGTATTCCCAATAGACTTCACTTAGAAGGAAATCTAGGAAAAATTGTTCTCTGGAGGACAACAGATGAGTGAGGATGATGAGAATCGTTCTCTTGCCAGTCGGGCAATGAGGAGGAAAGGTTCAAGCAGCAGAAGTGAGGAGTCAACCTCACAACCAAAGAAGAAGAAAGATTTGACTAAGGTCAAGTGTTTTGCATGTCATAAAACAGGACACTATGCTTCACAAAGTCCAAAGAGGAAGAAGAGTGGAAAGGGTATGCATTCAACTATAGTTGTATCGGCAGAAACTAAAGAAGAGTTTGCTAGGATGTTTGAAACCAAGTTCGCACTTGTTTCCTACCTACCCTCAAGCACCTTTGCAATGTGTGCATCGTTGTTAGGCAGTGAAGCGACACGACATATGATAGCTTGATCAAGCGAGAGTTAGAACAACACATGAGGTTTTGGAATACCTAATCGAGTGGGACTCAAAACTACATGTAGAGTTTGGTATTGATTCCAAACATACAATGAAATGGGTTGGAACGGTGATATTCAAATTTCCATTTGAGTCAGGAGACGAGTTGAAATGGTGATATTTCATCTTAAGTCAAGAGGCAGGTTAGAGGTGAAGGACATACTAGGGATGCCAAATTTTCTCTCAATACCTATGATAGAGAAAGTGTTGTGTGTAGTGTTACAAGAAGGACAACCAATGATCAGACCCATTGGATCTAGCTTTGACAAGGACCACGTCATTGGAGTTATAGAGGGAAACCTATATAAGCTAAAGGGTCAGCCTATTTGAAATGACTAAAAGTCGTATATGCATCGAAAATCTTTAAAATACTTCAAAGACATAAATGTCCATTGTAAGACATGTAACTGGATATTGAATATTGTATATTGAATTTATGTAAGATGATCACAAATGAGAATGAGGCCCTGCATATATACCCTAGGCAGGTATCCTTTCATGAATGGTCATGTCTCTTCACTACTAACTAACTAACCATTAATTAATTAATTATTAATTATTATTATTATAGTATTTGTCTTTATATTTATTATTTTTATATGAATTATATTCATAACACTATTCGAGTGATGGCACAAAGCAGAGAAGTGACAAAGAACAAGGAACAGCTAGTTTCAAAGGTTGAGCAACTCATAGGGAGTCAACCTTCAGGTTTAGGTGGAGAGGCACAAACAACAGATTCCTCCAAGTTTATAAAGAAGGTCTCATGGTATGAGATGACCTTATACGATGTTCAGGGGTGGGAGGCTTCTAGAAACCAAACCAGGAGGGCAGGAGACTTCTAGGAGCCAAACCAAGGGGAGCAAGACTTCAAGGATGTTTCGAGACCAAGTGTCATGGAAGGCTCCTAGTTCAGAGGGAGAAAACAAGGCAACAAAACTAGTTATAGGATCAAAGCCAATTCCAGGGGGCAAAAGTACCTCCCTCACTAAAAGGGAGTGTTAATGTGTAACTCGAGCAAGTACTTTTGCACAGGCCTAAGTGTCTACGCATGCAAGAATTCACCCACAAATCTCCTTACGATAGTTACTCAAATGTGAGCAAGTTGTTTTTGTAACTTGGCCTAATTTTTTACTTAGGAAAGCACATAATTATTGTGCTGGCTAATTGAGCTAAAGTAAACTTAGGAAAAGTAAACAAAATTACTTTAACGATCATGTTTTTATCTCAACCATTGATCTCAAGTGAGGTGATATCTAATCTCCTTTGTCAATCGCTTTGGAGATTAAGGTTAGGGACTTACAGAAGCAAGGCTAAGGAGGGGACAAGACATACCATACAACAACACAAGACATTGAGAGATGCATCTCGGTGAAAAGAGGAGAAGGACTTCCATTCTAGTGTGCCGAGTCCGAGAAAGTGCAAAAGAGCAACTTAGGGATCCAAATCAACCAAGGGGATTGAGAACTGATCTAGGGCCTAATCTATTGGATCAATTCCAAGACATTATCTGTAAAAAAAATTAGTTGGGCCATTATCCCATGACAGGAGCTCGAGTAAGTTCTGAATATTGATGAAGAGCCCTTGATTAAGTGGAATCTATTTGTGTCATTGTGATTGAGATTGGTTGTGTGAAATTCGCTTCTGCTAATTGTATTAAAAATCTAGTTGTGCATTTATTCACTAAATATGTATCTAGTAGGTCAATAAATTTCCGAATGTTAGGTTTGAAGGAAATTTAACAAATGAGACCTCAAGTTTCCACTTTACCCTCACCTCAATGAATCAACCAACCTCCTCCAAATAACTAAGGAGCTTTAAGAGATCCTAGAGTCAAGGTCCCATTGGATAGAATACTAGCCTCCAAGTTTAGTGGAGGAACAAGTGTGTTTTCTAGAGATTCTTCCCTATAGCCTTGGCTGCTAAGAGAGTTGGACTTCCCCACCCTTGTGCTCCCCTCATATGATCATGCAACCAAGCCCCCTCAGCCCTAGAGACTCCTCAAAGAGCATCCTCCAACAATGTATCAACCCCTTCATAACAATTGATGACTTCATTGAGGAGCTTGCTTCCCGATCTAATCGGCATCTGTCATCAACAGCTAGCTCTAGTATGCCTTAACATCCTCACTTTTGTACACCACATCATTTTGGTAAGTAGCCATTATCATGTCCTCTTACCTTTTCTGATAGCTTCTTTTAGCTAGATATTTTGATCTTTATACTTATCTTCTTTTGATATAATTGCCTTCACATTCCTATTATGTAACTACATTGGATGTACCTTTTTTAGTCCCAATGACATAGTTTGGTGGTAATTTGTTAGACATTAATAAATTATCTTATTATTACATTTTTTCATCATTTTCAAGTGTTTCTTTTGGAGTATAAGCATCATCACAATGAAAACAGTGGCATTTTCTATCAATTATTGCCTATCTTGGATATATATCCAATATGTTCGGATATTTTGATGTATCTATATTTATATCTGTATCCAACCATGTCCTGCTAACTTAGGTAAAATGCTAAAAAAATGCAGTAAGAAAGTAAAGCCATTGTCAAATTTAAACTAAAGTAGTAGGGGTTGCAACCAATATCTGATCTCATAGTCATTTAGGTAACTCAAAAATTGTAGAGACTGTGTGGTAGGATTGAAGTGGAACCTAAGAAATCATTTAAGCACCAACTATAAAATGTAAATGTTAACATTTGTTGTGTCTGGACATATTACTTCCAATCTCTGATGTATTTTGAAAGGATTTCCCACAGAGAACGATTTGCCGTTGATGTAAACCAAAGGAGGTTAATTGACCAGGTCTTGACATCTGGTAATGTTTTGAGTTATATTTGTAGTATTCAATGGTAGAGATAACCAAGTTGATCAGTTTTTAAGTGTCCTGATTATCACAGAGGAATTATCACAGAGGAATACTGCCAGTTTTTGTTTTCTCTTCAACCATAATTAGAATTGTGCTTCAGAAAAATATTCTTCCCGACTAGTTCTTATATCAGAAAAAATGTAGCATACCACATATTTCACCAAGATACAACTTTATTTGATAATTTTCCTTTCTCAATAAAAGGAAAGCCTTCAAACATCAGGGAAAGATGATGGTACTTCTCATGCAAATCAATTTGCTAGAAGAGCTCCGCCTATATTTTGACATATGTACAAAAGCCAGGTGGTTACTTGAAGAGGTTAGCAACGTCACCCAATTTCAAGTGTGTTACCAAGAAGGCTGTCCACATCGGGAACAAGTATTACTCGTTTATTTATATCCCCGAGAAAGCAACACTGCTTAGTTACTGAATTAATAGCTGCAACATCTTGAGCAAAAATGCACTCAGATCCTGGTACAGCCTGGTCCAAAATTATAGATGGCATTAGTCAAGAACCTTAATTGGATATAAGGAGTGCAATGAGTAACAAAAGTATTAAAACCAAAGTCCAGCAAAAGAACAACAGGACTCTAACACAGTTTTGACTTACATCTAAAAGTATATCACCAAGCTGCATCTTTACTGCCCCACTCTCATATACAAGCAGCTTTCCCATGAATCCTGCTGGCAACTTCGCAAGAACAGAAGCTTCTTCAGTACTCATACTCTGAGCGCCTGAACTGCTAGCACCCTTATCGGATGACTCGGAAACCTTTGTATTCTGCACACCAGGTAACTTGCCTAAAGGTAGTGAAGCTGGAAGCTGGAAAAACAAAATTTTATCGTCCTCACTTTCATTCTGCATATGAATTGTGACAACATTGATGTTAAAAACTTATTTCATAATCACATAGAAATATAATCAATAAGAAAATAATTATGCAGAAATATCTATATTTGCATGAGTGTTTTCATGGAACAAACCCATAAACCAAGCTCCTGTGCTGGAACTATAGTATCTTCATCAAATTCATTTACTGATCCTTCTCCAAATTCTTCTTCATCCAACAATTCTGTGAAGATACATAAAAATTAATCATTACTGCAACTACAGTATTTACATCAAGGATTTCGTGAATTTTATGAGCTCAAGACACTGCATTCAACCAGATAATATGAACAAAGACAATATACCAGATTTTCCAGAGTAAGGCTTTCTCAGTGGAAGCGTCACAGGATAGTATGTAGAATAATCCTGCAAGATGCCCCATGGATATGAAACCAACCAGAAGAACATAGAATGTCACCCTGATGAAGACTTAAACATAAATATTAAGAGGGGATTTATGCACAAAACACAATAAAGTTAGGAGCATACCAGGGGCTCAACAAACTCTTTCCCTGATTTTTTTGCCATACCATCTCCAAGTCTTCCACCCTGCATACCATCTAATTAATGGGAGAAGATAAGTAAAGGAAATACCTGCTATTTATACAGGCACGCCACACAAACATACACATGTTATTCCCAAGGAGAAATATTTCATGTGTGCTAGAAAGATGAAGCCAAAATATTAGCAATGCAATCACTAATTTTTTTAAACCATTACTTTTGAGAAATGAACAATGAATGTTATCGACCAATTATACCATCAATGAATGTCTTCTTGTCTGCTCCTCGAAAGCTGCTTCCACCACCAGCACCACCACCACCACCTCCTCCTCCTCCTCCTCCTCCTCCACCTCCACTGCCAAATCCTCTTGAAAATCCTGCTGCCCTGGAAGTGGCACCAGCAGCAGATCCTCCAAATCCAAAAGCAACTCGCACAGGTGCTGCTGCTATGCACAAAAAATACAGTATCAGTGAATTCCTGTATGTACGAGTCAAAATAACCATGGTTGAGATATTTACACTGCACAGATTATCCTTAAAATATTGAACTATTTAACAAAATAATGATTTTGTCCCACGCTAACTACTAAACAGAAACAGCTTGTAGACAAAATCTAATAAGAAGACGAAAGCTACTCTGCTTGGAGTTGTGACTTCTGTCTTCAGACTCCTAAAATTCCTCAACCTTATAATTATGGTAAAAAAATATTAACACGCCTAACCAATGATTTTGGTTTCAATGAAGGTGCACCTCCTCAACCTTATAATATGGTAGAAAAGATGACTATGCCTAACCAATAATTTCAGTTAGAGTGAAGGGTACATTTTTGTTAAGACCATGGAAGAGGAGTTCAACAATCAATACCACCAACATCAGAGGAGCTCAACAATCAATATCACCGAGATCAAGGTACATAAAGGGCTTCATACTCTTGATTAAATGCCAATCCCATACCCTCATACATGAAAGAATTCAATAAAAATGTTGCAATCTTACCAATCCTAAAATCCTAAAAACTGTCAAGTCTACTTAAATTTGAGTGTGATAGGGTTGTAACCACTCCCAAACATATTGAAACAATTAATAGGAAAGTTAAAAATTTAAGTAGAAGTTGACATTTCATTTATCTTTCCTTAAGTTGACATACCTTTCCTTTAAAAGAACTGTCAACTTTTACTTTATAGGAAATGTAAACTTTTACTTCAAGAATTTAACAATACCATTGATTGGTAGAATTCCTAGAGTTGAGTTAGATACTGTGTTTTGGTTTGGGGGGCTGGTGGCTTTGTAGCCAAGGGGGGTTTTTTTGGGAAGGAACAACCCTTAGTTTCCTCCAATACCACCTCAAAGGCCGCCATTGTGTCCCAGACTCCCCGTGTGTACGAAACTGGCATGTTTTGAACCTAATCAATACAAACCAGCTCTCCAATCCGGTCAGTTAGCTGGTTGAATACAACAGTCAGTCCAACCGTCCAGTTTGACTGATTTCATTTTGATGTTTGTAGCTCGATCAAGTAACTCTACACAGGCCTAAGTGGAAGGCATGTCAAAGTTTTCTGATACACCCTTAACCTTAGCAATTACTTTAATGATTAAAGTAACTTCTTCTATAAAACGAAAGTGACTTAATCCAATGAAATGCAAAGGTTTCTGCATTAGTGAATTAGATGAATCTCCTGTTGGAAAAGTTGTCATTTATGTCGAAGGGTGAATGGGCCAGCATTTGTTTGGTGATTTGCATGCACCAATCAAGTGTATTTGGGTACAAAGATCCTCTAGATTGGTAGTCCCTGTCACACCATTTCATTTGATAGGTTGCACGCCTTGTGGGTCCTCTTGGTTGGAGAGATATTGATTTTTGAAGTTTGTGCCCCAAGGATGGCTTTAACAGCTCCTTTGCCCCAAAAGTTTATGACCTTATCACCTCATTGCAGCCCCTAGAAGAAGGCCAAAATTATAATTTAAGTTGGCCTAAACTCATGTGTCCTAACCAGCCTTGAAAAGATACTATTTGAAAGACATTAATTTTTTAGAGTATCCTAAGCCTCCTCTAAGCAGGCTGGTTCACCTTCTTTAGGTCGGCTCCTAATAAATGGGTTATTTCAAAAATAAAATTCCTTCTTGTTGCACAGGTCGGCTCCCTTTTAGGGCTCCTCTAAAACTCTTATATATACACCCAACCCGTGGGAAATTGGAGCAAAAAAAATTTCTGATATGAGGCAACAATATCTTAGGAGCAGTCCCAAGCTAAGAGAAGACAGAATGTGGGATATGAAGCACAATGATCAAGGTTAAGGAATCGAATTCTTCGAGAATTTTCTGAGGTCATTTCTGTGGAAGCAAGCTGACTGATCAAGATCATTTTAAGGTAATCCAATTTTTTTTTCTTCTGCTGAAAGGAATGAACTTTGTAGCAAATCCGCAGGCCTATTCTGAGGCCCTACCCAAGATCAACTGTGCCATTCTCAGAGTACTGGACAGACCTCATTCAAGGACGAATTTGTGAAGATAAACTCACTGAGCAGAGGACAGATTTAAGGTTCATCTACTTTGACCTGAGGCAACCACTTTTGAGGCTGGTCGGAAATTTTAGGGCAAAATTGAAATTCTGAAGTTTCCTAAGGCGGATCAAATTAGGGTTCTCTGTGACAGGTCTGAATTCAGGGTTCTCTGTTACAGGTCTGAACCTGAGATTTTCTGTGCAAAGGTCCCAATCTGTGGCTTATTTTGGCCTCTTTTCAAGACTGATCTTTAGCCCTTGTCTGAGGCACTTCCATGGCTTGACCAGAGGCATATCTGAGCTAAGTTGAAGGCTTATTTGAGGCAGGTTTGAAAGCTTGTATTCATTGGTTCTGAGGATTATTTAGGGCTGTTTGAGAAGTAGAATTGAGGGATAATACAAGGTACTTATGAAGCAAAGGTTGTTGTGCTATTGGTGACTGCTAAAGGGAATTCAGTGATGACAGAAGACTAAAGTTGATGATCATGGTAACTCCTTTCTAAGGTATGAAGCAGAGTTTTATTTGTTGTTGATTGTTGGACCTGAAGGTTACTTGTTGAGGACATATCTGAGCATTATAAATCTATGATCTAAATATGCATTTGCAGAGATAGTAATGCTTTTGTAATTTGGTCATTGTCCCTGGTACGGGAGAACAAGAACTTTTATTTTATATTTTATTCTAGAGGGTGGCAGGGTGGTGCTAGGCAAGGAAGTTGTAGCTTCATTTAGGAGGATGTCGCCTCCTTCCAGTGGAAGCTGGTTAATCTTGGGATTGTAGCCCTTCCATTGTAGCTTCCCTTGTAATATATATATATATATATATATATAATGTGTCCCTTTGATGTAACTGGTTAATGTTTTTGGTACTAAATTCTAAAGAAAAATGAAATACTGATTCAAACCCCCTCTCAATATTTCCAACAATTGGTATCATAGCAGGTTACATTCTAACAGACTAATCACTGGAGGGAAGATTGTGAACAAATATGGATCATATGGAATGCATCTCTTCAAGGACAATTCTGGTGTTTGATGGAAATGATTATCCACTATGGAGCAGTTGCATGGAAACCTACTTGGAGGGGCTTTAGGAGTTGGATGTTTGGCTCTCCATCGTAAATGGTTACAAAATTCCTAAAAATCCTCCAAATGATCCCGACAAGAAGTTGTTCAGCTGCAATTCAAAAGCTCTTCATGCCATCACAGGTGGATTGTCAACAACCATTAAGTCCAAGGTGATGTCTTGCACCACAGCCAAAGAAGTTTGGGATAAGGTCAAGCATGTCAAACTTCAAAAAGATAGAGCTCAGATTGAAAACCTGAAAATGGATGAAAAAGAAGATATTGCAACCTATTTGCTCAGAGTAGACGAAGTTGTCAACTTCATTAGAGAATGAGTAGAAGAATTTAAAGATCCTTTGATCGTAAAAAAAGGTCCTGAGATCGCTTTCCTTGAGATACATTGCCAAGGCATCTTCCATAGAAGAAACCAAGGACTTGACCAAGAAGAAAATGGAAGAATTACATAGCATTCTTACAGCATACGAAATAAGAATAGATACAGAAGACGGACAGTCAAATAGAGAAACAGCCTTTAAAGCCACAAAGAATACAAGAAACAAATAACTCAAGCTAGAAGACACACAAGGCAATGAATCAGATATAGAAGATGCAAATTTCATTAGGAAGCTCAAAAGAGGAACTGGAAGAAAACAAAGATAAGCTACCTCTTAAATGTTTTGATTGTCGCAGAATAGGTCATTATGCTAAAAGATGTCCTTTTAAGGAAAAGAAAAGCTTCCATAAGAAAAATATTTATTCTAAATAAGATAGTAGTTCTTCAAATGAAAGTGACACAGAAGAAGAGGATGCAAGAGAAGTTCTCTTCATAACCCAAGAAAATCAAGATAATGATCATGATGACGAAAAGGTCAATGATTTGGATGATGAAGAACCAAATATGAGAATACATTCTTTTTGGGGACTCAGAAAATATTCAAAGACCGAACAAGAGGATAAAGATCTTCGAGAAAAATTGAAGAATAGTGAAAATGAAAATGCCAAGCTCAAAAATAAAAATAGAGAACTAAGAAACCTACTTAAAAAGCGTGAGGAAGAAAACATCACTTTAAAGGTCCATCTTGAAGAAGCAAAGAGAATTGAGGAGGTGATTGTTGAAATTTGTAGCATCGGATGTGCTCTAGCCTCAAGAATTTGCAGGGAGACTAGGACACATGCATTCTCCAAGACCCAGAAATCGTTTTGGGAAATTCTATCCGGAGAAGGTTTAATTAAAATAATCAATTATTTTTAATGGATGCCTAAGTCTAAACTTAGGAAATTAAAATAATTAAAGGGTATTAATTAAACTGGGTGTGAATCTTCTAGAAAAATATGGAGATCGAGTCAAGATGATCTGAGCCATTAATTAAGATTTAATCTAGGCCGTTGAATGTTCAACGAGAAGATTATAAGAAGAAGCTCAATGGGCACTTGGAGGACACATCGAGTAAGAGATCAAGAGATCGATTTCTCAAGAGAGAAGCGCAGTAGTTGTAGAAGAAAGATCGAGAGATTTCTTGCAATGAGGGGCAGGGATAGTGGTCGAAGGAAGATTTTCTTGATCCAGTGAATATAGAGAAGATAAGGCAAAGATAGATCCAGAGAGGCAGCGCAGAGCCACGTTGGGCAGCGCAGAGCCACGTTGGGCAGCACAGAGCCACGTTGAGGCAACGCAAAGCCACGCTGAGGCAGCGCAGAGCCTGGGAGGAGATCCACAATTTGCTGAGAAGCAGTCCAAATCTAGTGTCAGGAATTGGGGTGTGAGACCGGAGGGTTAGAGATATGAGCATCCGGCCAACAAATCGATTAGCCAGAAGAGTGACGCAGTCCCTACGAGTTGTGACGCAAAGGCAGCTTGGGGCTAGCCATTCAGAGGCTGGATCAGTGTCGGATCTCCAGCGATAATGAGAGGTTAATTCTCACTTCAATTCTGCCAATTAATTTTCTGTATCGGATAGCCAATAAGGCATCCAAAGATTTGTATTCAGAAACTATTGCATAATAATACAAACCCTCAGTTCTTGCACCGGTTTCCCACATTGGGTTTTTCCGGGGATATTTGTCCAAAAATAACGGTGTCGATTGTGTGTTTATTTCTTTCTTACACAGTATTTTGTTTCCGCAGCATTTTTATATTTGTGTAGGTTGCAGTGTGATGTATTCAGTGTTTGTCGTAGATAACTGCAAATAAATTGTTAAGTAAAGATTAACAATTAGGTGAATATTTTCCAGTGGCTACAATAGGATTCCAGATTTAGGAATTTTCACATGGTATCAGAACGCAGGTGAAGCAGAGTTGAAGAGTGAGCTCGAAGAGCTGCTTAGGCAGCAGATCGAATCCCCATAAGGGCTACGCAGTCTAGTGCCAGGAGGCGCAATATTTTTGTGGAAAAATCCTTCTCTGAGTGAGTCGACAGAGAAGAATATTTTCCAAATCGAAATTTTTTAGTGGCGGAGGGAGCAGCGCAGTAGCTTCAGCACAGAGCAGATCTTCAGCTGGGACGCAGATGTTTTGCAGCAGTTGCTAGAGTAGAAAAACGTCAGAAGGGAAGAAGAGCGCACTGAGGGAATTCTGACCTCAGAGAATTTCTTGCACAAAAATTATAATTTCCCATGCAGAAGCAGCAGTAGGCGAGAGAAGTTTTGCTCACTCCGACAAGGAGTGCGTAGAGCTAGTTAGCAGTTGCGCAGAGGGTTAGAGGCAGACTTCATCATTGTTTTGGGCATGATGGCAGCAACTAGGTTGAGAGATCAGGATAGGTTGGAGGGCGCCTCCAACTATGTGATCTGGAAGGCAAGTATCTCCTTCCTTCTAGAAGAGCATGATCTTAAAGCCTTCATTGATAATGTGGTAGTTGTCCCCGCAGATCCGAATCCATTGAAAGCCTACAAGAAAGATATGGCAAAGGCCAAGAGGTTGATCCTCGACAAAGTGAGAGATCACGTTGTATCTCACATAGCAAGCAAAGGCACAGCCAAAGAAATGTGGAATGCATTGGCCATGTTGTATCAGGGATCTTTCGAGTAGCAGAAGATGTACTTGGAGGAGAAGATGAGATCCACGAGGATGCACAAGGGGGAGCGCATAGATCCCTTCCTTACGAAGCTTCAAGAAGTCTGGGATCAACTGGCAGCTGTAGGGTCAGCACCTCAACCTACGAAAATGGTGAAATTAGCCCTGAACAGTGTCTCAGAAGAATGGAAAGTTTTTGTCCAGAGTATTATGGGCAGAGAAAAATTGTCGAATTGGGAGTGGGTGTGGGCTGCTCTCCAACAAGAAGAGATGAGGCGTGATTTAGTAAAGAGCAACCTGGAAGGCAGCATCAGTAGCGGACAGAAAGTATATGTGAAGGAAGAGGAAAATGTATCCCTTGCATCAAAGGGGCAGCAAGAGCAACGTAGGCAAAAGGAGGACATTTCAAAGATAAAGTGTTTCCAAAGTGGTGAGATGGACCACTTCAGTTCTCAGTGTCCTCTTCGGAAGAAGGACAAGGAGGAGCAGTATCAGCAAGCTACTACCACTGAGATCGAAGAGTAGTTTTCCATGACTTGACATATACCTCCAGGGAGAGAGGTGGGGTAATCTAGTACTGTAGTTCCAGAGAGCTACATATGGGCAGGATCCTTGAGGAGCCCACCTCTTGAATCATCACCTTGCTATAGGAGCCCATAACAGACAATAGCGGGATGGTGCAGTCAAGTGCCAGAGTGACAGATGTAGTAGTTAGCAGCGTTAGCAACTGAGCAGTGCAAAGCAGAGTTGGCAGCAATGCAGTTGCAAAAGTGCAGAGTCAGCAACAACGCAGAGGCTTCGGTGACAACGCAGAGGCTAGCAACAGTCAAAACTCGGTGGGCAGATGCATCAACCTGAATACAGTTGGTTTAGTTGATGGACATCTCTCAGTTGCAGCAGCAAAACATGAGAGTGAGTTGTGAATATTGCAAAGGCAGCAACAACAGAGTTGCAGTACAGATGCAGTTGACAGCAACATCTAGGGTCAGCAGTAGCATAGATGCAACGCAGAGAAAGCTACACAGTAGTTGATGGGCAGCAACTGCTAGACATCAGTAGCGTAGCTGGGATGATGCAGAACTCAGAGTGATGCTTCAAGAGGTTGCAGCACTAGAGCACATTCCTCGCTAAGAGGGAGTATTGATTTTTGTAGCATCAGATGTGGTCTAGCCTCAAGAATTTGCAGGGAGGCTAGGACACATACATTCTCCAAGAACCAGAAATCGTTTTGGGAAATTCCACCTGGAGAAGGTTTAATTAAAATAATCAATTATTTTTAATGGATGACTAAGTCTAAAATTAGGAAATTAAAATAATTAAAGGTGGTAAACACATGCATGGTAAACAAACATAAGGAGAAAGTAAACACACATAAGGAGAAAGATAAGCGTGAGTTAGTTTAATATTCACCATAGATGTACATTTATATTACATTGGTGCGACTCTTGGATTCCACATTCCAAGGTCACTTGGACTCCTTTTGTCCATTCAGCTTCCACACCTACCCATAGAGGATTAGGTGTCCAAGATTCCCCCCCCTAATCCGAAGGGGTATGTGTGAGTCCAAGAAGAAAGTTGTAATACAAATCTGCAAAGTATGTATGGCAGCACTTAAGCTAAATGAGCTCTCTGAAATGTTGGCATAAAGAGGTGGTTTAAGGATGACCACCAACACTGGAACGCTTAGTGCAGTTCGCGGAACTCTTCCAAATCTGGCAAGAAGTTAAGGTCTTCTGCTAGAGGAAGTGTCCCTCATATTTTGAAGAGGGAGACCTTCAACCTAGAAGAAGGGAGGTCTACAACCTGTGATGGTTTAAGGATGACCACCAACTCTGGAATGCTTGATGCATTTCCTCGAACTCTTCCAAAACTAGCAAGAAGCTGAAATCTTCTGCTAGAGGAAGTGTCCTAAATTCTTTGAAGAGGAAGACTATCAACCTCGCATGGATGGTTTAAGGCTGACCACCAACCAAAGGCATGCTCATGGGCATCCGTGTCTCTAGCTACAACTCTGAATCTGGAATGAGAGATTGTGGCTCAGGCTCGTTTGCTATAGTGTGCCTCTGGCTACAACTCTGAATCTGGAATGAGAGATTGTGGCTCAGGCTCGCTTGTTGTGGTGTGTCTCTAGCTACAACTCTGAATCTGAAATGACAGATTATGGCTCAGGCTCGCTTGATGTGGCTTCGAAGCTTGTACATGACCACCATTTTCCCCCCTATCAGGTACAAGGTGAGATGATGGCAAAAACTCAACTGCAAGATTGTTCAATATTCTAGAACAAGTTCTGACATATGACTTAAACATCTTCTTGGTTGTTGATGCCCATTGCCAAGAAGCAATCCATCCAAGATAAATCTTTGTTCTTGCAGGAGGCTTGTTTCTGAAGCATCTGTTGTGAAGAATGAGTGTGCCGACCACAGTGCTTGCATGGGTGAAGATCGAAACAATGATGTTTCATATGGCCAACTCGATTACAGTGTTGGCATTTTAAAATCTGTTGTTGCTGCTGTGGAAGAGGAGCAGGATCTATAACAGCTGAAGGTGAACTATCATACAGAAATCTGGCACTCTGAAATTTGATGGGCTTGGAGTATTCCGAAATATGAAAGGACAACTCCTTGTCATATCCAAGACCAATTATGTGCTTGTTATGGACAAGCTCTTCCCAAGGTCCGATGATGGGTTTGGGAGGTGAAGTGTGAACATCTGCATCTGCATACAAATCTGCTTTTGAACTAGGCACTGAATGCGAATCAACTGCAACATTATTGACTTGCTGCTTATAGGAGTCTATTTCAATTTTCTGAACAGAAACAAGTTCAGAATGACGACTCCGTTGTTGTAATTCTTCTTGTTGTAGCCGAGATTCAAACTGCAAAAAATCAATGTTTTCATGTGCATTTTGCAGACAGGACTTAATGTCAAAAAGAGAGACTTTGTTGATTTTAACCATCCCATCAACAGTGGAATGTATCAAAGTATTAAGTAACTCTAATGTTTCATGAACTTTGTCCATTTTCTGATCACAACTATGATGAAGATGCAACACTCGCTCACAATTCAATGTCACTGCAATATTCTCTGTAAATGTGCACCAAACAACTAGTGTGAAATAGCTCTATTTAATGTACATACTAGGACTTCAAACCATAGACTTAATGCTCCAACTAGTAAGCAACAATGGTTGTAATGCATTCACAATTCATTAATGACTATAAGAGGCACTTGCTTTGCTTTGAGGCTTGAAAGGAACTCTATACTCTTCAAAGTTCTTCGATTCAACAACTTCAGGTGACTTGCAGATCCTTCAAATAATCGATTATGACTTTAAAGGTGACTTATTGTCTCCACTACCATCGACGAAAATACTTTTCATCTTACATTATAAAAAGCCATTTGAGTTGATTCAACACCATAAAATTCCAAGAGGTTTCTAAACCCTGTGAGTATTGACACTAACAAAAAAATGGCATTGAATGCCACAATACCAACTTTTTATATCCGTTGATCTGGATTGCGCTAGGCCCTCAGTGCTCATAAATTGCTCGCTTGGCTGGCATATGCAAAACTACACTTGGACTTCACACAATATTAATTCATACTTGCTCAAAATCCACACTACTTGAAATATCAATTGACAGTCTTTTCACATACTCACCTAGTGTATACGAGGTCCCAGATTGTTCCACACAAAAAACTTGGTTATGGTTGCGTTGTTCATACCTTTTTTTTTAAACAATGAAAGATGACTCCCTATCGCAATCCTTGGTGAGCTACTACCAATCAACACATATCGTTATCTTTAAGCTTGCCAGTTTGTCAAAGCTTCTGGTTAATTTGGGTTGCAGGAACTCAAAGGTAGAATTTCCACTGTGTCCATGTATTTCTGAACAAATCCATGCACATCTCCTCGAACCTCACGCGCGTTATGGTCGCGTGGAAATCGATTACCTCGTACACCTATTAGACCTCCACCGAAGTCTGGGCAATGGAGGAGAGAGTTCTCTTGGCTCTCTCGCTCGTCGTCCTCAGCCTCCTCAGTGCTCTCACATTCGAAATAATATCTTTCTTGTGCTTCCGCTTGAACTCCTGCACGAAATGTTTCACCAATATGTTGTCGAAATCCTCGCCCCCGAGATGCGTGTCTCCCGCTGTCGCTTTCATTTTGAATATCCCTTCCTCAATTGTCAAGAGAGAAACATCGAACGTCTCGCCGTCGAGGTCGAAAATCAATATATTCTTCTCTTTCCCGCTTCCTTTCTACGCCTCAGATAGCTGGCATGCGTGATATTGATGAGAATGCTTGGAAATTACAGCGTAATCTCAATACTCATTCTTCGACTACTCGTTCAACACTCGTTATGTGTGAACTCCAAAACAAATATTTCATCTGTGTAATGGAGTGGGAAGGCCGAGAGTGCTGGTGTTGAATGTTGTGAAGCGTTAATGTATTGAATGTACAGTTTGACTGCGCAGAGGTAGGAGCAAATGGTATGGATGGTATGTCAGTCAGGGTCGAGGGAATGATACTAGGTCGAGTGTTTAACAACGAACCGGTGTGTATGCCGAGAGAGTGTTATTAGTGCATGAATGGATGCATGGGAGCAGATACCTAGAACATAAATGACAGATAATAATGCATATGCAGATAATCGAGTGGTGATCAGTGAAACGGTCGAGGTCAGAGGTCAGGGATGAGAAAAAGTCGAGCGAACGTCCAAAAATAACGTCAAGTAAAGTAACTGACAAAGAATTTGCAGGGGAAAAGGAAGATCTGACAGAGGTAACGACCTTTGTTCTTACAAAGGCTCAAAAAGGGCACAGATTTGATAGGGAGGAGAGTGTAAGTCTACAAAGGCCACAAAAACCAAGTGGATTACACTTGAGCAGGGCAGGAATATGCCTGCAGCTCTGATGCCATGTTAAACACACGCATGGTAAACACACATAAGGAGAAAGATAAGCATGAGTTATTTTATTATTCACCATAGATGTACATTTATATTACATTGGTGTGACTCTTGGATTCCACATTTCAAGGTCACTTGGACTCCTTTTATCCATTCGGCTTCCACACCTACCCATAGAGGATTAGGTGTCCAACAAAAGGGTATTAATTAAACTGGGTGTGAATCTTCTAGAAAAATATGGAAGTTGAGTCAAGATGATTTGAGCCATTGATTAGGGTTTACTCTGGGTCGTTGAATGTTCAACGAGAAGATTATAAGAAGAAGTTCGATGGGCACTTGGAGGACACATCGAGTAAGAGATCAAGAGATCGATTTCTCAAGAGAGCAGTGCAGCAGTTGTGAGAGGAAGACCGAGAGATCTCTTGCAGTGAGGGGCAGGGATAGTGGTTGGAGGAAGATTATCTTGATCCAGTGAATACAAAGTAGAGGAGGAAAAGATAGATCCAGAGAGGCAGCGCAGAGCCACAATGAGGCAATGCAGAGCCTAAGAGGATATCCGCACTTTTGCTGAGGAGCAGTCCAAATCTAGTGTCGGGAGTCGGGGTGTGAGACCTGAGAGTCAGAGATCTGAGCATCCAGCCAGAAGAGTGATGCAGTCCCTATGAGTTGTGATGCAGAGGTTGCGCAGAGGCAGCTTGGGGCTCGCCATTCAGAGGCTGGATTAGTGTAGAATAGCCAGTGATAGTGTGAGGTTAACTCTCACTTCATTTCTACCAGTTATATTCTCTGTATCGGATAGTCAGTAAGGCATCCAAAGATTTGTATTCAGAAACTACTGCATAGTAATACAAACCCTCAGTTGTTGCAACGATTTGTTGAAAAGTGTAACTAGGTTGGTCTTCATGTTGGCTATGTAATTATGTATTTATGAAAAGAAGAAGACAAAGATAATAAAGTGTATTTTTGGTGTACTTGCTTCATGGGTTTCATAAGCAAGATTTTATTAAGTAGATGGAATTCTTCTTGATGTTCATTAGGTTTGAGTTAAGTGTCAAATCTAGTCTAGCTATATGCTCCAGGACCTTATGAAAGAAGCTCACAACAACCCTCAATGCAACGATGAAAGCTAAGTTACCGCAAACTCCTGAAGAATTTGTTGGAAACGCGGATCCCCGTTTCCAATACGTGAACGGATACGATTCTTGTTGAAAACACTGTAAAAACGTTTTTGTGTCGTTTCAAAAAATCGAAAACTTCATATTTGGAATTGGATACGTTTCCAAGGGATTTAAATTTTTTTGGATCCGTTTACAAAAATCGTGATCGGAATCTACCCTTAAAATGTTAAAAAGCATGAAAAATTGTATAGCCATAAATAAATAATAAAAATGAAGAAATCAGATTTGCAAATAAACTCGTTATAAACACAATCTCATAATGTCTCTTCTAAACTTTTATAAAGAATGACACTCCATATATTTATCAAGGATTCTTACTAAGAAAAAGATAGATGTTAAAAAATGCATACAAAAGGCTTTGATGAATGTCTTCGTAAACAGATCTATTTGAGCGATTAATTTTCAGTTTGGTTAAGGTTTTTTTTAATTGTCATTGATTTTGCTCTTGATTTCATAAATCCCCCAATATAACAAATCTTCTCTAGCCAATCTTTTGCCTGCATATAGTCAAGAGACCAAGCTGACGTTTAGAAGATTGAAATGTTCAAATAGGTCTTGATGGAATATCCCAATGATCCCATGGGCCTTTTAATTGCCATGCAAGGAAGATAGATATCATCTACCATGCATGACACATTCTTTGAAGGAGTTGGACTCGAAAGCAAAAAGGTTGTAGCATTTATAATTACATTACTAATGATGCTGAAAATGTGTTGAATGACATAATAATCACAAATGATGATGACAATGTTTATGTTGAATTGATGATGATGATTTGTTTATGTTAAATTCATGACGATGGTTATGTATTTTTGGATATAGATTCTAGATTCTAAAAGATGAATGGTAATATGAAATATATATATGGTAATACATATATATATATATATGTTATTTCCTTGGCGTATCGTATCGTGATTTTTTGAAATTTTTTGTATCTGTTTCAAACATCGTATCCATATCTGTTTCAATGCAACTTAGGATGAAAGACAAGCCTCAAAATGCAAGAAATGAAGTACCTCATCAACGTTGAGATAAACATTATCTAGTCGGCCTCACTCACAGCTATATGGTCAGCTTGCTTAAGGGGATGTCCCCTCTCTATATATACACATATGGTGTGCGGTCACAACTGAAGAAATCAATGCGAATACCTCTGAGTCTATAGTGCGGATAAAGGAAGACTGCGGATCTATCTGAGTTAAAAGGAGCGAATGTATATGAACCTATTGCGAACTTACCTCTAAACTACAATGTCGAAAAGGGACAGCATATAATGCAAAGAATGGGACAGGAAGCAAGTAATGCGGATATGTCTTAGTCAAAAGGTGTGAATTGCACTAAACCTACAGCGGACATCACTAATTAAGGAATGTGGACATCACTGAGTAAGCAATGCGGATATCATATAGATTATGATGTGGATGTATCTAATATTACAATGCAGATATCTCAAAGATTAGTATGTGGACATCTCCAAGAAGTAAGTGCGAATCTATCTGAAAATACAGTGCGGATGAAAGACAGAAAATAGAGCGGGTTCAAAAGGAAGAGAAGTGCGAAATTTTAAGGTGAGCAAGTGCATATATATAAGGTAAGTTAGCGTGGAGAACAGTGCAGTTTTTACTGTGTATGAAATGCAGACTTCAGGAGCTACGTACAGGATATAATGTGCGGACTTATCAACGTTGTCTCAGTACCTATCTCGGACCCTAAAGCAAGGAAAAGGATGCATATATACTATTGTTGTTTGATGTGTGATTCCAGAATTAAGAAAAGGTCCTATAAGATAAAGTTAAGGGTAGTCTGCTTAAAGGAAGAATTTTATGAAGTCAAGACAGTGATTATAAGAAGAAAGGCAGATCTAAAGGTGGGAGAAAGTGAGGAAGGTAAATCATAGATTTACCTTCCTAACTACATTTCAAAGAATTCAATTACAAGTGAAGATAATTATGTCCCTACATTTAACTGAGCATCAAGAAGTGTAATTTGGAGACCGAGTTCTCTAGTCCCAATTCAGAACAGTGGAGATTGGTGTAGACGAGAAGAATTAAGTTTGAAGAAGTTGTGACAAGGTCTTGGAAGCATATCTAGGTCAGGGGTCTGAGTCTTGGTCATGGTACTTGTCATTTGAAGATCTATAAGAAGAATTATTTGCGGGTTTTCCTCTCCAAGAGGGAGAGGTTTTGCCCTGGTTCTAGGAGCCTAACTTGTGCGTCTCGTGTACTTTGATAATTGACTTGATGAAAGATTAACTAAGCTAAAGAAGAGAATACATAAGTAAGCTCACAAGTAATTATCAAGAAGAGGATTTTGTATTAATCACCAGCCCTCCAAATTCTCTACATGGTATCAGAGCTAAGGTGTTGAACATAAGGGTTGCTTGACAAAGGAGACACTACAAGAAGCAAAGATCAAAGTTTGGGTTGAAGAAACAAATCAGTTTGCAAGGAAGACTCTCTAACTATATCAACTCATTCAAGTAAGTAATCCTTTACCATCAAGGATTTAAGAACATCCACATTGAAGATTTATATCTTAGAAGAAACTCTTGATTTCATCTTCAAAACATCATCAAGGAAGTTGTTCAAGGAGAAAGCCACTATCTCAAACAAGGACAATGAAGTCACGCCAAATACATGAATGGAGATATAAGAGCCCAAAGGATTCTTACAGAATCCATAAAAGACTCTCTCATCTCCGATGTATCAAATCATCAAAAAAGAATATATGAGAAATTGGTGGAGCTATTCTTTGTGAGTACTGCAGGAGAAGCAATCTCTCTGATCAACTGCAGGAACTAGGAGAAGTAATGTTTGACTCTGAGATGACTATAGTGGTGTTGAATGCTCTGCCAAGAGAATGGAAAACCTTCACTTTAGGAAGGAAGATTCGGTGAGCTTGGTCCTCATAATAGTATGGATAAAGCACGATGCTTTGGATATGACGAACTTGAGCATTATAAAATAGATTGTCCAAAATTTGAAAAGGAGAAGAGAAATAGGGAAGAAGCCCATGTCTTAGAAATGAGAGAAGAAACTGATGTAAAGAAATCTAAGAAAGAAGAAGCGAGGGATCTCCACTATTATCAAGATCATCTTCTCCTTTAAGTGATTTATGTTGGTTGTATGATAAGAAGTAGTGTAGCATCCTGATCAAAGCATGGTAGGAGTTCTTGGTAAAACAACCCCTGGAAAACCTCTCTAATAACAATACTGATGGAAGGCAGTCATCAAGATCAAGGGTGATCATGAAAAACAGAATTCTGAGATGTGATGACATATTGATGGAGCAGGCCAAGGGAATGAATCTCTTCATTCTAGAAAAAAATGCTACAGGATGACTCAAGGGAAAAAGGTATGAGGTATGTATATACTTATATGCTGATACTGTATGTTGTGAAGTCATGTCATATGGTTGCAGAATTCCATATTTAGAAGAAGGATCTCTCGGTGCACTAACAGATGAAATCAACATAATATGTCCTCATGGAATATGAGGTGGTTGTATAAAAACGAGAAACTAGAAAGTTTGGAAATGGAGAATGTGCAGAAAGGAAGAGATCATGAAATGCAACCATGTCAAGAGGCAGTTATCATCCAGAGGTCAAGAAGATGTGACTAGGAGATCTCCTGGGAAGATATGTAGACTCTGACGAAAGTCCGGTAAAGAAGAAGACCCTTGACAAAACATATCATTAGGAGATGTGTCAATCTGTATGAAGGATGTCGATGCCTACAGGAAGACGTCATGGTGAAAGATCTTCACTGAGGTAACTTTTGTTTTAAAAGTTCATATGTATATGTTTATCTGGATGATTTTGTGCAGGGTTGCTAATCATGGGAAAGGATGCATGATCCTTGGAGATGATTCAAAGGAAAGCAGCATCGCATAACGGTGGACCAGATGAGAAAGTTTGATGAATCACTTTATGATAGTGGACATGACTCATGACTGAAAGTGATGGATGATCTGTGCCCTATGAAGCCAAAAGTTGAAGATTCCTCAATATCGAAAACCATGACATCGAGGGGAGGAATTCTTCATGAGTAGCTAGATTGTTGCTGCAGGATCTTGGTTGATAGGGAGCCTGGTGGTAAGTTTCTTGCTTGGAAGAAACTTGAAATATGTCCTTCCTGTGTTGAGAGGGAGTGACCTATGTGATTCTCTATTACATGTGTCATGCACTAGACCAGGACTAACAGTCATAAGTCTTAGTGAAGGCCATGTGGAGAGAATGGATAGACACAGCATTCTGGTCTTCACCTGGAAGACAGAATGGAGGATTGGGTAATCATTTGGCATTCGATACTCTTTGAGAATGAGATAGGGCATTCAAGATAAGGATAAGGGTAGTCGTGGACCGATATTCTTTGAGGGACGGGTACCCAAGAGAAAAATAGTCCAATAAGGTCATACTCTGGGAACACCTAGGTGGGGTATGTACCTTGGAGAGACAATGACTATGGTGTATATTAGTCATGTGTCTCGCCAGCATTGTAGCCCATTGTCTCATTGAGAGAAGGGGCTGTTAGTCAAGGCCTTGCACTAGGACAATGTTGGTTGATATGATGCTATACAGATGTGATTACCAATCCGATTCTTCAGTTTGAAAGTGACCATGTACCTGTATGAATACCTCCCTAGTTAAGAGGGAGTGTTGAAAAGTGTAACTAGGTCGGTCTTCATGTTGGCTATGTAATTATGTATTTATGAAAAGAAGAAGACAAAGATAATAAAGTGTATTTTTGGTGTACTTGCTTCATGGGTTTCATGAGCAAGATTTTATTAAGTAGATGTACTTCTTCTTGATGTTCATTAGGTTTGAGTTAAGTGTCAAATCTAGTCTAGCTATATGCTCCAGGACCTTGTGAAAGAAGCTCACAACAGCCCTCAATGCAACGATGAAAGACAAGCGTCAAAATGCAAGAAATGAAGTACCTCATCAATGCTGAGATAAACATTATCTAGTCGGCCTCACTCACAGCTATATGGTCGGCTTGCTTAAGGGGATGTGCCCTATATATATATATCCACATATGGTATGCAGTCACAACTGAAGAAATCAATGCGAATACCTCTAAGTCTACAGTGCAGATAAAGGAAGACTGCGGATTTATCTAAGTTAAAAGGAGCAAATGTATATGAACCTATTGTGGACTTACCTCTAAACTACAATGCCGAAAAGGGAGAGCATATAATGCGGAGAATGGGACAGGAAGCAAGTAATGCGGATATGTCTTAGTCAAAAGGTGTGAATTGCACTAAACCTACAGCGGACATCACTAATTAAGGAATGCAGACATCACTGAGTAAGCAATGCGGATATCATACAGATTATGATGTGGATGTATCTAATATTACAATGTGGATATCTCAAAGATTAGTATGTGGACATCTGCAAGAAGTGAGTGCGAATCTATCTGAAAATACAGTGCGGATGAAAGACATAAAATAGTGCGGGTTCAAAAAGGAAGAGAAGTGCAAAATTTTAAGGTGAGCAAGTGCATATATATAAGGTAAGTCAACGTGGAGAACAGTGCGGTCTTTACTGTGTATGAAATGCAAACTTCAGGAGCTACGCACAGGATATAATGTGTGGACTTATCAACGTTGTCTTAGTACCTATCTTGGACCCTGAAGCAAGGAAAAGGATGCATATATAGTATTGTTGTTTGATGTGTGATTCCAGAATTAAGAAGGTCAAGGATCTGAGTCTTGGTCATGGTACTTGTCATTTGAAGACCTATAAGAAGAATTACTTGCAGGTTTTCCTCTCCAAGAGGGAGAGGTTTTGCCCTGGCTCTAGGAGCCTAACTTGTGTGTCTCGTGTACTTTGATAATTGACTTGATGAAAGATTAACTAAGCTAAAGAAGAGAATACATAAGTAAGCTCACAAGTAATTATCAAGAAGAGAATTGTATGTTAATCACCAACCCTCCAAATTCTCAACATGGTTTTCCCGCATTGGGTTTTTCCAGGGACTTTTGTCCAAAAATAACGATGTCGATTGTGTGCTTATTTCTTTCCTGCGTTGCATTTTGTTTCTGCAGCATTTTTATAATTGGGTAGGTTGCAGTGTGATGTATTCAGTGTTTGTCGTAGATAACTGCAAATAAATTTTTAAGTAAAGATTAACAACTAGGAAAATATTTTCCCGTTGCTGCAATACGATTCCAGATTTAGGAATTTTCACAGTGATGAAGACCCAAATGAATAAGAAAGAAGAAGAGTGTAAGAAACTTGAAGAGGAAGTTAGTTAATAAGCTTAACAAGAACTTGAACAACTCACTAGTGTTGGATAACATTCTCAGTTATCAAAAATCTCCAAGTGATAAAATAGGTCTTGGTTATGAAGGCACATCTTCAAGCAAGGAGAAAATTAAAGGAGAATCTTAAAATTTTGTTGCTTCAAAAAGTCCTACTAGTGTTCCCAAGAACATTTATCACAAAGATGAACAGCAATGGATGGAACCTCCTCCAAGGAAAAACAACTTCAAAAGATCATCCTACTCTCCCAAGTATGACAATATCTTTCTTGGTCATTGTTATTGTTGTGGAAATTTTGGGCATTAAAGTAGTTCAATGTAAAATCAATACAAGATACAATGACGCAAGGAGCGGGAATGATCATAGATTTAGACCTAGAAATGTCCACGGAAACTACAATCCATTTGAACCGCTAATGAACCAAAACATAATGTGCTACAAGTGCAATAATCTTGGTCACAAGGCACGAGATTGCAAGCTTATGAAAGAGAATGCTCCAATTATGCAAACAAAGAAGCCAACTACGACATGGGAGAAGAAAAAGAAGGAAAATTGCAATTTAGCATTGATCGTTGAAGATAAAGAAGATGAATGGTACATCAACAGTGGATGCTCGACAATATCACTAGAGATCAAAACAAATTTGTCAACCTAAAAGAAAAAGGTGGTAGTGTTGCGTTTGGAGATAACTCTTTTGTCAAGATACTGGGAAAAGGTGAGGCAAGCCTTGGAAGTGAACATATCAAAGCATAGATTGTTTTACTAGTTAAGGAATTGAAGCACAATCTTCTCAAAGTTGGAAAGATGTGTGATTAAGAGTATAATCTCTTGTTTGACTCTTGAAAGTGCGAAGTTAGAGAAGAAGATTCAAGAAGATTGGTTGCAATAGTCACAAAACGACTAAACAACATATACATTATAGACCAAGCAAAGCGGAAGAAAATTGCAGCCAAGCAAAAGAGTCGTAAAGAATGGAAAGATAAGAAGGCAGAAGTCTTGTTGAGTGCCATATGTTCAAGGGGAGCAGCCCCAAAGACATAAGTCACCCTTTGCCATTGATGTCAAAGGGGGGAAAGAAGAGGAAGTGCAACATGAAGACAAAGGAAGTGAAGCATTATAACAGGGGGAGCATGAGTGTTTGGAAAAATTATCATCGATGTCAAAAGGTGAATGAGCCAGCATTTGTATAGTGATTTGCATGCACACATCAAGTGAATATGGGTGCAAGGATCCTCTAGATTGGTAGTCTTTGTCACGCCATTTTGTTTGATAGGTGGCACGCCTTTTTGTGCCCCAAGGATCGGTTTAGCACTAGCTCCTTTACCCTAGAAATTTATGACCTTATCATTTCATTGCAGCCCCTAGAAGAAGGTCACAATTATAATTTAAGTTGACCTAAACTCATGTCCTAATCAAGCTTGAAAGGAGACTATTTGAAAGAAAAAAATTATTTTTTACAATATCCTAAGCCTCCTAAGCATGTTGGTTCACCTTCTTTAGGTCGGCTCCTAATAAATGGGTTATTTCAAATAAAATTACTTGTTGTTGCACAAGTCAACTCCTTTTTAGGCCTGCACCAAAAACTCATATAAATACACCCAACTCGTGGGCAATTGAGGCAAGAAAAATTGTTGATTTGAGGCAATAATATCTTAGGAGTAGTGCGAAGCTAAGAGAATAGAGAATCTAGGATAAGAAGCACAATGATCAAGGTTAAGGAATCGAATTCTTCAAATATTTTTTGAGGTCATTTTTTTGGAAGCAAGCTAGCTGATCAAGATCATTTTAAGGTAAACCAAAAATTTTCTTCTGCTATAAAGTGGCAAATCCAAAGGCCTATTCTGAGGCCCTACCCGAGATCAATTGTGCCATTCTTTGAGTATCGGGCACACCTCATTCAAGGACGAATTTGTGACGACTAACTCCTTGAGTAGAGGACAAATTTAACGTTCATCTTCGTTGGCCTAAGGCAACCCCTCTGAGACTAGTCCGAAATTTTAGGGCAGAACTGAACTTTTGAAGTTTCCTGAGGCAAACTGAATTAGGGTTATCTATGACAGGTATGAACTTAGGGTTCTTTGTGATATGTACTAACCTAAGATTTTTTGTGGCAAAGGTCCCAATCTGTGGCTTATTTCGACCTCTTTTCAAGGTTAATCTTTGGCCCTTGTTTAAGGCACTTTAAAGGCTTGACCAGAGGCATATCGAGCTAAGTTAAAGACTTATTTGAGGAAAGTTTGAAGGCTTGTATTCATTGGTTCTGATGATTATTTAGGGTTGTTTAAGAAACACACTTGAGGCATAATGCACAGTACTTATGAAGCAAAGGTTGGTGTGCTATTGGTGACTGCTCAAGGGAATTCAGTGATGACAGAAGTCTAAAGCTGATGATCATGGTATGACTCCTATCTAAGGTATGAAGCAGAGTTTTATTTCTTGTTGATTGTTCGACCTGAAGGTTACTTGTTGAGACCAAATATGAGCATTATTAATCTATGATCTAAATATGCATTGACAGAGATAGTAATGTTATTGTAATTGGTTCATTGTCCCGGTACAGGTGCCCAAGAAGTATTGTTTTATCTTATATTCTAGAGGATGGCAGGGTGGTGCTAGGCAAGGAAGTTGTAGCTTCCTTCATGAGATTGTCGCCTCTTTCTAGTGGGAGCTTATATATATTGGGGTTGTAGCCCATCTAGTTATAGCTGGTAAACCCAGAAGGTGTAGCTTCCCTTTTAATATATATATCGTGTTCCTTTGATGTGATTGGTTAATGCTTTTGATACTATAATTGTAAAGAAAAGTGAAATATTTTTTTAGCCCCCTTCTCAATATTTCCAACATCTCAATTCTCAACTGCCAATCACTTTGAAGATTAGGGTTGTGGATTCAGTCAAAAACTCAAGCTTATTAAAGAAATGCTACACTAAGGGAGAAAACACATTAAGTGAGCACAAGACATTTAGAGAAGAACATCTCAGTAGTTGGGTGGAGAAAGACTTCCATTCATGTTGGATGAGTTCAAGGAAGGTGTAGGGGGAAGCAAGGGAGAGCCAAATCAACCAAGTAGGGTTTGATTAGTAGAATCAAATCCAAGTTCTTGTTATATATATTTTCATCAGTGGATCATTATCCCAGCCAGGGGGTGCTTGTAAGGTTATCAATGACAAGCCGATTTGAAGGGAAAAAAATTATGTGCATGTGATTCAGTGATTGGTGTATTTAATTTGTTTTCATTGATTATCTCTGTGTTATTATACAGTGGATCTACATAATTTGCTAGTTAGTGATTAACCAGGTGCTCGTGTTAAAAATGAACAATGTATCAAAGTGTAACCTTCGAAAACTGATCCCCATAATTGCACACGGGCCAAGTTCCTACAAGGGTTGTAAGAGGCCAACTTTGGGTAAGCGACTGTACGAGGCAGAAATTGTATTTATTATGCACAAGGGTCATACAGATCAAGCCCGCATTTTACACGGGTGGAAGAAATTGTTCGCACGTGGGGGGCTTGGCAAACAAAAAAACTAGATGAGTGGGATCACAAAGCCCAACCGACACAAGTCTGACACGAGCCACGTAGGTCAATGTTCGCAGTCTGCAGGGTTCAATGCACAGCTGTCAAGGCAAACATGCATTAGTGAGTGGGTTGCAATGAGACAATGTTGTAGAGGCCCAAGCCGAAAGTGTACGGTGTCAAGGTTAAAAGTCCACAATGTACAATCGTCAAGTAGCGGTTGAGCCAATGGCATGCGCAACAGAGGGCAAAGGAACCCCTATCCGTAGGGAGCAGTGGGCTACAAGTGGGGCCAGAGAGGCATTGTTATTGGATCCCACGCAAGAGACAGCAAGAAAAAAAGTAAAGGGTACCACTGCAGTATTAGCCAAAAATCAAGTGAGAATTGGGTAGAGCAGTCCCTAGGAAGTTTTCCAGCCATGCAGGAGATCAGTTGAGTGGCCGAGAAGAAAGGGTTATAATTGGCGAAGGAAAACACAATTGTAGGGGGAGGAAAGTCGAGCTGCCAAGGTAGAGGGCCTAACCACCAACAGAGGAAGTTGTACACAAGGGTACAAAAGTTGTATGAGGGTTGTATGGGCCATATCGGAGCACAGCTAACTACAGGTTAACGTAAAAGGGTGCAAAACAATAGTAACACAGACTACAACAGTGACAAGGTAGACAATACAGTAGTAAGATTTTTGTTGTAGTGGTTGTTGCTACATAAACTAGCAGGCCTAGTAAATAGGCTAGAGCTAGAGGGCACAGCAATAATTTGGGACAAAGGCCCACTATCTCCACAGCCTATGTCCCCTTCTCTTCTCGGATTTTCACTGACAGGAGGAGTCCCACTCCCCTCACTTATGATAGATGTGTCTATATTATATAATATGATTCAAAGTGAGGCAAGGATGGCTCATTCAATGGAAAGGTTCAATAAAAGTGTGAGCTTTGGGAGACGCTAGTAAAACTTTCCACGAAAAACCCCTTGAGAGGAATACTATACAAGACCTATGGTTGAGATATTCAATGAGGTAAGAGTTCATCCAAGGTCTAGATAGTCAAGAGAAAAGGTTTTGAATGATATACTTCAACAAGTACTAAACCTTCAGAAAATCCCCAAGTCGAAAGATTAGCTTGTAGGGTTCCCACTTGGTGTGATAGATAGGGCATCAATTTAATTGAAAATCCATTGTCGGAATTCATTCAAAAATTGTGGACACCTAGAGGAGACACCAAGGAAGGGTCCTGTCCAGACGAAATCCAAAAATTCCTCCTTCCTAAAATTTCGCACCAAGCCTTACGAAGCCTCCTTATCCTTAAAAGGGACGAAGAAAAGAGGGGAGAAAAGGTGAAAGAAAGATGATTCGTTGAGTTGAGGGTGATCACCAAGGATCTAGGACCAGTGCCTAGCAATTGGGAGGAATGGAGTCAAAAATTATCTTGATTTGATAGTTTCTCTCTTCAAGGAGACCTAATGGCAGCGTCACTAGCCCTAATGGAGGTGGCTTCACAGCAACACTAGTTATTTATACTTTGTTGGCAAGAATAAATGGAGTTTCAAGGATGCAACATATAAAACAACCTCTAGGAACATTCATTCATCATTATCCATGAGTAACACATGCAACATTTCCAATAGCTTCAATGCTCTAGCAAAATTAGGGCACATTTAAAACTATAGAGTCTAGACAATATTCCATGCATTAAACATTTATTAGATCAAATATAGAGCATTAAATAAGACTTACAAGACAATGAAGAATATATCCATCCATCAATTTTCCAAAGAGAATCTCCAAGAAAGAAAAACGAATTTTTCCAAACATCAAAATGTATTAGAATCATCCAAATCTCTCCACAAAATTGCAAGTTGGAAATATCTAATGAGACAGTCGAAAATCCCATGTGTGATGATCTAAAGTGAGATAGAGTCTCTCTAATTTATACAAGCCTAATGAGTTTGAATTCTAAAAGAAGCCCCTCACATAACATATCATGTGAGATACCCTTGGTTACAAGCCAACCAAGATAGCTTAATCATTAATAATTATTCAATTTGTCCTTTAGCCCATGTAATTAATGTGAAGTGCTCTCCAAAGCTAGCATTGAGGCCTCATGTGTTGAGAATGAGGGTGAGGGCTTCAAAAGTGATGAATAAGAGGTGGATGCCCTGCAAATGTTACAAAACATATCCAAACCCTAAGTTGGGCTCAATAGGCTCCAAATGGGTCTCATGGGTATCCAAATGGCTCAAGATCAAGTCAATGCTTCATCAATGAGGGTTAGAAGATGACATATGCCCTCCCGTGTCTCTCTGGGTGAGACAAAACCTCCTCTAGGTCCTGGATCAACTACCAAGTGTCGAGTGCAATGTGTGGTCGACTAGGCAACGTGGTCCAAGTGCGTCATCATCTCTGTATAATCGGGGCACGAACAAGTAATGTGGTAGTGCTGAAGAATCCCATGGTGTGGAAATCAATGCTCTACAAGGCTGGAGGCTCATGGCTCTCAACGCTCACCCTACAAGTGCCATTATGACCCTTTGGAGGGCTTGGAACCCATATAGAGAGGCCAAGTCCAAGATGAAGACCCACTTGTAATCCTATATAAGATCCAATGCATCTCCTCACCTTCTAGTACAACAATTCATTAGTATAATTGAGTAAATAAGCTTGCTAATCAGGGGAAAAAGTGGACACTTCATAGTGGCATGCCCTCCCAAATGAGCTTTGAACATGTACTAATGTTACCTTCCTTGACAAAAGAGGTTAATGATGGACCCTATTAGATGGTTTCAAACTCTAAAGGACTGGCAGGTCCATGGTACATCCATCAAATCGCAAGTGTCATTTGAAATAATTATGGAATGGAGTGGGGGAAAAGGGAAGGCTCTAAGCCACATGCAATGATACAAGAGTAGCTATGAATCATGATGAGGGAAGCCCACACCTTGGGTGTATGAATGTAGGAGGGAGAAATTGTGGTACATGAGTTACCCTAACCTCTATTTTTCCACCCTTCTTCATATGTCTTTTTCCTTTTATTGACTCTTCTTCATTTTACTGCTCAAGGCTCGAGGAGATGAGAACGTGACATGTAAGATGTAGCATTGATTACCCCATTAAGGTGGCGTAATGATGCAAAGGGCACTCATATGGGCCCTAGGAACTAGGGAGATGACCAAAATTATAGGGGGTAAAGTTCATGTTTGGCATTTACCCACACACTAAATTTTAATGTCTCGGCCATCTTTTGCATTTTGTGGTATATTTCTTGTTGTATGTGACCATATAATGCTTTTGTCTTTCTTTCTAGTTGCATCCACCTCTAGGCATCGTTCCAGGCCCGACCGAACGTATGGACAAGGGGAAGGGGAAGCTAACACCTTGTGGACCCATATGGGGAAAATGTGAAATGGTGTTGTAATGAGCAGAGGGGAGTGAGATATATGGTATCAGGAAGCAGGACCACGCAAGCAAAATCAGGGTTTCCCATGTAGTGCCACTCCTAAGTTAATATCCCATAAAGGAGATCCCATGGGACTAGGATACAAGATTAACCACCAAGTTGAGGGAAGGGAACAAGAGTACAATCAAAGCCCATTTTTTCCACCAAATCCCCCCACTAATCCTTGTCCAAATGTGCCCAAGAAAAGCAAGCATAAACACCCAATTAAATAATGAAAAAGCATACCTTCGAGGTTGGAAGGCCCACCTTCAAACATAGATCATGACAGATGAGCAAGGCCACACAATTGATGGGTCAAGTGGCGGAGAATGGTATCACATCGAGCTATCAGGTGGCTACAAGGGGCTGTCAGCGGAAGACAAACCTAGGAGAAAATTTCTCCTATAGGGATCACCCACTGGTGGTGGGTAAACATTGTCACAATTTGTGCCAATAGTTATGATAACTAGGTTTGCAGATTGTAGTGTTTGGTGAATGTCATCAGAGGGAGAAAGGGAGACCATACCAATAAGAAAACTTTGTGGGTGTTTCAGAAGACTAAAAAACAGATCCACAGGAGATCCAAGCGGATCTAAAAACCAACAGAGTTTTATTATTCGTGTGGGTGTTAGATGTTATTTTGCTAATACCAGTGAATCAAAAATTGTTTCCTAGCATCTTTCCTTGTTCTAATTTAAATTTTCAGCTTGCTGAAAAAAAGTGCTATTGGTAATTTAACCGATAAATAAAAATTTGATTTTAAACGGAAACAGAAATTCAAACAACCAATTTCGTTTGCACAAAACACATAAAAATCTTCCTTTCAAATCTGTTGCATCATTTATAAAAATATTCAACATACAAAGGCCTTCACAACAGGGAAAATAAATGGCCTCCGAGAAAAAATCATATAGCAAAACCTAGAAACTTTCAGAAGACTAAAACACAGATCCACAAGAGATCCAAGCAGATCTAAAAACCAAGAGTTTTATTATTCTTGTGGGTGTTAGATGTTATTTTGCTAATATCAGTGAATGAAAAATTGTTTCCTAGCATCTTTCCTTGTTCTAATTTTAATTTTCAGCTTGCTGAAAAAATGTACTATTGGTATTTTAACCGAAAAATAAAAATTTGATTTTCAACGGAAACAAAAATTCAAACAACCAATTTTGTTTGCACAAAACACATAAAAATCTTCCTTTCAAATCTGTTGTATCATTTATAAAAATATTCAACATACAAAGGCCTTCACAACAGGGAAAATAAATGGCCTCCGAGAAAAAATCATATAGCAAAACCTAGAAACTTTCAACTGAGAAATTTGTCTTCTACCCTTAATGTTACAACCACATAGTTTATTGCCTAACCCTATTTTCAACCCACCGACATGCAGTTACAGCCTACCCATGCACATGTGGGAATTTCTGATCAAATTTTTCTTCATGCCCATGCACGTGCAAGTTTGTACAAGCTCATACAGCATCTTTGTCGCACATGTGTGTTCCATACTATACTTTTTCCCATTGTTTCAGACTTGCCTAAGTTGATTTCTGCCCTGACCTACGTTGTGCGGCTTCCTAGGATCAATCTACAAGTCACATGTGTGCCTTCTCTACTGCAAAATCGACTACTAAATATTTTTGTCTTGTTGCACCTCGTTTTCTCCTTTTGGCTATTGCACACCTAAGTGAACATCCTTCTCCACCCAATCACCGAGATGTCCTTCTCTCAATGTCTTCCACTCAATAATGTGTCTTCTCCCTTGGCCCAACCTTCTTTTTATAAGTTTGAGTTATGATTAAACCAACAGTCCTAATCTCCGAAGTGATTAATAGTTGAGATTAAATCTCAACTTCACTTGAGATCAATGGTTGTGATTTATCTAATTCACTAATATAAATAACCTTTGTATTTCATTGATTAAACTCACTTTCCTCATAAAAAGAAATTACATTAATAAATAAAGTAATTACTAAGGTTAATAGGTAATTAGGTGACTTCCACACACATTGACACTTAGGCCTATGAAGAAGTACTTGTCTAAGCTACAAACATCAACACTCCTAGCTTGTCCATGTGAAACACAAACTTCCCTTTCACCAGGGGCTTGGTGAGAATGTCTACAATCTGCTCATTTATGGAGATATAATGAGTCTTCACTGCCCCTTTCTTGATCCTGTCTCTGAGGAAGTGATACCTAATCTTAATATGCTTGGACATGTCATGGAACATTGGATTCTCAGAGAGTTTGATACAACTTTGATTATCACATTGTATCATCATAGGTTCCAAATCTTGAACAAATAATCTTGTAACTAACCTGAGAAGCCAAATGGCCTCACAACTCGCCATACTCATTACCATATACTCTACCTCTACTGAACCTAGTGAACCTAAAAATCATCATTGAACCAAAATTGAAGCAACACCCTAAGGTCCTCTTCCTATCTATTGCCCTCCATGCCCAATCTGAGTCGGTATATCTATGTAGCTTCACTCCATCTCCTCCAAGATACCTCAAACCATACTCCAATGTACATATCAAGTATCTCAACACATGCTTCGTTGCTACCCAATGTAGCTACCTTGGCCCCACCATGAAATAGCTCAGAGTTTTCACAGCAAAATATGAAGTGAAGTCCTTCAAATTGGTGATCATAGGTGTAGGATAGATCTACAATATTCGATCTTGAATCTCCTCGCAATCTACATTGCATACTTCCCCCAACCAAGGAAGATTTCACCTAATCTTTGCCATACCCTTAACCCCAAGAAGTAAAGCATCAAGCCAGCATCCTTCATCTCAAACTTTGTGGCCAAATCTGCCTTGCACCCTGCAATGAGCCCCTTTGAACCTGTGAGAAACAAATCATTCACATACAGTACCAAGGATACTTCAAAGAGAGAGCAAAAGAGGGGAGTGGAAGCGGAGAGCGACAATTTTCTGAAATCTTCCTTGGTAAACGTTGTCACAGTCACAATTTGTGCCAATAGGTATGATAGCTAGGTTTGCAGATTGTAGTGTTTAGTGAAGGTCATTAGAGAGAGAGAGGGAGACCATACCAATAAGAAAACTTTGTGGGTGTTTCAGAAGACTAAAACACAGATCCACAGAAGATCCAAGCGAATCTAAAAACCAGAGTTTTATTATTCTTGTGGGTGTTTGATGTTATTTTTCTAATATCAGTGAATGAAAAATTGTTTCCTAGCATCGTTCCTTGTTCTAATTTAAATTTTCAGCTTGTTGAAAAAATGTACTATCGGTATTTTAACCGATAAATAAAATTTTGATTTTCAACGAAAACAAAAATTCAAACAACCAATTTCGTTTGCACAAAACACATAAAAATCTTCCTTTCAAATATGTTGTATAATCTTTAAAAATATTCAACATACAAAGGCCTTCCCAACAGGGAAAATAAATGGCCTCCGAGAAAAAATCATATAGAAAAACCTAGAAACTTTCGACTGAGAAATTTGTCTTCTACCCTTAATGTTACAACCACATAGTTTATTGCCTAACCCTATTTTCAACCCACCGACATGCAGTTACAACCTACCCATGCACATGTGGGAATTTTTGAGCAAATTTTTCTTCATGCCCATGCACGTGCAAGTTTGTACAAGCTCATACAGCATCTTTGTCGCACATGTGTGTTCCATACTATACTTTTTCCCGTTGTTTCAGACTTGCCTAAGTTGACTTTTGCCCTAACCTATGTTGTGCGGCTTCCTAGGATCGATCTACAACTCACACGTGTGCCTTCTCTACTACAAAATCGACTACTAAATATTTTTGTCTTGTTGCACCTTGTTTTCTCCTTTTGGCTATTGCACACCTAAGTGAACATCCTTCTCCACCCAATCACTGAGATGTCCTTCTCTCAATGTCTTCCACTCAATAATTTGTCTTCTCCCTTGGCCCAACCTTCTTTTTATAAGTTTGAGTTATGATTAAATCAACAGTCCTAATCTCCAAAGTGATTAATAATTGAGATTAAATCTCAACTTCACTTGAGATCAATGGTTGTGATTTAGCTAATTCACTAATATAATAACCTTTGTATTTCATTGATTAAACTCACTTTCTTCATAAAAAGAAATTACATTAATAAATAAAGTAATTACTAAGGTTAATAGGTAATTAGGTGACTTCCACACGCATTGACACTTAGGCCTATGAAGAAGTACTTGTCTAAGCTACAACAATCAACACTCCTAGCTTTTCCATGTGAAACACAAACGTCCCTTTCACCAGGGGCTTGGTGAGAATGTCTACAATCTGCTCATTTATGGAGATATAATGAGGCTTCACTACCCCTTTCTTGATCCTGTCTCTGAGGAAGTGATACCTAATCTTAATATGTTTGGACATGTCATGGAACATTGGATTCTCAGGGCGTTTGATACAACTTTGATTATCACATTGTGTCATCATAGGTTCCAACTCTTGAACAAATAATCTTGTAACTAACCTGAGAAGCCAAATGGCCTCACAACTGACCATACTCATTACCATATACTCTACCTCTACTAAACCTAATGAACCTAAAAATCATCATTGAACCAAAATTGAAGCAACACCCTAAGGTCCTCTTCCTATCTATTGCCCTACATGCCCAATCTAAGTCGATATATCTATGTAGCTTCACCCCATCTCCTCCAAGATACCTCAAACCATACTCCAATGTACATATCCAGTATCTCAACACATGCTTTGTTGCTACCCAATGTAGCTACCTTGGCTCCACCGTGAACTAGCTCAAATTTTCACAGCAAAATATGAAGTGAAATCCTTCAAATTGGTGATCATAGGTGTAGGATAGGTCTACAATCTTCGATCTTGAATCTCCTCGCAATCTACATTACATACTTCCCCCAACCAAGGAAGATTTCACCTAATCTTTGCCATACCCTTAACTCCAAGAAGTAAAGAATCAAGCCAGCATCCTTGATCTCAAACTCTTTGACCAAATCTGCCTTGCACCCTGCAATGAGCCCCTTTGATCCTATGAAAAACAAATCATCCACATACAGTACCAAGGATACTTCAAAGAGAGAGCGAAAGAGGGGAGCGAAAGCGGAGAGCGACAATTTTCAAAAGCTTCCAGGTTGGGAGTGAATTGGGAGCAAATTTTATATGATATATATTTTTAATCTTGATGCATATATGTCAACAAAGGCATGTAGAATAATGAATTAGTTATAAAAAGCATAAAAACATGGAATAAACCATATAACATCAATCATCTAGTAGTTATAATCTTCATCAACCACGGGTCCACAAACTACAAGTTCAAAGCGGGGAGCGGAAGCAGAGAGCGACAATTTTCAAAAGCTTCCACGTCGAGAGCGAATCAGGAGCAAATTTTACATAATATATATTTTTAATCTTGATGCATATATGTCAACAAATGCATGTAGAATAATGAATTAGTTATGAAAAGCATAAAAACATGGACTAAACCATATAACATCAATCATCCAGTAGTTATAATCTTCATCAACCACAGGTCCACAAACTACAAGTTCTCATTTAGCTAGCATGTAAGGGTGCATATAACCAAAATAGCATCGAGTGAAATCCATCTCTGAACTGAAAGTACATCAACAAACAGGCTCTAGATGCCCTCTAACATCCAAAAATATCATGTTACAACAAATACCTACATATTATCAAAATCATTTCCTATCTTTAGATCTTTGTCATTAATATCACCCTCTAAGCATTAACATAAGATAGAAAAAGTGTAGCTTGTCAAGTCGAGATTTTGTTTGAGTAATGGGTACATTTTTAGTAGGGTCATGAATCATGATAGAGGAGTTCGACAACCAATATCAATAACATCAAGGTACATAGAGAGCTTGTTGCTCTTGATTCAATACAAGCTCCATACCCTAGTACATGACAAAATCCAATGGAAACATTGCAATGACCCCCATCTTGAAATCTTGAAAAACTGGTCTAATGGATTTTGAGTGAGATCCAAAATTCTACTTTCTACATATGAAATCCAATAAGGTCAAAACCACTCTTAAGCATCCTGAGTCATTTCATGGTAATGTTAAAAATTAAGTAAAAGGATGACGTAAAAGTGACATTATCATTTATCTTTCATTTTCATCCTTTTACTTTAAGAATTTAACATTAACATGAATTGCATGCATATCAATACTAGGATCATAGGCTTGACTATTAGGTTGCCTGACTCAATTTTTGGTTTCTTTAAAAACAAATTGTGTCTGGAATGTATTTGCACAAAAAAGTTGCGAACAAAAGCTCGGGAGAGATTTTTTTTTTTTAGGGAGCGCGCTCCCAAATAGGAGCGATTGGGGAGAGTGCTCTCGAGGTCGCTCCCTGAGCGCTTCCATCTAAAGTGCGCTTCGAGGGCATGAGCAGGGGGGGCCACTCCCCCGCAGCATAGTACAGCACCAAGATGAGTGGATCATCTTCAACAAGTATAAGTAGAATTTAGGATATGCCTCACCCTTGGTGAATCCCATGCTCAATAAATACCCATCAATCTTGGAGTACTACATCCTAGGTGCCTACTTGAGACCATATAGGATCTACTTCAATTTACACACATGAGTCTCCCTCCAATTAACCTTAAAGACCTGAGGTTGCACTGTATACAACACATCCTCAATCACCCCTTGAGAAATGTTATCTCGACATCCATCTGATGTATCCTCCACCTCGTAACTGAATCAATAGATAAAACAGCTCTAATGGAAGTTCCAGTTAATTAATCTTTGTAATTGACTATAAATTTGCAGGGGATTTCAGAAAGATTGATATTCAATCTTATCTTACCCAGATTTCTATTAGCTTTAAACATGTGTAGAAATAAATAAAGATGGAAACATAATAAGTGACTGGAAAAACTCACAGGAATACACAAGCTGCTTCAAAATGAGTCCAGAATCCTTCTATTAATCTCAGAAATAATTCAGCAAATTACAATCATGTTCAATGGCTTATCACAAGGGTGCAACCCTTTGTCTTTCGAATTACAAAGTACTTATAGAGTTTTTTGTTCAAAATATCTGGACTTTGAATCAAAATTTATTACAAAATATCTTATCCAAACTTATTTGGATTTTTTCAAAAATAGAACTAGAAACAAGGAAATTTGAACTGATTTGACATCTTGAACAGAATTTGAGGATTGTTGCTGGTGACTGGAGCTGTAAAGCTGTTGTTCTGTTTCTTGTTCCTAAAAATCTATTTCTTGCTCCTGAAAACCTGTATTTTGCTGTTGAAAATCTGTTGTCTCTCATTCGATGAGATCACACAATTTGTCCCATCTTTTCTCATCAAGGATAGAAAATTTTACTAATTTTCTATATGATTCATCCACTTCAATGTATTTCTCAAAAGTGAGCTTAGTTATGAACAAATGATTAATCTCATGTTGAATTAATAAATCATAACTTAGACCTTCCATGAAAGCCTTCCCAACGATAGTTCCTTTGATTTTAGCAAAGTTAGCTCTATCTATTGCTATATCATGCAATCTATGTTGATATTCTTCTAATGGAATTAGTTCATCACCTATACCCTGCAATCCTGGAAGTCCTTTTTGATGCAAAGTATTAAATTTCCTGTGAAACTTTTTAACCTAAACTTCTAAATTGTGACATTTATTCTTCGGTTGTAAGTTGTAACATTCAATTCCTTTTAGTGAGCATTTTTCTCACCTCCAAGACAGCTTTAATTTTGTCTTCAATTTCATATTCTTCGAGCTCTTCTTTTGTCTTGGAATTCATAACTCTGATTATTCTTGTAGCATCTCTTGGTTCGTGGTCAAGTTCCTTTTTTACTTCTACCACTGCTTCCTTTGATCTCTGTAACAACTCTTCCTGTTCAAAAATAATCTCAATTGCAGGCCACAATTCAGTCATTGATTCATTAATATTAAGCCAAATATTTTCTTTGTCCTGACCAATGGTCTAAGCAATTGCAAATTCATTTTCATAAGTTGCTATTTGCTTTGTTAGCTTAAAATTCTTCTAAATTTCAGCTAAATAAGCATTATCGGTTTTCAGTTTCTGCTCTTGTAGCTTCTGCAACTGTGTGTTGAGTTTCTCAATTTCTTGGTCCTTTAGAGTTAATTGTCCCATGGCCTTTGATAAATTTGTTGTTGCATCACTGGATCGTGTATCTACTGTGATAGTTCTTGTTGTAGATGTCCCTGTTGTTGAAGTACCTACATTAGATGGTGTTGTTATGGGAATAGCAATTGAAACACTAAGTTGTTGTTCTTTTTCCTTAATAGTGTGTCCATATCAACTTCCATTTTTTGAATCTGAACATTTTGTTCGATTATTAATTTGAACATATCCTCTTTTTCCTTTTCCAATTGACCAACTTCTTTACCCTGTGGATGTTCTATAGTTGGGAGTTTCAGCTGCTTCCTTAATGCCTGAATATCAGCGTTCTTGTTCTTGATCATTTCTTCAGTTGCTTTAACATCAATAGGATCATATCCTAATTTTATTACCAGATCTTCTAATGATTTGATTCTGGTATTTTTGGCCAAGGATGACATTTTCTCCATCTTTAATTGTGAATGAATGTTATTCAGTGAAGCTTGCAGTTTGGAGGCTTCCATAGCTGAACTAGTCAAAGTAGAATAGATCAGTGCTCCAACCTGCTTATGCAAGTCAATCTGATCAATTGCAAGAATATGTTTGGTGTCAAAAGAGAAAATTGATGTTTTATAGTCTTCTACACTTTTACTTCATGAGGATATCAAAAATCAAAAATTAGTTGTCAAATTCTGGTGAAGTTGTTTCCGATAAAGAATCGGTACCGATTATGCCTGGAGGTCTTAATTCTTCTTGGGAAACTTTTATAAATACCATCGGTAATAATGACAATTTTCCTACATTTGATGAGATCCTGGGTAAGTGCAATCAAGAAGAAGCCAAAATGATTTATAGAGGGAAAATTCCCATGCATGAGGGAGAACCTATTGTCTTTGTTGTACAAGGAAAAAAGAAGGAAGGAAGAAGAGGGAATGCACTATTCAAGAAATTCTACTCCCAACAACTCCTCTCAATGGACCAAAGACTTATCAAAATTCCAATGCTACAATTGTCACAAGCATGGCTACTATGCTCATGATTGTTCAAAAAACAAAAGAACATCAAAATCCAACTTCAACAATTGCTCCGACAAATAAGTTTACATAAGAAGAGAAGCTCCTTCTCCTCGTGGAGGAAACTATTGTTCCTCAAGGAACCAAAGGTATGATAATAATGCAGTTGAGACTCAATCAAAGTACTTTCTTGTTTCTTTTCTTTCTAGTCCATCTCCTACATATTCTTGTGATAGTTGGTCGGTTGATAATGGTGCTTCAAGGCACTTTACTGGTTATAAAGAAGTACTCACTAATCTGGTTGAGAGGGAGACAAATTTGAAGATCATTCTTGGAGATAACTCTACATATCCCATAAAGGGATCTGGTTTTGTTTCTTTCCATTTGGATCAAGATAAAACTTTGACTCTTCAAGAAGTTTTATATGTATCTGGTTTAAAGAAAAATATTGTGTCCACATCAGCTTTAGAAGACAAAGGAATGAAATTTGCTTTCATAAATGGTAAAGTTCTTACTTGGCCATCGAGATCCAACATGAGAGATGTCGTCACTCTGGGATCTAGATTTGAAGGTCTATACAAAATCAATGGAAGACCTATTCATGCACTAATCCATGACATCAATAATCAAAGTGAACTTTCGCATCGAAGGTTTGCTCACTTGCACTGCAAAGCATTACCTCGTGTGAGAAAGATGGTTTCCAGAATGCTGAAAATCAGATCTGATCATGATGGTGTTTGCCAAGGATGCGCAAACAGAAAGCAAGTGAAGGGACCATTCCCTTCAAGCAAAAGTATTATCAGTCAGGTATTGCATCTTGTACATTCTCATTTATGTGGACCAACGCCTATAACTTCCCTTGGTGGTTACTTGTATTATATTATCTTTGTGGATGATTTTTCTCGCAAAACATGGATTTATTTTCTGAAAAATAAAAGTCAAGCTTTTAACATGTTCAAAGATTATAAAGCTCTAGCAGAAAAACTAACTGGAAAGCGGATCAAAATTTTCAGATCTGACAATGGAGGAGATTTCACTTCCAGTGATTTCATTAACTTTTGCAAAGACGCTGGAATCAGAAAAGAGACCACTGTACCATATAACCCAGAACAAAATGGTGTTGCCTAGAGAAAGAATAGAACTATCATGGAAGTCGTCAAAGCTATGTTGCATGATCATAAATTGCCAAAGTTTCTATGGGGAGAAGTTGCAATCACAATTGTCTATGTTCAAAATATATCTCCTCATCGTGCCTTAAACAACAAAACTCCTGAAGAGGTCTTCATTGGCGAGAAGCCTGAAGTTGGGCGCCTGAGGATCTTTGGTTGTCCTGTCTACTTCCATGTAGACAAAAGATAGAAGGAACAAGTTAGAAGCTACAGGTAAGAAAGGTACATTTGTTGGTTATTGCGATAATTCTAAAGCTTACAAAATATAAATACCTGGTCAAAGTAATATAGAATTTAGCAGGGATGTAACATTTAATGAAGATGCAACTCTTGGAAAAGCAAGAGACACTCCTCTTCCCCCTACTAATGTTGATAGTCAAGATGATGTATTTGAACTACAAGAAGATCCTGAAGCTAAAATTGATCTTGTTGATGAACCCATGGATCCCATGGATCCTTTTGATGCTCCTCCATGTGATCCTCCTTCTAAAAGGAGAGCTTTATGGCTTTGTGACACTCTTCAAGATGTTGATAAACATGCTTCCCCTAGAGGAACTTTCAGAGAAAGCAAGAAACCTTGTCGGTTCCAAGGATATGTTGTAGCAATGAGCAATATTATTCAAGTCGAACCGTGCACTTTTGAAGAAGTTGTATAGGCCTAAGTGTGGAAAGATGCAATGGCTAAAGAATATAAATCCATCATTCATAATGATGTATGGGAAGTGGTAAATCTGTTGTATCTTCGAAATGGTTATATAAAATTAAACATTGTGTTGATGGCAGTATTGAAAAATATAAAGCTAAATTTATGGCCAGTGGTTTCTCTCAAAAAGAGAGAATAGACTATGACAAAAAATTTGCACCTATTTCCCATTACACCACCATCTGATCTATTGTAGCTCTAGCTGTTAGCCAAGGATGGTCTCTTCACCAAATGGATGTGAAGACTGCTTTTCTGCATGGCTTCCTTGAAGAAGAAGTATTTGTGAATCAACCACAAGGATTTGAAGTACATGATCCAAAAGCTCATGTGTGTAGGTTGAAGAAAGCCCCCTATGGTTTGAAGCAAGCTCCAAGAGCTTGGTGTGCTCACATAGATAGCTTCTTGATGAAGCTTGGTTTTACCAAAAGTAATGCAGATCCAAATATTTACTTTAAGACAGTCCAAGGTATGCCTTTGATTTTGGTATTGTATGTTGATGATTTATTTCTAACCGGTAGTGAACCTCTTATTCTCTAGTGTAAGAGGAAGTTGGCCTCTGAATTTGAAATGAAAGATCTTGGTTTGATGCACTATTTTCTGAGCCTGGAGGTATGGCAGAAATCTAGTGAGATTTTCCTTTGTCAAGGAAAATATGTTTTCAAACTACTAGAAAGGTTTGGCATGGCTGAGTGTAAGTCCATGAATACTCCAATGGAAATGAATTTCAAGAAGCTTTTTGGTAAAGTTGCAGGACCTAATTTGGCTAATCCTTCTGAGTAGTGTCAATTGATTGGGGCACTGATGTTCTTGGTGAACATTAGACCAAATATATGCTTTGCAGTCAATACTCTGATTCAATACATGATTAAGCTTGCTCATGCACACTGGGTTTCTGCAAATCATGTGTTGAGGTACCTGCATGGGACCATCAATATTGGATTGAGATATATTGTCAAAGATGTAAGGCTACATGGATACTCTGATGTTGATTAGGTCGGTAACTCTACTAATAGAAAGAGCACATCAGGGTGATGCTTCAGCTTAGGATCTGCCATGATATATTGGATGAGCAGAAAGCAAAAGTCTACTTCCCTTAGCACGACTGAAGCATAATACATTGCTGCTAGCATGGCTAGTTGTGAGGCAATATGGCTAAGGAAGCTCTTTGGAGAGTTGTTTGAGCAAGTACTGGATACTACAGTAATTTACTGTGACAATAATAGTGGGATTCGACTTGTTGAAAATCTTGTGTTCCATGACAAGTCCAAACACATTGAGATCAAATATCACTATATCTAAAATATGGTACAAAGAGGAGCAATAAGACTTTATAATATAGCAACTGATGACCATATCGCCGACATTCTCATCAAGCCTTTGCTAAAAGGAAAGTTCTTGGTTTTCAAAGAGCAGCTTGGACTGACAGATATGACCCTTCCTAGATAGGGTGGTCATGGATGATAAGCCTTGGATGTGTGAGATCCTTCTCATGTGTTGACAAGTGGATCACCCCAAGCAGTGATGATCCTTGGATGTGCAATATCCTTATCATGTGTTGACAAGTGGATCCCCCTAAGTAGTGATGAGCCTTGGATGAGCGAGATCCTTGTCAATTGTCGGCAAGTGGATCCCCCCCAAACAGTGATGAGCCTTGGATGAGCGAGACCCTTCTCATGTGTTGACAATTGGATCCTCCAAAGCAGTGATGAGCCTTGGATGTGCGATACCCTTGTCATGTGTTGACAAGTGGATACCCCCATGTGTTTATAGGGTGATGGTTGTATCTCCCCTATGTTGATTCTTCTTCATTAGAATGTAACATCATTGTTCCAAAGCAAAGATAGCAGAGATCCTTGTATCGGAAAGGAATTCCTCCCTAGCTGAGAGGGAGTGTTGAAAATTGACAGTTATGGGACGAATTTCCTTGAATAGAATTTCGTTTCTGACCATTCTAAAGTGACTTTCTAAAAATAGAAAATGATGTCTATCTTTGCAAGCATGACATTTCAAAAATAGTAAATCACCTTCCATCAATTCGTAATCATATATACATGATGGAAAATCACTTAACTTGTCCTTAGTCAATCTCAATTGTTTAATTTTTAACTTAATCATCATTATTATTATTATTGTTATTATTATTACTATTACTATTATCCTCTCTATGATATTATTATATTATTATTAAAAAGAAATTCAAGTCTCTCAATCATGAGACTCAATCACGCCATATGTAACTCCCCTCAATTAATGTATATGTTACTCTCTCTCTCTTAATGGATTCATTCCTCTCTCTCTAATGCTCTTACGCACCTCTTAAGCTCTCTTACACACTTTAATGACTCGTCATAAAAAGATTCCTCTTACGCCTCTTTAATGTGTAAGTTACACTTCTCTCCTAAATGCATAAGTTACACTCCTCTCCTTTATCGCATAAGTTATACTCTTATTTTGGCATATGTAACTCCTCCTCAAGGCATAGGAGTTACTCCCTCGTGAATTCAACCTCCTTGCTCTTCCTATATATTTGTGCCTCTCATTCTCACTTGACACACTTACTTGTGCTTGTGAAAGGAGAATTAAAACTTGAGAAAGAGAGACTTGGAGAGTCTAGAGGAAAATTGAGAGAGGAAGAGAGAAAGAGAGTCTTGAAGAGAAAGAGTAGATCTTGGAGAGTCAAAGTCTTGAAGAGAAAGAGCAGCAGCAGCGGATAGCTCTAGAGGGTCAGTGCAGATTAGCAGCAGAGGGTGCTTCAGTATCGAGGTGCACTGAAACTGACTTGTCTGTCAAGAATTTGGGTGATGTCCTTCAATTGCTTAACTCTCAGCGACTGAGTTGTAGTGCAGCAGTTAGCAGAGGAAGTGTTATGGGCAGCATGATGCAGCATTTGAGAGGGAGTTGCAGTACAGATGAGGCAGTGACTGTGGCAGAGTCATGGGCAGCAGTACAGAAGTTAGCAATGCAGATGATGAGGGGCAACAGGCCAAGCATCAGCAACACAGGGGACCGATATCGTGGATGAGGGTGATGCTTCAAGTTGAAGTGTTGCTAGAGCACAGTCCTTGCTAAGAGAGAGTGTTGATTTTTGGGTAGCATCGAATGTGCTCTAGCTCCTAAACTTTGTGGAGGGGCTAGAACACATGAGATCTCCAAGACCCACAAATCGTTTGGAGAAATTCCACCTGAAGCTTAAGTTATTCAAATAATTAATTATTTTAATGGAGACCCTAAGTCTAACTTAGGGAAATTAAATAATTGAAGTGAATTAATTTAAACATGTGGGTCAAAATGTTCTAAGTGACGAGGATCAAGTATTTTATAATCTTAGTCGTCGATTAGAGATTATATCACGGTCGTTGATTGATCAACAGTGAAATTATTAAAGGAAGGCTTGGGGTCAGTCGGAGGAAAGGCACATAGTGGCATCACTTGAGCTAAGTCGAAATAATCTTAGTCGTCGACTAGAGATTATATCACGATCGTTGATTGATCAACAGTGAAATTATTAAAGGAAGGCTTGGGGTCAGTGGGAGGAAAGGCACATAGTGGCATCACTTGAGCTAAGTCGAAATTCTGGAGCGCGATTTGCTAAGAATTTTCGAGTGAGCTTGCAGTGCAGCGAGGGGCAGTTCGGCAGTGGGATTTCTGATCCAAGGCCGAGAATACAATAGCAGAGAGGAAAATCAGCACCAGAGGAGCAATGTAGGCCCAGGAGGGCTGACGCAGGCCCAAGAGGGGTAACGCACGCCCAGTCAAGCTCACGTAGAGCAAGCTCAGAGGCTCACGTAGGCCCAGAGGGGTGACGCGGGCCTAGAGAAGCTGACGCAGAGCCGAAAGGGGCAACGTTGGGGTTTCAGTGGGCCAAATCGGGCTCATATTCAACAGATCGAAAAGGGTGACACAGCCACACTGAAGGGTGACGCAGTCTCAGCGCATAGCTTGTTGGGGACTGCGTAGGCACCTGTGGGGTTCTTCATTCTCACGCTGAACCAACCATAATATCTGTCTCCGAAGATAGAGATACTTCTGCCTGGATTTTCTCTGTTGGGTAAACCACTACCGGTACCCTAGTTTGTATTCAGAAATCTGCATAATAATAAAAACCCTCAAGAGTTGTTGCATCGGTTTCCCGCATTGGGTTTTTCCAGGGACATTTGTCCGAAAAATCTTGTGTGTCCTTTGTCGAATGTGCTTATTTCTTCAATACTTGATCTGTATATTTGTGTAGGCAGCAGTGTATTTACTTTGATGTTTTTCATGTATTATTCAGAAAAATAACTTGTTAAGTAAATTTAGAAATTTTCACAGTACATGGTCACTCTCAATCTGAAGAATCTCATAAGAAGAATCTGATTGGTAATCCCATCTGTATAGCATCATATCAACCAACATTTTCATATTGCAAAGCCTTGCCTAACAGCTCCATCTCTCCACGAAACCATGAGCTACAATGCCGGCGAGACAAATGATGAGTAGACACCCTCATCATTTTCTCTCTTGGATCATACCCCACCCGGGTTCATATAGGATATGTCCATCAGAACAATTCTTACTATTGGATTCCCAGTCCTCAAAGAATATTTGTCCTTTCACGACTACTCTTTCCTTGGATGCCCTAATACATCCCTAAAAGAGTATCAAATGCCAGATGATTACCTAATCCTGCATTCTGTCTTCTAGGTGAAAACCAGAATGATGTGTCTATCTCTCCCTCTTAGTTAAGGAGGACATATTCCACAAAGGAATGTACCTAAGCTCCCTCTTGGCTTAGGAATTACCGAGTTTCTTCCAAGTAAGAAACTTATTACCAGGCTCCCTCTTAATCATGGACCTGCAACAGCAATGATGAAAACACCCAGCTGCTCATGAAGAGCTCCTTTCTTCGATGTCATGAATTTCTTCGTTGTTGAAACTTGAGGAGTCTTCATCTTTGGGATCTTTTCATAGGGCACAGATCATCCATCACTTTCATCCAAAAGTCATGTCTTCTATCAGAAAGTGTTCCATCAATCTTCTCATCTGGTCTAGCTTCATGACATGCTGCTTTCCTTCGAACCATACTTCTTACAAGGATCTTTCATCCTGCCATATGGTTGTCAACCTATGGAAGACATGTACTTCACTTTGGCAGCCCTGCATAAGTATATCAAATATTTATAAATATGAACCTTTTAAATCAAAAGTTACCTTAGTGATGATCTTTCACCATGACATCATCTTGTAGGCATCAGCATCCTTTGTTTACAGATTGACACATCTCCTAAAGATATGTATTGTCAAGGGTCTCCATCTTTTCCAGACTTCTATTAGAGTCTACATATCTTCCCAGCAGATTTTTTAGTCAAGTCTTCTTGGCTTCCTTGGATGTTGATTACTTCTTTCCATGGTTGTACTTCCCACGATCTCTTCATTTTCTTTCTCCACGCAATTTTATTTCATTCCCAGGAACTTCCACTGTCAAATTCCTTAATAATGTACAATCACCACATATTCCATATGAGGACTTATTATGTTGATTTCAACTAGTGTAGATCATGCCTTTTGGCAACCTGTGCATCAAAAAAGTTTATGCTTCCTACTTTGATCATATTTCTAAAGATAGCAGTGTACTACTTGCAACCACATGACATGACCTCATAGCATCCAATGTCAACATATATATATATTCTTTTCCTTTTGAGTTATCCTGCAGCAGATTTCCTTAGAATGAAGAGTTTCATTCCCTTGACCTGCTCCATCAATATGTCATCATATCCTAATCCCAAATTCTGCAAGTTAGAGTTTTGATGAAACCTTTTGCTTTCTTTCTAACCAGTGAATCCAAAGAGGATTCCATTAGAAAAATGTCAGCACTTGTTTCCATATTGATTATTGAATAATCACCTTTGATCTAGATGACTGCCTCATATAAATGATGTTTTCAGTGAGGTTCCCAAGAGCCACTTTTATCTCATAGCATAGATGTTTTCAAACATCCTCCTATGACAAGCTCTCCTTTAATGATTCCATCGTGATGCCAACTCTAAAGTGATGTATCTCTCTAATGCTTCCTAACATACCATTTTACAACCGACAGATGCCTCTTTAAAGAGGAAGATTATCTCAATCATAATAGAGATCTTTCACTTCTTCTTTCATAGGTTTCTTTGAAACTGGTTCTTCCACTTATCCATTGATATGGACTTCTTCCTTTTTCCTCTTGTCCTTATTAGATTTAGAACAATCCTTCTTATAGTGCCCAAGTTCATTACATCCATAGCATCGTAACTTATCCATGTTTCTTCTTTTCTTCTGAGGACCAAACTTACCAAATCTTCCCTGTAGGCTTGATTCTCTTCATTTGATCCTATATCAACTTTAGCTTTTAACCTTGTCTCTTCTATCTTACAAAGAGACCATAGATCCTGGAATGGTGTTGCTTCTTTCTTCCAATAGATACTTGAAGTGAAGTTTCCCCACCACTGTAGTCATCTTTCTATCATACATTACTTCTCCCAATTCCTACAGTTGATCTCGTATTTTGGAAATCTTCATAAAATATGAAGTTATTCCTTCCTCTCTTAACATCTTCAACCTGTATAGTTCTTGTCTCAAAGATATTACTTCTCCTGCAGTACTCACCGAGAATAGATCCACTAATTTGTCATATATTTCTTTTGAAAATTCTAGTTTTGATACATATGGAATGAGAGAGTCCTTTATGGACTCTATAAGAATCCTCTGGGCTCTAATGTCTCCCTTCATATATTTCGTATGAGCTTGAGTATCTCCTTTTGAAGGTTTAGTTACTGATCCTTTGATATAGTCCATGACTTCACTCTCAATAAGATTTAGATTTGTCCTTTTCTTCCATGCAAGAAAGTTTGAAACCCCAACCAGTTTGTTGCTCTTTGCGGCAAAAAGACATTGACAGATTCAGATGAAGTCAAAAAGATACTTACTTGAGTAGATTATTTTCTTCTTCTATCAGCTATTGAAATTTGATGACTAAAGAGTTTCGTGCAATCCCAACCTGGTTTTAATTTCACCTTATCACTCCCATTCAATTAAATGCCCTTTCCCATAAACTTACATTCAACATATAGAATTCTGGAAATGAAATTTTCAGATTAAAACACATGGGACTGTCAACACGTGCTGAAAATAAATATAGACATAAATAGACCAGCGACACATAAAAAAAATAAAAATAAAAATACACACATATTTTTGGTCAACTTAAACCAAGGCAAAACCCCTTCGATCTTCTCCAAGGAAAACCTATTAGAGAGCTCTTCAAATTTATTTATCTTTCAAGTTCAGGAATAATACATTTGCAGATAAAACAACAAAGCAAAATACAACTTATCTCTTTAGCCCAAAACTCCTTGAAAACTGTGCCCACTTTGCCTCAATTTATGTGCCCACTTGAAGCTAAATAATGTATTGTACTGACAGGGACTGTATTGTACGGATTCCATACGGAGTGTATGGATTTTCGTACCATTGTACGAATTGTACAGATCTTTTTCAACGAAAAAAATAAAATATAATAAAAATTGCTCAAAAACTTCTCTCGAACTGCATGCAACTCACAGCATTAAATGTTGTTTGTACTGTACCTTCTGTTGTCTTCTATGCCTTGATTTCCATGCCCAGCTTTGCCCAGAAATCACTCCTTCAGTTTGCTGCAACAAATTTATGTTTCAAAACTTTTCTCCAGCTCTCGGCCCCCTTTCTCCAATCTACTCGTGAAGAAAAAATGAATGCATGCAGTCTCTCTTTTCTTTTCCCTCTTTTGTTTCCCTAAATCACTTTTGGGCAACCCTAAGATCTAATGGCTCATATTCATTTAGATCAAGGAATGAGAATAAATGTGCATTTAATTCTCACTTTCTATTTAACTCGCCCATTAAATAAAGTACCCACATTTTACTTTATGTCTAAAGTCACTTTTCACTTTATAATTTAACATTGACTTTACCACTTATAAAGTCACTTTCACTTTATAAAGTCACACTTAGGAAAAAAAAAATTATTTTGGACACTTTTCCCTAGGTAGAGACTAACCCATCGGAAACCACTTGTCCAAGGTACATTACAAATCAACACTCCCTCTTACCGAGGAAAGTGTTTCTCACCACACCCATCTTGCTCCTGAAATGGACATGTTTGCCTCTTGGCAAGGACTTCGTGAAAACATTGGCCACCTGCTCATTTGTCGATATATACTCCAGCTTCACTAACCCCTTCTAAACATAGTCCTTGATGAAATGATATCTGATGTCAATGTGTTTTGACTTGTCATGAAACATTGGATTCTCCGTGAGTTTAATGCAACTCTGATTATCACGTTGAATAATTGTCGATCTCAACTCCTGATCAAATAGGCCATACAATAACTTGCGAAACCAAATGGCCTCATAACTAGCCTGACTATCGGCCATATACTCAACCTCGGAAGAGCTCAAAGAAACCGAATTTTGCTTTCTACTTAACCACGACACAACTGTCGAACCCAATCCGAAGTAACACCCTGAAGTGCTTTTCCTGTCAAAAGCACGCACAGCCAAATCTAAATCTATGTAACCTACCAACCCCACTCCATCTCCCTGCCTATAGTCCAAACCCTAATAAATAGTCCCATGCACGTAGCGAAGAATGTGCTTTGCAGCTACCCAGTGCACCCTCTTGGGCTCAACCATGAACTAGCTAAGTGTGTTCATTGCAAAGCATATATCTGGCCTACTGTTGACCAGATACATCAAGGACCCAATAAGCTGCCTATACAATGTGGGATCCACCAAACTAGAATCAGAAGCATGAAGCTTCTTCCAGATGGTGATCATGGGTGTAGACATGGGTCTACAGTCTGCCATGTGAAATCTGCTCAACACATCCACATCAAACTGCCCCTGCCCCAAAAAGATATGCCCCTCCTCCTGCCACACCTCAAGCCCCAAAAAGTAATGCATCAACCTAATGTCCATCTCGAACTCCATAGCAAGATCCTCCTTGGAACCACTAATCAGTCTCTCTGCCCAAGTAATGAACAAGTCATCAACATATAGCACAAGAATGAGCGAATCATCCCCTACAACAATGTGGTATAGGTTCGGATCTGCATCACTCTTCGTGAAACCCACATGTTGCAACTATCAATCCTCGAATACCAAGCTCTCGGAGCTTGCTTAAGTTCGTAGAGTTCTCGCCTCAACCGGCATACATGGGTCTCCCGCCCAAGTACCTCAAAGCCCCGTGGCTACTCAACATACACCTCCTCCTCTATAACTCCGTTCAGAAATGTGGTCTTCACATCCATCTGATGGATATGCCAACCCATTTCTGCATCAATAGAAATAAGGGACCGGATAGAAGTGTACCGAGCTACGGAAGCGAAGGTCTCATCATAGTCAACTCCCTCTATTTGTGAGAACCCTCTAGCCACAAACCTCGCCTTGAACTTCTCATTGTTGCCATCCACAGAATGATTGATCTTGTAGAGCCACCTGGAAGTCACAATTGACTTGCCCTCAGGTCTAAGCACCACCTCCCAAACATTGTTCTTAATGATAGAGGCATACTCCTCCACCATAGCCTCTCTCCATACCTCCTGGCTGGTAGCCTCCTCCTAGCTAGTAGGCTCAGAGGACCAACAAACTCAACTTCCTTCAAGGTGTCTTGAAGCCACTTGGGCCTCCTCTTCCTTGAAGAAGCTTCCCCATAGGGAACCTCATCCTCTGCCCCCCAGTCTGGTGAAACTGAAGGTCTGCCAACTGACCCTGGTGTGCCTGTACCAACACCTGTCCTCGAGGAACATGTGTCTGTGTCAGCTGAAGTGCCATGTGAACTCTCTACCAGTGGAGTCCCTAAAGAAGCGCTCGATGAACTCGCCACTGGTGCCCCAGATGGCACTGACACTGAAGTACCTCATGTACCCGTCGATCCAAAACCCTGAGGTCCTGCTCCCTTTACCTGACCTCCCTGTTGAGGAGAAGTCTGTGACTCTCTCTCATCATACTCCCGTGATCTTCGATAGGCCCTCTCCTCCCCAAACTTCACATCCCTCCTAATCACCACTCTTCGTTTAGAAGGAATGAAGATCTGATAGGCCTTCGAAGTCTTGCTGTAACCCATAAAGATACCCTTCTCTGCCATGGGTTCCAGCTTCATCCTCTGCTCCTTGGGGATATAAGAATATGTGAGACATCCAAAGATACGAAGATGTACCACATGAGGCTTCTCTCCAGTGAAAGCCTCCTCCAGAGTCATATTCCCCAATACTCTGTGAGGACTCATGTTTTGAAGATAAACAGCAGTAATGTAGGCTTCAGTCCACAAAAACAAAGGCAACCCCTGATCATGAATCATCGCTCTAGCAACCCCAACAATAGCTCTGTTCTTCCTTTCAGACACCCCATTCTGCTAGGGGTTGTAAGGAACTGAGAACTCTCTCCTAATGCCCTCTTGTGCACAGAAGTCAAAAAACCCACCATTGGTGTACTCACCACCAATGTCTAACCTCAAGACCCGAATCTTCCTACCTGTCTGCTTTTCCACAAGTGCTTTGAACTCTTTAAAGCGACTAAAGACCTCACCCTTGGTCTTCAGGAAATATATCCAAGTCCTCCTAGAGTAGTCATCTATGAATATAACATAATACTCATAACCACTAAAGAGACATACAACCACTAACATCAGTATGAATCAAGTGTAGTATACCTGTGGATTTGTTGTCGCACACTGGGAATGGTAACTTGGTGTACTTGCCCAAAGCACACCCTCTATAGACCTCATAATGCTCGACACTAAAATCAGGAACTCCAGTAGTGATCTCCTTCAGAACTCTCAAAGCTCTATGATGCATATGTGTCATCCTCTGGTGCCATAACTCGCACAAGTCTCTACTATTGGTGGTACTAGTCTGAGTGCTACCAGATGTGCTACTCACCAATGCTCATGCCGACTAAAAATTGAACCTGTATAGTTTCCCAGAGCAAACTCCAATCACTTTGGCTGAAGTGATGGAAGCTCCCCTGGGATGCATCAATACTTGCCCTCCTGAGAAAGTGATGTCAAACCCCTTCTCCTCCATAGAAAACACTGAAATCAAGTTCTTCTTCATCCCCAGAACATACAAAAATCCATGACCTTCAAAGGAGGCAAAGACTTCCTCTCAAAGGTCACAGTCACCACACGAACAGCTCTCACAGTGCAGTCATCTTCTAGTACAATCTCAATATCAAGTGCCCTCTCTGCAAGCTCTGAAAAGAACTCCCGTGCACCTATCATATGGCAGGAAGCCCCATTGTCTATATACCACACATTGGATGATGTACTCCTACTAGATGTAAAGGTAATAAATGCAAAGTCCCCGTCAAACTGTGACGCAAACTGCTCCACCTCTATTGAAGCTGCAGTACCCTTCTTCCCCTTGTTTTCCCTCTCAAGACACGTAGCAACATAGTGTCCCATCTTCTGAAATGCCCAACATTTGACTTTGGACATATCTGTATATTTCTTTTTCTTCTTCCCCTTTCCTTTAGCCCCATTTGATGAGGCCCCTTTCTTGGCCTTCCTTTTGTTCTTCCCCCTGGTTGTCAAGGCTACATCCTCCTCATCTGCTATCTTCACCCCACCACTGCCAGTCTTCTATATCTCATGTTGCACACAATCATCCCAGAATTTGTCCGAATTGGGAAGATTCTCCCTAGAGGTAACAACATCTCCAAAGACCTCCCAAGACTTAGGAAGTCCCGCTATGGTTATCCTGACTAACTTTGTGGGTGCAACTGCCTCACTAATAGAAGTCAAAACATCATGTACCTGTTTGACCCTGCCAAGATAATGAACTACACTTTCACCCTTTGTCATCCTTATGTTCTTCAATTGTTCTTTGAGTACCATCTTCTTGCTCTCATTGGTACTTTGATAGAGAGTGGTTAGAGTTGTCCACATCTGATATGCATATGTGTTTCCTCTCACCTGAGGAACCACATGATCCTTCAGACTGTCCATCAAAATCATTTTTGCCTTTGCATTATTTTTTGTGAATTCAGCAAGTTCATCTGCAGCAATAGGAGGTACAACCTCTTGCCGCACTATGTCCCAAACTGTTTCATCCTCAAACATTGTCTGAATTTTGTCCTTCCAAACAGCATAGTTGGATATCCCATCCAGACTATCCTCTACCCTTAACAACATGGCCATGACTGCTGTCCAAAATTTACAAAACGAAGAAAATGGATAAATGAACTTTCCAGCACACCTTGTTGTCCCAAAAGTTCAATCTGTGTGAAATTTCACCTTCTTGTCCCAAAATATCAGTTTGTTGTCCAAACCACTATTTGTTGTCCCAAACTATTGTTTGTTGTTCAAACTGCAATTTTCAGCCTATAGCTCTAATACCATGTTAAAATTTGATGACTAAAAAGTTTCCTGCAATCCCAACCCATTTTAATTTCACCTTATCACTCCCATTCAGTTAAATTCCCTTTCCCATAAACTTACATTCAACATATAGAATTATGGAAATGAAATTTTCAGATTACAACACATGGGACTGTCAACACATGCTGAAAATAAATATGGGCATAAACAGACCAGCAACACATATAAAAAATACACACAAATTTTTGGTCAACTTAGACCCAGGCAAAACCCCTTCAATCTTCTCCGGGGAAAACCTGTTAGAGAACTCTTCAAATTTATTTATCTTTCAAGTTCAGGAAAAATACATTTGCAGACAAAACAAAACAGCAAAATACAACTTATCTCTTCAGCCCAAAACTCCTAGAAAATTGTGCCCACTTTGCCTCGATTTTTGTGCCCACTTGAAGCTGAAAAATGTACTATATGGACGTTGATTGTACTGTACAGATTTTCGTACTGATGTACGAGCTGTACGGATATTTTTTCAAAAAAAAGAAATTGCTCAAAAACTTCTCTCGAACTGCGTACAACTCACAACATTAAATGTTGTTCGTACTATGCCTTCTGTTGTATTCTATGCCTTGATTTTTGTGCCCAACTTTGCCCAGAAATCACTACTTTAGCTTGCTGTAACAAATTTCTCTTTCAGAACTTTTCTCTAGCCCTCAGCCACCTTTCTCCAATCTGCTCATTAAGAATGAATGAATGCATGCAATCTCTCTTTTCTTTTCCCCCTTTTGTTTCCCTAAATGACTTTTGGGCAACCCTAAGATCTAATGGCTCAAATTCATTTAGATCAAGGGATGAGAATAAATGTGCATTTAATTCTCACTCTCTATTTTTTAACTCACCCATTAAATAAAGTACCCACATTGTACTTTATGTCTAAAGTCACTTTTCAATTTATAATTCAACATTGACTTCACCACTTATAAAGTCACATCCACTTTATAATTTAACATTGACTTTACCACTTATAAAGTCACTACCACTTATAAAGTCACTTTCACTTTATAAAGTCACACTTAGGAAAATAATTATTTTGGACACTTTTCCCTAGGTAGAGACTAACACATGGGAAACCACTTGTCCAAGGTACACTAAAAATCAACATCATCTTCCTTGTTGAATATGATGTAGATAGTAGCAGGAGCTCCTCCTTAGATTAGCTCCTTCAATAGTGGTGAATGAGAGCTAGATCACCTTGAATCCTTGATGATGATGATGATGATCAAGGATGGCTTGATGATGTCTTCAACAATGTTGATTTGATTTCAACACCAAATAGTTGTTGATAGTGATGGCTTCTGTGTCCTTGATGATGTTGACTAGATCTTGATGTATAGGTCCTTTGAGAAAGGTCCTTGATCTTCTTGAGATAACTTTCCAATTTCTGCAAATTGTTCCTTCTTGAATGAATGAAGATCTTAGATCTAATGTAGATCCGTCTCTTTGCCTTGATGTCTTCTTGAAAACTGATCCTTGATCTCTTGATACATCTGTGTCTTCTTGCCAATTAGCCCTTTCTTGTCTTCAGCACCTTAGCTCTGATACCATGTTGAAAAATTAGGGCATTTAATTCAATTTTTCTTCTTGATAATTACTTATGAACTTGTTATGCTTCTTTTACTTTAGATCTTATATTCGTTAGCTTATTATGTCTTTCATCAAGTCAATTATCAAAACACAAGAGACACAAAGTTTAGGCTATTCAAGCCAGGGCCAAAACCTCTCGCTCTTAGAGAGGAAAACTCGATAATAATTCTACTTATAGATCTTCAATTGACGAGTACCATAACCATGACACAGACCCTTGACTCCAGTATGCCTCCAAGACCTTGTCATTGCTCTTCTAGGCTCCTTACACTGATCTCATTTTCTACATCACGTTGCACCAACACAAGGGAGACTCGGTCCCCAATCTAGTTGTCCTCACTGATGTGACTTCCTTCCAATTAGACTCTTCCTCGGCCTTCTCCTATAGTCTCTTTCTCGACCTATTTTCAGCACCCTTTAGATATCTCTGAGTTCGAAGACCGAACCCTAGTTTATGTTGTAGTAGCCTTCCTACTTGCAGTACTTGCCTTTGATTCCTTTCTGAGATATGTTGACCCAAGACCGAGATGTATATAGACTCCTTTTAGATCAATACCGAACTATAGATACACTTATAAATGCCTTCCTTCGCACTGAGGATAACCTCCTTTCTGTGGTATAGTCCTTACTCATGTGTTATACTTCCTTCATCCTACGCTAAAATATCACTTCTCTTCGATGCATCAACCACAGATTGTTCCTCACATTACTACATCAGACTTGTCCGAAAATCTGTGTCTAAATCATGTCGCGGTCCTGTCTATTTATAGGGACTGTCTCCCTCTTCTAGGCCGACATGATCTCTACTAGAAGGCGGACTTGTTAAGGGGTGTATTCAACACATTTGAGCCGACTTTAAGGAGCATGATGGACAATGTCTTGGAGCATACAAATTACATCAATATTTGTCCTTCACAAGTGTAACACTTCTTCATATACATGACTCTTAATTATATATATTTATGACAAGATGACAAACCCCTAAAGACATCAAGAAGAAGTCTTTGACCTATAACAAAAACTTTCTTGCTCATGAAACCCATGAAGGAAGTATTACAAAATACATTTTATTATCTTTGTCTTCTTCATTACATAATTGATAATTACAAGTCATTATGAAGACCAAACCTAGTTACACTTTTCAACAGAAGGGATATCTACATGTCAAATAAGGAATGAACTTCAAGATCCAGGAGAAACGATATGTGATAAAGAAATGACTGCCATTGTTCTAAATGCTCTAACTGATGAACAAAGAAACCTTGTATCGAAGGCTTACGAAAAGGAGAAAGCTATCCCATTCAATAATTTGTGATCACTATGCAAGATTGAAGAAAACAAGTTGAAGGCAAAAAGTGATACAGAATCAGATAAGCAAGTTCAAACATTTATTGTCATGTCAAGAAGCAAAGGGATATTTGGCAAGTTTGGTACTCAGAAAAGAAAAAAAGAAAAAAAAGATGTCGCAAAACCAATGCTATGGATGTCAAGAATATGGGCACTACAAGAGAGATTGTCCTAAGCTCAAGAAGGACAACAACAAACGAAGAAGAGAAGAAGCCCATATCATTGAAGAAATAGAAAAAGCTCAAAAAGAAGAAATTCAAGATGAAGTTAAATATCTCTACTATTGTTGAGATAAGTCTTCCTCACATAGTTCTTTTCAAGCTTATGTTTTTCTATAACTATCATGGTAAGAATCATTAGAAGCATGATAGGATGCATCATGTTAGGAGATGGCATCATAGAAGCATACGAGTGAAAGCAATAGCTCGTAACAGCATCACAAATAAGCATGAAAGAGAGCTGAAATAGAAGTATGTGGATGTCACCTATAGAAGGATGTAGCTCTTGGTAACCTCATTAGAAGCATAAGGAGTACTTATGGAAAAAGAAAGTCATCTAGTATAGAGCTCATCGTACAGCATTCAAAAGAAGCATTTGCAAGATGAGGATGATCAATATCCTCCATTGAAATCTTTATTGGAGGGTTCACCTACTGAAAGAAGCAAGTGTCTCACCGAGAATTCCAACTTGTATGGGACTCATCGGTTGATTGTATGATGTCAAAAGAAGTGAAGCAGGTCAAGGGATTGAAGTTCTTTCAATTAAGGAAGTTGCCAAAGGAAGTCTAGATGACCAAAAGAAAGAGATGAGGTATGTATGCTTGTACTTGATAAAATAGAGTCATGTCATATGGTTGCAGATATCATGAATGAATGATCTACCTCAAGAGAATAATCAAACGAAAGGATCTCCTTCTGAGAAAGGATGCATGAAGGCATGGTTCACACAATGACTAAATGAAATCAACATAATGTGTCCTCATATGAAATACAAGGTGGTTGACAAAATTGGAAGAACCCTGATTGGATGTTCCTGGAAGGAAATGTGTGAAGAAACAGAGAAGAGATCATGAAATATGCAACTATGGAGAAGGAAATCAACATCCAAGGACTAAAATATTTGACTCTGATATCTCCATGGGAAAGATATGAAGATTCTGATGAAGTTTGAAAAATAAAGAGACACTTGACATCGTATATCTTTTGGAGATGTATCAATATGTATTCAGGATGTTGATGCAAACAGGGAGATGTCATGAGGAAAAACCATCACAAAGGTAATCTTGATTTAATGATTCATTTTTCTAATTTTTTAACAATATCTGGATGGGTTGTTGCAGGTCTGAACTATAGATGTCTTCTACAATTGATGTTCATGTGGTAGGATGAAAGGTCCTTAAGGAAACATGACATGAAGAAGGTAGCAAGGCGTGAAGGATGGTGTAATGAATAAAATAATGTAAATAATGATTAATTAGTTAATTAGTAATTAGGTTGAAAGGCCATGTCAGATGAGACATGACCTTTCGTGAAGAGGTACCTACCTAATATATAAGCAGGCCTCATTTGTAACATTCAAGCATCTCATTCCTCATACCTTTTATATAATAATATTTGTATCCTCATGGATATTTTCATATTCTGAGTGTTCTGGAGTATTTAACTTGAGAAGGAACTTTGTTCACTTAATTTGGTATTGGAGCAGTTCGATCTTCTAACCGCTCATCACTGCACAGAGCTATGCTCCTCGATCTAGGCCCTTGGCCATTGAAATTCGTCAACGTTGTTGTCGTCAAAGCGTTTCGCTAAACCTTGGGAGTTTCTCCGCTGCTGCTACTGAGTTCATCAGAGGCCCTTGGCCATATTTTTTTTTAAAAGAAGAAGAAATAAGTTTTTAAAAAAAAGGGATGTTGAAAAAAACAAAAGTTCGATAAGGTCAAAACATAAAAGGGGCAAAAGTATAGTTTTAATAAAAAAGGAAATTGTTATAAGAAAAGAAAAAGACAAAGAAGAAAACTTATAAATAAAAAAAGAAAAAATAAATAAATAAATATAGCATATAAAAAATAAACAAAATATAGTAGAAAGTCATTATCTGTTGCTCGACACTGTTGCTTGACTACGCCCACAGTGGTTTTTGACTGCGCCCTGGCACGGCTACCACAGAGCCACCGTGACCGTTGAGCCACCATAGAGCCACCAGAAATCTTCCCCTCCACGAAATCTACCCCTGCCACCAAGCCACGTCCAGTCAAAGTCTGTTGCCAACTTCGGACACCATACACCGCTGCCCGACCCTCTATCTGCCTCCATCGAACACCGGCCAAGCCGCAGAGCCACCACTATCCAGGCCGCACAACCGCTGTCGCCGCCATAAGCTCCTGGCTGTCCACACCCTCGTTCCCGACACCGCTGCCGGGAGTCTTCTGCGCCAGCTGCCACCTTCATCTGTCATAGTCTCACACTACCACAAACTTTACATCGTTCGTTCTCCCGCGTCCCTCTGTTGTCCTCTTGTCACCCATTCTCCGCTCCTCGTTCGAGTTGCCATACAACACGTCATCGGTTGTCTATTTCCACAGCCCGGCAATTTATTTCAATCCGCCATCTTTGGTCTAAAGGTTTGTGAACCAGTGTATTCTCAAACGTTGTCGACTCTCTTGACATATACAACCATTCAAGTCGAATTAACACCATCAGATTCTTTTTCCGACCAGTCATTTGACAGATTTCCCCCCTATAGCATTCCAACTCCACCACATTCTAATCGCTCATTTGGTATTAGTTAATTAATATATATATATATATATATATATATATATATTAATTAATTAATTAATTAATTTAATTAGTAAAGAAATAAAAATCGGGAGGTTTATTAAAGAAAAAAAAGGGAGTAATATTTTTAGAAGTATCTACTTTTAAAATCCCTATGTTCATCCCAAAAGTAATTAATATTAAAAAAAAAGAGGTATTATAAAAATAATACCTTATAGTACTAAAAGTAAACAATATTAAAAGTTTAAAAAGGAATAAGAAAGGAAAAGGTTTGAAATAAAAGGAAGGTGACTTTAAAAAAGGTAAAACCCAAGTTATCTTAAACAAAGAAGCAACATGGAGTGTAAGTCAAAAATGACACAGACGAGGTTTTTAGAAACCATACCCATCGACACTAAAGTGCTATTTAAAATTAAAGGAACTCTCGCAGGAAAAGATGTCACTATTTCTATATCACCCGTTGAAGATAAAAATTATATAAACCCTAAAATTGCCAACCAATTGGTGATTCCTGAATCAAATATAATCGAAAATTAGACTTTTTTGACAAGAAAAAATACGACATAAAAAGTCTACAACTAAATATTGGGGATTATACTTTTATCTCTCAATTTACCGTGAAAACCTTATATCACTATTGGATAATAGTGATATTGTGTTAGATTCACCATGGATGGAAACCCTAGGTTCATTTATCCTAAATACGAAAAATAAATTTTTGACATTCACCTACAAAAAGAAGAAAATAACGCTACAGGGCGTTAACTTGAAGCCAAATTTCATGACGTCGGAAGACATACAAGAAATTTCAAAGGTAATTTCTCAAGAAGGTAAAAAGGTGATACAACATATGCAAAAGGAAATTGACAAAATCACCACTAACAAGAATGAAGAGGTTGCTCACCTTAAGGACCACAACGAAAAATTACTAACGCAAATTAAGAAACTGAAGAAGAACAAGAAATCATTGGAAAACAAGGTGCAACAACTTGTCGAAAACGAAGCATCGAAACCTTCAAATTTAGAAATTCAAGTTGATGAAAAGACATCAAATAATGATCCAGTCAATAACACAAATCCAAAAAACGACACAAACAAGATAAGGGAAACTCAAATCACTAGGATTCCCTATCGACAACTGAATCATGGAAGTAGACAACTCCATCAAGCTACGTATTCAGAACAGATTCAACAAGCTCATATTCCGACTAATACTAATGTCGGTGCAATCCACTCATGTGATACTGATAACAAGTCGTCACAAGCTGCCAGTCATCGTAAGATTCCACAGAAGATTGATTTAGGATGGTCCGATCCATTCCCAATGCGACAGTTTTGTTTGTCACTTAAGGGATCATATCAACTTGTATCGACAAGGATGACTGCCCAGAGACGAGAAGATGTTCGTAACAAGAAAAGAAATTGAGGCCTTTCATCAACAAGCTTTGGGGACAAAGCTTTTTGAAAAGGAAGGCAATGTAATGAATAAAATAATGTAAATAATGATTAATTAGTTAATTAGTAATTAGGTTGAAAGGCCATGTCTGATGAGACATGACCTTTCGTGAAGAGGTACCTGCCTAATATATAAGCAGGCCTCATTTGTAACATTCAAGCATCTCATTCCTCATACCTTTTATATAATAATATTTGTATCCTCATGGATATTTTCATATTCCAAGTGTTCTGGAGTATTTAACTTGAGAAGGAACTTTGTTCGCTTTAGAAAGCCAGATATGGACAAATGGATCACTTTCTGATGAAAAGAAGAATGACATGACTGACATTATTCATGAATGAAAATGATGGATGGTTTGTTCCCTACGAAGATGTCTCGAAGGATGAAGACTCTTGAATAAAGAAGAAATTCATGACATCGAAAGGAGGAGTACTACAAGCAGTTGTTCGTCCCATGGTCTCCACCTAAAGCGTTGTTGGAACCAAGTCCTTGGTCGAGAGGGAGCTTGGTCAAGTTCTTGATTAAGAGGGAGCTTGGGTACATTCCTTTTATAGGAATGGGTACATTCCTTCATGGGAATGGGTATGTCCTTCCTAGTTAGGATGGAGAGATAGACACCTCGTTCTTTTCTTCACTTGGCACAATAGAATGGAGGATTGGGTAAGCATCTGGCATCCGATACTCTTTGAGGATGAGATAGGGCATCCAAGACAAGAGTAGTCGTAGAGGACCGATATTCTTTGAGGATTGGGAATCCAAGATAAGAATAGTCCTGATAGAACATACTCTGAGTGAACCTAGGTGGGGAATGTTCCAAGAGAGACAATGATGAGGGTGTCTGTAAATCATTGGTCTCGCCAGCATTGTGCTTTGATCTTGTGGAGAGATAGAGTTGTTAGTCAAAGCCTTGCCATGTGACAATGTTGGATGATATGATGCTATACAGATAGGTTACCAATCTGACTCTTCTTTGAGAATTCTTCAGATTGAGAATGTCTAAGTACCTTGTATGGATTATGAATGCCTCCCTAGTTAAGAGGGAGCGTTGAAATATGTAACTAGACCCTTGCTATGTGACAATGTTGGATGATATGATGCTATACAGATAGGTTACCAATTTGACTCTTCTTTGAGAATTCTTCAGATTGAGAATGTTTAAGTACCTTGTATGGATTATGAATGCCTCCCTAGTTAAGAGGGAGCGCTGAAATATGTAACTAGGTTCGATCTTCATAATGGTTGTAATCCTGATTTTATGTATTTAATGAAAAGACAAAAATAAATTTTATTATTGTAAGTCTTAAGGCATGGGTTTCATGCTCAAGAGAATTTATTTATAGGTCAAAGCACCCATTGAGTGCTTCGAGGTTTGTTATAAAGTCATTGAGTCATTGTCATGTATGAATGACCCATTTTGGAATGTTACATATTGTAAAGAAAAATTTATTGAGTCATAATCAAGTCAAAAGACCCTCCAAGACCTCATCATGGCACAAAGTTCAAGTCGGCCTAAGGAAACTTCTAGTCAGCCTAAAGGAAGCAATTTGACCCTATGTGAAGCCTATATAAAGAAGACCTCGGCCTCATTTGGAGAACACTCTCACTCACACAAGTTCAATCTTAAGGACGAAAGGAAGTGCGAAGAAGAGGAAGACCAAAGAAGGAGAAAAAGTCGAAGTTTTGGATCTGATTTTGGGCTACTTCTCTCCACATGTGCGAAATAATTAGGGCACATATAGTTGCAGTGAAGTCGAGTTGTAGAATTGAAGTTAGGTCACCAAGAAGAGTTGTTCTGGAAGCCGAATTCTCTAGAAGAGAGAATCTACCCAAGTGGAGAAGAGAAGTTGCAGTTTTTGGGCATATCGAAATTGAAGTTGTAGTTTTTGGGCATATCGAAATTGCAGTTGCAGTCAAAGTTGCAGTTTCTGGGCAAGTGGAAATTGCAGTTTTTGGGCAAGTCTAAGTTGCAGTTTTTGGGCAAGTCAAAGTTATAGTTGTAGTTGCAGTTGCTGAGTAGGTCGAAGTTGTTGGAAGGAGAAGCTATTCAAAGAGGAAGCATTGACTTGGTCTTGGAGGGGTTCTTGGTCAAGGGTCTAGGTCTTAAAATCGTCAATTGAAGACTCTATAAGAAGAAGAATTCTTGTGGGTTTTCCTCTCAAGTTGGAGAGGTTTTGGCTCGAGTTGATCGCCTACATCTTGTGTCCTTTGTCTTATTGTTCTTTATGGTTTGGTAGTTGTTTGATGAAGAAGAACACATAATAATAATCAAGTACAAGAAGAACCTAATTAAGAAAAATAAAAAGTCCTCGTAAGCAGCTATCATCATAAGAGAAATCATCTAATATCTTTGCCCTAGATTTCTCAACATGACGGACTAGGGTGCTCCACCATCCCATTCGTGCAATAACACCTATCCTCAACCCTACCAATGCATGCTTAGGTAACTTTGATTTCGATGGTGAGATTATGTAAGGGTTCCTTACATGTCTCCAAAGGATGATACCTAATCAAGAAGCTCGCAAAACAATAAAGCATGAGAAGGAGACGTACAGGGATGCTAGTTGTTGTGGATGATTTTGTCACCCCCCTAGAGACAGCCTAGAGTTGCCATAGACCAGTGCCTAGGACATCTTAACATAGCAAGGAGCCCTTTATAGTTTGGGTTGTCAGTCCAAGGACTCACTTACTATCTCTTGTTTGAACAAGGAAATTAGATTTGAGTGGAACCAATCTCTCTCAGAAGCTGATACAAGGATAAGAATAATGCAGGAACACCATGTAAAACTTCAGTACAAAAGCATCAGACAGTTAAGAGACAGATACTGTAAAGAGGGCCAGTTCAAATAATATATCACAGAAATCAAATATCAAGAAATGAGTGCAGTGAGGAAAGATAAAGAAGATATTAGTTAACATGAGACTTGTACCCAGATACACAACAGAACCACATAAGGGCATACCAATCTATGAATCCTTATATGACAATGGCGTTTTAAAAGCACCCTCCTCATGCAACTAATATAGCAGAAAGTACGGAAGAGGTGAACATGGAACAGCATACCATGACTAGGCCTATTTAAAGCGCTTGACTAATTCCAGAAAGGGCACCAACGAGGATGAATCCTTACTGCAAACTAGTGAGCCACTCGCATTCTAGAACATGATACAAGAAGATAAATAGCATGAAATGAGAGATTGTATTAACACATAAGAGAAATTACATACTGTGAGATACCAAAGACCAGAATCCTCATTACAGTTATAACTCCTCCTCACTGAGACCCTACGGGCTCTGAAACTTCATACAGAAGTATTACAGAATGTATACCAGAGTCTTTTCGCTGCACAGTTTACTGATAGAAATCTGGAACCCTTCCAATGTCTTTTTTCTGAGCTTTTATAGAGGAGGTAGAAAATTCTAAAGGAGGAGGCAGATAGAAAACATTTAATGACTTATTTTGAACCAAATGGCGGAAAACATTCGCGCCCAACTCTAAATGACTAACTATAAATGAATGTACTTTACAATCTGTCTATAAAAATAAATGCTGGGAGATGAAAATCTCCATATATAAAAGACACAAATAATAAAATATACACAGTGTTCTGCCTTCTGCTGAGAATAAAATCTGCTGCCGTAAGAGACCTGAGGTAATCTGCAATTCTGTACTGTACTTTCGGCCCTCAATTTTGGATTTGGATCCTGGATCATTAATGTAGAGCGAATTTCTCTGGAGGGTTCTGTAGGTCCATATCTTTGTCTTCTTCAATGGCAGTCATTTCTCGCACCTACTCTCGGCTTCTCTTCTTTAAATTTCACCTAAGTAGCATCGTGTCCTTTTATGGGCTTTAACCTTTGCAGAAAGGCAATGAATTAAAATGCCCTTTCGTCATCTTGAAACCTGCAAAACCCACAAAATATTAGAGAAAACTGACACAGGTGGAGGCGGGGACGATGGATACATGGTCGACCGGGAGAAATACACAGGGTGGTGGAAGAAAGACATTGGAGATTCTGATTGAACGGAGAGACTGCGAAGTTTTCACGTAAAACTGTTTGGTAGTGAGGAATGAATAAAATGGAGAATATGAGCGAAAACACGCACACAATGTATATATATATATATGACGGGGAAGTTATTTTGGACACACGGGAACAAAACACGTGGAGGTACGGGGGAACAGGTGGAAAAGCGATGTGGCGGAGTCAACAGGTGGGGGGGGGCCAAGGCTGCGGGATATCGGTTATGGCGCGGATCCGCGGTAGAAATGGACGGGGCTGACATGATGGTGGGCCGCTGTGACGATCACCGTGCCGTCATCGCGCGGCGGCACCAGCTCGGGGTTCACCCTCACGGCAGATGAGATCGGGAGATCCAACGGGTTCACATGGTCCGTGCCGGCGGTGTGTAGACTTTAACACGCGGGGGGAAAGCGGTTTCATGGCCCGTACCAGGTGCCCGCGGGGAAAGCGGTTTGCGCGTGCCGGGACACGCGGCACACTTCTGTGGAATCGGCGGCCTTGTCTGGTGTCTGCTGCCACCGAGCCGGTGCGGGAATTACCACCGGTTTCCTGCGCGCGGGGCCCTCCATGTAAAACAAATGCCGCTCCGTCGATTGGACTTTGATCGGACGGCCATCATTTCGCCCGAAAAACAGTAAGCCCCTTTTCCTTTTGACTTACGGTTCTGTTGGTTGCAGAGCTGGGTCATATGGACCGTGTGGAAAAGAGCTAAAGAATACAGGGCTTTGATCAATAATTTAAGCACGGGGTTTTTATCATTTGGACGGTGCATTGACTAAAGCGAAGAAAAGGTGGCGACGAAGCACGATACGGAGGGTCAGTGATCACGAAGATGCGGCAAAAAGTCACGTTGGAAGATAGCCAAATTTAAATGAATGGTCAACATCGGCTCCATCTGGGGACGGCATGTTCGTCCTCGGACATGTCGAGAACACGCAGACCTCAGACCCTCCTGTATGTGAATTTTATTCTACAATCCCCTTGCATTTTCTTCAAAACTCATTAGCACCCATTCCTTATTAAAAGAATGATAAAACAAAAGAAAACTAATGTACAATATAATACACTAGGCTGTCTTCGCCTCCTGGGTCCCATACTTTTCTTTGCTGGTATTCATTAGTTACATTATTCTTCAACTGTACCCCTCTATGTTTCCATATTTTGTTCTGTAATTTGGCTCCAGCTATGCTTTCACATTCTGTTCTGGTTTTTCCATGGCCAAACTTTCTTTGCTTTCTTCTTTGATGTCTACTTTGTTTGGCTTGCAACCAAGTGTCGGTCTTCGATCATGTATCCGATTCTATACTTGACATTTCTTTTATACGGGCCCGGCTTTGCTCTTTGCTATCTTCATCCTGGGGAGCTTTGATTTTTTCATTTTCCACGGCATCTTCAATATGGCTCTTGAGAGCTTGATCACTCTCTTCTTGTATTTTTAAAGGAAGTGGTATCTCTTCTTCTTGTTCTTGAATAGCAGCTTCAAAAAATCTTCCTTCTGCTGACAACATGCTGCTAGAAAAGGCCCTTGATCCTTGTTCAAATATTTGCAAGAAATGCACATGAGGATCATGAGATGATACCTGATTAAGAATATCTGGTAGGGAGGCTTTAACCAGGATTTCTTCTTTTTCCACTGGATGGTGGAAAGAAATTCTCTTGAGAAATGGTGGCTTCTTGGTTTTCTTCTTTTACATTTGAGCTTATCGTATGTTGGGTGAGTCCTTTTGGAACTGCAGCATATTACGCTCCTGCTGTCACAGGCTCCATGAAAAGAGGTATGTAATCTTGAGCGAGGGGCTTGTACCTTTGCTTCCTCTTTTTCAAGAGGAGGCTCGTTATTTCATCTTGCTCAAAGAGCTTCTTCTTTATACTCCTCCTCTTACGAAAAGAAATATTTCTTGATCTCTGCTCTCATGACACTCATCAGGTTTGATGCTTTCATAACTTTCCCCATCGAGTGTCATAGATAGTACATTTCGGTTCTTTGCTTCTCTCTGGAAACAATCATCATCAAATAAATCATAACTAGGAAAGTCGCAGTCATATGTAATGTCACCAATCAAACCTGTTGGATTCTCAGCAGGTCCTTCTTCCTCTTGATCCTCTGAGGAGTTTCCTGGATCCAAATTATCAAACTCAAGTGACGAATGGGCAAGAGTAGGTGTCCTATAGAAAATTTCTGAGGCAGGCTGCTGATTTGATCTTCGGTCGACCCCTTCTTCTATCCAAGGAGATGATTGTTTTGTATTTCTTTGCGTAGAAGAGCAGCAGCTCTCAGTTTCTTGTACTAGCTGATTGGGAGGCAGGATGTTCTCTTGAGCCTCTTCTTTTACATCAGATTTTTCCTCTTCTATGTGGTCTCTCATTTCCTCGAGGCAGCGCTCCCTATTTTCCATTGCTATTAGATCGTGATACTCTCTGATCAGCATAATACAAGATGTAGGTAAGCAATCAGGCAGTTTCTAATCACTTTCTTCCTCATATTCCATAGGTTTTAAAGCATCATACATGTCTTGCTCATTGTCTATGTCTTTGGTTTGTTCTTGTGATTGCAAGAGTTTGATCTTAGCTTCATATCTTTCAATCATAACTCTTAGAAGGATTTTCTTAAGCACAGGCGTGCAACTTGGGATGAGAAGAGTGATTCGTGGAAGGTCCTCCACTTCCATTTTTGCCAAGCCACGTGACATTTCATCTCTGCATTCTGCTATAAAACTCGGATGCATTTTTGCAAACTGCTCAGAGTCTTCCACCAGTGGAGACGGGATTTTCTATTGAGATTTCTTGAGAAGAAGAGGGCGGATAATCTTCAACAGAACATTCAGGGTTTTCAGCACGAACTGACTTCCTCTCCTTCCAAATTCTTTTATGAATGACCTTCTCTGGGTCAGACACGTAAGGTGTTTTGGATTGAGGTGTATCTGACCTCAAATGTGGCTTTCGAGAAGCCAGGACTCCCAATAAAATTTATCAAATAAAGAACAGTGGAGTCGCCAAGGTGAGAGATACGCAACTCTTCAACTCTCTATGCTCACCTGATTAGAGAGTGAATACAATTTGTTGAGGCCCAGGGAAACTGATTCTCAAATTCGATCCCCGGCAACGGCACCAGAAAGATGTTGTGGACAATTTTGTCACCCCTAGAGACAGTCTAGAGTTTCCATAGACCAGTGCCTAGGACATCTTAATATAGCAAGGAGCTTATCATATAGCTTGGGTTGTCAATCCAAAAGCTCTCTTACTATCTCTTGTTGGAAACAAGGAAATTAGATTTGAGTGGAACCAATCTCTCTCAGAAGCTGATACAAGGATAAGAATAAGGCAGGAACACCATGTAAAACTTCAGTACAAAAGCATCAGACAGTTAAGAGACAGATACTGTAAAGAGGGCCAGTTCAAATAATATATCACAGAAATCAAATATCAAGAAATGAGTGCAGTGAGGAAAGATAAAGAAGATATTAGTTAACATGAGACTTGTACCCAGATACACAACAGAACCACATAAGGGCATACCAATCTATGAATCCTTATGTAATGACCAGGCGTTTTAAAAGCACCCTCCTCGTACGGCTAATAGCGAAAGTATGGAAGGGTGAACATGGAGCATGCCATGACTAGGCCTATTTAAAGCGCTTGACTAATTCCGGAAAGGGCACCAACAAGGATGAATCCTTACTGCAAACTAGTGAGCCACTCGCATTCTAGAACATGATACAAGAAGATAAATAGCATGAAAGGAGATATTGTATTAACACATAAGAGAAATTACATACTGTGAGATACCAAAGACTAGAATCCTCATTACAGTTATAACTCCTCCTCACTGAGACCCTACGGGCTCTGAAACTTCATACAGAAGTATTACAGAATGTATACCAGAGTCTTTTCGCTGCACAGTTTACTGATAGAAATCTAGAACCCTTCCAATGTCTTTTTTCTGAGCTTTTATAGAGGAGGTAGAAAATTCTAGAGGAGGAGGCAGATAGAAAACATTTAATGACTTGTTTTGAACCAAATGGCGGAAAACGTTCGCGCCCAACTCTAAATGACTAACTATAAATGAATGTACTTTACAATCTGTCTATAAAAATAAATGCTGGGAGATGAAAATCTCCATATATAAAAGACACAAATAATAAAATATACACAGTGTTCTGCCTTCTGCTGAGAATAAAATCTGCTGCCGTAAGAGACCCGAGGTAATCTGCAATTCTGTACTGTACTTTCGGCCCTCAATTTTGGATTTGGATCCTGGATCATTAATGTAGAGCGAATTTCTCTGGAGGGTTCTGTAGGTCCATATCTTTGTCTTCTTCAATGGCAGTCATTTCTCGCACCTACTCTCGGCTGCTTCTTTAAATTTCACCGGCAGAATGTGTCCTTTTATGGGCTTTAAACCTTTGCAACAGCGGCAGCGAATTAAAATGCCCTTTCGTCATCTTGAAACCTGCAAAACCCACAAAATATTAGAGAAAACTGACACAGGTGGAGGCGGGGACGATGGATACATGGTCGACCGGGAGAAATACACAGGGTGGTGGAAGAAAGACATTGGAGATTCTGATTGAACGGAGAGACTGCAAAGTTTTCACGTAAAACTGTTTGGTAGTGAGGAATGAATAAAATGGAGAATATGAGCGAAAACACGCGCACAATGTATATATATATATATATATATATATATATATATATATGACAGGGAAGTTATTTTGGACGCACGGGAACAAAACACGTGGAGGTACGGGGGAACAGGTGGAAAAGCGATGTGGCGGAGTCAACAGGTGGGGAGACCGAGCTCTGGACCGTCGAATTATAAACGCAGATCAACGGCTAGAAATGGACGGGAGCGACATGATGTTGGGCCGCAGGGCATAACGGGTGCATGTTAACGAGCGGGCAGTTCTGGTTCACCTCCGCCGTTGGATAGAGATCGGGAGATCCAACGGTTCACATGAATTCCGCTGCCCGGCGATTGTGTAGACTTTAACGCGTGGGGGAAAGCGGTTTCATGGCCCGTACCAAGGACACGCAGCACACTTCTAATGGAATCGTTGGCCTTGTGGATAATACCGCCTGCCCTGGGAAAGCGGTGCGGGGGTTTACCACCGGTTTTTCTACATGCGGGGCCCTCCTCATAAAACAAATGCCGCTCCGTTGATTGGACTTCGATCGGACGGCCACCATTCCCTCTGAAATATGAAATGATAAGCCCCTTTTCCTTTTGACTTACGGCTCCGGCTCGGGTCATATGGTGATGACAGGAAAAGAGCTAAGGCCCTGGGGCTTTAGTCAATAAATTTAAACTGCGGGTTTTTATCATTTGGACAGTGTATTTCGGAGCAGAAAAGGTGGCGACGAGCACGATACGGAGGTTTTTGATCACGAAAGATGCTGGCAGCAGAATTTAAAGAGGCTAGTGGCCAAAATTTAAATGGAGGGGGAAATATGTACAACACTAGTGTTGGGCATTGGATAATCCATCACTCCCCGATTGTTTCGTAACATGTGCTTAATCGCCTCTCGAGTATCCATTAACTCTAGTGATGCATCCATTTACTAACACCTGTAGGATTTTGTGTAATGGCAATCATGATTCCAACAAGTGGTATCAAAGCCAAAGGTCTTGGGTTTGAAACACAATTAGTTTGTGATGGGGGCAGCTTGTTGGTTATTAGATAATCTAGCACTCCCCGAGTGTTTCGTGACATGTGCTTAACCACCTCTCGAGGATCCATTAACTCTGGCGATGTGTCCGTTTACTAACACTTGTGGGTTTTGGTGTAATGGCAATCGTGATTCAAACAGCTAGTGGACTATTTGGCTTCACTAATGTTGTTCAAGCACCACTATTACTAAAATTTGCCATAAGCCAAACCTGTAGTGCTTCAAGTTGTGAGCACAATTGGAGTGTATTTGAGAATAAAATATAATTTAAGTCTTTTTCTTCCTATTTATTGTAGTTGTTTGGTAGTGAAATTACAATGCAAAACCACCACTATTACAAGAAAATTGCCAAAAGCCAAATCTGTAGTGCTTCAAGTTGTAAGCATAATTGGAGTGTATTTAAAAAAATATGCTCAAGGAAGCACAATGTATTAGAACTTGGGCTGAGCAATTAAAAATCTGGCAGATCCACATCTGTAACTGGATCTGGACTGGAATACTGGTAACTTAGGTTTAGACCACTTATAAAGGTTTTTGTTGCTTGGTTAATTAAGAAAATTCAAAATATACATATAAAATATATCATATAATGCCCACTTTTGTTAGACTTGCATTTTAAAGCACTGAACTTGTAAATGATTGAGTGCAAATGAATGTTTCAACTTCCAAACTATATTTAAGTGTAGAACTTACACTTCTTATCTGCTCCAAGTCCTCTCCTCGCAAGATCATCTTTTGATTGCTGCCCATTTTCATTAACAAAAATATATAAAAGATGAAGAAAATATAGTGGAGGTGATGACTATACATTGAATAGAATAATAATAGCCAAAAAGCATCAATGGTCATGTACCTTAGCAAGTTTCAGCAACTCAGACATCTCTGCTTCAGTATTCCCTTCACTCTCTCTGCAACCATATGAACAAAATGTAAACTAGCATACAACATTAAGATTATCCCTGGAAATTAATGAAGGCAATACCACAGAGAATTGAACCTCACTTTTTCACTGCTGACAGTTTCTTCAGTCTCCGTGCTGGCACCTTTGGTGCAAATTTTGCCTGCAATTAAAAAAAGATACTTTAGTACTAGTCAAAATCATGTGCTTCCATGACATCAATTTTTTTCCTTGTGATCACACATATCAAACATACTCAAAGAATACATGCCATTTTAACAACAGTTCCTATGATTATTCAAGGAAAATGGTAAAGAACGGGAACAATTAAAATGGTCGTAGGTAGTGTCCTTTGATACAATAACAATAATTAGTTGTACTACAAGTGATGAAAAGTTTGTTAATTCGTTCTACCGTGTCCTTGGGGGAATGTTCTCATCTAAATTCAAATGAAGGACCAATTTCCCTTTTCAAATATACAGTTTTAAAAGTCTTAATCATTACAACTTGCAGGGTCATGAACCTTGCCGCTGAAACCACCTCAATAATTTGTTGTTATAATTTTGTTACATAACCATTGATTATGCATAATGATTAAAAGCCAACGTCCCATGAGGTTGAAGATCCTTTCAAACCCCATGTAGGAATATAAATGCTTGAAAGAAATAAGTTTACTAAAAGGCTTAGGGAACTGAGAAAATAAATTTATATTGAAGAAAAATACTTCCTTGATATAAATAGTTGGGCCCTCTTTCAATAGAAATACTACTATTTTTGCTAAGGTGGATTCCTTCTGTTCTTAAATTTCTGAATATGGTTTTGAATGGCAACATAATGAACAGGTAAAAGAACGAATGCAGATTTGAATCTTGATTACTGTAGATGTGAACGTGCAACATGCCCCATAGTTCCATGGATGCATTACTCGTGCTCTTCTCTTCCCAAGGCCTGTTCAAGTAGTTATGATGTAATTACGGATAGTTGTTAACGCAATGTTTTTGTCTATCTCATTACTGAATGAATTCAAATGAACAACTACAATGTTAATAGTCATGATTTATTTCATATGGCATTCTGGTTTCTTGCCTATGTTTGCCTGTGTTACAAACAATATTCATATAATCTGAGGAATGCTTTGATACCAATGTAACGAACAAAGTTTGTAACCTGCAATAATCTTCAGAATACTTCAAAGACAAAGGCATCCATTGTAGGACAAGTAATTGTATATTGATATTATATAAAAGAAATTGATGAGATGATTACAAATGTGGGTGAGGGCCTGCTTATATACCCTAGGCAGGTACCTCTTCACAAACGGTCATGTTCTTAGGGATATACTAATTACTAGTTAATTGATCATTATTTATTATTATTATTGTTTACATTATTTGTATTATTTTATATATATTTTGTTCATAACATTGCCTTCCTTTTCAAAAAACTTTGTCCTCAAAGCTTATTGCTAACAAGGCATGTCATATGTTTCCTTGTCTTGTAAACTATTTGCATCTTTCGGTATTCTTCGAGTTCTCATCTTCGTTGACACAAGATGATAAGATCTTTGGAGTGATGAATAAAATTGACGAATTGGGAAGGGATCTGACCATCCTAAAACAATCTTCTATGGAATCTTTCGATAACAGAAAATTTGTAATGAATTGTTATCACATGATTGAATTGTGCAAACTTCAGTGTTCTTCGAAATATAAGTTTGTTGCTTATGTTTTGAGTGATATTGATACGTAGATTGATTGAAAAGTTTGTTCTCGTGATTCAAATGTCGATAAGGAGTTCTTATGTTTTGACTTTCCCTTATCATGTGTGTAGCAATTTCCTGATTTACTACAGGTATTGATGTTGCTGAATTGGTTGCAAAATCTTCACTTGGAACTTCCATCGTTTGAACTGCAACATCTAAATATATTTTTCCTTCAACTAGTTTGTCATTTTCTTGAGTCGTGATATTAATTGGATCGGTGTTCGTATCTTTTTCTTCAACTTGGACAATAAGACTTCGATACATTTTTTGTGTTGAGTTCTTCTAGTTTGTTTTTCAACGATTTCTTGTCATTTTTAAGTTTCTTAATTTGCATCAATAATTTCTCGTTGTATTCCTTGAGGCTGTTGAGAATTTGTAGGGCTAGCGATTAATTCAAATTCTCTACTTGATAATTACTTGTGAGCTTCCTTGAGTTACTTATGTCTTTTCTTCGTTATCTTATTTAGTTTTCATCAAGTCAATTATCAAAATACACAAGACACAAGATTAGGCTCCTAGAGCCAAGGCAAAACCTCTCCCTCTTAGAGAGGAAAATCCGCAAAGAATTCTTCTTATAGATCTCCAAATGTCAAGTACCATGACCAAGACTCAAACTCTTGACCTATATATGCTTCCAAGACCTTGTCACTCCTTTTCACAACGTTGATCCTCTTCCTCTGCATTATCTTCTCTGATCTATACTAAAGAACTCGGTCTCTAGATTTATCTTCCTCTCTTATTGCTTAGTTGAATACTGAAGACAAAATATCTTTACTTGACATATGCTTGAAGCTGTAGACAGGAAGGTAAATCATAGATTTACCTTCCTCTCTTACTCATACATCCTAACTGCTTTCTTCATATAAATCAACGTTACAACTGTATGTGTATACTTCACTGTCTCTTGCCCACAGCTTCTATTACATCACAGCAATACTTGAAACAAATCTGCTCCTTACTGCCTTTACCCATGCATTTGAAACCAGCTTTGTCCACAAAGCTTCTTCAACAGATCAATGTTCAACCCATCATACGATTTGTTCTAGAATGTTAATCCCTGAACAGTAGAATCTTTATGATCCTTGAATCTGCACCTTATTCACTTCTGAAATTAATAAATATATTCATAACGTCCACGTTGTTTTTCTTTTCTTAAGTCCGCACTGAGATTTAGAGTGATCCGCACTTTATGTTCTCCACAGGTGTAATGAATAAAATAATGTAAATAATGATTAATTAGTTAATTAGTTATTAGGTTGAAAGGGCATGTCTAATAAGACATGACCTTTTGTGAAGAGGCACCTATCTAGGTATATAAGCAGGCCTCCTTTGTAATTTTCAATCATCTCATATCATTCATCATACTTTCTAATATATAATATTTGTATCCTCAATGGATATTTTCATATTCCAGGTCTTCTGGAGTATTTAATTGAGAAGGAACTTTGTTCGCTTCATTTGGTATCGGAGCAGTTTGATCTTCTGGCCGTTCACGCTGCACAAAGCCACGCTCTTCAATCCAGGTCCTTGGCCATCAAAAATTCGTCAACGTTGTTGCCGTCGAAGCGTTTTGCTAAACCTTTGGAGTTTCTCCGCTGCTACTGAGTTCATCAGAGGCTCTTGGCCATAGTTTTTTACAAAAAGAAGAAGAAATAAGTTTAAAAGAAAAAAAAGGGGATGTTGAAAAATTTGAAGAAGTCAAAACATCAAATTAACAAACAAACAAACAAACAAAAATTGAAATATATTCAAAAAAAAAAAAGACAAATTGAAATATATTCAAAAAAGAGAAAAAAGAATTATTATATATAATAAGGGAAGGTTTAAAAAAAAAAGAGCCTTTACTAAAGTCTCAAGAAAAAGAAATCGAAAAAATAGATTAAAAAAAAAAACGAGTATATAGTTAAAAAAAAAAATATATATATATATATATATATATTAAGAAAGATAAAAACACAACAAATATTAAAAATATCACCTGACCGGCAGCCTCCATACGCAACTGTAAAAAGACTGTGCAGACAAGCTGCCACTGAATCACCGCCGAACACCATCCATCTTTTCCAGCAACCAGCGGGCTGCAGCCACCTCAGTTGCCACACGTGACAGTGGCTCCGCTGCTGAACATTTTGCTGCATACTACAGTCGCTATTCTCGGAAATCAGTGTTTGAGGAGGGAAGACAACAGACCGCCGCAACTGTTCGCTTCATTATTTGATAAACCTTCGGACGACCACCCAAGCATCAAACACAATTCCACCGGTCGACCAGAATTTCACAGCCACGGCTAGATTTCTCATCATTATCGTTGCCTATATCAACCGATTTCGTGGCACAGAGTAGCTAAATCTGCATCGGTTTCTCACTGTCATATCTTGTTAACGTGGCATCATTGTATTCGTTTAAATCCAATGAAAAAGTTGCATTACGGGGCGTGACGACAAAGAGAGGACATGACCGTCCAAAAAGTCAACTAAATGGGGGGCATTAGATCATTATCTTCATCCCATTTTAATAATCTCGACAACCGCTACTACCTTAAATAGGGTAACGATTTTTTGGTAGTGGTATATTAGGACTTGCTAAGTTAAACTGATAAAGGGGTTAACGATCCAACATTCCACTCAATTAAAAAAGAAATTTTAAAAAAAAAAAAAAAAAAAGTAAAAGGTAGTTCAAATTAAAGTCAAAGAATTGTATCTTTTATTAAAGATTATTTGATTAAAAAGGAAAAGAAGAAGGTATTATAAAAAAAATAAGGAAAATAAAAAGAGAGCACCATACAAGGTTATTTAGAAAAAATGAATATTTTATAATAATAATAAAAAAATTAGGAAAGGAAAAAGTTTGAAATATATAAAAAGAGTTATAATTAAAAAAGGGGCGACTTTTAAAAGTTTATATACAAAAGAACTATTATTCTACCTTTAAAAACCCTAATTTCACCTCGATATACGCAAATGGAGTCCAATTCGGAAAGGAAAGAAGGAAGATTTCCTAAAAATTATAATATGTGTGTCTATGCGCTAATTGAAATCAAAGGGTCACTTGGGGAAAGGAATTTCTCATATCTATCGATCTTACTCAAAAGAATAATTATGTTAGTACTGAATGTGCTAACCAATTAGTGATCCCTTAATCAAATATAATTGAAACAAATTCATTTCACGCAAATGACAAACAATACGACATAGAGAATTTACACCTAAGTATTGGGGAGTATTCCTTTCTCTTGCAATTTACCGTTAAAACCTTATTTTGCAACAATAGTGATATAGTTCTGGGTTCGCTCTGGATGGAATCACTAGGGTCATTCATCCTTAATACAAAAAGGAAGTTTTTGACATTCTCCTACAAAAAAAAGAAAATAACGCTGCAGAACATTAACTTGAAGCCAAATTTAGTGACGCCTGGAGACATACAAGAAATTTCAAAGGTAATTTCTCAAGAAGGTAAAAAGGTGATACAAAATATGCAAAAGGAAATTGACAAAATCACCACTAACAAGAATAAAGAAGTTGCTCGCCTCAAGGACCACAACGACAAATTACTAACGCAAATTAAGAAGCTGAAGAAAGACAAGAAGTCATTAGAAAACAAAGTGCAACAACTTGTCGAAAAGGAATTGTCGAAATCTTCAAATGTAGAAGTTCAAATTGAAGAAAAAACGAACAATGATACAGTAAATGTCACAACTCAAGAAGAAGACAAGCAAGTTGTAGAAAATACAAACTTAGAAGTTGCAGTTCTGGCAATGAACATTTCAAGCGAAAGTTATGTAACTAGCTCAATAACATCATCGCCAAAAGAAAATCAAAACATTTCCACACAACTAAGAAGGGAAAGTCAAACCAAAACAGTTCCCTATCGACATCCAAATCACGGGAGCAGACAACTCGATCGAGATTTGTATTCAGATCAGAAACAACAAGTTGATGTTCCAAAGAATACTAATATCAGTGCAATCCGCTCCAATGATAATTCAGCACAAGTTTCAAGTCGCTGCAAGAGTCCACAGAAGATTGATTTAGGATGGTCCGATCCATTCTCAGTGTGACAGTTTTGTTTGTCACTTAGAGGATCCTATCGACTTGTATTGACAAGGATGACTGCCCCGAGACGAGAAAACGTCCGTAGCAGGAAAAGAAATCGAGGCCTTTCATCAAAAAGCTTTGAGGAAAAAGCTTTTTGAGGAGGAAGGCAATTTAATGAATAAAATAATGTAAATAATGATTAATTAGTTAATTAGTAATTAGGCTAAAAGAGAATGTCTGATAAGACATGACCTTTTGTGAAGAGGCACCTGTCTAGGCATATAAGCAGGCCTCATTTGTAATTTTCAATCATCTCATATCGTTCATCATACTTTCTAATATATAATATTTGTATCCTCAATGGATATTTTCATATTCCAAGTCATCTGGAATATTTAACTGAGAAGGAACTTTGTTCGCTTCAACAGGACAGTACTCAGTTATCTTCATATTATTCTCAACTATATCCGCACTCCTTTAACTGTAACTGATTAGATGTAAGTCTGCACTTCTTTAACAAAATTTGATCCGCAATTTTCTTTAAGATATCCACAACTCAAAGTTGAATCCGCTATTCTGTGTATTGCCAAATAGGCCGCAAATCCTGTGCATATATAGTGTTTAGTCTACCCTTTTTAGGCCGACCCTACAACCAATATGTAGGCCGACTTCTCCACTGCATGAAGGCCGACATGAAGAGCATAACTTCAAGCGTTCATAAGGACTTTCTTCACTGTATGTGGAGCTTGTCTTCCATCGTTGTTTTCCATTTTTCCACAAGGTCTTGGAGCATGTAATTCTAGACTAGATCCTTCATGTTTGTGACACTTAATTCTATTTATACTTAGAAGACAAAAACCTAATAGACATCAAGAAGAAGTCTATCTACATAATAAAATCTTGCTCATGAAACCCATGATGCAAGTATAACAAAATATATTTTATTATCTTTGTCTTCTTCTTTACATAGGTGGATAATTACATAGTCAACATGAAGACCGACCTAGTTACACTTTTCAATAGAGGCGAGTAACTTCTTCATTTTTGTCAGCGGTGATTTTGTCAACTTCCTTTTGCATATTTTGTGTCACTTTTTTACTTTCTTGAGAAATTACTTTTGAGATATCTTGTATGTTTTCTGGTGTTACTAAATTTGGTTTCAATGTGACATCTTGTAGTGTTATTTTTTTCTCTTTGCAGGAGAATATAAAAAACTTATTTTTCGTATTTAGGATAAAAGACCCAAGTGATTCCATCCATGGTGAACCCAGAATTATATCACTATTGTCGCAAAATAAGGTTTTAACAATGAATTGCAATACAAAAATAGTCTTCAATGTTCAGTTGTAAATTGTTTATGTTATATTGTTTATTATTCATTGTATCCATCATTTCACTTATGTTCGTTTAAGGGATCACTAATTGGTTAGCACATTCAGTTCTAACATAATTATTATCTTGAGTAGGATCAATAGAGATTATAATGTCCCTGCCTGCAAGTGATCCTTTGATTTTAAAAGTGCATCAACACACATCATAAAAGTTTTAGGAATTTTTCCATTATAGGTTTCCATTTCACTTTGTTGATAATTTCGTCAATAATACTTTAAGCAAGGTGTCTATATATATAAACAAATTTTGTGATATGATATTGTATTCCGATTTGTATCTATAAATACCTTTGGAATATTTATTTATTTAAATAATCCCTTGCACTTTGTACTTCAAGCTTCTCTTTACTTGTATAAGTAGTTTCTTATTAGTCCTTTTGCAATTTCAAAAATACTCCTTTAAGAATGTTTAGGAGTATAATAATAAAAAAATTCCCTTAAATATTTCTCCTTTAACACTTTTCAAATTTTCTTCCTTCTTTTTAAATACCTTAAATGACTTCCAACAACTTTTAAATATCTTATTACCTTTATGGTATATATATAGTGTTTGATTTTATATTTAAACTAAATGACGGACCTTATATAACTTTTATAATTTTTTCGTTGACCATATATATAACAAGCGTGGCTATTTCAACAGTCACACTAGTTCACAATGAAAACTTTTCGAAATAATTTCAGCACATTCCGAACGAGAGCTTGCTAATTCCCTATTGATGAGTTATTGTGGTTGATATTATATGACAACGAATGGGGATTGATCAGGTCTTAATTTCAGCAAAAGGATTCATTAGGGTGACAGTGAGGAAGTTTGCAGTCGGCAGATGTGGCCCGCAATGATGGCATGTGTTCGAGGTTGGGGCACCGGTGGCAGCAGCGTGAATGGCAGAGGATGATGGCGACGTAGGACGGCTCCGGTAGCGGCGACAGCTATACTCTGGTTGTGGTTGGGTTCAGTTGTTGCAGGTCGAATAAGTCGTGTGGATGGGCACTGTGGGTGGAACAACGTGGCGATAAGCTGTTGCAAACCAAAAAGCTATGTGGATGGCCACTTGTGGGGGAAACAATGCAGCTCCAAGTGGCAACAATGGTCGGGTGGCAGTGGTGGGTAGATGGGAGAAAAACGTGTGGCGATGATTAAGTCAAGTGGCGGTGTGATAGGGGTGAGGTGAAACACTTGGGCAGAGGCAGCGGACCGAAGGTGCGTGCAGCAACAGCTGGTCGATAGCTAGTTCGCTGGTGATGGTCGGCGATGGCCATGCTTCCCTGCGTGTGATGACTAACAGTATTAGTCGCTCGTCATGTAAGTTTGTGCGCCATTTTTGTTTTTGTTTTTTTGAATTAATTAGTTTTTTTTTTTGGTAGTATAAATATATATTGCTTTTCCTATAGTTTTTTTTTACCTTTTTTATTCTTTTATTTTGTATATATATATTCAATTTTTTTTTAAATATATATACTCTTTGTTTATATATGGAGAAGCTCCAACTTTTGTAGCGAAACGCTTGAATCACGACGGCCACAAGGTTGACGAAAATTTGATGGCCAAAGACTATATGACACTGGCTTTGTGCATCGATTGAGCAGCCAGAGGATCGAACAACTTTGACATAATGTTATGAACAAAGTTTGTATACTCAGAGGAATGTTCTAATAGCAGTGTAACAAACAAAGTTCGTAACCTGCAATAATCTTCAGAATACTTCAAAGACAAAGACATCCATTGTAGGACAAGTAATTGTATATTCAATATTATACAAAAGAAATTGATGAGATGATTACAAATGTGGGTGAGGACCTGCTTATATACCCTAGGCAAGTACCTCTTCACAAACGGTCATGTCCTTAGGGACATACCAATTACTAGTTAATTCACCATTATTTATTATTATTATTGTTTATATTATTTGTATTATTTTATATATATTTTATTCATAACAACCTGATGTAATTCATAGTGAGACTTGGTAGTCTGGATTCTTATGTGTAAAGTGGTTATGGGTGAAGGAAAATAACATGGTAATATATATACGTGTGTGTGTGTGTGTGTGTTTCCGGGAAACGTGGGTTCGCGGACAGGGACGGGGACAAGTACGTCACTTTTTGAAAGAGGGTGCGTGGGTTCGTCGGGGGTATATATATATATGAATTTGTATATTTTCCACATCATTGAACATTCAACATTCACATTGAAATTCCAAAATTTCTAGTTCGATGTCAAGTGCAAATTGGAGTTTACATATTAATAAGAATCATGATATATGTCCATTGTCATACTACATTCAAAAATTTCCTTAAGGCATCTCCAAACATGAACTAGGAAATTTCAAAATAGTGAACAATGGCTTCCTCAAGCCATGTCATCAGCATCCATGTCATCAACATCACTTAGATCTTCAGTCAGCATGCTCTCCAGTTACATAGCTACAATAGTAATGACATTCGGCCTACACAATGAATCTGCAATTGCCATCTCTAGGTCGAAACTGCAGAAAGAGAAGTAAAAAGGCTGACCTTGAAAAGAATTACAACAAAATCAGTAAAAAAAATTCCACGCATGCATTGTCGAGGTTCGACACAACCAATCTGACAAAAGAACCCAAATTTTGGTTGCGAAGAACCCAGTGCTTACTCGGAGAACCCATTTCTTTTAGGTGCATTTTAGAAGAACCCCTATCTGAACTCGATATTTGGGGACGAGAACCTTGGACGGGTTCGTGAACCTGTGCAATATATATATATATATAAGCATGAGCAGTTATATAATATTAACTACTAAAGAAAATTTAATTATCGCGAGTATTAGAACCCAAACGGAATGAAAGTAGACAGATCAATAAATTGCTGCATGCTCTTACAAAAGTTGTCTGAACCAATAATCATGTTTTATTTGATATGTCATTTTGGTTTCTTGATTATATTTACCTGGTGTAATTCGTAGTTGTTAAATCTCCTAATACCAACCCAGTTTTTTTTTCTCACAACTATTATTTATTCCCATAAATAATAATTTATGATCCAAATAAATTTTGACTTGTTGAAGAATAATATCACCAATATTTTAACTTCTAGAAATTTATATGCAGCGAAGAAAAATCAAAGAGAGATCAATCACACATTACAACAGATAAACACCCACAACAATTCTCCTTCACTAATTTATCTCGAAAAAATCAAGGTTTCATCCCACAAATAAATTACAAGGAAATATACATTGACTAGAACCTATAACTCGGCCACATTAGAAGAATTCGGCACTAGGAATTTTGGCCCACTAGAAATTAGCCTCTGTAGAAATTTGGTCTAGAGAATTTTGGCCCACCTCTCACCAACAGCTTGGCCCTGCATCTTCCCCTCGAACAACCTCTACACTTTAGGAAATTCGAGCATGGAAAATCAGCCTCTCCAATAATTTGACCTCCTTGCTTCAGCAATTCTGCCCTGCAATCTTTAGCAATTCAACCTCCCGGAAATGCTCTCAAATCAACCTGCACTCTTCCTCCTCTGGCTAAGGTCTAGTTGAGCCTCTCACTCTAGTAAAAAATGCTTTCTCCAATCATGTCTTTACCTCTGCCTTAAGCTTATTTTATAATCTTCATCAAGCCCAAATCCCTAACCCTACTCTCCCTTCTAGAAGATCTAGGAGATCAACAGTTGAGATGATTTCTAACGCACTTAAATAATTTCATTATTTAGCCTTAGAAATTGACTTAATAGTCCAGAATAATTGACTTTAATTATTGTACTTTTCCTAAGTAAGACTAAGGAAGAAGTCACGAATCACTTACTCCATCAAGCAAGCACCTAAAGAGGCAATTAACCATCTCCTGCATGCTAAGAGACCATGCCTATGCAGAAGACCTTGCGAAGCTACCACAAGCTTCAACACTCCCTCCTAGCAAGGAAGGGATTCTCCACTACCCCCAGCTTGTCTCTGTACTTCAAAAACTCCCCTTTCACTAAAGGCTTAGTGAGAATATATGCCACCTGCTCCTCTATGGAAATGTACTCTAGTCTCATAGTACGTCTCTGGACTCTATCTCTGATGAAGTAATATCTTATCTCAATATGCTTGGACCCATCATGAAACACAGGATTCTCAAAGAGCTTAATGCAACTCTGGTTGTCACGATGAATCATTGTTAGCCCCATCTCCAGACTGAATAATTCTACAAGCAACTTGTGAAGCCATACTATATCACAACTCGCCATACTCGCTACCATGTACTTTGCCTCTGTTGAACTAAGTGCCACAAATTGTTGCTTCTTGTTGTACCACGAGGTCACGGCTGATCCCAAGCTAAAACTTTGCCTCTATTGAACTAAGTGCTACTGGTTGTTGCTTCTTGTTGCACCACGAGATCATGGTTGATCCCAAGCTAAAACAACATCCAAACATGGATATTTTGTCCACAACACTCCTTGCCCAGTTAGAATTTGCGTACCCCTATAACTCCACTCCACCAACTCCAACATATTTGAGCCCAAAGTCCATTGTACCTCACAGGTATCTCAACACATACTTCGCTGCCACCTAATCAACTTGTCTCGACTCCACAATGAACTGGTTGAGTGTGTTCACAGCAAAATAGATATCCAACCTAGTGTTTACCAAATACATCAAGGAATCTATTTGTTGCCTATACAATGTTGGATCCACCCAACTCACCATTAGAAGCACTCATCTTCTTCAAGTTAGCGATCATCGGTGTAGACCTAGGCCTACAATCCTCCATCCTAAACCTCCTCAAGATCTCAACTAGATACTTGACGTGCCCAAGGATAATATCTCTCGATTGTTGCCACACCTCTAATCCCAAAATGTAATGCATCAAGTCGATGTCCTTCATCTTGAACTCTGAAGCAAGATCCTCCTTACATATCCCTATGAGCTTCTTTGATCCCATTAACATAAAGGGCCAAGATGAGCGGCTCAACCACAATAAGTACATAGTACAAGTTAGAGTTTGCTTCGCTCTTGGTGAAGCGCAAACCAAGAATATATCCATCAATTCTAGCATACCAAGCACGCAGAGCTTACTTCAACCCATAATGGGCCTTCTTCAATCTGCACTCATGAGACTCTCTCCCATGCACCTAAAGACCCCGAGACTACACAATATACACCGCCTCAATCACCCAATTGAGAAAAGCAGTCTTCACATCCATATGACGTATCCTTGACCTCATCTCTGAAGCAATGGACATGACTGCTCTAATGGATGCATATCTAGCGACAAGTGTGAAGGCCTCCTTGTAGTCCACTCCCTCCTATTGGGAGAATTCTCTCGCCACAAACATCGCTTTGTACTTCTCAACATTGCCATTACTTGCATGTTTGATCTTGTTGATCCATCGAGAAGTGACCATTGATTTTCCTTCAAGCCAGCAATTTGTCCCACACATCATTCCTCCATCATGGCATCCCTCCAGACCTGCTCATCTCCAACTTCCTCAAAAGTAGAAGGGTCAAACTCATTAATCTACTCATCAAGGCCATGTAACTAGAAAATCTCGTTGTTGGTCTACTCTGCCTGAAAATGTTGCTAGGAACCTCTACATGCTCCTCAACATCCCTCAAGGTCTAATCGGCCCATCTTGTCCTCTTCTTGGAAGTGTTTGAAGGAACATCTCGCTCCTCTTCCAAATCCACATAGGTTGTGCCCCTACTGATGATGTTGTTGGTCCATACTCACACTTTAGGAGCCTCTTGCTCCTGATCCTCTACCCCTGGTACAATTGTATCATGAGACCCCCTAAAAGTCCTTCCCTCCTCAAATTTGACATCCAAACTAACAATAACTCTCCTCTATCCTGGAATGTAGATGTAGTAGGCCTTTGAGACCTTACTGTAGCCACAAATATGCCACTTTCTAATAATGGCTCCAGCTTAGTCTTTTTCACTGTAGGAAGGTGGACATAAACTGGATGCGTAGATGACTTACCTCTGGCTTCACTCCTGTGAACATCTCCTCATATTCATATCCTCCAACACTCTGTGAGGATTCCTACTTTGTAGATACACAGTTGTATTGCAGGCCTCCACCCACAAAAACATAGACAATTCCTGGTCATAAACCATTGCTCTTGCTACCTCCATTTGTTGAAAATTAACAGCTCAGGGAAATAAAATAAAATTTCTGACAATTTTGGAGTGACTTTTTAAAATTAGAAAGTCATGTCTAGCATCTCAAGCATGAATTTCCAAAAATAGTAAATCACCTTGCATCAATTGAAAATCAAGTATAGATGTTGGAAAATCACTTAACTTCCATTAGCCAATCTTAATAGTTCAATTTTAACTTAATCATTAATATTATCATTACCTTTATTATTATCCTTATGATGCTCTGACATTTATTGTTAAAAGGCAATTCAAGTCACCTTACCTTCATCGCTTAATCTCTTTGTACCTCTATGTCTCACAAAGCACATTGTAACTCTCTCTCTCTCTCTCTCTCTCTCTTAATGGATACGTTTCACTCTCATTAAAGTCGGTTGAGATTTGTAGCTTGGGAGGTAATCCAAGCCCTAGGGTTCAAGGTTTGGAGGAAGGAGCACCACAAATATGCCTTGTGGGCTTAGAACCCAAGCTCGGGGTTTTGTACCCAAAGGTGTGGAACCAAAACCATGAGGAAATTTGATGACTTGGCACATGGAGATGAAAGAGGACCCTAAAAGGAGCTAGGGGCAACTTCAAGCACCATGAGATACCTTGAATAAATGGAGAAATTATTTTTTATGTATTTTTGTTGGGCTAGAGGCACTAAAAGTCAAGTCATCCTACTTAGATTAGTGTCCTCAAGGCATGCGTTGGAGCCCAAGTGAATTTGTATAAATAAAAGTGACGTTGGAGCTCATTTCTCACATCCAAAGTGCATCAATACATAGTAGCACATTATATGAGGTAGTCACAGCAAGAAAGAGGACAAGAACGTGACGTTTTGGGACTATCTGAGGTTTATTTGACATCGATTGCAGGTCTGAGGTATGCAAGAGGCTAGCCGCATGGGTTAAGTATCATTTTGGGCTTCTTTACGTGTTATTTAGTGTGGCATATTTCTCTATTGTGAGGGCAGCAGGGTTTTATAGCATCGCTGGGAGGTCGAGCCCTGTTTGGGCAGCCTTAAAGGAGGTCGTGACCCCTATTTTAGAGAGCAGAAAACCCAGACTAAATCAAGGGGGGATGCCGCGGTTGTAGGAAGACTTTAGGAGCACTTGGAGAGGGCTAACAAGCAGTTGTTAGAAGCCCTACCCAGTGAGTACAAGTTACAGTAGTCTACACCAACCAAGAAGGTATGTTGATGATGTGTTGTTTTGATGCTAGTGGATGAGTAGTCTAGTTTAGACAGATTGGCATTGGGCATCCTGTGGTTGTTGGAGGGAAACAAGTGGGTGCTCAATGTAGCCCTCGATTAGTTGCTAAGAAGGACATTGACAACAGGAAGGAAGGGTGAAGTCCTGTAAGCTCAGGACTGATTCTTGAAGGACAAAGGTTAGTTAAGTGAGAAGTTGGATCAACCCTAGTTCATTGAAGAGAAGGACATCTTGCAGTGATAGGTGGAAGCCCTCCAACCCAAAATTTGTCTTCATTGGAGCAGTGCAAGAAGACATTAGAGGGAAGAAGTCCCAAAGGAGCTGAGGAGCAGGAGTGAGCAGTTGAGAGTTGTTCACAAACAAATTTGTAAACAACTCAATAGGAGTCTCGAGGTGTTGATGCGTTGATGGACTAACGATCAACTAGAGAGCAGATTGAAGAGTTATGTTCAATGACCTAAAGGAGTTGGTACATTAATAAACGCAGGAGCTGCAGATTGGGAGCACAAGAACCCGCAGTTGTGTTTAAGGTAGGATCGAGGAGTTGTGATGGTGTGCAACATCATTTAGACGATCAATGTATCTTGTTATTGTATTCTTGTACTAATGGATGTTTCAGGGCCATTATCCCTGGTACAGGAGCCCTAGACAATTGTATTATCAGTTTCTTAATATAACGAAGTTGGATTTTGTAAAACGTTGTCTATATCTATGCACTAGTAGATTTATTGTTGTATATTGTTCCATTGTGCAAAGTAGTTTGTGTTAGAAAATGTAAAGTGGCACTAATTATAACTTATTTTCGTTAACCTTGATACTTGCTTGAGATTCTTTAGTTATCTTCTTTATGTTTTGTAGTTATATCTTTTCATAAACAATATCAAGAAACAACAACAACAAAAGAGGACACAGATATAGGCTCTAAGCTATGGCAAAACGCCTCCAAAGGGAAAACCCGAAAACTCTACTCTTCTTAGAATCTGCTTCAAATGATATACAAAGACCCAATCCCTAGACCAAGTCCTTCTCCCAGTACCAAGTCAACCCTTCCTCAAGTCCTTTGATTCTGCAACAACCAGCTTCAATACTGGAACTTCGACCTGCCAACTTCCATATTGCTACTTCACCTGCAACTTCGACCCTGCAATTTCTATCTTGCATCTTATGTGGAAACCCTAATACAACCTCCTCTTGAGACCTTCCAAGAGCAAGACAACTCTTCCTAAGGTCAATGAGGTCTAGACTGAGTTTCCTTCCTCCCAACTACAAGATGTTGCACCTCGTACGACTGCAACTCGGTCCTACAACTTCGGCCTCTTCCTGCAGCCCAAAAACCCTAGATTTTTGCACATGTGAGAGAGAGAGCCCAAAAACCAAGAAAATTCATCCTCCTTTCTCCTTGTCCTTCGCTTTCTTTTCCAAAATTTCCAGCTACAGATCAAACTCTTTCCTTGATAAATCGAACATGTGAGTAACTGTGTCTCCAAATGAAGTCGAACTACTCTTTATATAGCCTTCTCAAGGGGTTGAATTCCCTCCTTTAGGCAGACTTGAGGATCCCAAGGCCGACTTGTACTCCTTGAGATTCCAAGACTTTCTAGACTCGAAAATAATTCTTTTTACAATTACAAATTGCCTAGAAGGGTCTTATAAACATGATGTTGACTCCTTTAACTCATGACAATAAATCCTAAGACCTAACAAACCCTAGAAGCACAAAGAACATGATTTTACCTAAAAGACCATCAATAATGAGCATGAAACCCATGCTTTAATAATAATAAGTTTTCTTTTCTTTTTCTTGTTTGTGACATTGGATACATATTGAAATGAGTGCAACAATTATGAAGATCGAAACAAGTTACATTTCTCAACAATCCCTCTTAACTAGGGAGGTATTCATAATTGTACTAGTACAACATCATATCTCAAACTAAAGAGTTCATAAGAAGAGTCGGATTAATAAGCCATACTTTAAGCATCATCATTATGACCAGCACTATCCCTGAGACCTAACTGAACAAGCTCTTCTTTATTCAAGAGCATTATTCTAGGAGGCTTTATGTTTGATACTGCACTACCTCTCTATGGTACATACCCCATCTGAATGTCCACAGGTTATGTCCTTTTAGGACTATTCTTATCTTAGATCTCCATACCTAAGTCCTCAAAGAATATCAGTCACTCTTCTCTTGGATTCCTGTCCCATCCTCAAAGAGTGTCAGTACCTTTCCTTTCTTGGATGTTATATCCTCAAGGAAACCAAAGATACTTATCTAATCCTCCGTCATTCTCTCTCCATCACCTAAAGAAGAGAATGGACATGTGATGTCAAATATCACTCGCTCTCAAACTAGAGAATACATCACTATTCTCCTTTAATCTTGAGAATAGATCCCAGCTCCTATTCAAGGAGACTCCTTTTACTCCCTCTCAAAACCAATGGATATTCTAGGCTTCCTTGCAATAACGGAAGCTAACACCCCAAGCCTTATAGCTTGTCTTCATCAGAGTATCAGCTACTGGTTCTCCATAGCTACATCGCTCCCTCTTTCCTTCGCATCTCTTTCATTTGAGCCTGTTTCTTTTCGAGGTATCATGGAACCATCTCCACTCTTCATTTTGCAAAAGGATCCAAGTCATCTTTCTTGCTCATCACTTGTATCTTCGACATGAAAGCATTGTATTTGAGCCTTCCCAATGATCATAGTTTCCTCATGAAAGTGATCTCCTTTGACCTTCAGGTTATCTTCTCGCACAAATACCCTTTCAATTCCAAGATGGACTCATCTTGACTTCATAGTTGGCAGGCACTAGATATTGAGCTTTCATCACAATTCTTCATCCATACAGTTGAACATGCCTCGACTGACATCATGCATTCCCGCAACATCCTTTTCCCAGTAGCAAAATAATATGTTAACTAGATAACCAAACCATAAATGAAATAGACTTACCTCGCCATGGTGACCTTCTCGTACCATCAACATCCTCATCGAGCATCTCTACTTGAATTTTCCTTCTTGCATCGGAGTGCCCAAGGATCTAACTTGATTACCAAGTTACAGCTTTTTCTTTCGAAGATTATACTAGATGTTAATCAATATCAAATACATATTCTAGAAAAAGTCCTAATCTTTTATACATTCTTAAGTAAGTCAAGTTCTATTTTTTTCTAGCATCATCAATACTTAAGCATGTCTTTCTAAGCAATTTTATTTCACAAGATTCTCATACAAATGAATTTCATCCAAAGTTTTCTTTACAACATGCATTTCTATGCTTTCATCCAATCATCTAGCTATCCATATATCTCACAAAAGGTTTGTATCTTGACCCAATGCAATCCTTCATCCCTTTTACGAGAATGTTTCCACATTACATAAAATACATATTACTCCTGTCACGATGCTCTTCCAAAGGACTTTCGAAGACAATGGTCCTTCTCGGATCATAATGATCCATTTAAGCAAGATGGCAACCCCTAACATAATGCTAGATAATATCTAGATGAACATTATGCAAAATGGTCTAACATTATATCCTAGATGATCTCTACTAAGCAACTTAATCATGTAAATTTCAAACATGCTACCATCATATGCTTCAATCCAATGATGCTTGTGCAAAACATATCATCTAAAAAAAGAACATTCATAAAGAACCTAGAAGAGAGTGAACCTTCCTTTTCGCAGTAAAAATCCTTCACTTCTTCCTTCATTGCCTTCTTCTCAAGTTCTCCCACGGCTTCGGCTACATGAGCTTCCCTCCTATCCTTTCTCTTATTGTTCTATTGATTTGGACAGACCCTCTTGTAATGTCCAAACTCATGGCACTTGCAGCAATGAATCTTGGACATATCTTTCTTCTTGGACTTGCCAAACTTCACCTTCTACATCTTCTTGACTCGGGCTAGAAAGGCTTGAGTTTGCTCATCAGATCCAATGTCATCCTTGACCTTGACCCTTGACTCTTCTAGAATGCATTGTGCCCACAACTCATAAAAGAGAGTTGAATCTTTCTTGGAGTAGATACTTGTTGTGAACTTGCTCCATTCTGGTGCCAATGCATTTAGAACACATATGGTTACTTTTGAATCAGTAATTGGTTCCTCTCCATGCAAATGGTCTCTTGACTGATGGACTCTCATGAGGATGGATGCCATATCCTCATCCTTCGATTTCTTTATTCTATATAGCTTGTTCCGCAAAGACACATTTTAACATGTTGTACTTACAAAGAACAAATTTACTAGCTTGTCATACATTGCCTTGGAAGTCCTAAAATTTGCCACAAAAGGAACAAGAGAACCCTTGATTGCTTCGATTATGATCCTTTGTGCCCTTACTTCCCCTTACTTTGTTAGGTTCAGTAATTTTCGCAGTGACATATTCCATCACTTCTTGTTTTGTCAGTATCAAGTCAATCCCCTTCTTCCATGCCAGATAGTTTAATGCCCCAATGAGCTTATTGCGCTCCTTGCAGAAAGAACTTACATGACTTGAAGATTAAGCCATTATGAAATAGTATAATACTTACTTGAATACCAAGATTCCTTTTGATGATGTCTCCAACCTTCTTGATGCCTTCAAGATCCTTGAGGAGACTTTCTTGAAAGACGTTCCCTATGATTCTTCTACCAACAACTTCCAAGATTGATGCCTTCTATAACACATATGGTTACTTCTGAATCAGTAATTGGTTCCTGAAGTCCTTGCAAATGGTCTCTTGACTGAGAGACTCTCATGAGGAAGGATGTCATATCCTCATCCTTCGATTTCTTCATTCTATATAGCTTGTTCCGCAAAGACATATTTTAACATGTTGTACTTACAAAGTACAAATTTACTAGCTTGTCATAAATTGCTTTGGAAGTCCTAAATTTTTTCACAAAAGGAACAAGAGAATCCTTGATTGCTTCTATTATGATCCTTTGTGCCCTTACTTCCCCTTTCTTGTACTTTGCTAGTTCTTGTGTCCTTCCTTTGTTCGGTTCAATAATTTTCCCAGTGACATATTCCATCACTTCTTGTTTTGTCAGCATCAAGTCAATCCTCTTCTTCCATGCTGTGGAAATTCTAAAATCTTTACACTTTATGCAGAAATTTTTACTGTTAATCTGGTTATGCTCCTCCTACTTGGATAAGTTATTAACTGAATAATATTCAAGTTAAAATCGAAGCAAAACACATAACAGATGTCCACCAATTCAGATCTAGAACAAGTTCATGCACACATAGACAAAGTGACATAGTTATTTCTGGACAAATAGTCCCTAGAAAAACCTAATGCGGGAAAACCGGTCTTCTAGATGCCGGAGGGTTTTATTATTAAGAATTTTCTGAATACAACAAGCCTGGGTTCCAGATTTGGAAAACCCGACAGAGAAATAATAGATCTACGGCTCACTAGCTGATCTAGGGCCAAAATAGTGACTGATCCACACCCTCAATAGGGATTTACAGAACTCAGCCAAAATTAGGGCCTAGAAACCCTAGCACTGCCCCTGAAGCCTTTGTGTCAGCCTCTGAAGCCCCTCTGACCCTCAGTGCTGCTCCGGAAAGGGCTGTGTTACCCCAGACTGGGTGACGCAGTCCTTACGCTGCCCCTTAGGGTCTCTGCGTAACCCTTGAGGGTTTCCTGCAGAAAATCACGCTGTCCTTGAGGGACTGCACAGCACTTGCGTAGCACAATTGTTGCCCTTCCTGCTGCTGCTCTCCTGCTTCTCTGTGCTGCCTCTCTGAGCTGATCTCTGCCTCTTGCAGATTCTAGACCCCGGGATCAGATCATCCCCTTGGCCTAAATTCCCCTCTCTGCAGCTGAAACACTTCTGAGAATTCTTAGCAAAACCGCCCTAGAATCTCAGCTTAGCTTCAATGCTCTGCCTCTGTGTGTCTTTACAAATGACCCCAATCCTTTCCTTTATACTTTTCTCGTTGGGAAACCAACTACCATGATCAGATCTTGAATCAATGGCTAAGATTAAAAGAAAGCTTGATCTGTGTGACTTAAGACAATTTCATCACATGTTTAATTAAATTCACTTTAATTATTTAAGTTCCCTAAGTTTTAACTTAGGAAATACATTAAAATAATTAATTAATTTAATATCTCCTAAACCAAATGAAATTTCCCAAATCAATTTATGGGTCTTGTAGATCAAGTGTGCTCTAGTCCCTCCACAAACTTTGGGAGCTAGAGCACAATTGATGCTACCCCAAATACACAAAATCTCAACACATGCGAGATAGTTTAATGCCCCAATGAGCTTATTGCACTCCTTGCAGAAAGAACTTACATGACTTGAAGATTAAGCCATTATGAAATAGTATAATACTTACTTGAATACCAAGATTCCTTTTGATGATGTCTCCAATCTTCTTGATGCCTTCAAGATCCTTGAGGAGACTTTCTTGAAAGATGTTCCCTAGGATTCTTCCACCAAAAGCTTCCAAGATTGATGCCTTCCAAATAGACTTCTTATGAGATCAATGTCCTTCATGTGAGATGTATTCTTGACCTTCTTTCAATGTAGAAACCCTTCCTTCTTGATCAGAGGTTTTCCTTCCTCGTCCTCCTTCTTGAGATCCTTACTTGAGAGTTTCCTTTCTCCCTTCCCCTTGACAGGTAACTTCTTCTAGTGTCCTTCTAGTTACCTTCCTTGCTCACCTCAGCATTGATACCATGTTAGAAAAGACAAGCAACTTCTTCTAGTGTCCTTCTAGTTACCTTCCTTGCTCACCTTAGCACTGATACCATGTTAGAAAATGTAAAGTGGTAGCGATTATAACTTATTTTCTTTAACCTTGATACTTTCTTGTGAATCTTTAGTTATCTTCTTTATGCTCTGTAATTACAACTTCTCATCAAATAATATCAAGAAACAACAACAACAAAAGAGGACACAGTTATAGGCTCTCAACCAAGGCAAATCCCCTCCAAGGGGAAAACCCGGAAACTCTTCTCTTCTTAAATTATGCTTCAAACGAGATAAAAAGACCCAATCCCTAGACCAAGTCCTTCTCCCATTACCATGTCAGCCCTTCCTCAAGTCCTCCTTTGATTGTGCAACAACCAGCTTCAATACTACAACCTCGACTTGCCAGCTTCAATACTGCTAGTCCACCTACGACTTCGACCCTACAATTTCGGTCTTGCAACTTCAGTGGAAACCCTAATACAACCTCCTCTTGAGACCTTCCAAGAGCAAGACAGCTCTTCCTAAGGTCAACGAGGTCTAGACTGAGTTTCCTTCCTCCCAGCTAGAAGGTGTTGCACCTCATCCTACTGCAACTCGGTCCTGCAACTTCAACCTCTTCTTGTAGCCCAGAAACCCTAGATTTTTGCACATGTGAGAGAGATAGAGCCCAAAAACGAAGAAACTTCGTTCTCCTTCTTTCTCCTTGTCCTTAAGTCTATTTTCCCAACTTCCCAGCTACAGATCGAACTATTTCCTTGATAGATCAAACTTGTGAGTGAGTGTGTCTCCAAATGAAGTCGAACTGCTCTTTATATAGTAGCTTCAAAGGGTCAAATTCCCTCCCTTAGGCCGACTTGAGGATCCGAGGGCCAACTTGTACTCTTAGAGATTCCAAGACTTCTAGAGTCGAAAATAATTCTTTTTACAATTACAAATTGCCTGGAAGTGTCTTATAAACATGATGTTTACTCCCTTTGACTCATGACAAGAAATCCTAAGACCTAACAAACCTTAGAAGCACGAAGAACATGCTTTTACCTAAAAGACCATCAATAATGAGCATGAAACCCATGTGTTAATAATAATAAATTTTATGTTCTTTTTCTTGTTTGTTACAGAGGATACATATTAAAATGAGTACAACAATTATGAAGACTGAAACCAGTTACATTTCTCAATAGTTTGTTGTGATACTTGGATCGGTAGCATCAATGATTGTAAGATTCTAACCTAGACTCCAGTATCGTGGAAAAACAACATGGTATCAGAGCTACTTTGAAGGGCCGGTGAATCAGAGTGTGCACAGTGAAGTGCATCTTGGGGAGTTGGTCACATTGTTGTTGAAGGGGTCACAACAATGTCGAAGTTGCGTGTTGGTCTCTAGTATGAGTACATGTTGGAAGGGTTGTCAAACTATAGTCCATGGAAGAAAAGGATCAACTTGGTTCTAATGGTGAATGGGATCTAGGACGTTGCCAAGACAGCAATCAAGAAGCCAACAAACCCTAAAGAGTTGGAAGTGTATGAAGAGTTGGATACGAAGGCGACATTGATCATCCTAGATGGTGTCAAGGATTCCTTAATAGCTTATTTGTCCAGGAAGAACACTGCCCATGAGATGTGGGAGGCTCTTCAAAATCTGTTCCAAAATAAGAACAAGAACCGAGAATTGGTATTACACAACAACTTGAAGGCCACCAAGATGATACAAGGTGAGGGGGTGACTTCGTATCTGACGAGGTTTTCTCAGGCTCGAGATGAGCTTGCCACCATTGGTGAGACTGTTTCAGATTCTGAGATGGTGATGATTTCCTTGAAGAGGTTTACTCTAGAATGGAATGGTTCATCAAGGGGATCGTTGCCAAGGACACGCTGCCAAACTGGAATAGGTTGTGGGATGACTTCATTCAGGAAGAGTTGCGAGACGAGAATCTTCATCCAAACAAGAAGGCTTCTCATGATGACATGGCACTTGCTGCAAAAATGAAGGACAAGCAAAAGAAGGACTTGAGTAAGATCAAGTGTTTCAACTGCGGAGAGTTTGGTCATTATTCGATGAATTGTCCAAGGAAGAAGCAGGGAGATGATAAGAAGGGGAAGCAGGTTGCAGGTGTTGCTTCTTCTACCGAGATTGATGACCTCTCTAGGAGATTGGAGAGTGAGGATTTTGCATTGATCCCTCATTTCTCACAGGGTACCAAGAAGGTTTCTCATGATGACGTGGCACTTGCTGCAAAAATGAAGGACAAGCAAAAGAAGGACTTGAGTAAGATCAAGTGTTTCAACTGCGGAGAGTTTGGTCATTATTCGACGAATTGTCCAAGGAAGAAGTAGGGAGATGATAAGAAGGGGAAGCAGGTTGCAGGTGTCGCTTCTTCTACCGAGATTGATGACCTCTCTAGGAGATTGGAGAGTGAGGATTTTGCATTGATCCCTCATTTCTCACAGGGTACCATCGACGAGGTTGCATGGTATGTGGACAGTGGAGCGTCGAAGCATATGACAGATTTGCAGGATGTATTCGAGACTCTAGCTAAGTGGACTCGAAGTTGTACATGGTGTTACGTGACAAGAATCAGAAAGCGATCAAGGGATCAGGTGTCATGCAATTCAGGATGGAGTCAGGTCAGGTGATGGGAGTTCAGGATGTACTATTTGTACCAGGACTCACATATAACATGATGTTTGTCACAACGATCGAAGCAGAAGTGGTTTGAGCCTTGAGGTGTTGTTCCAGGGTGGGGAGGCAAGACTCAGGCCCAGAGGCTCTAGATCCGCAGGTGTTGTGATTTGAGTTAGAGAGCATGGTCTATATAGGCTAACGGGCAAGCCTATAGCTCATGAGAAGAAGAAGGAAGAGAAGGTCTAGGTTCAAGACGTTTAAAGGGAGCCTAATTCTAGAGAGAGTTTGCAGGTCTAGAGGAAGCAGCCCAAGATGAGCGGGTGGTCCGAGGAGAGTAAGGGTATTGTTGCCACAAAATCTAGCAGGGGTCCAAGGAGGGGTACCTAAGGGCAACTACTAGACCCAATGACAACAATGGGACGAAGACCCACTGTCACCTTAGTCAGTGTTCCCTACTCTTTACGGACTTTCACTGATGGTAGGAACCCCAATATGAGGGAAATCACTTGAATAATAGGATCAACGAGAAGGTATGATGTGATTTCCAAGGCCCATTCAAAGGAGAGACTTAGATAAGGGTTTCGTTGCTTTAAAAGCAAGATAAACGCTCTCCACGAAAGGCTTAAGAGGAGGCTTAGACCTAGGAGAAGGGGATACCTAATTCAATGGACACACCTAGATCAAGGCTTTTTGAGGGAATGAAGGGATCTCTATAGGGTTTTGTGAAATAGTAATTGTTGTAACATTTCTTGTTTTGATAAGTTAGACATTTTAGAAGAAAAATGGAAAATTAAAAAATGTTAGATTTGGATATGAAAAGATAAAAATCCAAAAAATATTAGGACCCATGTCAAAATAAATTAATCATATCAAAAAATGATAGGATTAGATGCTTTAAAAAAATGAAGACAAAAATATTTGAAAATGCTAGGCATAGATAGAAGCAATAAAAGAAATAAAATTGGTTAGTTTCAAAGAAGAAAAAGAAATAATTTGTGTGCAGCGTGTTAGGATGCCACAATCCAAAAATAATTTGGTTTTGATCATACTGCTTAAACATGATCAAAATATTTAAATTTATGTATTTAGATTAGCAAATAAAGGTTCACCAAATTAGTTTAATCTTGGTTGAACATTAGACTTAGGAAAAATAATTGGCAACTTGTTTAAATGCCCCAAAAAGCATTAATATTAAATTATGTTTTAATCGCTTCATTAATTGATTAATTATTTGTGTAAAAAAGAGCATGTAATGATTTTATCGATGCGACAAAAACCTTTCGTCGTTTTGCATTATCTTCTAAGAAAATCTCAACGGTCGATCTCTTCCCCACCCAGATCAATGGCAGGGAAGGCATTTCGCACCCCCTTTCTCCATTTCTCGTTAACGGCAAAGGGGGGGGGGTCCGGTGCTACCTCCTTTCTCACGGCCCCTCGCAATGTGTCGCTCCCTCATCACTTTGCACCACCCGTCCAGTCTCGAGGCTCTATACCACTTATCGTCGCTTACTCCCTTCGAAATATGCCTTTCCTCCCAACGGTTGTTTGACTTCCCGCCAACATCCATATCCTGACGGCCAATCACCTCATGCCACCTGTAACTATTTTGTTACGTCTGCTCCATTATCATTGCGTTCAACCATGTCGTTACAGCCGCTCCTTAATCGTTATCCGTTGTTATTACTGTCATCCACTTCATTACCATTTATCCATTAAAACTCCACGGCTTGTTCCCCAACAGTTATCCCGCATAAACGATAATCCAAGCGGTTAAAAATAAGCATACACCATTCCTTGCACCACTCTTTCATTTACTCTGTTATTCTGTCAAAATTGCAAGTTTTCAGACCAAGACAGTTCAGTTTATCGTTGCTATCTATCGTCCTGTCAATAGAGTTTTCATAGGCCCATCAATATTTACAGAGACCATCTTCTTCCAATATCAAAATTCATAGAGACTGCTCCCTGCAGCTATTATTTATCAGAGACACTTCTTGTCTTTTCCTTTGTTGAAAGAAATGGCACCAAAAGGAAAGGGACGAAAACCAGTGGCAGGAGAAACTCCAAATGTGTCTGCAACCATAGATCTTGACCATGTCCCATTAGCTGACTAGTTTTTCAAAATTACAAACACAGAATACGAATTCAAGCTCTACGAATTGCATCTCTGGTTCAAACAAAAATATTTAGACAAACAAGATGAAGTCAAACTCTGGGAGACCTTATTGCCCCTGTTTTCCTTTCCTCAAACACATGAATTTCCATATTTAGTCACCTAAAATCAACCTAGATATGATCCCCTTAAAAGAACTGTAGTAGCTCAAATGGAGACATTCTGATTTCTATTACACTTGAGACGATAAACCAGATGCTTCTTATCCCACAGAGTGATTCCCTTAGTCATTTTTCCCAAGCTGCTCTCATGGAGTTATACCACAAATTTCCTTTTCCTCAGAGAGCTCAAATTTTTGAAACCTTTCTTCCAAATGATGCTGAACTCCCGAAAAAGAATCCTCCTTATCCATCCACTATGTTCCCTGAAACAACCAGGCACATTATATCGTTAATTTCCTGTTTGTTAGGCTATCAAAATGACAGAATAGTAGATGAATCAATTTTGGGTTACTTTTCCATTTTCTCTAAAGACAATCAGCCAGCATTCATGTACAATTACAGTCAGTTCCTGGTTGATAATATGCATGAGCAGATGATGAATTTGACTACTCAAGGCATGTTCAAGTACACTTTTGTACTGGTTCATATGTTTCTTTTTCAGCAAGGGGATCTATTACCAATTACATTGCATAAGCAAGGTGATCAAGGTGTTAATCAATCAATCATTCATTGGACTAAATTGGTTAGGTCCATTCTACTGAATTTTCATTTGCAAGTTTCATTGACTCCTCCATTTATCCAATTGCCCAGCTTTTAAGCAAACAGAATGAGCCTAAGATTCGCTCAGAAATCAAAAGGATACCTCATCTAAGTGATCAAGTTAAAACATTAGACTGGTATCTTTACTAGAATTATACAAAGATGAGAGTATATGGCTGTGAATTAGCACTTTACAAGCTGCCCAAATATGTTCCAATGAGACTTTTCTCTCTGGAATATATTAGGCAAATGATTAACATGGATGAGCTGCATTATGTTTCAGGTAAAAGGAAATCTCAGTTTAAGATCAAGACTAAGGTGGGTTCTTTTATATGCAACACTAGGACAACTAGAATTGAAGCAGATGCAATCCTCAAGAGGATGAACTTTCAGCCAAGTTTCACTTGGTCATATGATCCGTTCAACATCGTTTCTAACCTGAGGGTGGAGCTGAAGACAACACCTTACAATCACACTCCTAGGCTAGAGATTGAGAGGTTCATGAACCAAGATCAGTGGGTAGAAAACACACTGCAAGAAGCAGAGGAGCAGATTCTTTCTACCTCCACTCTGCAAACTCCCATTTCTCAAAGCAAGCATGAGAAGAGGCCTACAGAAGAACCATCATCTTTTGCAAACATTGGCAAGGAATTCATCATCCAGCAGAAGAAGCAGAAGACAGATTTCACTATCTCAACTTAGCAAAGTCAAAAAGAGCCAGAGATCATTGAATTGGGTGATGCAGAAGTTAGAGAGTGAGTTATTGACGGCAGACACCTTGGCCCAAGCCAAGGAAAACATCTGGACAAAAATAAGTCAGGCTATGACTGAAGTATGGCCCTCCATACAGATTATTTTTGAACAAGAAGAATTGATCACAAAGTGCAAAACACTCATTGAGCAGGAAAAGGAAGCACTTAAACAAAAAACAGCTGAAGCTTCAGATATGATTAAGGTGCTAAATTCAAAGAGCAGAGCAGAATTAGAACAGATTCATATCACAGATAAAACAGAAACCATTTTAGAAATTAAGAAGGTTCTGCAGATGAAGAATTAGCTAAATTTGTTGGACACTATTGTCTAAATATTTCACATCAAATTCAACCTGCTCAACCAAAGAGGATTGCCAGGATTAGTAGCACCAAATGACAGGTTAATCAGTTTGGAGGAGTACTGCAAGAAGCTTTACACAAATGCAATTAATAAAGCTAAATTTGCAAGGATTAAAGGTCATATGACAGGAAAGGCTTTTCTAGAGGCTTTAGAGTTTTATTTAATAATCAGACATGAAATCAAACATTTGTTTATCAATAAGCCTACATTTGAAAGATACACTGAAGTGGATGAAGTTTTTAGAAGATTACCCGGATGCAGGTGACTAAGGCCCATGGGAGTTAGGAGAGGTGCCACGCACGTTGGCCCACCTAGAGGTTGAGCACGCGTAAGGGGCATGCAGGAGGTGACGTGGGAGCAGGCATGACAGAGGAGGACAGTTTAAGCGAGGGAAGGATGGTGATAGCGATTAGTGAAATGCAGCACCAAAAAACGGAGGCGGAGGAAATGGGAACACAAGATCCTGAGGGAGGGAGGTACCATCTCCGTCCCAGTCCGCTCGAGTGTGGAGTTACTGGTGTAGGGAAGAAGGCAAAGCAGAGTGGGGGGTTCAAGACGAGTTTATAAGGATGCGAAGGGGAGAGGTAGAATCGTCTTAGCCTGGCGCAGCAGGGTGAACGAGCAGAAAGGGGAAGGGATCTCAAGAGCGACGCAAGCGGTAGCGGTAGTGGTCTGTCGACGCTCCATCCTGGAGGGGATAATGGCGGGTCGCCTAACTCAGGCTCGTCGTTGGGTGGAGCGCGAAGTAGGTAGACGCAGAGGAGAGGCGTCCAGAGGCGGAGAAGGGGGGCGGCACGAGGGCAGAAGGCTAGATTTAGAGGCTTTGTTCTTTGCCGAGAAAGACAACGAGGATGCTTCCGACATGTCCAAAATGGAGGCGGACCTGGTCAAGTCCCTGCAGCAGGAGTATGGGGAGAGGGTCGAGGTGCAACCGGTCTGGGTGACATGGAACATCCTGGGCCGTCTGATACGCGAGAGGAGGAGAAATGGCCAAGCTGTGGGAGAGAACCTCCGCAGCATCAGGGAAGGGCTAGATAAAAGTATCAGTAAGCTGCAGGACACCTTGATGATTGCAAGGTATCTGGACATTCTACGACCTAACTGTGCGCCCACTTCGGATGATACCGGGGACAGAGAAGAGGAGGACGTCGTGACAATGCAAGAGTCGAACAACCTGGGAGGGGAGAACCAGGACCGAGACTGATCAGTGCCCTTATTTTTGTTATGATAAGCTACTGGTGGGCTTTTAGCCATGTAGTGTACATAGTTCGAAGTCTTAGCAGGTTTAGTTGGTTACAAGTTGGAGTTCTGGCTCTTCTACCTATTTTAGGGGTCATTAGACTTGATATTCCTCCAGTTTCCCGGGATTGGCGAAGACGTTCTGATAATTTTGGACACAAGGTTTGATTTCTGGCTTGCTAGCGGATCTATGGCTGTAAATATTTAACCAATTAATAGAAGGAGATCCATACTAGCCGATAAAAAAAAAGGTTTTCAGAAGATTGATTAATCTAGATATACCAAGTCAAGAAAGATGGGATCACTTATGTGAAACTATTGAGTAAATTTCATCTCCAACAGCATGCCAACAAAGCAGCACATTTTGGGGCCACATCATCAACAGCTTCCTTGAAGACAATGACAGCTCAACTCAGCAATTTTTGTATTCCTATATTTTGATACTATTTTTGTAATATGTTTAGATGCTTCTAATGGATAGAATTTAGTATAAATAACTCTCCATTCGAGTTATTAAGGGTTGCACCCTTAGATGAGCACTTGTAAAGCAAAATTGTATGAGCTTTTTATCATTGATGATTAATAAAAGGATTCTGGATTTGTTTCAAACAGTTTGTCTTCTTGTAAGTTTTTCTAGTATACATTTCATTATGTTTTCTACATATATTTAAGTTCTATGAAGATAAGTAGGTAAGAGAAAACTGAGTTTCAATCTATCTTAAATCCTCTGAAGTTATAATCTATTTTAGAGATTGATTTATTAGACTATCAGTCTGTATAATTCCCTCTACATCAATTAATTGTCAATAATCTTCATAAGGTTATACATATTTTGTTAAGTTGTAAACATTGTTTGTTAGCCTTTCTTACTTGTGATAAACTAAGGATTCTATTTGAACGTTTAGCCTATCATACTTTCTTACAGTTTCTGCCTTCACATATGCAAAATCAAATCACTGTTTTGGAGAAAAGAACGGCCCTTCTCTTCAATACTATCAAAGTTTAAAACATCTGCTAGTTATTTTCTCAATACATTGGTCATCCAAAAACTCATTTTAAAACAACAAAATATTTTAGATGCTCTGGCATAATTAATTAACCTATAATTATCTCAGAGGACAATATCAGATTGACGTTGTTGCCGGGGATACTAAATTTGATCCATTTTCCCTGGGACAACGATATAGCTATTCTTTTAAGGGTGAATAAAGGACTAGTAAGGTTAAAATCTTTCACCTGGCGACTTCACAAAACCAAAAACTGGCTCCTTTAAGACACATCGAGTCTCACTCTGATTCTGAAATTGTTTTACCTTTGTCAGATCCAAAGAGACTGGTAAGACAAGCCTCTTTAAGAAGAAGACTTCAAACTCCTTCTTCTATACAACCTCAACCAGAGGATACTTCAGTCCCTAATCCTTTTAGATCTGGACCAATTCCTTTAAATTCAAAAGATCTACAACCTAGGGTTCATGAATTGATCTCTAAAGGAATTGATTTCCAATCTGCTATTTTAGTTCATTCATTAGAATCATATCAAATACCTGAAGGACCTTCTGAATCTCCCAAATCAGAACAGGAATTGCATTTGCACTTACCTGAATTCAAACCTACTGATTTCAATTCTCCAACATCTTATTCTTTTCCATCTACTTTTGCTCAACCAGAAGATCTTTTCTCCTTATATTCAAATCCTTTCTTTGAACCTAAAGAAGGAGAAACAAAGGTTCAGAAATTGATCATTCAAACACCTTCAAAATCTTTAAGAAGATCTTTAACTTTACTTCTTCATCCACCCTCTTTTACCCCTCCATCTTCACCTCCATCCTCAACTTCTACCTCATCATCTTCTACTTCTACCACTACTGATTCCTCTTCATCTTAATCACAAGGTATGGTTGCTTTTACACCTATTGTTCAAGCAAGATATGCTAATTTACAACTTCCAAACATACTAAACAATTTTCCTGATGGATACTTGAAACACCTTCCAAGGTTTAATGGGGACACTGGTTTATCTGTTGAAGATCATTTAGTAGCATTCTTAGACTTTGCTGACAATATGAATATCGAATATGAGAATGTATATATGAGATTGTTTGTTCAATACTTAGAAGGAAATGATAGGATCTGGTTTAGGCAATTGAGGGCAAATTCTATTCGAAGTTGGGATGAATTAACCACTATATTTAAGAATAATGAGGGGTTAAAAAGGATCTTGTCTATTTTCTAACATAATTTGAAGAACTTAAAAGAAACTATGGTGAACCAGTGGTTGATTTCATAAAAAGATTTAATAACCTCTATCAATTAATTCTTGTTGATTGTAAACCACCAGTACCAGTGATGCAAGAGCATCCGGATTTAGCTAACAATGTGATTGTGTGTTCACTTGTTGTGGCTAACAAGAGGAGGAAAAATTGATTATTAATATTTTATTAAGCTTTAATTGTGAGAAGTTAGTTTGTTTCGATTCCTAAATTAAATAGGAATAAAAATGGCAAATTGGTTCTCCCTGCGAGGAGATAAAGTCAAGTAGATTAGATCATTAAGATAGGATAGAATTAGGTTGTTAGAGTGGTTCAGTGGTGAGCTAATAAAAAGCAAGAGAACCGCTTTCGGGTATATATAAGCATGAATAGGAGAGTGTGAACAAGGTGAGAGGTGTGGAATAGGTGTGAGTAAGGTGTGAACAAAGAGAGTGAACAGAGCGAAAAAGCAATGTAATAATCCAGCCAAGGCATCTCCTTTCTGATAGTCTGAAGCCCGTCCGACAAGGGCAAGACTCTGTGTATTTTCATTACTGTTAATTCCAAGTATGTTTGTATTTTTATTCAGCTGTCTGTTTTAACCTGTCGCATTTTATTTCTCTGTTGGAGTATGGATATCACATCGCGCATAGCAGGGTTTCCATGTAATATGTTTATGTGAAATTATAGATTCGAGTCAAGCTTGTGAAGTTGTGATATAGACTTTCACAACGATTTTGGCATTGATCGCATATCGCATCCAGAGAAGGGTCGATTGGACGTGCGAGCAGCGAAGATATAGTGAGGACCGTTAGATCTAGGCATAGATCAACGGTGGAGATTAAATAGCAGTCCCAGTGGAATATCACTACATCGCTATTGGCGACTTTTATGTTTATTGCTAAGTTATCGCAAGTTATATGTTTTAAGTTGCGATGCGATAAGGATTGGAGGTTGCAATGCAATGCGATCGCATATCACATTAAGACGAGGATTTATTTGCGACGGTGCAATTTTGCAATAACCTTATAATTGCGATCACATTCATGCGCAAAGGAATCTAATTAAGTTGTGTGGGCCCATAAACCACAGGTCCGTGTGAATTGTGAAAATTTGCAATCTTGCTGCATCTTTTGGTATCAAAGCAGAAACTGGGTTTTGTTCTCAAGGATTTTAGCAAATATGACACCTAGGAGAGGAGTTGGCATATGGCGGGGAAGACCTATAGCTAATGCAGTTTTGCTAGAAGAGATTTGACACCTTCGTACAAGTATGGAGACAATGAAGACTGCTCAGAGGAGAGCACCTGAAGAAGGGAATGTCAGCGCAGCAGAGGAATCTTCTAAGGAAGAAGAAGAGGAAGAAAGTGAAGCAGCTAAAATTTTCAAGATATTGGCAAAGGCTAGTAGAAGACTAAAGGTGGAAATACCTTTGTATTATGGGAACCTTAATGTGGATGAGTTGATGGACTAGATCAGTTCGTTAGACAAGTATTTCGACTATGAGGAGGCCGATGATAAAAAGAAGGTGAAATTTGCAGCTACCAGATTGAAGGACCATGCAACCATGCGGTGAGATGAGCTACAATTATCTAGAGAGAGAAAGGGAAAGCCCAAGATCAAGCAGTGGGATAAAATGGTGAGTAAATTGAAAGGTAAATTCCTGCCAAAAGATTATCAGTTAAATCTTTTCAGAAAATTACAAAACTTGAGGCAGAAAGGAATGACTATCAAAGAGTACACGGAGGAGTTTTACAAGCTGAGCATTAGAGCAGGACATGTTGAAGATGATATGGAGAAAGTAGCTAGATACATAAATGATTTAAGGTATGACATACAGGATGAAATCAGTTTGTTGAGTCTGAAGACAATTAAGGATGCCTACCAAGCAGCTTTGAAGGCAGAGGAGAAAATGTTGAGGAAACAAAGTCAGAAGAATAGAGGTAAAAGTCCAGCAAGAGGAAGAGGAACTTTCAGATCAAGATTCCAGCACTCTCAGAATGAAGCAGGAGGTGCGAGTAGTAGACCGCCGCAGAGAGGAGACTTTGGTAGAGGGAGATTTGCACCCAGAGGTAGAGGCCGAGGAAGAGAAATTCAGTGTTACACACGTGGAAAATGGGGACACGAATCATGGGACTGTCCTCATAACAAACCAGCAAATCAGAGGAATGTGAATGTAGCTGAGGCAAAAGAATAAAATCCTTAAGTCACGGGAAAAGAAGAGCTATCTGAGGCAAGAGAGTATTTATTGCTAAAAAGAGTACTGCTTAAGGCAGAGAAGGAAGCAAATGAGCCAGCGCAAAGGAAGAGCTTATTCAGGACTGTGTGCAAATCAAAGAAAAACACTACAAAGTTGTGATTGACAGTGGAAGCACTAATAATCTTGTTTCCACAAAGATGGTTGAGAAATTGGGGTTGATTAAGATGGTACACCCTACTCCCTGCAAAGTGTCGTGGCTACATAAGGGACATCAGATTTTAGTGACAAAACAGTGCAAAGTAGAGATACAGATCGGTACATATAAGGATGTCATATTGTGTGATGTGATGCCAATGGACGTGTGCCATGTAATTCTGGGAAGGCCTTGGCAATTTGACAGAAAAGCCATTCATGATGGCAGAAGGAATACCTATACCATAGAGAAGGATGGAAAGAAGCAGACATTGCTACCTTTGAAAGATGAAGTAGACAAAGGAGCAGCTGGGAATAATGTTATACTGATTAGTGGAAAGGAATTGTTGCAAGAAGTCAAGAAGGAGAAATAAATGCATTTTGTTGTTGTGGGTAAACCCAAGGTAATTTTGACTTATACTTATTTAGACAATCTACCTGTGGAAATTAAAAATATGTTGAATGATTATGCTGACATGATTGTTGATGAATTACCAAGTGAATTGCCACCAATCAGAAATATCAGTCATCACATAGATTCAATACCTGGTGTAAGTTTACCAAACAAAACAGCATATAGAATGACCTCTCGGGAGAATGAAGAAGTTGGAAGACAGGTACAGGAGTTGTTAGATAAAGGACTGATCAAAGAAAGCCTTAGCCCATGTGCAGTACCATCCGTGCTTAGTCCAAAGAAAGGAGGTGAGTGGCGCATGTGTACTAATTCCAAAGCCATAAACAAGATCACTATCAAGTATAGACTTCCATTGCCATGCATAGATGATTTGATGGATTGTTTAAGTCAGTAAAAGTATTTTACTAAAATAGATCTGAAGAGTCGATACCATCAAATAAGGATTAGAGAGGGAGATGAATGGAAGACTGCATTTAAGACCAACAGTGGGTTGTATGAGTGGTTAGTGATGCCTTTTGGGCTCACTAATGCACCAAGTACATTTATGAGACTAATGAATGAGGTCTTGAAAGAGTAAGCAGGAAAATTTGTGATCATCTATCTTGATGACATTCTGATCTTCAGTCGAAGTAAGGAAGAGCATTTGGAGCATGTCAAGCTGGTGTTAAATACTTTGCAAATGGAGAAGTTTCTTATAAATTTGAAGAAGTGTAGTATTATGAAGAAGGAGCTCATTTACTTGGGATTTATAGTCTCAAAAGAAGGCTTAAAGATGGACCCAGAAAAGATCCAGGTAATACTGGATTGGCCAACTTCGAGAAGTGTATTTGAGGTAAGGAGTTTTCATGGTCTTGCAAGTTTTTACAGAAAGTTTATAAGAGGTTTTAGTCAGATCTGTGCACCAATAATTGAAACAATAAAGGAGAGCACCCAGCCATTTAAATGGACAGAAGTAGTAGATCAGAACTTCAAGTTGTTGAAAAAGAAGATCATTGAAAGACCTGTTTTGGCCCTGCCGAATTTTGATAAATATTCCAAGTTGAGACTGATGCTAGTGGGATAGCAATTGGAGTTGTCTTGAGTCAAGAGCAAAGACCGATAGCTTATTTCAGTGAAAAGTTAAAAGAGGCTAAGAGGAAGTATTCATCCTATGATAAGGAGTTCGATGCTATTGTGCAGGCTTTGAAGAAATGGAGGCATTATTTGTTGCCCAAAGAAGTTGTGTTGTATTCTAATAACCATGCACTGCAGTTCATAAATAATCAGTCAAAGTTGAACCAAACGCATGCTAAGTGGGTGGAGTTTTTGTAGAGTTTTACCTTTGTAATCAAACACACAAGTGGTAAGTCAAACAAAGTTGTTGATGCTTTGAGCAGAGTAAATTTGGTTATGCAGGAATTGAAGATTGGCATTTTGGGGTTTGAAGAGATGATTGATATGTATAAGGAAGACACAGATTTTAAAGAAATATATGCAATTGTTAAAAATCATGTGATTCATAATAGAAGCCAGTGGTTGGCCTACTTGATTCAAGGAGGATTGTTGTTCAAGAACAATACACTGTGTATTCTTAAGTGCTCCATGAGGAAAAATCTGATTAAGAAAAAACACAGTGGAGGACTGTCCGGAAACTTTGGACAAGATAAAACATTTGCTCAAGTGCGTGCTTTTTATTATTGCCCAAAAATGCAAGCTGATATCAAAAAGTTTGTTGAGAAGTGCAGAATTTGCTAACATGCTAAAGGAAGAAGCCAAAACACTGGGTTATATCAACCATTGCCAATACCCAATAGACCTTGGGATGCTGTCAGCATGGATTTGTTTTGGGTTTGCCAAAGACTCAAAAAGGACATGATTCTATCTATGTTGTCATAAATAGGTTTTCTAAAATGGCTCATTTTATTGCTTGTAAGAAAACTAATGATGTAACTCACATTGCTAATTTGTTTTTCTCTGAAATTATAAGATTACATGGACTACATGTGAGTATTGTTTCAGACAGGGATACAAAGTTCGTAGGACACTTTTGGAGGACTCTATGAAGAAATCGAGGTACAAAACTCAGTTTCAGTTCAGCGTATCATCCTCAGATGGATGGGCAAAATGAAGTGGTGAACAGGAGCTTGGGAAACATATTAAAGAGTTTGGTTTACAAAAATCCAAAGAAATGGGTGGAGTGTAAAAACTCTGGTAAACTTGAATAAGTATATATATTATTGATAAAAGATGAGATATGAGAGATGATTACAATGGGGAATCACCGAGGCTTTAAATATAGCCTCATGGTGTCCCTTGGTGAAGAGGCATGATCAAAGATCATGCCCTTTCACTTAATAAAACCTAAGATAACTATATCTAACTAATAATTAATAAAATATACATAACATTGCCCCTCTCTTAAAGATGCTTTGTCCTCAAAGCATACATAACGATGGACAATGTTGACGAATGCCTGGGTTTCTTGAGCGGTGGGCTCTTGCTTCCCACATTTTAAAAAGATCGTGAAGCATCTTCTCGAGCTCCATATGTTGGTGATGTGGATAGCGAAAAGATTTGATATTGACAGGGTCAGGTCCTTTCTTGACTTCTATTGGATGTTCATGTTCCTTATTAGGAGGTATTTTTATTGGCAGGTCTTGGAAGACTTTTTCATGTTTCCTAACTATTCCTTGTTCTTCTGGTGATTTTTCGTGATTTCTCTTTATATTTAGAGGTAAGTTACCAACAATTATCGTTCGATGCAACTTCTCCTCATCATCAAACGCTTCCTTCTTAACAACCATATCTGCGTGAACATCGAAGGCCTCAACAGCTTCTGGCACTGTATCAGTGGCTTCGAATGTGTTTATCTCTTCACATTTTTCTTTCAATTCTGGGGATGAAACATTTTGCTGTTTATAAGAAACTGTATTTTCATGTATTCTTTCATTTTCAACGACTATGTCTGTTGTTGCATCTGTGATAACAGTCACGTTAAATGCTTTATAAGTGGATTGAGTTGCATTTTCTTCTCTTGGTTTCTCAGCTCTATAACTTTCATGGTTGATTTCAGAGTCTCTACTTCTAGGTGGTTCAACACTATAGCCTTCATGTGAGCTGATTTCCAATTCAAGCTCATTTAATTGCTCTTTTTCAAACATGTTATATTCATGATGATGATCTGAATTAGCTGAATTTTTTAGTTGATTATGTTCGACATTTGGGAATATTGGAAGTTGTGTCTGACTTAACTTATCTATCTTATCATTTAGCTTATTGAAGAGTTCTGTCATCTTGTTCATTGCTTCACTCTGCTTTTCTGTGGCCTCGTGATGATTTAGCCACATTTGTCTTTCTATTCGATTTGTCGTATCATGAACCTTTTTGATGTCGTTGGAATGCCCTGCAACTGTTCCTTCAAGATCGACTAATCTTTTTCCGAATTCTTCGGAATTATTGTTGATCTGTTTCTCAAGATCTACCAATTTCTTCTGGAATTCAGCCATCGACATCGATGAAGACATTGAGCGTGTATGAGGTGGGGAATATTTTTCTGCCAGTTTCTCTCCTTTCTTTAAAATTAATTAATTATTTTATTATTATTATTTTTTCTTTAACTATATATATATATATATAATTTTAAATTAAAAATTATATAATATATATAATTTAATTATATAATTATTAAATGAGAATTATATAATATATAAATGAATTATATAATTATAATATATATATATATATATATCAATTGAACTATATATTATATATTTTATATAATTAAAAAAATCGTTTTTTTTTTAAATGTGCCCGTTCCGTTTGAAAAGACACATTGTTTCTTATAATTAAAACAAATCGATTTTTTTTAACATAACGATGCTCAGAAGTCACACCTGTTTCATGATTTTTTTTTTTTTAAAACGTAAGTCACACCTGTTTCACGATTTTTTTTGGGCGAAGTGTGCAGAAAACGGCAGAATTGTGGGGACGGATGTCGAACAGTGTGTGAGGGACGGCGGAAGGGTAGGGCAGGCGGAAGAGCAAATGGCTGCGGGTAAGGGAAATGACGTGCCGGGTTGTACAGTCGGAGAGGTGTATGGGAGTGAGTCGAGCTGCGGAGCAGTGAGTGGGAGGGCACGCAAGGTGAGTGCAGGCGAAGATTCAATGATTGCGATTTGATCGATATACTGTGCAAACCTCAGATTTGTGTCACAAGCAGAACTTGCAAACGTAGGACAGAACCTGTGAGTATTGTTTGGACCCACAAATCTCGCACTTTTTCAGACTGTTGTCGTCTTCAATTGCAGAATTTAAAATTCTGAAATCGCTGCTGAACAGTTCGGAAAGCAATTCTGCACTTGTTTAAAAAAAATTCTGAAATTTCCTTCGAAATTGTTTAAAAATGATCACACAGATCCAGAAGAGCGATCGCTCCGATACCAATGGAGTGTAAAAACTCTGGTAAACTTGAATAAGTATATATATTATTGATAAAAGATGAGATATGAGAGATGATTACAATGGGGAATCACCGAGGCTTTAAATATAGCCTCATGGTGTCCCTTGGTGAAGAGGCATGATCTTTGATCATGCCCTTTCACTTAATAAAACCTAAGATAACTATATCTAACTAATAATTAATAAAATATACATAACAATGGGACTTAGCACTTGCTCAAGCTGAATTTGCCTATAATGATACTCCTAACCGAAGTACCAGAATGAGTCTGTTTCAGATTGTTTTTGGGATGCATCCAAGAGGTGTGTATGAACTTAGAGATTTGGGTAAACAAGAGACAAGGAGTGCAAAGGCTGAAGAATTTGTAGAACAGATACATAAGTTGCAGGAAGATGTCAAGCAAAGATTACAGAAAAACACCCAAAAGTATAAACAAAGGATTGATATGGAGAGGATTGAAAGGGAGTTTCAAGTAGATGATTTAGTCATGGTTTATCTGAGGAAGGAAAGGTTTTCAGTCAGGACCTATAACAAACTGAAAGTGAAAAAGATAGGGCCATGTAGAATTTGGATGAAGTTTTCCTCAAATGCATATGAGATTGAGTTACCAAAAGGAGTTGGGATATCACCCATCTTTAATGTTGCAGATTTGTACCCATACAAAGAAACAAAGGAAGAACTACAAGAAGAACCTATAGAAGAGGAGGACCAGACTCTGAATTGGAAGGAACAAATGCCAAAGACAGTAAAAAAAGAAGTGGAAGCCATTCTGGAGAAAAGAACAACAAAAAAAACCAGAGGACAGACCTATTATCAATATCTAGTCAAATGGAAGGGACAACCAGCGGAAGATGCTAGTTGGGTGACAGCAACAGAGTTATAGAAGTTTAACGCTGATCCTAAAACATTGATGGATCAATCTTTTCTTCCCCGGGAGTCTGATGCAGGTGCATTCGGATTTAGCCAACAATGTGATTGCGTGTTCACATGTTGTGGCTAACAAGAGGTGGAAAATTTGATTATTAATATTTTATTAAGCTTTAATTGTGAGAAGTTAGTTTGTTTCGATTCCTAAATTAAATAGGAATTAAAATGGCAAATTGGTTCTCCCTGTGAGGAGATCAAGTCAAATAGATTAGATCATTAAGACAGGATAGAATTGGGTTGTTAGAGTGGTTCAGCGGAGAGCTAATAAAAGACAAGAGAACCACTTTCGGGTATATATGTGTGAATAGGAGAGTGTGAACAAGGTGAGTGTGGAATAGGTGTGAGTGAGGTTTGAACAGAGAGAGTGAACAGAGCGGAGAAGCAATGTAATAATCCAACCATCAAGGGCAAGACTCTGTGTATTTTCAATACTGTTAATTCCAAGTATGTTTGTATTTTTATTCGGCTGTCTATTTTAATAGAAATTCTTTCGGTAATAATCACATGCAAGAGAACGAGGTCGACGCGTTTCGAACCAACCAGTGTGGTTCATTTTAACTTGTCGCTTTTTATTTCTCTGTTGGAGTATGGATATCGCATCGCGCACAGTGGGGTTTCCATGTAAAATGTTTATGTGAAATTATAGATTCGAATCAAGCTTGCGAAATTGCGATATAGACTTTCGCAACGATTTTGGCATTGATCGCATATCGCATCCGGAGAAGAGTCGATTGGACGTGCGAGCAGCGAAGATATAGTGAGGACCGTTAGATCTGGGCATAGATCAACGGTGGAGATTAAATCACAGTCCCAATGGAATATCGCTACATCGCTATCGGCGATTTTTATGTTTATTGCTAAGTTATCGCAAATTATATGTTTTAAGTTGCGATGCGATAAGGATTGGAGGTTGCGATGCAATGCGATCACATATCACATTAAGACGAGGATATATTTGCGACGGTGCGATTTTGCGATAACCTTATAATTGTGATCACAGTCGTGCACAAAGGAATCTAATTAAGTTGTGTGGGCCCATAAACCACAGGTCCGCGCATATTGTGAAAATTTGCAGTCTTGCTGCATTAAGCAGCAGCAAACGTTAGGTTTTCCAAAGCTTTTGAAGATGACTTTGCAGTCATGCTTAGGGAAAGAACATCTCATACTTTAGAAGACATGCAAACCAATGCCATTGAAGTTGAAGCTAATATATCTGTTTCAGCTAAACTTAAAGCCAAAGCTGAAAAGGCTTAGAGGAAAATGAAAGCTAACCAAGAGGCTTATTCTTCTTCCAAGTCTAAAAACGAAGATCAAAAGATAGATGAGAGAACTTCATTACTTAGGAACCCTTCTAATAGGATTTCTAAAATTGAAACTCAACCAAGAACAGTTCAGCAAACTATTGCTAGACCTCAAACTCAAACTCAAACTCAATTTAAGAAAGCTCCTCAGCTTCAAATTCTTCAAAGGCCCGGTAATGATCAACAAATTCCACCTCCTCTGTTGATTGATGATCAACAGCTTGATGACAGTACCTTTATGATCAATGAAGATATCAATAATATTGACAATACATCTGTTCAAAATGTCATTGTTCCTCTTCCTTAAAAACAACCTTCTTAAGAGGACCAAGAAAATTCTCAAGTGTCTAAATATCAAGCCTTCTCTGAATTCTTAATCGTTGAACTGAATAGAAGGTATGATTTAAGACCAAGGGCAGGCCCTGGAAGGCCTCCTAAAAATCTTGTTATTATTGAACCTCAAATAAAATATGTTGAAACCTAAACAACTACAATTCAACCATTAAATCAACCAATTGATACTACTTCTATTGATAAAATTGTTTTAACTACTTTCAATGTTGAAAGGGAATTAGAGAGAGTAAAGATTCCCATTACATTATCAGAACTTTCAAAGAACCATGGATACAAAAATCAAGTGACAAAATGGATTCAAAATTCAAGTGTGGATGTTGAAGGGGATGTAATTAGCCTACAAGATGAAAAACCCTCAGTTGTATTTGGTCCAAGCTCAGACATGATAGATGAAACAGTGCCACCTTTCAATGTTATTTTGAAAGCACATGATTCTTTATTAAATAACTACATGTTAGATTTTGGATCCTCTCACAATCTTATGTCGAAGGTTATTATGGATCAACTTAATTTGGAAATTACTCGATCTTACCATGACCTATATACCTTTGATTCCAAAAGGGTACCATGTCTCGGACTCATAAAAGACTTAGTGGTAACTTTAACCCAAATACCTGTAAAAAGTGTAATTTTGGACATTGTGGTCACTGATATCCCTCCTAAGTTTGGAATGCTTTTATCGAGGTCTTCTTGTGCCAAACTAGGAGGAAGCCTTCAAATGGACATGTCTTTTGCCACCATTCCTATATGTGGGGGTGAAAACCTTAGGTTATATAGGGAGGTTAGATTCATTCATACTGTTTGCAAAGCAAATCAAGCTAGAAACCATCCTATATATGTAGTTGACCAAGATTTTGGTTGTTTTCAACTATCTTCAAATAATATGCAAAATTCTAAACTTAAAATTGAAGATGTGGTAGAAAACCCAAAAACTATCAAAACTGATATTTGGAAACTATATTTTGATGGATCTTGTTCAAAAGAAGGCACTGGAGCTAGTGTTGTTCTAATTTCACCAGTAAAAGAAAACATAACTCAATCCTGCAAACTTGTATTTGATGTTACCAATAATGTAGCAGAGTATGAAGCCTTTCTTTTAGGATTGGAGTTAGCTAGAAGTCTCAAAGTGCAGAATCTAAGTGTTTTTAGTGACTTTGAACTCATAGTCATACAAGTTAGGAATCTTTGCCAAACAAAGCATCCTAGACTTAGAACTTACAGAAATGAGGTTTGGGATTTAGTGGAAAACTTCTTTCATGCATTTAATATTACAGTTATCCCTAGAAATGAAAATATTCATGCAGACTCCCTAGTTGTTTCAGCTAGTTTATTCAAAATTCCAGATCAAATGCAATTGCAATATCAAATTCAAGTCAAATATAGGCCTTCTATTCCTAACAATCTTAAATACTGGCAAATATTTGAAGACGATGAACAGTTGAAATCCTTTCTACAGGTTATTGATGAATTCTCTGTTTTTCAAATTGAAGAAGATCTGTCAAATATAAATGAACTCAATAAAGAAAATCAAACTTCTAATTTAAATTCAAAAATTGCTGACCAGAATATCATTCAGTTGTCCAACAACTTTATTCCCAAAGGTCTAGTCCCTCTAGAAAAATTATTTGACCAAAATGATGTTCCCAAGAATCCACTATCAAATTCACCTAAAGAGAATATTGAATAATCTAATATTGGAACACCTGAAGAAATCAAGAACATTAAAATCTTTGCATCTCTACCTCAAGAAGTAAAAACTGAATATTTGAATCTTCTTTAAAACTTACAAAGATGTTTTCTCTTGGTCTTATGCTGAATTAAAAACCTATGATACAACCCTCATTAAGCATAAAATTCCTTTAAAGCCTGAAGCAAAACCCTATAAGCAAAAATTAAGGGGAATCAATCCCCTACCATAGAGAAAGAACTTAAGAAGTTGCTTGACGCTCACATCATAGTTCCATTGAGATATTCAGATTAGGTAGCTAATTTAGTTCCTATTAGAAAAAAGAATGGGGAAATCAGACTCTAAGTAGATTTCGGGAACTTAAACAAGTCATCCTTAAAGTTCAACTATCCATTACCCAAAATGGATCAGTTGCTTCAAAAAGTTTCAGGTGCAAATAGACTTTCAATGCTTGATGGTTTCTCTGGATACAACCAGATAATGGCGAGCCTAAAGGACAAAGAGAAGACTGCCTTCACCACTCTTTGGGGTACATTTATGTATGCCAGAATACCCTTTGGATTAACAAATGCTGGAGCAACATTTCATAGAGCTATGGATTTAGCTTTTGTGGGTAAGACAAACAAATTTGTGTTATATATCTTGATGACCTTACCGTGTTTTCTAACTTAGATCAAAAACATTTAAAACACTTGATGAAAGTTTTTGACAGGTGTAGAAAATTCACTCAATCCCAAGAAGTCTTTGTTTGTTATCAGAGAAGGGAAATTGCTCGACCACATCATTTCTAAGGAGGGAGTGGTAATTGATCCCAAAATAGTTTCATCTATCCAAGCACTTTCATTTCCAAGGAACAAAAAGGAGATCCAAGCTTTTCTTGGAAAGATTAACTTCCTAAAGAGATTCATTCCTAACTATGCTGAAATAGTTAAGGATATCACTGATATGTTGAAAAAGAATCATAAAGTTAAGTGGACAATACCAGCTAGATATGCTTTTGATCGGATTAAAAAGGCCATTTCTGAAGCCCCAACTTTAGCCAGCCCTAATTATTCTTAGCCCTTTAGCATATTTTCCTTTGCCTCTGAAACCGCTTTAATTGTTGTCCTTTCGCAAAAGAATGAAGATAGAGATGACCAACCTATTGCCTTTTTCAGTAAAGTCATGAGAGACACAGAACTTAAGTATGACAGTATTGAAAAACAGGTTATTCCTTAGTCCAAGCTTTAAAATCTTTCAAAATTTATGTCCTTCACTCAACCATTACCGCTTATGTTCCAACCAGTGTTGTTAAAACTGTATTAACCCAACTTGACACTGATGGGAGAAGAGGAAGATGGATTACCCAAAAACTTGAATTTGATCTTAGTATCAAAACTACAAAATTGGTAAAAGGTCAAGGTTTGGGGATTTGTTACCAATTACATTGCATAAGCAAGATGATCAAGGTGTTAACCAATCAGTCATCCAATGGACTCAATTGGTTAGGTCCATTTCTACTGAATTTTCATTTGCAAATTTCATTGACTCCTTCATTCATCTAGTTGCGCAGCTTTTAAGGAGTCAAAATGAGCCTAGGATCGGCTCGGAAATCAAAAGGATAGTTCATCCAAGTGATAAAGTTAAAACAAGAGACTGGTATCTTTACTAGAATTATACAGAGGTCAGAGTATATGGCTGTGAATTGGCACCTTGCAAGCTGCCAAAATATGTTCTAATGAGACTTTTCTCTCTGGAATATATTAGGAAAATGATTAACATGGATGAGCTGCATTTTGTTTCAGGTAAACGGAAATCTCAATTTAAGATCAAGACTAAGGTGGGCTCCTTTTATATGCAACACCAGGACAACTGGAATTGAAGTAGATGCAATCCTCAAGATGATGAACTTTCAGCCAAGTTTCACTTGGTCATATGATCCATTCAGCATCATTTCTAACTTGAGGGTGGAGTTGAAGACAACACTTTACAATCACACTCCTAGCCAGAGTTGAAGTTCATGAACCAAGATCAGTGGGCAGAAAACACATTACAAGAAGTAGAGGAACAGATTCTATCTACCTCCACTCTACAAACTCCCATTTCTCAAAGCAAGCATGAGAAGAGGCCTAGAGAAGAACCGTCATCTTCTGCAAACATTGCCAAGGAATTCATCATACAGCAGAAGAAGCAGAAGACAGATTTCACTATCTCAACTGAGCAAAGTCAAAAAGAGCCAGAGATGATTGATTTGGGTGATGCAGAGGTCTCTACAGCAATAGAGGGAAATGTTCCTAATACTCCATCCTCATCTTTAGCTTTACAAGAGCCCACGGAGATTATTCAGTCAGTAGGAACCAGTGAATAGGGTGATCAAAATATTTTCTCTAAATTCTTAGAGATTAAGCAGAAGAATGAAGCCCTAAAGGCCAATGTCTACAGTCAATTTTGGAAACAGACTTCTACTTCACAGCATAGGTTGTTAACAGCTTTTGACAGTGAAAAGCGAAGGATGCAGATGGCTTTCCTATATGCCCGAGTCTCTTTTCCCAAAGCCCCTTCTGATTACAAGAAGACCATCTTCTCTTTTGATGCAAATCAGATTCATCCCATTGACCAAATGGACATGCACAAACAGTCAGGGGAAATGATTTTCTCTACCATGACTAACACCGCCATGGCATTGTCAAAATTAAGAACAACTCTTTCAAATGTACAGTCACAGTTGAAGATTGAGAAACTTTCCTCTTTTGCCAAAGATAATAAGCTAAAATCATTAGAAGATATAGTGATCAAGATTGGGTATGATCCTAAGGATGTCAAAGTTGTAGAAGAAATTCTTAAGAAGAAGAATGCAAATATTGCAGCTCTTCGAAAGCAACTCAAATTGCCTTCTACAGAAGATCCCCAAACTAAGGAGATAGAGGAAAGTGAGCAGAACAAAGAGGAAATGCTCAAACTCGTCATTGAGCAGAACATTCAAATCAAGAAGATAGAGGAACAGATTGAAGGCCTACTTAAGGAGAAGGAACGGTCTAATCAATTGGCTATGATTCCAATTTCAGTTGTACCTATTGCAGTTGTAGGATCAGAGCCGAGTTTTTCATCAACAGCAGCAGAGTCTACATCAGCAGCAGGTGACTCAAGCAAACTTATGCGGTATTTGTCTCTACAAAAGCAGGAGAATGAAAAGCTTCTGGAGAAATTCAGGAATTTAGACGCTCAAAAGATAAAGAATGATACTCTTTACATGGAAGAAATGCAGAAATCTCACAGGTTAACACAGAAAGCTCAGAAGTTAGAGAGTGAGTTATTGATGGTAGACACCTTGGCCCAAGCCTAGGAAAACATCTGGACAGAAATAAGTTAGGCTATGACTGAAGTATGGCCCTCCATACAAATTATTTTTGAACAAGAAGAACTGATCACAAAGTGCAAAATAGTCATTGAGCAGGAAAAGACAGCGTTTAAACAAAAACCAGTTGAAGCTTCAGATATGATTAAGGTGTTGAATTCAAAGAGCAGAGCAAAATTAGAACAGATTCATATCACAGATAGAACAGAAACCATTTTAGAAATTAAGAAGGTTCTGCAGAAGAAGAATATGTTAAATCAGTTGGAAACTAAGTGCCAAACTTTCGACACTGTTGTCGATTCACATCAAATTCAACCTTCTCAACCAAAGAGGATTGCCAGGATTAGTAGCACCAAATGACGGGTTAATCAGTTTGGAGGAGTACTGCAAGAAGCTTTACACAATTGCAATTGATAAAGCCAAATTTGTAGGGATTAAAGGTCATATGATAGGAAAGGCTTTTCTAGAGCCTTTAGAGTTTGATTTAATAATCAGACATGAAATCAAACATTTCTTTATCAATAAGCCTACCTTTGAAAAATACACTGAAGTGGATGAAGTTTTCAAAAGATTGATTAATCTAGATATACCAAGTCAAGAAAAATGGGATCACTTATGTGAAACTATCGAGTAAATTTCATCTCCAACGGCATGCCAGCAAAGCAGCGCATTTTGGGGCCACATCATCAACAACGTCCTTGAAGACAATGACAACTCAGCGCAGCAAATTTTGTATTCCTATATTTTGATACTATTTTTGTAATCCGTTTAGATGCTTCTAATGGATAGAATTTAGTATAAATAACTCTCCATTCGAGTTATTAAGAGTTGCACCCTTGGATGAGCACTTGTGAAGCAGAATTATATGAGCTTTTGATCATTGATGATTAATAAAAGGATTATGGATTTGTTTCAAACAATTTGTCTCCTTGTAAGTATACATTTCATTTTGTTTTCTGCATATATTTAAGTTTTATGAAGATAAGTAGATAAGAGAAAATTGAGTTTCAGTCTATCTTAAATCCTTTGAAGTTATAATATATTTTAGAGATTGATTTATTAGACTATATGTCTGTATAAGTCCCTCTACATCAATTAATTTTCAGTAATCTTCAAAAGGTTATATATATTTTGTTAAGTTGTAAACATTGTTTGTTAGCCTTTCTTACTTATGATAAACTAAGGATTCTATTTGAATGTTTAGTTGATCATATTTTCTTACAGTTTCTGCCTTCACATATGCAAAATCAAATCATTGTTTTGGAGTAAAGAACAGCCCTTCTCTTAATACTCAATATTATCAAAGTTTAAAACATCTGCTAGTTATTTGCTCAATACATTGGTCATCCAAAAACTCCTTTTAAAACAACAAAATATTTTAGATGCTCTGGCATAATTAATTAACCTATAATTATCTCAGAGGACAATAGTAATCATATGAAGATTTGGGACCACAAGAGACACCTAAGGGCACCCAAGTTAGGCCTAGGGTTTGCAAGATTAAAGAGGAATAAGATACCCTAAGTCAAGCAAGGGTAAGATAGGTCAAGGAAAGGTCAAATTCCAACGGGTTTTCAAGGGTACTTGACCTATGGAAGGCCGCTAACCAAGAGAGCCTAAGGGTAGAAATGATGTTGGAGCTAGGGCTCGAGGTTTGTCCAAATCTAGCCACGGGATTTGCCTCAAAACTTGAGGACACTTAGAGGAGACCACAACACAGTAGCATGCCAACTCACTCTTGAAGGTGGCAACCCTAATGCATTTCACACTAGGCCCTAGGAGACCGTCTATGGTTAGGACAGAAATTTAGAGGAAGGAAATAAAAATAGTTTGTGTTGATCACTATGGATCTAGGACCATTGCTTGGCTATTGCAAAGATTGCAGTCAAAATGATCAAGATTTGGGAACTTTTCTCTTCAACGAGGCCTAGGGAAGCAGCTTCACTAACAATGGATGCAGCTACACGGCAACTTTAGACTTTTATACTTCAATGACAAAGGTTATGGAGTTTCAAGGATGCAAATACGCATTATCCTCTAGGAACATTCATTCATTTTGTCCAATGAGTAACACATGCAAAAAACTTTAATAGCTTCAATGATTCCACTAATTCGCATTAATTAGGGCACATTATTTCACCATAAGAAAATAATTCCATGCATTAGACACTTATTAAAACATAAATAAGAACTTATAAAACAAAGAACGGTATATCCATCTACAATCTTGCCAAAGAGAAGCTCCAAGAGAGATAGCGAAAACATTCCACGCATCAAAATGTCTTTAATCATCCAAATCATTCCACAAATTGCAAGTTTGAATTCTTTAGAGAGAGATATCCCATATCCAAGTGATGATGAGTTACAAATGAGGCTCATCGTGTATTTATATGAGCCATAAGGAGTTTGATTTAGCCTAATTAGCCAAATGAGCCCCTAAAAACAACTTTAATGTGAAAAATAAAAATCCTATTGGTGACAAGCCCACCAAATAGCTCAAAAGTACACAATAAGCCTTCCTAATGAGGCCAAAATGATAAAATCATGGTGCAAAGGGCCATTGGAAGGCCAAAATAAGTCCTCCATATGCCATGATGAAGAGGAGGGCTCTCAAAATGATGACCAAGGGGTGGCCCCTTAGTTTCCAAGCAAAACATTTGAGCTGCTCCCAAGTGGCTATGGGTCACAATCAATGGTCTCATGGTCTCCAACTAGATCAAACATGTCAATGCTCCATCAATAAGGACTAGAATGACGACACATGCCCTCCCATGTCTCTCCGTATGAGACATTACCCCATATGGGCCCTAGATCAGCTACAAGTGTCAAGTGCAAGTATGTGGCTAGTTAGGCAACATGGTCCAAGTGCATCATCATCTTTGTATAGTTGGGGCACAAACAAGCAATATGTGATGTTGGAGAAACCCATGGTTTGGCAATCAATGCTCTGTTGTTGTGGAGGCTCATGGCTCTCAACGCTCACCCTACAAGTGCCATTAAGACCCTCTGGAGAGCTTAGACCCTGTACAGGGAGACCATGTCCAAATGGAGACCCACCTGCAATCCGGTATAAAATCCAATGCGTCTCCTCACCTTCCAGTACAACAATTCTTCAGTGTAATTGAGTAAATAATCTTGCCAACCAGGGGCAAAAGTGGACGCTTCATAGTTGCATGCCCTTCTGAATGGGATTTAGAAGGTACAGGTGTTTCCTTGCTCAACAAGAGAGGTTAATAAAGGACCCTATTAGGTGGTTTCAACCTCTAAGGGAGTAACAAGTCCATGGTACATTCGTCAAATGGCAAGTGTCATGTGAAAGATTGTGGAACAAAGTGGGTCAACAGGGAAGGCTCCAAGCCACATGTCATAGTACAAGGGTAGCTATGATGGAGGAAGCCAGCACATTGGGTATATAGATGTAGGAGGTAGCAATCATGGTACATGAGTTACCTTGGCCTTTGTTTTTCCACCCTTCTTCATATGCGTTTTTCCTTTCATTGATTTTTCTTTCTTTTAACTGCTCGGGACGCAAGGGAATGAGAGCATGATGTGTATGATAAAGCAGGGAATACCCCCTTAAGGTAGGCAAGTTCATCGCCCACCAATGGTTGGAACAATCAAGGGATCCTTAATGATGCAGGGGGCACGCATAGGGGCCCTAGGAACCAGGGTGATGGCCATAATGATAAGGGGTAGAGCTCATGTTTTCCTTTTTCCCACATGCTAATTTTTTATGTTCCGACCATCTTTTGCATTTTATGGTATATTTCCTGTTGCAAGCAGCCAAATTATGCTTTTAACTATATTTTTAGTTGCATCAACCTCTAGGACATCGTTCCAGGCCCATCCCAAAATGTGGACAAGGGGAGGGGGAGGTTAACTCCTTGTGGACCCTGTTGTAGCTTTTTCTTACCTATGCAATTTTCTTCTAAAAATTGTATAATTTAAAAAAAAAGTAACAAAAGAAAAAATATTTAGTTTATTGCACTTGTAATAAAAAGGTAGGCATATCTTTCTAAAGGTCACCTTAGTTTGGTTTTCCGAGAAAATAAAGGCTTTATTTATTTGTTTATTTAAAATGCCGCCAACGTATATTGTTCGCACATGTTCCAACAGCGCTGATTCACCCCACCGCAATCAATGATCAACAATCAATTGCAGGACCCCCCGAACTCCCGACGTTTAACGAAGGGGGGGTCCGCAATCTTGTTTCAAGAAAACCGCCAAAGGGATTCAGTTGAGAAAGTATTGACTGTATTGAACAATGGTTGCAGTGGTAGTGTTGAGAATAGCACAAGTAAGCTGCAAGCTCAAAGTTTGTCTGCTCTTAACATGAACAGGATTACGAAGGATGCAGTGAATTATGTTGCCAACTGAGCAGCAGCAGGAAAGAAGCATCTATTTCAGGGTTTTTGAGTCGCATGGAGAACCAGGAAAAATCAAGTTCAAAAACCTTGGACACACCTACAGAAACTGCTACTACATTTGTGGCTTCTGTTCAGAGAGAGCCTGTTTGATCGGTTGAAGGTGTTGGCATTTCTTTAGCTGCAATTACAGACACTTCAAATTATGGTGATCCTAAGAACTAAAGTCTTGGAGCTTCTTTTAAAAAAAGGACCACAGCTGATGTCGGAACCACTCTATTTGGAGACAACAAGTACCATACTGTAGCAAGGATCAATGGGGAAATTTCTCTAGACACAAGATTCAGTGAAGCAAATGGTAAAACTGATACTGATATTGAAAGTATGGCCTGTAGGACAAAATCCTTCCCATACCAAGCTACTGGAATTAATGTCATTACAAAGGATAATATAAGCAGGGAAAAGCCTGTAAATGAAAGCCTACCTTTGTAGACGGGATGTACACCTATTTAAGTGAATGAAGTGCCATATTCTGAGTTGGAATTTCATTTTACTGATAAATTGTATTCCAATACCGGATCTACTTCAGCTTACAATTTACCTTTGGGTACTGTAACCACTACTAGAAGTGACAAGGGTGTGTTTATAGATGTTCATAGTGACAAGAGAGCATCTCTTGATGTTAATAATGACGAGTCTTGCAGATGCTGAGAATGACAAGAATTTGCTAGTCCCATCATTTGAGTTGGTATTTCATGCTAGTAATGAATTGCCAGCAGACGTTGTGGTTACTGTAGCTTACATTCCTTTTAGGGGTGCTGAACAGAATATTAGAAATGAAGAGTTGGCATCTGCAGATGTTGTTATTGACAAGAATGTGTGGGTCAACATTTGGCCGATTGAAGTTTGGGGAAATGATTACATACAGACTGCTGGGAAGACCATGCGGCAGGATGCACGAAGGAAAATTTTGATGAAGGAATTTCCTGTGACTGAAATTTTAACTGATAAATATTGGGGAAAAATCACTGATGATGATTGGGTGTCAATGCCGACAAAGTCCTGCCAATTGCCTAATTCCTGTGGTCCCTATTCGCCTGCTTTGATAACCAGCAATACGAATGCCCTCAAGTTCTGAGTTCTGAGTTCTATGTATGTATCTAAATGCACCCCACCGCCTTTGCCACCTTGCAGCAGTTCTAATCATTCTGCAAGGTTACTTAAAATAGGAGATGACTTCAACTACCTTGAAATCAGTTTGTGGAGCTTCTGAAAATGTCTGGATTGATAGACTGTCAACAAGCCCACAAGAGGAATTGCTCTTGCGATGCTCTTTGATTTGATAACAAAACAGGTGGTTACTATTTATACAATGAAATCAGAAGCTTCCAAGTCTGAAAATGATTCCACTGCCTTAACTGCATATTTCAAGGTCCTTCGCAGCTCAACAAATGACTCAAGCACAGGCAAAGGTATGGCAAATAACAATGACTCAAGCAAAAGGCAAGAGGATAAAAGATTCTTAAACAATATACCTGGACTGCCCACCAGGTTCTCTTACAGGCAGTTTCCAAGTGCCACAGACAATTTTAGCAGGAGATCAAGAAGAAGGGGTTTAGGGTCAATTTATGAGGACACACTAAAGCAGTTGGAGAGTATTGACCAAGGTCAGAAAGAGTTTCATCCAGGAATGGCTACCACAGCTAGCATACATCATGCTCATCTTGTAAGGGATCAAGGATTCTATGCAGAGCACATTTAATGTTTGCTTGTGTATGAATACATGGCTGATAGGTCTCTTGGAAAATCCCTATTCAGCAATAAGAAGCAAGGAAGTACTAAATCTGATGTTGGGGAACTGGGCGAGGGACGTTTTCTTCTGCCTTCTTCTAGGAATCTAATTTGGTGTATGAACACATTCTTAGTTCGCCAGAGCCTCTTAATTATTGGCTCAAGTTCCAGAAAATCCTGATCCAGGTGAAGGGAAAATAGTATAATTCTCGCCTCATGATGTCGTAATTAAGGACCTAAGAGATCCTAGACATATTTTAGCTACTGGCATTACTGATGATTCCACAAGGTTGTATAAGTTTGACAACTTTGGTTCATCATGTCTTCCCTCCGTTTTTGTTGCTCATAATGATGAAGTGAGCAAACTTTGGCATGAGCGATTTGGTCACTTAAACTATCGCTCTCTTCAAACTCTATGTAAAGAAAATATGGTGACAGGTCTTCCTATGGTGTCTTGCCGAGATAGTGTTTGTTCCGATTGTGTACTCGTAAAACATCATCGGGATAGTTTTGACAAACGTGCCTCTTGGTACACTTCAGCCCCTTTGCAGCTTGTGCACAATGATTTATGTGGTCCACTTCCAGTGGTTTCTTTCTCTGGCTACAAGTACTTCTTAACTTTCATTGATGATTTTTCCAAACGCAGTTGGGTATACTTCTTAAAACTCAAGATTTAAGTTTTTAACATGTTCTTGGCCTTTAAGGCCCTTGTTGAGAAACAATCTAGACATCATGTTCTTAAGTTAAGATCTGACAATGGAGGAGAATATGTTAACAACAAATTTATCAACTTTTGCACTGAGCATGGCATTCAATTGCAACATACTATTCCGTATACTCCACAACAAAATGGTGTAGCTGAAAGGAAGAATCACACTCTAAAAGAAATGGCTAATTGTATGCTTCAATCTAAAGGACTTGGTCTTAATTTTTGGGCAGAAGCAATGAACTGTGCAAATTACATAGTAAATCGCACTCCTGCTAAGGTTTTAAGGAATATCACTCCAGAAGAAGCCTGGAGCTCAATCAAACCAGATGTAAGTCACTTTCGTGGTTTTGGAAGTGAAAATTCCAGATGAGAAACATAAAGTGTAGCTAAAAAGAAGAATCGCACTCTAAAAGAAATGGCTAATTGTATGCTTCAATCTAAAGGACTTGGTCTTAATTTTTGGGCAGAAGCGATGAACTGTGCAAATCACATAGTAAATCGCACTCCTGCTAAGGTTTTAAGGAATATCACTCCAGAAGAAGCCTGGAGTTCAATCAAACCAGATGTAAGTCACTTTCGTGTTTTTGGAAGTGAAAATTCCAGATGAGAAACATAAAGCCTTAGAACCTAAGAGTGAAAAATGCATTTTTGTTGGATATTCTGAAGATGTCAAAGGATATAGACTTCCTTCAACCCAAATCCAAAAATGTAATCATTAGAAGAGATGTAAAATTTCATGAAAATATATTGGCCTACGAGCCTAGTTCGGCGTGTGCCACCCTTTGGCCTGCGAGCCTGATTCGGCATATGTGTCACCTCTCTCTCTCTTCTTCTTCTGACAGCATTCCTTCTAGTTCGGATGATGACAGCGAGGATGACAATCCTCCTCCGCCTCCTCAAGATCATTCTTCAGCTCCACAGCTTCCAAGATGGGTCCGCTCTACTCAGGATGCAGCAGGTTCTCTTGCAGGTGACCCAGCAAATTCCTACATTTTGATCATCATTGTGGATCAATTTGTCTCTGTTTTTCTTGAGCCCGAGGCTCTGAGGGTTTTAAGACCCCATCTCTCCTATAAATTTTGTTGGTGAAAGATTCCACCCTGGTTGATAAAATTCATTTTCTCTTTATTTTCTATTGGCTTGTTCTGGCACAGGTTTTCTGAGGAGGACTTGTTGAAGGAAGATTAACAATTTAAATTTCTGTTTGAAGGAAGATTAACAATTCTTAAAGTAATCTCTATCTGAAGCAACCTAATCTAAATTCATCCCTGAGGCCAGTGAAGGGCTGAGAAGCGGATCAAACGATTTTGTGAAATAAACCAAAGTCAAAACCATACACACTCTCTCCGTATAAATTTCTGAAGCAGACATGATGCCCTGAGGCCAGCAAAGGAAGGAAGTAGGGTCTCCTGTGGTTTCCGAAGTATATAGAACAAATTTCTGGGTAATCCGCATACAGGTCTGTGGAGTAATTATTTGGTATAGTCATGTAAGGAGTGTTACTTCTGCAACCCGAGTCCTCCCTGTAGCTCGGATCCTAAGCAAAGGAGAGCCAAAGTCTGATATAGCATTGCAAGAAGTAATTTTCTGCAGCCAAGTTCTTTCTGTAGCCAAATCCTGTAACAGTAGAAGGACCAAAGTCTGAATTTCTGATGCTGATCCGGATCAGAAGGAAGGCCGAAACTGATATAGTAATCAGGCCCTGGTCTAGTACATGTCTGAGGGTTTTAACTGGTCAAAACTCACGTGAACTTTTGTAGCTAAGTTCTATGGTTAGGGTATTCAGATTATTAATTTTGAATCTATGGACTATAGCTATTAAGTGTAACTCATAGCCATTAAGTCAAATCAAAGGTTGTTTGGCCTGGATAACGTGATTGCATAGTTAGTATTGGCTAATTTACGACTGTATTGTTGGGCTTAATATATCGTTGAAGGATAGATTACTCTGTCAGGGTTATTTGTTCTGTGCATTAAAGGGACTAAATTATTGGATAATACTGTGTTCCACTAAGAGTATTGCTTCATTGACTGTTCAACAACTTTATTAGCTTAAACAGTTATATTAGAGAAGGAAGGCATTGGCTATAGGAAATCCTAGGGTAGAATTTGTTGATTTGGGGTAGCATCGGATGTGCTCTAAGTCTCAAATTTTGTGAAGAGGCTTAGACACATGTATTTCAGATAACCCAAAAATTGTTTGGGAAAATTCCACCCGGAGACGGTTTTATTTAATAAATTAATTATTTTTAATGAGACACTAAGTCTAAACTTAGGAAATTAAAATAATTAATGGGTATTAATCTAAACTGTGGGTGTAACTTCTAGAAGAAGACAAGGATCAAGCCAAAATGATTTTAGCCATTGATTAGCTTTTAATCTGGGTCGTTGAATGTCAACGAGAAGATTATTTAAGGAAGGCTTGAGGGCCATTTCGAAACACACCTAGAGTTGATCAGTCAGATCAAATTGCTGAAGCTAGTGCAACGCAGTGATTTCATAGTGATCACGCAGAGAGGGGCGGAGGCAGTTTTTGGTCGGAGGATCTTCTCTGAAGCCAAGAATACACAACACAGAGGCAGAGAGATATGCAGAGGAGGTAGCGCAGTGGCCAGTGAGGGTGACGCAGGGCCACGAAGGCCACAAACATAGCAACGCAGTCCATTCCGAGCAAGTCCGAGATTTTGCTGGGAGATCGAAGATCTGAGCCGGGAGGGCTAGATTCGAGGCTCCTAAGAAGAAATTGATCCAGTAGAGGAGGTGACGCAATCTCCCAGAGCCATTGACGCAGGCCCATGTAATTACTGCACAAAGGCAGCGCAGAGGGTGTTGGGAGGTCGTTGTTTCAGCTATCGGATTAGTCGGGACTTGTAGTGTAGAGTGAGGTAATCTCACTAATTTCTTCTGCCGAGTGATATTCTTTGTATTGGATTGCCAGAAAGGCATCCTGAGATAGTATTCAGAAATAATTGATGCTTAATAATAAAACCCTCAGATCTGTTGCACCGGTTTTTCCGCATTGTGTTTTTCCAGGGATCTTTGTCCAAAAACAACAATGTCCTGTGTGATGTTTTTCTTTATTGCTCAGTTTCTTGTTTTGGCATATTTAATTAATTAAGTAAAGGTTGCAGTAGTAATTTGCTTCAGTATTTTCATTTGAACATTGTAAATAACTTGTTCATTTAAATAACAAGTAGGTGGAGTAGGATTCCAAACTTGGAATTTTCACTTGGTATCAGAGCAATTCAGGTGAAACAAGAAGAGCAAAGTCAGCGCAGGGCAGGAGGTCAAACAGCTGCAAGAGGTAGCAGTCCGAATCCTCAGAGGGATTGCACAGTCCAGACCAGGAGGGCTGAATTTTTGAGGAAAATCTCTCTCTGAGTGAGTCGCCAAAGAGGAAGGACTTCCAAATTGAAGTTTCGTCGTGGCAGAGGGAGCAGCGCAGAGCCTCAGTGTTAGTGCCGGTGGGACACAGTTTTCTATAGGCAGATTTTTTGTTGGGCAGAAAGACGTCAGAAGGAAGAAAAGAAGCACAGTGAGGGAATCTTCTTCCTCAAGGAATTCCTAGCCAGGGAATTCTATTCTTCGAGACCTGAGCAGCAGATATGGGTGGTAAATCTACCATCTCCAGCAAGGAGTGCATAAGCCAGTCCAGCGCTGCGCAGAGGAGAAAGAGAAGGAGCAGATTCGACATTTTCTAGGCAGCATAAATGGCAGCTCACAGGCTACGACATCAGGATCGGTTGGAGGGAGCCTCCAACTACGTGATCTAGAAGGCAAGAATTTATTGCCTTCTAGATGAATATGATCTCAAGCTTTTCGAGGAGAATATAGTAGTTATGCCAGTAAATCCAAATCCGTTGAAGAAGTACAAGGCTGATATGACGAAGGCTAAGAGACTGCTCCTAGATGGAGTCAAGGATCACATAGTGTCCAACATAGCCAGCAAGGACGCAGCTAGGCAGATGTGGGAAGCCTTAGCATCGTTATACAAAGGATCTTCCGAGCAGCGGAAGATGTACTTAGAGCAGAAACTGCGGCAAACACAGAACGCAGAAAGGGGAGCATATAGATCCATTTCTCTCGAGATTTCAGGAAACTCGTGATTAGCTAGCAGTCGTGGAGTCCGCACCTCAGTCTACCGCAATGGTAAGGCTAGCCCTCAACACAGTCTCAGAGGAATGGCAAGTCTTCGTCTAGAGTATTCTGGGTAGAGAAAGACTTCCGAGCTGGGAGAATATGGGGGATGCTCTTCAGCAAGAAGAGCTAAGGAGGGGCATAGTCAAGTATAAACTTGATGGGAGCAAGGGCAATGGGTCGAAGACAAAGGAGGAGGAGGAGAATGCATCCCTGGCATCTAAGGGACAGAACGAAGACGAAAGAAGGACGTCTTGAAGATTAAATGTTTCAAGTGTGGTGAACTCAGTCACTACGCAACGCAAAGTCCTTTGAAGAAAAAGGACAAGGACAAGAAGCATGATCTGAAGGCTGCCTCCACAAAGATCGAAGAAGATGAGTATGCCATGAGTGCCCACGCATCTCCAAGAGGGAGATGGGGCGACATTGAAGTCTAAGTTCGAAGGCTGCCTCCACAAAGATCGAAGAAGATGAGTATGCCATGAGTGCCCACGCATCTCCAAGAGGGAGATGGGGCAACATTGAACTGTAAGTTCACAAGAACTTCAATTAGGTAGGATCCTCGAGGAGGTCACCTCTTGGATCACGACCTGGCTACGGGAGCCCAAGATCAGTAGTAGCAGGATGAAGGAGTTTCAGTTGATGCAAAGGAGTGTTGAGGCAACAAATGCAGTAGCTAGAGCGCTAAGTCTGATTAGCGCAATGCAAAGTTGCAACAGTGCGGAGAGGCACAATGCAATAGCAGCAGCATCGCAGTAGCTTCAAAGGGACGGCGTGGGACTAGCAGTAATCAGAGTTTCAACGTCGAGATGTATCCATGCTAAACACTTGTTCAAATTTTGGATGTTTTTCAATTGCTTCTCTCAGCAACTGAGTTGCAATGCAGAATTAGCAGTGGCAGTGCTAGCAGCAGCATAGATGTAGCATTTGAGAGGGAGTTGTAGTACGGATGCAGTGTTGATCGTGGCAGTGTTAGCAGCAGTGCAGTAGTTGGTGGACAGCATGTCAGACATCAACAGCGCAGAGGGGGATGCTTCAGAGTCAGAGCAGTATGTACTATGCAGCATGGTATATTGCTAGAGCACATTCCTCGCTAAGAGGGAGTGTTGATTTGGGGTAGCATTGGATGTGCTCTAAGTCTCAAATTTTGTGGAGAGGCTTAGACACATGTATTCCAGATAACTCAAAAATCGTTTGGGGAAATTCCACCCAAAGACGGTTTTATTTAATAACTTAATTATTTTTAATGAGACCCTAAGTCTAAACTTACGGTTTTATTTAATAACTTAATTATTTTTAATGAGACCCTAAGTCTAAACTTAGGAAATTGAAAATTTTTGGGTATTAATCTAAATTGTGGGTGTAACTTCTAAAAGAAGACGAGGATCAAGCCAAAATGATCTTAGCCATTGATTAGTTTTTAATCTGGGCCGTTGAATGTCAACGAGAAGATTATTTAAGGAAGGCTTGAGGGCCATTTGGAAACACACTACGAGTTGATCAGTCAAATCGAATTACTGAAGCTAGTGCAACGCAGTGATTTCGTAGTGATCATGCAGAGAGGGGCAGAGACAATTTTTGGTCGAAGGATCTTCTCCGGAGCCAAGAATACGCAACAGAGAGGTAGAGAGATATGCAAAGGAGGCGGCGCAGTGCCCAGTGAGGGTAACGCACAGCCACGAAGGCCACACGCAGAGTAGCACAATCCATTTCGAGCAGCAGTTTGAGATTTTGCTGGGAGATCGAAGATCTGAGCCGAGAGGGCTAGATTCGAGGCTCTTGAGAGAAAATCGATCCAATAAAGGAAGTGACGCAGTCTCCCAGAGCCATTGACGCAAGCCCACATCATTACTGCGCAGAGGCAGCGTAGAGGGTGTTGGGAGGTCATTGCTTCAGCTACCAAATCAGCCAGAACTTGTAGTGTAGAGTGAGGTAATCTCACTAATTTCTTTTGTCGAGTGATATTCTCTGTACTGGATTGCCAAAAAGGCATCCAGAGATTGTATTCAGAAATAATTGTTGCTTAATAATAAAACCCTCAGATTTGTTGCACCGGTTTTCCCAAATTGGGTTTTTCCGAGGACGTTTGTCCAAAAACAACGGTGTCCCGCGTGATGTTTTTCTTTATTGCTCAATTTCGTGTTTCAACATATTTAATTAATTAAGTGAAGGCTGCAATAGTAATTTGCTTCAATATTTTCAGTATGTGAAAATTTCAATCCTAAAATACTACTGCAGTGATAGATTTATTTCTACTACTAATTCTTCCAATAAGTTATTTACAGAATTCTTCCAGTAAATTTTGAAATAAACACTACTGCAATAATCACTCAAGTATATGCAGAGAACTGAACAATAAAAAAAAATAAGCATAAGAATCAATCACATAGACACTATTATTCTTGGACAATTGTCCCCGGAAAAACCCAATGTGGGAAAACCGGTGCAGCAAATGAGGTTTATATATTAATCTTCAGTAGTGAAATCTTTACAAGGAAAGTCTGGCAAAAATAACTTATGGATACACCTGAGATAATTCTTCTTCAGTCCTCTGAAGAATTTCTGATACCTGAGGGGTTAACTGGCCCTCCCTACATCACTCTGCGTACCTCTCTGCACAGAGCCAGCGTAAGCCTGCATCACTACTATGTGAGGCCTCTGCGCTGCTCCTGATTGATGCCTTTCTACTTCTCTGTTTCCTCCTTCCCTCGTGCCCTGACACTGCTGGTGCCCTCTGCTTCATCCGCCCTTGGAAAACTCCCTCTGAAATCAAATTCTATTACTTCAAAATCGACTTCCCTCGAGTCACTAAATGCTTGCCCGTCTTACCTTCCAAATGACCCTCAAGCCTTCTTTTATAATCTTCTCATTGAAGAATCAACAGCCCAGATTAGAAGTTTAATCAAGGGCTAAGATTAAAACTTGACTTGATCTTCGTTCTCTAGAAGATTCACACTTTGCTTTATTAATACCCATTAATTATTTAATTTCCCTAAGTTTAGACTTAGGGTCTCCATTAAAATAATTAATTATTTTAATAAAACATGAATCGAGTGAAATTTCCACAAACAGTTTATGGGTTCTTTGGAATACTGGTGTCTAAGCCTCCTCACCAAATTTGAGACTTAGATCACTTTTTGATGCTACAAAAATCAACATAGTAGAACATTGTAAATAACTTGTTCATTTAATAACAAGTAGGTGAAGTAATTTCAGTTGGCTGCAGTAGAATTCCGGACTTTGAATTTTCACAGAATTACCCTAGTACACTATAGTGGTATCAAAGCCACAGTTATTTGAGCTATGGAAACCAGGTAGGGCATCAGTTTCTGTTGCTCAAGAATCTATACATGAGTACTTGGATCATTTATGTCTTGCGGAGCTAAAGTCTATCCTAATTAAGCTACTTGTGTATTGAGTTGGTTTGGCATATTGATACGACAGCTTTGGATTAGTGAATAATGTTTGGCTTGCCAAAATTTTATATTATTGATTACACAATGCTCATTATATCATTGTTCAAAGAATATATTGAATTTGATCACTGTACTGAAAAATAAAAATAATTATGCAAACCTTAGACCAAATTGCCCTAGTCTACTACATCAACCCACTGGAAATTAGCCTCTAAAGAGATTATGCTTAGAGAGTTTTGACCCACCTCTCACTAATGACTCAACCCTATGACTTCCCCTCAAACAGTCTCTACGCCTCAGGAAATTCAACCCTGGAAAATCAGCCTCTCCAACAATTCGCCCTCCTCCTCACTTCAACAAGTGGCCCTGCAATCTCCAACAATTCAACCTCCTGGAAATGCTCTCGAATCAACCTGCACTCTTCCTTGTTTGTGCTACAGTCTAGTAGAGCCTCTCGCACAAGAGAAAATTGTCGAAAAGTAGCAAAGAAATGGATTCCTTGATTTGTGCCTTAATTCAAGGAATCGATTTTGAGTTCTCCTTAGTCATGTATGAGTTCCAGTGATGTGGATAAGTTCAAGACGCAGTTTGACTAGTGTGAGTTTGTGGAAGACCAAGTTATTTGTCTTCTTGTGTGAGTTGGTTTGGGAACTGGAAGAATTTATCGAGTTGGCCTCCTAATTTTTAGGAGGGACTAGTTAACTATTGTTAACTAGAAATCCACCAATTTGACTTTCCAAACTTAGAACTTACTAACAATAGCCTATTCGAACTTTGAAGTGCTTATAAGGAGATTGAAGTCACAATTTGTAATCATTCTTGAGCACGAGTTTGTGAGCTTGTGAGAGGAACGAGCCAAGAAGTTTTTCTTGTGCAAATTATTGGGGAAGATTTCCCTTGAGAAGTGTGCACAAAAATAAGTGGAAATTCCTATTCTTTAGGAGGTTGAACGCGCTAGGAAATAGGGGCCAATTTCCTAAGGAATGCACAAGGATTTCGGACTTGAGAGTGGGCTAATTGAGGGACGCAGATCAACATTCTTGCATGGTTGTTTCAAGCCTAGTTCAAGGTTGAGAGATCAGTTTGTATTCACTATTGAGGCAAGGTTATTTGTAAGAGATCTATTGCTCATTCTTCTTTAATAATATTCTCAAGCAAGCGAGGGTTTTCTATTAATTTTAGTTTAACATGTTCTTTGCTTAGGTCAATTACCTAAATGTTCCATCAAGCCCAATCTTAATTACCTTTACTTTCATTAGCAATCACATAAACCATTAACATATTGACAGTAACTGTAGAAATAACATGAATAACGTATGCAGAAGACAAGCCAAGCCAAGAGGACACGGGAATTGTCTCAAGCCAGGGAAAAACCCCAAGATGGGGAAAACCCCTGATCAAATCTTCTTATTATTAATATCAAATGTTCAGCAGAGAGAGAGAGAGAGAGAGAGAGAGAGAGTACAATAATATAGGATAAATTAGACTTCCCAAATCACTAATTGAGGCAGCCCTAAGAAGTCTACAATTCTGACTCTTCTCGCAATGCACTATACCTTAAGTTACTTATGATCAGGATGTGCTTCTTTAATGGTGAGCTAGTTAGGGCTAAGTGACAGCACTTCAGCCGTCTTCCTTTGCTCCAAAACACTTATGACAATTGTGGCTAACCTCCAATCATGGTCTACATTGTATACTGGGCTAATACCAGCCCTAATTCTGACCTGCAGTTCCTCCACTACTGAAGTATGGAGCTCGGTCCTCATGTTGCTCTTAATATAGACCCGCGCTTCTTGATACAGAGATCTGCCCACACAAAATGTCCTTCAAATACTACCCAGGATAACCCTAAGGCCCTACGGCCTACTCAACACAAAATCTTGTCTCACAATTTAGCAAGGTAAGGCCTGCGGCCTGGATGAGGAGGTCTCCTTGTAGTTGCGTCTTACTCAAAAGAGCTATGACTTATTCAAAAGAGAATTTTCATACCTTATAAGGCACCAGCCCATCAATTATGCTAGCGGTCAGTCTTAGAGGAGACTTGGACCTGTAACCAGAGAGAGATACGATCATATTCTTCCACGCCTTGCCCCAATCAACTTCGCTAACATAGAGATATGTTATCACCTCTCCCATAGGCTTATTTTATAATCTTCATCAAACCCAAATCCATAACCCTATTCCCCCTTCTAGAAGATCTAGGAGATCAATGGTTGAAATCATTTCTAAGTCACTTAAATAATTTCAATATTTATCCTTATAAATTGACTTAATAGTCGACAATAATTAATTGACTTTAATTATTGAATTTTTCCTCAGTTGTGCTTAGGAAAGAAGTAATAAATCACTTACACCATTAAGCAAGCACCTAAAGATAATTAATCATATCATGCATACTAAGCCACCAAGTTTATCCAGAAGACCTTCCAAAGCTACCACAAGCTTCAACAATAGTGTGACTTTGGTAGCCTAGATTCTTGTGTGTTAAGTAGTTATGGATGAAGGAGAATATCATGGTTAAAGAATTAAAAGCAAGAAGAGTTAATTGATTTATATAATTGTAGCTACCAAAGAGAAACAAATGATCATGAGTAGTTGTACCCAATAAAGGAATGAAAGGCTATACCCAAAAAAATAAATCAGTGCATGCTCCTAGAAAAGTTGCCTGACATTTAATTTCTTAAAGTTGATCAGACTTTCTTGCTACCCCTTTAAGGATTATTACAGGTCATAGACTAACGTGTATTATTTTCCCTCCAAAATTCATAACTCTTATTGTATTATTTTAATATTATTTTATTATTTTTCCTTAGGAGGCCACTTTTAGGCTGAAATTTCCTCTGATGCTTCTAGGTTTTGTTGAGTCAAAGTCAAAGTCCTATTTGGACCTATTGCAAAGAAAAAGGACAAGTAATTTTTTATATGTAATTTGGGTCAAAAACCCCTCAAGATGCCAAGTCGGCCTAGTTGTCTAATTGGCCCAACCCCAATGGACATGTCTATTCGCACCCCTCTGGACTGTATAAATAGAGGGAAGATGGAGCTCATTTGGACTTACACACTTGGATGTTTTTGTTCTGAAATATCGCATAAAGAACACAGATGAAGAGGAGGGCCAAAGTACAAGGGGAATTTCTTCTTGAGCTTAAAGTTTGTGAAATTTTTGCCTTGATACATCTATTGTTGCTAGTCTCTTAATGATGGATTTGCTATGCTAAAGGAAGGTTTGACTTAGCATCTAGATGGTGAAGTTTTTTGTGGCCATGGGTCTTGGATATCTCACTTTGATCTAATTCTATAAGAAGAGAATTTTTCTGGGTTTTCCCCAATGTTGCGAACATTGAGATCGGGATAAAATCGGCAAGCGCCTGGAAAACCAAAAAATCGTAAAAATCGGGGAAATATCGATAAAAATTGGCAAACATCGGCAAAATTAAGATACCATAAAAATATTTTTAAAATCGGCAAACATCGGCTAGGCCAAAAAATCGTGATTTTGAGATAAAATCGGGATGTTATCGAGATGTTCGCAACACTGGTTTTCCCCTTGGAGGGGTTTTGCCCTGGCTTGGAGCCTATATTTTGTACTATCTGTTTTCTTGTGATCTTCATGTTTACATTTTGATAATTGTTTGATGAGAATAACAAAATTAAATAAATAACAAGCCAATAAATTTCAGAAGCAATTATCAAAGAAAGGAAAATATAATCTAATTGTAAAGCCTCTACATACAAAGCACTAACAATTATATCAAGACATATAATCTGCACCTCCAATCTCATCTCTCTATAAAACTAAAATAGTGAAAATATAGATTACAAAACAAAGTAAATCAAAATATCTTGTTTCTCTACATTAACTAATGCATCCTACCTTTCATTTATAGAATAAGAAGAGGCTAGAGTTGCAATGAATCTAAGCATCCCAAGTGCCACACCTCCCTAGATTAGGTAACATCCTAACTCTCAATGCCTACAAGAGTGCAACATGCATGAGGTGTTTCCTGGAATAGAATGTTGACTTGGATCTTCTCATGTAGTGCACCCAATCAGCCTTGGGTTTATGGATAAGCACCTTCCCTAAATAGAAAACCTACCATGCAATGCCCTATCTCTCTCGAGATATGCACCCTCCCTAAACCTAGAAATATGCATGTGACTAATTTAAAGATAGCATGCATGCAACATATCCAATAGATATCTATAACTAAAGATGGATCACACATCCACCACCATAAAACTATACCTTCCTAAAGATTGTAAGCAAACTATGGATGCATATGCCTTTGACCACTACTTGTCTATAATTGTTGCGACTAAACTAAAGTCACACTAGTGTGCCTCTTTCATCAACAGCAATCACTATTACAAGAAATCTAGCACTGGACATAAATTTGCCCATTACTGAAGTGCCAATCTTGAAGTAGATAAGATAAGATAAGATAAGATAATTTTATTAATGTCCAACGAATGACCACAAAAAGGTCAACGAGACTGGCGGTGACAATGATTACAACATGCCTAGTCGGTGGACCAAACGGTGCCTAGTCGGTGGACCAAACGGTCCCCTTCCTTTATAAAAGCAGGAAATACAAACTACAAAGAGTGCAAAGTATGCAAAGTAAAGGCTAGATGACTAAAGCATATTGACAATGAGCTATGATGAAGAAGTCCTGGAGGAGAAAGAGGAGCCACCTGAAGGAGGGGAGACTCCTACTCCTAGCATCCGAGGCTGATAGAGGAGGGCTGAAGGAAACTTGTCAATGTCTGTTGACTTGAGGAGGAACTGGACTACTGTTGCTGTCGTCTGGAGGATTTGGGGCGTCTCCTGGGGGAGGGTCTGGTCCTGAAGCGCTGATGGGGTCAAGGACAAGACCCCCGGATCCGCACTGATCTAGAATCATGATCTACGGATCGATCAGTGGTTCTCTTGGTGCCCCGTGATGAAGGGAGCACCCTAAAGAAAGTTGTGATCTTCTGTGTGGTGTCCGAAACGGTGGGAGGCTGGAGAAGAAGCGAACAATGCCTGAAAGTCTCCTGAAGGTAAAGTGCCAAGCATCTCTGGTCAGTGTATCTAAGGAAGTCGGCCAGTTCTGGGGGCCCCTAAATAAGCAATGAAAAAGTCCTCGGATCTCATAGTAGACTGGGCATCTGAAGATTAAATGTAACTCAGTCTCTACCTCCTGTAAGTGACAAAGCTAACAAATCCTATTTGTCCTGTCAATGTGATGATCTGTCTCCACCCGAAGCCTATGCGATCCAACCTTGAGCTGCCTGCAAGGGATCCTAATAGCGTGCATCCAATGTTGGAGGGTATACTGGCGTTGAACAATGAGTCCATCTCTGATCTCCAAAAGGTGCTCAGCGTAGAAGGCCGTCTTTGGGCGCAGTCCACCCGGAGGATTGATCCATGTAGTCTGAATGTACTACCTGTAGATGTCCTCCTTGATGATTTTGTTGAGTTCTTGTTGGTTTGGGAGAAGGTGCCCCAGGGCGTTCAGTGAATACTGGAACGGGGGGAGATGATTCATCTGGATACTTGTAAGACCTAGGAGTTTTGTCACACCAGTGAACCAGCATTTGGTTCAACCTGTCTGCATATGAGCGATGCTCTCCGAGGAACAATAGGCCAAGTATGGGTACTTGTCTCTACCCTCTCTCGTGTTTGCCAGCCCACGGATCCGATGAAGAGATGAGACTATCCTAAAGACCGCCTCCAGGCAGAAGGGCTTAGCCCCGAACTCTGCTAGGATGATGTTCTAAGGAACTGTCTGCTTGCACCGAATGAAGCGACCCAAGAGAAGGGTCTGGACTCTCTCTGTCGATGCCCAATCTGACTCCAGTAATGAGGGGCCCAAAACCTCTGATCCATAAAGAACGGTGGGGTGGATCAAGGTATCCATGATGCTAACAAGCAGTGTTTTGAAAATCGCGATTTTTTGGATTTGAAAAAATCGCCAAAAAAAAATCGTGATCCGATAGGAATTAATCGTTGGCCCTCAAAACAGCGACTTTTTAAGTGCGATTTTGATTTTTTTTTCTCATTTCTGTAGTGAGAGGTTTGCTAAGGAGAGCTGAGGACTGAAGGAGAGCTAAGGAGGAGGATAAGTGATCTACAAGGGCAAGAGTGGACAAAAGTGAAGGATTTTAGCAAGCCAAGCCAACAAAATTCGAATTTGGACCAAGTTTCTTCGGCAAAACGCTTTTTCCAGGTATGGGCATCAAATTTGACCCTCTTTTTTTGTTTTTTTCTTGTTCTTCCCTGGGTTTCTATCACCCATGTATTTTTCATCATTTTTTATTGCATTTGGTTGTGTTTTTTTTTTTTTTTTTAGTTTTATTGAGAGGAGAGGGTTTATTTTGATCAAAAATGCAAAATATTGGTTGTTAAATTTATTTTTTATATTTCTTCTTGTGCTCCTAGTTTCTTTCAATTATTTTTGCTTGAGTTTCAACATGTATTTTTTCCCATTATTTTTGGATTGAGTTGAGGGTTTTTTTTTGGTGAAAAAATCAAAATGTTGTATGTAAAATTGCAAATTTTTTTATTTTATTTTTTAACTTGCAATTTTTCTTGTGCCCTAGGTTCAAATTTCAAAGTTCAAAGTTCATCTTACAGTAAAACTCAAGAGTCAAGAGTTCAACAAATTTACAAAGATGCCAAGGAAATTGGATCCTTTATGGGAATTTGGTGAACCTAATCAGGGGTTTGACCGATCAAACTTGAGTTGCAAGTTATGTGGTCAACACATGACAGGCGGGGTATAAAGGTTGAAATACCACCTGGCACAAATTCCTGGACAAGAAGTAGGCCCTTGCACAAATACCAATCCAGAAATAATCAAAAAAGCCAGCAAATCATTGGAAGAAATAGAAACAACTAAACTCAGCAAGGCATCTCTGAAGAGTCAAATATCAGGGTTTAGAGTTGACCGTGAGAGTGATAGTGGTTCTTCAACATCAGCATCTTCTACACCCAACCCCGTAGGTGCCTCCTCATATTTTGTTCTTAGAACCACTCCCGGTGCACAGCCATCCTTCTCCTCACTTATTAAAAAAAAGGAGAAGGAAGAAGCTGACAGGTTGTTGGGCAAACTGTTTCTTTGGAGTGATATTCCTTTCACTGTTGCCAGGAACAATCCATTTTATTAGGCTACGATTGATGCTATCGTTGTTGTTGGCCCAGGATACAAAGCCCCTTCATATGATGACTTTAGAGGGCACATTCTTCAAAATGAGAAAGTTGATTGCACCAAAAGATTGGAGGAGTTAAGAGCATCATGGAAAGTCACAGGATGCACTATGATGTTAGATGGTTGGACTGATCAAAAGGGTAGGACCCTTATTAACTTCTTGGTCAGTTGTCCCAAGGAGACAATGTTTATGAAATCTGTTGATGCATCTGCACATGTCAAATATGCACGATTATTATGTGATTTATTGAATGTGTTCATCCTGGACGTGGGTCGCAAAAATGTTGTCCAAATCATAACAGACAACACTGCAAACTATGTTGTTGTTGGCAAGATGCTTAAGGAGAGGCATCCGAACATATTTTGGACACCTTGTGCTGCACATTACCTTAATTTGATGTTGGAAGACATAGAAAAGATTGATTTTGTCAAAGATATTGTAGTCATCAAAGAGCATTACAAAATTTATATATAATCATGCATCTATGCTTCATTTGATGAGAACATTCACCAACAAGGAGGAGTTGGTGCGCCCTGCTATTACACGATTTGCCACTAGTTTCATATCTCTTCAATCCCTCTTGAATTCTATGTGGGATTTGAAAATAATGTTTCTTTCAGAGGAGTGGCGTGCTTTAACTGTCAGCCGCAAACAAGAGGGAGAGGCCATCTGCAGATTGGTTTCATATCAAGAAAGCTTTTGGGCGAGAGTGCAAGAGGTGTGCAGCGTTGTTGAACCTTTGGTAAAGGTTCTTAGATTGGTTGATGGAGAGAAACTCGCAATGGGCTACTTGTATGAGGCCATGGATAGGGCCAAAAAAGCCATTCGCAACTACTATGATGATAAGGGTGATGAGGGGTTTCAGAAACAACTTCTTTTATGGGAAGTGATTGATGACCGATGGAACAACACACTCCATCGTCCCATTCATGCTGCAGGGGTCTTCCTAAACCCCGAATTTGCTTACTCATATAGTTCCTATTTGATGCTGAGGTCATGGATAGCTTTTTCAGTTGTGTTCAGAAGATGGTGCCATCTCCATCAGAACGTGCAAAGATATCCAAAGAAATGGAGGTATACAGAATGGCAGGTGGCACCTTGAGCTTTGACATGGCTGTCCAGGATAGGACTACTAAAATGCTAGGTAAGATTTTCATTATTTTAAAATGTTTCTTATGTTTGTAACTTTATAAGTTTATCTTATTTGTTGTAACTTGTAACTTGTAGATGCATGGTGGAGGAGCTACGGTGGCAGATTACCAAAACTCCAAAATCTTGCCATTAGAATACTCAGTCAAACATGTAGCTCTTCAGGATGCGAGCGCAACTAGAGTGTATTTGAAAAAATACATACCAAAAGGCGCAACAGGTTAAAAACTTAAAATATTCCAACTAATTTTTTGAATTCATTAAATAATTTTTTTTTAATTATTAATTTATTGTTTATAATATATATTTTTAATTTATTAATTTATGACCCTTGTACAGGTTGGAGTCCCAGCACCTCAATGACATGGTTTATGTCTACTAAAATCTTAGATTGTGGGTGAGACGACTTGGGAGGACACCTGATATGGAGGCCATCTCGTTAGATGCGATTGACACCATTGTTGAATGGAGGGTTGAGGCTGAGAGGCCTGTCATGGAGTCAGCCCCTGATTGGATAGAGCAAGAGGTAGTGGAGGGGGAGGAGGAGGAGGAGCAGCAGCAGCAGCAGGTGACACCACTACCCCTACTACCGGTAGAGGACGTGGTCTGCCTCCTTTAGCTCCTGGTGCTTCAGGTTCCCGTTCTGGTGCTTCAGGTTCTACTTCTAGAGCACAACAGAGTCCATTGCCAACCCCACCATCTTCTTCATCTAGAGGGAACGCTGTTACATTTTCTCACAAGAGGGGCAGAGGAAATCAATAGTATAGGACCATAAGTTATATGGTGCATTGACATTCCTTTGTATATGACATTATGACTCATGATATGAGATACATTATTATATTTTTTGTTGATATTTTGAGGCTGAGTTGACTCTTGAGACTCGGGACTTGGTATTCAAGACATGATTCAGTTTTATGTGTGATGTAGCACTAGACATAATATTACACATCTTATATATTAGTTTTTTTTCATATTTATGTGTCAATGCATTTATTTTATGCTGTGGATGCTTTAAATATTAAAAAATTTGAAAAAAAATGAATATTTTTGTATGTGTCGATTTTTTCCGGATTTTTACCGATTTTTCCCTATTTTTACGATTTTTTATGATTTTTTCCCCTCGCCGATTTAATCCCGATCACGATTTTCAAAATATTGCTAACAGGCCCTTTCCATAAAAATATTATCCTAAAAGCCTTAGTCACAAGAGCTCTCAGAAATTCATATTCTCACAACTTTGCACCAGGAAAAAGCCCACCTAAAGTTAAATCTCCAAGCTAATAACCCAAATTAATAATAATGTCTTTCCTGAAACCCTCAAACCAAACCCTACAATCCCTCTAGAACCTAGGCTACAGTTCCCCAAACAGTTCAAAAAACATGGTATCAAACCTCCTATGAACATCCGCTCGCTTTGTTGATCAAGACACTGAACCTGTGTCATTGCATGCAACAAAGGACTTCTAGATTTTGTCGTTTCTGAGCATTTTTGCACTAAGTGAACCGTTCCAATACGTTTGGTGCATTGTTTCCAATTGGAAACCCTTATATTTTCAGAAAAAAGAGTTTCCTTATGCCCAGAATACAAGATTTATCTCCAATTCAGAGGTATATAGCTTCATTTTTAAGCTTTTCTAAAAACTTCTTTTCCGCTGTTTTAATTTATAATTTTAGTTTTCTATGTTTATATCTGATTTGCTTCATTTCCAATTTGTGTATGCTCTTTATCCTACACCTGCTGCAATATTCACAAATCAAAAACAGAGGGAAAAGTATTTCCTAATCTACATATGCTCTTTGTTGTGCACCTCATGCAATCTTGGCCAATAAATCATTGGGAGGAAAAGTTGCATTTTCAGATTAGACTAACCAAAATCTAACCCCAAGCATATAATGTTTGAAAATAATTTTTTTTTAATTTTTGAGGAAAGATTTAGTTGTTTTTGTGCATGGTACTATGTGAAGTTGTTTCAAAAAAACAAGGGTTTTGGGGGTAAGGACACACTTCAAGGAGGTCGAGAGTGAAAAAAGCCCCTTTTTTGCTTTCTAACATTTCACATGCTTTTTGTAATAGCTCACTTAATTGGGAGTTACTTTATAACATTATTGTGAAGTGCATCTCACTTATTTTATAAAAGTAAGTTACTTAAGTTATAAAAGTAACTATTTGCAAAAGTAAGCTTATAAAACAAAGTTAGAGAAGGAGGCCAATTTTTTTAGCTCTTTACAACTCCGCAACCTCATTCTGCACCCATCACCACATGGGCCAACCTCCACCTACCACATGGCACCTTAGTGACCATTTTGAACTTTTATGTCTTTCTTTAAATAAGAATAACTTTATCATCCGAGCTCCATTTTCAATGCTGCTTTCCTGAAGCTACCTTTTTCCCGAGTTCTTTCCATCTAACCAGTCAATATCTACTTTTGGAACCATCTTACTTTCAATTGTAATATAGCTAGTCCAAGTGAAACCTTGCTTACCAATTCAAACTACTACTCATGGAGAATTTACTGAAAGGACTTTACTAAGTTACCTTGTGAATAGATATTGTGTCTCTTCTATTATTATCCAGATGGAAAAATAAAAAAGATGAAGCACATGTATTGATAGGGATGTCAATTTCTAGTTATTTATACTTTCACCCTCAAGAGATCGAAGCCATAGATGCAGCTTCACTAAAGCTAGAAACATGTTTGGTAAACACAACATGATTTGATCCCACCAACTTGAAAATCAACTGATTGCTTTGAGTCCTAGTGACTTCTCTTGCATTGAGGATTTACTAAGTTTAAGACACTTGACTTTTACTTGCATAATGTCAGAAAAGTATAAAAGCATAATGTCAGAAAAGTATAAAAAAAATTTAAAGAGAGATAACAAATCATATATGTTATTCTTGCTATGCTAAGTTTGGAAATGCCTATTTTATTTCTGTATCTACTTTTCATTCCACCAAAGAAGCACTTATTAGTTAATGGAGCTACTAACAAAATGCCCTCCTTTGAATCTTTTTGTGAATCTCTACTTGGAGAGCAAGATAGTCACTTGCATCTTGGATTGATAGACAATGTAGGTACATCTAACAAAGCCTTAGTGGCACAACATAAACAAAGCCTCAGTGGCCTCAAGCACCTAAAGAAGCTATATCCTCACAACAATAAACTCCTAGTCCCAATTATGATAAAGGAACTAAATCAGAAGGCAAGAAGACTAAAAGACATTGCAACTTTTGCGCGCTAGATGGTCATATGAAGTCTAAATGTTTCAAGAAAATGGAAGCCTTAGAAGCAACAATAAAGAAGAACATCATCAATCTCGATACTCCTTCCAACTCTTATTTTCATGGACATGATCTTTCTGCTTATAGTTTTTCTTTCAATGTAACATCTACTTTTAACGAGTGGCTTATTAATTCTAGAGCAACTTATCATATGGCTAAATTATAAAGCTATAATTTTTGCTCTTAATGAATGCAACACCAAATAAACAATTGCATTTGATGATAGATATCTAGGAGTTGTAGGTACTATTACATACCAAAATGTGGGTAAACCCATAGGAGAAAAGTTCTCCTTCTTCAGACAGCCAGCCAGCCAGCAGCCCTATACTGCGCTTAGTACAGGACATTGTGCTAGGATCCTCCACCATTTGCACCGGTAAGGCACCTTTCATCCATCCGGCATTCCTCTTGAAGGAAGGCGAGTCATCCTTCGGCAGGTACTTTAACCATCTTGCAATCATGTGCTTTTACTTAGCATTTCGGGCATCCCAATATGAATAAAGAGGTGATCTAGATGATTGACCAATCTTGACTATAAACTTGTTCTCTCACTTCGACAAGGTTAGTTTTTACCCTAGTCCAATGGGACCTCCTCTAAGGCCTTATGGTTATAGGAGGGGCAATATATGGAAGACTTGAATTGAAGTAGTCTGTACATGATATTCTATACTTACCACTTTCCATCATTCCCTAGATTTCATCTCCATTCTTCGGGTTTTTGATCATTGGTTCATTGGGATTGGCACTTTTTTATCCTCATCCTTGAGTCTGGGCTGAAAACTTCAACCTAGACATTAATGCAACTAAAAGGACATTAAAAGCATAAAATGCCCACAATGAAAGAAAAAGAAAGTTAAAATGCAAGATATGGTTGGGACATTAATTAGTGCATGGAAAAAAACCTAGCATGAGCTCTACCTCCATCATTAGCCATCACTCGATTCCTTGAGCACTTGATGCTCTATCACATAATAAAGGAACTCTTGCATGTCCCAACCCTAATGAGCAATAAGCTATCTCATCATTAAGAGATAAATAAATAAATCATTAAAAGCATGCTTGGGCTCCTAATCTATGCTCCCAATCAAAACATTATCAAAACAAGTAAAAGGTGCACCAGAGGAGTGAAAAGAGCAAGCCAATGAAAGGGGTAACTCATGCCTCCAAGATTGCTCCCGCCTTATGTTAGATTTTTGGTAGCATCGAACAGGTGTTCTAGTCTCTAAGGTGTCAGAGAGACTAAGGAACATGAGATCTCCAATACCCAGAAATGGTTTCACGAGATATGGCTCTGAAACACCTTTACTAAATTAATTGATCAAATGATTAATTTTTCCTAAATTAAACTTAGGAAAACTAGTTAATTAAAGTGTATAAATTAAGGAGATCGACTTATGCTCTACAGACTTCCAAAAGTAACTTGGATCAAGTCTAAGATGATCTAGTGTTTTAAAACTAGGCCGGTCTTAATCGAATTTGGCCTGATAGACCAAGCCAGACCCCTGCCTGGGTCAGCTAGGTAGAAAAACCAGTTCGTTACCAAACCGGCCAAGCCGGACTCCAATTCAGCCAGTTTGGTAACGGACGGGCCGGTTCAGCCGAGCCCATCTTAAACCGACCAAGCTAGTCTGCAGGGAATAAAGGCAGCAACTCGGACTTCAAACTCGGTTTTTTTTTTGTTTTTTTTTTCCCTTAATGCCTCTACCCCTCTCCCAAGCCTATAAAAGTGACCCAACCCCATAAAAGTGACCCAACCCCTCACATTTACTCACAACTATCTCATTGCATTTGTGTGATGATTTGTGAGGAGTTTGTGAAGAGTTGGAGTTGGTTTTTGGAGTAATACTGAGGAGGAGCCATGGGTTTCCATGTTGGACTCTGATTCAGAGTCTGAGCCAAATGATCTTGCTTTGTTTAGCAGTAGTGACTAGTGATGTTTTGTTGTAGAGGCCATTTAGAGCCTCCTTGGTTATGTGTTTTTGTTTTGATCTCTATATATTACATGTATTGGACAGTGCACTGGATGCCATTTTGATATAATAGATATATTCATGAGCATACTTTGAGAGTTTGGAAACATGAATGAAAATCTTTAATAATATGTTTTTTCATAAAAATAAAAATATTTAATGTATTTTTTACAACGACTGAGTCATTTAAATCAACCACGCTGAGTTGATATGGAGTCGGAGTCGACCCTCGGCCGGTTCCGAATCCAAGTCGGAGTTTTAAAACTATGAGATGATCTTAGTCATTGATCACTATTAGATCTTGGCCATTGGTGCTCCAACCAGAGATTATAAGAAAAAGTCGATGGGGCTTGGAGAAGACACATCGAATGAGCAAGGGAGCAAGGAAATGCGAGTTTCCCAGTGCACGGTATTCAGCGAAGGAAGAACTTGAACCAGCAGATCGTTGGTGAAAAGATTTCTACAGAAATTGGAGAGAGATTTATAGGGGAGATTTCCATAGATTTCCAAAGTCAGAGGGAAGATCGATTTCTTCTGCGGGAAGGTCATACCAGTGGGTGCGAGTTCTCCAGTGCGTATATCTGGGCAGCAAATCATATTTCCAATTATTGGAAATTAATTCCAGAGGATAGAGCGAGTTTCCTAGTGCAGTGTAGGATCACCAAAGGAGTGCAAGATCATTAATATCTCAATTTCCAGCTAGTGTGTATTTCCCGCAACTGTGTTTTTTGTGCGCATTTACTGGAGGAGGCCGAGTTTGATTTTGCAAGGGAAACAGAGGGTATCCAAGTCGATCTGCCAGTTGGAGTGGAGGAAAAAATTTCGGAGCTTTGCCTGTGTTTTGGCAAGCAGATCTATGTACTATCTAATTTGTTGAAGGCAATAAAATATTAAACCTCTTCTACCGCATCAATTTTCCCTTCAGGTTTTTCTGAAGATGTTAGTCCAAATCATTGGTGTCATTTTATGCGTGCATTATTTCTCAGTTTCTAACTTATTTTCCGCAGCGTTTATTTTAATTGTGAAGATTGCAATAGTGAGCTATTCGTTATTTGCCATTAATTAATAACAAAAGACAAATAAACATCACCAAATATTACAATAGTTTCTAGTTTATTGCAATCGTGGATTTTCCACACCTTTACATCTATACACTCAAGATAATTGACCTCCATTAGTTAGTTTCATGGTTGTGGCACACCTTGTCTCGAAGTCCTTCCCCTCTATTCCCACTATTGTCACAAGCACCTGCGAATTGAAGGGTTGACATAGTACCTATCAATTCCCTTAGGGGCTAGAAGCACCTAATAGGGTTGACTATCTAGCTATCCCTAGCACAAGAAAGGAACACTTTTACATGACTTGGACTAGTTAGATAATTGAAGGTGATCTCAGTTTGAGGTGTTAATATGCCCCTAGACCATTTTCCACCTTCCAAAGAAAAGTGATGACCTTGCAAATGCAACATTGCCCCTCCAAAGCAGAGTGTTGGGCACTTTGTATCTTCCACAGGATGATTGACACCCTAGAGCACCCTCAGATGCTGAAACAATGGGCTCCCCTTGCTTGGCGTGTGGATTTGCTTGATGTTGAACCCAGCAAGCCCAAGACACCTCCAAGCTGGCCTTGACATTGTTTGATGGGCGTTACTTATTTATTCTGGAGTCCAGATGATGATGGTCATCCCCAAGATGACAAGGGAGGACTTGTACTCAGTCTTGGAGCCCCCAGCTAGAGAGAGAAGGTACCACATCACCCATCTAGCTGTAATATTCCTAAATTAGCATGCAGCTAATTGGAATATTAAAACCTAATTTTTCTTTCTTGTTTGATGAATAAGTGGGTAGGGAGACCCATAAATCTCTTTATTAGGAATAAAACCACTTCTCATGTGAAAGTGGATCATCCTTTCAGCTTAATAAAGCACCCTAAGGTGTGAATAGGGGCTAGAGCATGTGGACTGGGTCAACTTTGACCAAGTCAACAGCGCTGTCATGGAGGAGTGGCATTCAATGTAGGACAGAGCAGTTTTAGATGGAGACACATTGCAGGGAAATAGTGTCATTAATGGATAGGGCTTAGGGTTTGGAAGCTCATTTCTTATATAAGGAAGAGGATGGCAACCATATTATTCATGTTATGATATGTTATGTTTTAGATTGTATGGTTTGTTTAGACATATATCTTTCTCTAGTTGTTTAACTGAAATTGAGTGTTGTTTAGCACTGGGTGTTCCTGATCAGGAATCCCACCTCTTCCATTGAGAAGCTCTTGGAGGAGTTTGCACTACATTTCCACATTCAAGTTTCAAACCAAGCTTCAGTCTTGTGGTACAGCGTAGTTTCTCTTAAGAAATGTGCTGAGTTGCAGGGTGTAACAGTGGAAGATCTTGTTGGGTGTTTTATGAGCTAGTTTTACAGTGGAGGAAGGTTTCCTTCCATTGGGAGGCCAGTAAAGGAGCCCCTTGGGCTTATTTGACATCTGTGGCATCAGGCCAAGTTGATTTTATCCCCTACAGCGCAGTTCCAGTCCAGATCTACGTTATTTTGGTGAGCTGTTGCAGGGGTAAGTTCATTGCTCCATTTGGAGTGTTTGCTTTCCATTGAAGGGATCAGCCCTTCATTGAGAGGGTTCTTTTGGAGGAGTTCTTTCAGATCTACATCAGATTCAGCCACCTCCTTCTATGTGCTTCAGTTGCAGTGCATCTTCAGACCTAGGGCTTTAGATCCACCATTTATATTTTGTGTATTTTCGGAAACCCTTCTTGGGTTTTCTAGGAAAAGTGTATGGGAGCATAGATCTCCATTTTTGGCCTTGTATGAGCATGATCTTTTCAGATCCATTTATTTATATGTCCTAGCTACAGTATTAGTCAATAACATTGCGTTGTGCTTGCTTCAGTGCTTTGTGTAGCAATGTATTACATGTTTTAGGTGCATTTTGGCATTGGAGGCTTCTTTTGCCTATCTTGAGGGGCTTGATCCCGAAGATCTTGTACTTATTTATTGATGTTATACATAATACCATGGATCTATCATTTGGCTCACATGTGATGTGTTGATACTTGCTGCTATTTCTATATTCATGCACTATATTCCTGCTTTTCCCATTTGGGGATATTACACTAGCCCTTGAGAGGGTGACATAGGGCACTTAGAGCATGGTTTTGGGACATGGAGGCACTTTGAGGCACTTCTTGAGGCTTCTCCTCAGGAATTGGAGTTGATTATGGTGATGGAGCATCTCCTTAGCCCATTACACACTTTACTATGGCACTTATTACTCAAAAAGGAGATGATGTCATGCTTGTGAGGGAAATCGACCCACACATGTGGGCATTTATGGCATTATTTTATGGTTTTGAGCTATAAGGTTGACTTGTAACGTCTTGTCTTGTCAAACACTCAAAAGTAAACTTGCTTTAGGGTTTGTAGGCTTCTTTATTTTGTAAAATTGAAGGGATATACCTCGTATAAGTAGATCCCTCCATTCCATTTTATTATCATCACACACGAATTTGACTTCCTTAGAGGGACTGTGAATTGCCTTCGTCTAACTAGCTACTTGGCACAATGTGATTTTTATGGAGCATTTTTATATTGGAGATTGATTTTTGCATCAGAAACACCTTTTGGGATTGAGAGAAGGGTATCTTGGTGAAATTTGTAAGTTTATTGTTGATTTTTCTATATTTTGCTTGTCAATGAATTTATACTAGGGTTTCTAAAATGTTCTGTGTTTAAATACATATTGTTTATTGGAAATCTTGGTGAAATTTTACATGATAAAAATATTCTTCCTTGAAACTATAGAAGAACTCCTTGGGGGCATCCCCTAGGAGTTTTACGTTTTCCCCCTTACTCTAATCAAATTTCATCTTCCTTTAAAATTTGCCCTAAAACTCCATTAGCCCTTGCAGGATTAGGCATTGGCCAAGGTTGTGCTGATCAAAATCCATCAAAACTTAAACTTTTCCTTTTCTTTACCTCTCCTAGGCTTTTCAAGGCAAGCTGCTAGGGTTTCCTAGGGCCAAATTGTCACAAAGTTGAGCTTGAGTGGATCATTGTGGATGAAAGTCCAAGGTTTAGCCTCTTAAACCCTTAAATCACAAAATATAGCATTTATAACAGTTAAACTTCCCTACTTGGGGTTGACGTCATCTTTTTTGTAAACGCCCCCTCCCAACATTCTTTTACAAGCTCCCAAGTTAAATGTGAAGATGAGTGCTACTATGACATGACCTGACCTCCAAGTTCCAGTTATGGAAGTGGAGCCTACAATCCAACCACAAACTAACATCCCTTAGAGACCACAAACCACTCAGGAGGCTCAAACCATCCCAGGTGGTCAATCCCTGAGTTGGAACCCCTTTTCACTGACCTGACTCCATAATCGCACCCTTGACACACCCTGCATGCGGTTATGAGGCTATAACCACACTCATAAGCCTGCTTCCATGCAGTTATGACCCAAAAACTCCAGTTTTGTGCCAGCAATTCCGAGATATGAGCCACTTTTTCAGGCTAACTTCCAGACCTCTGCCCATAACTACCTGTAACTTTCCAAAAACATAAATAACACGATGACAAGGCTAACCACTCAAAACTTGAAAAATATCTTGACCAGAAGAGGCCTAGTACACAATAGGCATTTCGTCAAAAATATGGTAAACATATAAGTTACAGGTCATGAATGCATATCTGATAATAAACTTTTGAACTTCATCTAAGAATCATCAAGAAGTTCTAATGCCCTCTCAAGTAACTACAACAACACTTGTTAGCCCATGCATTCATCAACCATTCAATAAACTATCAAATCATGAATAAGAGTCATAGCTAGAGCACATCATGACCATGCTTATAATCAACATATAACCAAAATAGAAACCATCACAAATCAGCCGTAAGATCACTTAATAACCAATACATGTGCTCATAATCATAATGAGAAAAATAGCTTTTATTAACATAAGCAAAAGCCAACCGAGTCAGGGTCTTCCACATACCACCCGACCATAGATTGGGCTGAACCAAATCTTTCTTTCAACCAATCACCCTCGTGTCATATTCCAAGCATGAAAGTGGGATCTCGTGGGATAAACCAAGACATAATCAAACATGCACTCCAGAGGTTAAACCACCTCTGTCGTCAAGCTACTGTGATCTTACCTAAATCGGTTCTAAGATCACAAAACTAAACCAAGCTTGGATGCCTCATAATTCCTTCACCATACCTTGAGGAATTTTCTTGTCTCCACCCACCTGTCGAGGGCTTCCCGGAGAAAATCATCTCCACCCCCAGCCCTTGGGATTTTCCTAAGACTAGCTCACCTAATTCCAAAATCTTCCAGCAATCCAAAGCTCAACCAAGAATGAATCCCATCACACCAAGGTTATCCAGGAAATGGCAAGGCAAAGCTGAAACCACTGTCAAACCAGGCAAAACCCATGCCAATCACAACAATGAACCAAATAATCGAATGCATGTACCATGCATTGGAATCCAGGCATGCTAAATCACACATGCACACTGTTACCTGCAAGTCCACAGCTATTGTCTGTCCTTACTTGCAGTTGTCCGAACTTCCTCTTGTGCTACTTTGCTTTCCTTTGCTTACTTGTTTGTTTGTCCAAGAGTTTGTCTCTCTCCTTTGCTACACTGGCTTAAATGCTGGGGAAAAGTTGTCAACTGTTTCTCAGGTGCCTTTTTATCTTGATGTCTCATTTTCTTCATTTTTCCTCTAATTTCCCTTGCATGCAAATCTGTGTCTCTTCACCTTCTTTTCTCCTATTTTCCTTATTTCTCATAATTAAATGCCATTTATTGCCTCTTTGTCTTTGCCAATGCCTCTGCCAATTTCCATGGCCACTGTCAATGCCTCTGCCAATTTCCATAGCCACTAATAAACCACAAGTGACCCCCAATATGATGTCTTCCCCACCATTCATCTTGGAATACGTGTCCCATGACCTTGGTCTTTTTTTTGCCTTTATTATCCTTTTTACATGAAAGTTTAACCAGAGGCTGTTACATTTTCTTAACTTCTTTCTACTATTGAAACCCTAGTCCTTAGCCAAGCTTCAACTTGACGCCTATCTAAAGATTCCCCTACCCCATTGTTCACTGAAATTATTGAGGTAATCCTTTCCTTGACTTCTACATGTTTGGATACACCTTATCATTGCCTATCAATAAGCCCTAACATGTAGTAGTCCTTGGCTAGTTCAAGTTTAGAACACTTGTTCCTTTATAAAGAAGATTTGAGTCTATTTCAAATTTAAAAAGGAAGGTTGCTTAGGTGACAGTGGCAATCCTTCCTCATTGCTGCCATAGATAGAGTCTAGTCCTTGTCCAGTGAGTCACCTCCCAAGGCATACTAGATTTTGCGACAACAGGTACAAGGCTCCAGAACAATTTACCTAGATAATAACCACTTTAATAATGTATTATGTATCCCTAGTGTTTCCTACAACCTTCATCCATTCACATGAAACCAAAACAATAGAATTTTAAACCTCACCAAGTTGTAATCAAAGGCTTAAAAAATATTAAGCATATATTAGCCACTAGAATTGTTGATGATATTTCCAAGTCGTATAGATTTAACCTATGTTGCAGGAAACGTTGCCCAGGGGGCCGTTTCCCCAAGGAAACAAAACCGAAGCGTTGAAACACGTACCATACAACCTGGAAACACATTTCAGGCTGTACTGCCACGTTTCACGTGAGGGAAACGTGGCCCAGTACGACCTGGAACGTGTTTCTAGGTCATACAACAACGTTTCTGCAGTAAAGTGACTTTTTTTTCTTTATTTTCTTTTATTTTCTTTTTCTTTTTTTCTTCTTCTTTTTTTTTTTTTTTTTTTTTTTTTTTTTTTTTTTTTTTCGTTTTTTGTTTTTTTGTTTTTGCTCCCTGCCAATTCAGGAGTGATATAGGGAGCTATTGAAAATTTGGAAGCAAATTTTTTTGAGTAGGGCAACGTAATGTTGAAGCCTATGGCCCTACTGTTGATATGCAGTTTATGGTAATGTTAAATTCTTAAAGATAAAGGAGAATGTCACTTTTACTTAAATTTTTAACATTACCATGAAACGACTCAGGATGTTTGAGAGTGGTTTCGCCCTCATTGGATTTCGTATGGAGAAAGTAGAATTTTAGGTCTCACTCAAAATCTAATTTTTTCAGGATTTCAGGATAGGGGAGATTGCAATGTTTCCATTGCATTTTGTCATGTACTAGGGTATGGAACTTGTATTTAATCAAGAGAACCAAGCCCTCTATGCAGGGGAGACTCCCAATAATTAAGAGAACTAGGGTACCAGGGTATGGAACTTGTACTTAATCAAGAGCACTAAGGTCGTTCGACTATGTAGGAGGAGACTCCCAATCAAGCATGAGACAAGAAATTAGAAATTTCTCGTCGTTGATTTTGGATATTGCTATTTTCATTATGTGATCATTCATGAGTAAATGTCATGTAAATTTAGAGACTTATAGTTTATGCATTGACATTGGACAATTTAATCATAATGTAATAAATTAAAATGTATCATGTATGCTTTATGATTGCACATATTTCTTATATATATATATATTGTGTTTCCCCGTTTCCAAAATTTGGGGGGATCACGTTTCGTACCCGTACCCGTTTCTGTTTCCCAGTTTCGTGCAACTTAGGATTTAACGACTTTGGGTCAACATCTCTTCCTTCAATCTTTATTGTTCATATCAATGACATGAGAAAACTTAGGGACAAGCAGTTTGGTCATCTAAACTATTGCTCATTGCAACAACTATGTAAAAAGAATATGGTGATTGGTCTTCCTCTCGTTTCTTTCAAAAGGACATGTCCATTCTAACTCTGTTCTTGACAAACTTCATGGAGACAATTTTGATAAATGTGCCTCTTGGCAACCACCAACCCCTTTGCAACTTATTCATAGTGATTTGTGTGGTCCACCAACCATATGTATATTGATATACGGTAGCTATAGTTTCAAGCTCTGTTGCACAAGTACCAGTCCCAACTTCCAAGAGTTGGAAATCCATAACCGTCATTTCCCTGACCTTAGAAAAATTGGAGCATATACAAACGCTCCAGTACTAGGAGTTTCACAAGAGCATTCCCATTGAGGGGTAGTTGCTCCCAATACTATTTTCGTGGTACTACAAGAGCTCACAAAACCTCCTTTCCTGATGAAGAGCGACTGCAATATCCAAAGGAGAAAGAGGATGAAGATGATGCCTTCAAAGCCTTTGAAGTACTCTATTTCTGCTTATTTTTTATTATGCCACATTTTATCATTCTATCACTTTTTGCCTTTTACTTGTTGGAAGTTGTTTTAAATGTGACAGGTATCTATTTTAACCACATCAAACTCTATGTTCGTAGTTTCTCACTGAATCATGGATGTTCTAACAGTGGTCAATGTTTATTGAATAATGGATGGCAGAATAATTAGTTAGTTGGTATTTGCATTATATATAAGTTATTAAATTATCTTCTATTTCATTTTTTTTTATTTCCCTCATTTCCTTTTATATTCTTTTTTTTGGTTTGAATTTTCTTTAAAATATAATGTTGCTGCTTCAGGCCTGCTGCTTCCTGTAAATTTGGGCAAAGCTTCTAACACCCCATACCCACGCTCTGGACGTTCCCGCATTCCAGAATTAGGCCCAACATAAGTTGAAAACAAATCATTTACATACCACACACAGATTTCCACGAATTTATGAACTGCACAAAGTTCGCAATTAACTCAGTGCTGCAGCACTAGTTCTTCTATATGGTAAGATAGGTTATTTTTCATTTATGCTCTTAGGTATCTAGGGTTTTGTAGGTTCATTATTGGTATTTGAAATCGTTGTCATATTTTGCAAAAAAATTGTGAAATCATGGTGTTTATCATAGTTTTAAGTTTCTCGAATTTCCAGGTTAGTTTTCAGTATTTCAAATCGTCGCCATATTTTTTTATTTTTTTTTTTTTTGCGAAATCACTGTGTTTATCATAGTTTTGAGTTTCTCCAAATTAGACAGCACAGATAGATCTTCTCCTGTATAAATACCATTGCTTATTCAATAACTACAGGCATGCGTGGATGTCATATTCGGCGGCGTAAACCACTGGACACTGTAATATTGTTCCTACATGAAGAATAAGCAGCAGCAACAAACGAAATCAAACCCTAGCTTCCTGATTTAAAATCAAAACCTAGAAAACTTTCTGAAGTATAGGTAGGGTTTCTTCATTCACTGTAGAAAGTTAAGAGAGAGGTCACGATATCGAACCTTGGGAACGCCGCCATGAGTAAATGCTTCGGCATCCAATACAGTGGGCTCACTTGACGTGGCTGCTGCTGCTGCTGCTGGTTGTGGTGCTTTAACAGCTGTCCTTGTGCGAGCTGTTCTACCTTTGGGCGGATTATCCGCCATTATAATACCTCTGTCGCTCGATTTTCAAATTTGCTTAACTCGTGATAAACCCTCGGCTGGTTTCTACGCAATTGATCGATAGTAGTTCGGCTATAACGAGCTATAGTAAAAACGCAGTGTTAAGGCCAACTCGAATTCCTTGCGGTATTTTCTGTAACTATCCTTAGTTTTAAAGTGAAAGGCAATGATAAAATTCGAGACTGCGGTGCCTTCCAGAGTCTGCTCAACCCTAGTCCTGCACATGAAATATATAATAGAAACTATGAATTCTCGAACGGACAATTTTAAATTCCAGAAAAATACAAAGGAAAACATATGGAATCAATTTAAATGATTGCATTACTTAGTCGTGTTCAACGTGAATTCGCTAGACTTGCTGCACACTGAAATTGCAAATGAAAATAAGTCTACTAACAGTTACAAAATTAGACATTTCTGGTTTGAATTGCTTAGTTCCATCTAATTGAATTGACGTAAAGAAATACCTTGCCGAGAAATCTCTGCACAATCAGCGACCGTACTCTCTTCCACATCCGAAAATTCGGCGAAGGCAAATAGCCAGTGTCGATGCAGATGAACCTTCAATTTTACCTCTAAAATTCGCCGAGACCGGTTTCGATTCCCACGTCGGACACAAACGTGCTTATAATTATTAGTATGAAAAAATTAATGAATTAAATAAAATTATTGAAGCAATTGTTACGCTCAGTCATTAGTTATTTAAAAAAAATTAAGCAAATGGAAGTGCATAGATGGATTAAGGTTGTGTTTAATGCAAAGAAGATTTGGATGAGGTAAAATAACAAATAGTTTAGTAAATGGAGTATTTGGTTGAGTATGGGCCAATATTTTTTGGAGATCCAAAATTTGTATTACTCAATTAAGAACTAATTCTCATTGGAGTTGTCTTTAGTGCGACTATTTTGAGGCAAAATCTTGGTTTTTGTTATTCAAACTAGTTTTTTGACTCTATATATGGATTCAGCACCCTCAAAAACCTCTAGGCACTTTGATTGTGCAAAGTTAGCAATCAAACTTCTCAAACTTCTCTTTTCAATAAATTCCTGCCAGAATTTAGAGAAATTACACTGTAAAAAATCACTGTAAAAGCCTTCAAAAAGTCTCACTAAAGACTACTCGATTCTCATCAACTCCTTTGTGAAACAAGGCGCACTAGAAAAGGCTAAAAGGAATGTGGGAGAAAGAGTATGTATTTTTTGCTCTTCCGAAAAAGTAGAGCAAGGTCTTCAAAAATAGCAAGGAAAATTATGCAGATATTCTGGCATCTATCTCTTGGGATAATATATTCAGGGAAGTGTATGTCAAGAAGCTCGGAGCATTTATTGTAAGACTCTACAAGAAAAGGATCGAATACAAGAACCATGTGGAAAAGCAATTTGTCCCATAGGTTTATTGTAAGACTCTACAAGAAAAGGATCGAATACAAGAACCATGTGGAAAAGCAATTTGTCCCATAGGTTATTTTTAGCCTACTGGACGTTAAAATAATTTCTTTTTTTCTTTCTTTCTTTCTTTCTATACGTGTGGGGATTGTCACAATGAAATAAGTTTACTAGTCATGGTGGGACAATTTTGGCTACTTACAAAGGGAGTGTAGTGTAGTGTAGTTGAGAGAGAGTAATAAAAAAAATTATTTAATTTATTAATATAAAATGTTAGAGTGTTGTGTAAAAAATTAGGTTGAAAGTGCAAATTAAGGTAAAGTCAAAAGCAAATTGATGGTTATATAACTTAGGAAAACATGTATAATGATCTATTCAATCTCATATTTTTAAGTAAAATAAGGTTAAAACACATTTAATTTAGTAAATAAAATGAAAAAATATATAATAATAACTGTTTAATTACCAAATTGTTCTGCTATATCTAGATTGAGTTTCATGGTTTTCCAATCAATTCAAATATGTCCCGAAGCAAAATTTAATATGTATTGATTGCTTTTTCTATTGTAAATCTGAGCAATCTTTAACCATAGGGTTCACAGTAGACTCATAAAGTCAAAGTACCCTTTTAGGTATTAATTTGACAAAAAATATTTCTCGTGCGCGGGCCTAGACTACCATGTTCATAATTCTATATTAATGGCATAGTCTAACTCCCTAGCGGCCCCAACCACTACCCCAAGTATAAAATAGTGCCACAAGCCAATAATGTTAAGGAGGTGGAAGGACTCACATAATGTGTCACAACAAGGACAATAAGCCTTGAAAGGTCTTGGCACAAAGATTGTAGAAGTAGTTGGACCTAGTAGGTCTTAGGGCCTTTTAGTTGACAAGTGAGTGATGCACCAAGATTTAATGCCTGCCATATGAAATGGAGGTTTTAGGGCACATTAACTACTTCCATTGCTTAGTTATTAAGTGGATGATTTGGTTGATGGTCAGTAAAAGGGGCTAAGGCCCATTACTTTGGACAACTCACATGCCCCATGATATGTTATAAATATTTAAAACTCGTGTGCTCTTAAAGGCCTTAAGGAGAATCAAGTAGAAGAGATCCATGACATTACAATGAAAATTAACTTGTTGAATGTTGGGGATCTAATTAATCTTCCTCGAAACCATACATTCTAATATATAAGGACTTTGATTTGTGGAGTGGATATTTTGCATTTGCAAGTGGTTTAAAAGATTGGTTATATACTAAAAATGTCATTAACTATTATTTGGTAAGGTGTTACTTATTGTTCACTTCATCATGATGATGGTAAGAGTGGAGTTACAACCTTTGTGTATTCTAAGATAGTGTGTGTTGTAATTGGGTGGGGCATGGCCCCTACTCAGTACTCAAAGTCTAGTTTTAGATTTATGAGTTTAGATTGTTGCTTTTTAGGGTTGGCCAACATATATGTTTCTAATGATGCAATTAAGAGAGAAACATTTTGGAGATGGATGGTCAATAAATCACCAAAAAATGCATTACTAGTTCATGGAAATTTTAAGATGGTATAAAATCAGGAGGACGAGGAATGTGCCTCGATAGTGTGAAATCTTCCTAGAGAGAAAGAATTCTAGGTAATTCTAAGGACCAACTAGGTCTTTATGATCCCAAAATATTCTAACACCATGAGTATGTGGAGTTTTGGTTACCTAGAACAATTTTTGGAATAGTTGCAAATGATTCCTCAAAGATTTGACAAAATTATGCTTTCTAAACATAACTACTTTGACTTTGCCTTCTTGCATGGAAGGTTAATATATGTAGGGGATGACCAATCAAGAGCACTAACACTGCAATATGGAGGTTGATGAAGTTGATTACATTGCAGACCCGTTAGAAGGAATCCCGATTTGGGCGATAATGCCACCTCAGCACACTGAATTGTCTAGCCAGGCCACAACTAGCACCTCGATGGATAGGGTTTCACCATCTACCATTGTTTATGCGAGTTAACGGTAAATAAAAAACCAGGTGGAGCTAGGGTTTACGGGCGGACTCACAGAGAACAGAGAATGGCTTACAAGACTAGGTATGGGCATCTCTACGGTCGATATCACACTTGAGGCTCTTCATTTTTTTGACGGTTGTTTCGCTCCTCCATCTTGAGAAGGGTTCCCAGACGGAGAGAGTTTCAATCCCACCGAACCCTATATTATTTTTGGACTTAGCTTTCCTTGCAATGATGGAACCCTAAATATCCATGCCCCGGGGAGTGGATATTTCTCAGAGGTTGAGGTCGGTCTACCGAAACATACTCTTGGGTTCCAGGAAAATGTCCAATTGGGGTCATTTTATTCACAGGGATCTCCCCCTCTAAACAGTGGTCATTCTACCTTCATTGATGTTTGGATTCAGGCCCCGCAAGACAAGGGGATTCTGAAGTTAGGCACAACACAAGAAACCCAAGAGTACAAAAGTACGGGAGAAGGATCAATCATTGATTTTGGCAACAGGCTTAGATTTGACAAAGTCATGGACATGATTGAAAGAGTATTGGTAGGTAGAGTGAGGTGTCGAAGATATTCGATGGCTCGTCTGAGGAAATAGGTGCAGGAAAATTGGGGCACAAACTTAATTCACCTTTTGAAAGTTAGGGTCTTGGCATGTGGATGGTTCGCACTCAAATTTGATGATGTTGAATAGCTTTGTTGGATTACTAATAGCCACTGGTTCATCGAACAAGCTCATATCCAGTTCAAATGTTGGTCTCCCATGTTTGACCCTGAGCGGGAGTAGCTGGGTGTTGGGCCTATTTGGCTTAAATTGTCAAGACTCCCCATGCATATGTGGACGTAGGATATCTTTCGATGTATCGGCGATGATCTGGGATGGTATCTAGACTATGACAAAACATTCCTATAGTTAGGCATCATGACTTCTGCTCGTGTGTTAGTCTCTATGGACACCAGGGAGGGGCTAGTGGACAATCTCATCTTGAAATATAAATGGTATACACACAATTAGAAGTTGGACCGTGAGGGAGTCTCGTTCTGGTGTCAACGTTGTCATGTGATAGGGCACATATAAAGGGATTTCCCACTGCTTCATACAAACCAAGAGTTCAGGGAAGGGAAGTGCGTGACCGACAAAGGGAGTTCATGGAGGACTGGGTCTGGTGGACCTCCTACACAAGGGACATGTGACGCATCACATAATGGGTCGTAAAACCTGCAAATAGATGGCACATCAGGTTCATCAAAGGATCTCGCCTGGCACACTCCTCAAGTAAATATATTGGCCTTCGGCTCCTCCCCTTCGATACCGAGTACCTCCTCTCCTCCCTTATCTCATAACATTATTTCTAATAGTCTATCGTATTAACATCAATCAATTTCAAATCCGGTCTCTATGTTAGAAAGGGTTTCTCTATCACATATGGGGGTTGTCCAATGTTCGATTGAACCTATCAATGTATGTTACCCATTTGTTAGCCCTTCCTTATCTATATTTGAGGAATCATCTGATGTCTCCCATAGAGCGCCCCAATACAATCTGAGACCACGTTCTAGGGATAGACATCGGGAGGAATAATTGTCGAATACATGTGGTGGATTAGGGCCTTTATCCTCATCTATGATCCCCAAGGCTTCGTGGGGTAGACAATCACATATTTTAAAATCCATTCACCAAGCCAACCAAGAAATCATTGTTTGTCGACAACTCTCACTTGACAAGGTCCTTAGAGCATGACAAACCCTGAGCCAGGTTAAAAAATGAAGCTTCTCTCATTCAATTGTAGAGGGTTAGCTAATCAGCCCAAAAAACTAGCCCTAAAGAAACTGCTTTGGGAGAACATATTTATGTAATATTTCTGCAGAAAACTCTAGGTGACGATATGAGTATATCCACTGCATTGAATGGTATGCTATGTATTTGGGAATTTTACACAATTGATGCCAAAGGAAGATTTGGATGTCTGGTATTAGGGATAAACCCCATTTTTATAAAACTCCTAAACATTTGGGGATGCGATGGTATTTTAGGAGCGGATATCATTTTTGTTGAGTTCAACATGGACATTATATTAGTTAATGTATATGGACCATGTGGGGATAGGAGGGTTTTCTGGAACAACCTAATGAATAAATCATTTATGCTTTCAGACAACCTGGTGAGTGGTGGGGATTTGAATTTCTCATTGTGTATGTCTGAAATATGGGGCACCCACACGCAACAAGATCATCTCTCTAATTTTTTTACACATTGTATTGAAGACAATCATCTTGTTGACTCTGGGCTGATTCAAATGTTACCAACTTGGAGGAACCGATGAATAGGGGAATCAGTGATTGCTCGTAGGATAGGCCAATTTCTCATTAAAGAAACATTACTGGAAAATATATCCCTATTCAGACAATGGGTAGGCTCTGGGGATATACATGATCACTTCCCCATATATTTTGAACTTGTTGGACATACCAAGGAACCAAATTCTCCCTTTAAATTTAACGCCACATGGTTGAAGCAACAAGAGTTCATACAAATTGTTATAAGCAATTGGAGACATGTGGAATCTTAGGAATGGGGTTCTACAGCTAGGAGATTTAAGGAGAACCTCCAAAAAAAAAAAAAAAAAAAAAAACGATTGAATGGGTGAAACATAAAAGGAAAAAGGATGAGGAAGACCTCAAGAATATCTTTGATGAAATAAGGTCACTGGAAGAGCCTGGTGGAGGGGGGTATGACAGTAGTGAAGCAAAATTGCAATTGATCCAGCTTGAATTAAAGAAGAACAAAATTCTCAAGGAAAGAGAGGAGACATGGAGGCTACAAAGTCGAGCCATCTAGCTCCAATCAGGGGCCGACATTACCAAATTCTTACAACAATATGCAAAGGGCAGAAGGGCTTCTAACATCATCTGGGAATTATTAGATCAACATGGAAGTAAAGCATCTACCTTTAATGAGATGGAAAGAATGGGGGTTAGTCACTTCATATCTACTTTCCAGGTACAATAGGAATACTCCCTACCTGATATCATACAGACTGCATCTATTTTTCCTTGTTTTGTTGATGAAGACAAAAATTCTAAACTATGGATCCTGTAACATCGGGAGAGTCGAAGGTTATGCTTCACTGGTTCAAGAAAGACAAGAGCCTTGAACTAGATGGTTGGCCGGTAGAATTTTTTATGGATTTCTATGATCTAATTGGTATCGACATACTGAAGGTAGTAGAAGAATGCAGAACCTCGAGTAGGATGTATGATGCTTTTAACTCCACATTCATAACACTTATACCAAATAAAGACAACCCTTAGAATTTTTATGACTTTAGGCCCATCTCACTATGTAACTACCTTTATAAGATCATTGCAAAAATTATCACAAATAGGCATAGGCCTATTCTCTCCAATCCTATCTCTAAAGAACATTTTGCCTTCCTAGAGAACTATCAAATCCACAAAGCCAATGGAGTTGCACAGGAGGCAATGCATAGTTTAAAGACTAGGAAGCTAAAAGGAATGATAGTTAAGCTTGACTTGGCTAAAGCTTTTGACAAAGAAAGCTAGTTATACATTAGAATGTTTCTCACACATATGGGATTTGATAACAACTTCATCAATTGGATCGCGTGTTGTATCACAACAGCCTCATTTGCAGTATTAGTGAATGGTGTCGCCTCTGATTTTTTCCATGCTAAAAGGGGACTTCGATAGGTATGACCTCTCTCATCGATTGTTAGGTCCCTATATTACTAGTGTAGTCCCTTATTATTGTTAGTGTAGCCCCCTTATTGTTATTGGTGTACCCCTGTAACCCCAATATTGTTATTGTTGTGCCCTTACATTATTATTATTGTTAGGTCAGGTAGGATTATATTGTGACCCCATGGACTCCTATATATAAAAGGAGGTTTTTTCATTTGTATCATCCAAGAATTGTTCATTTATTTAATGTAAAGGAGGTTTACCCCTCAAAGTGGCTTATTTCTAAGGCGTTGATCTCTCCTTTCTTCTATTTTTGGAGTTGGTTTCATAAAATTTGGTATAAGAGCTTTGGATTCTAGGGTTTCGTTGATCCAAACAGGTCATCGTGGAATTTTCACTATAAATTTTTTTCTATGAAGGTACAGAAGCTGAAATTTGTATCACGCGAAGATGAAATCATGAGGAACGTCATGTAAAAATTTCAGATCTTTTTTCGCAATATTTTCGGAGATGTGATCTATGGAAGTTGGGGTTTTTTCAGGGTCCCGAATTTCATCTCAAAGAGGTGGTCGTGGGAAAATCGTCATAACTCTCTCTCTCTCTCTGGATCGGATTGGAATTCTGTAAAAAGTGGCCACAAGTACACGGACTGTAGTTTCCTGTGTATCAATTTCATAGTCGAAGGAGGTAACAGTGACACATGGTACATCATACAAGTTCGCTCTACTGAACTAGTCCATAATTAGGTCATTGTGGGAGATTGGGCATAACTTTGCCTTGAAGAATCCAGATCAGGTTAGACTTGTGGCATTCAAAATAAGATTCAGAGGGCTACAATAGGACCGAAATTCAGATATTGAAGGTCTGAAATCACAGAGATAATTCAGTTTCAATATCCAGCTCCCCAAAAGCAAGAAAAAGGTGTGTATTTTTTTTCAAATTGCATAAGTCTTGTTTGAAAAATCAGTTTGAATTGATTCCAAGGGTATATTGTAGAATAGATATTAGTATTGCATTCTAAAACTAGCCCTAAAAAGAATTAAATGCCCATTAAGTATTCATAAGACTCTACTATGACTCGTGAAGATGAAGAAGTGCAACATGACATATAAAATTACAAGAGAAAGTGCACCAAATTTCGCTCTCGCAAAGAGCAACAAAAAATGAAATGGAAGTTTTGAAGAAATGTGTGGAAGCTAAGATGGATGGTTTGAAGAAAGGCGTGGAAGCTAAGATGGGTGGTTTGAATAATGACATGGATGACATGGAAGCTAAGATGGATGACATGGAAGCTAAGATCGATGAAAAAATGGAAAACATGAAGAATGGTCTAAAAGAAGACATTGAAGGTTTGACAAAGTTGATACAAGAAATGCTTTCTAATGGCGAAGAGATAGTAGAGGAAACTCATGATGAGAAAAAAATAAATGTTAATCATGATTTCATAAACTTTAATGTTGGATGGAAGACCCATCATATTCCAAAGATCGATATGAGGAAGTTTGATGGCAAGGATCCCGTAACATGGATACTACAGATGGAGCAATATTTTGATCTCAATAATGTGCAAAACACACAAAAGGTATGCATTGCAACTTTATATTTAGAACGAAATACATTTGTATGGTATCGATGGCTTTGCTCCCGTAAAAAAATTGTCACTTGGTCAATTTTAATGAAGGAAATGACAGCACATTATGAGGATACAAAGAGCAACACCTTTTTTAGCCAATTGATAAATCTCAAACAAAAGGTTCAGTCGTGGAGCACATTGAGGACTTCCAAAAATTGAATATAAGGGTAACTGATATTCGAGAGGAACACAAGATAAATGTCTTCATAGGGACTTTAAAGGATAACATCCAACATGAGGTTCGTGTTTGGGAACATGATTCATTGGAGAAGGCATTCAGGTTGGCAAGAAAAATTGAATGTAAAATTATGGCGACAAGGAATCCTACCAATCACATCTATAAAGATGGAAGTGCTGCTACTCCTAGACTTCCACAACTTACAAGGTTGACACCACAACAATTGAAGGAAAAAAGAGCAAAAGGGCTTTGCTACAGTTGTGATAGAAAATACACTAAAGGTCATAAGTGTGCCGAGAAGAAATTATTTTACGTAGATTGTGAAGAGGAGGGAGAAAATGAACAAGAAACTTCAAAAGAAGAGGATATACACCAGGAACCAACCCTAGAAGAAGAAGAAATGAGTCTGACCATATCATGTAATGCATTGGCAAGAATTACCACTCCTCAAACTCTCAAGATAGAAGGGCATATCAATAAGAAAAAGGTAATAGTGTTGATTGATTCAGGTAGTATCCATAATTTTATTCGTTGTAAGGTAGCCGAGGAATTGAATTGCTTCCTATACCCAGCACCAGAACGTCAAGTGATGGTTGCAAATGGAGGAACTATAAATTTCTCTGGAAAATGCCATAATATCAAGCTAACCATGGGGTAATATGTATTGAATAGTCCAATTATTTCCATTCCAATGGGAGGTGTTGATGTTGTACTAGGAGTACAATGGTTACAATTTTTGGGGATGACAACTTTTAATTTTCAAGAACTTTTCTTGAATTTTTTTTCGGAAAGAAAGGAAGTCAAATTACGGGATATATTAGGGAAGCCAGGAAAGATAATAAGCTCTAATGTCATGACAAAGCTTATGAAGAAAGAACAATGAGGCTTAATTGCACAATTATGCTCACTAGAAGTTCCAACATCAAAATCATCTATTTCTCTAGATCTCCAAAAATTCTTGGACAATCATTCTAAGGTGTTTGAAACTCCCAAAGGACTCCCACCTATTCATGACCATGATCATGTTATTCATTTGATTCCAAGAAGTATTCCTTCAAACTTCAGGCCTTATAGATATCCTTATGTCCAAAAGAGAGAAATTGAACGTATGGTTGCAGACATATTAGAGGTTGGTATAATTCAACCTAGTCAAAGTTTTTTCTCTGCTCTAGTAGTATTAGTGCACAAGAAGGATGGATCATGGTGCATGTGTCTAGATTATAGGGAGATCAATAAGCTCACTATTAAAGATAAATTTCCCATTCCTATGATTGATGAATTATTGGATGAATTACATGGAGCAATTTATTTTACCAAGTTGGATCTTCTTTCAGGATATCATGAAATTAGAATAAAGACTGAAGATATTTTGAAAACAACATTTCGAACTCACAAGGGTCATTATGAATTTTTGGTCATGCCTTTTGGCCTTACCAATGCACCTTCTACATTTCAAGGGTTGATGAATTCCATTTTCAAACCCTTCCTTAGAAAATTTGTGCTAGTGTTTGTTGGGTGCAGGAATTACACTTAAGTAAAAATCCTCAACACTTAAATTTTCAACCTGGGGGATTCGTAAACTTAGAGACGAAGCACAGGAAATGCTAGAGATGGTATGAATATTTCTAATATCAACTCCTACTTTTGAAAAGAAGAATTTCATAATCAAACTTTAGAGAAGAAAAAGGGAACTCGAACCATCAAAACAATTTGAGGCTAGAACAAAAATAAATGTACTTGCAAAAGAGATTCAGAAATAAAGAGGAGAAATCACTCTAGCTAAATATTGATTAGATACTGAGAATGTGTTTCCTTCACCAAAGACACCTTAGCAATTTTCAAAAAATGGGCCCCTTCAATCCCGCGTATGTAAAGATATCCTTCTCGTGAAAATCGATCTTGTACTAGTGCAGGAACAACGATTTATGCAGAAATTGTAAAGTAATGTCTTTACTAAAAAATTCTTTTATTCGTGCAAGGGCTTTGAACTTTCTCAAGTCCGCAGCACTCAGATCCAATACCAAGAAACTAGTTCTTGTACTCGATCAGAGCTTCTTACACTTTAACTTTTGATTCTTGAAATCAATGATTCATTACTGCAGTGTTATAAAACCAAATCATATATCAACAAAGATGAATATCTGTAAAAAGTAAAAAAATAGTCTTTTTAATTAAGATATGACTGAAAGCAAGAAAGCTGTTAGAAGTAAACTAGAAAGGCTTGCTGCATCATATTATCTAGCACTGATGCAAGAACAGTTCTCCTGCTTGCTCCAGGGAGAAACCAAACCAACATGCAGAAAGTAAATAGCACACCAACATGCACTGGTGCAGGAATGAACCAGGCAAAGAAAATAAACCAAATTGTGCAGAAAGTGAATAGCACACTAACGTGCACTGGGGCAGGTAACTCCTCCTGCTCGAACCAGGCAAGGAAAATAAATCAACCGTGCAGAAAGTAACTTAACTACTTCATGTAGCAGATCTGCTTCCACTCAAACATAAATTCAAATGTTGTAAATTAAATCACACTTGACAGTTTAAAACATAAATTACAAGAACAACAAGGAGGGAGAACATGTTGGGTTCGCTGGGCCCTTAGCCAACCAGTGCGTTTCCCTTTCAAACGAAAATGCTACTCAGTATCAACTCATCAACTGTTTAAGCCAAATGATGAAATGTACGAAGCATGAGGCAGAGCTCTTCTTATTAGATCCTTAAAGCAATTACATGCGCGATTACATATCCAGCCCAAATTTGGGCGATAACACAAAACATACATGTTACCGCCTCGCTGGTTCTATTCTCTGATTTATTCAATTCTATCAAAACATTGAACATCTTGTCCTATTTACATTTATGCTTATATAGATCCTTTTGGCTGTAGGCCAAAAGGATCGTTTAACCATTACATAGCCAATTACAGAAATCGTTATAACCGATTGCAAAATAAGCTTTCATCCTTCAAAATTAAATCGCTTTTAACAGAATAGGCCGCGGCTATCTCCAGTTGTTCGTCACTCTTAAGTCCGATCTCAGCTACTCTAGATTGAACTGCTGTCGTAGCTGGGACTCGGCTGCCTTCAGATGTGTCTTCTTTGATCGTAGCTAAGGCAGTACAAAACAGGCGGCAACCCAAGTGATCCGGATTCGCTGCCAAGATTCACGGCGCTGGTGCTGGTGCGAGATCTGTTCTGCACTAAAAATTAGCGGTCAAGATAAGTGTTTATGTATTAAATAACATAGGAGGTAACGATAAGTTACAAAAGTAATTCTAAGTAAGAAATCACGTAATAGATAGTTAATAAATGCTAAGTTGAGTTAAAAATGTAAAATATGAAGTTAATGCAAAATGTGTCATCGTTCTCGCACTAGTGCAAGATGAGGGCGCATAAGATAGGTAAAACAGGGTAAATGATTACGATTTGGGAAGGGAAGAATGGTAAAAAAGAATGCAATTTAGGGGACTAACATCCTCCCATCTCTAAACTATTGTGTGTCCTCACACAACTTTTTTACCTCTGCAAAAAACCAAAATTTTTGAGTACTCCAACTCAGTCCTGTTCCGGCATGTTTCCTCAGGCTGCATTGTTTCAGCCTTCTTCCTCTTGATGTGCCTTAACTTCTTTGAAACCTTTTTCAACCGCCTGATATAGCATCCAGCCCGATATTTCCAAACATTAACCTCGCTTTTCTTTTGTTTGAGCTCTGCCATCAATTCTCCTCTGCTTTGTTCCTTCTCCTCTTGTGCTTTGGTCACAAGCTGCTCCAAGTTTTGTACTTGGAGTTCTAATTCTACTATGCGGGCAACAGGAGTCACCAATTCTTTCCTTTCTCTATCTCAGCAGGGGCTGTCACTGGCTCCGGAACTTCTATATCTGCCATGGTCGCATATGTTGGGGTTCCCATGTTTTAGCCAGATTGGCAAGACCAAAAGATGAGACAACATCAAAACCACTTTCAGACCTTAGGATCTAGCCTTCCTAGGTCTAGAGAGGGATCTCTCTATAATAGTCAAAGTATATTTGTCTTTGAAGCTCGAATGTTAAGATGTTAGGCTAGTTATAGGCACAAGGATTGTTTGTTTGATTTGTTTTGATTTGGTTGCTGGTTATCAGGAAAGAAGGGTTCAATGTAAGACAAGGATGAGCAAAGAGGAAAAAGGCAGAGGTGAAGTATTCCAGAAAATATTCAAAACCATTGGGCAATGGAGTCAGGAAAGGATTTAATTTATATTCAATAGGCAGGCTTTCAATTGGGCTAGTCATCTAAAACATAGGATCTTAAAGATGATTGTGTGATATGGAAAGTAGGAGGGGGGGAGATAACACAGTTTCAGAGCACAAAGTTAAAGACCAGCTGGTCGCACAAGGATCCTAGTGGACAGGGCTAACTCTAATCCCCAGTGTTCCCAAATCTTCCAACTAAATCCTTAACAAGAAAACATCTAAGAACGGATACATTTAATTCATACATCAGAGAGCAGGCAATATCATCCACTACACTGGTTAAATTATCTGAAATCAATTCTTAGATAATACATTCAGAAGAGAAACATTAATGGCAAGGAGAGCAGAAACATAGGGTACCTAACAAGGGTAAATCCTATGCCAATATTCAGATGCAAGCCAGTAGAAACGAAATGAAATGAATCAAAACACAAAGATAGGAAACATCACCGCTGCTTCAGATCAGGATCCAAAGAAATGTGCTTGTCATATTAAATAGCAATACCAGTCAAGTACAACATTGCCAATAGCTGAATACTCAGTCCGAAAACATCTCCTTCAACCTATCTTGCAACTTTACACAGAGACTGTGTCTCAAAAGAAACTACTTGCAGTTCTCTGATAACTGATCAACAACCTTTACAATGAGTTTCTTTCTGAATTTATAGCTCCGAAGGAGCAGAGGAGGTAGGTGAAGAACTAAATGCAGTATTAAAACTTTTGAAAAGAAAGAGGGCCGAAGCCCATTCTGTATAAATCCTGTGCATTAATCTCTGATGTTCTTTGGGTGAACGAATGATCTTCCCAGACTTTAGATTACTTTGATATGATTATGATGTACTCTGACTACAGTACTGTGTAGTACTCTGGTGTATAAACAAAATGACTGAATAAACTGCCATGCTCGTGAAACAAATGCCTTGGTAGCTTTGGACTATGGTTAAGGCGGAAATCTTTAGGAACACAGTAAATAATGGAACTGATATGGGCGCTTCGTCCTTTGGGACAATCCGCTGATATGAACCCTGATATACATGAATCTCTGCGTGATGTACCTTCTGCATGACCCATGGGATCATTGATCTGGTGCTTTGCCTCTAAACCGCTGTATTAAGGCTCAAAACCTTCAATACCGAACACTGAAATCCTTAATCATTAGCTGGTTTTTCTCCACTGCTCCATAAATGTCTCGATCTGCAAAATGGCGCCAGATAGGTTCTTTTTTGCAGAGATTGAACTGTCCTGGGATAATATTTATGCCGCCGCTACCTTTCTGAGTTTTTCTATTGTAGTACAAGCTTCCAAATTTAATTTTGTCTATGCAGCACGCCATTGAAGTAGTACATATGAACCATGGCGGTTTTCTGCCTTTGATAACCTTGCAAAATACGAACACAGGTTAAGAAAACAATGGGGGGTCAGATGATGTGGATGACTGTGAGGACGACAGTGGGACTGCAGACGAATGACGAAAAAACGCAGAGGAGTGGTGGAGAAGAGCTCTGGTGGAAGGTTGGTGGAGCGCAGAGGAAAATTAACGTAAAAACCTTAAAACCGACCCTTTGAATGAATATATAAAACGAGAGGGGCGAATGTACGGTGAGACACGTGGAGGTGACGTGGCGGGACCGGGCGACAACGAAAGAGTCAACAGTGGGGAAACAAATCTGGACCGTCGTATCTGAGAGGAGATCGACGGTTGAACATGCGGCGGAGGACGACGATCGGTGGGCCAGGAGTACGGCGACCATGGATTAAACCTCGCGCAGCTTTGTTGAGCGATTACCATTGGATGGGTGAGGGTAGATCTGACGACTGATATGAATATCGCTGTGCGTTCTGTACCGAAAGATAACGTGCGATGAGAAGGCGGTTTTGGAATCGTACAGGAGCCGCGCATCGCTTGCTAAGTGGAATCGCTGGGCAATGGGAGAATACCTCCTACCGCCCAAAAGCGGTGTGATAGATACCACCGGGTTTATGGATAGTGCGCGGCGGGGACCACAGGGGCGGGTACACTCTGAACTGTCGATCTGGCGGGCAAAATGAACGGCGATGGCGCGATCGGGGGTTTGAACGGGGGAAACACAAACGTCGCGGGGTTTAACGATCACCGTCCGATCAACAAATATCAATGGTCAGGAACGCTCCCGATACACGTTGGAGATTAGCGCCTTCGGGGCTAGTGCTCGGTCATAGCGTAGGTTTCCGTGGGGGAAAGGTGCAGGGGCTAGGCCCAGACTATGCAGAAAATATGATTTTTGGCTTGTTTTAAAGCATTTTAAGGACAGCCAAGGGCAACGATAGGGGAATGAGGGGGATTTAGGCATAAACAAAGGGAGTGGGTGGAATTTCATGGGGATTTTGGGAAGTTTTAGGAGAGAGAGGGAAATTTAAGGGCAACAAGCGGACTTTGACAAAAGGAACAAAGGGATGAAAATGAAGCATTTTGCAAGGGTATAAAGGGCAGAATAAAGCCCTTAGGAGCATAATTCCTTATCAGCAAGGCCTTTTGACTCAGAACAGCAGAGGGAAATAGTCACAAGGCAGGGAACCTGAAAAGGCTGCAAGGATGATGTGTTTTCAAGGGAAATGCATTCCTTGCAAGCTTATAAAACCAATTAGCCCCTTGCTTGCTTGTCAAGGAATTTATAAGGGGCTAACAGCATCAAGGAACTCTTCTACCTGCAGTCCTTCTTTTTCTGGTTCCTCTTTCTCAGGTTCTTCTTCTCGTTCATCTTCATCCAATTCCTCGTCTAATTTTTCTTCCTCAGGTTCCTCTTCTTCCTCCGGTTCCTCTTCTTTCGGTTCCTCTTCCTTAGGTTCTTCTTCCTCAAGTTCTTCTTCCTCTGGTTCTTCTTCCTCAGGTGCTTCCGCATCCTCCTTTTTTTTCATCTCCTCCTTCAATTTCTGGTTCTTCTTCTCGGGCCGCGACTTCTTCTTGTACTGGTGCAGGATGGGGTTCCATACGCTGTGGGGGTTGTGGTTCTTTTCCTACATCCAAAACTTTCCTCTTCTTTTGGGGTTTTCTGATAAGATTTGCCAGTGGAATATCGCCCCCAATTTGTGCAATATTCGCCGCATCTGCAAGAACCGACAGCCTATCGTGTTCAGAGGCTTGTGCCTGTGTAGAAGGTGTTTCTTCATCAAGTGTGCCGGTTGTTTCCTTAGTGGAAGACGAAGCCTTCCCTTCTGTCGATTTCTCTGTCTGCTTCCTTTTTGCACTACTGCGAGAAGGAATTCCCTTTCTGCTTCTATTCAGGCCCTTGCTTGTACTAGGGGCCTGTGTCTTCTCTTCCTCGGCCGACTTCCCGTGCAGCTATTTTAACAACTCTTCCCATGTCATACCTTTGCTTTCTAGTTGTTTTAAGACCAGGATTTTTATCAGGCTGTGATAGTATAATCGTGCATCGGCCTGGTCCTCCCTTCCATCCTGTACGCTTCTAGCCATTTTCTCCAAGCTTTTGAGAAAAAATTAGGGGAAGTTCATCCTCCAACAAATGTGTCGGCCTCCTTCAAAATGTTGTAGCAGTCTAAAATGATACACTAGGGTGCAGGTGTATCTCCCTTCACAGGTCACAAATTTCTGCAAAATAAACAAGAGATCCTGCCATTGACCTAACAGGGCTTTGCGCGGAACTCCGCGTTTCCAATTGACCTCCATCTTCTTATCCATGACAAAACCCTGCCAGCGTTTGCTTTCCATCTTTTGGTTCTTGAACCACTCCACTCCCGTATTCTCCAGACATGTTGCTGCTGCTACAAATTTCTTCGTGACTTTGAATTTGAGCGGCCCAATTCTCACTTGGCCGTTTTTAAATATTCTTGCTAATTGTAAGGTGACGTCCCTGTCATACCCATCGAACTTTTGCAGGAACCGTAGAAATCCCTACTCCCGCAACAGTGGAAGACAATTGCGAAATTCGGCAGTTTGCTCAATCTTGCTGAGAGACAAGGGTTCATTTCGGACGGGCGACATTGCTGCTATCGGCTATGAATGATGAGTTCTGAGGCTTACATGCAACACCGGGGGATCAACTTTCATAAATAAGGATTTAACCATTCGTCCATCGTGTCTCCGATTTACTTTCCGTAGGTACTCATCGTTTCTGGTCAAGCTTAATTGGTACGTGCGACGGTGGTTTAACGGTTAGGTACAATAATGAAGGGATGTTTGGGATGAAGGTAGGAGCGGGGGGAGTTATGAGTGAAGGACATTTCACATTATGGCGGAATGGGGTGAGTTATATGCAAATAACGATTACACAATTTCACATTCCTTCATAATTACAAAAAAAAAAAGACTTAGCATTCATTTAAAAAGATCATGATTCCTACTTAAAAAACTTTGTACTTTCAACTAATTTCCTCCTAAGTAATATAATAGTGTAAATGCTTATCAATGATATGAAGAACATCATATAAATTTCCATCATGAATACTTTCTTATGTTATATGATAACTTGTACTCTGTTGCTGATAAGGTGCATGCTTGTATTGATCTTTGCACCGTGTAAATCACATCATTGTGCTCGTACTTTTCTGCTCATATCATATAGGACAGTATGCTTGCACTAGTGCAAGCATAATGTTAAGACAACGAATTAAAATATAGGCTGGATTTCACATGATTTCCTCAACTTATTCTGAATTTTGCTTCGCCCTTTGATGCTTCAGAGCACAACCTTCTGCTCTTTTTATGCAAGATACTGCAATGAACTTCATGAGGGAATAAAGGAGCGGGAAAAGGAAATTTTAGAATGGGAAGGAATTCTGTCACAGGGATTCCGGGAAAGTACCAAAAGAGGGAAAATAGAAGTGGGATAGGGGAAAAAATTTCAGGGTTAAAGTGGGATTTCTTTTAAGCGGACACGGTGAATTTAGAAGAATATGGGAAGGTTAATTATACTAGGATTCCAAGAAGAAAGCTGAGGGAAAATTACGAAATGGGATATGAAGAAAGGCAGAAAATTTTCTGGAAGGTCTGCCTGCACTAGTGCAAGAAAAAATAACTGCAGCGAGAATTAAGCATTACATGGAAAAAATATCCATGCTAATTACCCCAATTGTATAAAGGTTGGCTTTGCTGAACCTGCTTTTACTTCGGTGGTTACTAGCATATCTAAAGATCAAGCAACATTCTCTTTTTATTAGAAATTTTTGATCTTCCCGCTAGGAAGCTGGTTTTCAAGTTGATCCTTCTGCAATCATGTCAGCGGACTGATTTTCATAATTACAGGAAATTATTTTTTCTTTACTTTTTTTTTTTTTTGGTTAATTTTTTTCTTAAAGAAGAGGGATTCAAATTTTCAAGAGGTTGGTATTACCATTTACCACTACTGTTCCAAATTGCTATTGAACTTGCTGTGTAAAATCTTTCTTGGCAAGTGGTTGAAAATATTTCTTTAATCTATGTCCATTTACCAAGAATACTGTATCCTGTCCATCAATAGTTTTGACTTCTATAGCTCCATTCTCAAATACTCAGATTAGTTCATATGGTCCCATCCAACGTGAATGGAATTTCCCTTTAAAAATTTTAAATCTAGAATCATAAAGGAGTACCCAATCACCTGGTTGGAACTGCTTTTTCTGAATGGACTTGTCATGCCACCTTTTCTGTTGCTGCTGGATTAATATGTTTTGCTGAACAATATCTCTACGAAATTCATCTAAATCATTTAAGTGAAGAAGATGTTGTTGTTGTGCCTCAGAGAGATCTAGTCCTAGCTGAACTACAGTTCTGAAAGTTTTGATCTGGAATTCAATTGGTAGCAAAACCTGTTTGCCATATACCAGCTCATATGGTGTATGCCCCATACTATTTCTCCAAGTGGTTCTGTATGCCCACAAAGCTTCTGGTAATCTGTCAGCCCAATATTTCCGATGCATATTCACTGTCTTTGTGAGAATGGACTCGATCACCTTGTTTGTAGACTCCACTTGGCCATTTTCTTGCGGGTGATACGGTGTAGACTTATGATGTCGGATCTTGTATTGCTCCATCACTCCCTATACTAGATTAGAAATAAACTGCGGACCATTGTCAGAAACAATTTCTCTAGGCATACCAAATCTAGTAAAGATTTCAGAAAAGATAAAATCAACAACAACTTTTTTCGTAGCAAAAGAAACAGCTTTAGCTTCCGCCCATTTTGTAACAAAATCTGTACAAACCAAAATATGCTTTTTACTTAATGATGTTGGATTTATTGGCCCTACAAAATCAATAGCCCATTTTTCAAATGGCTCAATCATAACTTGAGGGCATAAAGGCATTTCATTGGTTTGGTTAGGTTGGCCCATTCGTTGACAACTATCACATCGCTTGACATACTGCTTGGCATCCTTAAACAAGGAAGGCCAAAAGTAGCCAGAACGTAATATTTTATATGCAGTTCACTTCTCAGCGAAGTGGCCTCCACAAGGTTCATCATGAGCAGATTTAAATATGTCAAACACTTCCTCCTCTCTTACACATCTACAGATAATCAAATCTAGACTAGTGTAAAAGAGGTCACCTTGAATCCAGGAGTATGCAACACTTTTCTGAATAATGTTCCGCTTTTCACGGGCGGGAAAGTGAGGTGGTGTTTTTCTAGTAACCAAATAATTGGCGATGTCAGCAAACCACGGAGAATCTGTAGACACAGCAAAAAGATGTTCATCTGGAAAATCATCATTAACAGGAGTTACGTCACCAGGATTATTTAGTCTAGAAAGAAAATCTGCCACATCATTAGATTTTCCTGGTCTATCAACAATAGTAATATTGAACTCCTGCAACAATAGCAACCACCTAGTCACTCTACCGTTAGTAAATGGTTTGTTCATCAAATATTTAATCGTGGAATGATCAGTATGAACAAATACTTCATATCCTGTGATATAGTGTCTAAACTTATTAATTGCAAAGATTACAGCTAAAAACTCTTTCTCTGTAACTGTACAGTTTAATTCAGCGGAAGACAAATCCTTACTAATATAATAAATAGCATAGGATTGCTTATCTTCCTCTTGTCCCAAAGCTGCGCCAACAGCCAGGTCTAAAGCATCGGAGGAAATGTGAAAGGGCAGGGACCAGTTTAGACCTCTCAAAACTAGCACATGTACCAATTTTTCCTTCAATGTTTCAAAATACTGTTGGCAAGCCGTGGACCAAGAAAACTCACTATCCTTAGCTAGAAGTCAGAAAAGAGGAGCAACTATCTTAGAAAAATTTTCAATGAATCTTCTATAGTAACCAGCATGTCCTAAAAAACCTCTTACTTCCCTTTGAGTTTTGGGTGCAGGAAGATGCAGAATGATTTCGATCTTTTCCGGATCAACCTGGATACCTTTGTCGGAAATCAGATGGCCAAGTACCACTCCTACTTTGCACATTAATATGCATTTCTTGTCACTCAAAGCAAGGTGGGCTTCTTGGCAACGAAGAAGTACTTTCTCCAAATTTTCGAGAGCTTCCTGAAACGAATTACCAAACACAGAGAAGTCATCCATATAAATTTCTACAAATTCAAGATCGGAAAAAATAGCCAAGACTGCCCTTTGGAAGGTAGCCGGAGCATTACATAATCCAAAGGGAAGCACTTTATAAGCAAAGGTACCCCATGGGCATGTAAAGGTAGTTTTATCTCGATCTTCGGGTGTAATCTGTATCTGGTTATAGCCACTGAAACCATCCAAAAAGGAGAAATATTTATTTCCTGTAAGGGTATCAAGCACTTGGTCAATGAAAGGGAGAGGGAAGTAATATTTGAGAGTGGCTTTGTTTAATTCACAATAATCAATACAAATATGCCACTTTCCATCTTTCTTAGGTACTAGCACTAATGGAGAGACCCACTGACTATCATAAATAGGATAGATAAAACCAACATCTAAAATTTTATGTATTTCCTATTTCACAACATCTCTTAGAGCTGGATTCATTCGTGGGTTCCTTCCTAAATATAGATATGATGTGTACAAGTTTCAAGAGGGATACCCTTCATGTCTTCATAGCCCCAAGCAAATGAACTAAGATGGTTTTGCAACAAATTCACAAGCTTCTCTTGCTGAGATGGGTCTAAATCTGAACTGATATGCAAGGACTTACCAGGGCTAATCTCAACAAGAGTAGTATCAGGCTCCGGAGTACTCAAGGGAGTGGTCAAAGACAGCGGTATATAAGAATGAGAATCATGGTTTTCTTGGAAATCTAGGCTAAAAATCTAGCTCAAAGGCTCAAAGTTAGGCACGGTGTCTAGATTGTTCAGGAAATACTGAATCTCATCTTCTTGCGAAGACCCAATATAATGTTGAATAAGAGAAATAGACTGAGTCTCCTCATCACTGCTTTGGTCCAACCATAAAGTGTCTCGAAGGTCCTGAATGGATCTGGTAGGGGGGTATAAGGTAACTTTCTTCCTAGAATCTCCATATGAAATATACATATCTCCGGAACGACATCCAATATATGCATTGGTTGTAGCAAGCCATGGTTGAACCAAGATCAAGGGATGGCCTCCTACCGGGTTCTTTGGCTGAAGCACAATGAAATCAGCAGGATATTCCCAAGAATCTAATGAGATGATCACATCGTCCAATACTCCTTCAGGCTTAATTTTAGATCTATTAGCTAATTCAAGCACAGTGGGAGTAGGGCGAAGATGAGATAATCGAATTTGATCCATGGTTTGCTTAATCATTACATAAATGGCTGCCCCCAGGTCTATAAGGAAATTAGAGACAAGGACATTACCAACCTGAACTGTGACAATAGGGTTTCCAGGATGAGTATATTTTTCCATAGACACACATCCCGTCATCAACTCTGCTGCCCTACCAACAAATTGAATAGTTTGGGGTTCCAATCTCTTCCTTCCGGGTTTCTTGAGACAGAGTTCCCTAATAATATTGTTACAAATGGGGATCTCTTTAATGGCTTGGAGCAAAGGTATATTAATGAAAAGATTATGAAGTTCCGATGCCAAACTAGTCTCAGAAACAGGCTCTCTTCTTTCCGTTACTAACCTCTCTGGAAAGGGAGGATGGTTGGAAGAAGATGGCAAGGACTCAGAGGGTAAGGGTTGCTTAGTGACAACTTTCGGAGAATGGTTAAGAGTTTCCTCTTCTCCTTTCTCTTCAAAAATCACCATAGGTTGTTTCTGATTTTCTGGAATTACAGTCCTTCCTGATCTTAATTGTATATCATGGACTCCAACTGGAATAGACTGGTATTCGAATGGTAAAGGTGGGTTTGTTACATGGATCATTTGCACTTCTTTATTATTATTATTAGGATTGGGCGTAGGTTGAGCAGGCAACTGAGGAGGTCGAAAGGGTGGAGGTAAAGGTAATGGGGTGGTCTGACTCAGAAGTTGAGGCATTGGATAAGGTACATGTGTAGATGGATATGATTGCATAGGTGGCTGGTAGGAATATGGAGAATGAGTTGGGCCTCTCCAACCTTGTTGCCATGGTTGGGAAGGTTGCCTATGCTGATATTGATTTCCATACTGCCACTGCTGATGAGAGTTAGGATACGAATATGCATGTGGATTATAACCAAAATAATGTGGAGGAAATTCAGCAGCCATGCACCTACCTGAGGCCATTTCTTCTTGCTCCCATAGCATACAATTGTTCATCGTCAGGATGCCCCCCTGTAAATACTGCTTTAAGTCCAGGTATAGAGGGACATTTTTCTATGATATGGTCTTCTGCACAAATAGCACACTTATTAGTTTCTTTCAAGTTAAGAGGACATTCTTTAAGGGGATGCTTGTCTCTGCATTTAGGACAAAAAATACATAATTACTCTTGTTCCTTCATAAGTTTTTGTTGAAATTTTAAAGAGTCTAACTGTTTAGTAACAATGTTCATTATATCAATTTTCATGTTTTCCATTTTATTTTCCAGTCCAATAATCATAGCATCAGTAGATTCAGTCTTTCTATTTTTATTTTGAGTTCCTCTACCAGATCTATACTGATTTCTTGAAAATTTCCGGCATAATTCACAAATTTGATCAAAAGTTTGCTGAGAAATATCACCTTATCCTAACAAATTCAAATTGTTTCTAACATTATCAGTAAGTCCTCTTAAGAACAAGGTTCTAATAGTGTTAGGATCAAGCTTAAGTTTTGACCTTTGTAAAATATACATAAATTTTTCCAAATAATCTTCAAGCATTTCATCATCATCTTGTATGATTGTAAAAATTTCATCCTGCATGTCCCAAGTTTTGCAATATTCTTGATATTTAGACAAAAATACCCTCTTCATCTGATCCCAAGAAATTGTGGTGTTTCCTCCTAATCCCATAAACCAGCGTAAAGCTGAGTCCTTGAGGGTAACATGAAATAATCTTAACTTCTGAGCCTCAGTTGCATAATCATAAATTCTACACAAAATATCAAACTCAAATAGAAAAGAGTCAAGATCTTCATGAACTTTAACATGGAAATGAGGGAGAGCTGACGGTGGAATATTCTTCATCTGTGACACAGTATCAGGATCCACAATTGGAAACACAAAAGTAGATTGTCCTTCACTTACCTGGTTGTCACCAGTTCCTTCCAAGTGATCTCCTTGGTCTGTCATTATTCCCTTCTTGCTTGTACCGCTTTCCACAGGTTGATCCACACCTGAGCTGTTACTACCAGAATCCAGGTGGATTGTTCCTGCGTGATGGGTTTGGATTGGATTGGGCTTCCTGCTTGCAGAAGGAGACCCAATGTGAGAACAATTGTTTTGGCCCTTAGTGGGCTTCGAACCCTTACCTTTCTTAGGCATTCATTTCAAGAAAGAAAGAAAAATATCAAAACAATTTCTAGTAAAAAAATGCTATCAGAAATCAATCAACACCAGTAAAAACTCCTTCAAAAATACTTGCAAAAAATAAAGGAAAGTTACCTCTATTATACAATCAGAAAATTCTTACCAAATCAAATCGCCTCCCCGCCAACGGCGCCAAAATGTTGGGTGCAGGAATTACACTTAAGTAAAAATCCTCAACACTTAAATTGTCAACTCGGGGGATTCGTAAACTTAGAGACGAAGCACATGCAATGCCAAAGATGGTATGAATATTTCTAATATCAAATCTTACTTTTGAAAAGAAGAATTGCAAAATCAAACTTTAGATAAGAAAAAGGGAACTCAAACCATCAAAACAATCTAAGGCTAGAACAAGAATAAATGTACTTGAAAAATAGATTCAGAAATAAAGAGGAGAAATCACTCTAGCTAATTATTGATTAGCTACTGAGAATGTGTTTCCTTTAGCAAAGACACCTTAGCAGTTTTCAACAAATGGGCCCCTTCAATCCTACGTATGTAAAGATATCCTTCTCACGAGAATAGATCTTGCACTAGTGCAGGAACAACGATTTATGTAGAAAGTGTAAAGTAATGTCTTTACTAAAAAATGCTTTTCTTCGTGCAAGGGCTTTGAACTTTCTCAAGTCCGCAGCACTCGGATCCAATACCAATAAACTAGTTCTTGTACTCGATCAGAGCTTCTTACACTTTAACTTTTGATTATTGAAATAAACGATTCATTACTGTAGTGTTATAAAACCAAATCATATATCAACAAAGATGAATATTTGTAGAAAGTAAGAAAACAATATTTTTAATTAAGATATGACTGAAAGCAAGAAAGCTGTTAGAAGTAAACTAGAAAGGCTTGCCGCATAATATTATCTAGCGCTGGTGCAAGAACAGTTCTCCTGATTGCACCAGGGAGAAACCAAACCAACGTGCAAAAAGTAAATAGCACACCAACATGCACTGGTGCAGGAATGAACCAGGTAGAGGAAATAAACCAAATCGTGCAGAAAGTGAATAACACACCAACGTGCACTGGGGCAGGTAACTCCTCCTGCTCGAACCAGGCAAGGAAAATAAATCAACCGTGCAAAAAGTAACTTAACTACTTCACGCAGCAGATCTGCTTCCACTCAAACAAAAATTCAAATGTTGTAAATTAAATCACACTTGATAGTTTAAAACATAAATTACAAGAACAACAAAGAAGGAGAACGTGCTGGGTTCGCTGGGCCCTTAGCCAACCAGCGCATTTCCCTTTCAAACGAAAACACTACTCAGTATCAACTCATCGACTGTTTAAGCCAAATGATGAAATGTACGAAGCATGAGGCGGAGCTCTTCTTATTAGATCCTTAAAGAAATTACATGCGGGATTACATATCCAGCCCCGATTTGGGCGATAACACAAGATATACCTGTTACCGCCTCGCTAGTTCTATTCTCTGATCTATTAAATTCTATCAAAACATTGAACATATTGTCCTATTTACATTTGTGCTTATATAGATTCTTTTGGTCGTAGGCCAAAAGGATCGTTTAACCATTACATCGCCAATTACATAAATCGTTATAACCGATTGCAAAATAAGCTTTCGGCCTTCAAAATTAAATCGCTTTTAATAGAATAGGCCGCGGCTATCTCCAGTTGTTCGTCTCTCTTAAGTTTGATCTCAGCTACTCTAGATTGAACTGCTGTCATAGCTGGGACTCGGCTGCCTTCGGATATGTCTTCTTTGATCATAGCTAAGGCAGTACAACACAGGCGGCAACCCAAGTGATCCAGATTTGTTGCTAAGATTCACGGCACTGGTGCTGGTGCGAGATTTGTTCTGCACTAAAAATCAATGATCAAGATAAGTGTTAATCTATTAAATAACATAGGAGGTAAGGATAAGTTACAAAAGTAATTCTAAGTAAGAAATCACATAATAGATAGTTAATAAATGCTAAGTTGAGTTAAAAATGTAAAATATGAAGTTAATGCAAAATGTGTCATCGTTCTCGCACTAGTGCAGGATGAGGGCACATAAGATAGGTAAAAAAGGGTAAATGATTACGATTTGGGAAGGGAAGAATGGTAAAAAAGAATGCAATTTAGGGGACTAACAATATTTTTTGATGATATACTAATCTACAACAAGGCTTGGAAGGATCATGCTTAACATGTTGACAGGGTGCTCAAACTATTGGAGGAGAAAAAATTATATGCAAAAACATCAAAATGTTTCTTTGGAGTACAAGAGGTGGAATATCTAGGTCATATTTTATCTCATAAGTGTGTTAAGGTAGACCCTAACAAAATTAAAGCCATTAAGGAATGGAAATTCCCCACAACCATAAATCAGTTGCGAGGATTTCTCGCGTTAACAGGGTATTATCAAAAGTTTGTTAAGAATTGTGGGAGAATAGCATCACCTCTAACAACATTATTGAAGAAAGATGCATTTTCATGGACTCCTGAAGCAACTAAAGCCTTTGAACATCTTAAAGAGGCAATGTGCCTAGCACTGGTCTTAGCTATGCCAGACTTCACAAAAACCTTTATTGTGGAATGTGATGCCTCAGGAAATGGAATTGGTGATGTTTTAATACAAGAAGGAAGACCCATTGCTTTTGAAAGTCGTCCAATCAAAGGAAAGTATTTATATAAAGATATTTATGAGAAGGAAATGTTAGCAATACTACATGCACTAAAGAAATGGCGACCTTACCTAATGGGAAGACACTTCAAGGTAAAAACAGATCATGATAGCCTTAAACACTTTTTGGAACAAAGACTATCTTCAGAATAGCAGCAAAAATGGGTCACAAAGATGTTGGGTTATGACTTTGAAATCATCTACAAAAAAGGGAAGCTAAATGTTGTTGCAAATGCACTCTCAAGAAAGAATGAAGAGGTGGAAGCATTGCTTTGTGCCATTTCTATTATCAAGCAGTTGGATATTTGAAGCGAGGAGGATGAATGGAAAGAAGGACGAAGAAGTGTGGACACTCATTCAAAACTTGCAGCAAGATCCTAGTACATCTGATACATTTAGTTGGAAAAATGATTCCTTATGATACAAAGATCGCTTATATTTTTGAAAGAATTCCCAACTAAAACAAAAGATTCTTTTGGAATTGCACACTTCTCCTTTAGGAGGACACCAAGGATTTTTAAAAACTTACCACAGGGTTTTGGGATGGCCTTAAATTTGATATTCAAAATTTTGTGGCGGAATGTTTGGTTTGCTAGAAAAATAAAGTTGAGACATTTAAGACCCCGGGTCTTCTACAACCTTTATCCATTCCAAGTCAATGTTGGGAGGAGATTTCAATGGATTTTATTATAGGTTTGCCTAAGTCCGAAGGAAAGAGTGTCATCATGGTGGTAGTTGATAGACTTACCAAGTATGCATACTTTTGTGCATTATCTCATCTATTTAAGGCAACTACAGTTGGTACTACATTTATGGACACAATTCAAAACCTACATGGAAACCTAAGAATTATTGTGAACAACAGAGATCCCATTTTTATTGGAATTTTTTGGACGGATTTATTTTCTTGTTTGGGTACTCAATTAGCTCATAGCTCATCTTATCATCCTCAATCCGATGGTCAAACTGAGATAGTGAATAAATGTTTGGAAGAATATCTTCGTTGTTTTGTATCTAATAAACAAACACAATGGGTCAAGTGGTTACCTCTCAATGAATGGTGGTATAACACGTCCTTCCATACTACAGCAAAAATGACCCCATTTATGGCACTTTATGCATATCATCCACCGTCCATCATGTTAGCCACCTATGAATTTTTTGACAAGCAAAAAGGTGGCTAAATTGTTCTTGAGCCTTCAAGGAATACATTTCCTCCGAAAACATATCATCCTTGAAGCCTCCTTGTGTCTTTTTCCTTTGAACAATCTTCACTACTGTTAACATTTGAAGAAGGATCAAAGGTCTTTTTGAGCAGCATGTTGCAGACAACAAGAAATTTTTTTAAAGCTGCTGTTAAGGAACGAAGAGAATGGGAGTGGCCCTGCCTATCCAGCATGCTCAAATAATTGAACAGGAAAGACCAGTCCTGGGATCATTTGATGGACTGGATGCATTGGAAGAAAATGTTTGTAAGATAGACTTATAAATACTTCAAGTTAGAGTAGGGTAGGTAGGAAACCTCAATAAAGCTCAGCCTGTGAGCATTCAATTAGTAGTTTTGAATTTCTACAAGGTTTTCAGTTCATGAGCAGTTTTGAATTTCTACAAGGTTTTCAGTTCATGAGCAGTTTTGTCTTTATGCCATGGCCCACAGCAAGCCAGACAGTCTAATCCTGGCTTGACCGTTTTTCAATTTGTGTCTTAGAATGTAGAGAAGAAATCTGCTAGACAGTTTAATCCTAGCAGATATAGTTTAGGTAGAGAAAGTATGAGGCCAACAGTTTAATCTGGTCTCATGGAGAAATAAGGGTATAAATAGAATATGTTTATTTTCCTGTTTGTAAAAAATTGATGATGTAAAGGGTCTGCAAGTCCAAATGCACCCAGAAGAAACAATGTTAGGACAATAATATGGGTAGGTGTTTGTTTGGGAGAATATTACTGCTGATATAATGTCTTCGTGATTTGTGGCAGCTGATCCAAGAAAGAAAATGGATGTGTCAAGTACTAGGCATCTGGCCTACTCCATGTTGGGAAAAATACTGAGAGGGGGGGGGGGGGTGAATCAGTATTTACTGCATATTCAAAACTTTTTACTTTTCATGCTCTAAACCCATACGCTACTTTGCTGAAGCCAACTAGCGTATGTACGTGGATATCCTTCATAAAACTCGCGTATACACAGAGATCTAATTATGCCATTAATTCTTCACTTATATCATTCCATCATTCATTCATTAAATGTTCTACAAACATTAAACATGTGCAGTAAGAACAGAATAAACCATCACACATAAGCATCACACATGAACACCAGGATTTTTAGGTGGAAACCCAAGTCGGGAGAAAAACACCGCTGCAGTTGCTCAGCCTTCAATATTTTATTATAGAGAAAACATCTTACAACATATGTGTTGGTGCAGACTCTACCAGCACGCAGGCACCCACCTGCGCTCATTTACCAGCCTCTCCTGGAAGGGAGCTCCAACCCCCTGACTCGTTTACCAGCCTCTCCTGGAAGGGAGCTACGACCCCCCGATCTCGTTTACCAGCCTCACCTGGAAGGGAGCTACAACCCCCTGAACTCGTTTACCGGCCTCTCCTGGAAGGGAGCTACAACCCCCTGACTGAAGGCTACAACCCTCAGCACCACCTTGGACCACGTTTCATCAATTTTCACACTGGATCCAACAACTTCAATAGAACAACACTTGCAGGCCATGTTTCATCATATTTTCAGACTGGACCCTTTCCATACTTTTAAGCACAGTCAACCATGAAACAGATACATATAACTCACTGACAGATATCAGTAAACCAGCAGAACAGATCAGACATTTCTTACCACAGACTTCAGCAAACCCTAGTTTGCATACGCGCTTTCCTTTCAATGATGTTGCGTATATACGCGTTTCCGTTCAAACAAACCAGCGTATACTTCTGTACATATTACAGATTCAATTTCATTGCGCATACGTGCTTTCTCTTCAGCGAAGCCGCGTATATACGCGCTTCCCCTTCAGCGAACTAGCGTATGGTTCTTCAACTGTTTCGGTACACATGCTTCTTTAGATCGAATATTCGGGTTCAAATTCAACCCTTTACTTCGAACGGAGATATTTGCCTCATCTCAGATATAAGCCTTCCATAAACAGATCTAGTAGATACAAATACATTCCAGATCTAGATATTCCGCTTCATCATTTCTTCATAGGTGCATCATAGATTCAGATCTATTATCAAACCTTTACCCTTTCCATACAGATATACTTCACAGAGAAGTCTTCATTCAAGATCAGACATCTTGCTCCCACACTCATGATTTGCACAATGAATTTCTTCTCTTTATATAGGTTTACCCTTTTTCAATAGCATGAGCCCCTTTTTCAATACCATGAGCCCAAAACTACATTACTTCCGATGGTATTCCTGGACGGGGTCATTTAGACGAATCATTACCCAATACAATGGGTCAATACCATGGTGGTTACCCCTGGTTTTGCACTTTATGAGCGCTTTTTTCCCATACGCGACTTGGCACGTTGTTTCCCGCGTGCATACGTGACTTCTCCTAGACATATCCGCGTATGCCTTGAGACATACTCTTTTCACCATAGATTTAGCACATGCTGAATTCCTTTCTTCATTGCCTTCTGTACTCACTGTAGATACATCAGATTTTCTTCATCAAGAACATATTCTATCAAGCACAAACTTCATCAAGTAAGTTGCCATCATCTTCATCAAGTGGGTTGCCATTCAAGGACAACACTCAGCATCATATTGCTAACAAAAATCATTTCATATCAGATTTACATCATCTACCAAGTCCAACAAGTCAAGAATAACTTCATCACGTGGATTGCCATCAAGGACAACACATGTCAACAGTCGCATGTCTTCATCTTCATTCAGTGGGTTGCCATCAAGGACAACACTCTGCATCATATTGCCAACAATCTCCCCCTTTGGACTTGATGGCAACCACGATGGTGTTTAGTTACCACAACAGATAGCTGCATTAAGAATACAATGACACCATGTCATTCTCCCCATTCTTTGACACCATTCTTCATTCAAACACCATGTCACTCTCCCCCTTTGACATCAAGGGCAAAGGGCGGATCAAAAACCAACATACTCTCCCCATTTTCTCCTCATGTGGAAGAAGCGTTATGCAGATCTGATGTATACTGAAATGACCAGGCTTCCCCTGAGTTCATGCTGAATCTTCAAACATAATTTTCAATGAAGTACATGACTCTATGAACTTCCTATCACCAAAGACTCATACTTACATCAAATATCCAACCAAGTGGATTTACATAAGAGACTCAAGTACCCAACCAAGTGGGTTTACACATATCAATTCAACTACCCAACCAAGTGGGTTTACAAAATTTGACTCAGCTACCCAACCAAGTGGGTTTACAAATTTTACAAGTCCTTACATGACTAAATATTACAAATTTACATCATGGGTCTCAACATGACCTTTTCATCAAACTACAAAAATGACCATTTATGACCAACACCAGAAAGTCCTCAAGAAAGAGAACATATTTCAGAACCATCATAATGCCAACAATGCATTATACTCAGCAACGCTAATGCTCCCCCTGAAAATGTGCTTCCGAACATCCTTTCCATATGACTAAGGCTCCCCCTTAGTTTGTGCATCCTGAACACTTTCACCAACAAATCATCAAGGAATCTTTATCAAAACATTAGAAATAGAATTATGAGAACTGGAACACCACCAGAGATACCAAATAGTATCATAGATACCAAACAGCACTGCAGCTGTGCTGAAGAGAGCTGACTCCAAACAGAGAATTGTCAGCAATCAGACATACGCGATTTTCTATGCATGAACTCGCGTATATACGTGACTGTGTTTCAGGAAATCCGCGTATCCAATGCCATCTTCTAAATTTATGCAGATTTGTTCTTTTGACAGGCAGAGAACAATCCCAGCTTCTGTCTTAGATACTCGAATGCTTCCCTGGGCTACAGATAGATAGAACAGTGTAGTTGTGTCTTCAAGTGTCATCCAACGGTTGTAGCATAAGCACATTAGGAACCAAGCCTTCAGATTCTTTGCAGCATCAATACAATCTTTCCAAGAGAGATTATCATACCAGAACAACATCTTCAAATATGTGTCAAGCAATCATCCATGTGGTCCAATATCATCAAGATCTTCAAGATTTAACATGAAGTAACATATGTAGGCAAAGGATCTCAACCATAGTAATAAACTCTGCATGATCTATTCTTATTTCTGAATCAAACGACATCCAACTCATCCATGTGTGAGCACAAAAGATACTTATCAGCAACCAGGGCTCAAAATCTCATCATAATAAACCATATACCAAGTCATCATCATTTGAGCATGAGTATCACAATAACCAAAGAATAAGCAGTCATAGTGCCAACAATGAAATCATTAGTATTCAACCTGCTGCTCCCCCTGAACCAGTGCTCCTTCTTAACTTGTGCAACCTGAACACCTTCATCAGCAAGTCATCAGCAACAATCTCTGTATGATCTGTCCTTATCTTTGAATTATAAGACTTTCATCTCAGCAACGAATACTCTTCATCAAAAAGCAAACAGGTCTCATCCATAATCTTCAACATAAGAAACCAAGTATCATATCATCATTATTTAGAACTGAGAAACTAAGCTGATATTGAGTCAATAATACAGTTATTAACAGTCAGACTGATGCTCCCCCTGAACCTCTGCTCCAGATCTTCAGCTATCATAAAAATTCTCTTATCATCAAAGCATACGCGACTGTGTCTGTTGAAACTCGCGTGTATACGCGACTTTTGTTCATATAACCCGCGTATGGAAAGTGAAGCATAGAAATTTTCACATTCCTTCATCTCCCCCTGAACTTGTACTTCCTGTACCTGTCTTCTTCATATCAGATGCTCTGTCAGAAATACATATAACCAGAATAATCAAATCAACCATGAGAGTCATCATACATTGCTCCCCCTGTGACGATACATTACTAAAACTCATAATGTATCCCACATCATTCCTGCAGTCAATAAGAAAAGTCAGCTTCAGAAGCAGATGACTGCAGTAGGGTCTGAATTCCCTACGTTTCTGATCGGTCCTCCTTCTTTTTCCAAATTTGCTTGAGCTTTCCAACTGTGTGCTGAAAATTGTCCACTTTCCCAGATCTGTTCATCTTGCATTCTTTTTCTACATGTCCATACTTGTTACAAGAATAACATCTCATGTGTCCAGAGAAATAAGCATAAGAATCATAATGAGTATTTCTAATCTTCCTCCTTTTACAATCAGTTGCTTTATGTCCATACTTGCTACATGAAAAACAATATCCCTTGAAGAAACCAGAGTACCTTTCTATGTAGGAACTGTTTGATTGAGGCTGAAATGATCTGCTCCTGCAATTTGCTGCAACATGCCCATAATTATGACATTTAAAGCATTCAACTTTATTGACTGATTTCCTTTGAGATTTCATCATTGTTGGTTGACCTTTTGTCTCTTTCAACACTTCAGGTTTTGCATTGTCATCCTCTGAAGTTTTAGCACTTCCTTGTGAGCTAGATTCTCCTTTAACAGTTTCTTGGAAACCAAGACCAAGTTTGATAGCAAGAGACCTTTGATTACTCAGAATGTTGTCCAAAATGTTAGTACTATCTTGAAACCTCAAAAGTTTAACCTTTTCTTCTAATTTACCTTTGAGAATGTTTACCTCAACCTCCAAGGCTTGACGTTGCTTTGTCATGCTTTCTTCTTTCCTTCTTCCATCTTCTACTTGATCCTTCAGATTTAGAATCTCTTCTTTCAACCAATTCTCGTTTTCTTCACATGTTTGTTGCAGCTCTTCATTCCTCTTATTTGATTTTTCCAAATCTTCTTTGAGAGAGATGATTTCTGCTTCAAGACCTTCCTTTTCAAATGGTTGTAGAGGTTCCTCATTTTTCTTACTTGGTGCTTCAAGATCTGCTTGCAGAGAGATGATTGCAGCTTCAAGTCCTTCATTCTTCTTGCTTGATTTTTCGAGATCTGCATTTAGATTGTTGATTTCTGCTTCTATTTCTTTAATTCGATTGGATGCATATGTATGAAACCTTTGATACTTGTCCACCTGTCCACTCAGCATTTCTATTTGATCTTTCATTTGAGAGATCATCTCTTTGTAGATAGAATCTTTCTTATCAATTTCCTTTTGTTGTTCTTCAACTTTGATCTTGATAGCTTCTTCTAGATCCACAACTTTACTTTCACTTTCTACACCATTGCTTGCACAAAGAAGATTACAAGGACCCAAATCACTGTCAGATTCATCTTCTTCAATTTTTGCTATACAGGTTTTCTGAGATGTCTGTTTGCTTTGAGCAGCCTTCTTCTTTTGCTTCTTTGCCATGAGCACTTTCAGATCTTGGTCAGAATCTTCTTCATCTTCACTAGACACTTCATCATCATTTGCATAATAACTCTTCCTCTTCTCAAATTGTTTCTCTTTACCACGTTTTTCTTTATAGGGACATTTAGCAGCATAGTGACCAACTTTTCCACACTCAAAACATTTGAAGGGAAGCTTACCTTTGAATCTTCCAGTACCTAGTTGGAGCTTTCTCACAAAATTCGCTTCTTCTTCTTCGGATATATAGCTGGATTCTTTGACAACTTCCTTTTCTTTTCCTCTTGCAGATACCTTAAAAGCAGCTTCTCTGATTTGAGATGGACCTCCTTGTCTCATTTCAAAAGTAGTCAGAATACCATGTAATTGAACAATAGTAAGATTTTGCAGATCTTGCCTTTCTTCAATAGCTAAAACTTTAGAGTCAAATTTTGAAGTCAAGGATCTTAAGACTTTTTCAACCAAAGTAGTATCAGTTATGGTTTCACCTAGATTTCTCATTCGATTTACAATATCATCCAGACGTAAGAAGAATTGAGCAATACTCTCATCACTATGCATCTTCAAATTTTCATATTCAATTCTAAGAGTTTGGAGTTTTGCACTTTTTACCTTTGTATCTCCTTCATAGCTCAGAATGATCTTGTCCCATATTTCTTTTGTTGAATGTAGCTGCATTACTTTAGCAAATTTTGATTCAGACATGCTTCCTAATAAGACATTCACTGCTTTGGCATTGATTTCATACTTCTTCCTTTCTGCTGCATCAGTAGGAATACTTGCCGGGTATTGATAACCTTCTTCCACGATTGCCCATACATCTGCACCAAGACTTTGCAGATATGCTTTTGTTCGTACCTTCCAGAATATCAGATTGCTTCCTTTGAATAGAGGTGGCTTTATAGACATCACTCCTTCTTGACTTCCCATTGCGACGGATCTTCTTCAAGCGATCAAGCTTCTGCAGAAGAACCTGCTCTGATACCAATTGTTGGGAAAAATACTGAGAGGGGGGGGTGAATCAGTATTTACTGCATATTCAAAAAATTTTACTTTTTCATTCCTTAAAACCCATACGCTACTTTGCTGAAGCCAAGTAGCGTATACATGCGGATATCCTTCATAAAACTCGCGTATACACAGAGATCTAATTATGCCATTAGTTCTTCACTTATATCATTCCATCATTCATTCATTAGATGTTCTATAAACAGTAAACATGTGCAGTAAGAAGAGAATAAACCATCACACAAAGCATCACACATGAACACCAGGATTTTTAGGTGGAAACCCAAGTCGGGAGAAAACCACCGCTGCAGTTGCTCAGCCTTCAATATTTTATTATAGAGAAAACATCTTACAACATATGTGTTGGTGCAGACTCCTACCAGCACGCAGGCACCCACCTGCTCTCGTTTACCAGCCTCTCCTGCAAGGGAGCTCCAACCCCCTGACTTGTTTACCAGCCTCTCCTAGAAGGGAGCTACGACCCCCTGATCTCATTTACCAGCCTCTCCTAGAAGGGAGCTACAACCCCCTGACTGAAGGCTGCAACCCTCAGCACCAATATGGACCACGTTTCATCAATTTTCACACTGGATCCAACAACTTCAATAGAACACAACTTGTAGGCCACGTTTCATCATATTTTCAGACTGGACCCTTTCCATACTTTTAAGCACAGTCAACCATGAAACAGATACATATAACTCACTGACAGATATCAGTAAACCAGTAGAACAGATCAGACATTTCTTACCACAGACTTCAGCAAACCCTAGTTTGCATACGCGCTTTCCTTTCACTGATGTCACGTATATACGCGCTTCCGTTCACATAAACCAGCGTATACTTCTGTACATATTACAGATCCAATTTCATTGCGCATACGCGCTTTCTCTTCAGCGAAGCCGCGTATATACGCGCTTCCTCTGCGACGAACTAGCGTATGGATCTTCAACCATTACAGAGCTACATACTTCTTCAGATCAGATATTCAGTTCAGATTCAACCCTTTACTTCAGACAGATGTTCGCCTCATCTCAGATCTAAGCCTTCCATAAACAGATCTAGCAGATACAAATACATTCCAGATCTAGATATTTCGCTTCATCATTTCTTCATAGGTGCATCATAGATTCAGATCTATTATCAAACCTTTACCCTTTCCATACAGATATACTTCACAGAGAAGTCTTCATTCAAGATCAGACATCTTGCTCCCACACCCATCATTTGCACAATGAATTTCTTCTCTTTATATAGGTTTACCCTTTTTCAATACCATGAGCCCCTTTTCAATACCATGAGCCAAAACAATACCATGGGCCCAAAACTACATTACTTCCGATGGTATTCCTGGACGGGGTCATTTAGACGAATCATTACCCAATACAATGGGTCAATACCATGGTGGTTACCCCTGGTTTTGCACTTTTTGAGCGCTTTTTCCCATACACGACTTATCACGTTCTTTCCCGCGTGCATACGCGACTTCCCCTAGACATATCCGCGTATGCCTTGAGACATCCTCTTTTCATCATACTTTGAGCACATTCTGAATTCCTTTCTTCATTGCCTTCTGTACATACTGTAGATACATCATATTTTCTTCATCAAGAACATATTCTATCAAGCACAAACTTCATAAAGTAAGTTGTCATCATCTTCATCAAGAGGGTTGCCATTTAAGGACAACACTCAGCATCATATTGCTAACAAACATCATTTCATATCAGATTTACATCATTTACCAAGTCCATCAAGTCAAGAATAACTTCAACAGGTGAATTGCCATCAAGGACAACACATGCCAACAATCTCATGTCTTCATCTTCATTCAGTGGGTTGCCATCAAGGACAACACTCTGCATCATATTGCCAACACTCCAAAGATTATTTTCTTAATTCTTGACACCTTCCAGAAGATGCCATCCCCATGTGGAGCCACTGTTAGCCACCTATGAATTTTTTGACAAGCAAACAGGTGGCTAAATTGTTCTTGAGCCTTCAAGGAATACATTTCCTCAGAAAAAATATCATCCTTGAAGCCTCCTTGTGTCTTTGTCCTTTGAACAATCTTCACTATTGTTTCCATGAGAAAACCCTGTTGTTTTGTGAAGAATAATGCTAAAAAATGGCCTCCATTCCCCCTTATTTCATTTCCATAATCCCATTTTTCATCACCTTTTTCCCCTCTCGAATTTCCTTCATTTACCCTCTAAATCACCCTAACTCCCTTTTAAACCATACTAATAGCATTTGTTTGGTTCAATAGCCCTTTTTTCCCTTTACCGAAAACCCTTTTAAAGCCTTAAAAGTCCTCTTTTTAGCCTTACAAGCACTTATTTCTCCATATAGGCTTTAGCCCCTTTCGGCCAGCCCCTTAACCACTTTCCCACCATGCGACCGAGCGCCGAGACCAAGCGCTTAAGCCCCGGGCGCTTATCGCAATTGGAGGTTTCACGGGGAGTGTGTTTCTTTGTTAAACGAAAAATTCCCGATGCAATGGTCTTATGTTATGAAGGCCCGTGCTGGGATATACACCGTCGATCTGTAAAGATCTGACGGTCAGTGCTTATCCTGCGGCACGCCCATCCCCTCTTCCATCACCCCTCTGATTACATGTGGACCATCAATTTGTTTCTAGATCCAATGGCTATCGCGTAATCGCTTGCCGCCAATCGCGCCAATCACATTGCATTTCACCTTCCGATTGGCAAGTCCCGATTGAATCCTAGCCGTTCATCCATCTGGATCCAACAGTCCAGATTCCTCCTCACTCCGCCCTGTGTCCCCGATTGGTCATCCTTGATCCAATCGCAACCGTTGATCTCTGAAGATCCAACGACCTTCATTCATCTCACCCATTCACATAACCCTTTTTGCCTCCGCTTCCCCTTTTAATCTTGACCGTCCATTATTTAGATCCGACGGCTGAGATCAAACCTGCCGTTGACTATTCACAGCTTAACCGATCGCGCACATTTCCATATCACGCTGCCACCTACACTGTCCGATCTTTTACCCCTCCATCTAACGGCTGAGATCCATATCGCGTGATTTTAATGTCCAAGCTTTAACACTTGAGATTTACGCGATGTAAGCGGTTTTAAAAGGCCACGTGTCACGCAGCGACATATATCGCATTTTTTCGGGCGGATTTCAAAACCGTTTTTTTCTGCAGCGCGACACGGGTGGTTTTACTCCTGAAACCACTTTCCTCCTTTTGTCCTCGCAACCTCCGTCATCTAATCTTAGCCGTCCGTTGATCCGGATCTACGGCTTACATTGCATCGCGTCCTTACCCATATATTTTTCCATCGGGCTTCCATAGAGCTCCATCCTTTAATCCCCGTCGTTGATCGCCTCCTGCGATCCAACGACTCGCAGTGAATCGCCCTCCGCCCGCCAGGTCCCCCATCACAGGCTACGCTTTCGTTCATTTCTCGCGATTTTCTTTGTATTTTCCCAAAGTTAAAACTTTGGTGTTTTAACACTAAAGTGTTATTTTCCGCCCAACTCACTATTAACACTTCCATCTGCGATCCTGACTGTTGATCATCGTCTGTCCTTCTAATCCAAGGGTCTGCGACCTCTCTTACCCCAAACGTTCATCAGCTCCATTTTCCACCATTCTTTCACAGTTTCCACTGTTGCGCCATCATTCCACAGGCCTCCACAGCGTTCCTTCCACCTCCCCTGGATTTCTTAACAGGTTTATTGCATTTGTGCAGGGTGTAAAGGGTGGTAGATGCACTATGTCTCCATAGTCACAATCTCTGTGACTCAGAGCGCAGAGAGACCACCATAGCTGCGGAAAAGAACATCAGTGAAAGAAATTAAAGGATCAAAGCCCATAATTTAAGATGTAATGCCATAATCCAATGTTTAAAGGACGAAGACGTAGTTTGAAGACCGTGAAGATGATCAAGAGGCCTATTAAGGTCTAAGCACATGAAACAAGCCATATCTATGATATAACAACATCATAACGTATTTTCTCAGAAAGTACACCTTCCGATAGAAGTCTCCATGCCGCCTCGAGCTCTTAAAAGCCATTTCACTGACAGAAGCTTCTTAAAGACTGTCAAGACAACAGTTATGGAGTATGGAGACCTGCATACCTTTCTATCCATGTTACTTATTTCAGAAGGCTACCACAGAGTACCTTACAGCCAAAAGGACTTCATAGAACACATATGAGGTCAAATATCAACCTGACAAAGACTCCCATAGCATACTGCAGAGTACATACAGCGTTGCAGAGCCATTAATCAGAGTGGGCTCGATCTTCTTCCTCCACTCTGTCTTAATGAATCAATTTAATCCACATCTACTTCTTCTATTACTCATTCTCCTATAAGAACCCCTGAAGAACATATTGTAAAGGTTGTTGTGGTTGTTGTTGTTGTTGCTAGTTGTAGGGATTCTCTTAGCTGTTAGAACAGTTTGGGGGAAGAAGCTGAGTAGTTTATAATTTAGTAGTCTGGGAGGAGAAAGTTTGGACTGTATCAGCTATTGAGCTCAGTGTATGTGACTGGTTTTGCACATCAATTAATCAAGCAATTTCACAGGATCCCGGTCTATATTACGGGTGATGTTTCCTGTCCTTTTTCATTTTAATCATGTTGTTCATATTTCTCTGATAAGAATTAGTAAATTAGGCTTAAGAGATACCCCTTCATGGTACCTTAATGCCCACTTCTCTTCTTGTCCTTGATTTTTTCTGCTGATAGTGAATCTAAGAGCAAATTCATGCAATTTAACTAGTTAAATATGTTGGTCCAGCCCATGCTTACTGATGTGTGAGTGCGGGGTTTGTTGCTTAGATGTTATGGTTGGGTTTAAGCTGGAAGAATTGGGATACCAGGGATTTAGTGTAAACCCTGTCCACTGGGGTCCTTTTCCAACAGATTAGCCTTTCTAAGATCCCTTGGAGCTGGTGTAAAAAACATTGAAGGTTAAAAGCCCTTCTCTGATCTTAGGCCTAGTTCTGTGTTAAATCTTATCTCTGTTTTTCTCTTGGAATATGCTGAAGCAAGCCTGGAGTTAAATGACCTCTGACCTGATCTTAAGCTGCCCTTTGTATCTTCATTGAGAGTTTCCTTTGAGTATGTCAAAGCAGGTCTGGATTTAAATGATATCTGACCTGATCTCCAGACTGAAATTGGGTTTCTTTCCTTCTTTCACCTTCACTCCTTATTGTTCCATTCCACCATCTATCTAAAAGATCCTTTGGTATAGATGACTTGCCCTATGGAAAACCTTGGATAGTTGTTATGCAAGTAATCCCCTTTCATTACTCCATAGCCCAATGGATGGCACATTCTTAACCTATCCTTTTTTGCCAAAACATCTTGCTGCTTTGCTCCTTTCATTCCATAACCTTCTCAGTTAATGATCTCAGACCAACCCAACAACCAACCAAATCATTTAAAACCCCCCTTATGCTTCATACCTAGCTTAACATCTCATCTTGAGCTTTCAAAGATATATATTTCTTTGCCTTTATGGAGAGATCCTTCTCCGGATCTAGGAGGGCTAGATCCTAGGATCCCAAAGTGGTTATGATGTTGTCCGGTCTTTTGGTCTTGCCAATCTGGCCAAAACACTGGAACCCCAACACATCACATCATCTCTAAGAGAAAATTCTAAGGTTCAGGCAGTGGAAGATCACATCGAGCGCCAACAAGAAGTTCTCCAACTCTTAAAGGATAACCTAAATTTGGCACAAAATCGAATGAAACAACAAGCATATCAACATCGCAGCGAGAGAAGTTTTGATGTAGGAGACTGAGTATTTTTACGGCTACAACCATACAAAAAAATATCCCTCAAGCAAGTTAAAAAGGATAATAAATTATCTCCAAAGTACTATGGTCCTTACAAGGTGTTGCAAAATATAGGTACTATGGCATACAAATTGGAGCTTCCTGCTTCTTCGCGAGTGCATCTGGTTCTCCATGTTTCATGCTTAAAGAAGGTTATAGGTGAAAAACATCCAGTTCAAACAATATTGTCAGAACTTTATGAGGAAGGAAAAATCATATTGGAACCTGAAGCAGTCACGGAAACAAGAACTCGACAACTACAAGATCGATCAATTTCAGAGTATCCCATCAAGTGGAAGAACTTACCCACTGAAGATTCTACATGGGAGGATGAGAATTTTATACAGAAGCACACAAGCTACTCAAGCATTGAGGACAACACTGTTTTGAAGGAGAGGGGCATGTTAGGTCCCTATATTACTAGTGTAATCCCTTATTGTTGTTGGTCTAGCCCCCTTATTGTTATTGTTGTACCCCTGTAACCCCAATATTGTTATTATTGTGCCCTTACATTATTATTGTTAGGTCGGCTAGGATTATATTGTGACCCGATGGACTCCTATATATAGAAGGAGGTTTTGTCATTTGTATCATCCAATAATTGTTAATTTATGTAATGTAAAGGAGGTTTCCCCCTCGAAGTGGCTTATTTCCAAGGTGTCGATCTCTCTTTTCTTCTATTTTTGGAGTTGGTTTCATAACACCGATGCTATTCCTACTAGTGATGGAGGGACTGAGCAAAATTATATCGAATTCCAAAGCCCTAGGATCACTCAAAGGAACATGTATCACTGGAAACCTAAATTTATCGCATCTCCTTTTTGTTGATGACGTTATGATATTCTTAGATGGAACTAGAAATGATGCAGCCACGTTATATCATATTTCCCAAATCTTAAAAAGGTCCATTGGTATGGATATAAACCCCCTCAAAACAACCCTTTATTCCATAGGATTCTCTAGAGATGAAATTGCTTATATTAAGGCTAAATTTCCAATCCAAATGGTTGATATGGAGGATGGAATAAAATACTTAGGATTCAAGTTAAATCCCAATGACTATAGGAAGACAAATTCGATGCGGTTGGTAGCCAAGATAGAGAAAATACTTAACATTTGGTGTCACATATGGTTATCCAGGGCTGGAAGATTGGTTCTAATCAAATTTGTTATGGAAGTTATCCATGTATTCTAGATGGCTCTCGCCTGGATCCCCAAAGGCATTATCAATATTATTCGGCAAAAATGTTGTTCATACTTATGGCGCATGGAAAATGAAGGTCGTATATTGGCTTGGATCAAGTGGGAGTGGCTAGCTATGCCAAAGAGATGGGGTGGTTGGGGCTTGAAGGACCTTTACACTTTCTCCAAAGCTTTGGCTGGAAAAGTGGGTTGGAGGTTGATTACAATGAGCAGCCTTTGGACAGAGATCATCATTAGTATGTATATTTACCCCCTATCTCTCATTGATTGGATTCGCCTTGATAACAAACGTAAGTCAAATATCTCCAACATTTGGAAAGTCATCCTTGCTTCCTTCAACATCATTGAATCGATTATGGCTTGGAGAATTGGATCTGGGCACCATGCCATCATCGACATTTATTTGTGGTCCGGAAGTGGCAATCGATATACCCTCCCCCAAGAACTCATTCAATTATTAAATAGAGAGGGGATTAGAACAATCAATCATCTATCAAATCCAAAGAATACATCCATATGGGGACAAGGTTGGATAACAACACACGAATTAAACATTCCTGAAAAATGGCATCCACACTGGAAGGATTATATCAGTTCACTAAAAAACTCACATGTTTAGCTCACAGACAAGGACAACGAGCCGATCTAGTACCATTCCAAAAGAGGAGTGTACAATCCAAAAGAAGGCTATCTCATAACATACAAGTATAAGGAGTCAGATATAAAGGTTTGGGGGTGGAATTACTTATGGAAACTAAAACTCCCTCCTAAAGCAAAACTTATATTATGGAGAATTCTTACAAACAAGATCCCTATTGTTGACAACCTCAAGAAAATATATCTTCAAGGACCCACTTGGTGTCCCTCTACTGCAATATGGATGAATTTGGTGAACATATCTTCATCTCTTGTTTGGTAGCAGCGAGTTTATGGAACTCGGTATTCACATCTCTTGGTATTAACTATAGATGGCATGGAGGATCAGCTAAGACATCATAGCAGGATTGGTGTTAGCAGCCAAAACCCATAAAACTGTGGAACCTCCTGAGTCTCATATATTGGGCTATAGGGATAGCAAGGAACAATATGATATTCAAGGAGCAGATGTATGTTCATAAAAAAATTGTGGCAAACTTAATTGTCATTTATACACTCATCCATGATGACTTGCCAACTAAACAAGCTCGAATCATCATAGCTGAGCATATAGATCAAACTAAACCATGGGCATATTTTGATGGTTCGACAAATTCAAATAGTAGTGGAGGAGGTGTTATCTTATAAATTGTAGAAATTTGAATAACTGATATATTATTCACTGAGATTCTCCTGATCACACACTATTTTAGCTTCATGCATAATACATAATCTCTTCTACCATTGATCATTAATTGCGGAAATAAAATCAATTGCATGCACACATTAAAACCATAAACAATCACACATATGAACACAATGTTTAATGGGAAAGCTTAAAGCTGAAAACCCCAAGTATCTGTATATTATATGTCATGGAGATCATGTAACAATAATAGTACAAAGCTCCTCACAAGCTCTCAACACTACCTCAAATTGCTACACACTATCAAGCTAGATCTAGCAAAACACATGCTCCAATCTTTTGCCACTTGATAGCCAGCCTCTATTGCGTAATCAATCCTATGGGATGGCTCATTAAATAACATAAACCACCTGGCTTGTACTGTGCAATCCTCATGGGCTTCTCTAATCACTATGTGTTGCAAATAGCAACAGTATAGTCACAACTGATAGTTAACCTGCACTTTCACCTATTTCTGCATTGGTCTCCACTAAAACTATCCACGCACTGAAGTTAACTGATGCATTCTTTAGCTGATTAATGAGTTTATAATTAGTGAATTAATTAATAATTAATTCACACCACTCTCACTAATTGTATCAATCAGTTAAACTAGATACAAATAGATCAACTATGTTTAGATTAGTTAAACTGAATACAACTCCACTAACTTCTGTTAGTCATCAGTATTTTTCACTTGTTGGTGATGACTAGTTCTAATAGCGAAGTTTTCTAGCAGCTGATGTAAAAATTTGTCAAATTTTCCAGCTGGAAAACACCCATAAACTTTTTTTTCCCTCTTACCTTTCAGTCTGCCCATAACGAGATGAAACCTCATTATCAAATCTGATGCAGGAGCATCAAGACCTTTTTTCCATTTGTAAATATGGGGTGTGATAATTTTAATATTTTATTAATTAATTTGAATAAAATAGGAGAAAGTGAGAAATTGTAAATGTGAGAGAAATTAGTTTCTAGATTATTTAGAATTAATGAGGGAGCCTAAGTTGGAATTAGTTTCTAACTTTTAGGGATAAGAATCTAGATAAGAGGGTTTGTTGAGATATTCTAGTGGTGTTGAGATATTAAGGGGATTGAGCATTTAATTAGTTCATTTTTAAAAATTGTATAAATAGGAAGGGGGTTTTGAGAGAAAAACACATTGAGATTGTGAGAGAGTGTAAGATTGTGAGTAGGCTTGAACAACAAGGCTGTAAGCCTTCAGCAATTGTAAAGGGCCACAGAATTGAAATATCTGGCCAGCAAAAGTTTGTAAGTTACTGTTTTGTTTCAGTTTATATACATTGGTTGATTGAGAAATTGTATATTTGTTTCCTGAAGTTCATGGCATTGTTGAGTTAATGGAGAAATGATCGATGGGTTTGAAATCACATTTATTTGTGTGAAAACTGCCATACAAATCATTAAGGGTAAAATGGCGTTAAAATCTCTGTTTGCAAATTAATAGGGTGCCATTCTAAGTAAAAATTTATGTTGGAAGTCGATTTTAAATTCAGATTGGTTAATATGAGGTACAGTGGAAATTGGGAACTGAATATAGGAGTGCGCAGAGCTATGTTTTGAAACTCTGTTGGAATTCAATTGAAAATTGATATGTTTCAAATAGCATTGACATAGTTTGAACAACACGGCAAATGTGTGGCTCCGGCATGTCAAGTTGGAAAGTCGAATTCATGAAGACACATACATTTTGATGAAAATTTAATTGACTGTTGTGAATGCTGTGTTAAAAATGAAATCTGTTGAAAAACTAATAACTAAGCTAGCGCTTATGCTGTAATGAAATTGAATGATTCAACAGTCTATTAACAATCAACGCATGGATTGAAATTGACTTGAATCCGGTAAAGGGCGCAGGTCAAATTTCTGATTGTTCGTGTGAGATTTCATATCGTGGTATTATTATGAATTTGTGGATGCAAAAAGCCACGGTTCTATAGTCACGTGGAGCTGGAGCATATACTGGGTTAGTTTCTGCGTTAAGTTGAAGCATACTCAAAGCCGAACTGTGCGTGAAATCGACCCATATGTTATTCATAAAGAACAAAAGCTGCGGGTTAATTGAAGATTGTGTTAGCAAGGTCGTATCAATGTTGAATGGTGCTAAATCCAGCGTTAAGCAGTGGGCCATTTGTCAGAATCTGCGCGCTTGAAGGTAAAATTTGTTCAAATCTGTGATCGAGGTTGTTTAAATTGTGAGTCGAGTTGAATCAGAAGTAATCAATTTAAAATTGCATCAATTGTTACTGTGAGGTCGATGTAAAATTACACTTTTCAAATTCTGCTGTGATATGGTTAATATGAACGTGGATTGAAGCATTTGTGTATATATAGTGATCAGTTTTCCTGAGATAATGGATCGAAGTTTGCAATGATCGAGTGGAATTGGGTCTTACTGCTGGGACAGTCGATTTGAATATCGATTTGTTTTGCATAAATGGTTGATACAAATCTTGAGTGTTACAACATGGTGATAGATTGTTATTGCTGAAATTTTTTTAAATTCCATGGTGTAGATGTCAAGACCCTTGTGGGAGAGCGCGCGGAAAGTTGGCTATGTTTATGCGGAAAAAGACCGGCCGGTGAATGGGCGCAAAGGGTCGATTGGTGAATCATTTGCTTAATTACTGCTCACAAATGTGGCAAATATATAATTAAATGTAAGCAGCTGGTGCAAATGCGTGGAGAAGGTAAGGTGACAAATCCAATTGTGGAATCCAAATGCTTGGTTCAAAGTTAATGTGGGATCCATTGTTATTTTAAATGATGGTAGCAGTATGGAGTTCTATCCAAAACTCATCGATATCAGAATGCAGTGGTGTGAATTTGGCAGATTGTGCTTTTAAAGCATGGGTACATTTTGTTGACTTTTGATTGTAAAGAGAAACCCAATTTTAAAAGTCATATGTGATGTTTATGAATGAAAGCTTGAGAGTTTGAATGGAAGTTATGATTGAAAGTTTGGGATGAAGTGTATAGATGTGTATTAATAATGGTTTCATAACCATTGTTGTTTGTAGCAAAGAAGCTTCCAAAAGATGATGAAATTGCCGTGTATTGAGAAATTGTTTGACAATTTTGATGCTTATGAAATGAGATGAAAAGTATTGAAAATTCCAGGGATTGGTGTTTTTAATTGGGCAAAATCATTGAGAAGCAAATTTGATATGTGTTATTATTGAAGATCCTGGTTTTGCAGGCCTAGCCCTGCGTTATTTTGGTATCAGAGCTTGGCTCTGTATGAAAGTTTCTTAAGAAGTGTTGAAGACTGAATTTGAATCTATATTAAATCCTGTATGGAGAAGTAATTCTTGGTTATGCATTCAAACAGAATAGAATTTTGTTTTGATTGGTAAAATTTGATATGAGTTGTATGAATGATTGACAAATTGCAGGCGATAAGTGCAGGGATAAATTATACAGCGTTTATGAAGTAGCAGATGTGCATACAGGCAAAGGAGATCAGATTTTAATCTGACAGTCAAGCAACCAGAATGCAGCTGGGAGAATGGAGAACTGTGCAGGTATTGTGTTTGTTTAATTTTGAATTGGGTTTTACTAACAAGAAATGGATTGAGGATTGATGGTTGCAGCAATGAAGTATCTCAGCAAAGGAGATCAAGGGTTAGTAATGAAAGAAGCTGTTACTGATTGAAAGAAACTCAGCGAGGAAGGAATTGTTGCTGACAGCTAAAGTTTGCTAGAAAAGCCGGAAGATTGGAAGAGAGGATCAGATTCTAAAATCTGATTGACAGTAGTTGAATATCGAGAAATTGTGCAGAGAAAGCAATGAAGATTTGCTGAAACAGATTTGCAGGAGTGGTGAGATTCTGAAGGTAATTGAAGTGCAGGTGAATGGAAGGACAAGATCAGACGAGATCTTGGAGGTGAGATGATATGGTTTTATTTGAATAGAATATTGTAGTCTTTGCATTGAAGTATTATTGCAACTCCCAAAAGGCAATTGCTAACAGATAAAGGAAGCTGGTGAAAGTTTGTAAGAGAAAACATAGAGGTGGAAGAACCTTGAAGAATTCCAATAGAGATTGGAAAAGGAGGACAGTTGTGTCCTTAAAACAGGTAGATGAGTTGAAGCCCGGGAAGAGCAAAGAGAAGTGCTCAAAGGAGGTTCCAGAGATAGAGAACCAATTGCTTGCCAAAAGACTGAGTGAGGAGAGCTTGGTGAGGTAAGTGGCGGCAGGACAGGACTTGCTGCTGAAGAGGCTTTAGTGCAACTCATAGTAAAGTGAGTGAGGAACTCATAGAGATGGGAAGCGTGATGACTAGTGACAGTCGTAACAGAGGTTCTGAAATAAACCACAGCAGAGGAAAAAAGAAGAAGGATGCCAAGGCAATTGGCATACAGAGACAGTTAAGCAAAGAGGAATATGAGAGGGAGAAGGCTGAGATAGCAGTTCAGCTTGAGGTGTTAATGGAGAGGTTGCAAAGAAATGAGGAAGACCAGAAGCATGGTTATGTCATGAGAAATAAGCTGAAGTGGCAGAGGCTACAAGAGAGGAGGAATCATCAGGTGAATATGCAGTTGGTGAAGGAACTAAGGGAACTTGAACAGGTTATTGATGCCAGACAGAGAATAGAGAAGCTCGAAAGAATTGAGCTACAGCAAAGGGAAGATGCTGAAGAAGATGTTGAAGTTTCGATATGTTACCCTGAAAGTGGACCATTACTTTTTGAAAGTGATGAAGAGCTAGAGGAGTTGAATCATATGAATGATTCGAAGCAGCCGGAAGATTTGATGACTGAAGCATGAAACAAGACCGTAAGGTCTTGTGATTTTAAAACTAACGATTTGTGTATGATTGCAGGTTTGGAAGAAGAGGAAGAACATCTACTGAAGGATGTTAAGGAAGATTTAGCAGAAGAAAGACCATGTGATAATGAGACAATAACAAATGAGGAAATGGAAGATCGTGTAAAATTTCCAAAGTCCACTCCAAGTAAAATCATTGAGTTATATAGAGAATTGGACTTTCAAAGGAGGAAATTGGAAGAGAAGAGGATGAATGTCCAGGATAGATTGCTGAAGAAGGATGACAAAGCAGTTTTCATAAATAATAATCAAGAAGAAATTGACAAATGCAGAAAACAGAGGCAAGAAATTGTTCTAAAAGACAATGTAGCAGCAGCAGCAGAAAAGGTGCAAAACAACAGTAAGGGTGAAAAGGAAGCGATCAAAACAAGTGAAGAACAAGCAAGAATGAGAGTTAATTAATCAAGAGATGGAAACAATCAGCAGACAGAGGATATACTGGACAGAGAAATTGAGTTGATAAGGAAGTTAATGATAAAAATATCCTAGAGAAAGACAGCAGCAAGAAAGAAAAGGAGCGACAACAAGAGGAAGACAGTAGCAGACTTGGAAGGCAGAGCAAGTGGAGCACTACAACACAAAATATGGAAACCTGGAAGACAACAACAGATAACAACAGCAGTAAAGCAATTGACAAGAAAGGAAAGATTGCAAAATAAAATTTGGGATCCAGGAGGAAATATCCAAACTTATGACCAGGTGGTCATGAATTTTCTTACATGGGGAGTCTGATGCAGGAGCATCAAGACCTTTTTTCCATTTGTAAATATGGGGTGTGATAATTTTAATATTTTATTAATTAATTTGAATAAAATAGGAGAAAGTGAGAAATTGTAAATGTGAGAGAAATTAGTTTCTAGATTATTTAGAATTAATGAGGGAGCCTAAGTTGGAATTAGTTTCTAACTTTTAGGGATAAGAATCTAGATAAGAGGGTTTGTTGAGATATTCTAGTGGTGTTGAGATATTAAGGGGATTGAGCATTTAATTAGTTCATTTTTAAAAATTGTATAAATAGGAAGGGGGTTTTGAGAGAAAAACACATTGAGATTGTGAGAGAGTGTAAGATTGTGAGTAGGCTTGAACAACAAGGCTGTAAGCCTTCAGCAATTGTAAAGGGCCACAGAATTGAAATATCTGGCCAGCAAAAGTTTGTAAGTTACTGTTTTGTTTCAGTTTATATACATTGGTTGATTGAGAAATTGTATATTTGTTTCCTGAAGTTCATGGCATTGTTGAGTTCATGGAGAAATGATCGATGGGTTTGAAATCACATTTATTTGTGTGAAAACTGCCATACAAATCATTAAGGGTAAAATGGCGTTAAAATCTCTGTTTGCAAATTAATAGGGTGCCATTCTAAGTAAAAATTTATGTTGGAAGTCGATTTTAAATTCAGATTGGTTAATATGAGATACAGTGGAAATTGGGAACTGAATATAGGAGTGCGCAGAGCTATGTTTTGAAACTCTGTTGGAATTCAATTGAAAATTGATATGTTTCAAATAGCATTGACATAGTTTGAACAGCACGGCAAATGTGTGGCTCCGGCATGTCAAGTTGGAAAGTCGAATTCATGAAGACACATACATTTTGATGAAAATTTAATTGACTGTTGTGAATACTGTGTTAAAAATGAAATCTGTTGAAAAACTAATAACTAAGCTAGCACTTATGCTGTAATGAAATTGAATGATTCAACAGTTTATTAACAATCAACGCATGGATTGAAATTGACTTGAATCCGGTAAAGGGCGCAGGTCAAATTTCTGATTGTTCGTGTGAGATTTCATATCGTGGTATTATTATGAATTTGTGGACGCAAAAAACCACGGTTCTGTAGTCACGTGGAGCTGGAGCATATACTGGGTTAGTTTCTGCGTTAAGTTGAAGCATACTCAAAGCCAAACTATGCGTGAAATCGACCCATATGTTATTCATAAAGAACAGAAGCTGCGGGTTAATTGAAGATTGTGTTAGCAAGGTCGTATCAATGTTGAATGGTGCTAAATCCATCGTTAAGCAGTGGGCCATTTGTCAGAATCTGCGCGCTTGAAGGTAAAATTTGTTCAAATCTGTGATCGATGTTGTTTAAATTGTGAGTCGAGTTGAATCAGAAGTAATCAATTTAAAATTGCATCAATTGTTACTGTGAGGTCGATGTAAAATTACACTTTTCAAATTCTGCTGTGATATGGTTAATATGAACGTGGATTGGGCGCTGTGTATATATAGTGATCAGTTTCCCTGAGATAATGAATCGAAGTTTGCAATGATCGAGTGGAGTTGGGTTTTACTGCTGGGACAATCGATTTGAATATCGATTTGTTTTGCATAAATGGTTGATACAAATCTTGAGTGTTGCTGTGGTGATCGATTGTTATTGCCAGAAATTTTTAAATTCCATGGTGTAGATGTCAAGACACTTGTGGGAGAGCGCGCGCGGAAAGTTATTTATGTTTATGCAGAAAAGACCAGCCAGTGAATGGGCGCAAAGGGTCAGTTGGTGATTCATTTATGATACAAACCTGTGGCAAATATATAATTAAATGTAGCGCTGGTGCAAATGCGTGGAGAAGGTAAGGTGACAAATCCAATTGTGGAATCCAAATGCTTGGTTCAAAGTTAATGTGGGATCCATTGTTATTTTAAATGATGGTAGCAGTATGGAGTTCTATCCAAAACTCATCGATATCAGAATGCAGTGGTGTGAATTTGGCAGATTGTGCTTTTAAAGCATGGGTACATTTTGTTGACTTTTGATTGTAAAGAGAAACCCAATTTTAAAAGTCATATGTGATGTTTATGAATGAAAGCTTGAGAGTTTGAATGGAAGTTATGATTGAAAGTTTGGGATGAAGTGTATAGATGTGTATTAATAATGGTTTCATAACCATTGTTGTTTGTAGCAAAGAAGCTTCCAAAAGATGATGAAATTGCCGTGTATTGAGAAATTGTTTGACAATTTTGATGCTTATGAAATGAGATGAAAAGTATTGAAAATGCCAGGGATTGGTGTTTTTAATTTGAGAAAAATCATTGAGAAGCAAATTTGATATGTGTTATTATTAAAGATCCTGGTTTTGCAGGCCTAGCCCTGCGTTAAAATCCTACCTAACCTCAGCCCTACTAGTCTGCCCATCAGCTCTAGAGAAAAAATCCAAATCTGTCCAAAAAGTCTCCCCTAAGTTAGGAAGTGGCGCTTTTAGGCATTTCTCCCTTAGCGAACTATCCAAGAGCCAAAGAACCTCCATCTGCTATAGACCAGTCATAACAGACCTTCCCATTCTGCAAATAAAGTTGGTTATAGCCCTAGGTCGCGCCACTAATACACCCTCAAGTCTCAGCAATACATGGACCATAAGTCAAACTGATTCTAGGTGTTTTTACAATGTTTTAACTGGATCTTTCAAAAAAAGAGGCATACCAGCATCCCAGAAGAAAATATTTGGCTCCACATGAGAAGACAACTGCTTCTCAATGTGATCTTGAGCCTGGGATGCAGCTACAGAGCGAAGATTTTTTCATCAAGCTCTTGCGACCACATTCAAAACCTGAAAGGACAGTAAAAGGAAAAATAGCACTGTCACGGAACTGATGATGCAACATGACTGAAAAAACCTCCTTCATCTATAAGCAGAGGGTTGAAGACTGAAGCGCCTCCTTCATCTATAGGCATAGGGCCAAGGGTAAAGTCTATTTTTCAGCTTTTCACTAACTGTGAAGACAAAATTGGAAGTACAGTGAGACAACAAATAAAGGTCTCTGCATAAAAATGATGATTAAAAGTAGAGAAGTTGAAAGAACATCAGGCATTTTGTCAAGATAGGACTCCTTCATTCATGAGCAGAGGGCTAGAGCAATCATTGATTCTAGGGTTTTCACTGACTGAGAGACAAATTGTAAACACAATAGGAGACAGTTGAAACAGATAAATTATGTAAAAGACAAAGAAGGAAAGCATGGGCACCACTGTAATCCAAGAGGTTAAACTTGTCTCTTGTCAAGGTTTGATTTCAAAAACAGTTTGGATCCTAATTAAAAACAACTTTGCTGGTGATTAAGGGGTAGGTCATGACATAGGCCAGTGATGGTAAATATTTTTCAAAGGGTACTCATCTTCCTATTCATGAGAGAATGTTTTTCAAATTACTCATCATAGTAGACAAAGGAAACTTGAGTTTAGTTTTTCCCCAAAAAGGCATTGCAAATAGGTATACAGGGTCATAAAAGTGCAAGAAAGATCATGACATGTGTTTCAGGTCCTGAAACCTAATGAAGCAATATATTCATGCCACTGTTACAAAGGAAGGCAGTCCCTTATGAAAAAGGGTCAAAGGCACCTCACTGTTGCATTCCAAGTGAAAGGAGAGTCTTAAAATAAATCTTCTTTTAATGGATAGAGGATGGTAAAGCATGAGTAAGTGCAACTGATTTTTGCACCCACAGTCAGAAGAGGAACTTAAAGGACACCTGACAGTCAAATCATTTTCACAGTAGGGCATCATTACCTCCAAAGCATCCGGAGCAGACACTATTAGTTTAAGGTTCAAAAGGGTAAATCTACCTCCTTACAAAATGGCAAAGGATGCTTCATCAATCATTGGTGTATTGTTGAATGGATCTTCCATGTTGAAAATATTACTCAAGGATTAGCAGTGGCAGAAGTTACCTTTCAAACATGTAAGCACAATGAACATAGTTTGACATTTTGAATATTTTTTATAAAGTGAATAGTTTAATACCTATTAAAGCTGTTTAAAAGCATGCACATCCTTTTGTCAACATTATTCAAAGAATGGGCCCCTTACAGCGCATTTAAAATCATTTTGGTTTTCAAAAACAAACCAAGGCATTTGTTTCAAAGAAGAAAACTTTCAAAAAACCTATTGAGTCAAAGTAAGGGATTTCGATTTATTTGCATTCAAAGGGACAAAGGGACCGTTGCAAGCTTCTTCAAAACTCTCAAACCATAAGTTGAATTCTCCCTCGACTGTTCACAAGACCGGAGAAAGAATTTTTGGCAATTTCACAAATTTTTTTTGGGGCTTAGAGACCGCGCGACGCGCCTGTACGCTTGCGTGGCGCGTTTAGGCACAATTTTTACAAAGGAGTACACGGCTGCGCGACGCGCCTGTAGCCTCTGATCACAGGGGCCCGAAAAGTGAACCGACAGTGTTTTGCGCGACGCTCTCCCAGTCTAAACGTGCCGCGCTCATTTTACACCATTCAAACACCTCCGACATGTGTTGAAAGTGGCCCAAAGTCTTCAAACAACGCCATCATCGAATTCTCAAGGTATTCTATGAGCCTCCCTAGTATTGTCAAAATTCTGAAGGGTGAAAAATGCTGCGTTTTTCCAAGACTGAATAAAGGTAAAAAGTGAAGTTTCCAATATAAATCAAGGAGCTGTGTTTCATGTTTAAAACTCAGAATATGCACATTAGTGAAGGCTGTGTCAAACAAATTGTGAAGTTAAACCTACTGTGGTAAAACAAAGTTAAACTCTGTCAGCTACATAGTGGAAGAAAAGTGCTTGGGAGGTTTAATCTTTGGTTTTAAAAACTCAAGGGTGTTGTAGTTTGCGATTGCCCAGCAGTAAGCATAGAAAAAAATTGAGTTCTTATTAATGTTTAAAAACCTATGAACCGCCCTCCAAACAGTTTTGAAATAGTGCAAAACAATGTCCAAAAGGAAAGACATAGTTTCGAAAGGAGAAACAGTGGGTCTATTTTCAAATAACAGTGATCATGGTGTAAGGATTCTTGTCATTTCAAAAGTTTCCTCTGTGTTTAAAAAGGCAAAAACAATGTTTGATCTTTCATTCCTTAAAGCAAAGTCAGTAAGTGAAGCTACCAGTGCATTTGGAGATATTGTCAAACTTTGTGTGAGGAACAGTGAATACAAGGAGTGTGTTTATTATGAGGAGTTTCTACTGTTAGACTACTACAGGGATGTTCTTGCTCACACCAAACACAAGGAGTTTGATGACTCTACCTATAACACAGTGACCTTTGACTGTGTATATGCTTTTTGGTTGACTGTGTTTGTGTTCTTGAATCTACTTGTTGAGTGGCAGACAAAGGGAGGAAAAACAACGTTTTGGGAGGAACAGAGACCTAATAGCAAGGAGGGCATCTCACATAGCATTTGAAACCAATTTTACCTTGATCAAATAGTAAGTTGACAGGGGAGGCCAAAATTGATGCATTGAAGGATGATCTTCATAGGGCAAGGAATTTCAATCAATTTCTAGTAATCCAAAATAGGCAAATGAGTGTCCATATGGACGTTTATGAGACACGGGCGACTATGTACAAGAAGGAGGCCTCCAAAGCCCAAGCAAGGTTGCAAGAGCTCATGGGCGAATTTGATGAAAGTGAAGGCGATGATCAGCCTAAGCGAAAGAGGCCTAGAACCATGGGGCTTGAAAGGGCCCTTGAAAAGCAAAAAGAAGAGAAAAATGCCCTTCTCCAATCCACTCCTCTCACTACATTGTTTGAACAGGAGATAGAAAACAATAAGGAGGCGTGGCTTGAGAGAGTCAATGACAATTTGGAGAAGAAGTTGGAGAGGGAAAACAGGGACCTAGACCTTCAAAGGAGAATGATGAAGCATTACAAAAAGTTAAATCAGTTTGCCCGACGCAAGTTAAAGGCTGCTCAACACAAGCTAAAGGAGGTTAAAGGGAAGTGCCTGGCACGAAAAGTGAGAAAGGACACATCATGACTTCAGATTTTGGCCTCTGCTTCACAGCATGTTGCTGAGAACCCTTGAGGGTCATGTTCACCGATTTTGGGAAATTTTTGACATGTTTTGGTTTTTTGGCATTTTTGGGTTTTTGCCCAAAACTCATGGGCTTCGCAATTTCAGTTTGGGGGATCGTCAATGGAGGATAATGGTATCATTGGATGCCATAATTTCAGGAGCACACACTCAGCGATTTTCAGGACATTTGAAGATCATTCACTCCTCCGAAATGGCGAAAAATGCCCACTTTTTCCACACTCTGCCCGGTCTATCAACAAACTTTATTTTCTGGTTTTTTACACACAGTCCTATTTTTGGAGGACTTCCATGCATCAGATTGAGAAAATTCTTGTTTCTCCATAAATTAGACACACAGATCTTTCCAACGAGCTATCATGAGCCCTGTTTCGACATCGAGAAGGCTGCCAAAAGTTACTGGAAAGTCAGGGGACCTGTTGCTGATGTAAATTTTGAGTATTTTTGTAAAATTTGAACCTTTAAAAACTGTTTTTTCCTCATGTGCGTTTAGCTATTTTTGCACATGAGAAGTTATGAAATGTTAATTTAATTCCCTCTTTTAGAAATTTTTAGATATTTTATGAGATATTTTGTGCCTTGGGCTTTGCAAAACCTCAAGGACAAGTTTAGATATTTTGAATAGGCCAATGAGAGTGCAAGTTGAACTAAGAGGTTTTCCTCACTTGAGCCTATATATTCCAAAGGCTTTCATTGTAAACAAGGCTGAACTTGATGATAGAAGCAATATATGGTCATATAAGCTTTGGAAGAAATACTTGTCTCATGCTCTTGGATAGTCTCTTGGATGTTCTTGGATGATGAAAGAGGATTGTTGTTGGATTCCATGACTTGGTAGAATGGTATAGTGTCTCTTTCTTTGTTTTGTTTTCTAGTTTTCATTCATGAATCCATGTTTCTTGCTTGCTATAGATCATTAGAGAACAAATTTGAGACATGCCCTTGGAGGCACCTCAAATTTCCTGTTTCTTCATAGCTTCCATGTTTTCTTCTTCCTTAGTCACATTAAAGAATTCTTGATTACTCTTTAATAACTTAAGGATATTGTTGCTTATTTCATTCATGGTTCTATGCATGTTAAGTATGATTTACGGTACGCCCTGCTTACCAATGGCTAGCCATAGCTCCATCCATGAAATTTATCTTTGACTGATTAGATTGTCATTTGTTGAACCAAGGAGGTCTTGTTTCGATCTTGCCCTTTGCCTAAGACTATGCAATCTTGTTTTCAAAGTGCCCAATAACTTGAAGTACTGTGTTTAGGCATTCCGACATAGTGATTTGAGTTGTTTGTCCCTCTTAAGTGTTTTCCCCAAAGTCTGATAGCCATTTCCCAAAGTTAGAGGGTGATATATCTCTATGCATGGCTTGAATGTTTATTTCTATGTATTTATTAGCTTATAGTTACATTTTGCATGATTAATGGTTTTCCCTACCATGTTTATGTCTGCTATTAAACTAGTTATGCTTGAAATCCTTTGTCGTTCACAAACTTGATGTCCATTTACTCCATTTTGCCCAAAGATCCTTTCTACCTTGAATCAAATTGGCCCTTCAACAGCCTTGTATCGTCATCTAATAGCTTTCTTGACCTTTCGACCCCATAGCCCAGTTAATCTAACATCTTTTTACCTATCTTATATCTTTGATTAGTTTCATCCCTCACAACCTAAAAAACCAAATCCAAAAAACTTACTTCATAACTAGCCTAAAATCAGAACATAATAAGAAAACACATAGATATCCCTTACACATATAGAGAGAGCCCTCTCTGAGTCCAGGAAGGCTAGGTCCTTGGGCTCCAAAGCTTGGTTTGATGTTACACTATCATTTGGCTTGCCAATCAGCCAAATCACGGGACCCTAACATAATGGCGATCACGGTGGGACTCTGAGTATTAAACAAACTTAGTTTCCCTAATCTTTAGAGACTTTTGAGAATATTAGTTGGCTGACTTATCCCACTGCTCACTAACATAATGGCGATCACGGTGGGACTTTGAGTCAAAACATCCTAGGTATCCCTTAGGAACTCTCAAAATCTCAGTCAAACTTAGAAGAGTAGAATCTGGTTGTCTCACCATCCTAGAAAAATGATGACTCAGCTGTAGGACACTCTTACAAACCTTAGGACTACATAAAAACTCATAAAAACCCCAAAAAACTCCCTTAGATTGGTTTTTGTCAGTTTTGCTGGTGGACCATACACATATACCTCAAAACAGCTAAAAATCCACCTGGCGACTCCACTAGCCTCCAGTAGGCCTTACTACTTTACTAAACTCTAGGCTACTATCCAATTGAGCCACCTCATCGGCTCACTAACATAATGGTGATCACGGTGGGACTTTGAGTCAAAAAATCCTAGGTATCCCTTAGGAACTCTCAAAATCTCAATCAAACTTAGAAGAGTAGAATCTAGCTCTTTCACCATCTTAGAAAAATGATGATTCAGTTATAAGAAACTCTTCCAAACCTCACAGGCAAGCATTCCATAGAATCATTTAGAGTAAACTCTTTTTGCTTTCACCACCCTAGCAAAGTGATGGAATAGGTTTAGAATACTTTAATAAACCATAGGTTGCACATAAAAACTCATAAAAACCCCAAAACATTCCCAGATTGGATTTTCCCTAGTTACTGGTGGTGGACCATAGCTACGTCTTTACAAAAACAACCAAGTTCCACCTGGCAACTCCACTAGCCTCCAGTAGGCCTAAAACTCCATAAAAGACCAAAAAATTCATAAACCATACCTTTATGCTAACTCATCCTTCCAAAAACTTAAACTTAGGGTGGAAACTCTATAATCAGTGAAAAACTAAGTATAACTTAGCAATTCAGAAAACCTCACCTAAACATAGGAGATAAGTAGAAAACTTCTTGCCAAGAGAACCATTAGCTTGTCCATATAGCCTAGCAAACTGTTGAAATCAAGTGAATCACTCTTCTTTGCAAGTTTCCATCTCAAAGTTTGCTATAAAACTTTTTCCCAAAGCATCTTTGATAGTGTTGGTGGTGGACCATAGTTCTCATAGAAATCCACCTGGCGACTCCACTAGTCCATCCTTTTTTTTTTACCATCCTTCACATTAGTAAAACCCCAGAGAGGCCATCCATCTAAAATAGGCACAAATACTATCCTCTCTAAACTCTAGACCCGAAATCTGGCTTCACGAAGAATCAACACTAGATCTCATCCAGACCCAAATCCCCCTATCATAGTAGATGACCCAGAGAAGATTCTATGGCAAGCTTCTGAAACTGGCAATTTAGCTACTAATAGGTCCATCCGTAAAGCAAGATCAGTACCTGAACATCTCACTGCCTTGCGGGATTCCCCCTTTGACTTAAAATCAGCGAAAACCCTTTTTAGAAGCAAGTCACAAATTAAGATAGACTTTGAAGATCTTGAGCCCCTAGATCTGCCACAGAGTCCTAGTAGAGAAGCCTCACCTACCACACCTCCCGACCTTCAGCTTTTCCATCACTTTGGCTCCTACCATCCCAGATCTGCTCAAAATCAGATCACTAGTCCAAGTGCATCCACCACACCCATCCAAACCACTACTGTTCAAACCACCTCAGCTCATCCCGCAAGCCCTCATTTTGTGCATCATCCATTAGCTCTTGTCATGGCAGCTTGGTATGCACCCTTGGTGTTGCCACAGCCTTTGGCTCCCTTAAAAAATGACTATCAAGCCAAAATCCCACACTTTACCGGAGATGAGACTACCACAGCTCAACAACATGTAGATAGGATTAGCGATGCCTTTGAATACATGGAAATAGAAGACGAGACCATCAGAATGAGGATGTTCGCCCAAAGCTTGGGCGGAGAACCCAAAAAATGGTTTAAGAGCTTAACTCCAAACAACATTCACAATCTCCCAGAATTCTACCAAACCTTCATAAACAAGTGGGAAATCAAAAAGAACCCCATTCAAATCCTATCAGAATATAACAATCTAAAACGGGAAAATGGGGAAAGTGTCCAGGGATACTGCACTAGGTTCAATCGTGTGTATAACGCCCTCCCACCTCACTTCAAACCCCCACTTGGTTCAGCCTTGGCAAAGTTCCCCGAGGGTTTTGACCCAGACATGACTTATCAGCTAAGAGACAAGGACCCCCTTACCTTAGAGGAAATGCAAAAAGTAGCCATAAGAGCAGAAGCCAACTTAGCAGAAAAAAGAGCTAGGAATAGATCAGAAAGGAAAGTCACATACCGAGATGAGGTCTCCACTTCATCCCCTTCCTTAGATCCTAGAATAGATGACTTATTCAGGTCCATGGCCAAGATGTGGGAAAAGATAAGTGAGAATACCCCTCTTAGGGACAACCAGCCAAACCCTCCAAACATAAACTGGAACCAAAATTTTAGGAGGGAACAACCTCAAAACAAACCGAGGGAAAATGACCAACAAATTAGGCCACCATTTAATGAAAATTATGTGGAAGAAGATGATAGGGATACAGAACCCATTGATGAAAATCATTTGAACCTCATAGGGTCTGATAATGAGAGTGAGGTGTATCTCAAGGAAGAAGAACAAGCATTCTTCTCTCCAACTCAGGATGAAACCAACTATGAAGATCCTGAGGATCTTGCCATAGATTTTCAGAATGCTATAATAGAATATCACAGCCAGTATGACCTTAGAAGAAGAAAAAATCAAGACAATTCCAAGAAAGGTAGCTCAGACACTGCTAAAACCCCTGATACCATCGTTAAGAAAGCAGTAAACAGCAAAAAAATCATGGTCAGGAAAAATGACCAAAACAAAGATAGAGTTACCCAAACTAATCCTAACTCAGATATTCCTAGTACTTCCACAAAGATTCCCGAGGTGGTTGTAGCAAACAAAATCCTGAAACAGAGCCAACAAACTCAGAACATAGAGAAGGTCATGGCTGAAAAAGATGAAACAAACATGTCTAAACTGCAGCTACCTTTTAGTTTTGAGGGTGAAATTGCCAAAATAAAGATCACCATGCCTCTTACTGAGCTCATCGCCCAAGGCTCTTATAAATCCCAAGTGTTAAAGGTCCTGAATCTAGGGAATGATGCGAACACCCTTAATCTAGCTGATGACACTCCTGAAGTGTTGTTTGGTCCGAAAATAGAAGGGAAATTCCAAGAGGGAACCACTCTTCCCTTTTACATCAATCTGAATATCATGACCAAATCCTTCACAATGCCATGCTAGACTCCAACGCCTCGCATAATCTTATGCCGAAGGTTGTAATGGAAATATTAGGCCTAGAAATCACAAGACCATACAAAGACTTATATTCATTTGATTCTAGTAGAGTCAGATGTCTAGGCTTGATCAAAGATCTTTGTTTTAGTTTGGCCCAAATACCTGCAAAACATCTGATCATGGACATAGTGGTAGCAGAAATTCCTCCGAAGTACGAAATTATTTTATCCAGATCTTGGGGAGCCAAGCTCCAAGGGAATATTCAACTTGATATGTCTTACGCCACTATTCCTATGTTTGACCAAACAAGAATACTCTATCGAGAGTCACACATGAAATACATGATCAGTAGCCAAGAGAGGCCAAATAACATCCCAATGTATTCCTTACATTCCGACCTGAACTCTTTTATTCTGCACACTGATGAGGACATTGAAGAACAGTCAGAAGAAATTGAAACAAACTTAGACCCACGACATCAGCTGCCCCTAGTTCTCTATGATGAACTAGATACTCAAAACTACCATGATCATGAACAGCTATGTCTTGAGGAAAGTAAGTATGTTCCTTCTGAAATAGGAATAGAGAAAGAAGCACAAACCATTATGCACTATCAAGTGAATTGCTCAAACCTTAGTCAAACATCAGTAGTAACATTAGGAAAATTTTTCTGAATAAAGGCATTAGAAGACTTACATATCACAAACCTTTTCGGAACTTAGGAGCAGGGAAGCTTAATGTTTTTACCTTACCTCAAGGATTTACCATCACATAACTTTTCCACTGCAAGTGAATCCTTGACTGTAGCCATAACAGCTCAAAATCCAGAAAAAACACCTGATAAACGTCTTATGGGCGAACATGATAACTGCAATCCAAGTATACCTAAGTTACTTGAACTGGCTAATATCCTATCATTCCATCAAAGACTTAGAACTGCTAGGATTGACAATCTCATGCAGAATACTACCTCATGCAGAGAAAACAATGAGAAACACTATGCCACTACCATCACTCCAAGAAACAACTTCGACAAAAGAAAATACAAAAATCTGAACCAATCAGTAATAATCGAAGATAAAATAGCTGTTCATAGGGTCTGTTTTGATTTTAGAAACACTAATGCACATCCCTATAACAGAAATTGTATCCTTCCTACCCAAGACCATGATATACCGATGATAAGTGCTTTTAATCATATGCCTTTGCAAGATGATGTTTCAGGTTATAGCCAAATGATTCCCTTGCAAAATAGACAGCTCAAAGATTTTTTTTCATTATGCTGGAAGTAGTTCCAGTTTCAGACTCAAAATTGCAAAACCACCAGATATCAAAAATATGCTCATAAAAACCATGTTTCCAGTCCTGAATTTCTGCATTTTTACATACCTTGATGATGTCATTATTTATTTCAAAAATGACCAAGAGTATATGCATTACTTAAGGAAAATGTACAGTAAAGAAAGGAGCGGAAATCAGAGGTATAAAGAGGTACATCGGGAAGATACGGGTTCATTAAGAGATTCTTGCATGAATCCTTATGTCATGTTGGAAAGAGAGAATTTTCCAAATTTCTCTTTTCAGGAGTTGAGTGGACCAAGAATTGTAGGAGATCCTTACGAGGATAAGATGCTTAAGTTTCGCCATTTCCAAGATTTCTGAGTTTAAGGCATTTTCAATCATTGTATATACCACTGTTTGAAAAATAGATAAAACAGAAAGGTCAAAAAACAATAGAAGAATAGAAAATAGGGCAGTTGAAAAATAGAAAAAGGCCCCATATTCCAAAAAATAGTCGTTCAGAAAGCGTGCAAGTCTAAATGCCGCTACTAGTACTCAAATGTCTTGTTCATTTATCTAGCCTAATCATAGCTGAACATGTTTAAATTTATTTGCTGATAAGTTAGTGAGTGAAAAAGATGGTCAACATTGTGTAATCTTGACTTATCAAAGAGAGTAGATTAGGAAAAGATATTGGTTCCACACGCCCAAAACAGAACCAAAGAGAGAAGCAGGGATGAAAAACAAATTGTGCATCTTAGCCCTGCTTTTCCTAGTTTCCATTTTATGCAAAATAATATTTGTGTGCAACTTGTCTTTCATGCCACAAATACATGACAAATCAGAGTGTCTAACCCTGATTTGATCATCTTTTCAATTTCATGTTTTAGATTAGAGAACAAAATCCTGTCAAACAGCTTAATCTTGACAGTCGATCTAGCATAGGTAGAGTAATGAAGGAGTTCATCAGTTTAATCTGAACTCCCGGCAGATATAAGTGTAGAATTAGATAGGTTCATTTTACAAAAAGAAAAAATATGTTGTCAAAAGGGTAGCTAGTCCAAATGCACCCAAAGGAAGAAAAAATGTTAGGAAAGATAGTGGGGTAGGTAGAAATATCATTGATGCTAATCATGCTGTCACTTTTCAGAAGTAGCATCAAGGAAGAGTGAAATTTTGTGCCAATGGGTAAGGCACTGGTCTTCATAAGCCAAAGATCTGAAATTCTGGACACCTCTTGAAAAGGAGCTGCCCTCCCCAAATGGAGCCATTGTTAGTCATCAATATTTTTCACTTGTTGGTGATGACTAGTTCTAATAGCCAAGTTTTCTAGCAGCTGATCTAAAAATTTGTCAAATTTTCTAGCTGGAAAACACCCATAAAATTTTTTGCCCTCTTACCTTTCAGTCTGCCCATAACGAGATGAAACCTCATTATCAAATCCTACCTAACCTCAGCCCTACTAGTCTGCCCATCAGCTCTAGAGAAAAAATCCAAATCTGTCCAAAAAGTCTCCCCTAAGTTAGGAAGTGGCGCTTTTAGGCATTTCTCCATTGGCGAACTATCCAAGAGCCAAAGAACCTCCATCTGCTATAGACCAGTCATAACAGACCTTCCCATTCTACAAATAAAGTTGGTTACAGCCCTAGGTCGCGCCACTAATACACCCTCAAGTCTCAGCAATACATGGACCATAAGTCAAACTGATTCTAGGTGTTTTTACAATGTTTTAAATGGATCTTTCAAAAACAGAGGCATACCAGCATCCCAGAAGAAAATATTTGGCTCCACATGAGAAGACAACTGCTTCTCAATGTGATCTTGAGCCTGGGATGCAGCTACAGAGCGAAGAGTTTTTCATCAAGCTCTTGCGACCACATTCAAAACCTGAAAGGACAGTAAAAGGAAAAATAGCACTGTCACAGGATTGATGATGCAACATGACTGAAAAAACCTTTTTCATCTATAAGCAGAGGGCCAAGGGTAAAGTCTGTTTTTAAGCTTTTCACTAACTGTGAAGACAAACTTTGAAGTACAGTGAGACAACAAATAAAGGTCTCTGCATGAAAATGATGATTAAAAGCAAAGAAGTTGAAAGAACATCAAGCATTTTGTCAAGATAGGCCTCCTTCATTCATGAGCAGAGGGCCAGAGCAATCATTGATTCTAGGGTTTTCACTGACTGAGAGACAAGTTGTAAACACAATAGGAGACAGTTGAAAAAGAGAAATGATGTAAAAGACAAAGAAGGAAAGCAGGGGCACCACTGTAATCCAAGAGGTTAAACTTGTCTCTTATCAAGGTTTGCTTTCAAAAACAGTTTGGAGCCCAATTAAAAACAACTTTGCTGGTGATTAAGGGGTAGGTCATGACACAGGCCAGTGATGGTAAATATTTGTTAAAGGGTACTCATCTTCCTGTTCATGAGAGAATGTTTTTCAAATTACTCATCATAGTAGACAAAGGAAACTTGAGTTTAGTTTTTCCCCAAAAAGGCATTGCAAATAGGTATACAGGGTCATAAAAGTGCAAGAAAGATCATGACATGTGTTTCAGGTCCTGAATCCCAATGAAGCAATATATGCATGCCACTGTTACAATGGAAGGCAGTCCCTTATGAAAAAGGGTCAAAGGCACCTCACTGTTGCATTCCAAGTGAAAAGAGAGTCTTAAAAGAAATCTTCTTTTAATGGACAGAGGATGGGAAAGCAAGAGTAAGTGCAACTGATTTTTGCACCCACAGTCAGAAGAAGAACTTAAAGGACACCTGACAGTCAAATCATTTTCACAGTAGGGAATCATTACCTCCAAAGCATCCAGAGCAGACACTATTAGTTTAAGGTTCAAAAGGGTAAATCTACCTCCTTACAAAATGGCAAAGGATGCTTCATCAATCATTGGTGTATTGTTGAATGGATCTTCCATGTTGAAAATATTACTCAAGGTTCAGCAGTGGCAGAAGTTACCTTTCAAACATGTAAGCATAATGAACATAGTTTGACATTTTGAATATTTTTTATAAAGTGAATAGGTTAATACCTATTAAAGCTGTTTAAAAGCATGCGCATCCTTCTGTCAACATTATTCAAAGAATGGGCCCCTTATAGCGCATTTAAAATCATTTCGGTTTTCAAAAACAAACCAAGGCATTTGTTTCAAAGAAGAAAACTTTCAAAAAACCCTCACGAGTCAAAGCAAGGGATTTCGATTTATTTGCATTCAAAGGGACAAAGGGATCGTTGCAAGCTTCTTCAAAACTCTCAAACCACAAGTCAAATTCTCCCTCGACTATTCACAAGATCGGAGAAAGAATTTTTGGAAATTTCAAAGAGTTTTTTTTGGGCTTAGAGATCGCGTGGCATGCCTGTACGCTTATGCGGCGCGTTTAGGCGCAGTTTTTACAAAGGAGTACACGGCTGCACGGCGCGCGTCGTGCCTGTAGCCTCCGGTCACAGGGGCCCGACAAGTGACCTGACGGTGTTTTGCGCGGCACTCTCCCAGTCTAAACGTGCCACACTCATTTTACACCATTCAAACACCTCTGACATGTGTTGAAAGCAGCCCAAAGTCTTCAAACAACGCCATCATCGAATTCTCAAGCTATTCTATGAGCCTCCCTAGTATTGTCAAAATTCTGAAGGGTGAAAAATGTTGCATTTTTCCAAGACTGAATAAAGGTAAAAAGTGAAGTTTCCAATATAAATCAAGGCACTGTGTTTCATGTTTAAAACTCAGAATATGCACATTAGTGAAGGTTGTGTCAAAAAAATTGTGAAGTTAAACCTACTGTGGTAAAACAAAGTTAAAATCTGTCAGCTACATAGTGGAAGAAAAGTGCTTGGGAGGTTTAATATTTGGTTTTAAAAACTCAAGGGTGCTGTAGTTTGTGATTGCCCAACAGTAAGCATAGAAAAAAATTGAGTTCTTATTAATGTTTAAAAACCTATGAACCGCCCTCCAAACAGTTTTGAAATAGTGCAAAGCAACGTCCAAAAGGAAAGACAGGGTTTCGAAAGGAGAAACAATGGGTATATTTTCAAATAACAGTGATCATGGTGTAAGGATTCTTTTCATTTCAAAAGTTTCCTCTGTGTGTTTAAAAAGGAAAAAAGAGTGTTTGATCTTTCATTCCATAAAGCAGAGTCAGTAAGTGAAGCTACCAGTGCATTTGGAGATATTGTCAAACTTTGTGTGAGGAAAAATGAATACAAGGAGTGTGTTGATTATGAGGAGTTTCTGCTGTTAGACTACTACAGGGATGTTTGTGCTCACACCAAACACAAGGAGTTTGATGACTCTACCTATGGCACAGTGACCTTTGACTGTGTATATGCTTTTTGGTTGACTGTGTTTATGTTCTTGAATCTACTTGTTGAGTGGCATACAAAGGGAGGAAAAATAGCGTTTTGGGAGGAACAGAGACCTAATAGCAAGGAGGGCATCTCACATAGAATTTGAAACCAATTTTACCTTGATCAAACAGTAAGTTGACAAGGAAGGCCAAAATTGATGCATTGAAGGATGATCTTCATAGGGCAAGGAATTTCAATCAATTTCTAGTAATCCAAAATAGGCAAATGAGTGTCCATATGGCTGTTTATGAGACACGGGCGACTAAGTACAAGAAGGAGGCCTCCAAAGCCCAAGCAAGGTTGGAAGAGCTCATGTGTGAATTTTATGAAAGTGAAGGCGATGATCAACCTAAGCGAAAAAGGCCTAGAACCATGGGGTTTAAAAGGGCCCTTGAAAAGCAAAAAGAAGAGGAAAATGCCCTTCTCCAATCCACTCCTCTCACTACATTGTTTGAACAGGAGATAGAAAACAATAAGGAGGCGTGGCTTGAGAGAGTCAATGACCATTTGGAGAAGAAGTTGGAGAGGGAAAACAGGGACCTAGACCTTCAAAGGAGAATGACGAAGCATTACAAAAAGTTAAATCAGTTTGCCCGACGCAAGTTAAAGGTTGCTCAAGACAAGCTAAAGGAGGTTAAAGGGAAGCGCCCGGCACGGAAAGTGAGAAAGGACACATCAGGACTTCAAATTTTGGCCTCTGCTTCACAGCATGTTGTTGAGAACCCTTGAGGGTCATGCTCACCGATTTTGGGAAATTTTTGACATGTTTTGGTTTTTTGGCATTTTTGGGTTTTTGCCCAAAACTCATGGGCTTCGCCATTTCAGTTTAGGGGATCGTCAATGGAGGAGAATTGTATCATTGGATGCCATAATTTCAGGAGCACACATTCAACGATGTTCAGGACATTTGAAGATAATTCACTCCTCCGAAATGGCGAAAAATGCCCACTTTTTCCACACTCTGCCCGGTCTATCAGCAAACTTTATTTTCTGGTTTTTTTACACAGTCCTATTTCTGGAGGACTTCTAGGCATCAGATTGAGAAAATTCTAGTTTCTCCAGAAAGTAGACACACAGAGCTTTCCAACGAGCTATCATGAGCCCCGTTTCGACATCGGAAAGGCTGCCAAAAGTTAGCGGCAAGTCAGGGGACCTTTTGCTGATGTAAATTTTGAGTATTTTTGTAAAATTTGAACCTTTAAAAATTGATTTTTCCTCATGTGCGTTTAGCTATTTTTGCACATGAGAAGTTATGAAAAGTCAATTTAATTCCCTCTTTCAGCATTTTTTATATATTTTATGAGATATTTTGTGCCTTGGGCTTTGCAAAGCCTCAAGGACAAGTTTAGATATTTTGAATAGGCCAATGAGAGTGCAAGTTGAACTAAGAGGTTTTCCTCACTTGAGCCTATATATTCCAAAGGCTTTCATTGTAAACAAGGTTGAACTTGATGATAGAAGCAATATATGGTCATATAAGCTTTGGAAGAAATACTTGTCTCATGCTCTTGGATAGTCTCTTGGATGTTCTTGGATGATGAAAGAGGATTGTTGTTGGATTCCATGACTTGGTAGAATGGTATAGTGTCTCTTTCTTTGTTTTGTCTTCTAGTTTTCATTCATGAATACATGTTTCTTGCTTACTATAGATCAGTAGAGAAAAAAATTGAGACATGCCTTTGGAGGCACCTCAAATTTCTTGTTTCTTCATAGCTTTCATGTTTTCTTCTTTCTTATGTCACATTAAAGAATTCTTAACTGCTCTTTAATAACTTAAGGATATTGTTGCTTATTTCATTCATGGTTTTATGCATGCTATGTATGACTTACGGTACGACCTGCTTACCTATGGCTAGCCATAGCTCCATCCATGAAATTATCTCTTTGACTGTTTAGATTCTCATTTGTTGAACCAAGGAGGTCTTGTTCCGATCTTGCCCTTTGTCTAAGACTATGAAATCTTGTTTTCAAAGTGCCCAATAACTTGAAGTACTATGTTTAGGCGTTCTGACATAGTGTTTTGAGTTGTTTGTCTGTCTTAAGTGTTTTTCCCCAAATTCTTATAGCCATTTCTCGAAGTTAGAGAGTTACATGTCTCTATGCATGGCTTGAATGTTTATTTCTATGTATTGATTAGCTTATAGTTACATTTTGCATGATTAATGGTTTTCCCTACCATGTTTATGTCTGCTATTAAACTATTTATGTTTGAAAGCCTTTGTTCTTCACAAACTTAGTGTCCATCCCACTCCATTTTACCCAAAGATCCATTTTACCTTGATCAAATCGGCCCTTCAACATACCTTGTATCACCATCTGAAGCTTTCTTGACCTTTTTGACCCCATAGCCCAGTTGACCTGGCAATATTTTTATCTATATTAGTCTTTGATCAGTTCCTCCTTCACAAACCTAAAAGAAAAATAAAAAAACCTACGTCATAACTAGCCTAAAATCAGAAACACAAGAAGCAAAACACATAGATATCCCTTACACAAATAGAGGGAGCCCTCTTTGAGTCCAGGAAGGCTAGGTCCTTGGGCTCCAAAGATTAGTTTGATGTTACCTTATCACTTGTCTTGCCAATCAGCCAAATCATGGGACCCTAACAACTTCCTCAATCAACTCCACCAAACTCTGTCACATGAGTTCTAACCGAAGTATCCATGCAATAGCTCCACATAACCCTCGGGAATAGCGTAATTCCTTCTGTCAGCTCATGTGCCACATCTGTGCACTTAAATGAAGTGCTCCAAGAGAATAAGATAATGTTTATAGTCCAAATATTATTAAGAGCTTATAATATTCGACATATCTATTTTTAGACTAGCAATCTAAAAATAGATTCCGCCCAGTATGTCTTAAAATAGAAGTCCATCTATTTTTTTCGACTTGACCAACCATCCACAAATAGCATCCTGCAACTCATAGAACATGATCCATATGTCTAAAAATAGACTTTGCGCCAAAAATAGCCTTCGGGCCCACTTAGTGAAGGCGACTCCTTTCCACTAAGCTCATCATCTTGTTGCAATCTCAACATAAATCAACACATATCATTATTTCAAAATGATCTATGGTTTGCTGAATTAATGAGTCTGAAACTGCTTCTGTTATTTGTGCTTAAGAAGGGTTGCAAAAATATACAAGTATTTGGAGACTCAAAGCTTATCATTAATTGGTTCAATCGGGAAGCCATCTATCACACACAAACTCTACACAATATTTTAGAGGAGGAAAATTTTCTTAGAAATCAATTTTCATGACATCATATGTTCTCACATTTACAAGGAGAGGGATTTGATCAATTATCCAAGGAAGGGGTGTAGGAGATTTTGGGCACATGGTGGATCCACGAGTATAGTGGAGCATAATACTATCACTATCCTTTTGCATAATATCAACTACATTCATCACAATAGTACACCATTTTTTTATGCTTATATGGACACATGGATCTCTTATGGCTACTATGATGAAGCGTCTATTTTGTAAATTTTTGTTTTCTGTTAACATGGACATTGAATGCAACATCATCTTATAATACACTATTTTTTGATATATTATGACTGCTATAGGTAAATTTAGGCATCATCCCTAAGACAAGCTTGAACGGGGGTCTATTATCCCCTAATTAAATACAAACGGGGTCTAGCATCCCCTAATTCGATTCCTACGTGCCCTAGATAATTCATTCTATTGATGGATTTTATTCATGAAATTCCAATATTTGAGCCATATTTGGTATTTACCTTACCCTTTACTTTAGTTAGGTGTTCTTTCATCCGAAAGAGTACTGCTTCAGCCCAGTTTAACACTGTCGGTTCGAGACACTCAAGGGCATACTACATGTATGAACAGTTTGCAACATGTAGTGTCACAAAACCAACAAGTTTTGCAATAGTGAAAAGGATAGTTCTCAAAGGAAAATCACGCACATCATGAATGTTTATCTTTCCATCTTTTCTAGGTTCAGTACCTGGCTGAAAATACTAGCGTATGTAGTCCTTCACTATCTCGCCTCCAAGAGTAGATCCCTCAAGGGAAATAGGAGAACCATGTCTCGATAATCCAGTAAGAAAGTAAACATCCTCAACTAGTATTGGGAGCACTTTGTCTTCAATATGAAATGCCTGAGATGTCGGATCCCATGGACAAACTAGGAGCTCCAATAGTTCAAGATGTTGTCTCATCCCTGATAATCTAAAATACTTAAGTAACCCACAATCCTTGAGGGCTCTTATAGTGCCAAGATCATTTAGGGAAATCATGTCTTGTTCTTCATGTTCTCTTTCTTGCCATGTAATGGTCATTTTGATCCGATCAATACCTGAAATCCAACCATAAGCTTCATTAGGATCTATTTCATGCAAAAAAATTGGGAAATTTTGAGCACACAGCAAGAAACAAATTTGTAAAATGCGCCCAACGCACCCCTGGTCCATAGACAGAGCATCTAAGCTTCAATTTCAGTGCTCTGCAACGCACTTTTTGACATGCAAGGGTGCGTTACCCTCAAAACACAATAGATTTACCCTAGGGGGCTCAAAAACCTAAAAAATTTAGCATGAAATTAAACAAAAATTACACTAAAAGGAAGAGAAGGTTTAGATCTCCAACCTAGATCAAACGACGTGAGAAATCTTCCACTAAAACTGTTACAATCGACCGCTAAATTTCGAGGGAAAAATAGGTTCAGAGCTCCTAAATTTCAAATGGTAACTATGGAATGGTAAAATGAAATGGTAAAAACTTCTTTTTATTAGTCATTTTGATGATTTTAATCATATTTAATGATGTGACTACAGTTTTTGTTCATTTTTACTATGGAACAGGTAATTTGAATCCATTTGATGGTTCTCTAAATAGGTTTATAACTGATACAATGAGTTTGAAGTGCACAATTATCCAAAAATGATTTGACCATAGAGCATACTTTTATATCTTTTTAGAGCTATATTAAAAATGAAAAAGGAACCCCCCTAGAGTCTTCTTTTAGCTCTTTTCAGACTCCATTAATGTGAAAAGATTATCGAGCACTTGTTTTTTCATGATCGTAAAAGGAAATGAAATGACATCTACTTAGTATAAGTTTAACCCTTTTTCGGAATGATATAGATTATTTACGAAAAAGGAACACCTTGTTGAACATGGCTAAGAGGTTTCTTAGGTATCATTTTACACTTTTTCAGACCTAAGCAACAAATTTACGAAAAAGGACTAATGGATTTTTCTCTTCGTCCCTTTTTCAAACTCTCTAAACATGAAAAAGGATTGAGTTATCGCTATCGTTAGACTCGTTAAAACATCAAATTGTGATGGACATGTCCGATCATGACAAGATCGAGTTTCACTATCGCTAGACTCGTTAAAGCATCAAATAACGATGGATTAACCCGAAGGGTTGAATTATAGATCAAGCATATGTTACCCTCCTCAATATTGTTAAAAAATAAAGAGGCACTGGTCAGCAATGACTGGGGAAAATTTGGGAAAAAGAACAAAGCATTTTATGGTAGCAGGTCGCTCTTGAACATGACACTTTCACTTCATCTTCGTGGCTTTGGGTTGGGTAATATTCTTGATGGTCTATCATACCTATGGTCTATCATACCATCCATCACTTTGGTTTTGGGTCAATGTTTCCAACTCATTTCAGTGTCATCGATATGTTCAAGAGAAGTCATCCAGTAATTCCTCATCTTCTGCAATACTCATAAACCTTCATTTTCATGACCACCATCCCTGAACTTTGCTTCATCAAGTCACATTTTGTCTCCAAAATCATTACTCTTGTTTCTTGATAAAGTTTCTTCCTGTCGACATCAACTCATCATCCAGGAAGTTAACTTAGAAACAACTTTCTGGTACCTTGGAGCTTGCTTGCATCAATGACAGGTTTCTCGCTTCGGGTGATAGGTTGAAATCACGGAACCTTAGACCAATTTTTTTTTTTTTTTTTTTTTGTCGTTCGACATAAAATCATCTATTCACGCCTTGCAAATTGTACTGCAGTACCTTGAAAACCGTTAACATCAACAGTGGTTTCTCTCGCGTCTGTTAACAACTTACATCATTGGTTGGTAATCAGACGATGCCTTCCCATGTTCGACTTCAGATCACATATTCGCATGCTTAGAATTGTACTTGAACGATCAAGTAAACAAGATAGAAGACCCCAGATCTAGTTTCATCCATCTAGGCTGCGATTTCAGGAATTGCACCACATGATCCGTAAGATGGCTTTACATATAGATGGTCATCCTATCATGGACCTATATCTGTAGGCATGTCTATATATGTAGACAAATTTCTGATTTATGTACTTGTTATGATAGTTTATTTCTTGAGCATGGGTATGCCTCCCTCTGCAATTCATGTCTAAGATGTACAAGATATCATGATGTAATGTATTGAAAGTTGATGCAGGTCACCGTTCGCTTCAAATCCTACTCATCACACCGTAAATAATCTCATCTAAATATTATCATTATTTTAAATTCATGTTTTAGGGGGTAGCTATTATAGGTCAATTTGGGCATCATCCCTATGACCAGTATGAACAGGGTCTATCATCCCCTAATTCAATACAAACAGGGTCTATCATCCCCTAATTCAATTGCTACATGCCATATAGAAGTCATTCCATTGATGGCTTTAATTCATGAGAATTCCAATATTTGAAGTATAGTTAAAATGACCAATTGACTCATCAACGCTCCTCTGAATGGGCCTAAGTGTGTTGCAAAGCACTTGCCCCCATGCAAGGGTGCTTTGCATAGAACTTCCCAACACTTAAGGGTGCGTTGGTCTCCTAGGAGCGATATAATCATTATTACGGGAATCTCCACATGCCCAGTGCCTTCTAGAAGAGCTCATAGGTGTCATACTTCAAATACATGTGTTAATCCATCACAATTGAACCTAGAAACATGTCTCATCTATTATTAGAAAGCCATTCAATAACAATTTATTGAGAAACTACCTACAATTTCCCGATAAATTGAGCACTCATCTAAGTGAAAAAGGGGAAGAAATTTGTGTAGTGTTATGTTGTTGGATTCTCAATTCTTGGAGAGCTGAAGTATTGTGATGTTGCTGGATTGATGGTTGGTGTGAACAACACAGGACAAAGTTGGAGCAGGTTGACAACGAACTGATCGAATGGTTGTAATCTATTCCTCCTAATACTCTAATAAAGATATTTGTTCTTTCTCCCATATGCGATTATATTTTGTGAATGTATTCTCATATGTGCATGTATTCTCAGATTTAGTCATTTCAATCTGGTTATGATAGATAGATATTGTATATTTGTATCGTCGTTTGTTGTCTTCTCGTTTTGATTGCAGGAATTGATCTGGCGAGTTTATTTGAATCAAGAGCGACAAAAGCGACAAAAGAAGAAGAATGAGAGCGAAGGATCACAAGTAAGTCTCTTCATCTTTTGCTTATATGTTTATCTTAGAGATAAAAACATTTACCTTTTCTCTGTTGTTTTCAGCAAAGAAACACCACACTCAGGGAAGACTAATTTATCTGTAGATTATAATTCATCATAACAATGATATAATCATTCACATCTGCTTCTTTATGGTCTGATATGCATAATGCATCTACTACATGTAATTTCCATCTTTAATTTAATGGAAACTATGATTTTTCCTTGGGAAAAAAACCTAAAGCACTAACCTATTTAGAGCACTTTATCATGGGGAGTTGATATGATGTGTGTTAGGTCCCCGTAATTTGTTAGATTGGTGAGAAAAAATGAACAGGGGTAACATCAGACTAGTCTTTGGAGTCCTAGGACCTAGCCTTCCTAGACTCAGAGAGGGCTCTCTCTATTTTGTGCAAAGGATGTGAACTTGTTTGCTTTTAGTGTTTGATTTTAGGCTAGTTGTTAAGTTTAGGGTTTGTTTGTTTGATTTGGTTGGGTAGATGATCAATTAGAATAGATGGAATGAGGAAATATTCAAGTCATTGGGCTATGGAGTCTATAAAAGTCATGGAAAGTTCAACAATGAATCAGGGTGCATCACAGGGCAAATCTAACATGGTCAAAATGGATCTTCAAGGTTTGTGTCAGATGTAATTAACATCAAGTTTGTGAACATGGTAGGTGTAAAAGGGCAGTTAAAACTCCTTGAACAAAATACCAAAACAAGAATGGTCTTAAATACTACTCAAAATAAAGAAGTAATCATAAGACAGGGCAAACCAATAACTCTTTGATTAAACTCAAGCAAGTAAGCATTTGAAACAAACAATCCAGTGAACTATAGAAGGCAAGAAACTTGTTTAACTTCTAGTGAATTCACCTTCAAAGTTTAGAAAACATTTAAGATAACATATAACATAGATAAAAGAAGAGGGAACTCCTAAACATCATTGATAAAGCTATAAATACCTTTAAAGCAACCTTTCAAGAATGGACAAAGGACATGATCAAAACATAACCTCTTTGGCAAACTTAATCAGTGATACTTCAAAGAAAGACTTCAAGAAAAGTGTTTAAGCAACATCAAACAAGCAGGGATAACTATAAAAAATCTTTGATATCTATTGTATTGAACCATTCATGAAATAAACAAGCATAAGTGGGTCTAGAGAGTCGCTAATAATTCTCTAAACTGACCTAGCAGAGGAAAACATAAAGGCAGTGAGGACAAACAGAGCTAAGGTAACTTTGAACAATATTTCTTAGTCTAAAAATTTTGTACTACTGCAACATAGAAGGATGCAACAAAATTATACATAACGAAACAAGAAATAAATAGAGACACATCACCATTAACCATGTTTAGGGATCCTGCAAGCAAGCCTTCTCCTTCATCAATCAAAACAAGCCATTCACAAATTCCACAACTCCAATTTCTTCTTCAATCTCCAACAAACCATGTATTGCTCTGAAGAGTCATCAAATGCCAACCTTTTACAATAAGGCCCTCGTGCTCTATTTATCTAGCAAAGGAGGGAAAAAACCCTAACTAGGGTTTGAAAATATAAAAAACACCCATAAATGTCATTTATGTCTAAGAGATCATGCAAGGCCCAAGACACAAAATATCTCATGAAATAAATGCAAAAATAACTCTTAGCACCTAACTTTGGAGTGATTTGCCCCAAAAAACAATAAAATATCATTTTGCCTTAAATTAGTGGCTTTTTTTTACTTTTTCACATTTAAGGTGCAACAGTGAGGTCTGAAGGCATAGCACAAGCACAGGAAAAATAGGTTCACTTGCAACCAAGTTTTGATGCCCTTCCCGATGTCGGAATTTGCTTTGTGATGGCTCGCTGAAAAGCCCGTCAAGTCTACTTTCCAAAAAAGCCCTTGGTTTTCGATTGGGCTCCATTTACCTATCCAAAAAGTGAATCTTTCAAGGCTGATCTAGGCGCAACGCCAGTCCTGAAAATGAGGCAGAAAGGTGAAAAATGAGGTGTTTTTTAGCCTTTTGAGGGACCAAAAATGATCCAAATGCTCTGAAATTTGGTGAGCATGATCTACGTGAGCTGAGGATTCCAAAAATGCAAATTTTTCCTCCCAAGGATGCCTGAGGTGAAAGCATAGCACCAAGGGTGCTGCGCCTTCAGGCCTTAAAATTAGCAAAAAACCAAAAATTCTCAAAAAGTTCCCAAAATTGGGGGATATCTTCCTTATGTGGTTTGGGAGGCTTGTAGAGAAGCTTCAGCCAAGATTCCAAGGTTTTCTTGGTCTTTTTCCTTCGGCAAGGGCTCCTTTGAGCTTATCCCTTGCAATTTGATTTTGCAATGCATAATGCTTGGTCATCTTCTTTTGGAGGTCAAGGTCCCTCTTTGTCCTCTTCAGCTGCTTGTTTTCATTCTTATAATACTCAATGTTATACATTGCATTGCCAAGGCATATTTCTAGATCCCTAATTTCTGCATCTTTGCTTTGGAGTAGTATGCTAGTGGCCCTTTCCTTATCTTCATTTTCACTGTCAAGGCCAATGATGTCAAATTATTGTTCAAGCTCCTGCTTGCCTTTCTTAGCTTTATTTACCTCTTGCTTGCCTTTATCTAACTGCTTGGTAGAAGTGGAAGGCATGGCCCCTTACCTTTTAGAGGCAACAAACACATGCCTTTCTCCTCTTTGATACGTTAATGGAAGAGGTTTGCTTGTGATCATCTTGGTGTCTTCCTCATGGCTGCCATCATTTGTCTCCATGTATTCCTCTTAATTACCTTGACTGCTGCTTTCTTCCTCATTTACCTTGCTTTTTGCACTTTCATTTTACTTCTCATTGTAGCTGCTTGCCTCATCATTGCTGTGATCTTCATTTCCACTATCAGCCTCTTCTTTTTCTTCACTGTTTTCATGACTGTCCTGACTGTCTTCTTCCTCACTGATGCTTTCTTCATTACCTCCAATATCAGTCTCATTGCCCTTAAATTCAGTGGCTCCCTCTTCATCAACATTTTCAGATTCATTTTCCTTATCATGACTATGAGCCTCATTGTTTTGACTATCATTATGGCACTTAGTCTTACTGTTATCCTTAGGATCATCCTCTGTCTCTTGGTTACTTGCTTCGTTTGTGTCCATGTTGTCCTTTGCCTCTTCATCTTCAACATTGCCATTGTGATTTCTACGTTCTTCCTCACTTGCCTCATCTTCATTATCATCTACCTCCATGTATTTTGCTTCATTGCTAAACTCTTCTTCATCACTGCTTAATCCATTTCCACTGTCACCTTCTTCATTTCCTTCACTGTTATCATCTCCCTTTGTTTCCATGTTTTCTACTTCTTGTTGGTTTGACTCATCATCACCCTCATCTTCATTTTGGTTTGATTCATTGTCACCCTCATCTTCATGGTCACTAGCTTGTTCACTACCATTTACTTCTTGATCTGATGCATTGGGAGAGGATGAGGAAGGGAGGTTTCCTTGAGGGAAGGATACGTATGTACATGATAAGGCCTGATCAGTAGGAGGTGATGAAGGAGTAGAGGGAGGAGGATGAGATGATGAGGGAAAATTTGGATGATAATGGGGTTGTGGGCTTGTGAATACTTCATGAGCAATGAACACCTTCCAAGGTATGCCTTTTTGTTCCAACTGATGTAGCACAACCATTTTGATCAAGGAGTGATGGAACAAACTTTTCATTTGTTGGGAATAGTTCCTCCTTTGGACAACAGAAGACATCTCGTCAATAGTCCTATAGAGGTAGTAGGGTAAATGAAGCATCTTGACCCTAGTGAAATGCATGAGCAATCTGATATGATAGGAGTAGATTCTGGAGTACCTTCCCTCACAGGTAAAATATTTCATGATGACCCTCATCAAGGGTGCATACCTCTCTAGCAAGTGTGAGGAAGGGAAAATATATTGGCAACCTTCTTTGTATCTAGGTTTGATAAATGGCTCATAGCATCTTATGTCTAACTTTGCTCTTTTGAACCACTTTTCACCAACATTGGGTATGCCTGTTGTTACACAGTAATTTGTCACCGTCCCTGCAATCCCCATATCGCCCATTGAAGGGTCATTTCTATGACCAATAAGCAGTGTCATGCCTTTCAAATACCATCATTGCATCCCTTTCCATGAGGACAACATTTCTTCTGTTGATCATTTCCTGAGCAGACCCCTAAAAACACCTATTTTTGCCTTGGCGCTGGTAGCCCGTTATGTCCTCGCGCCAATGGGGGAAAATTAACCAACGGCCGCCTTGATTGGCGCTACGATGGGTCCGCCACCGCGCCCGATACGCTTTGGAAAGTTTTTAAAAAAAAAGAGGCGAAGTTTCGATTACAACAACTTCATGGATGAGTCATCAGGAGTGGTTTCAACTGAATAACCACGGTCTTCCTCCTTTGGCCTCTTGTTTCCACCTTATGGCGAACTTCCCAAGGGATAAGGCCTCCCTTCCACTATTTTAGGCATCCCAACCTCCTCCTCTCCTCTATAAATATAGCCTTCATCCATTGATGAAGGAAGTGCAGATGGTTGAGTCTCCGAGTCCCCGGGAGCCATCGAGGCCTTTATCTTTGCGAGAGCCTTGATTCATTCCCTTAAGGCCAAATCCAAGCAAGGAGATTATTGTCGAGACATCCAAAGAGAGAGGTTTGTCCCATCCCCGACAGGATTTTTCGAGACGTGTTCCGCTGGAGACCCTCCGAAGGAGAATTCAGCGTCAGGGCTATGGTTGTATTCTTCTTTGATTGATTAATGATAAGCGATTATTGGTTATGGTTCCACTCCTGTTGTTGATTATGATGATGGGTTATGTCTTCTCGGACTGACATATAGTTGCATATACTGGATTTTACGCTTGCGTTTGTTTTGTTTCTTGCGTGTGCAGGTGTCCGATCACGGAGATCGTGAGGATTGTGATCTGCCGGAGCTGAGCCGGAAGCGCTACTCTACGAGCGACGACGTTGGATTCGGCGCCTTCATCGCTGGTTGGTTTGTTTGCAATTAGTAACACTGCTATAGCGTGAACGATTGTTGCTGAACCGGAAATACGGGCTAGTAGGGATCGCCTCTATTCGCGAGAGGGTTACCTCCACAACAAATTGGCGACTCCACTGGGGACCGTTAGCATGTTGTTGTTCTTCTTTGTAAACTATAGACGGTGCATGAAGTTAGCCAGATAGCCTTTGAAACACTTTTTCTCTGCAATTGCGAAGTAGATCAAAGCTGCTTCAGTCAATATCCAGTTTAGTTTATGAACTGAACACTTGGAGTATTGTCTTGTATTTTCGGTTGTTTCTCGATTCTTCTTGCTTGATCGGCTCTTTTGGCTGGATATTTTTGTGTTTGGCTTTTGGTTCAGCCCCAGAGGATCAGATCTGACCTCTGCTTTTCTGAATTTTCACCTTTTCATAGTTGGCTTGATTGGCGTGAGTTTAGCCCTGACAGTCACGCCAATTGGTGCAGGTTTCCAGTTCATCACTCGTGCCATTCTCTGTCTGGCGCGGATTACAGCCAGATAGTCGCACCATCTCCTGTAGGTGCTAGGGTTTACCCTTGTTCGGAAGTTTCTTTTGGTCAGTACTTTGCTTCTGGGTTTGTTTTAGATCCTTCTTGAAGTGGTGAGTCTGGTCTTGGTTGGGAGAAATTCTTTGTTTTTTCATTTTCAGGCATTGGCGCTTGTTGTCAGTTAGAAACCCGTGCCAATTGGGCATTGTTGCTAGTTGTCAGTGAGCAAGTCGCGCCAGTTGGCGCTAGTTGTCAATGACAAATTCAGGCCAATTTCAGGGTGTATGAAAATTGAGACTTTTTCCCTAAATCCTTCACCAGTGTGTCTTTCCCTTCCGGTCTTTTCTCTATATGAGCATATATTACATTGCTCATTGTTTGAAATGTCTTCTCTCCATGATTACTTGATGTAAAAGGGAATGAATGCCTTGTTTTGATCTCTTACTTTGGAAGTCCTCTTTGTGTTTTCCCTCATATGTCTTGTCGCCTTTTGAGGGATTCTGTGACAAAGTGTTTGAAACAACGTTTGCATTCTTAGTGTTGTTTACATCTCTTTTGCATTCATCCTTCATTAAGAAGATTTTCGTTTATTTAGTTTTCGTCTCAAAGTGTTATTTTTGTTAAAATGCATTAGATCACTTTGCATTGAAGAGTATTTTGAGATTTATCATTGAACTTATATCACATTGTTTAATGATTGAAAGCTAAAAATCACTTTGAGTGCATTCTCTTTCATTGAAAGCATGAATTAAGTATATTCTCATTTTATTGAAAGATGCATTGAGTGCATTCTTATAATTTGAAAAGAAAAAGGAAATTGTGCATAGATTACAATTGCATAGTTTTTGAAAAGGAGGATTTTGCATAGATTACATTGCATTATTCGCATCGTTGAATGTTTGAAATTACTTTTTGATGGTGAAAGTCATCTAGTTTGGAAAAGATTTCATTTGCAGTGTTGTTGTTTGTTGCATCATTGTTTGAAGCTCTTCCCTTTACTAGATAGCATTCATCGAATTGAAAGATTTCTTTCGTCATATAGCTGTATATAGGAGATTGTCAAATGACATACGGTAGGGCCTTGAAACCGAGACATAATTGAAGATCAACCATAAAATTCATTCAATTTACACTAAGGCAGCATTGAAACATTAAAAAAATATTTATAGGTCATTTGAGTGTGTTCAGCGTCTTTAAACCTAGTAGAGCTGTCATTTGCCTCTTGGCACAAGCGAGGCACTAGTACGGACTTGTGCTCCTCGTCATAGTCGCATTATATAAGGAGAGACCCCACTAGGTTCTTGTCCTTTATCAGCGGAAGCTCAAGTACACCACCTTATACCCGTGATACACCGGACACAGCATTCGGGGAGATTGCTTGCACGTACGTTAAGTCCTTGGTTGATTTCTCTTTCATTTTTGAAACCAAGGTGTATATTGCAGTTCACGGTTATTTGGTACACCCTTTGCCTAGCATTCCTGAGTAGTCATTTTGATCTTTTCTGACTCTTTAAATTTGAAAAGGTCATCAAGCGCTTGTCCTTTCACGCTTGTTTCCAATCTGAAAGTGATAGAGTCACCTTTTCCCTGTTTCTCGACTCTTAAAAGATGAAACGGTAGAGTTTTGTTTCAATGTTTTAAAAATTAACTGCCCACGAAATATTCCTGGTTAAAGTTAGTTTCCTTAGGGTGTTGTTCTGAAGATTGTTTCTAATGGAAACTTTTTCAGAGTTCACCAACCAAGGAATCCCCTTCGATGGGAATCCTGGTCCTTTTCCTCCTTTTGGAAATGTTGGTGCTCCTTATATGGCAACGTTGTCCCTTCCTGGGTTAACTGTTGGGTTGCCTGTTTGGTTGTTTTAAACCTTTGTGGTCGCAAATGTCTCGGCTATTGTTCAATCAGTTCCTCCGCCTAAACAACATCATGTTGATTCCAAGGTGGACCTCTCCCCTTCTTCGCCTGTTTCTACATCCTCCTCTTCTACTTTGCCTGGTGAAAGTTTGGATTCGAGTAACCAGGTGGCTAAGAAGAAGAAGAAGAAGACAAAGAATAAGAAGTCCGATAAAGGAGAGGCTAGCTCTGCGGCTATTGCACCTAAGAATTCTCCTCTTGATAAACCTTCTAACCCTCCACGGAAAGTCAAGTTCCCTTGCATGTTGTGCACAGGAGACCATCTTCTTCGAGACTACCCTGGCATTCCCAAGGTGCTCGAAGTATGGTCCAACGGTCGCCCGCCGTTGCCCTTGGCTTCTGGGAGTCAGGTTGGGGGCACGTCTTCAGCTACTGCTGGTAAAACTCCTAAGAAGCAGGGTAAGATTACCAATCCCTATAAGTTGTGTGGGGGGCACCATGTCATTCACCTTTGTCCATATATCGATGAAGCCAAGCGAGTTTTGGACAACGCAACCATTTCTACACCATGCCTACCAGCTGGTTATAAACGGATTTCTTTGAATCCTCTGCTAGTTGATCCTACAATTGGTCAAGAGTCATCCTTGGTCGATCCCACTCCCTCAGAAATTCAAATTCAGGAATCCATCCCCGACCAACCATTGGTCGTGGGCTCGGTTGAGCTGGCCCCGTCTACGTTGCACCAGGTCTTTTCTGTGGAGAGTGGATCGCATACCCCTCATGTTCTGTTGGTTTCTTCAGATTCCTTGGACTTGGAGAAATATTCCACTGTCCTTATATCTCAAGAGGTTTCTCCTCCACCTCCCATGATGGAGGTCCCGGAGGATACTCCTCTCGCCTTCGAGATGGAGGTCGTAGAGGATGCTCCTTCTTCTTCCGTAACACCAGGGGAATACCATCTCAGTTCGATGGTAGCCCCTCCGAGTAGTTTGGTCACTTCCTTTGATTGGAATCGATTTTTAGGATACCGCCTTTCGTCTTATGTGCCTTTCGAGATAATAGTACAGGCCTTTGGTCTGGTTGTACCCAACACCATTATAGACGAAGGTGCGTCTGTTAGTATTTTATCCTCAAATACTTGGCAAGCTTTCGATTCACCGCCCCTTGCGCTTGTTACACAGAATCTGTTGACGTTCAACATAAGAACTAGTCAACCATTGGGGATCCTTCTAAGGTTACCTATTACTTTGGGAGGTAAAACCGTCCATATGGACGTGATGGTTGTTCTAGGCCCTTTGGATTTCAATCTGATTTTGGGGTGCGATTACACCTATGCCATGGGAGCGCTTGTCTCCTCCATTTTTCGTGTGGTCTGTTTTCCACATGAAGGACGGATCGTGACCATTGATCAGCTTTCGTTCTTTGGTCCTGATGTGGCAACTGGCCTGCCATCATCCCTTCCTGGTTTTTATCCACCCATTGTATCTGCCCCATCGCAGGTCAACTATGTGGCTACCTACCCCGTGCCTGTACTCAGTGATAATGCTGTCATACATCGTGTGCTGGGGGCATTGGGTCCAGACTTCCAAGATGTTTTCCTTCCATCAGATGGGCAACTCTTGGAAGCCATGACTTCTTCTTCATTATGATGAATTCTGTTGGATCACAGTTCGTTTTCTTGTGTCAAGATCCTTAAAAAATGAAACAAGCTCGTCGGAGCACAGTTCATTTTCTTATGTCAAGCTCCTTAAAAAATGAAACAAGCTGGTCAGAGTAGAGTTCCTTGTCTTGTGTCAAGCTCCTTAAAAACTGAAACAAGGTTGTCGGAGCATAGTTTGTTTTCTCGTGTCAAGCTCCTTAAACGATGAAACAAGGTGTCTGGAGGATAGTTCTTTTAATTTTTCAACCTCGTTAAAACAATGAAACACGTTCCTGTTCAGTTCGAGTCTTTGATAAGTTCTTGTAAAATCCCAGTCGAGTCTTTCTCTTGATCTCGTTACTTGAACCTTCACTCCATCTGCCTTTCATATGGACTAAAGCTTGGGGGGCATGTACCTCGAATTGAGTCACCATGCTGGGGGCATGCTTACTTTTTCAAGCATAGTTTGTTTCCGTTTCAAGCTTGTGTAAAAATGAAACCGGTTTCAAGAATAGTTTATCTTTGTTTCAAGCTTGTGTAAAAATGAAACCAACTTCAAGCAGAGTTTCCTGATTTCAAGTTTGTGTAAAAATGAAACCAACTTCAAGTAGAGTTTCCTGATTTCAAGCTTGTGTAAAAATGAAACCTTTCCCATTTTACCTCTTGTGATTGCCATTTTATCAACTTGTTTTTGCCAGATGAGCCTTGGTTTTCTCACTCCATTGTCACTATCTGCTTGGCCGACTATATGCCTTCACTTGGTTGTTTTACCCGTTCTTGAGGAACCGTTGCAATGAGTGGTCTTGTTAGCCAGCCTCTTAACCTTTATTTGTTTTGAGCAGTTCCACCATTACCGGAACCAGTTGCTACCCTTTATACCACTCGTTCCTCCAGGAGGAGTCAAATTTCAGCTCTTTTCTGACTCTCTAAACATGAAAATATTGTCGAGTCCCTTGTCGTCTTCAATCTCGTTAAAGTGGACGCGAAACGAAATCTACCCAGTATACGTTTACCCCTTTTTCGGGCTGGGATAGATTATTTACGAAAAATGAATACCCTATCCTATCGCGACTAGGAGGTTTTCTCAAAGAAAGTTTTCTACCTTTTCGGGTCTGAGAAATTATTTACGAAAAGGGACCGTTGGAGTTTACTTTTCCGCTGTCTTTTCGAACTCTCTAAACATGAAAAGATGCCGAGTTCTCCCTTTTTCAGACTCGTTAAACTCTGATGGCATTGGATTCGATCGGAATGATGATATTCGAGTTTCTCCTTCCTTGGGCTCGTTAAATGTACTAGGATGGATTTGTCCGAAGGATGAACTTATATGACAAGCAAATGGTACCCTCTTCAAGCTTGTGTAAAAATAAAGAGGTACTCGCCAGAAATGGTGGGGAAAAATGGAACCAGAATCATTGTCATGTCGGCAGTATGTCGCTCTTGAACATGGCACTTGTCTGCATTCGTGTCGGGTTGGGGACATCTCATCTCGTTTTTCACTTTCCTCCATGGGTTTGGGTGATCCTTTTTGACCTCTCATCTGCTCTTTGCCTCGTCGCCATGACCTATGATCGGTTGATGTCAAATACTGCCAAACTCACTGTCGTGCTGCCATATGTTCAAGAGAAGTTGACCTCTGCAAGTATCAACCTTCCTCTAATTCTCATCTGATCCTGATTCACAAAGACATTATGTTCCTCTGTCTCGCGTCGATGATGTGGGAAACACTATAGCCCACCTTCGATCAAGGTCACTTCCTTTCGACTTCAGCTCATTATCTAGGAAGCTGATCTAGAGACTCCCTTCTGGTACCCTGGAGCCTGCATGCCTCAATGGCAGGTTCTTCTCATTCGACATGAGGTTTTCATCATTGGCCTCCAATCAAGTGATTCTGCGGGTGTTCGACGTCAGCTCATTGTTCACATGCCGTAGATTGTACCTGTAGTACCTTGAGGACCACTGGCATTAATGGTGGTACCTCTCACGTCTGTTAACAACTTTCATCATTGGATGGTAATCAGACGATGTTCTTGCATGTTCAACTTCAGCCCACTTATTCGCATGCTTGAACTTGTACTCTGTTCGGGTCGAGATGGAGCGCAAGACCCTGGATTCTGCCTGTTATAATCCAGGCTGCGATTTTGTGGATTATTATGATTAGTTACATGACTCACTAATTGGATGGATGCGACCATACCTGAGTCTATTTATCGATCCTCACTGGATGGCTGCATCCATACCTTGGATCTGGATTATTGCATACTCTGTTATGGATGGCTGCGTCCATACCACATATATATCATGTACCTGAGATATCAATTGTATTTCTCTACGCAGGTTTTCCGACGGCGGTGTTTTCAGTTGGACACGTTCTCGTAAAGCATTTCACCCCTCTCTCTCTTTCGGGCCTCATGCTTTAGGGGGCATCTGTTACACAGTAATTTGTCACCATCCCTGAAATCCCCATCTCGCCCATTGAAGGGTCATTTCTGTGACCAATAAGCAGTGTCATTCCTTGCAAATACCATCATTACATCCCTTTCCATGAGGACAACATTTCTTCTGTTGATCATTTCCTGAGCAGACCCCTAAAAACACCTGTTTTTGCCTTGGCGCTGGTAGCCCGTTATGTCCTCGCGCCAATGGGGAAAAATTAACACTGAGCTCGTGCCAATTGGCGCTTTGTCCTAGTTAAGCACCCACGCCAATCTGCTTTTGGAAAGTTTTTTAAAAAAAGAGGCGAAGTTTCGATTACAACAACTTCGTGGATGAGTCATTAGGAGTGGTTTCGACTGAATAACCACGGCCTTCCTCCTTTTGCCTCTTGTTTCCACCTTATGGGGAACATCCCAAGGGATAAGGCCTCCCTTCCACTATTGTAGGGATCCCAACCTCCTCCTCTCCTCTATAAATATAGCCTTCATCCATTGATGAAGGGGCTGAATGGTTGAGTCTCCAAGTCCCCAGGAGCCATCAAAGCCTTATGTTGCAAGAGCCTTGATTCATTCCCTTAAGGCCAAATCCAAGCAAGGAGATTATTGTCGAGACATCCGAAGAGAGAGGTTTGTCCCATCCCCGACAGGATTTTTCGAGACGTGTTCCGCTGGCGACCCTCCGAAGGAGAATTCAGCGTCAGGGCTATGGTTGTATTATTCTTTGATTGATTAATGATAAGCGACTATTGGTTATGGTTCCACCCCTGTTGTTGATTATGATGATGAGTTATGTCTTCTTTGACTGACATATAGTTGCATATACTAGATTTTACGCTTGAGTTTGTTTTGTTTCTTGCGTGTGTGGGTGTCTGATCGTGGAGATCGTGAGGATTGTGATCTGCCGGAGCTAAGGAACGAGAGCGCTACTTTCTCTACGAGCGACAACGTTGGATTCCAGGTAAGCGTTCATCGCTAGTTGGTTTATTTGCAATTAGGAACCTGCACTATAGCGTGAATGATTATTGCTAGACCCGATCTGGGCTAGTAGGGATCGCCTCTGTCCGCAGAGGGGATTTACCTCCACAACACCTGTAGCATGGGAAATGGAATTTGATGATAGCTCAAAGTCTAACCCTGCAAGATTCACTTGTTTATTGTGTAGGTTGAGGATAAACAACCTAGTGAGCTCAGGGTGACTTCGCACTTGTTGGACCTTTTCACAAAACTGGGAACACCCTACATTTTGAAAGCATGTGATGAGCATAGGAGAGGATTTATGCTCCAAAGTGTCTTGGGGTTCAAACCTATTAACCTTCCCACCTTTGTGCTTCTGCCTCATAGACACTTGGCCTCCTTCACTGCTAACACTCCCTCCTTCTCCTAACATTTTGATTTCTGCTACCTTTAAACAACCCTAGGCTTGCTTGTGAAACTTGATAGGATGAGTGAAATGGAATGAGGGTGAAAGATAATTTTTGTAAGTGAGTGAGAGGGAGGTGTAGTGGTAGGACTAATCTCCTTTAAGCTATGATGAAGGGTTAACTCCAGATTACTATAATTACCCTACTTCACACCCTTCTTGACTGATAAATTCTTGCTTGGAGGTTAAAACAGGGTTTTTGTCATGAAGAATTAAGGTTTCTAGTCATTAGGGTTTGGTCAAGTCCCTTAATCATCAAATCATGAAATTCACTGGAGGATAAGGAAAAACATCCACCTGCCAACTTTCAATGTCTTTGCAGGTCCTTGGATGCATCTTGGAGGAGTATTTTTATCATTTTTTAGCAATTTGCAGGTGGAGGAAGGGCTTCTGGCGAAGGCATAGCACCTACACACACAATCGGGTCTCTTATGCTTGCACGCGTTCCTGGGTGTTGGGCCTCCTCGGTGTAGCGCCTGAACCCGTTCAGGCCTGTCAGGCTCCCCCAACGCGCAACGCCTGCATGATGCCCTGCCTGTCAGGCTCTCCAATGCACAACGCCCGCACGATGCCCTGCCTGTCGGGATCTGCAATGCGCAGCGCCTGCACAATGCCCTGCCTGTCAGGCTCTTCAATGCGCAGCGCTAAGCACGTTCACTAGGTCTGCCGCGCAGTTTTGGGCAAATGGGTAGCGCCCACCTAAACGCGCAACACAGTGTAAATTTACACTTGTAAAACCTCCTGAACGCGTAGCGCCTGCACGAATGCGCAACGCTGAGCAAACTCACTCAAATTTTCTCTAAAAACTCAGATTTTTCTCCTTGGAGGTTTTTGATTCTTTTGTAGATGAATAACGAGCCAAGTGACAAACACACTGACCCTTTATAGTCTTATAAAAATAAATTTAACCTTTGTTGACCCACTTTCTAATGTTTTTAGTCCCTTTGTCACCTTTACTGATATTCTTTTTGACCTTTTGCAGTATGTGGCTTAAAGAACATTCAAATGGCCTTTTTTCCCTTCTAACCATTTTTCTTTGTTTGCTCTTCAGGTTGTTAACATGGTGAAATTTGAATCCCTTTGGCCTATTTATGCCTTTAACACTCTATTCTGCAGATGTTTTCTTTAGTCACATAATTTATTGTGTTTTGGTTTGTTCATGTCTTTCAGTAATTTTTATTCCACAAGTGTCATGAAAAACTTGAAGTGACTCTCTTCCCTCTGATCGTTGGAACATGCTAAAATCACTTTGACAACCTTAGGCACTTGCATAGTGGCAGTATCTTTAAAAATTCTCTGTTCTTATCTTGGAGACCAAATTACCTTTTGCTTTATCGGTGACTGAAAAACTTGTTTTCATCTTTCTCATTGATCTTTAGGCATGATAAATCCATTTTTGACAAGCACCATAGTCTTCACAATCATGTATGCTATCTCCTCTTTTGGCCACTTATGATTTGCAGGTTCCATGACATACTGATTTTAGCCCTTTATGATATTCTTGGAGTTTGACACATTCAATTACACAACAACAACCTTTTGATCAGCTTGGCTTTCCATCCTGGAGCTCATCCCTATGCTTTTATCCCTTTGATGATTAAGTGTAAATGACTAAAAATGAGGGCTTGACCTTCCTTTCACTGATACTCTTTGCATTCTCTTCCTTTTGGGACAGTGAAACACTTTACCTTAGCAAACTCTGGAAGCCACCTACAACAAGCTCTTCAAACTTTCTTTCTGTTGCTATGATGGAAGTCTAACCTCTTCATTTTTATCCTTTAACCATCTTTGGTATGACAAACTATATGATATGAGTTTGGAATATTTGCAAACAGTGATATTTTCAGGAGCCCTTTGCTCTCATTACGGGGTCCAAACTTACCCTTTCATCTTCTCTGATCACTTCACCAAAATCCTAGGTTTCTGGGCTGTTTGAGAACAATTATTAGTGTTGTCTTCTAAGTTCTCTATAGCCCTTTCAAGTTCATTCATTTCTGTCCATTTCACCTCACCTTTTTCCCCTTTTTATCTATGATTTCTAAAAATCTTCAATTCATGCTTGGTTGTACTGGTGTGCCTCTATCCATGTGATTTACTGCATTGTCTCCTTGCTTGGCACACTACTAGCCCAATCAGTCTTAGGAACCATGATTTTTCTTGAACATAAGATGCTTCCTCCTCCTTTTCTTGTGTCTGTATTTAATGAGGATCAGGCCTCTTACCTTACCAGTTTTCTGCTGATAGTCGCTTTAACACTCTTGCAGAAATGTGAAAATGCAAAGTTTCCCTTTGCAGAACTTGAACTTGGTAAGGTGGTCTTCCTTGGAGATTTCTCTGATATATCTCAGACAAACAGGTGCTGCTCTTCTCTAACACCTGATTCAGATTTTTAGCACATGAAAAATAGTGTTTCAAAACACCAAGGATAACCCTTCAACCTATGAAAACCTAATGACCTAGTGGGAGGTTCTTTTGACTTGGTCTTTGACTGAAAGCTTCGCTTGGGGTATTCAAGTGTAAAAAATAGAGTTTTTGACAAATTGATGTATTTGAAGATCCAAAATACAATGTACTTGATTTATCTAAGAGCTTACAGAGATAGTTTTGAGACCATCAATTCTTGAGGCACTTGGTGAACGTGGGAAAGAGTAGGCTCATTGGTAATCCTAAATGGCAAGTGGAGCGGTGAGGCAAAGGAAAAATGGAGTGGTGAAGTCATAGGTGGGAAAATAGGATGTATATGAGTGGAATAATCCCATGAGGGGTCCTTTAGGAGTGGTAGGTTTACCATGACATGACAAAATAGTGAAATAGTGAAAATTTTGGTTTAAGGATAATGAAGGTAGTGATATTTCTAAAACTCACAATATTCATGAATATTGTTTTTAGAAATCTAGGACAAGTATTTAGTCATCTACAAATAGCAAAAATTACTGATGACTAATAGTGGCTCCACTTGGGGAGGGAAACTCCTTTTCAGGAGGTTTCCAGAACTTCAAATATCAAATCTCCGAGTTTATGAAGACCACTACCTCATCCATTGGGCATATTTTTCTTCTTTCATTTGTTGATATTTCTCTAGAAGCTATGATCTCAAAAATTTGAAAGACATGATTGCTTCAACCTAATTTCTACCTATCCATCATACTTTTGCCTATCACTTTCTCTTCTTGTGGGTGCACTTGGATTGGAAAACCCTTGACATTTTTTCTTTTGAAAACAAAACAAACTATCTACTTGTACCCTTATCACTTCCAAGAGTTTAGATTATGCTAGTGAACTCTTTTATTCTCTACCTAGACTATTTATCTGTCAAGATTAAGTTGTTTGACAGACTTTATTCTCTAATATACTGACATGAAATTGAAAACATGATTTTGAACCAGGATTAGGAAATCTAATTCACCATGGGCTGTGGCATTGGGACAAGCTGCACATGAACATTATTTTTGAACAAACAAAACTAGAAAGTATGAGCGCCGTGTTTCATCATTTGTTAGTCATCCCTATATTTCTCTTTGGTTCATATTTGAGCATTGAGAACTAACATCTTTTCCTCCTAATCTATTCCTACTGACAAGTCAAGCTTAAATGATTTGAAACGCCTTCTTTCACTAACCTATCAACAAAAATTTAAAACATTTTTAGCCATGATTAGGCTAGATGATTGAACAAGACTCTTTTTCTTAACAAGTAGTGGCATTTAGGCTTGCACACTTTTAGTAGTACCTCTTTTTTTTTTTGGGTATGGGGCTGTACCTCTTCTTCAAATCTGCCCTCTTTTTCCTTTTTCTGCTTTTGAGTTTTGTTGTTGTTGTTGTTGTTGGTTTTCTTTAAATTCTTTCATCAAGCAAAGTTATGTACAATGAATGAAAGTTTCAAACTTAGGAATTCTGACAAAAATAGTGTTTGAGCATCCTGCCATTGACAGGACCTCCGAATAACTCTACTCCATCCAACTCTTATAAAAAGAAAGCATTGTTACCTCTAGTTGAATGAATGATGTAAGGACCCTTCCATAAATTTTCAAAATTGCCATGCTTGCCCTTGTCTTCTCTCCTTGAATCCCATTTTAGAATTATGTCTCCAATCTGGAAGTAATTAGATTTGGTCCTCTTGTCAAAGATCTTCTTGATGTTTTCTTGTACTACTTGTGTCCTTTTGTAAACTTCCTCTCTTGACTGCTGCAAATGAATGGTTTGGTTCAACCTCCTTTGCATGTCATTTTCTTCTGATTGCACTTCTTGGAGGAGCTTCATGACTGGAACTCCCAAGGATGTTGGGAAGACCGCATCCATGCCATATACTAATTGATAGGGAGACATATTGATTGATTTCTTCGTGGTTAGTCTATCAACCCACAATGCATGCACTAGCTTACTATGCCATGATTTTTGGTTTTGTTCCAAGAGCTTCTTGATAATGTTCACCATACTTTTATTGGAGGGCTCAGCTAGCCCATTACCTTGAGGGTAGTAAGTTGTGGAATGCCCTAGTGTGATATGATACTTATAGCAAAAGTCAACCATCCTTTTAGATTTGAAGGCAACAACATTATCGGTAATGATATTTCTAGGACAACCAAATCTGGAGAAGATGTTGGTCTCAAGGAATTTGATAATGACTGAGTCGGTGGCATTCCTATAAGGGATGGCCTCTATCCACTTGGTGAAATAATCAGTGGCAGTGAGGATCCACTTGCGTTGGGCAGATGAGGTGGGGTGGATCTCTCCAATGAAGTCTAAACCCCATTGTTGAAAAGGAGCTTCAACATTGATGGGATGCAAAGGCAAAGGTAGAAGTTTTCTCTCGCCATAAAAATTTTGGCACTTATGGCAAGTCATAACCATTTTGTGGGTGTCAGGGAAAAGGGTAGGCCAATAGTAGCCAGCTCTAAGGATTTTGTTAGCAGTGGTTTTCCAGTAGAGATGACCTCCACACTCTCCCTCATGCAACTCATGCATGATTTTACTTGCATCATATTCAAGCAAACATTTAAGTAATATGCCAACAAAATTTTTCCAATACAAAACTCCATCTAAAATGCAGAAATTTAAAGCTTTTTGTTTTAAGAATCTAGCTTTCATCTTGGATAAAGTAGGAGGAGCATTTAGGTAAAAAATCACATATAGGATATAAGCATACCAAGATGAATTCAGAAATACTTCTTCAATGTGGGGATCTGTGAACTCTTCTTGTTCCTCTAATGCATCAACCATATTCATGTATAGTGCTTGGAAATTTGATTTGGCCATGAGTTTTGCTAGTCATTGTCCTTTAATCAGCTTAGTGGTTCTGATTTCTAAATCATATTCTAAGATAATAGCAATCCATTTACCCCTTTTACCATCAGGGTTTTGATTTAGAATGTCCTTGACAACTGTATGTGGAACAAAAGCAATGATATGAGACTGCAAAATGTAGACTCGAAAATCTTTCAATGCTTTAATCAAGGCAAAGGATTGTTTCTCCATGATGTTATATTTTAAGGAAGCATCTCTTAATGCCATACTGAAGAAGGCTATGGGCTGTTCTTGCCCCATTGTGTTCTTTTGCAACAAAACTGCAACAATGGTGTGTTCGGATGCAAATGAGAAAATGTATAAGTCCTTGGTAAAGTCAGGACTGATTAGAACTGGTGCTTGAGTGAGTGCTTGTTTTATCAGTTCAAAGGATTGTTTGGCTTCCAAGGTCCATTTAACTCCTATCTTCTTTTTTAGCATGTTTTTAATATTCCTTAAGAGTTCAGCAAGGTTGGGGATGAACCTTCTTAGGAATTTGATCTTTCCAATGAAAGATTGCAGCTCCTCAATGTTTCTAGAATGGCTGATTGCAATATACCTTCAATATTTTTGGGGTCTGTTTTTATTCCCTCTTCAGAGATGATGTGGCCTAGGAGTTTACCTTCATGAAGGCCAAACAATGTTTTCTTGGGATTCAAAGATAGGCCATACTTCCTACACTTTTCAAAGACTTTTCTTAAATGGAATAAGTGTTCTTCATCAATCTCAGAATAGACGGTAATGTCATCAAGGTATATGACTATGAAGTAACCTATGTCTTCTGAAAAAGCTATGTCCATGGCCCTTTGGAAAGTGGCCCCTGCATTCGTTAACCCAAAGGGCATTTTAACATACTTGAATGTGGCCCAAGGTGTAGTGAAAGCATTTTTGTGTTGATCACTTGGAAGTACTAGTACCTAATTGTAACTTGAAAAGCCATCAAGCAATGATATTCTCTGTGAGCCAAATACCCTATGAAGTCTGTGATCCATTTTAGGCAAGGGATAGTTATCTTTCAGGAAGGCATTGTTTAGATTTCTAAAGTCAATGCACAACCTAATCTTCCCGGTTTTCTTCCTAATTGACACAAGGTTTGAGACCCATTCCGAGTACCTAAGTGGGACTATGATCCCAACATCATACATATTTTTAATCTCTTTCTCAACTAAAGGTACTAGGACGGGGTTTATTATTCTCAATTTTTGTTTGAATGGTTTCTGATTTTCCTTGAGAGGAATTTTATGTTGAATAATGCTTGTGTCATAGAATTTCAGGTCCTCATACCCCCATGCAAACACATCTTTAAAATCTTTAAAAAACTCAATATATTTCTGTTTTATGTGAGGAGGAAGAGTTTTGGACAGCTTGATCATCTTGGGTTCCTTCATGCTGCCTATGTTATATTCTTCTACATTAGTCTCGATGGATTCCATCTTTGGTTTTTTGGCCACATCATTAAAATCAAATAACTCCTCTAATGGCGTAAGGCCCCTTGGTAATGTATCATCTTTACATTGTAAAACCTCAATATCCCTTTGATCTAGATTTTCAAACAATTCTGCCTTATAAGGATGTTCAAGCAGATTTATATCAGCAGTAGAGGACAACTCTATTTTGTGGGCTTGTTCTTTAGCAAAATAATATTCTTCATGCCCTAAGCTTGGTTTTGGTATTGCAAATTCATTCTTAGATTGTAGAAACTCATCAATTTGTTTATCACCCTCAAACACTTGCCAATAGTTTATGTTGTCAGGCACTGTAGGCCATCTTTTTACTTTGACAGTGCATTGTTCATTTGCATGGGGTATTAGGCAATTGCTGGCAGTAAAGGCAAGCTCATTGGCAAGGCTGTTTTGGGCTCTAGTTATGAAAGTGAGTTCATATTTCTCAAAGGTTTTCAGGAGGTATAGGGCAGCATTCCTATACTCTCTTAGTCTAGGATTCTTGGCTGAATTCTCCCCTTTTATACGCCTAATGATCAAATCTGAATTTCCTTGGACTGAGATCTTCTTAGCTCCTATGTTTTTAAGCAAATGCAAACCAAGGAGGAGCGCCTCATACTCTGCAATGCTGTTAGTGTATTGGAAATCAAGTTTGTAGAAATGGCCTTCATTTGTATTATGTATCCAGACACTAGCTCCTGAACCAGCTTTGCCACAAGATCCATCAAAGCTCATGTTCCAAAGTTTTTCCAGTTCACACTTGCCATTATGTTGTTGTTCAGGGCTGCTAGAGTTTTGGCTGTCATGTTCTTCATTTGAGGATAGATTTGACTGTTGTGGTGGGCCTGGCTCTTTCTCATTTTCATTTACTTGTTCGCTGATTTCATATTCATTATACAAGATAAATGAGTCAAGGTCTGAATGAAAAGAATAAACAGGGGCGTTGTTTGGCTTATCTAGGCTGCTTACCATATATTTCATATGAGATTCCCAGTAAAATCTCCTTGTTTGGTTAAAGACCAATATGGTAGCATAAGACATGTCCATTTGAAGGCTCCCTTGAAGTTTGGGTCCCTATGATATGGATAAAAGCATGCCATACTTCGGGGGAATGTCATCAACTACTATGTCCATGACTAGCCCCTTAGCAGGGATTTGTGCCAGATTGACATATAGATCCTTGATTAGACCCAAACATTTGACTCAGCTTGAATCAAAATAATACAGGTCTTTGTAAGGTTTAGTAATTTCTAGGCCTAATCTCTCCATCACTACCTTTGGTATGAGATTGTGAGAGGCACCAAAGTCCAACATGGCATTGTGTAAGATTTTGTCATGTATGTTTAGGCTAACATAGAAAGGAGGGACAACTCCTTCTTGATATTTCCCCTCCACTTCAGGTCCAAACAACAACTCTGGTTTGTCATCAGTCAAGTTTAGAGTGTCGGTATCATTCCCTATGTTCAAAACTTTCAAAACTTTGTACCTATACACATCTTGGGTCACCAGTTCAGTGAGAGGTATGGTTATCTTGATTTTGGAAATCTCTCCTTCGAAACTGAAAGGTATTTGTGTTTTTGGCATATTTACATCAGTTTTATCAGCCATGAACTTTTCTACACTTTTAATTTGTTGATTCTGATTTGGGGCTTTAGACAACATAGTTTTCTCAGGGCCACTAGTTGATGTACTAGGGTAGTTTGGGTCACCACTTTGCTAGCTGATTTTGTCTTTGTTTGGATCAGTCTTCTTAGCCATGGTGTTTGTATTGTCTGCTATCCTCTTAGGAGAATTTTCAGGGGTCTTCCTAACAACAGTGTCTAATTTGTTTTTTTTGGAAACATCTTGGTTCTTTTTACTCCTAAGGTCATATTGCCTATCGACTTCCATTATGGCATTCTCAAATCCTAATTTGTAGTCTTCAGAATCCTCATAGTTAGTTTCAGTTCTATCTGAGGAAAAGAATCCTTGTTCTTCTTCAGTGAGAAAAACATCACCTTCATTGTTAGAACCTATCAAGTTTACATGGTTTTCTTCAGGTTCTTTAGTCTCTCTTCCTTCTTCATCTAGATAATTGTCTTGGAAAGGAGGCCTGATTTGTTGTTCATTGTATCTATGTTTGTTTAGGGAGGATCTATTCTAAAGTTTGGATTCCTATTTCTATTTTTGGGATTTGCTTGGTTCTCCCTGTTATGGAACCAACTCCAAAAATAGAAGAAAATTTATATCAACGCCTTAAAAATAAGCCACTTCGAGGGGGAAACCTCAAATACATTACATGAATGAACAATTATTCGATGTTCCAAATGAAAAAACCTCCTTTCTATATATAGGAGTCCATGGGGCCACAATGTAATCTTAGTGGGGCCACAATGTAATCCTAGCCGACCTAACAATAACAATGTCAGGGCACAATAATAACAATATTGGGGTTACAGGGGGCTACAATAATAACAATAAGGGGGCTACACTAATAACAATAAGGGGCTAAAATAGTAATATAGGGACCTAACATGCCCCTCTCGTTCAAAAAAGTGTTGTCCTCAACGCTTGAGTAGCTCTGGGTGCTTCTGTATAAAATTATCATCCTCCCATGTAGAATCTTCAGTGGGTAAGTTCTTCCACTTGATGAGATACTCTGAAATTGATTGATTTCGTAGCTGTCGAGTTTTTGTTTCCGTGACCGCTTCAAGTTCCAATATTATTTTTCCTTCCTTATCAAGTTCTAGCAATATTATTTGAATTGGAATATTTTCACCTATAACCTTCTTTAAGCATGAAACATGGAAAATTGGATGCACTCACGAAGAAGCAGGAAGCTCCAATTTGTATGCCATAGTACCGATATTTTGCAACACCTTGTAATGACCATAGTACTTTGGTTATAATTTATTATCCTTCTTAGCTTGCTTGAGGGACATTTGTTTGTATGTTTGTAGCCATAAAAATACCCAGTCTCCTACATCAAAACTTCTCTTGCTGCGATGTTGATTTTCCTGTTGTTTCATTCGATTTTGAGCCAAATTTAGGTTATCCTTTAAGAGTTGGAGAAATTCTTGTTGATGCTCGATGTGATCTTCCACTGCTTGAACCTTATAATTTTCTCTTAAAGATGATGTGATGGACGATGGATGATATCCATAAAGTGCCATAAATGGGGTCATTTTTGCTGCAATATAGAAGGAAGTGTTACACCACCATTCAGCGAGAGGTAACCACTTGAGCCATTGTGATTATTTATCAGATACAAAAGAACGAAGATATCCTTCCAAACATTTATTCACTATCTCAGTTTGAACATCGGATTGAGGATGATAAGATGAGCTATGAGCTAATTGATTACCCAAACAATAAAATAACTCTGTCCAAAAATTTCCAGTAAAAATGGGATCTCTGTCGCTCACAATAACCTTTGGGTTTCCATGTAGCTTTTGAATTGTTTCCATAAATGTAGTAGCAACTGTACTTGCTATAAATGGATGAGATAATGCAAAAAAGTGTGCATACTTGGTAATTCTATCAACTACCACCATGATGACACTCTTTCCTTCGGACTTAGGTAAACCTGTGATGAAATCCATTGAAATCTCCTCCTAACGTTGACTTGGAACGGATAAAGGTTGTAGAAGACCAAAAAATTTTGAATATCATATTTAAGGCCATCCCAAAAAAATTCTTTCTTTACCCTGTGGTAAGTTTTTAAAAATCCCGAGTGTCCTCCCAAAGGATAAGTGTGCAATTCCAAAAGAATCTTTTGTTTTAGCTGGGAATTCTTACAAAGATATAAGCGATCTTTGTACCATAAGGAATCATTTTTCCAAATAAATGTATCAGATGTACTAGGATCTTGCTGCAACTTTTGAATTTGTGTCCACACTTCTTCGTCCCTCTTCCATTCATCCCTTGCTTTGGTTATCCAATCTGGTTGGATAATAGAAATGGCACAAAGCAATGCTTCCACCTCTTCATTTTTTCTTGAGAGTGCATCTGCAACAACATTTAGCTCCCCTTTTTTGTAGATTGTTTCAAAGTCATAACCCAACATCTTTGTGACCCATTTTTGCTGCTCTTCTGAAGATAGTCTTTGTTCCAAAAAGTGTTTAAGCCTATCATGATCAGTTTTTACCTTGAAGTGTTTTCCCATTATGTAAGGTCACCATTTCTTTAGTGCATGTAGTATTGCTAACATTTCCTTCTCATAAATAGCTTTCTGTAAATACTTTCCTTTGATTGGACGACTTTAAAAAGCAATGGGTCTTCCTTCTTGCATTAAAATAGCACCAATTCTATTTTCTGAGGCATCACATTCCACAATAAAGGTTTTTTTGAAGTCTGGCGTAGCTAAGACCGGTGCTAGGCACATTGCCTCTTTAAGATGTTCAAAGGCCTTAGTTGATTCAGAAGTCCATGAAAATGCATCTTTCTTCAATAATGTTGTTAGAGGTGCTGCTATTCTCCCATAATTATTAACAAAATTGCGATAATACCTTGTTAAACCAAGAAATCCTCGCAACTACTTTATAGTTGTGGGGACTTTCCATTCCTTAATGGATTTAATTTTGTTATGGTCTACCTTAACACCCTCGTGAGATACAATATGAACCAAATATTCCACCTCTTGTACTCCAAAGAAACATTTGGATCATTTTACATATAATTTTTTCTCCTGCAATAGTTTGAGCACCCTGTCAACATGTTGAACATGATCCTTCCAAGACCTGCTATAGATTATTATATCATCAAAAAATACTAGCACCAATTTTCTAAGGAAGGGTTTGAAAATGGAATTCATCAACCCTTGAAATGTAGGAGGTGCATTGGTAAGGCCAAAAGGCATGACCAAAAATTCATAATGACCCTCATGAGTTCGAAATGCTGTTTTCGGAATATCTTCAGTCTTCATTCTAATTTGATGATATCATGAACAAAGATCTAACTTGGTAAAATAAATTGCTCCATGTAATTCATCCAATAATTCATCAATCACATGAATTGGAAATTTATCTTTAATGGTGAACTTATTGAGCTCCATATAATCCGGACACATGCGCCATGATCCATCCTTCTTGTGCACCAATACTACTGGAGCAGAGAAGGAACTTTGACTAGGTTGAATTATACTAGCCTCTAACATTTCTGCAATCATGCGTTAAATTTCGCTCTTTTGGACATAAGGATATCTATAAGGCCTGATGTTTGGAGGAACACTTCCTGGAATCAAATGAATAGCATGATCATGATCACGAATAGGTGGGAGTCCTTTGGGAGTTTCAAACACCTTGGTATGATTTTCCAAGAATTTTTGGAGATCTGCAGAAATAGATGATTTTGATGTTGGAACTTCTAGTGAGCATAATTGTGCAATTACGCCTCGTTGTTCTTTCTTCAGAAGCTTTGTCATGAAATTAGAGTTTATTATATTTCCCAGCTTCCATACGATACCCTGTAATTCGACTTCCTTTCCTTCTGAAAAAAATTTCAAAAAAAGTTCTTGAAAATTAAAAGCTACCGTCCCCAAAGATTGTAACCATTGTACTCCTAGTACAACATCAACACCTCCCATAGGAATGGAAAGCATTTGAATATTCAATACGTATTCCCCCATGGCTAGCTTGATATTATGGCATTTTCCAGAGCAATTTATAGTTCCTCCATTTGCAACCATTACTTGACATTCTGGTGCTGGGTATAGGAAACAATTCAATTCCTTGGCTACCTTACAATGAATAAAATTATGGGTACTACCTGAATCAATCAACACTATTACCTTTTTCTTCTCGATATGTCCTTCTATCTTGAGAGTTTGAGGAGTGGTAATTCCTGCCAATGCATTACACGATATGGTTGGACTCATTTCTTCCTCTTCTAGGGTTGGTTCCTAGTGTATATCCTCTTCTTGTTCATTTTCTTCTTCCTCTTCATAATCTATGTAAAATAATTTCTTCTCAGCACACTTATGACCTTTAGTGTATTTGCTATCACTACTGTAGCAAAGCCCTTTTGCTCTTCTTTCTTCCAATTTGTGTGGTGTCAACCTTGTAGGTTGTGAAAATATAGGAGTAGCAACACTTCCCTCTTTATAGAAGTGAGTGGTAGGCTTCCTTGTTGCCATAATTTTACATTCAATTTTTCTTGCCAACCTGAATGCCTTCTCTAATGAGTCAGGTTCCAAAACGTGAACTTCATGTTGGATGTTATCCTTTAAAGTACCTATGAAGAGATCAATCCTCTGTTCCTCTGGAATATCAGTTACCCTTATATTCAATTTTTGGAATTCCTCAATGTGCTCCCCCACTAAACCCTTTTGTTTGAGATATATCAATTGGCTAAAGAAGGTGTTGCTCTTTGTATCCTCATAATGTGCTATCATTTCCTCCGTAAAAATTGACCAAGTGAAATTTTTTTTACAGGAGCAAAGCCATCGATATCATACAAATGTATTTTGTTCTAAATGTAAAGTTGCAATGCGTACCTTTTGTGTGTTTTGCACATTATTGAGATCAAAATATTGCTCCATCTGTAGTATCCATGTTACAGGATCCTTGCCATCAAACTTCCCCATATCCATCTTTGGAATATGGTGGTTCTTCCGTCCAACATTAGAGTTTATGAAATCATGATTAACATTTATTTTTTTCTCATCATGAGTTTCCTCTACTATATTTTCGCCATTAGGAAACATTTCTTATATCAAATTTGTCAAACCTTCGATGTCTACTTTTATGTTTTCCATTTTTTCATCGATCTTAGCTTCCATGCCATCCATCTTAGCTTCCATGCCTTCCATATTAGCTTCCAAAACATTCATCTTAGTTTTCATGCCTTTCTTCAAACCATCCATCTTCATTTCCACGCCTTTCTTCAAAACTTCCATTTAATTTTTTGTTGCTCTTTGCGATAGCAAAATTTGGTGCACTTGCTCTTGTAATTTTGATATCTCATGTTGTATTTCTTCATCTTCATGAGTCATAGTAGAGCCTTCTGAAGGCTTAATGGGTGTTGAATTCTTTTTAGGGGCCATTTTAGAACCCAATATTGATATCTATTCGTCAATATGCCCTTGGAATAAATTCCAACTAATTTTTTTCAAATGAGACTTATGCAATTCGAAAAAAATACACACCTTTTTCTTGCCTTTGAGGAGCGCGGTATTGAAACTAAATTATCTATATGATTTCAGCTCTTCAATATCTAAAATTTGGTACTAAGGTAGCCCTCTGAATCTTATTTCGAATGCCACAAGTCTGACCTGATTTGGAATCTTGAAGACAAAGTTGTGGCCAATCTCCTACGATGACCTCATTATGGACTGGTTGAGTAGAGCGAACTTGTATGACTTTCCACATGTCACTGCTTCCTCCTTCGGCTCTAAAATTGATATATAGGAAACTACATTCTGTGTGCTTGTGTCCACTTTTTACATAATTTCAATCCGATGCTCAGAGAGAGAGTTATGAAGATTTTCCCACGATCACCTCTTTGAGATGAAATTCGGGAGCCTGAAAAAGTCCTAAATTCCACAGACCATATCTCTGAAAATATTGCGAACCAAGATCTGAAATTTTGCAATGATGTTCCTTAGGAGTTCGAATTCATGCTCTAAAAATTTCAAATTTTAAGCCTTTGTAGAAAAAAATTTATAGCAAAAATGCCGCGATGACCTGTTTAGGTTAAATTGAGGAGCCTGCAAAAAGGCCTAACTTCCACAGTTCATATCTCCGAAAATATTGCAAAATAAGCTCTAAAATTGTGCGACGATGTTCCTTAGGATTTCTGCTTCGTACTCTAAAAATTTCAGCTTCTGAAGCTTCGTAGAAAAAAAAGTTATACCTAAAATTCCACAATGACCTGTTTGGAGCAGCGAAACCCTAGAATCCAAAGATCTGATACCAAATGTTGTGGAACCAGCTCCAAAAATAGAAGAAAAGAGATATCAACACCTTAGAAATAAGCCACTTCGAGGGTGAACCTCCAATACATTGCATGAATGAACAATTCTTCGATGTTCCAAATGACAAAACCTCTTTTCTATATATAGGAGTCCACGGGGCCATAATGTAATCCTAGTGGGGCCACAATGTAATCCTAGCCGACCTAACAATAACAATGTAAGGGCACAATAATAACAATATCGGGGTTAGAGGAGGCTACAATAATAACAATAAGGTGGCTACACTAATAACAATAAGGGGCTAAACTAGTAATATAGGTACCTAACACTCCCTAGGAGGTGATCTTTCACTCAAGTTTATCCTTTCCATCATCCTCTCCATTGTTCTAACTAGGCTATCAATTTTGGCATTAGATGAAGAGGTTGAGGCCATAGTTTCATATTTGTAGGTGACTCTCTTTTCTGATCTCATCCTAGCCCTTTTCTCACTTAAATTCGCCTCTACACTCACAACTCCCCTTTGCATGTCTTCTAAAGTTAGGGGAACTCTCTCTCTTAATTAATAGGCCATGTCTAGATCAAAACCTTCCAAAAATTTAGCTAAGGCTAGGCCTAGTGGGGGTTTCATGTTCAGTGGGAGTGCATTTTAAATACTATTGAACTTAGTGCAGTAGTCTTGGACACTTTACCCGACATTTCTCTTAAGGTTTCTAGAGAGGGTTTTTCTTAATCTCCCACTTGTTTATGAATGTCTGGTAAAGGGAAGGGAGATCATATATGTTGCTAGGAGTCAAGATTTTGAACCATTTATTGGCTTCTCCTCCTAAGATTTGGGCAAAAATCCTCATTTTAATGGTCTCCTCTTCTAATTTCACGTAGTCAAAAGCATCATTCATCCTACTACATGCTGTTGGGCAGTGGTAGAGTCATCTCCGGTAAAGTAAGGGATTTTGGATTGGTAGTCATTTGGAAAAGGTATTAAAGGTTGTGGTAGTGCCAGGGGGGCATGCCATGCTGCCGTAATGGGAGGGAATGGAATCCAAGGAGGATTTACAAGGTGAGGGTTTGTGAGAGGAGGTGGAGGATGAAATGGAATGGTTTGAACAATGGATGTGTGGATGGGGGTGGTAGAGGTACTTGTACCAGCAAACTAATTTTGAGAAGACTTGGGATGAAAATAACCAAAGTGACGGAGAAGTTGAAAGTCGAGAGGAGTGGAAGGAGAGGCTTCTCTACTAGAACTCTGCTGCAAATCTATGGGCTCAAAGTTAGTCTGGTCAATCTCACTTTGTGACTTGGTTCTGAAAAGGTTTCTTGTATGGTGCTAGTCAAACTGGGGATCTTGCAAGGCTGTAAGATATTCAGGGACAGAACTTGCTCTATGAATGGTCCTAGCAGTAGTTGAATCTTTTGTTTTTAGAAGTTTTCCACAAAATATTTTCTGGGTCATCAACTATGGTAGGGGGGTTTGGGTTCAAGTGAGATCTGGTACTGATCCTTTGTGAAGCCAGATTTCAAATCCAAAGTGTAGAGAGGCTACAAGTTTATGACTGTTTTCGGAAGGTTGACCTTTCTTAGTGTTTTCTAAACTCACACAGTGTGTGACTAGGCCTCTAAACTACTCAGGGCTGATTTGACACAATCCTAGGGAAGTCTATGAGAACTAGTGAAATAGTAGGCCTACTGGAGGCTAGTGGAGTTGCCATGTGGATGTTTTTTTTTTAGTTGTTTTGAGGACATGTACTTATGACCCACCACCAATAACTGACAAAAACCAATCTAGAGAATATTTTGGGGTTTTCTGAGTTCCTTTATGTTACCTGTTACACCATTTTTTGGTCATCTAACCTATTATTATTAGATGGACCCAAGTACACCATGTAAGACAATTTTACCCTAAGTAAAATTGATTTCACTATGAAAATAACTTAGTAAACTGCATTTATTAAGTTGTTTATGGTCTAAACAGGAAACCCCATGAGGAAATATTAAATAAATATACATTTGTTTGATTTTCCTCAAGGAATAATTAGTTAAAGAACAGTTTAATTAATATTCCTGGTTATATTTAATCCAAAACAGGAAAATTAATTAGATAAATCATTATTTATCTTATTATTTTCAAGGAATAATTATTTAAACCTTATTTAAATAATATTCCTTGTTAAATTTGACTAAATCATTTATAAATAATTAAATAAATCATTATTTGTTTGATTATCAGTCAACCACATCCTTAAAATAATAAATAAATCATTTATTTATTTATTATTTACAAATAAAGGGATTTGACCCAAGTCAAATTCTTTTTCCCTCCAACAAATATAATAAAATATTTCATAAAAGTTGGATCTTGATTTGGTTAATAATATTTTAATTATGCACCAATATTTAGACTAACTCAATATTTTGTTATAAATAGAAAGGTTTTTCCATTCATTCACCACCTTTTGTTGCCTAAAAATCACTCTGGATCTATACTTTTGGTCTGACTTTGATCCACCATCATTGTCATATTTTTCTACCATTTTTCTTGTGAGCTCCTTTTGAGTTCCATTTTTTGTCTGGGTTTTCTACACCATCAAGAGAGAGGGATTTTAGATCTGAAGTGCTGAGGACTTACAAGAACCCATCCCATTGAGGAGAACTGGTAACATCCTTCTACATTTTCCTCCCAGGTGCCATTAATACAAAATTCATTCAACATATTCTTGTCTTGTCTATTGGATGCATGGAGTAAATCTCGTTTTTATTTACTGCTTAATGTCTTTTAATGCATAGATATAGATTTTTGTAGCTTTTATCCTGATCACCTAATTGCAGATCTAAAGATATTGGCAACCATATTTGTTGTTAGGGTTGTTTGTTATGCACAGCTAAATTGGTCTTTTTTCGTACACTTGCGATTAAGATTCATACTAACAACTGGCGACTTCACATGGGTTTACGATTACGACCCCTTTCATTTTTTAAATCCCTGCATATCCAGCTGCTTCAAACCCTAGGATTTCTCTTCAGCCTCTTGTTTTTCTTTTATTGATGTTGTTTTTAACCTATAAAACCCTAAAAAATTAAAAATTTTAACTTCTGCTTGTTTTCGGATCTATTGCGTCAGTGATCGGCATCAGCCACAGCTGAGACGACACGTTATTCTGAAATCTGCCGCCGAGAGTGCCGAAAGTGCAGGTCACACTTTTTGGGCCAAAACCTGTGACCTGGAACTTCAGGGTGCAGAAAATAGCCCAGAACCTGCGACCTGTGCAAAAATCAAGTCAGAAACTGCGACCTGGACTTTTTGTGGGAGTTTTTTCTGAAAGTTTTCTGGGTTTGTCTTGGCCTCTGTTCAGGGTTTTCTGACCTCTGTCTCCGCCCGTTTTGGACTTGTACTTGTTCTGTTTTACTCAACTAAGTGGGAACCTCCCCCCTAGGGCTTCAGTACCCTCCACCTTTGGTGGAAGAGTTGTAGCTGTTGCAAGTTGTCTGAAATTTCAGTGTGTTCAACCATTTTTCAAATCTGATACCTTACCTTCGGATCCAGTTCAGATTGGTTATTTATCCATCCAAAACACCTCCTTTAGTTTTTTTTGGGTTGTCCTCTAGGGTCCCCTCCGCTTCCCTCCAGGATATAGCCTTTCGCCACCTCATTTATAGCGATCTATCCTCTAATTTTTTGCTGTTTTTCTGCACCAATTTCTAGCAGATCTAACCTATAGATCCCTGTCCCTCCCGAACTTATATCTATTGGCTATTTTAGTGTGTTTTGACTAGATTTTTTCCCACCTACAGACTAGTTGTGGAGAGGCTCGCCTCCTTGGGTTTAGATTATTGCATTATTAGCTGTTTATTTTCTATTATTTTAGTTTCATATACTATTATCTGCAGGTTTATTTACAGTGATACAACACACTTTTTCCTTTTCTCTACAAACGTTTGGGTTTAAAAATTAAAATTTACACACCTTACACACACACCCTAAGAGAAGAAGAGCTTGGTTAACACCGCCAAGAAAAGACTTTAAAACATTGAAATCAATTGATCCTGCACCTCTCTGCCTTTGTTTCGACATTGTAATCAGTTGATCCTGCACCTCCTCGCCCTTGTTGGTCTCTCTTCCCTTTGTGCTGTGTTTGTGTCGTCATCATTGCACCACCAAGGTGTTTATCCCAGAGACTTCTTGGCCTTCATCCTCTGTTTCCCGTAGGAAGACTTACTCATCTGCATAGGAGTCGAGTTAGTCCTCCACCGAGTCCGCACTCCGAATTTTCTTCTGGTTCATTGGGTTCTCCTTCTGGTTCTGCCCCTGGTTCTCCCCCTGTCACCTTCACCATGTCTGGTTCAAGACCTAACACTGGTGGTAACCCCGGCCCTAATGCTGGGAATACTACTAGTGGGACCGCAACAGGAACTACCCTGGCTGCTCCCTTGCTCCCTTATAAGGCAGGCCTCAGTATTCCCGATTTTGACTAGTTGATAAATGACCCTATACACCATAATGTTGGTTGGACTGCAATGCCAACCAAGCTCCCTTCCGACATCCCCAAGTTTGAAGGTCTTGCTGGAAAAGATCCTACAAATCATGTTCGATCTTTCCACATGTGGTGTTCGTCTAACTCCATTACCAATGACTCTGTTCATCTTCGGTTGTTCCAATGTATGCTTACTAGTGAAGCTTCTAAGCGGTATGTTGATCAGGCCCCATCCTATCATACCACCTTTGTGACTCTTGCCTGAGATTTTCTGTCTTACTTCCAGCTTCCCCTTCATTATGACACTAGTACCGAACTTTTGACTTCTTTCTGTCAATCGTCTGTGACCCCCCTATCCGATCATGTCCATGAATAGCGGAGAAGAAAGAGCCTATGTCGATCCCCTACCTTCGAAGACCGTTTCTACATGGATTGGTTCCTTAGATCTCTCTTGTCCGCTATCGAAAAAGACGTCGCATCGCATTTCCCTCAAACCAAAGAAGCCGCTCTCTAGATTGCCTTAAAATATGACCTGATCTACGCTCAGTCAAGCTATGTTTATACTGTTCTATTTGATCTTCCTAGACCTGGGGGTGCCAACGCACCGGGTGCATCTCATGCCGCTGACAGTATTGTTGGAGCTCTCTCTCACCCATACGCTCAACCTCTTATGGGCTATGGTTTTCCTCAAGGAGGGGCCAGCACCTCCTGCACTTTTTCCCCTCCCGGTAGCATGTATCCAGGATACGACATGCCTCCTCCTTTTGCCCAACCTCCTGTTTACCACACCGTTACCCAAACTCATTATTATCCGTATCCGTAGCCTGGTGCTCCAGCTCCTCCAGCATTAGCACCTCTGCCTCCCTTGCCTTCTCAACCCTCGCAACAGTAGCCACCGCCCCCTTAGGGGCAGGTGTATGCACCATAGGGCGTGACTAATTCTCCTCCTTCCAAAAAGAAGAGGAAAGGCACTTAAAATCAATCTGCCCCCGGTAATCCTGGACCTAATCCTCAAGGTAATTCTCCTAACACTACTAACCAGCAACAAGGCACTCAGCCCAAACAAGATAGGCTTGTTCGCATGAAAAAGCCTTGTTTATGTTGTGGTGTTTTTGGTCATTACACCCATGATTGTCCTCTTCTACCACATATGAGGCAGATGTGGGAGTCTCAAGCAGTATTGCGAGGACAATAAGCCTCCCCTTCTGTCCCTCCCAGTCCTGCGCCTAGTCAACCGCCTGTGTTTACTAATTCTTTCCCTTAGCAAAGATTTGAGGCTACCCAACCACTTGAAGGTCAGGTGGCCACTAAACCTCTTCCATCTGGTACCTCCGATTACCAGATTCTCATGATGAACTCTGACCAACCTGTTATCGTTGACCTAAACCTTTAGACTCGGTCCCGTCAGTACAACAAGACTCCCGTTACGTCTTTCCCCGAGCCACCTTCTTCAGGTTCTATAGAGCCTCTTTCGACACCTAATGGTCCTTTTCAGATCCCTCAGCCTAAGGCAGAGGTTCATACCAAGATCCCTAAGGGACCACTACGCTGAAATGCTGCTTCTGGAAAAGCTACCCATTCATATAGCATAGTAGATGACTTGGCACAATCTCCTGCTGCCATTTCAACGTTGGAACTCCTCCAGTCGTTCCCTTCACAACGAAAATCTCTACTATCTGCCATAGGCGTTGTAGATCCTTCAGATGATCGCTTGATCATCTTCGATGCTGACCGGTCAGAGCATCCTCCTCTTCCTACCTCTGTCGCCTTCAAAATCATAGTCAAGATCTAGAACGCCAACGTTTCTCTGTGTATCATTAATGAGGGGGCATCCACCTGTGTGATGTCCGCTTCGGTTTAGAAGAAACTAGGATCACCTGAGTTGGCTCCTTCCATGATCACTCTTTGAGCGTGGGATGGCCACGCCTCCTAGCCCATTTTCCTATTCCGCAATTTTCCTATTACTCCTGCGGGCAAGACTGTTTGCGTTGACGTAGAAGTATGTTACACAACAATTTGTCACCGCCCCTGCAATCCCCATCTCGCACATTGGAGGGCTTATTCCGTGACCTGTGAGCAGTGACATGACCTGAAACCACTTTCATGGAATCCCCCTGGACAAGGACATTCATTCCCCTGAAGACAATTCCTTGTGGAAAACCCTAAAAATAGCCTTTTTTGCCTTGGCATGACTATCCAGTTTACTACTCGCGCCAATGGGGGAAATCCTCCAAAGAGGGCGCGCCAGCTGGCGCACTGTCTTAGTGTTGTACCCGCGCCAGGCTTATTAAGGAGTGTTTAAAAATAAATAAATTGCGGAATATTGACTCCAACCAATTCTTGAACTGGTCTCTAAATTGAGTTGGGAGGTTTGGCTCTGGATCTCCATGTAGAGGAAGTGGTTTTCCACCTCTCATGGAAGCTTCCTTGAGGATAGGGCCAATCCCATGATTATAGGGATCCCAACTCCCCTTCCACCATCTATATAAGCTTTCCATTTTCCTTTTGCAAGCTAGCCTTCAAGAGCCTTCAAGAGCCTTCAATAGCCTAGAGAATGCTGCAAGAGCCTTGATAGTCCTCATAGAGCCAAATCAGTAGCAAGGAGATTATTGTCAAGACAAACAAAGAGAGAGGCTTGTCCCATTCCCGACGAGATTTACCGAGACGTATTCCTCTGTCGACCCGCCGAAGGAAGATTCAGCGTCAGAGCCAGGTTGTATCTTTCTTTGTATTGATTAATGATAAGCGAATTTGGTTATGGTTCCACTCGTGTTGTTCATACATTGTGATCACGAGTTGTGTCTTCTCTGAATGATACATAATTGCATATATTGGGTTTTACGCTTGTGTTTGTCATGTTTTTTGTATGTGCAGGTGTTTGATCGCGATAAGCAAGAGAATTGTGATCTGCCGGAACGAGGAAACGGGAGCGCTATCTTCTCTGCAAACAACAACGTTGGACTTAAGGTAGGCCTTTCTCGCAATTTGGTCTATTGCAATTAGGAACTTGCGTCTTAGCGTGATACGATTGTTGCTAGACCCGATCTGGGCTAGTGGGGATCGCCTCTATCCGCAAAGGGGATTTACCTCTACAACAAAGTCATTGATGCCCCCTTAGATTACAACATTCTATTGGGTCGTAGCTACACCTATGCGATGTCTACTGTCCCATCTGCGGTCCACTGCAATATGTCCTACCCTCATAACGGAAAGATAGTCACTATTGACTTGTTACATATTACGAATCGAAGTCTCAGACCTCCCCTGAGTCCATCATCTCTTCAGTGGCCAACAAGAAAACCGTCGATCCTTTGACCAGTGTCTCACCCAGAGTCTACAAAGACTCCTCTTTGCTTGGTACATTCCCTAGTCTTCCTCCTGTCTCTGATCCCAACTCATCAAATGTTTGCATGATGCAATCATCTCGGGCTGCCCTCAAGTGGCCTGCTTCGGCTAGTCAGTAGCCTCCTCACCCTCCGCAACCTACTCCTAGCCCTTCGATTCAGCCTTCTGGACCTCCTCCTCCTGGCCCTTCACCTACAGCTGGTATCCATGAGCCTCTTTATCCTCCTGGAATGTTTCCTGCATGCCTTAACCATCTTGGAGCCATCTTGCCTAGCCATTACCCCTCTGGTCAGATACCGTTCCTAGCTTCCCCTCCTGGAGTGTACATGGTATTTGTCATGGCTACCCTCTCTCTTCTTAACCTAACCCTGGGGATTCCTGTCTGGTACCTTGATCCCCCAGCCGCTACCCCGCCTGGTCAACCCAAACCTTATCTTGCTTTGACCCTGGTTCAACCGGTCCCTATGAACTCTCCCGTTGCTATTGTGCCTCAGCCACCTCAATAGGAATCCTCTCCTGTTGCGACAATTTCGGGTAACGGGGGCAAAGCCAGCAAGAAGGCAACTAAAGACAAGGCTGCACTGACAAACCCTGCCCATCCTCGGCCGCCAAAGCGTACTGTCAAGTGTGCTTTGTGTGATGTTGTTGGTCATGCCACCCACACCTGTCCGGAGTTGCCTCACCTCAAGCCCATGGTCAATGAGACATTTCTGGAGTCTGATATCCCTGAGGTATATGTTACTATACCCGATTCAGTCTTGAAACTCAAGTCTTTGTGCACAAATCATCCTTGTGCTTTGTGTGATTTCCATGGCCACTACACTCACCTTTGTCCCTGCCTCGATGAGTACTGCTCTTCTTTAGAAGCGGTTCACCAATTCAAGGCCAAGAGCAACGAGTCCACCACTCCCTTATTTGCGCATTTTTCTTCAGTAGAACTGGAGGACGCATCCACTCCCATAGAAATTCCCTCTCTAGATGTCGAAATGACAGAGCCTTCGGCCACTGTCCACTACCTATCATCATCTATGAGACCCTCGGTGGAAGACCCCCTTGGGCCTTCCCCTTTTGTTTCGCCTGACCTCCCTTCAGCGATCACCTTGGGCTCAACATCGGTGGATTCTTCATCTACTTGTCCTTCCATCACCCTCCGTGACGATGCGCATGTGAACCTTACCTCTCATGATGACGAGTCAGGTAGCTTCGCCACTTCAGGTGTTCTTTCTTCCACCAGTCACCCCATCTTCTATTACGATGAAGACATTATGGAAGTAGTTACCACCCCCGATTATATCTATCCCCCATTACATCGAACCCATGCATTCGAACCACATACACCTTGTGGCCATTACATTGACACCCAATGTTTGGGTAAGGGAGCACCCATATTTGAGAGACCAGGAGAAATAATTCTCCACAACTCTCCTAGTGTATCTGGTCATGTCGACTCTAGTACCATTATTCTTCCCCATTTAGAAGAACCTCTAGAGTCCCATATCACTTCAGATCACTCTAGGGATGATACCCCTCATCATTCCTTTATCTTACATCAACAATCCAGTCGCCTAGACATTGTTGTTGGCCAACCTATGGGTTTTCTAGGAGAGCATCAGTTCATTATCTCCAAATCCACTCTTTGGGATAGGAACACCATGTATGCCAACCCAGAAACTTAAGCCCATTTGCTTCATATATGCAGTAACCATAGAGATTGACAATCCTCGATTCCATTTCTCAAACTGCATAACCATAACAAAAACAAATGGCACACCACATCATTAAAATGTGTTTAGACTCCCCCTTTCTAAAAACATTTTGGCATGACCATAACATGCTTGGGGGCACCTATGCCCCTCCACCATAAAAATCCCAGATCTTAGCCAAAAACAACATTGAAACCCCCCTTCTTTGATAGGTCGCACTTTTCAAGTCATTTCTTGGGAAAAGTAGCAGTTTTCTGCCCAGTACCTGCTACCCAATTCATAGAACAGACCCCAAAAAGTGCGACCTGGCCTGTTCATGAGCTCTGGGCACCTAAACTGAAATTTAATCCACTGAAATGAAAGAGTAAGGTTAGGCCTCTTACCTACAACTGACGGATCTCGATTCCAACGGTCGGTTTGTCTGCTACGATCGCCGCAAGATTTAGGGCCTTCTCTCCTCTCTACATTCACCACAACTACACTTGCAAATGAGTGAATTTGGAGGGAAAATGCCTTATTAAAAGAGAAACCCCTAATTTTTCTTTCGCCTGTTGCGGCCAAACTGTAGCTTAGTTTGATAAACCGTCTGCACCGTTGGAAAGCTCTCACTGAGCTCTCAAATGGGTATCTGTTAGTTTTTCATGATTTGATACTTCACCATGACATATTTTGTCCGAGAAGGGTCACTTCACCACTCCTCAAAATTAAATTTCTTCACTTGCAACACTTGTACTTGGGGCACCACTTTGCCTCCATACTTGTCCATGCTTGTGTCGATTTTCTTCATGAGTAACCATCTTGTACTCATGTCTATATGGTCCCCATTGGACCTTCACTGTGTGGCAGCATCATTGAGTCGCCCTTGTTTAGAGCATCCGAGTTGAGTCATCATCGCATCCATGGAGTCTATTCTGAGTCCCTTTATATCTCGCTATAGTCCTCCATCATTCATTGCTTGGTCCATCTCTCATGTCGCACATTATGGCCTCCAGTCCCACTGTCCCCTATGCCTCTTGATATTGTGTCAGTATCTGCCAGGTAATCCATGCCCTTTATGCTCTAACAAGGGAAGTCGTCCGTCCACTACTCAATACTCCCTTATTACCTCACCTATGGCAGACCTCCTTCTGTCGACATCAAATCATTTATTCCAGAAGACAGGTTTAGAGGGAAGTGTACCTTGGTTCCAGCTTCCACTCTTGTTCGGTGCCTCCGATCAGGCAAAGGGACTCCTTATAGCCCTTTGACTTGATTATTCCTCAGCTCCAGCTCCTTACAACATGATCGAGATTCGTATACTTGATGGTTTAGTGATGCAACAGATTGGACCAGTGATTCCCGGGTGTGTGTGAGATGTTTCAACCCTCATGAGGGGGTGGCCTTACAAGTAGCCCCCCACATGCCCAGATGACCTCTTCATTTCAGCCTTCGATGCAACTCCATAGATTTGATGATGTCGGCCTCAACCGCTTGCAACACCTTTTTGATTGCATGTATCAGTTAGATTTTCAGAGCCCTTTCCTGTTTACAGGGGCATCTGGCTTGTATTTGTATCTCATGTACTCAGATATTATTGTATAAGTCCTGGTTGTTATCCCAGGCACATTATGTATGTGGGATTCATTATCATATTTTTATTTGGCTCTTTTTTATGCCAACATGTACTTTATAGTTCAGTCCCTTGTTTATTGGATGCCTTGTTCTTTGTACTTTGTCTCGGCGGGCATAGGTATGCCTCCCCCGCCACCTATAGCATAGGTACTCACTCATAAAAGAGACTTGTCGCACCTGTAAGTCTCGCCTCCTCAGGGTCTAGTCCTCTCCGCACTTTGGTATACCTTATATTTCTCTCTCTCGGTGTCTAGTGATTGAGTTCTTACAATGTACTTCGGTCATACGATTAGCTCCTAACGCTCGCACGCTGGGGGGAAATCTGTTACACCATTTTTTGGTCATCTAACCTAATGGACCCAAGAACACCATGTAAGACCAATTTTACCCTAAGTAAAATTGCTTTCACTATGAAAATAACCTAGTAAACCACCTTTATTAAGTTGTTTATGGTCTAAACAGGAAACCCCATGAGGAAATATTAAATAAATCTACATTTGTTTGATTTTCCTCAAGGAATAATTAGTTAAACAACAATTTAATTAATATTCCTGGTTTTATTTAACCAAAAACAGGAAAATTAATTAGATAAATCATTATTTATCTTATTATTTTCTAGAAATAACTATTTAAACCTTATCTAAATAATATTCTTTGTTAAATATGACTAAATCCTTTATAAATAATTAAATAAATCACTATTTATTTGATTATCACTCAACCACATCTGTAAAATAATAAATAAATCATTTATTTATTTATTATTTACAAATAAAGGGATTTGACCCAAGTCAAATCCCTTTTCCCTCCAACAAATATAATAAAATATTCCATAAAAGTTGGATCTTGATTTGTTTAATAATATTTTAATTATGCACCAATATCTAGACTAACTCAATATTTTGTTATAAATAAAAGGGTTTTTCCATTCATTCACCACCTTTTGTTGCTTAAATATCACTCTGGATCTATAATTTTGGTCTGACTTTGATCCACCATCATTGTCATATTTTTCTACCATTTTTCTTGTGAGCTCCCTTTGAGTTCCATTTTTTGTTTGGGTTTTCTACACCATCAAGAGAGAGGGATTTTAGATCTGAAATGATGAGGGCTTACAAGAACCCATCCCATTGAGGAGAACTGGTAACATCCTTCTATGTTTTCCTCCCAGGTGCCATTAATACAAAATTCATTCAACATATTCTTGTCTTGTCTATTGGATGCATGGAGTAAATCTTGTTTTTATTTACTGCTTAATGTATTTTAATGCATAGATCTAGATTTTTGTAGAATTTATCCTGATCACCTAATTGCAGATATAAAGATATTGGCAACCATCTTTGCTGTTAGGGCTGTTTGTTATGCATAGCTAAAGTGGTCTTTTTCGTACACTTGCGATTAAGATTCATACTAACGTAGCCCTAAGGTTTCTATGAGTGTCCTCCAGTTAAGTCACTGTCGAAACTTGAGTTGCATAGCAGGTACAGTGAAGGGTACCTGCATGTGCAATGCACTGTCTCAGCCCAGAGAGTGCGTTGGGCGCAGTTCAAGTTTTTGGTTTTCATGCTGTGTCCAAAATTTGCCTAGTTTTTTGCAATGATTGGAATCTAATGGATCTTATGGTTGATTTTCAGGTTTCCATTGGATTATAAAGACGATTACATGGAGGGAAAGAGAACATGAAGAACAAGATATTATTGCCTTGAATGATCCGGGTACTGTAAGAGCCTTAAGAGATTGTGGACTACTTAAGTACTTCAAATTGTCGGGAATGAGGCAACAAATATAACTCTTGGAGTTCTTAGTTCGAGTATGGGATTCGACGATAGAGGCATTTCACATTAAGAACAAAGTGGTTCCCATAACAGTTGGGGACGTGTATTTTCTCACAGGTTTGTTGAGGAGAGGTTTTCCCATTTCTCTCACAGGGTCTATCGTTGGAGGAGAGACAATGAGGTATTATGTTATGCAGTATTGCTATCTAGGGTCAGAACCTAGAAAAGATGAAAAAATAAACATCCGGGATGTCAGGGATTTGCCTCTGAGAACCATCATTTTCACAATCTCTAAACTTGCAGGCATCGTTACACTACATGTAGCGAACCGATCGTATATGCAGTATGCGCTAGAGTGCTTAGAGCCAACAATCTTCAACTGGTCTGAAGCTGTTCTATCTTAGATAAAGGAAAAACTGAATAAAGCAAAGGGAGGAAGGAAGAAATTTTTTAGTTATGGTTCAATCCTTATCTCCTTCACTTTGGAACGGATTCCACTGATGCAGCCACAACATGTAACATTGGATATATCTAGTCCTAGAGATCCTCGAATGCAGAGATGGGTAGAACTCATGGCTCGACATGCAGGCCAATCGACCGTTGTGTTCTCAACTGCATTCTTCGCCTGGTTCTGGCGACAGATCGTCACCATCGATGAGTATGCATACAGGCGTCGACTTTCGAGGAGATCGAGATCTAGTATTACCAGAAGGTGCACAGTGGGGTGCAATGGGTAAGAATGATTCGACCATGTTTTTTGATTTTTATAAGGTTTATACAATGTTTTTGTGTTTTGATTTCTTTCTAAGACTAAACTAAATGTTTAATGTAATGCAGATATTGGTTGCGTTCAACCAGTAGAGGAACTAGAGCGCGAAGCAGATGCGCCAACAGAGAGGGCTGTCGGGAGAGTAGTCCTTCAGGACCTTGATATGGCTGAGACTCTAGCTAAGCTTCAACAACACATAGAGGGGTTGACTTTCAGGATTCCAGATTGCTGGATCAAAGAGCTTCCCATGCGACTACAACGACACACTATCCTAACCGTTGGATGCGCTTGCTCCATAGGATTGCTAGATCTATAGCATGTTATCATGAGGACCACTAATTTACTCGTGATATTTTGCATACATTTTGAGGTCAGATGACCAATGTGTCTTGGGCACAAATTTTGTAAAAAACCTATAACTATATATCTATGTGTTTCCAGAGTTTTTCCTATGTTTAATGCGCAATCCTATTCAATGATGTGAATGTTTTCTTTATCTATGTCGCAAATGTCTGTCCAAAACTTGATTAGCTAATGAATCAGTTAAAATGTTCATATTTCTGGAAACGTGTTGATATTGAATGAAATCAAAATGTCTCTCCAAAATTCGAACTCTTAAGAACAATCTAAGAAGTGTTGGAATTCTAATAGTATAAATACTAGTAAGTTGTAGTACCACAAGTTGTGAGTCTAACCTTATTATTATGCGGTTAATACCAAATTAAATGGCATCAGAGAGAAGTTCGATCAACGCGCTATACTCAACGATATTATTCTTCAATCTACCGATACAAATCCCTTGAAAACTCACTAACTCGTCGTTCGGAGCGAAAATGGCCCATGCTGCAAAGGATAGATTCTGCGTACTACGACTAGCACCATCAACATATCCAACAAATTGTTCTGAAGATTCATTCATCTGCGATGAAATGTAAAGCGGATTACTAACGTCAAGAAAACTCTAAAAACAAATTAAGATAGTGAATGCAAATCAACAACATATAAACAATATAATACAAAAAATTACTCCGCTCATGATTAAGCATAGTAACATTTCAAATACAACCATTTCTAGGTTGTGCCAATGGAATCCCATTGTAATCAACTAAATTTTAGGCACCCTTAGCAATAACTCTTTTGACAATATAGGGGCCATGCCATAATGGTTCGAATTTCCCTGTACCTGTAACATCAGATTCTTGATCATAAATAAGGACAAAGTCACCCTCTGAGTAGATGCGAGGCTGGACATTTTTGTCGTATTGCACCTTTATACGTCTCTTATGCACTTCGTTGGCAAATTGAGCTTCACGACACATTTCATCTAGATGGATGAGGTTAAAGAGACATGCTTCTTCTTTTAAGGTGTCTGATAACAAGTCTATCGTGAGTTTTAATGATGATATTTCACATTGGATTGGTAAGATAGCTTCAAGACCATACACCAACTGAAAAGGAGTGAATCCTGTTGCGTTTCTCACCGAGGTTCGATACGCCCATAAGGCGGAGTACAGGATCAAGTGCCAGTTCCTTTTATGGACTCCTATCATTTGTTGAAGCATTCGTTTAAGAATTTTTTTAATAGCCTCAACTTGTCCATTTGATTGTGGGTGTTGACACCTAATCCTATGGATGGGTGTGCATTTGTATTTTTGTATTTTATTTAATATTAGGAAATAAGGAAGGCCAAGAGTCATTGGGATCTGAATCCCAATAGCCTCACCTCCCATCTATAAGAGCATGTACATTCTTCAGCTAATACACATTGCAGATTTGAGGAGTTACCTCCTGGTTTGACATGGTATCAGAGCCAGCTCCACATTTGGCATTTCTGCCCTGTGGTGTAACTCCCTACCCTTTGCTCAATTAATATTTTTTAATGTTTTTGCTGCTCATTAACTGCTGGACTGTTATTCTGCATTTTTTTTCCCTAAATAGCACTGACATTTGCAGCTCCAGCTCCTGCAGACTGCAGGCTCTGTCAATCTGCAAATTGCAGGCTCTGCCAGTCCAGCAGTCCTGCAACTGTCTTCTGCAGATTCAAGTTCAAATTTTTTTTTGTAACGCCCTTTTGGGCCATTCATTCATCCCTACGCTCCATTTATCCCTGCGCTCACCTCCCCCCTCCTTTTCTTCCTGCGCCCTCACCTCCCTCTCTCCATTATTGCCCTCCCTTCTGCTCATTTCAATGGACATTTGAATACGCCCTACTTGCATACGCCCTCGCTTTCATACATTCTGCCATACCTCACCAACTGCACATATGCGCCTCCCCTTAATACCTCTGCGCTCCTCCCATTGCAAACGCTCTCAATACAGCGCCTGCTCCTTACAGCGGATCCCAAACACCCCCCCCCCCTCTATGCTTTGCTATTCGCCCTCACCTATCACTCCATTCCCCTTGCTCCCTATCTGCGTTATCCACGCTCTCAGCGCACTTATTCGCTCAACATCCCGTGCGGCTACTCCTCTACACCGCCTCCCCACGCATTCAAACTCCCCAACTGCCATAACCCGCTCCCTCCGCCCTCTTTCACACACAGTGATCCCTCACCGCCTGCAATACTCTACTCGACCGGCCTATTCTCACCCTTGAGCCACGCTAGCTCCCTTCCCCACGCCCTACTCCATACAGTGCTGCTCCAAACAACAGTCGAACATTTCAAACGCTCGAGCTTCCTCTGCAACGAAGCCGCCTTATTATTGAACGCTGTCATATCATACATTGCGCTGTCTGTTATATCATATATACATTGCACTGTATATACATTCCGCTGTTATATCATACATTGCGCTGTCCGTTTTTATTAACACAACAGTCCATTGCATATATTATTATTAAAACGCTGTCATACATTGCGCTGTCATATCATACATTGCGCTGTCCGTTTTTATTAACACAACAGTCCATTGCATATATTACAATAGTGTTATACCGCCCCTTCCATGGTATGTGTAATGCGCCCCTCCCATAGTCATATATTTCGCCCTTCCCATTCCCCTCCCCCCCTCCCATAGTCATATATTTCGCCCTTCCACTCCATATCATCTTTTCATATACATTTTTTCCCCAAATAAAAAAAAAAAATACATTTTTTTTTATGCAGAATCAGTCTATAGCATAGAGTGTTTTTTTTAAAATTGAGTCTCCAGCAAAGTTTTCTGAGCAGATATAGTTTCCAGAAAGTTTTTTTAAACTCAGAAAATTTTTTCCAGCAAGAGTTTTTGCCCCTGTATTTGAAATATTTCAAGAGTTTGAAGTTTTTATAGCAGAATTTGTTTCCTCTTCAGAAGATTTTTTTCCAGCAGTCTAATGCATTCTCTCATCTCTATTGTTGGGATAGTTCTCTCTGGCAAAGAGAACTATCTTGAATGGTCTCGGAAGATTAAACACACACTCATTTTTAATGAGCTGTGGAGAGGAATCTGTGAAGGACAAGCATAAAATCCACCAGAGAAGCCCACTTCAGACAAAGAGCTTGCCATTTGGGAAAACAAGAATTGCAAGGCTTATGCCTTGATTGCAGCCTCAGTGAGTGAAGAGGTGAGTCGCCATATTTTATCATTCTCAAATGCCTTTGAAGCCTTGAAGAAACTAAAAGAACTCTATGACTCACACTCAGAATTAGAAAATGTTCAATTGATGGTTAAGCTGTTCAGTCTTGAAGAATGATGATCCCCTTGCTTTAGCTTCAGAAATAAGATCTATAATGCATGACATTCAAAACACTGGTGTAAAAATGGACATACCTCTCATAGCATATGTTAAGGCCTTATATCCGACTTACTCACATTATCTTGAGTCTTTGCAAGCAAGTGGAAACCTTGAACAAATCACCTTTGATAAACTTGAGCAGAAGTTTGCAGAAAGAGAGAAAGCTTTTGGGAAGATGACGGTCCCTTCATCTTCCGAAGAGGCTGCATATTTGGCACATAGAGAAAAGAATCATGCTCCAGATTCATTCAGAGGAAGAGGTGGCAGAAGAGGAAGAGGAAGAAGGAACTTCACAGAAAGGGGGGGCAGGCAAGCTGACAAATCCCATCTTCATTGCACACGCTGCAATAGAGATGGACATGATGCACCCAAATGCAGAACACCATGGAACAAAATTGAGCAGCACAGAAATCAAGACAAAGGTAAAACCAATGACAAAGACAAAGGTAAAGCACCTGAATCAGCTCACTATGTTCTAGCACATTGTAACAATGGAGTAACTGAAAACCTCTTTGATGTTTCATTTACTTCATGGAGAGATGATTGGTTGCTAGATTCAGGAGCAACATGTCACATGACATTTAGAAAAGATTTTTTTGAAGATTTCACTGACAAAGTTGATGGAGCAGTATATTTCGCAGATAAATCCAAACTCAAGCCATCGGGGCTTGGCACAGTCAGGCTTAAACTGCCTGGTCTTCCTGATCATATCCTACATGAGGTTCTATACCTCCCGGAGTTGAAGAGAAACTTGTTGTCCCTGATCGAAATCCGGCAGCAAGGACACTCAGTTCACTTGTTTGATGGCAAGGCAGAGGTCGGATCAGCATCAGATCACTCACTTGTCATGGAGGGAATAGAAGAAGGGAGACTCTTGAAGCTGAAAGGTTCATCTGCTCATGCTCAAAACTTTGCATTCAATTCATATCATGATGAAGGTACATTTCCATCAAGTCTTTTATGGCATGCTAGATTTGGACACTTAAATTATGACAGCCTTCGTTTGTTGAAGAAAAATGGTGTTGATGGACTGCCTACAATTCCTAGAAAACCTAAGGAATGTGATGCATGTATTCTAGGAAAGCATAGCAAACGACCATTTCATGATTCACACTCAAGAGCACATAGGAAACTTGAACTTGTTCATTCAGATTTATGTGGCCCTATGCCTATTGCTTCTGCAAATGGAAACAAATACATGATGACATTTATTGATGACTACACCAGGATGTGTTGGATTTACTTACTGAAGAATAAGTCTGATGCTTTTCAAACTTTCAAAAATTTTCATGTATGGATTGAAAATGATGCACAAACACATATTGGCTCTCTACGTACTGATAATGGAAAAGAATACACTTCAAACAAATTTGAAAATTATCTTCGTCAACATGGAATCAAACATCAAACCACTGTGCCATATAATCCACAACAGAACGGTGTAGCTGAAAGAATGAACCGAACCATTTTAAATATGGTCCGCTCCATGTTATTTTTCAAGAATGTAAAATTGATGTTTTGGGCTGATGCAGTTCTATGTGCTGTTTACATAAAGAATAGGTGTCCTTCAAGTTCAATTAGAAACAAAACTCCTTTTGAAATGTGGCATGGCCACATTCCTTCGGTAAAGCATTTCAGGGTATTTGGGTCCACCTATTATGCCTTGATACCCAAGGGTCAAAGGAACAAACTTGGTGCTAGAAGCAGAAAATGTATCTTCTTGGGGTACTCCAATACCTCCAAAGGATATCGTCTCTATGATGAAGAAAATAAGAAGTTTGTGATAGCAAGAGATGTCATATTTCTTGAATCATCCAAGAGTGACAAGGTTGTTGAGCGGAAACTTGATCGCCTGGATAGATTCACACATGCAAAGTCTTTCAAAGAATTTGATAATGTGATTCCACACCTTGAAGGGGGGATTCCGATATTGAATCAAACTGTGGAATCATTTCCTGAACCACACTCTCCCCCACATGAACAAACAATCACGGATGACACATTGGATGATGTGATTGACAGAATTGGGAGATTGAATCTTGAATCAATCCCAACTCAGTCAAGTGACCAGCCAGGGCCATCTCAGAAAGGTCCCCCCAAATGGCTGACAAAGACACTGGAGGATGTTCATCCTGATGAGGTTGGAAAAACAGGAACAAGAAGTTCCACTCAAGAAATCGAAGGTGATGTAGATAATTCTGATTCCCCTGTTGACATGGATATTGCTTATAATTGTGAATTGAGTTTGTCTACAGATCATGAACCAACTTCTTTGAAAGAAGCCGCTTCTCATGATGAATGGAAAGAAGCGATGCAGAAGGAGTATGATGCCTTGATAAAGAATGGCACTTGGAAGCTGGTTGATCCGCCTTTGGGAACGAAACCAATTGGCTGTAAGTGGGTCTACAAGAACAAGTAAAAAGCAGACGGCTCACTTGACAAGCACAAGGCTAGGCTTGTGGCAAAAGGATTCGCACAGAAGGAAGGAATTGATTATGAAGAAACGTTTGCTCCCACAGCAAAATGGACCACCATCCGGACTCTCTTTGCCTTAGCAGCTCGGAGTGGATGGAAAGTTCATCAGATGGATGTAAAAACAACGTTCTTGAATGGAGATCTGAAGGAGAAAGTTTATATGTCCCAGCCAGAAGGATTTGTGATAAAGGGTCAAGAACACAAAGTTTGCAAACTTGTGAAATCCTTGTATGGCCTCAAGCAAGCACCACGAGCCTAGTATGAGAAGTTGACCGAGCATCTTCTGAAACTTGATTTCAAACACTTTGATCTTGATGATGCAACTTTGTTTGTTAAGAAAGTTGGAAAAACAGTTGTATATCTTGTGGTATATGTAGATGATCTTTTGATAACAGGAAACAATGAGAGATATATTGCATCCATGAAGAAAGAATTGAAGAAAGGTTTTGAAATGACTGATTTGGGTCATGTTCATTACTATTTAGGTATTGAAGTAATTCAACATCCTAAATTCATATTTCTTTCTCAGAAGAAGTACATTGGAGATCTCTTGAACAAATTTGGCATGGATGATTGTAAACCCTTAGGCACTCCAATGGAACAAAACTTGAAGCTCACATCAGTTGAAGGGAAGGAATCTGAGGATGCAACTAAGTATAGACAGCTTGTAGGAAGTCTTATCTATCTGACCACCACCAGACCTGACATCTCATTTGCTGTTGGAATCCTCTCAAGGTTCATGGAGAAACCTTGTGAAGGACATTGGTCTGCTGCAAAAAGAGTACTAAGGTACTTGAAGGGGACTCAAGACTTTGGACTCAAATATACACAGGTAGGCGACTTCACCTTGACCGGATACTCTGATTCAGACTTTGATGGCGACAAAGAAACAGGCGTGTCTACTACAGGTTACACCATGAGTCTTGGATCAGGAGCTGTCTCATGGAGATCACGAAAACAGTCAGTTCCAGCAGATTCCACGACCGAGGCAGAATATGTGGCAGCAGCTGAAGCAACAAAGGAAATTGTGTGGCTCCGGAAAATCCTGGAAGATTTGCGGATGAAACAGATGTATTCCACTCCACTCATGATCGACAACACTTCTGCAATAAAGTTGGCCAAGAACCCAAAGTTCCATGATCGAACAAAGCACATCAATACAAAGTACCATATCATTCGACATCATGTTCAGGCCAAGACCATCCATCTACATCATTGTTCCACAAATGAGCAAACTGCTGACATCTTCACCAAAGCACTTGGAAGAGAGAAGTTTTAAAAGTTCAGATCGATGCTTGGACTCACCAACATCCCTTCGGATTAAAGGGGGGAATGTTGACACCTAATCCTATGGATGGGTGTGCATTTGTATTTTTGTATTTTATTTAATATTAGGAAATAAGGAAGGCCAAGAGTCATTGGGATCTGAATCCTAATAGCCTCACCTCCCATCTATAAGAGCATGTACATTCTTCAGCTAATACACATTGCAGATTTGAGGAGTTACCTCCTGGTTTGACAGTGGGTAATAGGGAGTAGAATTATCATGTGACAATCCTAACTTGGCAATCAATTTAGACATCATATGGTTGCGAAAATGCTTCCCATGATACGTAAATATAGCCTGTGGAACCCCAAACCATGCAATAACATGGTTAAAGAAAAACAATGTAGCTGTTTTTCCTGTGTTGTTGAATGTAGGCATCGCTTCGGCCCATTTGGTAAAATAGTTGACTGCGACAATAATATAACCATGCCCCTCAGACGAAGGAGGGTTACAGGTCATGAAGTCAATACCCCATTTCGTAAATGGTACAACAGAGACAACAAGATGCATTGGCACTGGCGGTTTGCAAATTTTACGGTAAAAAATCTGGCATGCATGACAACTTCTGACTGTGAGGATGCAATCTCGAAAAATAGTAGGCCAAAATTAACCAGTGCGGAGTATCTTCTCGTGGTAGCATATCTAGATAAGTTTCCACCACAAGCCCCAACATGAAAATCATTTAACACTTTTTCGGCCTCCTCATGAGTGAGGCACCTCCTTAAAATGGTATCGACAGCATGATGATAAAGTGTATTGCTGATGATCATATAATCTTTGGCTTGGTATCGAATACTTCGTTGATCAGAGAGAGAGGTATTTGGTCAAAAATTTTGGGTTTGGAGATAAATGATGAAATCTCCATACCAGGGATCAGATGATCTGATCAGAAATAGAGAATCGTCTGGAATAGATGGTTCTGACGTAGTAGTGGTACTATCAGAGGGAAGGTCACAAAGAAGCTTAGCCAAAAATAAAGACTTCTTTAACTTGGATTTGATGAATTCCAAATCAAATTCCTGCAAAATGACAATCAATTTTGAATATTTTCCCCCCAGCAATTGACGTGATAAGATGTAAGTCATGGGGTTGCAATCCGAAACTATTGTTATTTTTCGGAGCAGGATATAATGGCGAAATCTTTGGACAACTTGAACAGCTGCCAAGGCAAGCTTTTCTACGTACGAGTACTTAACTTCCGTATCATTGAGATTACGACTCAAATAATAGATCAGATGTTCAATTCCATCTTCTACTTGGACCAAAACCATAGAGATGGTCGTTTCAGCTGCGATGATATATAGGAAGTAATCATTTTGATAATCAGGAGGATACATTAATGACGCTCGGACAAGATGGTCCTTGACAGCATCAAAAGAAGCTTGCGCAACTTGGTCCCAATGGAAGGGAACTCCTTTTTTCAGTAATCGAGTAAATCCTTTACCCATTTCGACGTAGTTTGGAATGAACCTTCTCAGGAAGTTAGCCTTTCCTTGAAGTTTCTGTATCTGAAGTAAGTTTGATGGTGCAAGAAAATCAAGAATGGCCTGTACCTTCAGTGGGTCTATTCAAATTCCTTCTTTTGAGACTACGAATCCGAGCAATCGACTAGAACCAATACAAAACACACATTTGTGTGGATTGAGATGTATCTTGTAGTGTCCGCAGCGTAAGAAAATGGCTCTCAAATGCATCGAGTGATCAGTTCAATTTCATGAATGCACTGGTAAATCATTTAGATATGGTTGAAAAATGTGCTTGATGTCATTAAAAGCATAATCTATCGCTCTCTGAAAATTTTCCCCAACGTTCTTTAAACCAAACAGATGTTTCCTATATGCGAATGTGCCCCAGGGACAGATGAAAGTTGTCTTATGTTGGTCATCTGGGTGGATATTGATTTGATTGTAGTCGAAAAATCCACCCATGAACGAAAAAATTTCGCATCCAGCACAATCATCAATAATCTGGTCGATAAAGGGAGTCAGATAGTTGTTTTTTGGACAAGCCTGATTGACATCCTGATAATCGACGCACACTCTAATGGTTCCTTGTTTTTCATAACAAGAACGATATTGGAAACCCACTCAGTTATTGGAACAGGGTAAATGAAACCAGCACGCAAAATTTTTTCAACTTCTTCTTTGATGGCAGCGGCTTTCTTCGGATGAACAGGATGAAGCCGTTGACGCACCAGTTTGACATCATGATACATATTAATAGTGTGTTCAACTATACTAGTATCTATGCCTGGAATTTCCTCGTAAGACCAAGTGAATACATTACGAAATTCACGAAAAAGAGAGCGATACGAATCAAGTTCCGATGGAGAACAAGATACACTGACATGAATATTTTCTACAATGCCAGTTTTGGTCGAAATATCGATAGAAATCACCAATTTGTTGGGCCAGAATTGTAATCTACGGATAAATTACACTTCCCTAGACAGGTGCTAGTCTAGAACAACAGGTGAAAGACTATACTACTATTTCTCCTAACTCAGAATAGATATACAGAGAGGATTGGAGACTTACTTGTTCAGTCGCTTCCAAATGGCTCCTTCTATCACTTTTGTTGCAGCTTCAAATTCAAGCGGTTTGTGAGCTGAATGCTTCCTGCAAGAAAGAACACTGAAACAACAGAAGATGCAATAATATAGATATCTATTCAAGCTAGTTAGCTAAATCAGTAAAGCATAAACTACATTCATCAACCAAGATCTTACAATATATAAAATCAAAGCCAATACAGATACATGTAGGGAAAAATAAGAAGTACTCTTTATTGATGATAGAAGGAGAGGTTACAACCTAGTGATTGATTTGAAGTGACCTTCCAGCATCGTTCCCAAGCCTCATCACAGTATAAATATCTCTAGCAGCAGCTTCACAAATCTAGCTCTCAATTGAAAATCCTCCAACATTTCTCTACTCAAATTCTTCCTTTTTAAACACTTAGATCTGTGTTCAATTTATAGATGAACTATAGGTTGTTTTGAAATCAATAACTTTCCAAAAATAGGCAAGACATGTTTCCATTCATGTAGATGTCAAATGGACACTTGGATCCGAAGCTTGACACATGTGAACTCTTCTAGAAGGCACTGGTCAAGTGGATATTCTGGAACAATGATAATTTCGCTTCCAATGTGACCAACACACCTGTGAATGTCGGGAAGTGCTTTGCGGAGCAGCCTTTCATGGGGATAAATGCATATGCAGCATACTTAGGTCCCTTAGTGCTTGCGTTGGTGAGCTCTCATATGTTACATAATAATCTTCAAACCATGGAAACCTTTTCTTGATGAAAGTATTGCTTGATTTGTCTTGTTTCTTGACTTAGGGCATGTAGCAACTGAAATGACGGGGAATGATAGACCCTTTATCATTGGTCCTGGAAATGATGCCCAGTTAACCAGGTCATTGGGAATGGTGCCCAAATTGACCTATAACAATCATCATTTTGCTAGGATGGTGAAACAATTAGATTCTACTCTTGGCTAACACTAGAGTTTATAAGTTTAACTGATGGTCTGTGAATCTGTCAGAGATATTCAGGCTACTATGTACTCAGAGGTCCCACTGTGATCACCATTATTTTAGGTCCCCGTAATTTGTTAGATTGGTGAGAACAAATGAATAGGGGTAACATCAGACCAGTATTTGGAGTCCTAGGACCTAGCCTTGTTGGACTTAGAGAGGGCTCTCTCTATTTTGTGCAAAGGATGTGAAATTTTTTGCTTTTAGTGTTTGATTTTAGGCTAGTTGTTAAGTTTAGAGTTTGTTTGTTTGTTTTGGTTGAGTAGATGATCAAGTAGAATAGATGGAGTGAGGAAATATTCAAGTCACTGGGCTATTTTTGGCTCGAGGGGTCCTGACCCAGGTTTGAAGGTTAAGATTTTCCAACAAACCCCTATACTACTGACCCTTTTGGTAGTGGCCTGCTTGCGCAGGCCGAAGTCTCACCTGAAGCAGTATGGGAGGGTGCTGGAACCAGGTTTCCGCACCCTGGGAGAGAGCAAGTAAGTTAAGCTGGTTCGCAATTAGAAGATCTATACTGCAAGGGGCTATTCATAGGATTCTCAATAGATAATCAGACTGCAGCTTATTAGATCTACTTAACAGGTTCGATCCATGTGCGTACTATCAGCTGTAATCATAGATCAGTATGATTGCAGCAAATTAACAGATCACAGATACATGTATCATAAACATAGATAGTTCATAGCTACAAACAAATACGTAATCATATAACTCAAGTTTGCATCAATCATAACAGAATAGATCCAGATAACATCATATATCCAATACTTTCTGTTAACACTGGAAATCGTACAACAGAAGAAGAAATCAATTAATGTCAACCCTAAGGATTTATAGGGCAGGAACACTTTATGGAATGAAGAAGTATTTAAAATCTCTACGGTTTTGAGAAAATCAGATTTGAACTAGTCATAAATGCTAAATTGTGCGCTTTATGCTTCAAGAAGAGCGCCTTTTTGCCCAATAAGCGCACATTCTTGGAAATGGCAAAAGGTCATTTTCTGGGACCACACCAAGAAAAGGAAAATTACTCCTTATATGAAAGCCACCTAAGGACAGCCACAAGCACTTCCTTAGATACTATGTGAGCACACAAAAGAATATTTGAGCACACAATGGAATCATACCTCTTCCTTGGGTCACTATCCATCATGTACCAAAGGAGGGAAGGAGGATTTGAAACTCACCTATATTATGCCACCAAGAGATGAAGAAATGGTGATCAAATTGTTATGCTGGTCAAAGTTGCCCAAGAAACACCAGTAGTGTGTGACCCAGAGCTGGAGCTAAAGAGGACTCGATCGTTGGCCACCCAACATCCTAGTCCACCACAACAGAGAGAGAGAGGGAGACTGCATCAGAGGCAGAGCTTGGAATGAAAAATCCTTGCATAGGGACCTAGAGACATTGCCTAGGGGCCCTTTGGCAATTGGGTAAAATTTATTCTCCATTTCAAACATTTAATAAGAAGAGGACATCGAGCCATTGTTTGCATTATTATCGTTTTGACTCTCTTTATAGCTTTTTTATATTTGTGTTTTAGTTTTAGTTTAAACCAAAGCATACTTTAGCATTCTATTTCCATTAAATCTTATGCTTTTGAGCTCCCCCACTTTCTGCCTGTTACCGATAGTTTAAAGAGTAGCCCACACTCTTTAAGCTGGTGCAATTTTGTACACCCGTGCGAAAAATCCACCACAATAGGATTTGCGACTCCACTGACGTGTTCCAAGTTTATGTGGTTGTGCCATCTTTTGTAGGAGACCCTTTGTCTATGCTAGAGTGGAGTTGACAGTCCTCTAACCCATATTATAGTCCCTAGACTCACTGAAGTGACAGACTGAAGAAGGCAGCTCCTAATATTTTTACTTGTAGGATTTTTGCACGCAGTTTTTCCTCACAGAGGCACATTGCGCGCGTTCAGGACTGACCTGGGTGCAAGAGGGCGCACCTGTCAAGGATTTTTATGCGCAAAAAGCAGACTAAGATTTTTCTCCCTACACTCTACATTTTTGTACTTGTAATGTGCTGGGCAGCCCCTAATGTATCTGCCACCACTTGTGTTGATACCCCACAGCTTCTGAGAACTCACTTTTTTCTACTTTCTATAGGCATAGAGTTAGTTTTCATTTAAGTTGGTTTTTTGCAAAAAAGTATTCACATAGTTTAAGTAGGGGGAAAATTAACCATTGATTTCTGAACAATTTATGTTTTTTACTAATTATGATATGCACGCTTAGTTTAACTAGTCCAAGTAAGTGGCCCAAGGCCACACATGCATAAGCTAGTGTAGAAACTGTTTAGCTTAAATTCAATTTTTGCATTTAGGAAATTGTGGGACTAGGATTGAATCACCGATTAGAGCAAGTAATCTCTACTGCCTTTACACCATTCGGTGATCCTAGGCAAGCATATGAACGCTCTACATTTGTGATTCACCATCTCTCCCTTTAGTTAAGTCACATAAATTAACTAGGAAGATTTGGAAGCGGCCCATTATTCGCAAATGTTTTCCATTTGAGCAAGGAACAACGTCACATAGTTTAACTAGGGGAATTTTGTAAAGGATCACCGATATCCATATGATAAAACTATGAGATTGTCCACCATACGCTCACACACACTCACCCAGTAAGCAAAGAAAGCCACCTAAAACTAACTTAAAACAACTCACTAAATTCTCTCCACAGGGGCCACAAAAGAATTTATAGATTAAGTTAGGATCAAGGGGGTAGGCATCCAATAAGCCACCTTGATCACACTTCACATTGAAACATAGAAGTTTTGTATTTGGGGAGGCTTAAAATCCACCTATTAGCCCACGGAAAATAAAACCTGAGCGTGACAGAGACTCGATTAAGAGGGGGTTAGGCTTAGGTGCAGTGCGTGCGGTCTCAGTTGGGGCTACCTGACCCAGCTGATACTTGGTACTGTTAGCTGACTACCAAGAAGCCCAAGACTCGAATGCTCAAGTGGGACGACAGTTCTTAGTGGCCAAAAAATAGGGCATCCTTTACCCTATAGGTGATGGTGCAGGTAAGCGCCATACCCTCTACCTTACCTTGGTGGATTCTCTTCGGCTGACTGGGGGCGTCGCCAACTCTTACGGGACGTTGTGCCAGCACTCGCAAGAAATATTCTCAAGGCCCAATTACTTTTGAGTGTTTGAGGACGTAATAAGTCTTATAGGATTTTGAGTATCACGCGCAAAACAAACAAAACCTTTTTTTTTTCTTGATTGATGACATAGATTAAGTTAAAGGGAATTTTTTTATTTTTATTTTTTAAATGTATGTGTGAGGACGTAATAAGTCTTATAGGATTTTGAGTATCACGTGCAAAAAAAACAAAACCATTTTTTTTTGCTTGATTGATCACATAGATTAAGTTAAAGGGAAAATTCATTTCATTTTCACTTTACAAAAAAAAAAAAAAAAAAAAAAAAATTTATGTGGCCATAAATTTGTCGTGATCATAGACTCGATCCCCTCAAAAATTTTCCAAAACCTACCCTGGTCGACACCCAAATGGTTCCAACGGAACCTCGTCATTCCAAGCGTCTTTTGGACCTCCCCCCATTATCGGGAGGGGTTCCAGGTCTTTCACCATTTAGGCGTCAAAGACAGAACATTGCCACAATTGTTGGTTCATCCTTTCTTGGGGCAACCTTAGTTTGGAACCCTAGTTGGTCTCCCAACACCACACCGCACACCACTCCCCCCTCATCCCCTGGGGGACAAAGGAGTGCATCCCATACGGGAAGCCAACTAAATTCACAACAGGGTACATCACAGACCAACCCTTGTTCTAACTAGAACTTCGTGTCTTCACACATTGCAATGGTGTTGGAACAGGGTCTGCTACGAGCTGTGAAACTAGTCCATTTTGGATACTTTTGATTAGATTTAATCTAGCGGAGGGGTTTTGGGGCGAGTCAAAGCCCTGAAAGCGTTGTAATGGGTAAAAGGGTAAACGAGGGGTCTAGAAATAATGATTTTTAGACCATAGGAAAGTCTAGGCTAGATTATTATAAATATAGGAACATTTTTGTATTGTAAGGTAGGAAATGAAGAGCTATTGATGCGAATTGTGGTTTAAGCTATATGTTTGGGTTTTGGGGAAAGGACTCCTGCTAGCTGTGTGCACGTAGATCCAAGTCTAGCTGTGTGCGGACCCTACTGTTGTGTGTGCAGGCTGGGAAGGGAATTGTAAGGAGGAATTGATGAATGAATGAATAAGAAAGGTTGAGAGAGAACTGAATCTATGAGTATTCTTTGTGTGAATCGCTGGTAATTACTGTATTGTGCATTTTCTGTATTTAAGCTGCGAAGATCTGTGTAAGTATGTTTTTTGTATCTAGATCTGTTCTATTCTGTTTATGAAATACTGTGCTACTGTCGTGGAATAATATAATTATAGATCTAGCACACGTGGATGCGAATTAAGAACTAATTGACCCCACGCAGAATAAGGTAATATAGGAATCACAGGGTCTAACGCGACTCTACTTTCCTTACCTATCCTTTCTCAGGGTGCGGAAACCTAGTTCCAACACCCACCCATACTACTTCGGGTGAGACTTTGACTTGCGCAAGCAGGTCACTGCCGAAAGGGCCAGTAGTATAGGGGTTTTTTGGCAAACCTTGAGCTTCGAACCTGGGTCAAGACCCCTCGAGCCAAAAAATGGTTCCGTTGCCGGGACCGGGAGAATCTTGAGGAAGGGATTAGGTAATGACAAGAGAATATTGGAAGCTTGAGAGAAAAGAAATCGAAGACTGGTTTGAAAAGCAGATCCAGGAATTTGCGGTAAAATAAAATCACAGCAAAAATTTAACAGTGGAAAGGTGGAAAAATAGGTACATTCTTACAGAAAGCTACGAAATATTCTTTGTGACATTTGCGATTGAGCTTCAAGAGTGGCTGGCCAGACTCGTAGAGTTCCAGAAGTGTTGGAAGGATCAGCGAGTCACTCAGTGGACCCCAGAGCTGATTCAATAGCTGGAGAGGACTGATAATACTATCACATGCACGGTCGATCACTGGGTGGAGAGTGTGCTAGGAGGATTTGTGACAGAATTTTCCATTGATTAGTTTGTCTCCTACTCTGAGGCCGAACGACGATTCTTTAAAGGGTTCTGGGGAAATTTTTTGAGGACATTACCATTGCTGATTAAGATATTACTGTGTGAAAAGAGAATTATGTGTAGTCATACCGACTGGTTGACCTCGGATCTAGACGGGAGCTCAACGCGCAATGGTAAATGCTATCGGACCAACCTTGATGGGGGGAGATCCACCTATAATCCATTGCAAGGACCAGCTGCGCAAGATCCCCCAGCTACACCGCCGCCGACGCAGCACAAAGGTAAGAACTCTCCCACACCACCACCCCCGCTGAACAGCGATATGGCTGCGCACTTGAGATTACCTACCTTCAAGGGGGTGGGGGATGAAGATATGGACCAATTTTGGTTTGTTGCAGACTCTGTCTGGACTGCGCAGAATGTGGCAACCGATACAATGAAGAGGGCACAATTGTCCCTGGCATTTGAGGATAGGGCACTAGAATGGTATATGAGATACATTGCCCAGAATGGGAGTGCATCTATTCAAGATATCAAAGAAGCTCTGGAACAACAGTTTTGGAAGCCAAAATCTTACTCTCAGCTAGTAGCAGAAGTAAAGGACTTTAAACAAGGTGCGTCTGAGTCGGTGTGGGAGGCCGATTAGCAATTGAAGAGAGCAATCAGGGAAGGAGGATTCAAGTATGATGATAGGAAACATACGAAATGGTTCATCGCTATGTTGTTACCTCACCTGTGCACGCCAATGAGTCAGCAAACCTTTAAATCACAGGAAAAAGTTGTGGAAGTCGCTATGAAACTAGAAGCTACACCCAGAGAGAATACGTCGATAGGGGTACAGAAAATTTAGGAACAGCTTGGGGCTATGCATATGGAAATTCAGAACCTATGAAAGGAGCGAGGAAAGGATGGCCGTGCGGATCTATGGTGCATAATATGTCGGGTATCTGACCACATGAAGGATTAGTGTCTGCTACTGGCAGATTACATGAAGGTGGGAGGACCTAGTCCGATACTCCCAGGAGCAAGTGGGGAACCCATCCTATCATGACCAAAGTTGAGCGGACCTACTCCATGGTGTGATGAATGTCGTGGTAGTGGGGTCATGATACAAACCATTTCTTCGGCTAGGTGTATGTCCCAAACAAGCAAATGGTGTGTGTTCTATCGACGAGAGGGAACGAGAGCAAAAACTGTTATACTTATGACTTGATGATATATCGTGGAACTTATAGGTACAATATGTTAGGAATCTGTAATTTATTAGCAATATTGGCAGAGTCCAATTACAGAAACAAAATCGTTTCAACCAACTTTGGGATTCTAGGATCTAGCCCTCCTGAATCCGGAGAGGGATCTCTCCAATATGTACAAAGATGGATTTGTATTTGAAGTTTGGGGTAATGATATTAGGCTAGTTATGAAGGCCAAGGGTTTGTTTTGTTTTTTGGATGGTTGAGCATGATTAATGTTCAAGGTGGAAAGTTCTGAGTGCAAAAAGTTCCAAAGGTGAGAAGTTGCAGGCAATCAAAGTAAGCTTTGGCCAAAAAGATAGAAAATTGCAAGTTTTAGTCCATTAGGCTATGGAGTCATAATAGGGTTTAATTGGAACAGCAAGAGGCAAGAGTGGTCCATGGCGCAAGTCATCTATATCTAAGGATCTATTTCAAGATTGATTTATGGAATGGAATGATACAATAAGAAGGAGAAATAAACAGATGCAAAAACAAGAGCAGCCCAGGATCTGATAAGTACTTTTAAACTAGTCAGCCTTTGACATGGACTCAAGAAAAACATAAAAGTAAACTAGGATCTGGTAAGTACTTTTAAACTAGCTAGCCTTTGATACACTTTCAATAGAAAACATTTTAAAACAAAGGGAAACTTGGAGGCAACTTTTGGAGTAGAAACTAGCGGGCCGGGCTCACCACAAATCCTCTCCTAGCTTTTCTTTACTTAGTTACTTTCAAGACAAACACAAAGATAACACAGAATGGCCTCAGATCTGGTAAGTACTTTTAAACTAGCCAGCTTTTAACACATTCCAAAGGGAAACATCCAGATAGTAGTGGGGAAAAAACTGGGACCAGGGCTCACCATATCTTCCTCAGTTCATCTTCACAAAACATATACTGAAAATAACATTTAAGAATAACATTCAGCTAAGACAATAAGACGAGGGAACGCCAACATTCCTATGCTTGAACTGAATTAAATCATTCCTAAATAACACAATTTAGAAGAAAACATTCAGATAAAGATTTTCAGTCAGAGAAGGTTACTGATAAACAATAAGTCCTAACTCTATGCATGCTGTTCTTTATAAGAGAATATGAAACACAGATGAAAACAGAAATAAAATAACAAGTTACAACGAGAAAAAAATCACCGTCAACATAGACCGGGATCCCATAAATCAGCTTGTATTGATGCTCCAAACCAGTTACAGCTTTAAGTCCAGTGCTTTAATTTAGCAACCATCTACACATCTCAGCTTAACCTATCTATCACCAGCAGAGCTCCAAGAGCCAGTGAATACTATGTACAATCAGAAGTTTTTTGCTCAAATGTATATCAAAGTTCTACGACCAACCCCTCACTCATCTTCTGCAGAAGTATTTATAGAAAGACGAGGAGGTGAGATCTGATAAAAGATCTCAATTACAATTAATACAGAGTTAATGTCTTCTTGGCCCTTGGGGGCTCAATGAATAAACTGTACAGGTGTCTCACTGTATTAATTGATTTACACTTATGAATTAAGCTCGGTGGGAGCTTTGTTGACCTTTGAGGCTCTGTGTGACGCTAGGGTTATTCTGTAGATATCTATTGCATTAAATTTCATTGCAGAAGTAACCTTCTGGCTGTGATGAGGCGAAAATCTTCATTCGATCAATAACTTCGGCCCCTGATTGAGTACTTTGAGGAACAGGTGGCGCTGTGGTAACTGAGGAAATCAATTTGCCTCAGATTGTGGTGGTGGAAGCATTCCAGCTTGATAAAACACTTTAGGTTTTTTGTAAACTGTGTTTTATTTTGGGATTAGGATTTTGATAAGCATCTTAGATGTAATCCCCGTGAAACTGTCTCTAATCATCTGTTATGATACATTTAGGTCTTCGGCACTGATACCCTTTGACAGTGTTAAATCCATGGTTTTCTTGCTGGTATGCAGGGCTATGCAGGGTTCATAAAGCATCCATGCCTGAGGAAACACTGAGGAAACTTGAATTTCTACCCTGTGAATGATTTCCTTTGACGAATCGAAGACGAGAGGGTCGTCACCCTCCGCCTCTGAATCTTCTTCGAAAATGGCGAGAAAAATGATAAAAACCCTGCAAAATACGAAAACTTACTAAGAAATCCTGCTTTTATAGGTTGATTGCATCGGAGGGCATGTGGAAGGAGCGGGGCCGTTGGATGGCATCATCCAATGATCGAGATTAATCGGGGAGATCATAGAATGGGCGGAAGAAAATTAGATCAGGGCCGTCGATCGCGCAGAGATCGATGGTCGAGAGTGAATGGGGAAGTAAAAAATAGAGAGTCGTTGACCGGGTAATCGAATCAGGGAGACGAAATATGAACCGTCGATCTGCAGATCAGATCGACGATGGAAAATGGTTTAATCCTAGCGCCGGGACCACATTAAGTAGTGGGCATCTTCATTAATTTTCGGGCATCTTTGGTGAGCAATCACTGTTGGATGGCCCACCCCAGATCAGATGGCCCACAGCGATATCGCTGGGTGTCCAGGTCCGAACGTTAACGCGCGATGGACGACGAATGGATGGCGGTTTTAAAAATAGTACAAGGGATGCATGTCAAGCGATGTATGGAATCGCTGGCCATCGGGCAAAAACCGCCCTCCGCCGAAGAGTGGTGCGATAGAAACCACGCGGTTTTGGGAAAACAGTGCATAGTTGGGGGGTCCACAGCGAGGCGGGCTCCGCACCGTCCGATCTGTGGACTTAGATCGACGACGCAAATTTATTGAAAAATTGCTCCGGCGGAAAACCTTATAATAATAAAATAAAGCTCGAAATTTACAAATAACAAAGGTTTTTAATATTTTCGGGGAGGAAAATTTGTTAAAACGGATAAGCGCCTGACTGGCTCAATGCCAGGTTCTGGCGCCAGGGCGCATGGACAAAAAAAAGGGTTAAGGACCCGGTCGAAGGGGGCTTAAGTCCAATACATAGAAAATATGCATTTTTATTGATTTTTCAACGTTTTCAAAGGGTTTAAAGGGTTTCGGTATAGTTAAAAAATGGGTTTTCAACTATGGGAAAGTGATTTTCATAAATGGAAGAAGAGGATTTATGAAAACCATGGAGTTTTTATGGAGAAAAAGGGGAGAAAATGAAGGTTTGAGAAGGGGGAAAATGAAGGTCTTGCAACAATATTTCATTTGGAATCAACAGAACTTCAGAATCTTTTAGGAAGTAAATATCAGTGCAGATTTGGACAGAGGCAGGAGTCCTTCAAGAGTCTTCAAGAGCCAACAGTTTTTTTGTCATAGAAAAATGTTCCTTGAAGGCTCAAAATAGATTTAGCCACCTTTTGGTATAATCAAATTTTACAGGTGGCTAACAGTGGCTCCACTTGGGGATGGTGCCTTCTTGAAGGCATCAAGAACTTTTAGACCTGCATTCTCTGGGAGGCTGACCATGTGCCTGATCCTTTGGGCTGCTCTCCCTGTGCTGGGATGATTTTCTCTGAAAATGTATTAGCAGTCATACAAGCAATGGATCTTCATCAATACAACTTTCTACCTACCCAATCCCACTGATCTAACATTTTTTCTTCATTAGAGTGCAATTGGATTGGCAAAATCTTTTCACAACATTTTATTCTTTTGAAAGCTGTAAATCTAATCTAATTCTACTCCTTATTTCTCCCTGAACTCAGATTTAACAGTTGAGTTCAGATGATTCTCTACCTAATCTACCATTTGTTGGGATTAAACTGTCCAACAGATTTTCATTCTCTAAATTCTACAACAGAAATTGAAAAAGCACTCAAGTCAGGATTGAACAGTCTAACTTGACGCTGGTCTATGGCATAAAAAACAAGCTGCCCATAGACATTATTTTGCAGAAAACTAAATCAAAATGGAAGACTTAAGATCTGAAAATTGAAAGTACCGCCTTCTCTTTTCACAGCTTTATTTTGACTCTTGTTGAGTTGTCTTTTCCTTTTCTTTTGGTTCAGATTTTGAGTTAATTAGAACCAGATTTTTTACATCTTTTTGACGCAGAAGATAGGACACATTTGAGTCATTTCTCTTTGAAAACTGAGGTTCAGATTTTGATCTGGTTTGAACCTTTCATTTCTATCCTAAACTATCTACTGATAAGCCAAGTTTAAATAGTTTGGCATATCGAATTCACTAATCCTATCAACAGAAAATTTAAAGCTAATTAGTCAAGATTAAATAGTTTGACTAATTAGAAGTGTGTTTTTCAGGAGTGGCATTTGAGCTTGCACACTTTCAGAATTGTTTCTCTTTTTTGGTATGGGGCTATACCTTTCTTGTTTTGACAATCTGCCCTCTTTTCTTTCTTTTTATTGTTTTTGTATTTTTGATTTTACAACTTTGAATGCAATGGTGGATGAAATATTTATAATGGGAAAAAGATAAAAGGCTTCAAAACAGATCATGGATCAAGAGAAGTAATGCTTAAGCATCCTGCCATTGATAGGACCCCCAAACAATTCTACTCCATTCAACTCTTGTAGGAAAAATGCATTGTTACTAGCAGCTGAATGAATAGAGTAAGGGCCAAGCCATAGGTTGTCAAAATTTCCATGCTTGACCTTCTCTTCCCTTCTTGAGTCCCACTTTAAAACTTTGTCCCCAATCTTGAAATTGTTGGCCTTTGTTCTTCTGTCAAAAATATTTTTAATGCTGTCTTGCTTTAGCAATGCTTTGCTATACACTTCCTCTCTGGTTTGCTGAAGATGAATGGTATGATTTATTCTTCAGATCATGTCATTATCTTCAGTTTGCAACTCTTGAATCAACTTTATCACTGGTACACCAAGGCTGTTTGGAAAAAATGCATCAGTACCATACACAATCTGAAAAGGAGACATACCAATGGATATCTTCAAAGTCAATCTGTCAGCCCAAAGTGCATGAATCAGCTTTGTGTGCCAAGAATTCTTTTTGTCCTCCAACAGTTTCTTGATTATGTTCACTAAACTTTTGTTTGCATTACCTTGAGGGTAATAGGCCGTAGAATTCCCCAATGTGATCTGATATATGTGACAGAACTCAACCATCTTCTTTGATCCAAATGCTGCTGCATTATCAGTGATGATCTTGGTAGGACAACCAAATCTGGAGAGAATGTTAGTCTCCATAAATTTTATGATAACTGAATTATTGGCCTGCCTACAAGGAATGGCTTCTATCCACTTAGTGAAATAGTTTGTGGCAGTGAGAATCCATCTGTGCTGGGCAGAAGATGGTGGATGTATTTCTCCTATAAAGTCAAGTCCCCACTGTTGAAAAGGGGCTTCAACAGTGATTGGATGCAGAGGGAGGGGTAGCAGTTTTCTTTTTCCTTCAAAAATTTGACACTTATGACAGGCTATGATCATCTTGTGTACATCATGGAAAAGAGTAGGCCAATAGAAACCAACCCTCAAAATTTTGTTGGCTGTTGTCTTCCAGTATAAATGACCTCCACACTCTCCTTCATGGAACTGGTACTTAACCTTCTCTACATCAGACTCAGGCAAACATTTAAGAAATAGACCACTTGCATTCTTCCAATAAAGACATTTATCTATAATGCAATAGTTTATAGCTTTCAATTTGAGGAACCTTGCCTTTGTTTTTGTCAAACTAGGAGGTGTATTCAGATTAAGAAAAACATAAACAATATCAACATACCAAGAGGAATTCATAAAATGGTTTTCAACAATAGGTGTTGAGATTTCCTCTTGATCATCTAAAGCATTAATCATATGAATATCAAGAAGTTAACAATTTGATTCAGCCATTAATCTAGCTAGACCTTGGACTTTGATGAGCTTAGTGGGTTTTATCTCTAAATCATACTCAAGGATGATAGCAATCCACTTACCTCTCTTACCATCTGGGTCTTGTGTTAGAATGTATTTAACAACTGAGTTTGGGACAAAGGCAATGATGTGTGAGTGAAGGATGTATACTCTGAAGTCTTTCAATGCTTTAACCAAAGCAAAAGCTTGCTTCTCCATAATGTTATACTTCAAAGGGGAATCCCTCAATGCCTTGCTAAAGAATGCGATGGGCTGCTCTTGTCCTTGTGGATTTTTCTGTAAAAGGACAATAGCTATGGTATGTTCTGATGCAAATGAGAAAATATAAAAATCTTTTGAAAAATCAGGACTTATCAGAACCGGTGTTTTGGTTAACGCTTGTTTCACCAGTTCAAAGGATTGCTTTGCTTCTAAGGTACATTTTACCCCTTGCTCCTTCTTCAGCATGTTTGTGATATTCCTAAGGAGCTCAGCTAAGTTGGGTATGAACCTTCTCAAAAAGTTAATCTTCCCAATGAAAGATTGCAACTCCTTGATGTTTCGAGGATGAGAGATTTGCAATATGGCCTCAATCCTCTTTGGATCTATCTTTATACCCTCCTCTGAAATAATGTGTCCGAGAAGCTTACCTTCTTGGAGACCGAATAGTGTCTTCTTAGGGTTTAAAGATATTCCAAACCTTCTGCATTTCTCGAAAACTTTTCTCAAATGTTCTAAGTGTTCTTCATCTGTTTTTGAAAACACAGTGACATCATCAAGATAGATAATGATGAAGAAGCCCAATTCTTCCAAGAATGCTATGTCCATGGCTCTTTGAAAGGTTGCTCCAACATTCATTAGACCAAAGAGCATTTTCACATACATGAAAGTGCCCCATGGTGTAGTAAAGGCTGTCTTTAATTGATCAGCAGGGTAAACCAAGATCTGGTTGTACCCTGAATAGCCATCCAGCAAAGAAATTCTTCTAGACCCTACCACCCTTTGTAAAATATGATCCATTTTGGGTAAAGGGTAGTTGTATTTTAATGAAGCTTTGTTTAAGTCTCTAAAGTCTATACAAAGCCTGATTTCTCCAGTTTTCTTCCTAACAGACACCAGATTAGATACCCATTCAGAATATCTAATAGGGACAATAATACCAGCTTCATACATCTTTTTAATCTCCTTCTCAACCAAAGGTAACTGAACAGGGTTTATTCTGCGCAGTTTCTGTTTGAATGGTTTTTGATTTTATTTAAGGGGGATTTTGTGCTGTATTATTTCAGTGTCATAGGATTTAAGATCTTCGTAACTCCACGCAAAAATATCAGAAAACTCTTTAAACAGCTCAATGTATTTGCGTTTAATGTGAGCTGGTAAGTTTTTAGACAATTTAATCATTTTTGGTTTTTCCTCACTGCCTATATTGCATTCCTCCACTTTAGTCTCTACAGGTTTTAGTTTTGGTTTGTTGGCCACATCGTCAAAATCAAACAACTCTTCTAAAGGGGCCAGACCTCTAGGAAAACTTTCATCTTTAGCATGGAGAGTTTCCAACTCCTTTGTTTAGTTCGTAAGTTTGCTAGACAATAGGTTAATATTGATAGGCTCAGGAGACGGTTCTTCTTCACCGAGAAAATTTTCTTCACTGCAGTCTGTTTCATACTCTGTGTCCGAACTGTTTAGTTCGAATTCATTTCTGAATTGCATGAAGTCTTCTATTTGTTTTTCATTGTCAAAAACCTGCCAATACTTCTTATTATCAGGCACTGCTGGCCTAAATTTTATCTTAGTTGTGCAATCCTTGGTTTCAAATGGCGCTAAGCATATCCTAGCTGCAAAGGCTAAATTGTGGGCTACAATGTTTCTTTTCCTTGGGACAAAAATTACTTTGGACTCCTCAAATGTTTTCAAAAGGTCCACGACATCATTCCGATAGGCTCTAAGTCTGGGATGATTTGCATTATACTCCCCATTGACTTGCCTAATGATTAACTCAGAATCCCCATGCACATTGATTCTTCTGGCTCCTAACTTTTTCAAAAGATGTAGGCCTAAGAGCAGGGATTCATATTCTACTATGTTATTGGAACACTGAAAGTTTAATTTGCATGAAATGCATTTTGTGTGGTTGTTTTCAGTGTTATTAATCTAGACACCTGCACCAGCGTTAGTCCTAGTGCATGACCCATCAAAATACATACTCCAGAGAGGAATTTTCTCGATTTCATTCTGTTTACTGTCCTCTTCAACTGATGTGCTTTATGATTGTTGTGGGATATCAGCACTTGGTAGAAAATGTTTTGATTCCCCCTGATTTTCAGTTATTTGAGGGATACCTTCTTGACTCTCAATGTTTAGAAGCAAGGGACGCATGACTTGTAGTTCAAGACCCACATTTAGTTTGCTATTGTTTAAAGGTTCAGCAAACTGTTCTGACAGTTCTGTGGTATTTACCTCCTCCTCTCTATCGGCCATTAATTCCGTTAAAGTGACTTGTTCAGCGAGTGTTTCATCATTAAACATAATAAAATAATAAAGTCCTGTATTGACAGAGTAAATAGGAGAGTTTTGCGGTATGTCTTGGCTTGTAACAGTGTATTGCATATGTGACTCCCGGTAAAGTCTTCTAGTTTGATTGAAAACAGGGATAGTCGCATAAGTCATGTCCATTTGCATAGTCCCTTGTAATTTAGCCCCCCAAGATCTTGATAATAACATTCCATACTTTGGGGGCACATCAACCACAACAATATCCATGACTAAGCATTTGGCTGGAATCTGGGCTAAGTTAACACAAAGGTCTTTGATCAATCCTAAACATTTTACTCTGCTTGAGTCAAAAGAGTAAAGGTATTTATAAGGTCTGGTGATTTCTAGACCCAGGCTCTCCATCACAAATTTGGGCATTAGATTATGAGAAGCCCCTGAGTCATGCATAGCGTTGTGCAAAATCTTGTCATGAACGTTAAAACTTACATAAAAGGGAGGAACAGGTCCCTCTTGATATTTTCCTTCAATATTTGAACCAAAAATAAGCTCTGGTTGGTCATCGTTAAGATTGACTGTGTCATTGTTGTCTTCTAAATTTAAAGCCTTCAAAATTTGGGTCCTATATACATGTTGGGTAGCTAACTCAGTCAGGGAAACAAAAATCTTAATCTTCGAAATTTCCTGCTCCAGGCTGAACGAAATTTGACTCTTTACAGTGCTGGTTTCAACCTTATTAACTTCCACTCTATCAGCAATGCCAGCTTGCTAATTTGTTTTATTTACATTTGATTAAAATTTTTTCATAGGAGTACTAGCTGAAGTGTTAGTACTACTAATGTCTGCACTCTGCCTTTCTTTGTCTTGAGTGCTTTTTCCTTTACCTTTATCAGAATTTTCAGCCACTGTTTTATCCTTTTGTTTGACAACTTTAGGCTTGGATGCAGTGCTGATTTGTGAGGATTTGTTAGAGGTTTTGTTGTTGGGGGTTTGTTGAATAGAATTACTTCTGAGGTCATATTCTCTTTGAGGTTCTATGATGGCATTTTCCATGTTTTGACAACAATTTTCATTATCGTCTCTTTTGTCATCATAAGGTGTATAAAGACCCTGTTTTTTATCATAGTGAACCTCAAAGTCATCATCATCTACCCCAAACAGGTTGATGTCATCTTCCTCTGTTATTTGATTTGTTTCCTCAACCTCACTCACATAGTTTTGATGAAAGGGAGGGGTGATCTGTTGATCATCTTCCCTAGGTTTTTTTGGAGGTTGGTTCCTTCTAACATTCTAATTCTGGTTTTGGTTTCTATTTTGAGGAGCAGTTTGGTTTTGACTTGCTTGTGATCTCTTAATTATGCTCATCTCTTTCATGATCTCCTCCATCATTGTTTCCATCTTTGAATTGGAAGTGGAAGGTGTGGATTCCTCTCTAAAAGATACTCTCTTCTCAGCTTTCATCCTTGCCCTTTTCTCCATTAGGTTGACTTCTACAGAAAGAACACCTCTTTGCATATCTTCAAGAGTTGCAAAGTCTCTCTCTCTCAGCTGATAGGTCATGTCAGAATCAAACCCTTCAGGAAACTTGTTTAAAGCTGAGCCTTGTGGATGTTTTAGCTCTGGGGAAAGTGCATTATACACACTATTGAATCTAGTGCAATAAGCTTGGACACTTTCCCCAGGGTTTCTATGAAGGTTCTTGTAATCAGAAAGGACTTGGAGAGGATTCTTTTTAACTTCCCATTTGTTTAAGAATGTTTGATGGAAGCCTTGGAGATCATTGATACTATGGGGGGCTAATCCTTTAAACCATTTTATTACTTCTCCCCCCAGGCTTTGAGCAAATAATCTAAGTTTGACAGAATCATCATCAATTTCATTTCTGTCAAAATATTCATCCATCTTATCCACATGTTGTGATGCAGTTGTAGTAATTTTAGCATCATATAATGGAACTTTGGACTGATAGTCCTGTGGAAGGTTGACTAATGGTGCAGGAAGGACTAAGGGAGCATACCATGTTGCCATGATATGTGGTGGAGGTGGATTTACAAGGGGTGGATTAATAAGAGGGAAAGTGGGTTGGAGTGGAGTGGTTTGTATAGTGGATGTTGGATGAAGGGATGTGGATGGAACAACAGTAGATTGTTGAGCTGATCTTGGATGAGAGACACCTAGATTGTGGAGGAAATGTAAATCAGGAGGTGTTGTTTCTCTACTACCAAGATGTTCACTAGTTTCATGAGAAGAAAGTGAAGACTCAGAATCTAGCTGGGTTATATCATCAAATGACCTAGTTCTGAATGGATTTACTAAGTCAACTTGTGATTGTTGTAGAGCTGAAAGATTTTCAGGGACTGAATTAGCTCTCAAGGGTGATCTGAAAACAGTTGATGATTTAATCCTAGGAGAGTTCCAAAGGATACTTTCTGGGTTGTCAACTATCTCAGGTGGATTAGGGTCAGGATGGGATCTAGTGTGAATCTTTCTAGGAGCCACTATGCTGTGTTTTTTAGACCCAAATAAACAAGAAAAGTTATACCACGTATGACAGTCTCTGAATGGTTAACTAATCTATTTATAAAAAAAAAATTTCAGTCCTACAGTCCTCTAACTGAGTTTGAATGATATTATGATGATCAAGGTCCTTCCCAGTGGAGTCTTAAGGTCTTTTCAGGATTGTGGAGTCGCCAAGTGGAAGTTTTTAGCTCTTTTTAGAGGTAAAAGGTTTTATGGTCCACCACCATGCTTGTGAAATATCCCTTTTCAAGGATATCCCGGAACACAACAAACTCTAACTAGAGATTGACTGGGAGGGCATTTACCAGATATTTCACCTCTGAAAGAGGATGAGATCCGGAAGCTACCTGGCCCTTTCCAGACTTTGTCTAAGAGTATGGGTAAAACACAACAAAGGTAAGTGTCAATGTAAGAGTAAGTGTTTTACTGCCAATCTAAAATATTTTTGGTCTTTTCTGAGTTATTTTTCAGTTGTGTGGTTTTTAAGAATATGCTAACTCCGTTTCAAAACTTAGCGACGGTTATGAGACAAAGATAGTCTACTCTTATGGCTAAGCCAGTTGATTTTTCAAGGTTTGATAAAGTCTTAAGAGAATCCTAGGGTTTACCTAGATTGTCACTGATTCAAACAAGTTCATCATAATTACCTAGCTTAGGTAGTGCTTGAAAAGGCTGCTATTTACTCAAAAAGTTTTCTTGAATTGAGGGTTCTCCGAGGTCTTAAAAGGTATCAATAACACTCAGTCCCCAGCGGAGTCGCCAAAAATGTTAGGGATCTGTAATTTATTAGCAAGATTGGTAGAGTCCAATTACAGAAACAACATCGTTTCAACCAACTTTGGGATTCTAGGATCTAGCCCTCCTGAATCCAGAGAGGGATCTCTCCAATATGTACAAAGATGGATTTTTCTTTGAATTTTTGGGTTATGATATTAGGCTAGCTATGAAGGCCAAGGGTTTTTTTGTTTTTTGGATGGTTGAGCATGATTACTGTTCAAGGTGGAAAGTTCTAAGTGCAAAAAGTTGCAAAGGTGAGAAGTTGCAGGCAATTAGAATAAGCTTCGACCAAAAAGATAGACAATTGTAGGTTTTAGTCCATTGGGCTATGGAGTCATAATAGGGTTTAATTGGAAAAACAAGAGGCAAGAGTGGTCTATGGGGCAAGTCATCTAGGTCTAAGGATCTCTTTGAAGATTGATTTATGGGATGGAATGATACAATAAGAAGGAGAAATAAACAGATGCAGAAACAAGAGCAGTCCAGGATCTGGTAAGTACTTTGAAACTAGCCAGCCTTTGACATGAACTCAAGAAAAACATAAAAGTAAACTAGGATCTGGTAAGTACTTTGAAACTAGCCAGCCTTTTATACACTTTCAATAGAAAACATCTTAAAACAAAGGGAAACTTGAAGGCAACTTTTGGAGTAGAAGCTAGCGGGCCGGGCTCACCACAAATCCTCTCCTAACTCTTCTTTACTTGGTTACTTTCAAGACAAATACAAAGATAACAACAGAATGGCCTAAGATCTGGTAAGTACTTTGAAACTAGCCAGCTTTTGACACATTCAAAGGGAAACAATCAGATAGTCTGTGGGATCATACTAGGACCAGGGCTCACCATATCTTCCTCAGTTCATCTTCACAAAACATATACTGAAAATAACATCTAAGAATAACATTCAGCTAAGAAAATAAGATGAGGGAATGCCAGCATTCCTATGCTTGAACTGAATTAAATCATTCCTAAATAACACAATTTAGAAGAAAACATTCAGATAAAAATTTTCAGTCAGAGAATGTTACTAATAAACAATAAGTCCTAAATCTATGCATGTTGTTATTTATAAGAGAATATGAAACACAGATGAAAACATAAATAAAATAACAAGTTACAACGAGAAAAACATCACCGTCAACATAGACCAAGATCCCATAAATCAGCTTGTATTGATGCTCCAAACCAGTTACAGCTTTAAGTCCAGTGCTTTAATTTAGCAACCATCTACACATCTCAGCCTAACCTATCTATCACCAGCAGAGCTCCAAGAGCCAGTGAATACTATGTACAATCAGAAGTTTTTTGCTCAAATGTATATCAAAGTTCTACAACCAACCCCTCACTCATCTTCTGCAGAAGTATTTATAGAAAGATGAGGAGGTGAGATCTGATAAAAGATCTCAATTACAATTAATGCTGAGTTAATGTCTTCTTGGCCCTTGGGGGCTCAATGAATAAACTATACAGGTGTCTCACTGTATTAATTGATTTACACTTATGAATTAAGCTCGGTGGGAGCTTTGTTGACCTTTGAGGCTCTGTGTGACGCTAGGGTTATTCTGCAGATATATTTTGCATTAAATTTCATTGCAGAAGTAACCTTCTGGCTGTGCTGAGGAAAAAATCTTCATTCGATCAATAAATTTGGCTTCTGATTGAGTACTTTGAGGAACAGGTGGCGCTGTGGTAGCTGAGGAAATCAATTTGGCTCAGATTGTGGCAGTGGAAGCATTCCAGCTTGATAAAACACTTTAGGTTTTCTGTAAACTGTGTTTTATTTTGGGATTAGGCTTTTGATAAGCATCTTAGACGTAATCCCCGTGAAGCTGTCTCTAATCATCTGTTCTGATACATTTAGGTCTTTGGCACTGATACCCTTTGACAGTGTTAAATCCATGGTTTTCTTGCTGGTATGCAGGGCTGCGCAGGGTTCATAAAGCATCCATGCTTGAGGAAACACTGAGGAAACTTGAATTTCTACCCTGTGAATGATTTCCTTTGACGAATCGAAGATGGGAGGGCCGTCACCCTCCGCCTCTGAATCTTCTTCGAAAATGGCGAGAAAATTGATAAAAACCTTGCAAAATACGAAAACTTATTAAGAAACCCTGATTTTATAGGTTGATTGCATCGGAGGGTGTGTGGAAGGAGCGGGGCTATTGGATGGCATCATCCAACGGTCGGGATTAATTGGGGAGATCATAGAATGGGCGGAAGAAAATTAGATCAGGGTCGTCGATCGCGTAGAGATCGACGGTCGAGAGCGAATGGGGAAGTAAAAAACAGAGAGTCGTTGATCGGGCAATCGAATCAGGGAGACGAAATATGAACCGTCGATTTGAGATCAGATCGACGGCAGAAAATGGTTTAATCCTCGCGCCGGGACCACATTAAGTAGCGGGCATCTTCATTAATTGTCGGGCATCTTTTGCAAGCGATCACCGTTGGATGGCCCACCCCAGATCGGACGACCCACAGCAATATTGGTGGGCGTCCAGGTCCGAACGTTAACGGGCGATGGACAACGGATGGAAGACGATTTTAAAAATAGTACAAGGGACGCGTGTCAAGCGATGTATGGAATCGCTGGCCATCAGGCAAAAATCGGCCTCCGCCGAAGAGTGGTGCGATAGAAACCACGCGGTTTTGGGAAAATGGCGCATGGTTGGGGGGTCCACAGGGAGGCGCGCTCCACACCGTCTGAAATGTGGAATTAGATCGATGACGCAAATTTATTGAAAAATTGCTCCGGTGGAAAACCTTATCATAATAAAATAAAGCCCGAAATTTACAAATAACAAATGTTTTTAATATTTTCGGGGAGGAAAATTTGTTAAAACGGATCAGCGCCTGACTGGCTCAATGCCAGGTTCTGGTGCTAGGGCGCATGCACAAAAAAAAAGGGTTAAGGACCTGGCCGAAGGGGGCTTAAGTCCAATACATAGAAAATATGCATTTTTATTGATTTTTCAATGTTTTCAAAGGGTTTCAAGGGTTTCGGTATAGTTAAAAATGGGGTTTTTAACTATGGGAAAGTGATTTTCATAAATGGAAGAAGAGGATTTATGAAAACCAGGGAGTTTTTATGGAGAAAAATGGGAGAAAATGAAGGTTTGAGAAGGGGGAAAATGAAGGTCTTGCAACAGTCTTTCATTTGGAATCAACAGAACTTCAGAATCTTTTAGGAAGTAAATATCAGTGCAGATTTGGACAGAGGCAGGAGGCCTTCAAGAGTCTTCAAGAGCCAACAATTTTTTTGTCATAGAAAAATGTTCCTTGAAGGCTCAAAATAGATTTAGCCACCTTTTGGTATAATCAAATTTTATAGGTGGCTAACACAATCAGATGTTGCATCGCCAAGACCGTCTGCGCACCTCGGAGGATCCCCATCACGAGGCAGAGGAGGTCGGGGAGGAAGCGCAGGATGAGGACGTGGGAAGCTAATTTGTTATAAATACGGAGAGATAGGACACTTCTCCAAAGAATGTCGAAATGCCACCAGGAGATCATGCAAGTATTGTAGACAACTATACCATGTGGTGGAAGATTGCCCAATTTTAATAGCCAAGATGCAGGGAAAACAACCCACTCCTACGCAGAATGTGCAAAGAGTTGAAACCAAGCTAAGAAATATAGATCCGAGTGTAAAAGTCATGATGCGCAGTGAGATGATCACCCAGGGAGCAAAGGAGGAGCTTTCCTCTCGGGAAGGAGTGAACTACAACGAATAGGAATCACTAGCAGCCCCCACGCAGCTGCCGAAAAAGATAGGGGAGGGGGTTGAGCCCTTCCTGCAAGAATGTCTAACGCTGCTACGAAATCCGCAGGCCATACAGAACCTCCAAGCATTAATGAACTCCTGCTTAGCTTGACCAGTTTGATTCCCGGGACCAAGGATGTACACAAACTATACAGTTATAAAAAATGCACTGGAAGATAAATGCAGTTGACTATGCAGATTGGCGAATATGAGATGGATCAAGTTATTCTCGATATTGGGTCAGATGCAAACGTATTACGAAAGCAAACATGGAAACTAATGGGAGAGCCTAAATTGGAATGGTCCACCATCCAGCTGCGCATGGTGAATCAACAGAAGATCATCTCTCTAGGAAGGTTGCCAAAAGTCATGGTAGATATCACAGGAGTAAGAGTCCTAGCTGACTTTGAAGTCATAGAAATTGTGGAGGATGCGGATCCTTACCCCGCATTCGTATGATTGGACTAGGCTATAGACATGGGGGGTGTCATCAATCTAAAAAAGCATAGCATGGTGTTTGAGAAAAACGGTATGCGCTTAATAGTACCACTAGATCCAGCAGAAGGTGCGCGGTATACAGAACTAGCCTACGAGGAGGAGGAAATAGATCACATTTACAAATTGATTACGTGGGATGAAGATCGGGTTAACCCCATGGCCGAAGGAGTACTCTGCTGGGAAAAGGATAGTGAATGTTTCTCCGACTCTGATGAGGAACTGGAAAACTGGCAAGGATGATTGCACAAAGTGTCGGCGCTACGATGTCTTCGGACCACCAGGAATTTCTGCCACATCTCTACCAAGGTAAGAGACCTGCCCTGCCATGATAACGTAGGTGATATTATGAAGTTAGTTGACGAAAAAATTCCCAAGGAACGCAGTCTAGGGGCACTGCCGCTAACCTTGTGTGCAGCACCTACGCATTGGTGGGACACGCAAGGGCCAGTATTCCTCACTTGGGAGAAGTGCCAGAGTAGTATGATCTTGTGCTTGGAGACCCCAGATGACAGGCGGGCCCCGAGATCAGTAGACCCATGTGGATACTTGCTAACATGCGAAATTCGAGGGTGCAATAGAACCCCGCTCGAACAGGCTCACCAGGTTACCAATAACTTAGGCTTGCGTTCGACTGCGGAACTGCAACAACCCACGCGCAATTGGGAGAAGTTGCGAACACTTCAGGTAACAGATGGCACGAAGATGCTTGACACAACCTTACTGAAAAGGGACATCCTGACCAAGGAAGAAGCGCACCGATCAAGAAGTTTGGTGGCCAAATTGCTGAACTGGTACCTGAACCGTGTTACGAAACACCTAGCATCAACCTTAATTTGCGGTACGCGAACATCACGCAAGCGTCATCTGAGGTCTGACGATCCATGGGAGAGACCTTAGGTATGAATAACGACCATCAGCTCACCTCACTTTGATAAGAAAGGAACCTTACAGTTACGCAAAATGGGCGGCAGACCATCAATGCGGCCATTTATGGTAAGTTTGATTCGAACGATCGATGGTAAGTTTCACGTACGGGTTACTCTGCCATTAGATAACTCCGGACAATGTGTAAATAGCAGGATAATTTCGCAACAGGCTACATATTGTATCTACACCATGCCCCTATTATCCGACGACTAGCTTACGGAGATCATTGACATTTTCTGGGACGCTTGCCCTTCTGTTGTTATGGCGGTCCCCGACCCACCGAATGCTTCGGTCCTTGGCTGTTTAGCACCTGCAGACATCATACTGAGAGGGCTTGGGAATGCTGAGTTTGATCAAATGATTGGTCGTTGGCCTCCTGCAGAAGGAATTTCCTATGAACCCCGCACGAAGAGGCACCATAGTTGCGAGATAGGAGGACCCAACCTTCACACCCTGGGGACGACCGCAGGACCCAGTCGGATGGCCTCGAATGATAGAGCAGAGGAGGGTACGCTATTTTCATAGTCCCCCACCCACAGTGTCACAATCAGGTCACATCTAGTCTGTTAGTATGAGTCTTTCGTCGTAAAAGATCACTTTAGCTACGCATAAAAAATAGCCCTAACATCGATTATGGCTGCCAAACATCTTTAAATCTGCAATTAGGTGATCCAAATAATGTTGCACAAATCCAGATCTAAGCATAAAAGATATTAAGCAGATAAAGTAAACTATGGCTCCATGCATCCAATAGAATAGATAAGGCAAGAATAATGTATTTGAAAGAATTTTTATATTATATTGAAAAGGGGCACCTGAGAGGAAGACAAGAAAGGTGTTTTCCGGTTCTCCTCAATGGGATGGGTTCTTGAAAGTCCTCAGCGTTTCAGATCTAAAATTCCTCTCTCTTGTTGGTGTAGAAAACTCAGACAAACATAGAACTCAATGGGAGCTCCCAAGATAAAAATGGAAAAGGTGACCAAGAGTAGATCCATAGTGATCTAATGCAATGGAGGTGACTAATGAATGGGGAAAACCCTTCTATTTATAACAAAATATTAGGGCGGTCTAGAACTCGGTGCATGAATAAAATATTATTAATTGAATTCTAGAACCACCCTTTAGGAATATTTTATTATATTTGTTGGAGGGAAAAGGATTTTTGACTTGGGTCAATTCCTTTATTTATAAATAATAAATAAATAAATGATTTATTTATCATTTTAGGGAAATGATGACAATATAATTAAATAAATAATGGTTTATTTAATTATTTATGGATGATTTAGTCAAATTTAACTAAGAATATTATTTAAATAATGATTTAAATAATTTATTCTTAGGAAATAATTAAATAAATAAGGATTTATTTAATTAATTTCCTTGTTTTGGGTTAAATATGACCGGGAAATATAAGCAAATAAGTTATTTCACATGGTGAAAGCAATTTTACTTAGGGTAAAATTGGTCTTACACGGTGTACTTGGGTTCATCTAATAATAATAGGTTAGATGACCAAAAAAATGGTGTAACAGATTGCCCCCCAACGTACGAGTGTAGGGGAAAATCATATGACCGAAGTACGTTGCAAGAACTCAATCACTAGACATTAAGAGGGAAGTGAGAGAGAGAAATATAAGGTAGTCTAAGGTGGTAAAGGACTAGACCCTGAGGAGACGAGACTTATAGGTTCAACAAGTCTCTAGTTTATGAAGTGGTACCTGTGCTAAAGGCGGCGGGGGAGGCATACCTATGCCTGCCGAGACAAAGTACAAAGAATAGGAAGTCCAGTAAACAAGGAACCGAAACATGAAGAATAAGCTGGCTTAAATAGGAGCCAGAAAAATATAATGATGGATCCCACATACATGCTATGCCTGGAATAACCGTTAGGACTTATACAATAAGATTTTAGTACATGAGATACAAATACACCCAAGTTCCCCCTACATACCGGGAAGGGCTCGCAAAATCTAACTGATACATGCAAATCGAAGAGGCGCTGCAAGCGGCTGAGGCCAAGATCATCAAATGGGAGGAGCTGCATCAAGGGCTGAAATGAAGAAGTCATCTGGGCATGTGGGGACTACTTGTAGGGCCACCCCCTCATGAGGGTTGAGACATCTCACACACACCCGGGAATCACCAATAGCTGCTGCTGCATCACTGGACTATCAAGTGTATAGATCACGATCATGCTGAAAAGAGCTCGAACCAAGGTACACTGCCCCTTAGACCTGGCTTCTGGAGTAAATGAGTTGATGTCGACAGAAGAAGGTCTGCCATAGGTGAGGTAAGAAGGTAATCTCAACTAAGGCACGGGAGAAAATAGTAGAGCGACTAACAGACGGACACTGATGATGATAATGAAAAGAGGGATACTGAATAGCGGATGGACGACTTCCCTTGTTAGAGCATAAGTGGCATGAATGGCTTGGCAGAAATTGACACAATATCAGGGAGGATAGGTGACAATGGTACAAAAGGCCATAATGTGCAACACGAGAGAGGGACCAAGCGAGGAAGGATGGAGGACTATAGTGGGAGATAAAGGGACTCGATATAGACTCCATGATGGATGATGACTCAACTCGGATGCTCTAAAAAAGGGTGACTCGATGGTGCTGCCACACAGAAAAGGTCCAATGGGGGACCATAAACACATGAGTACGATATGGTATCTCATGACGAAAATCTACACGAACAAAGCCAAGTAAAGAGGTAAAGTGGTGCCCCAAGTACAAGCGTTGTAAGTGAAGAATTCCGATTGGAAGGAGAGATTAAAGGAACCTTCATGGACAAAATGTGTCATGGTGAAGTATCCAAACATGAAAAACTAACAGATACCCATTTGAGTGCTCGGTGAGAGATTTCCAGCGGTGCAGACGGTGTGTCAAATGAGGCTACGGTTTGGTCGCAGCGAGCGAAAGAAAAAACAGGGGTTTTTCTTCTAATAAGGCATTTTCCCTCCAAAATCATTCATTTGCTTATGTAGCTGTGGTGAATGTGGGGAGGAGAGGAGGCCCTAAATCTTGCGGCGATCGTAGCAGACAAACCGACCGTTGGAATCGTGATTCGTCAGTTGCAGGTAAGAGGCCTAATCCTACTCTTTGTTTTTGATGGATTCAAAGTTCAGATTAGGGGTTTAAATCTCAGTAACTACTCCTACTTCATCATTACGGTCGGGTCGCACTTTTTGGGGCAAAAGCTACGACCTGGGATGCAGGTTTGGGCTTGAAAAGTGCGACTTGGCCCAGGATTTGGCCAAAAAGTGCGACCTGTTAGAGGGGTGTGGTTTCAGTGCTGTTATGGGCTGAGATTCAGTTTTGGTGTAAGGAAATGCAGTTTTGTTTATCTGTAGACTGAAAAAGATGATGGTTTTGTGCAGATATGGCAGATATACGGATCAAATGGAGAGAGAGAGATCTAGGTACATTACGGACGGAAATCCAAGCGGATTAGGGTGTCCGTCGTGCATTGGCTAGGTTTGGGGTTCTGAAATTTATGGAGAACCCTTTGATGAGGGCTGGTGAGCCTTTGTTGGCTTGGATTATCAGTTATTCGGATCCAGACCATGAGGTGTTTATAGTGCAGGGGCACAGTGTTATCCCCCCTATGAAATTATTGACAAGCAAGCTGGGGGCTAGTTTGCTCGGGAGCCTCCAAGGAATGCCTTTCCCCTAAAAATTCATCCTCCTTGGAGTCTCTGTGTGATGTGCCTAACATATGGTTCCCCTGCTGATTCATTTCTCAAAAAGCCCATTATTGCCCTTTATACCCCTGCAAAACACCACATTGTCACCTCTGTTTCCCCTTTGTCTTCTCCCCAATTCCTCCCCTAATCTCCCCAAAATCCCCTTTGGATTATTACTTTACCTTTGTTCCCTCAAAATTCCCTTAACCCTTCTACCGTTACCCTCCTTAGGGCTTGGAATGCACTAAAAGGGTTTAAAAACCCACTTTCCGAATATATGACAGGTCTAGCCCTTCTTATGATAGCCCTGCGCCCTTTTCCTTTCCCCATAAGACCCGGTGCTGTGACCAGCACCAAATCCACTAGGCGCTTAGCCCTCCAAAACTTTCCCCGCACGAAAAATCATCAAAAAACCTTTGCAAACGCGCATTTGGAGGTTTTAATATATTTGGTTTGATAGATGAATCTCCGCCGTCCGTTAAACACTGGATCTAACGGCGCGGAGCGCGCCCGAAATAGTGGACCCCGCCTGCCATACGTCATACCTCCAAACCCGCCAAGAAATTTCGCACCACCGTTGCGCGCAGGGCGGTTTTTCCCGGAGCCCCAGCGATTCCACACAGCTGCTGCCGCGTGTCCTTGTGTACATTTTCAAAACCACCGTTCTCCACCGTTAAACCTATCCCCTTCTCGTTAACGTCCGGACGAGGACGGCGCGCTAAATCGCCGTGGACCGTCTGATCTCGGGTGCTCCATCCAACGGCTATCCCGTGTCCTAGCTGCCCGTTCGTTAACGAACCTGCACATTTGTTAGCCCGTGTCCGCCGTGTATGTGGCCCACTGTCCGTCATCTCCCACTGTTGATCTCTCAGCGATCAACGGTCCCGAGTTATCTCTTTGCCATTGGCTATTCCTCCGTCACCCGGGTCTCCATGTCGTTGTCCACTTGGCTGTCCGTACGCCACGTCACCCCCACATGTACGCCCCGTACATTCTCCGTTTCCATCACTATATCTCTGGTTTTGTCGTGTTTTAATGTTTTCATTTGTTTATTACGGGTTTTCGCTCTGTGTTTCATTATTCCTCCGCCAGAGCATTCCACCATTGTTTTTCACGATCTTTCACCATTTCTCCATCTGCATGGCTTTTTCCTGCACGTCCATTTCGTCCATCCACATCACCCGCCACCCTCGCCCATGGATTTCTTCACAGTCTTCGTGTCTTGCAGGGATATTTAGAAGAAATGGCCGCCATGATACACTTCTGTGCTACCAGGACAGATGAACCCGAACAAGATCTGTTTTAGGAGCAGAATTTATTAGAAAGGACCAAGGAAGGTGGAGACAGGGATTTCTATTAAAGAGAAAGACTTCAAACCTTGTGGGAGATCAACCAGCACCATTTAAAGCTCGAGCTAACTCCGTGAGAGGCGTAAATGAAGCAAGATAGTATTATAGGACAAAGCAAAAGAAGATTAAGGCACGATAAAGAAGATCTTGAGCCTTAATCGGTGTTTAAGAGGCAAAGCATCGCCCGCCGTACCCCGGATCGATCAAAGTACCTCGAGCGTTGTGTAAAAGGTAACATCGGGATTTACGTCGTCATCGTTTTTCTATATCGTGTACGGTGGCACCCCATACCGTCTTATTTATACACCTTGTCCCCGAAAGGATTTCTACCCGTACAAATACCAAAACCACCTAGAGCATTTATGTGATGTATTTCCTTTAGTAGTTTATTTTATTTCTCGTTCAAGGCACTAAAAGGAGTACTTCAGCCAAAAAATGTCAAGATCATATCTGGAGAAAATCATTCTTTCCCAAGGGAGGTGACAGAGATTAAATACATAGTAGGTCGAGCAGAATGGGTTTCGGCCCTGCATTCATTGTTATGTTTAATGATACTTTAATTTTCACCTACTCTTTCAATCGATCTTAGGTTCATCCATTGCTATAAAGCACAGAAGGAAACTTTGTAATGGTTGTTGTTGAGATATCAGATAAATGCAAGTATTCTCCTCTTGAGAAAAGTTCTCTGTGTATATTGTAAGATAGACTGAGATTAGATGTATTCAGACTGAATGTTCAAGCTGTGGGCTATGATGTACCTGATTGGTGTTGTTCTTAATATGACAAGCATGTTTCTTTGGATCCTGATCTAAAGCGGCTGGTGATGTTTCCTCTTTCTTTGTATTTGTGATTGACTTGCTCTCATTGCATGCTGCATTTCATTTCATTTCTACTGGTAGGCAACAGAAGTATAATATAGGATTCACCCTTGTTAGGTTCCCTATGTTTCCTGCTCTCCCTACCTCAATGTTTTCTACTTATATGTGTATCTGAATGTTGATTTCAATTGATTTAACCAATGTAGTGGATGACATTGCCTGCTCTCTGATGTATGAATTGATGAAGTCCATGTTTAGATGTTCTTGGTAGGATTTAGCTGGAAGGTTTGGGAACACTGGGGATTAGTGTTAGCCCTGTCCACTAGGATCCTTGCGTGACCAACTAGCCTTCCAAGATCCCTTGTAATTGCCTCTGATTTTGTCCAAGCAGGCCTAGAGTTAAATGACCTCTGGTCTGATCTATAGACAAAGTTGGTTGGTTCTCCTCCTTTCATTTTCTGTCCTTAATGTCCCATTCCGAATATCTCCTTTAAGATCCAATGCTCTAGATGACTAGCCTAATTGAAAGCTTGCACATTTATTACAAATAAATCCTTTCTTGACTCCATATCCCAATGGCTTTGATGTTCTCTGAGTCATATGTCTCTGCCTAAGCTTCCTCTTTGCTCGTCCTTGTCTTATATTGGTCCTTTCTTTCCTGATTCCCTCCAACCAAACACAAAACAATCAAACAAACAAACCTTGTGCTTCATACCTAGCCTAATACCTTCAAATCGAGCTTCAAAGACATATCCTTTGACTTGTATAGAGAGATCCCTCTCCGGACCTAGGAGGGCTAGATCCCAAGGTCCCAAAGTGGTTCTATGTCTCATCTGGTGGTCTATGTCAACTGCCAAAACATGGGAACCCCAACATAATGGCGACTCCACCGTGACTTCGAGTACATTTCACCTTAAACATTCGTAAAAACCCCGTAAACTTAGAACTCTCCGGGTCGTTGACAATAAGTCATCCCTTCCTTGAATCAAATCATCATTGAATATCCACCATACCTAGACAGAGCCCGGAAAGGGCTGTAGTAGCCTCTGGATCTCATCCTCTTCGCAGGTGACATATCTGGTAAATGCCCTCCCGGTCAATCTCCGGTTGGAGCTTGTTGTTTCGCAGGATATTCTTGAAAGGTGATAGTGCCTGAGCACTGCGGTGGATAGTGTATCCCTTAGAAACATCCTAAACCCTCCACCTAGTGACTCCATTGTTCCTAAACGTTAAAAGACTCCACTGGTGATCAGTAGGCCTGCTGATCATCGTGGTTTCACATCAAACTCCACTGGAAGACCAGACCCAAAAAATAATGGCGACTCAGCTGGGGAGAGACCACTTTGCCTTTAGATTGGCATTCAATTGCTGATGGTGGACAGCAGCCTGCTCCAAACAGTCAAATTCATCCACCTGGCGACTCCACACTCCCTATGATCCAAAGACCTAATGACTCCACTGGTAGAAGACTCTGAACTGGTTGAAGAGACACAGTGACCTCTTTCTGATTTACAAACATGCTTCCACGCATACAGAGAAGATATGCCCCAATGAGCAGGGAGCATATCCCTGGATTCCCACACAAAATGCCTGAAGTGGACTAGTTAAAAAACTTGCCTACCTTTCAGGGTGAAAACATTGAAGACCCCTTGCTACATCTCATCAAGTTTCATATACATGTGTGGAAATTTAGAGTTGAATGGCATGAAGACTGCCTAATGAAAATGTTCATGGCAACATTAGAAGGAAAAGCTAGGGTCTGGTATGAATGGTTAGAACCTCGGAGTTTGTTTTCTTTAAAGGACATGCACCAAGTATTTTACAACAATTATTGTTAGTATGAATCCTTTGTCGAAGTGTACGAAAAAGGACCACTTTAGCTACGCATAACTAATAGCCCTAACAACAAAAGTGGCTGCCAATATCTTCAGATCTGTGGTTAGTTGGACAAGAAAAGCGCTGCAAAAAACCAGATCTATGCATGGAAAGACATTAAGCAGTAAAAACAAGGGTTTGCTCCGTATACCCATAGACAAGACAAGAACAATTTCTGAAAGAATTTTTGTATTAATTGGGCACCTGGGAGGAAAACAGAAAGGTGTATCCAATTCTCCTCAGTGGGATGGGTTCTTGGAAGTCCTCAGCACTTCAGATCTAAAATTTCTCTCTCTTGTTGGTGTAGAAAACCCACACAAAGAATAGAACTCAAAGGGAGCTCACGCAACAAATGGTAGAAAAGAGTGACCAAGTGTATAGATCCAGAGTGATCTAATAGGCAACAAAAGGTGAAGAATGGTAGGAAAAACCCTCCTATTTATAACAAAATATTGGGTCATTCTAGATCTTGGTGCATGATTAAAATAATGTTAACCAAATCTAGATCCACCTTTTAGGGAATATTTTATTATATTTGTTGGAGGGAAAAAGTATTTGACTTGGGTCAAATCCCTTTATTTGTTAATAATAAATAAATAAATGATTTATTTATCTTTTTAAGGAAGTGGTTGAGGGATAATCAAATAAATAATGATTTATTTAATTATTTGTGGGTGATTTGGTCATATTTAACAAGGAACATTATCTAAATAAGATTTAAATAATTATTCCTAGAAAATAATAAGATAAATAAAGGTTTATCTAATTAATTTCTTTGTTTTTGGGTTAAACATGACTGGGAATAATAATTAAAATATGGTTTAATTAATTATTCCATGAGGAAAATCAAACAAATATAGGTTTGTTTAATATTTCCTTTTGGGGTTTCCTGTTTGGACCATAAACAACCTAATAAATGTGGTTTATTAAGTTATTTAACATAGTGAAGGCAATTTTACGTAGGGTAAAATTGGTCTTACATGGTGTATTTGGGTCCATCTAATGATGATAGGTTAGATGACCAAAAAATGGTGTAACAATTATAAAGGAAACTCTCCATCCTTACCATGGGACAGTTGTGATCAATCTCAGAATATCATACAGTACCTGTTAGACATTGACGAGGATTTGGTTAATACGAAATCTGAAGATCTGTTGACAGCCATTCAAGAATTTCATATGCATCTTAGCTATCACAAGAACATGGATGAATCGGCTGAGGAAGAAAACAGTCAAGAGACTGTGGAATTTTTTCAAGATATTCCTGAAAACTCAGTTGCTAATCCATCATTCCTTATAGTTGAGGTTCAAGATGACATCTAGCCTCAAATCCAGTCTTTAGAGGAAACAGAGAGCTGCTGCACCTCTGCACAAAGGGACACAAGACCATCCCCCCCTTTGACAGAGGAAGAAATAGATCAAATCATCAATAGACAGCCAGCCTCTGAAATTTTTTACAGATCAGAAATTCTTGTCCATTCATCTGATGAGCTTTATTGTACAAAGTTGGAAAGCTCACATGTAAATCAGAATGAAGAGAAATTTGCTGACAATCCAGTGTATCTGATTGGTAACATTACTTACATTCCTGATTCCCATGTCTTTGATCTATCTGATGATGATGTTCTCCAAACGGAAGATGATCTCGCAGGGTCATCGTTAGTAGATTTATGGGGGGGAAATCATTTCCACTTACTTCCAGAAAGTAATGAGCCAATGTAGGCTATTTATGATACTGATGAAGAAAGCTTTAGGAGTGTAGAACAGGGTGAAGGATCTCTAGATATTTTCTTCACTCCATTACAACTCATCAGTAATGGTTTTCACATGATTGGAGGTCAGCAACGTTTCATTTTAGATGATGAAGTGGAAAACAAAGAAGAGGTTCTTGAGCAGGATGTGAATAACGAGCTTTCTCTTGAAAAAGAGGAGGAAATGGAACAAGAACCTGCTCAAGAATACATGGATCTCTTCACAGAGCTCAGCACACCAGAGCAGAATATATCAGAGCTCCAAGAGGACAACACTGCCATATATGACGAGTCCTCCAGTTCAAAAGATGAAGAAGATCCTCTTTCTCAAGAGAGTCTCATTCTTGATCCAATGGAAGAAGAAGAGATCCTGGTTGAAGCCAGCCTGCCAAATATTCATAGCCAGGTATCTTCTCATGATCCTTATGCACATTTCCTGCATACATTTGAAGAAGGATCAAAGGTCTTGTTGAGCAGCATGTTGCAAATAGAACGAAAATTCTTCAAAGTTGCTGTTATGGAACAAGAAGAGTGGGAGCTGCCCTGCCTATCCAGCATGCTCAAGGAATTGAGCAAGAAGGACCAGCCATGGGATCATTTGATAGACTGGTTACATTGGAATACAATGTTTGTAAGCTAGAGTTGTAAATATTTCAGTAGAGTAGGGTAGGTAGGAAAAGCTCAATAAAGCTCAGTCTATGAGCACGTAGTTAATTGTTTCAATTCCTGACTTAGAATGTAGGTGAAGAAACCTGCTGGACAGTGTAATCCCAGCAGGTATTAGATTAGGTAGAGAAATGGATGAGGCCAACAATCTAATCTGGCCTCATGGAGAAATAAGGGTAGATCTAAAGTAGGTTTGTTTTTGCTTTCAAAATAAATAATGTAAAGGGTCTGCTAGTTCAAATGCACCCAAGGGAAATTGTAGAGCTGTAGTTTGGGTAGGTAGATTGGTTGGGAAAATGTTTCTGCCAATTTGTGTATCCAAAATATTGTGGCAGCTGAAAATCAAAGAAGGAAGATGGCTTATGATAGCAGGCATCTGGCCTACTCCGAAGATCATATCTGGTTTCTTGACTCCTCCAAGGAGAAGCCATCCCCATGTGGAGCCATTGTTAGCCCCCCTATGAAATTCTTGACAGGAAAGCTGGGGGCTAGTTTGCTCGGGAGCCTCCAAAGAATGCCTTTCCCCTAAAAATTCATCCTCCTTGGAGTCTCTGTGTGTTGTGCCTAACATATGGTTCCCCTGCTGATTCATTTCTCAAAAAGCCCATTATTGCCCTTTATACCTTTGCAAAACACCACATTGTCACCTCTGTTTCCCCTTTGTCTTCTCCCCAATTACTCCCCTAATCTCCCCAAAATCCCCTTTGGATTATTCCTTTACCTTTGTTCCCTCAAAATTCCCTTAACCCTTCTACCGTTACCCTCCTTAGGGCTTGGAATGCACTAAAAGGGTTTAAAAACCCACTTTCCGACTATATGACAGGTCTAGCCCTTCTTATGATAGCCCTGCGCCCTTTTCCTTTCCCCATAAGACCCGGTGCTGTGACCAACACCAAATCCACTAGGCGCTTAGCCCTCCAAAACTTTCCCCACGCGAAAAATCATCAAAAAACCTTTGCAAACGCGCATTTGGAGGTTTTAATATATTTGGTTTGATCGATGAATCTCCGCCGTCCGTTAAACATTGGATCTAACGGCGCGGAGCGCGCCCGAAATAGTGGACCCCGCCTGCCATACGTCATACCTCCAAACCCGCCAAGAAATTCCGCACCACCGTTGCGCGCAGGGCGGTTTTTCCCGGAGCCCCAGCGATTCCACACAGCTGCTGCCGCGTGTCCTTGTGTACATTTTCAAAACCACCGTTCTCCACCGTTAAACCTATCCCCTGCTCGTTAACGTCCGGACGAGGACGGCGCGCTAAATCGCCGTGGACCGTCCGATCTCGGGTGCTCCATCCAACGGCTATCCCGTGTCCTAGCTGCCCGTTCGTTAACGAACCTGCACATTTGTTAGCCCGTGTCCGCCGTGTATGTGGCCCACTGTCCGTCATCTCCCACTGTTGATCTCTCAGCGATCAACGGTCCCGAGTTATCTCTTTGCCATTGGCTATTCCTCCGTCACCCGGGTCTCCATGTCGTTTTCCACTTGGCTGTCCGTACGCCACGTCACCCCCACATGTACGCCCCGTACATTCTCCGTTTCCATCACTATATCTCTGGTTTTGTCGTGTTTTAATGTTTTCATTTGTTTATTACGGGTTTTCGCTCTGTGTTTCATTATTCCTCCACCAGAGCATTCCACCATTGTTTTTCACGATCTTTCACCATTTCTCCATCTGCATGGCTTTTTCCTGCACGTCCATTTCGTCCATCCACATCACCCGCCACCCTCGCCCATGGAGTTCTTCACAGTATTCGTGTCTTGCAGGGATATTTAGAAGAAATGGCCGCCATGATACACTTCTGCGCTACCAGGACAGATGAACCCGAACAAGATCTGTTTTAGGAGCAGAATTTATTAGAAAGGACCAAGGAAGGTGGAGACAGGGATTTCTATTAAAGAGAAAGACTTCAAACCTTGTGGGAGATCAACCAGCACCATTTAAAGCTCGAGATAACCTGTGAGAGGCAGAAATGAAGCAACAGAGTATTATAGGACAAAGCAAAGAAGATTAAGGCACGATAAAGAAGATCTTGAGCCTTAATCGGTGTTTAAGAGGCAAAGCATCAGTTCACAGACCCCGGGGATCGATCAAAGGACCCTGAGCGCAGGCAAAAGGTAACATCAGGATTTTCGTCAGCAGAATGTTTTTCTATATCAGGTACAGGGCACCCATACTGTCTTATTTATACACCTTGTCCCTGAAAGGATTTCCACCAGACAACAGTTCAAAACCACCGGAGCATTTATGTGACAGGCCTTTTAGTAGTTTATTTTATTTCTGTTCAAGGCACCAGGAGTACTTCAGCCAAAAGATGTCAAGATCAAATCAGGAGCGGATCATTCTCTCACAAGGAAGGTGACAGAGATTAAATACATAGCATGTCAAGTAGAGTGGGTTTCGGCCCTGCATTCATTGTTGCGTTTAAAGATACATTTAATTTTCACCTACTCCTTCAGTCGATCTTAGGTTCATCCTTTGCTATAAAGCACAGAAGGAAACATTGTAATGGTTGTTGATGAGAAATCAGTGAAATGCAAGTATTCTCCTCTTGAGACAAGTTCTCTGTGTAATATTGTTAGATAGGCTGAGATTTGATATATTCAGACTGGATGTTCAAGCTATGGGCTTTGATGTACCTGATTGGTGTTGTTTTTAATATGACAAGCATGTTTCTTTGGATCCTGATCTAAAGCAGCTGGTGATGTTTCCTCTTTCTCTGTATTTGTGATTGACTTGCTCTTATGTTATGTTCCGTTTCATTTCATTTCTGCTGGTAGATAACAGAAGTATAACATAGGATTCACCCTTGTTAGGTGCCCTATGTTTCCTGCTCTCCCTACCTCAATGTTTTATGCTTATATGTGTATCTGAATGTTGATTTCAATTGATTTAACCAGTGTAGTGGATGATATTGCCTGCTCTCTAATGTATGAATTGATGAAGTCCATGTTTAGATGTTCTTGGTAGGATTTAGCTGGAAGGTTTGGGAACACTGGGGATTAGTGTTAGCCCTGTCCACTAGGATCTTTGCATGACCAGCTAGCCTTTCTAAGATTCCTTGTGATTGCCTCTGATTTTGTCCAAGCAGGCCTGGAGTTAAATGACCTTCGGTTTGATTTATAGACAGAGTTGGTTGGTTCTCCTCCTTTCATTTTCTGTCTTTAATGTCCCATTCCGAATATCTCCTTCAAGATCCAAATGCTCTAGATGACTAGCCCAATTGAAAGCTTGCACATTGACTACAAGTAAATCCTTTCTTGACTCCATAGCCCAATGGCTTTGATGTTCTCTAAGTTATCTATCTCTGCCTAAGCTTCCTCTTTGCTCATCCTTGTCTTATAATTGGACCTTCTTCTCCTGATTCCCTCCAACCAAACACAAACAACCAAACAAGAAACCCTGAGCCTACAACTAGCCTAAAATCATAACTTAGAGCTTCAAAGACATATCCTTTGACTTGTATAGAGAGATCCCTCTCTGGACCTAGGAGGGCTAGATCCTAAGGTCCCAAAGTGGTTCTATGTTGTCTCATCTTTTGGTCTATGTCAACCTGGCCAAAACATGGGAACCCCAACATAATGGCGACTCCACTGGGGATTCTGAGTACATTTCACCTTAAACATTTGTAAAAAACCTCAGAAACTTAGAACTCTGGTCAGGTTGACAATAAGTCATCCCTTCCTTGAATCAACCTCCATCATTGAATATCCACCATACTCTTAGACAGAGCCTGGAAAGGGCCAGGTAGCCTCCAGATCTCATCCTCTTTTCAGAGGTGACATATCTGGTAAATGCCCTCCCAGTCAATCTCTGGTTGGAGCTTGTTGTTTCAGAGGATATTCTTGAAAGGTGATAGTGCCTGAGCACTGCGGTGGATAGTGTATCCCTTAGAAACATCCTAAACCCTCCACCTAGTGACTCCATTGTTCCTAAACGTTAAAAGACTCCACTGGTGATCAGTAGGCCTGCTGATCATCGTGGTTTCACATCAAACTCCACTGGAAGACCAGACCCAAAAAATAATGGCGACTCAGCTGGGGAGAGACCACTTTGCCTTTAGATTGGCATTCAATTGCTGATGGTGGACAGCAGCCTGCTCTAAACAGTCAAATTAATCCACCTGGCGACTCCACACTCCCTATGATCCAAAGACCTAATGACTCCATTGGTAGAAGACTCTGAACTGGTTGAAGAGACATAGTGACCTCTTTCTGATTTAAAAACATGCTTCCACGCATACAGAGAAGATATGCCCCAATGAGCAGGGAGCATATCCCTGGATTCCCACACAAAATGCCTGAAGTGGACTGGTTAAAGAAGTTGCCTACCTTTCAGGGTGAAAACACTAAGGACCCCTTACTACATCTCATCAAGTTTCATATACATGTGTGGAAATTTAGAGTTGAATGGCATGAAGACTGCCTAATGAAAATGTTCATGGCAACATTAGAAGGAAAAGCTAGGGTCTGGTATGAATGGTTAGAACCTCGGAGTTTGTTTTCTTTAAAGGACATGCACCAAGTATTTTACAACAATTATTGTTAGTATGAATCCTTTGTCGAAGTGTACGAAAAAGGACCACTTTAGCTACGCATAACTAATAGCCCTAACAACAAAAGTGGCTGCCAATATCTTCAGATCTGTGGTTAGTTGGACAAGAAAAGCGCTGCAAAAAACCAGATCTATGCATGGAAAGACATTAAGCAGTAAAAACAAGGGTTTGCTCCGTATACCCATAGACAAGACAAGAACAATTTCTGAAAGAATTTTTGTATTAATTGGGCACCTGGGAGGAAAACAGAAAGGTGTATCCAATTCTCCTCAGTGGGATGGGTTCTTGGAAGTCCTCAGCACTTCAGATCTAAAATTTCTCTCTCTTGTTGGTGTAGAAAACCCACACAAAGAATAGAACTCAAAGGGAGCTCACGCAACAAATGGTAGAAAAGAGTGACCAAGTGTATAGATCCAGAGTGATCTAATAGGCAACAAAAGGTGAAGAATGGTAGGAAAAACCCTCCTATTTATAACAAAATATTGGTTCATTCTAGATCTTGGTGCATGATTAAAATAATGTTAACCAAATCTAGATCCACCTTTTATGGAATATTTTATTATATTTGTTGGAGGGAAAAAGTATTTGACTTGGGTCAAATCCCTTTATTTGTCAAAAATAAATAAATGATTTATTTATCTTTTTAAGGAAGTGGTTGAAGGATAATCAAATAAATAATGATTTATTTAATTATTTGTGGGTGATTTGGTCATATTTAACAAGGAATATTATCTAAATAAGATTTAAATCATTATTCCTAGAAAATAATAAGATAAATAAAGGTTTATCTAATTAATTCCTTTTTTTTTGGGTTAAACATGACTGGGAATAATAATTAAATTATGGTTTAATTAATTATTCCATGAGAAAAATCAAACAAATATAGGTTTGTTTAATATTTCCTTTTGGGGTTTCCTGTTTAGACCATAAACAACCTAATAAATGTGGTTTATTAAGTTATTTAACATAGTGAAGGCAGTTTTACTTAGGGTAAAATTGGTCTTACGTGGTGTACTTGGGTCCATCTAATGATAATAGGTTAGATGACCAAAAAATGGTGTAACAATTATAAAGGAAACTCTCCATCCTTACCATGGGACAGTTGTGATCAATCTCAGAATATCATACAGTACCTGTTAGACATTGACGAGGATTTGGTTAATACGCAATCTGAAGATCTGTTGACAGCCATTCAAGAATTTCATATGCATCCTAGCTATCACAAGAACATGGATGAATCGGCTGAGGAAGAAAACAGTCAAGAGACTATGGAATTTTTTCAAGATATTCCTGAAAACTAAGTTGCTAATCCATCATTCCTTATAGTTGAGGTTCAAGATGACATCCAGCCTCAAATCCAGTCTTCAGAGGAAACAAAGAGCTGCTGCACCTCTACACAAAGGGACACAAGACCATCCCCCCCTTTGACAGAGGAAGAAATAGATCAAATCATCAATAGACAGCCAGCCTCTGAAATTTTTTACAAATCAGAAATTCTTGTCCATTCATCTGATGAGCTTTATTGTACAGAGTTGGAAAGCTCACATGTAAATCAGAATGAAGAGAAATCTGCTGACAATCCAGTGTATCTGATTGGTAACATTACTTACATTCCTGATTCCCTTGTCTTTGATCTATCTGATGATGATGTTCTCCAAACGGAAGATGATCTCACAGGGTCATCATTAGTAGATTTATGGGGGGGAAATCATTTCCATTTACTTCCAGAAAGTAATGAGCCAATGCAGGCTATTTATGATACTGATGAAGAAATCTTTAGGAGTGCAGAACAGGGTGAAGGATCTTTAGATATTTTCTTCACTCCATTACAACTCATCAGTAATGGTTTTCACATGATTGGAGGTCAGCAGCGTTTCATTTTAGATGATAAAGAGGAAAACAAAGAAGAGGTTCTTGGGCAGGATGTGAATAACGAGCTTTCTCTTGAAAAAGAGGAGGAAATGGAACAAGACCCTGCTCAAGAATACATGGATCTCTTCAAGAGCTCAGCACACCAGAGAAGAATATATCAGAGCTCCAAGAGGAAAAAACTGCCATATATGACGAGTCCTCCATTTCATAAGATGAAGAAGATCCTCTTTCTCAAGAGAGTCTCATTCTTGATCCAATGGAAGAAGAAGAGATCATGGTTGAAGCCGGCCTGCCAAATATTCATAGCCAGGTATCTTCTCATGATCCTTATGCACATTTCCTGCATACATTTGAAGAAGGATCAAAGGTCTTGTTGAGCAGCATGTTGCAAATAGAACGAAAATTCTTCAAAGTTGCTGTTATGGAACAAGAAGAGTGGGAGCTGCCCTGCCTATCCAGCATGCTCAAGGAATTGAGCAAGAAGGACCAGCCATGGGATCATTTGATAGACTGGTTACATTTGAATACAATGTTTGTAAGCTAGACTTGTAAATATTTCAGTAGAGTAGGGTAGGTTGGAAAAGCTCAATAAAGCTCAGTCTATGAGCACGTAGTTAATTGTTTCAATTCCTGACTTAGAATGTAGGTGAAGAAACCTGCTGGACAGTGTAATCCCAGCAGGTATTAGATTAGGTAGAGAAATGGATGAGGCCAACAATCTAATCTGGCCTCATGGAGAAATAAGGGTAGATCTAAAGTAGGTTTGTTTTTGCTTTCAAAATAAATAATGTAAAGGGTCTGCTAGTTCAAATGCACCCAAGGGAAATTGTAGAGCTGTAGTTTGGGTAGGTAGATTGGTTGGGAAAATGTTTCTGCCAATTTGTGTATCCAAAATATTGTGGCAGCTGAAAATCAAAGAAGGAAGATGGCTTATGATAGCAGGCATCTGGCCTACTCCGAAGATCATATCTGGTTTCTTGACTCCTCCAAGGAGAAGCCATCCCCATGTGGAGCCACTGTTAGCCCCCCTATGAAATTCTTGACAAGCAAGCTGGGGGCTAGTTTGCTCGGGAGCCTCCAAAGAATGCCTTTCCCCTGAAAATTCATCCTCCTTGGAGTCTCTGTGTGTTGTGCCTAACATATGGTTCCCCTGCTGATTCATTTCTCAAAAAGCCCATTATTGCCCTTTATACCTTTGCAAAACACCACATTGTCAGCTCTGTTTCCCCTTTGTCTTCTCCCCAATTACTCCCCTAATCTCCCCAAAATCCCCTTTGGATTATTCCTTTACCTTTGTTCCCTCAAAATTCCCCTTAACCCTTCTACCGTTACCCTCCTTAGGCCTTGGAATGCACTAAAAGGGTTTAAAAACCCACTTTCCGAATATATGACAGGTCTAGCCCTTCTTCTGATAGCCCCGCGCCCTTTTCCTTTCCCCATAAGACCCGGCGCCATGACCAACACCAAATCCACTAGGCGCTTAGCCCTCCAAACCTTTCCCCACGCGAAAAATCATCAAAAAACCTTTGCAAACGCACATTTGGAGGTTTTAATATATTTGGTTTGATTGATGAATCTCCGCCGTCCGTTAAACACTGGATCCAACGGCGCGGAGCGCGCCCGAAATAGTGGACCCCGCCTGCCATACGTCATACCTCCAAACCCGCCAGGAAATTCCGCACCACCGTTGCCCGTAGGGCGGTTTTCCCCGGAGCCCCAACGATTCCACACAGCTGCTGCCGCGTGTCCTTGTGTATGTTTTCAAAACCACCGTTCTCTGCCGTTAAACCTATCCCTCGCTCGTTAACGTCCGGACAAGGATGGCGCGCGAAATCTCCATGGACCATCCGATCTCGGGTGCTCCATCCAACGTCTATCCCGCATCGTAGCTGCCCGTTCGTTAACGAACCTGCACGTTTGTTAGCCCGTGTCCGCCGTGTATGTGGCCTACTATCCGTCATCTCCCACCATTGATCTCTTAGCGATCAACGGTCCCGAGTTATCTCTCTGCCGTTGGCTATTCCTCTGTCACCCGGGTCTCCACGTCGTTGTCCACTTGGCTGTCCGTACGCCACGTCACCCCCATGTGTACGCCCCGTACATTCTCCGTTTCCGTCACTATATCTCTTGTTTTGTCGTGTTTTAATGTTTTCATTTGTTTATTACGGGTTTTCGCTCTGTGTTCCATTATTCCTCCGCCAGAGAATTCCGCCATTGTTTTTCACGATCTTTCCCCATTTCTCCATCTGCATGGCTTTTTCCTGCACGTCCATTTCATCCATCCACACCACCCGCCACCCTCGCCCATGGATTTCTTCACAGTATTCGTGTCTTGCAGGGATATTTAGAAGAAATGGCCGCCATGATACACTTCTGCGCTACCAGGACAGATAAACCCGAACAAGATCTGTTTTAGGAGCAGAATTTATTAGAAAGGACCAAGGAAGGTGGAGACAGGGATTTCTATTAAAGAGATAGACTTCAAACCTTGTGGGAGATCAACCAGCGCCATTTAAAGCTCGAGCTAACCTGTGAGAGGCAGAAATGAAGCAGCAGAGTATTATAGGACAAAGCAAAGAAGATTAAGGCACGATAAAGAAGATCTTGAGCCTTAATCGGTGTTTAAGAGGCAAAGCATCAGTTCACAGACCCTGGGGATCGATCAAAGGACCTTGAGCGCAGGCAAAAGGTAACATCAGGGTTTTCGTCAGCAGAATGTTTTTCTATATCAGGTACAGGGCACCCATACTATCTTATTTATACACCTTGTCCTTGAAAGGATTTCTACCAGACAACAGTTCAAAACCACCGGAGCATTTACGTGACAGGCCTTTCAGTAGTTTATTTTATTTCTGTTCAAGGCACCAGGAGTACTTTAGCCAAAAGATGTCAAGATCAAATCAGGAGCAGATCATTCTCTCACAAGGAAGGTGACAGAGATTAAATACATAGCATGTCAAGTAGAGTGGGTTTCGGCCCTGCATTCATTGTTGCGTTTAAAGATACATTTAATTTTCACCTACTCCTTCAGTCGATCTTAGGTTCATCCTTTGCTATAAAGCACAGAAGGAAACATTGTAATGGTTGTTGTTGAGATATCAGAGAAATGCAAGTATTCTCCTCTTGAGACAAGTTCTCTGTGTATATTGTAAGATAGACTGAGATTAGATGTATTCAGACTGAATGTTCAAGCTGTGGGCTATGATGTACCTGATTGGTGTTGTTCTTAATATGACAAGCATGTTTCTTTGGATCCTGATCTAAAGCGGCTGGTGATGTTTCCTCTTTCTCTGTATTTGTGATTGACTTTCTCTCATTGCATGCTTCATTTCATTTCATTTCTGCTGGTAGGCAACAGAAGTATAATATAGGATTCACCCTTGTTAGGTGCCCTATGTTTCCTGCTCTCCCTACCTCAATGTTTTCTGCTTATATGTGTATCTGAATGTTGATTTCAATTGATTTAACCAGTGTAGTGGATGACATTGCCTACTCTCTGATGTATGAATTGATGAAGTCCATGTTTAGATGTTCTTGGTAGGATTTAGCTGGAAGGTTTGGGGACACTAGGGATTAGTGTTAGCCCTATCCACTAGGATCCTTGCGTGACCAGCTAGCCTTCCAAGATCCCTTGTAATTGCCTCTGATTTTGTCCAAGCAGGCTTGGAGTTAAATGACCTCTGGTATGATCTATAGACAGAGTTGGTTGGTTCTCCTCCTTTCATTTTCTGTCCTTAATGTCCCATTCCGAATATCTCCTTTAAGATCCAATGCTCTAGATGACTAGCCCAATTGAAAGCTTGCACATTGATTACAAATAAATCCTTTCTTGACTCCATAGCCCAATGGCTTTGATGTTCTCTGAGTCATCTGTCTCTGCCTAAGCTTCCTCTTTGCTCGTACTGGTCTTATATTGGTCCTTCTTTTCCTGATTCCCTCCAACCAAACACAAACAATCAAACAAACAAACCCTGTGCTTCATACCTAGCCTAATACCTTCAAATCGAGCTTCAAAGACATATCCTTTGAATTGTATAGAGAGATCCCTCTCTGGACCTAGGAGGGCTAGATCCTAAGGTCCCAAAGTGGTTCTATGTTGTCTCATCTTTTGGTCTATGTCAACCTGGCCAAAACATGGGAACCCCAACACACAGGATTGAGTTGACAGTCCAGTATATGTATTTCCTGACTGGTCTCCCGCCATTAGGGATGGTGGGAAATACACAACCAATGTTACCGCGAGGGCGTAGCATCATGGAGTTTGTTGAGCGAAATTGTCGACCAGGTGTCCAATTCAAAGGGACTTAGATATCGATTGGGGATCTAGAGAGGTTGGAGACCCGGGCAGTGGCAGCAGCAGTGTTGCGGATCTTGGGCAACCAGGCATTCCATCACATTACTGGAGGGCAGATGATGATTGTGGAGAGTGTGTTGGGTGGGACCTACTATGGTTGGGTTCAGATGATGTTGGTTTCGGTGAAATGGCCGCTTTCACTATGTAAGCGGCAAGTGAATCATGATTGTGCCTATGGGACGGTATTGTGCTCTTTCTTCTTTGAGAAGATCCGGAACTTACGACCTCGTATACAGTTACCTGATGGGGGTCCGAGAGAGCCCCAGATGCGTCGGTGGGGACGAATACTGTGTAGAGGAGGGGGAGGGGCGGTCGGACGAGTGTTCCGACCAGAGTTATTCGCTCATTGGGATCAAATGCCATTGCACATAGACGATTATCCCTATAGTGGGATGAGTTATTGGGGAGATCCGGACTTGCCGCTTCCGCCTGGTTGAGTATGGGGGCCCGATGGTAAGTGACAAGCAACTAATCTGTTGTGTGCATTTTAGAGTTTGGGACTAGTATTCATGGTACTAATCCTTATATTTTTTGGAATGCAGATATAGCTCCGGTAAAACCGGCCGGATATATGGGACGACCTGCAGCAGCAGGAGCTACAGGTGCAAGTGGATCAAGGACGGCACATAATGAGGATATGGCCGCTCTGTTGAAGGAAATCCGTCGTAGATGTGAGGGGCTGTTGACCGGTGTGTCGGAGCATGGTTGGCAAGATTTAGACGACCAATACATAGAATTATGTATTGGGTTACCCTCAGAATGGCGAGGTATCATGCGACGCATGGCGATGGCCGGTCAGACTGTGCGTGATCTATGAGCTGTGGGAGCAGAGCCGTTGGCTCGTGATCCTCTAGAGAGTGATTAGATATAGGGCAGGTAATGCCCCCCAGTGTCGATGTAGGGGCAAGTGGTGCCCCTCGTTTTTGTAGTTTTGTTTTTTGTAACATGCTATAGGCATGTCATATGTTTTAGAGGAGATGGACTCTAAAAACACATGTTATATGATATATATATTTTTTATATGAATTTTATTAATGGTGTGAAATTTTATTGTCTTGTATGTGATAAATTCCAGTCTAGAACATGATTTGCGATTTGATCTATGTAGTGATTTTGACTTCTAGGTATATGGTTGAAAGTAATAAATCTAAATTCACGTATCAAAAGTTTCACTCATAAATATTGTCTAAACAGGATAGGGTTATGCACATGATAGACACCATTAAGTTGTAATACAAGAAGCAGGGAATCTAAATGCACGTGCAGATGGAGGATGCGATGAGAGAGGGCATCGGCTAAGAGACCACGTACTGCATCATATTCGGCCTGATTATTGGTGGCATTACCAATGCAGACCCCATTTGAAAGAACCAGGGTATGCGAGGGGGTAATATTGGCCCATGTGGCCGAGGCAAGATTATGGGAATAACGACTTGCCCCATCAGCATAGCCAAGATAATGTGTGGACGAGAGGGCCGGTGGAATAGTGTCACAAGACAAGAAATGGGGGGGATGAGAATAAGGATGGCAGCGTGAGTAGAGGGTAGACATCCATTGAAAACTACGGGAGGGAGCAGTTCGGGTGGGAAGTGGAGGATGCATAGATCGACTAGAGAGAGATGAATGAGAACTATGGAATGAAGAGCGGGAACTCATGCTATGAAGGACATCATAGATATGGATGGTATGATCTGGATTATGGAAGGAAATGGAAAGGTCAAGGAAACCACATGACGCTGCAAAGCTACCTAAATCATCAGTATGGGAAGAGAGGCGCATATACGGGTCATCGCGGGGAATGACAGAAGAACAATTTAAAATATGGTCAAAGCATGAAGAGCCCAAGAATGTTTCTGAAGGAGAATCAAGAAACACAGATGGAGTAGATTCAGAGGGAATGTATTCCGAGGGTCGTGTGGATGATGATAGGTATAGGAGGGGGGGGTAGCAGGTTTCGACATCTCAACATTAGGGGGAGGAATGTCAATGGTAGCAGGGGAATCCTCGAGTAGACTTGACACATATTGAGCAAGGATGGGAGAGGCGGATTGATTTTGTTCAACTTCGTACTCGTGAATGACCTCTAAAGAGGCTTGGTAATGCGTGAGGTGAGGAAAATGATGAGAATAATGGCCATGGACACCACACAGAGCACAGGGTTTGTTGGTGCGAAGAGTATTTGGGTTCTTAGCTGCGGATGAGGAAGAAACAGAGGTTTCAGGGACCGTAGATTCAGGGAACGCGAATTTAACCATGGGTTGGATGTGGGGTAACTCAGGACAAGTATGGGTGGCATGACCGGTACCATCACACAAAGCACAAGGCTTGGCGGGTGGGGGAGGGGTAGGGTCGGGTGCGATGGCCTTGTCCTTGGATTCCCCCTTGCGAGATTTTCTTTTCTTGCCTGTAGTTGTCGTAGCATGAGGAGGGTCCTGCAGAGGTGCTAGGGGCACTGTAGTGGTGGAAGGAGCGAAGGGAATCAGTTGCACGGGTGTCACAACAATGTATGGTTTGGGGTGGCCTGATGGGGTCTTAGCTGGAGGATTAAGATACCATACTAGTATTCCCAAGGTTAAATTAGGGAGGGAAAGGGTGGCCATGATGGGAATCGAATAGACTCCAGGGGGGGGGGGGACCAAGGAAAGGTATCTGACCGGTGGGGTAATGGCCAGGAGGGACGACTCCCATATGGTGGAGACCTGAGGGAACTGAATTAGGAGGGTAGGTAGGTTCCTGAGTGTGAGGGTGATGGGAAGGTCCAGGCGGGAGAGGGTCGGTTGACTGAAGCGAAGGACTAGGAGCAGGTTGCGGTGGGTGAGATTGAGGTTGCTGACTAGCCGAAGCAGGCTGCAGAAGGTCAGCCTGAGACGAGTGCATCATGAAAACATTCACTAAGCTGGGGTCAGAGATAGGAGGAGGGGGAGGACCTGGAAAAGTGCTAAGCAAGGAGGAATATTTGTAGACGCCAGGGGAAACATTGGTCAAAGAATCAATAGTTTGCTTTTTGGTGATAGTAGAGATGGTGGACTCAGGGGAGGTTTGAGATTTTGGTTCATGGTAAGTTAACTGGTCAATGGTGACAGTCTTGCCATTATGAGGGAAAAACATCTTGCGATGAACTGCGGATGGGACAACAGACATGGCGTAGGTGTAACTACGCCCCGAAAGAATGTTGTAGTCAAGAGGGGCGTCGATAACTTCAACGTCGACACAAACAGTCTTACCTGCAAGGGTGATAGGAAAGTTATGGAATAGGCCAATGGGCTAGGAGGCATGGCCATCCCACGCACGAAGGGTGATTGTAGAAGGGGCCAGCTCAGGAGATCCAAGTTGTTTCCAAACCGAAGCGGACATCACACAGGTAGATACCCCCTCATCAATGATACACCGAGAAACGTTGGCATTTCGGATTTTGACTGGGATTTGGAAAGAAAAAGAAGCAGGTAGGGGGGGATGGTTTGACTGACGGGCATCGAAAACAATCAATTGGTCATCGGCAGGATCTACAGCACCCAAGGTAGATAGTAGAGCCTTCTTTTGGGAAGGGAACGACTGGAGGAGTTCCAGTGTTGAAATGGCGGCAGGAGATTGCGCCAGATCATCTACTATGCTATATGAATGGGCAGCCCGACCAGAGGTAGAATTTCGGCGTAATGGGCCCTTAGGAATCTTGGTATGAACCTCAGCTTTGGGCGGAAAGATTTGCAAGGGACCATTGGGTGTCGATAGAGGCTCTGTAGTACCTGAGGATGGGGACTCGGAGACAGACGGAACAGGAGGCGTGGAGTACTGGCGAGACTGAATTTGAAGGTTAAGGTCGACAGTGAGAGGTTGGTCAGCGGCCATCATGAGAATCTGGTAATCGGAGGAACCAAAAGGGGAAGGTTGAGTGGTTACCAGGGCATGAGGTGGTTGAGTGGCCACAAATCCTTATTGAGGGAAAGGATCAGTAAACACAACGGGTTGAGAAGTAGCCGTATTGGGAGGGACAATAGGGGAGGAGTGTTGTCCCCGCACAGTGGCCTGAGACTCCAACATCTGTCGCATTTATGGTAATAAGGGACAATTGTGAGTGTAATGACCAAAAACACCACAACACGAACAGGGCTTATTGGTGCGAAGCGGCCTGTACGTCTTGGGTTGAGAGCCCTATGGCTGGTTGGTAGTGGTAGAGTCAAGACTTGAGGATTGGATCTGCGATTACCAAGAGTGGGTTGATTTCCTTTCCGCTGTCTTTGAGAAGGAAGAATATTAGTTGCCCCTTGCTGCACAAATACTTGCCCTGGAAGGGGTAGTAAGTGCGGTTGTGGGGGTGGAGAAGGCAAGGGAGTGGGAGGTCCAAATGCTAGAGGAGCTGGGACACCAGGCTGGGGGTACTTATAAGGGGTAGGATGGGAAACATTGAGGTAAGTAGGAGTGTGGGCAAAAGGAGGAGGCATGCCGTATCCTGGATACATGCTACCTGGAGGGGGAAAAGTGTCAGAGGGGCTGGCCCCTCCTGGAGGGAAACCATAGCCCTGAAGAGGGTGGGCAGAGTTATGTGTTAGAGCTCCAAAGATACCGTCGGTAGAGTGAGATGCCCCCGAGGCATTAGGGCCACCGGGCTTGGGGAGGTCAGGAAGGACGGTATAAACATAACCAGATTGAGTGTAAATAAGGTCATATTTCAAGGCTATTTGGAGGGCGGCTTCTTCGGTTTGAGAGAAATGGGAGGAGACATCTTTTCCAATGGGAGGTAAGAGAGAATGAAGGAACCAATCCATATAAACCCAATCTTCAAAGGGAGGAGTACGACATAAGCTCCGTCTTCGTCGCCATTCCTGGACATGAGCGAAAAGGCGGGTCGAAGAGGATTGATGAAAAAAATTCAAGAGTTCAGTAACCATGTCGTATCGGAGAGGGAGCTGGAAATAGGATAAAAAGGCTTGGGCAATGGTCACAAAGGTGGTATGGGAAGAGGTGGCTTGATCAACATACCATTTATAAGCCTTGCTGGTAAGCATGCGTTGGAACAATCGAAGACGGATGAAGTCATCAGTGATGGAATTGGAGGAACACCACATGTGGAAAGATCGGATATGGTTGGAGGGATCTTCACTAGCAAGGCCTTCGAACTTGGGAATGTCAGAGGGGAGCTTGGTTGGCATAGCAGGCCAACTGACATCGTGGCGAATAGGATCATTGATCAGCTGATTGAAGTTGGGGAGACTGAGGCCGGCCATATAAGGGAGCAATGGGGAATTCGAGGTAGGTCTCGTAGTGGTCCCACTGGAAACAGAACCAACAATAGAACTGGGGTTAGCGCTAAGTCCTGAACTAGACATGGTGAAGGTAACATGAGGAGAAATAGGAGTAAGGGGAGAACCCGAACAATCAGAGGAAGAGTTGGAGTGCGGACTCTGGGGAGGAATTACTCGATTACGACGGGAAGGAGGAAGTCGACCAATCGGAAGCTAAGGGTGAAGGCCAAGAAGTCTTCGGGACAAACGCCTTGGAGGCACAATGATGACGGGAAGAAGAAAACCGACAGGGGTAGTTAGAGGTAAAATAAAGTGAGGTCAATGTCGAAACAAGGGAAGAGAGGTGCAGTGTCAATTGATTTTAAAGGCTTTTCTAGGCGGTGTTAACCAGGCGCTTCTTCACTTAGGATCAGTGTGTGGCGTGCGTTAATTTTAATTGTTTAAACCCAGAAATTTTGAGAGTAAAAGAAAAAGTGTGCTACATAACTGAAAATAAATCTACAGTAAATAAGACTGAAAGAACAGAAAATTAACAGCTAACAATGCAACAATCTGACCCAAGAAGGCGGGTCTCTCAAAACTAGTCTATAAGAGGGAAAAAACTAAGCAAAGCACGCGAAAAAGAGGCCAATAGATCTAAGGTCAGGAGGAACGGGGATCTAAAGGAGAAATCTGTTGAAAAGAGGTGCAAAGAACAACAAAGAGGCAGAGGCAAGGTTGCTGCTAAAAAGGAGGAGATCAGCTAAAAATAGAAGGGACAAGGAGGAGGCCCTAGAAATGAACCCAAACAAAACTATATGAGGTGATTTGAAAGGGAGACGTGCTGATCTAAAGGGATCTGAAAATGAGGTATCAGATCTGAAAGCAATAAGGCTGAAACCCTGGAAATTCAGACTTCTGAAAACGACAAAAACTCTCCCACAAAAAGTGGAGGGTACGAGAGCCCTAAGGGGAAATATTCCCACTTATTTGAGTGAAACAGATTAGAAACAGGTCTAAACGGGTGGAGACAGAGGCTAGAACACCTTGAAAAAAGCTTCAGACAAACCCAGAAAAAGTGCTGGAAAATTTCAGAAAAAAGTGCAGGTCGCAGGTTCTGACCTGTTTGCAGTCCAGGTCGCAGATTTTGGGTAGAAAAGTGTGACCTCAAGGCCAGGTCATAGTTTTTGGGCCGATAAGTGTGACTTGCAGATCTGGGTCTCTCGGCGGCAGATTTCAGAAAAAGTTGTCGTCTCAGTTGCGGCTGATGTCTGTCACCTGCGCAATAAATCCAGAAATACACGGAAGTTAAAAATTTTAATGTTTGAGGGTTTTAGAGGTGAAAAGCACCATAAAAGTAGGAAAAACAGAAAACGGAAGAGAAACCCTAGGGTCTGAAATAGCTGGATATGCAGGAATATATAAAACGACAGTGGTTGCAAAAGAAAACCCGTGTGGAGTCGCCAATTGTTAGTATGAATCTTTCGTCGTAAAATATCACTTTAGCTATGCATAACAAATAGCCCTAACATCGATTATGGCTTCCAAACATCTTCAAATCTTCAATTTGGTGATCCAAATAATGCTGCACAAATCCAGATCTAAGCATAAAAGATATTAAGCAGATAAAGTAAACTATGGCTCCATGCATCCAATAGAATAGACAAGGCAAGAACAATGTATTTGAAATTTTTTTTATATTATATTGAAAAGGGGCACCTGAGAGGAAAACAAGAAAGCTGTTTTCCGGTTCTCCTCACTGGGATGGGTTCTTGAAAGTCCTCAGTGTTTCAAATCTAAAATTCCTCTCTCTTGTTGGTGTAGAAAACTCAGACAAACATATAACTCAATGGGAGCTCCCAAGATAAAAATGGAAAAGGTGACCAAGAGTAGATCCAAAGTGATCTAATGCAATGGAAGTGACTAATGAATGGGGAAAACCCCTCTATTTATAACAAAATATTAGGGCGGTCTAGAACTCGGTGCATGAATAAAAAATTATTAATCGAATTCTAGAACCACCCTTTAGGAATATTTTATTATATTTGTTGGAGGGAAAAGGATTTTTGACTTGGGTCAATTCCTTTATTTATAAATAATAAATAAATAAATGATTTATTTATCATTTTAGGGAAATGATGACAATATAATTAAATAAATAATGGTTTATTTAATTATTTATGGATGATTTAGTCAAATTTAACTAAGAATATTATTTAAATAATGATTTAAATAATTTATTCTTAGGAAATAATTAAATAAATAAGGATTTATTTAATTAATTTCCTTGTTTTGGGTTAAATATGACCGAGAAATATAAGGAAGTTAAAAGTTGTTTCATGAGAAAGAATTTTACTAGAAATTAATTTTTATATAGTAAATTAATCATCTAATAATAATAGGTTAGATGACCAAAAAAATGGTGTAACATAGTATTGTGCCAAGAACGAACGCTAAGATATAGGGATATGTTGCGACTTCTCCGCAATCCCGGATTACCGACCAGCAGAAGCCATACTTGTTCACTGCCTCGCAATGTCCTAGTTAACGATCATACTCCAACCGCTATGGACATACAAATAGATTTGGCGTAGCTACCCCGCGAAGCGCTACAAGGATTATACACCAATGTGTTGCAAGAGGTTCGCCACCATGACCAGACTGCGCGACAACAATGTGAAATACCTCTAGAAGTTCAGGCATAGTGGGTTTCCTTGGTCACAGAAGCAACAAATATTATTCAGGAGCAGCTTACGCAAGGCATGCAATTGGTCGAAGAAGCTGCGTAGCTCTGGACAACGGTCCAGTACCATCCTATGCTCAGCATATACAGGACGACTTGCGACAGGCGGAAGCTGCTCTCGATCAGATCAGAGCTCGCTTGCCCTCCAGCGTTTTTGCGCAGCATCTGGCCGTCATGGACACGATTGCGAATCTTCGCTGAGTGAAGCATGTCGTTAGGAAACGGCTGAAACTATGGGGTGACACCGCCCCCCATCTCTCCCAGGATGCTCATATCGCCATTGTGCGCCTCCACCAGATGTTAGAACAGGTTACCGCAGCTCCAGATGGCCTTGCCTCCTGAACACTTGTCAACATTGCATAGTGAGCTGCTGTCCAGAGTCAGGAAGTGCTCGCTTCGCTCTCCCGTGCTCTTGATACCCTGCTTGTGCAAATCGAGGCCGCACTACCGTAGGGACTCGGGACGAGTCACAAGATTATGTTGGGGGACTATTGGAATACGGTCTCCTATGAGCTGCGAAAGTGGTCCATTTTGGATACTTTTGATTAGATTTAATCTAGTGGAGGGGTTTTGGGGTGGGTCAAAGCCTTGAAAGCGTTGTAATGGGTAAAAGGGTAAACCAGGGGTCCGAAAACCACGGTTTGCGGACCATTGGAAAGTCTGGGCTAGATTATTATAAATAGAAGAACATTTTTTTATTGTAAGGCAGGAAATGAAGAGCTATTGATGCGAATTGTGGTTTAAGCTATCTGTTTGGGTTTTGGGGAAATGACTCCTGCTGGCTGTGTGCGCGGAGATCCAAGTCCAGCTGTGTGCAGACCCTGCTGCTATGTGCACAAGCTGGGAAGGGAATTGTAAGGAGGAATTGATGAATGAATGAATAAGAAAGGTTGATAGAGAACTGAATCTGTGAGTACTCTTTGTGTGAATCGTTGGTAATTACTGCATTGTGCATTTTTTCTATTTAATCTGCGAAGATCTGTGTAAGTGTCTTTTATCTATTTGGATCTGTTTTGTTCTGTTTATGCAATACTATGCTACTGTCATGAAAGAATACAATTATAGATCTAGCACACGTGGATGCCAATAGAAACCTAATTGACCCCATGTAGAACAAGGTAATCTAGGAATCAAAGGGTCTAACACGACTCTACTTGCATTACCTATCCTTTCTCAGGGTGTAGAAACCTGGTTCCAGCACCCATCCATACTACTTCGGGTGAGACTTTGACTTGCGCAAGCAGGTCATTGGCGAAAGGGCCAGTAGTATAGGGGTTTGTTGGAAAACCTTGAGCTCTGAACTTGGGTCAGGACCCCTCGAGCCAACACATGCTGTCAACCTCCCAATCACCCTTCTTAGCCGCGTTAAATCTACCCAATTTGACCAAGCTCACAAATGACCCCATTGCACACGACCCCAATTGGCTCCCATGCCCACGAAGCTCCCTTCGGATATACAAAAATTTGAAGGTAAGCAAGCGGAAGACCCATGTAATCATGTAATGACCTTTCACCTGTGGTGCTCATCGAATAACATCATTGACGATACTATTTGGTTAAGGCTATTTCAATGCACTCTTACGGGAGTAGCCACGAAATGGTACGTGGAGAAACCTCCTGCTTCACACGGAACCTTTAGCACCCTCACTACCGCATTCCTCACATACTTTCAGTTTCCCATTCACCACGATTTGGGAATGGAGTTACTGACTCATTTCAGACAATCCCCCTCCATCCATATCTTAGACCATCTCCATGAATGGAGGCGGCGTCGCTGTTTATGCAAAGATAAACTCGACGATCGAGTCCTTTTAGATTTATTCTTTTAGGTAACGCAACCCCAAATCCAAAGAGGACGCAATCAAGAAAGCTAAACATCTTGAAATGATCTATACACAGTCAGGACACATCTACAATATCCTGCCTAACACCTCGCGCTTGGAAACTTATCAAGAATTTCCAGGTGCGTCTAACTCTGTAGACGGACTAATTAGGTCAATGACCTAAGGGTACCTAGGCAGCAACGGTCAAAATCTCGGTTACACACATAGTTCTACCTAGAATATGTCTCAACCTAGATTTCAAAGTTGTCATATGCCGCAAAAATATTTGACTAATAGGGCGCAAGCGTATCACCAAGGAGGACCTTATCCTCTGGTTGAGGGGACCCAGTACACAGAAAGAAACACTGACGGAAGAGGGATGGAATTATGCTTAGTCCCAAGAACATGAAAAACCTATGCAAACCAATGCACAAGTGAACTTTATGCAGCCGTCCCAAAATAAACCACACCAGTATGATCAGGAGAACTACCCTCCTAATGTGGTTAAGAAAAAGACAAAAAACAAGCCCAAAAGGAAGCCTGGACGGGGGGGTAGCAACCAACAATGCCCACCGCGATCCCAGGCTGGAGTTAAATCCAACCAGAATTAGAACCAGGAGCCAAGCAGTGCCCAAAGGCAAAGAAAAAGGCCACATCTATGAATAAACCATTCTTGTTCAATATGTGGTGAGTACGGACACTATAATCACCACTGTCCCGAACTCCCTGAGCTTAAAAAGTGATAGAGTAACTGAGGACAAGGAGGGTCTTCCCAGCAAACTACGGTGATGCAAGAACCTTTCCCCCATCAAGAGAAAATCAACACTCAACAACAAAACCCAAATGATTCCAGGAAAAACAACCATGAGATCTACATGACTGGGGAAGAAATGTTTTTCCAGACTCGGAATCGCAGCTACGACACCCGACCAGACACCAATACTTTAGGGGATAGTACTAGCGTGCTGATTGCACCTTTGACCATTTTAAAGATGCCCATAGAACCATGGCCAAAGATGGAAAAAGGGCCTAATAGGCAAGTAGGTAACTACTCCAAAGTGACCCATAATTATAGCATTGTGACAATTTAGCTCAGTCACCCGCTGCTATGTCCGCATTGGAAGTACTGAATTCATGCCCCAAGCAACGGAAATCCCTTCTTTTTGCGTTAGGCACTATCGATCCTGCCGATACGCGCATGATGGCTTTTGACTTAGACAAAGCCACCCCTAGGCTTCCCTCCATTTTCGCCTTCCAGATACTAGTATCGGTAAAGAATATCTCTCTTCACCGATGTGTCATTGACGAGGGTGCATCGACATGCATCATGTCAAAAAATGTGTAGCAGAAGTTAGGATCCCCCGAACTCAAACCTTCCGTCATCACGCTCAGAGCATACGATGGTCGTCCCTCGACTCCCATCGGCCTCTACCAAAATGTACCGGTCTACTTTGCTGTGCAAGATGGTCCACATAGACATTGAAGTCTTGGACGCTCACTTGGATTACAACATACTCCTTGGGCGGAGTTACATGTGCGCCATGTCTGGCATAGCATCTTTTGTCTTCCGCATCATGATTTTAACTCACGAGGATCGAATCATTACGGTAGACCAGCTGACGAACAGTGAAAAGCGTCCCCTAACCAACATGGATGTAATTATACCCTACGTAGATACAACCACAGATGGTCTTTCACGGTACCAAGAATACGGCCCTGGCCAATTCAAACCATCGTCCATCCTAGGGTCATTCCTAGGAGAGCCTCCCATTATCCCTGAGGTATCGCCTGATGCCACAGGGGCCCCAGTGTGCATGATGTCCACGTCAAGCACTGAGGTTAGTCAGGACACAGACTCAGGTAGTAACGACATCAAGGCATCGGCCATGGTAGCCTCTCTAGCCTATGCCGCCTCCCAAACCCCTTCCCTCTACCCTCCAACTGGCTTTGTCTCCCAACAGGTTTTGGAAACACTGGTGTTACCCAACATATCATTGGCATTCCCAATTTGGTACCTAGTTCCCCCTTCCGGAATAGGAGCCACCAACGTTACTTCCGTAGGGTTAAAGCCCCTCAATCTCGAGGAGCCCCAACCTACCCAAGAAATGGTCGAAACCGCCCCCAGAAAACTGGTTATCACGGCCAAGAAAAATGCAAAAAGAGGAAACAAAGCGGTGACCCCCACCATGCAAATGGATTCATCAACCTGCGCTATATGTGATGTCATAGGACACCCTACCCACATATGTTCGGAGTTGGACAAGTTAAAAATACTCCTTGGCTCCGAAGTAGACATCTCGACGCTGTGTTCCCTAAAAAAGGAACTTTCCACACAAAATAAAGGCAAACTGCTGCGTACCAATCACACATGCTCTCTCTGTGACACCTATGGGCATTATACCCAACATTGTCCGGAAATACCACGATATAGGGATGCCTTACACGCGATCGAGCGATCCTATCAAGAGGATCCATCCATCCAGTATATCAATAACGAGCCTCGTATCATCCTATACCTACATGAAGAGCGACAATCACCTGAAAGGTCCCTCGCCAGACCACCCCCCCGATCGAAAGATGCCTACTTTGTGATGAAATTTATTATTTCATCATTGACTGCCCAGCCTTGGAAATTTTCCAATGATGGTACCCAATCCATATAGTATACCGCACTAACATGGACATCCCATATTCATGTCAGATATGCGGTGACAAACACCCTGTATGTCGTTGTCACTACGTGCCAAGATTCCGCACAACTTTATCCTGTATGCGATCGACCATCGTCTGCATCTCCCAAGAAGATGGTAGGGACTGGGAATCCATGAACAGTTCGACAACCCAAGAGGATGTGACAAATACATCCACCCTGTCATGGCCATCTGGAAGACGACCAATTAGGGAAATCCGTCCCCCGGTAAACGCCGACGACGCAACACACCACATACGGTTCATGACATCATGCATCAGAACCATGACTCGAGCTGTCTGCTCATCTAACATAGGTGTTGAGATAGCTGAAGCTACAAGAGTAGTTGTCCCTACGACAGTACAGACCCAACCTGTCTGCGCTCTGTTGATCGCGTCTGGTTCCACCACGTCCACAATGGAATCTTTGTCATGCTTTTCAACTAGCTCTACCTGGATCACCCCCATTCAACATCAACCTACAAAGGAACAATCCCTCTTCAAGACCTTGTTTCATTCGGATGAGGATATCCTATAAACCATGACGGAGCCTGACTACCTATGGGATGCAATGCATCACCACTCGCTGTTTATCCCTAGGAAAACGCTCAGTCCTGACAAGACGACTGAACCAGAGATCTATGCGATTGAATCAAAAGACTTCCTACCATCAGGAAATGTTGATTAGTTCAAAAACCCAATCCCAGCGTCGGATGCGTTTGAGGAGGGAAATATGTCGAATATTTCTCCCACCATCAAGGTGAACATATCTCAAAATCCGACAAAGGTCGAAGAAATATTGCTGGGGGCAGGATGTTCTCTAGAAGAGGTAACCTCTTATACCTATTAAAAGAGTATAGAGATATCTTTGCGTGGGACTACTAAAAAATGCTTGGGCTTAGTCCTACAATCGTAGAGCACCATATTGACACTTGGCCAGACATAACCCCAGTCTGCCAAAAACAACGTCAACTGCACCCATCCAAGGCAGAAGCAATAAAACAAGAAATTGACATGCTTCACAAAGCCGGGTTTATGTACCCTATCGCCTATACGTCTTTGGTTTCTAACCCTGTTCCCGTCATGAAAAAATTGGGCATAATACGCATTTGCACCAATTTTCAGGATTTGAACAAAGCTTATGCTAAAGAAAATTATCCCACCCCATTCATCGAACAAGTTATCGATGCTTGTGCTAGTCACGAGGCCCTATCCTTTATGGATGGGTTCTCCGGCTACAATCAAATCCAGATCCACCATACAAATCAGTACAAAACTGCGTTCACCACTCCCTGGGGCACATTCACATATAGGGTAATGCCATTTGGCCTAAAAAACGCCAGAGCCACCTACCAAAGGGCCATGAATTAAACATTTCATGACTTGGCACACCTCATCCTCGCCTACTTGGATGACCTTACGGTACGATCCATGAAGCTCTCCAACCATCTCGAGGATCTGCGATTGGTATTCCAACGATGTGGTCAATACAACATGCACTTAAACCCCCTTAAGTGTGTCTTCTATGTCAACGCAAGGAGACTATTAGGTTTTATTGTGTCCCAGCAAGGGATTCGAGTCGTCCCTTTAAAGGTCCAAGCCGTTAAAGAAGTCCCCCCACCTCGAACCCTTAGGAAGCTCCAAAGCCTACAAGGGAAGGCCAATTTTCTGAGACGCTTTGTCCCAGATTATGCCACATGTGCTCAAGGGTTCTTGCGCCTCCTCCACCAAGACATTCCGTTTAAATGGGATGATCACGCCCAACAAGAATTGGATGCAATGAAAGAAACATTATCTTCAGCACCACTTATCAGTCCCCCAGACTATAACAAGGATTATATCTTGTACCTATCAGACTTTGACTCCACGTTGGTAGGAGTATTGGTTCAGGAAGGCCTAGATGGGAGGGAGCACATAATCTATTACGTCAGAAAAACCATGTCAGGCCTAACATTGAGATATGAGCCCGAAGAAATAACTTCCTAGCATTAATCCACGCAGTCCAGAAACTTCGCCACTACATGATCTTGAAAACTACCACGGTCATAGCAGATACTAATCCCATCAACTACCTGCTCACGTGCCGACTAATGAACCACAAGTACGCCCATTGGATTGTCATTCTCCAAGAATACGACTTGCAGTTTCACTCTCCCAAAAGAAAAAAGGCACTTGCCCTAATAGAGTTCATTACTGTCCTCCCAGGAGATTCCAAAGGATCGCCAGTAAACGATTCGCTACCAGATGAACGTCTTTTCTTTGTAGCAACCGATGACCCTTATTATGGATATATTATCCTATTCCTGTGAACCTAAAAGTTTAAACCTCACCTCATGCGAGACGACCGTCGAAGCATATGCCAACAATCCCCTCAATGCCTCCTCATGGGAGATACCTTATACAGAAGAGGCATCGATAAAATCTTGCGTCAATGTCTCACTGACAAGCAAGTAGAGCAAGCCCTAAACGATTGCCACACAGGTGCTTGCGGCTGCCACCTTTCTGGAATGGCTACCGTCCAAAAATTCCTACGGGCAGGATATTTTTGGCCTTCCCTGATTCGCGACTGTATCACGACAGTAAAAATATGCGAGTGGTGCCAGCGCTTCGCCCACAATGCAAGATCACCGCCTGCTCCTCTGCACCCTGTCATTGTAGCCAGACCCTTTTGTAAATGGGGAATCGACTTCATGACTTGTAACCCAACCTTGTCAGGCAACCATAAATACATCATCATGGCTTTAGATTATTTCACCAAGTGGGCTGAGGCCATGCCCACATATGATAGCACAGTAGAAACCGCTGCTCAATTTTTGTTCAACCACGTGATCCCCCGATTTGGCGTCCCCAAAGAGTTAGTTTCCGACCACGGGAAACACTTCGAAAATGAGGTCTTCGAGGAGCTATCTCATTGTCTCAGATTCACCATGAATTTGCTTCACCATACTACCCCTAGTCCAATGGATAGGTAGAAGCCATTAACAAATTACTCAAAACTATGTTACAATGCATGGTGAATAACCACAAAACCAACTGGCACCACATGCTCTTCTCTGCCCTGTGGGCATACCACACGACTGTTAAGACTTCCACTGGTTTTACTCCCTTTTACTTAGTATATTGGATTGAAGCCGTGATTCCCATAGAGCACGAGATCCCAAACCTACACGCCGCCATCGAACTCCTTGATGACACCCAACCTCTAGAACAACGCCTATTACAACTAGATCTAGTTGACGAAAGTCTGCGACAATCGCTGCAACACAATGAGGCCCATAAGAAAAAGGTGAAAACATCATTCAACTGCCACATCACCCCTCGCTCATTTATCGAGGGAGAGTTAGTCCTTCGCTACGATGTCGCAAAAGAGGTCTTAGGGCCAGGAAAATTTGAAACCTTGTGGAAAGGACCCTATATCATCGAACATTGCCTCAGACAGGGGGCATACATCTTGACGGAACTAGACAGGACCTACCTCACTAACCCCGTCAACGACTGTTACACCATTTTTTGGTCATATAACCTATTATCATTAGATGGACCCAAGTACACCATGTAAGACCAATTTTACCCTAAGTAAAATTGCTTTCACTATGTGAAATAAATTAGTAAAACACCTTTATTAATTTGTTTATGGTCTAAACAGGAAACCCCAAAAGGAAATAATAAACAAATCTATATTTGTTTATATTTCCTCAAGGAATAATTAGTTAAACATCAATTTACTTATTATTCCTGGTCATATTTAACCCAAAACAAGGAAATCAATTAAATAAATCCTTATTTATTTGATTGTTTCATAGGAATAAGTTATTTAATCCTTATTTAAATAATATTCCTAGTTAAATTTGACTAAATCATTTACAAATAATTAAATAAATCATTATTTATTTAATTATATTTCCACCATTTCCTTAAAATAATAAATAAATCATTTATTTATTTATTATTTATAAATAAAATATTTTACCCAAGTCAAAATCATTTTCCCTCCAACAAATATAATAAAATATTCCTAAAAGGTGGTTCTAGAATTTTGTTAATAATATTTTATTCATGCACCAAGTTCTAGACTACCCTAATATTTTGTTATAAATAGAAGGGTTTTCCCATTCATTTGTGACCTTTTGTTACCTATGAGATCACTCTGGATCTTTACTCTTGGTCTGACTTTGAGCCATTATCAATGTCACATCTTCTATTTTCACTTTGTGAGCTCCCTTTGAGTTCTATGTTTGTTTGGGTTTTCTTCACCAACAAAAGAGAGAAATACTAGATCTGAAGCACTCAGGACTTTCAAAAAACCCATCCCATTGAGGAGAATTGGAAACACGTTTCTTGTTTTCCTCTTAGATGCCCTTAATATAAAAATTCTTTCAAAAATATTGTTCTTGTCTTGTCTATTGGATGCATGGAGCAAAACTTTATTTTCACTGCTTAATGTCTTTTTATGCATAGATCTGGATTTGTACAACATTTGTCTTCCCTTAGAAATGTGCACAAGGGGGGTGCCTCTTTGCCTAGATCGCCCGCGCAATCTAGGGCAAAAAGTCCCTTTGAGGCCGTACAAACCCAATTTGCACGGCCCTTGGCACTATCAAACTAAAAAAAATTGAAATGCATGACATCATGAAAGTTACCTCGGCATAGTATTGCTAATCCCTGGTACACGGGCTGACCGCAACGTCAGTAATGGCTCTGCAATCACCTCTCATCTCCCAAAACTTAGCAAGTACAAATGAATAGGATTAGGGCCATAATCCCATATTTATCGCCCTTTTCTAGAACTTCGGAGGTCCATAACAGGAGATCAGAAGGTCCATTCTGAAAACCGTAAGTTGCACCATCATCAGTATGCCATGACGAACGAAAGCGATGCCACACATTCGCTTTCTAGGAAAAATAATTTTTCAGCGCCGGCAGGTATGCACCCTCCCATCTTCCTTTCTAAAGTTCATGTATTTCAATAATATTTGATGAAAATAATATGCTTTCACTTGAGGTTGTTGTTTTTGCAGGAAGAACCCGCAAACCATTCACAACATTGTCCACTAAAAGTTCTGGAGCAGGTATCATTCTACCCTCAACATGATAGAGTCCCTGACATCATTTCTCCATCAGAATTAAACCATAGGGTCTTCATACCTAACCAAGTTTATCATCACCTCACCCTGTATATGATAAATTTCTGTGTTGGTCGGTAGAGCCTCCCCTCCATGGCGCTCGTCACCCAAAGTAGACCATATATCACCGCACAAGTGATGCCATGGCCATACCATTTCAGTCCATGAAGCACCTCATGCCCATTCATCTATCATGCATAAGGTCAAGTTTTTCGTTCAAAACTCAAAACCCCCTTCCCGGATGACCAGGTTGTACAAGCAGAGTGAAAGCGCACCTCCGCGCATCGCATTTGGCCCGCCATACCTCCATCAGCATAATCCCATCTGTGACATTTTCCGCTTCATCAACCCCGCACATGAGACCAACCAATGGGACCCCCACTCCCAGCAAAACATCGTACTTACACCTTCAGTGAGCGACCCAATTTTCATGTTTTGGGGTACCCATCTCTGTGTTTTGTACAAACCAAACCTCATTATTTTATTCTTTTGGTAAGTGTACAAAGACCGCACACGATGCCCTTCGCCACTTCGCCCTCATATTTCATCTTTTCCCCCATGGAAGCAGTCCCTCATTCCCCTTGGTCGATGTATTTCACCCCCATGCATGCACCATCCCGACACTCATAGCTGGTTCACACTTGCCCTGGAAGTCTTACTGACTCCAGTGATTTTTCCCTTCAGAAAGAACTATGACTGCCGCCAAGCTGCTAAAGTATACTCCGATCTCGGGCCACTGAATCCCCATCATCCGTTTTCAGTCACTTCTCACCAACATGCCTATGTTAAACCCCTCACATCTAGTTCCCCGACCCCTTAGGTCGGCGACCCATGGTTCAGTTAAGGCTTCCTTTCTATCGACCTCGACACCTATTTTCCGAAAAGGAAGCGGTACCTTGGATCACCTCTCCCCATGAAAAGGGGTATCCTCGGGTGGCACTATGGGAGACATCATTTTCCAAAGATGTCATCGATCCTCCTGACATTTGCCTATAGCAAAAGCTTTCATGTTACGATGGTATCGTACCTTACAACCATTTCACTTTGATCAAATCCGTCGAAGACCCATGCCTCCATAAGCGTCTCTGACAACAATGCTTACACAGGAAGGTCCCAACCAATACATATGCGTACATTGCGCAGTGATACGCCATACCAAGATTACGCATATGGGTAACACTTTCCACCTATCGTCAAATAAAAAATGCCCCGAGGGTGTAAGCAGTCGTCGTCAACAACCACCAGCATCACTACCACAGTAGTGGCACAAACAACACATGCATCTGTCAATTTTGTTTAACTAGCCAGAGCATCACGAGCATGGGACATGCCCGCCTCGTTGGAATTTTGTAAATATGTTGTATATTTTGTCTTCTTGCAGGGGGTACCTTAGGCCATGGTTATCTTGGAAACGGTGCAAGGTGTTTTCAATTCCAAAATTCGCGTAGGCCTCTCTCTCTCTCTCTGCGTACGATACATAAAAGAAACTATAATGTATTTCGGCTATACAGTTCTTCCTAAACCTCATACATTAGGGGGAAAATGTTAACACTGGAAAATCGTACAGCAGAAGATGACATCAATTAATTTCAAGCCTAAGGATTTACAGGGCAGGAACACATTATGGAATCAAGAAGTATTTAAAATCTCTAAGGTTTTGAGAAAATCATATTTGAAATAGTCATAAATGCTAAATTGCGCACTTTATTCTTCGAGAAGAGCGCCTTCTGCGCGCCTTTTTGTCTGATAAGTAGGCATTCTTGGAAATGGAAAAAAGTCACTTTCCGGGACCACACCAAGAAAAGGACAATTACTCCTTATATGAAATCCGCCTAAGGACAACCACCAACACCTCCTCAGACACTATGTGAGCACACAAAACAATATTTGAGCACACAATGGAATCATACCTCTCCCTTGGGTCACTATCCATCATGTACCAAATGAGGGAAGGAGGACTTGAAACTCACCTATATAAAGCCACCAAGAGATGAAGAAATGGTGATAACATTGTTATGCTGGCCAAAGTTGCCCAAGCAATACTAGTAGTGTGTGACCCGGAGCTGGAGCTAAAGAGGACTCGATTGTTGGCCACCCAACATCCTAGTCCACCACAGCAGAGAGAGAGAGGGATACTGCATCAGAGGCAGAGCTTGGAAGGAAAAATCCTTGCATCGGGACCTAGAGCCATTGCCTAGGGGCCCTTTAGCAAGTGGGTAAAATTTATTCTCCATTTCAAACGTTTAATAAGAAGAGGTCATCGAGCCATCGTTTGCATTATTATCGTTTTGACTCTCTTTATAGCTTCTGTATATTTGTGTTTTAGTTTTAGTTTAAACCAGAGCATACTTTAGCATTCTATTTCCATTAAATTTTATGCTTTTGAGGCCTCTCACTTTATACCTGTTACTGATAGTTTAAAGAGTAGACCACACTCTTTAAGCTGGTGTGATTTCGTACACCCATGTGACAAATCCATCACAACACTTTCGCATATGTATATCATTACCCAAAATCCTCTTACATTCCCAAATTACCAGCTGCGTACACAGCCAGTAGGGTCCGCACACAGCAGGACAGAAGATCTCTGCGTACATATCTAGAAGGAGTCCTAACGCAAACAACCCTACCACAGATCCAACAATTCGTGCTTCACATCAATCTCTATTCTTTTCTGCCTATGACTAAAAAAGGTTCATCTATTTATACCGATTAATCCTACGCATCCAATGGTATGCAAACCATGGTTTGCAGAATCTTGGTCTACTCTTGACCCATTTACAATGCGTTAGGGGCTTTGACCCACCCCAAGCCCCTGTGTTAGACTAAACAAAACAAAAATATAAAAAAATGGACAAAATTCATAGCGTTTGGGAGACCCTACTCCAACAGTCCCCCAACACAATCTTGTGACTTGTCCCGAGTCACTGTGCTAGTGGGGCCTCGACCTGCGCTTGCAATAATTTGATCGCCTCGGCTAACGGAGGCAACACGCCTTCACTTTGGACATCAGCATTTTGGGCGATGTCGACCAACTTTTCTAAAATCGGGCCTTTAGTCGCAACGGTGACACTTTCCAGAGTTTGGTTTAGCTTCTTAATAGAAACATCGGCATCCTGCAAAATTTTGAGGGCTTCGTCAGCCCAAGGCTTCAGACGATCACCGAAGAACTTCTTCTTTTGCCGAAGGTCATCAATATCAACTTGGAGCGCTTGGCTGGTGCGCAGCCATTGCAAGCGCCGAGCAGGCACCAAAGTGGGTAGGGTGGCTTCTATCGTCTCGAACTCTTCTTCTTTTTTCCTTTTGCCTTGGTTTATTCCTTGCAAGATCGAGTCGTGATCTACCCTGTGATGAAATTTGTAGCCACAGTGACCAGCGTAGTTCGCTAAGCCCGTACCTCCGGAGGTGTTTCGGGCTGCAACTTAGCCTGCAAATCGGCGATCTGCTGCTCCATGCGTGTCTTGACTACCTGAACTTCTTCCCAGGAGGCCTTGAGTTCTGCGACCAAGCTTTCAACCTTGTGCACTTTGATCTGAACGTTGTGCAGAGTGACCTGAATTGTGGAAATTCCCTTGTATCTATCGTACATGGTAAGGGACAACCGTGGTCGGGAGTTAATGGTTGCGGCCAAGCTACTCTGAAAGAGGACCCAGAACACCTGGTTGTCCTCGAGACATTGCGGATCCGTGGAATCCCATAAGTGTGCATAACAAGCCCCTTCGCACATGTCAAGGGTAAGCTTAAGGAGGAATGACTCCGTAGGGGCTTCCCAAGCAACCAACGCTACGAGGAAAAAAAACCAAGAGTAACAAAAGGTGCGGCCCTACTCCTAGGACTCGTGGACATTAGTCAAAAACTTGTCACAAAAATACTGTGCCTAGTTAAAACATACCCCTTTCTCGCATTGGCCTGCTAACCGGATTATGTAGGCTGGAACATATGTGACCTGACATTTCCTCATCATTTTACATGCCAACAGCGTGGTGCCAAACTGCTTACCTTGGTCACTGATAGACTTGATGATAAAACCTCGAGTATTGCGCTCCACATGATACTTTTGGCACACGTACTCAAAAATATCCCCATCGTATTTCTTACCAACGCGCTCCATGGGGTTCGGTCCGCTCATGGGGAGACTAGTAATCCGATGAACTAGCATAGCGTCAATGGGGATCTTGTCCTGGATCCATAGGTAGCCGTAATGAATCAAGGCGAGAAACTGTTGTGCGAGGCGGTTCGTGACATTATAGTGTCTGAAGTGTGGCATCCTGAGCAGGTTTAGGAGCCCGGACCTAGCCAACCCACGTACCCAGCATTGGGGGACAACTTTGACCCCATCAACTCTGTGAATTGTATCAAGGTCTAACTCACGTGCTAGCTCAGGGAAGGCCTCAAAGTTGGCCAAATCATGATCATAAAACTTAATTTCATGAAGACTTCCAAAAGGTTCACCTATGACGGGAACCTCCCCCAGGGTCAATGACATCTACAGGTAGGTGATCAAGCCATCGTGGTTCTTCAGTGTGCGCGTCGATGTCTTGTGTGGTCGAATGAAGAAGGGAAACCAGTTGCTCGGCTCAGTGGTCTGGGCCTCCTCCGGAGCAGCCCATGGGGATTTTACATTTCATGGGGAAGTACGAGGATTCCCTGCGGCCCATTTCATGGGTTTCAGGGGCTTGCCTAAGCCTTGTGCTTTTTATTTTCCTTTCCTTGTGGTGGGGCTAGGCGTGGAGAGGATCTCTTCGACTTTAGACTTGAATTCCACCAATTCCTCAGTGTCTTGTTCCACCGAGGTCACTGGCTCCAAGAGTTTAGTAGGATTCATGGCCGTCATACTGGTATGAAATATAAACTTAGGATTGCTACTGTCAGAGGGAGTAGGTTGCTTAGACATGAAAGAGATGTTATAGGCACAAAAATTATTACAGCACAACTTCACCCAGGACAACCATGCCAAGTACAAGCTATTCACGCGATACAGAACTCGTGTCTGATCTAGCTCACATGTTTTATAGCCTTGGTGATCTCCCAATGGTAGGGTAGATTGCACGTAGGACTTACCATCAAGTAAACGGTAAAAAATCTCCCAAAATTGCCGTATTAATTTCCGGCTGCTCACGCCATCCAACGGTAATTTTTCCTTTTTACCCGATTTGACTATTTCAATGGATATTTTTGCACCCAGCGTGTGCTCAGCGTACCCCTGCAATCCCAACACACCCTTGTGCGTTGTGCAGACCTCTCGCATTACCAGCACACCAGCTTCCATATGATGCGATTCCTTCCAACTGAAATTCTACATTGCTATAAGCCAACCTGCAAGATCTCGTGTGCGGTCATCTTTCCTGTGTAGTGACCTCCTGTTATGCCTTCGTGGGCTTCTGCCAAGAGAGTGTGGTTTTCATGCTCCATACCGTCTCTGCACAACACTCCATGACCTGCGATAATGGTAAAATCTGCTGCCTGGTTAACCAACTCCGTCTTTTGTCGTACCGAATATTCGGTAGGTGCCATGCCTGTGGTCAGGAATGGAGAGATCTTAGTGAAGTGCGCATCCACGACCTTAATGGCGAACAACTGCGCATCAGGAAATCCTTTCTTCCAGCTAGTGGGTTCTTTACCCGTCTCAATTCGGGAAAAATGATCCTGCCCCATACTCAATTTTCCTGGCTTGACAATGTTTTCAACATTGTATTCTTGAAACAGTAGCAGCCACCTCCTGATTCCCCCCCCAAACACAGGCTTATTTACCAGGTACTCTAAATCGGAATGATCTGTAATCATCTTAAAGTGTCCTCCTAACAGATAGTGCTGATACTTCTGTAGTGCATAGATTAGGGCCACTCCTTTCCTTTCCATGGTGGCATAATCATGCTCCTCACTCGAGACTGTCAGACTAGCCCATTTGATTGGGTGGTCACTGTCTCCGGTGCCATGCTGCGTACGGGCCGCTCCCAGGGCAATCCGCAAAATGTCATCATGAAATACCGTCGCCCAATCGGGGGAAGTAAGAATAGGTGTAGAGACCATATTTTTCTTGAGTAGCTCAAAGCTCTTCAGGCACGTGTCATCCAAAACGAATGAAACATATTCCTTAAGCAGTGTTTTCAGAGGTGCAGTGATTAGTGCATACCCCTGAATTAATATTTTGTAGTAGCCCATATGTACAAGGATCGAACACAGTAGTTTCTTAGTTGTAGGCCTTACCCAGTTCGACCGTTTTACCAGTTTGATGGGCGTATTATCGATCCTCCCTAACTATCTGCGTACGATAAGGCTGTTGTTTTACCAGCCGCGCATTTGATTTCAGAGTGATGTGCATACCGCCTAAGTCCCCCATGGTCTCCTGAGGCTTTGAAAACTTGGTTGGACACAAGTCTGGATACTCCATGAGTAGTTCTGCAATCTTGCCTACAGTTCCATCATCCCAGTAGTTCCCAATTTTATCCAGCTTGAGTTGTACTACCGTTCTCATGTTAGCGCTTCATGGTTTTAGAGATTTCATACCATCCACCGTATGTATCGGAGGTCCTACAACTGTGCATTCCCCTTCTGATTCTATGATCGAGACATTGCACGGATCTGCGTTGCAATCTTCTATGGTCGCCTTGTGGCACTTGATAATATCTTGCATATGCATTTCCCATGTGGGTCTTTCGCTTGCTTCGTTGGGGCGGGATTCACCAAATACAAAGGTATCAATAGTCTGCAGAGCTCCCTCAAACACCTCCAATCCTCCCGTTAACCCAAATGTCCCCAAGAATTCGTATTTAAGGTTTTCCACTGGCAGGTTCACTGATGTAGCTCCGCATCGAGGTACCATGCAGTAGGAATTGGTCCCAAGGCATGAATAAACAAGTGAACCCATTTTTCTGCAGTATGATCACACCATTGCTCCATCCAGGTGAAAAAATGTTCGCGTGGATCTACTGGGCCTCGGAATACCTCGACATGCACGTTGGTCAGAGGTTCAAATCGTAGTACCATCATATCTCGACATTCCTCCCATTCCTGAAAGGCCGCCTTATGTGTGTCCCACCATTTTGCAGGTGTTGCATGCATAGCTAGATTAAGGGCCGATAGCCTTCGTTCTCTGAGAACCTCAGCTTCGAAGGTTCGCAAAAATTCCTTTATACTACTCGAACCATCAAAGTAGGGTAATTCTCTTACTGATCCGATCACGGGTCGAGTACTACCCAACCATCACGCGTACGGTACTAAGATCTTTTAAAACGACTATGGCTTATACAGGTTTAAATGAGCATGTTAGTTCGCATACACATATTAACATGAATTGAACATAATCAGGAAGCACATAACACATAAGCGAAAGACAACCAAATTGGTAACGGAGTTCACCCCTCCAACTCACTGGGGTTACATCTCCGGACCTGCTTCAATTGGAAGGCAGATCCTTTATATTTCATCTTCAAATTAAGCTTTCATACATTCCAGTTCTATGGCTGAGAATTAGCCAAGCACTATGGCTTTCAAAGGCTAAGTTTCCTATCCTTTCTCCTCCTCTTCAAAGGCTCACATCATGAGTTTATATAGTTTTTCCCCATAACTCCCCAATCCACAATAGTAGGATCTCAAGACATTTTAAGGAAAGACAAACTCCATGATTCTAGGACTTTAAAACTTACTCAAGGCAAAAATGGAAAACCCAACTTCAAGGATCTTATCCATGCCAAGAAAGCTCAACCTCTTAATGAGAAATAGCAAATTAAGTGTGAGGTCAATTCTCACATAAAAATATTTTCTCAAAATGAATAATAAGTGAATATTTTGGTGAGTCATTTTCCACTCACTTAAAACATTATCCACTTCATAATTTTTAAATGAAATAATGAATTAATTTACTCATTACTTTGTCACCCATCATAAAGTGTCTTCATGGTGCATAAGTAAACTTCTTTGTTGGTGGAGATCCTCCTGGATCAAACCTCCCTGAAAAGAAAACTTTTGGTCTCCAAAAGTATCAGCTTCAATCAAATCAACTGTATGCAAATGTCTCTGAAAGGCACATTCCATCATGACTCCTTCACCTACCGTTCTTCGGAATCGGAAGATAATGCCAACACCTGCAACTGTTGCAACACAAATGCCTGAAAAGGCACATTCTTGCAAGATTCCTTCACCTCAGTCCTTCAGAATCGGAATGCAAAAGCCCACATCTGCATAAAGCTGCAACACAAATGTCTGAAAAAGGAACATCCCTTCAAGATCCCTTCACCTCAGTCCTTCAGAATCGGAATGCAAAAGTCCACATCTGCATAAAGCTGCAACCTGTAGCTGATCATACCTGTTCACAACACTTGCCAAGGGTTCATTGGTCAAGTTTACATGCCAAAATGGCTTTAGGAAAATTTCCTGATCCCATTTGCTTACAAAGATGCCAACAAGGCTTAATGCGTAAAAATACGCCTCTCACTCTCACTCTCCCTTACATAAGAGTGGCTAAAAACAAGCCTTTTCCAATGCTTCATAAGCATATTTTACATCATCTCTTTCATCGTTGGCCACTTTGGCCTTTTACATGACATTCAACAATGCAAATTTTTTAATGCCAACTATGGCCTCTTACATGGAAATTACCAAGTAATGTAATGTTCCAAATATGTGCACAAAGGGGAGAAAAATACCAATGGTTCAAAAACCCCTTTTACATAATGTATGCCCCATATCATCCAAATGCATTAATGTTGAAAAAACAAAAAGCAAATCCCCCTTTACAAAAATGTGCATTATGAAAGACTATGGGTTTAAAATAAAAGACTACTGATACCAAGGAGAAGAAGCGTCTTTGTCAACGGGGTGCGCCATATCATGATACCTTCTCCCATCAAGAAAATTGCACGAGGGTTACTCAGGTCCGAGGAGATGGGCATTCTGACTCTAAGAGTACAAACATTTTCAAAATTTTGTAGGAGATCTTCAACCATGGCCTTGGTCTTCGAATAGAAGGACCCAATGAAGTTGGGTTTGTCTTCCTCCTTAAATCCTATACCACTGCCTTCAAGATGAACATCATCATATTCAAAAATACAGCCAGTTGCAAAATTCACAAGCAAAAGACCATGCTCCTTGCAAATATCAGCCAAATTCAGAGTTCCCGCCACATTGGTTGTAATAGTCTCGGGCTTGTGGGATTCACACCAATCCATGTTAGGCCGACCTGTCACACCTGCAACATTAAACACAGGAGTAGGCTTGATGTTCTGTATGTCCATTAGGATCTGATACCTATTCTCCAATCTCCCATTTCCATATTCATATGTTATTCCCTGCTTTTCGCATATCTGCCCAATTGAAACATAGAAAGGCAAAATATATATCAAAGTGAAGGATGTCGTGCCATTTTTTAAGCACGATACATCAAAGAACCTGTAGCGGTCAGTCAACGTAACTGTTTATCGCATCTGACTTTAAAAAAAAATTGGGACTGATGCGGAATTTTACGAGGCCGACCAAGAGAGATTTTCTCTGAGGCCGAGGGCGTGGTCATGGTACCACAAATTTCCCGGATGCTGGCATTGACATAGTGCTATTTATATTTCTTCGAGTGGTTCATCTGCAATGCCGCCACTATCGACATCCAATGCTGTGATCCGCATTTCGGGCTCCTAGAACTTGGACATATTGGTTGGCATATCTGGTGGTGTATCAGATCACATGCAAATTCGGCTGAATTTCATTGCCGATACAAAAGAACTCCGCGAATCGTGATGCAATTTTGCTTATTATTATCACAGTGGAATCTCTATCCACCGGGTATCTTGAGCTGCACGTTGACAAAAGCCTTGGCAACAATGCAGAAATAACCTGCAAGATTCTTTCTCACGTACCTCCTCGATGAAATCAAAACATCATATAGAATGCAAGTGAGATTCTCGCCTAGGCTGTCTTTGAACCAGAGTGTCTTGTAGCAGAAATAATTTGGAAAATTCCGTATGCAGGCAAAGCCATAATTCAAAATGTGGGTGATTCCATAATGACATAGAGTTGAAAACTTCTGAGCCACTGTTTTGCTACCCACGAACAGATAAGGAATAACCTGGGAACATTCTTTACGGGTACGAGGAAGCACTGTTCTACCACATAAAGAAACAACGATTCGATGCTAATACTTTTGAGAAGGGTGTCAAGCGTTCTCTACCTTAGACATGTGTCAGGATAATTGAGCCCATAAACAGAAAATTGCCTGGAATCGATCCACCTTGTCCACCGATTTCTGTTGTCGAAGAAGAAGGATAGAGCGTCGTGTTGTCCACCGTATGGATCTTCGAAGTCCAACTCCAATATCTCCACTAAACATTCTTCTCATGCAACAGGCGTTGCGGCTCTGCAGTTATACGTAGACGAGGAGGAGGATCCACATCAACACACAAAATTTGATTCCAGATCTTTTCATAACATCTGACCGCGAAATTTTGTTTTGGAAAATAAAAGGAGACGGTTATTTCTCCCACCAGAAGTAGAAGAAGTAACTAAGGCTGCCAGCTGGTCACAAAAACCCTAGCGGAGATCTCGAACACATCTGCACACCGATCACGGGAAGAGATCCTACCAATCCTCCAACATTAATGGGCAGTTACAACGAAGCATCAAGCTTTATGGTTTTATCGCCAATTGGTTATTGATGCACACACAGTTGGAATGCGATGTCACCATGTTGACACAAGTGGCAGAGATGCCCGAAAAGTGCCGCCAGATGCTCCAGTCCTTTCTGGTTGTCGTTGCCAGGCAGCCTTTCCACGTCCTCAAGCAATCACCATGCAGTCACACAATCTCACGATCGATCTCTTTTATGGACAACAATTATCTCAGCACCAGGACTTTTGCAAGGCAAATCATGGCCGCACTTATTGGTCACTGGTTTGGGTCTTGGCCTCCCCAAACTCATCGCGGCTCTTAACCAGATTACACGATGTCTTTGACACCTTGACACCGCAGACTCGCAATTTATCTGAGGATAGCGCTGCTACTGTCGGATCCACCTTTGGGCTGCTCTTTTTCTGCAAATTCCTTCTCCAGAACACGATCGAACATCTCTGTGATGCTTCCCTCGTTGGCCAAATCCGGTGGGACAGCTTGTGCCGACAAATTACCCTGCGATGAGTTAACCGATTTCTGCAATGTGCAGGCGGTTTTGCTAGGTACTTGAGGAGGGAAACCCATGTTTCAGGTACTAACAAAACTACTGATTATTATTACTGTCATCAACAAAACTAGAAACAACATTTGTAACATGGGGCAGTGGTCCTTCAGGTTGCAATAACTTTTCGATCCGGAGGCTGTTTGACGCGATTCAAGCGTCGTCGGATTCCTCTTGTCGAGCTCTTCGCGATGGTGTCATTATTTGTTGATTCCGAGTCAGACGAATTTTGAGCACTTTTCATCAAAAGACGGATACCTGCCCCCATAAAATTCGAAATTTTGCAAAATATCATAAACATAACCTGCAGAAACATCATGAACTGCTTACCCAACTCGAACCAAGCATTTCCTTCTTGTAAGCGTGTTTTTTGAGTGATGAATGGAGCTTTCTTCACGAGCTCTTTCGCCATATGTTTGCTTGACTCTTGGCGAATTTCGGGGTGCAACTTCCAGCACTTCTTCTCCCAATGGCCACTGATTTTGCAGAAATTGCAGAAATTAGACCGTTTCCCATTCCACCGTGTCTTCATGATAGGAGGATTTAGAACGTTCTCATTCTTCTTGGTCTCCCTTCTTGTGGGAAAATCTGTCTTCTTAACCCACTCTTTCCTTGTATGATGCTTAACTACACCATAGTTAGCAGATCTATGAAAGAAATCACTTCTCTTATGTGCAAAAGTAGAATCTGAATGATTGTCATACCTTCTTGGCTTGTCCTTAAATTGATGGAAACTAGGTGGCTTGATTCCTTTCTTGGAATCAGGTGATGAAGAGATGAATTTTGTTTCAGCTACCTCTAAGCATTCTCCTTCTTCCCGTTGATAACCCAAACCTGCAAATGGTTGTCTTGGTACAACCTCCAATGGTTGGGTGATTCCTTGGCCATTTATGCCAAGTCCACCTCCGCTATACCCCATCTTCATGAGGATTTTCATGCCAACATTAGTTTCATATTGAGAGAGAACAGAACTTGAAGTGACATCACATACCTCGGTTTGACATGCAACCTCCGTCGTCTCAACCTTGTGCAATTTAGACAATATCTCCTCTTTAGCTCGTAGCATCTCTTGAAGCTCCTGCTTATCGAGCAATAATCTTCGCAATTCTGCATTTTCGGCTTGAAGGCTTTCGTTTATCTCTTGCAACTCTTGCAGTCTTTCAGCGTGCTTCGCTCCTTTGCCCATCCTGCAAAGCAGTCACCTGCTCTGATACCACTTGATCCGATCACGGGTCGAGTACTACCCAACCATCACGCGTATGGTACTAAGATCTTTTAAAACGACTATGGCTTATACAGGTTTAAATGAGCATGTTAGTTCGCATACACATATTAACATGAATTGAACATAATTAGGAAGCACATAACACATAAGCGAAAGACAACCAAATTGGTAACGGAGTTCACCCCTCCAACTCACTGGGGTTACATCTCCGGACCTGCTTCAATTGGAAGGCAGATCCTTTATATTTCATCTTCAAATTAAGCTTTCATACATTCCAGTTCCATGGCTGAGCATTAGCCAAGCACTATGGCTTTCAAAGGCTAAGTTTCCTATCCTTTCTCCTTCTCCCTTCAAAGGCTCACATCATGAGTTTATATAGTTTTTCCCCATAACTTCCCAATCCACAATAGTAGGATCTCAAGACATTTTAAGGAAAGACAAACTCCATGATTCTAGGACTTCAAAACTTACTCAAGGCAAAAATGGAAAACCCAACTTCAAGGATCTTATCCATGCCAAGAAAGCTCAACCTCTTAATGAGAAATAGCAAATTAGTTGTGAGGTCAATTCTCACATAAAACTATTTTCTCAAAATGAATAATAAGTGAATATTTTGGTGAGTCATTTTCCACTCACTTAAAACATTATCCACTTCATAATTTTTAAATGAAATAATGAATTAATTTACTCATTACTTTGTCACCCATCATAAAGTGTCTTCATGGTGCATAAGTAAACTTCTTTGTTGGTGGAGATCCTCCTGGATCACTTACCTCGAAGGATATATATCGAAAGTCCCTGGTAATTCGTAGGCAGTGTTATCTCAAAATCAGGCCCTGATAGGCTGCTAATCAAGGAGACCTTGAGTAACTATTTCAAACCAGGCTTTTAGCTGAGACTTAGCCTCCTCAGCCTGAGAGGGCTCTCTCAAAGTTTTTATGATTTTCAAATAAAAGTCAGATGGCTAACTCTTTGAGTAAATGGATTAAATTTAGTAATTGGTTGTACTACAATAAATAAGCATCCATTGGGCTTATGGGGTCACTTTATGTTTTTACTAAACATGGATATCAAATTCATATGGAAGTTAGGGCATATTAAGGCTTAGATGCATCAGTAAAACAACAAAACAGTAGGTCACACAGTCCATGAATATATGAAGGAAGTTAGAGCACCTTCACAGTGAGTTCTAAGTAACATACACTCATGCCACTACAAGTAAAAGATAAAGGAGAAACATAACAACATCAATCATCCATAGCCTTTTCTGAATCCTGAGTAACAAAATGATACCACTGTATTAAGATAAAAATAGAGTTGCAGATAATACCAAACAGTACACTTGTTCTAGAAAAATTCCAACCCTATGCTATTCGATTTCCTCCCTTTTATAGAGTATTCATTACATCTTAGGATTCTCTCCAATCCTTTGAGGAGAATTCGAAATTTGACACCTAACACTTTTCATAAAACAAACTGCATTTACAACTGACAGTTAAACTGTCTGTTTAGACTCCTAATACAATTAGGACTAAAACATCATTTATTAAAACATAAAAACCTTATCTAAATACTTAAAACAACACTTGAAAACTGCATCTTCTAGTCTTCGACCATGATCATGTCTATCTTCTTGCTGTTAGACCCCCTTTATCTCTTCCTTATCTGTCCCTGTAAAATAGGATAATGCTTCTTGTATAGTAGCTGAGTGCTTCATTAATACCAATTCGAACCATTTGCTGCATAATTTGAACTCAAAACATGTGCCAAATGTCTTAAAGTCTTCATAGATATTTGACCTTCCATATGTGTATATGTGAACTTTTCAAAACTGATGTGGAAACTGCCATAATGTTGTGCTACGAAACTGTCTGTGTTTTCGAAGCGCAGACCTTTCTTTTGAAAAACATGCTTTAGACTCCAATTAAATGTGCCAAAACCCTTTGAATCTTCATTGAGATTCAATATATATCTCCCATCAACATCAAGGCTTCAAAATTGAACCATTTCTTCTTTGAAATTTACAAAAACTCACAAAACTGCATCCTACAGCAGTTTTGTAGCACGCTACGAAACTGCTGAGTCTTCATATTTCTTAGTTTTTTCCTCAAAATTTCAAGTCAGAAACCTTTAAAACCTAGTCTTCAGGTGTAGATCCATTCTTATAACAATAACCATCAACCTTGAGCAGTTTAAAAATGGAGCATTACTATATAACCTTCAAAGTTTATTTCAAAGATGAAACTTATTGTTTAGGCTGTAGCTCATCTCCAAATTGATTTAACTGTATCTCTAAATCTTCAATTATCCTCTTGAGCCTTCTATTATTAGCCCTCAGTTTTATGTTAACCATCCTGATGAACTTGGCTTCCTAGATTGTAGGTAGGTTCCAGATGAAAAACTGAGCTTGACTTTCAATCAGTTCAGGATTTGGATTTTCCTCAAGCTCCCACAGCCCTTTCATCCTTTCAAACTTGACCTTCTCTTCAGCATATATTCTTTCTCTTTTCTTCAATTTCTCAATTTCATTATTTGCAAACCTGGGTTTATTCTTTACCTCTTCATAGCTGCTCTTTTCCTTTTGAACCTTGAAGACCCTGTTTCTATCTTCTTCAGGCATTGCAGATGATGCATTTGTAGTTTCTTCAAAAACAATAGCACTTTCTTCCCCTGTTTTCTCTATCACCAAATTTGACTTTTTCAGCTTCTTAGATTGCCTTGTTGAGGGTCTTCTATGTTTAAAAATAAACTCTGCCACCTCTTCTTCAAATTCTAACTTTTTAGATGTCTTCAATTTTTTTTCAATTTGCTGGCACCTATATCTAGTTTGATGAAGTCTGGTTGCACTAGGGGAGATTCCTCTATGGCGATAGCCTGAAGTATGTCATTCAAATTTCAACTTGTCTCCTTTGCAACTACAGCCTTACCGTTTTATTTTAACCTCTGACTTTTAGTGAAATTCTTTGGATTTTATTTGCTAGTTGACTGTTCTAAAATTGTTTCCTCAACCAGGGTTTTCTTCTTCTATATAGACCTAGGAGTCTCTTGGATATTCAATGATGTCATTGGTTCTTTCAATTATTTCCTGGGTTTGAGTTTAACAAATCTTTTAGACTTTGTTTCCACAAGACCAACAATCTTTGATGGGGTTTTAGCTTGTGGTCTGGTAGTTGTTCCTTCTATTCCAATTCTACTAAAAAAGAGGAATTCTGCCCAATCTCTATTTTCCTTTTGTCGCTCATGTAAGACTATCAGTTTGACTAAGCCACGGTGAAATAAAGAGTTTTCACATGATTAAACTTTCATTTGTACCTTATCAAACATCTTAGCCAAGCTTCTGAAGAGATAAAAAGGTAAATCTAATGATATCATCCATGTGAAATGAAGCAAGAGTTTAAAATGGTAGGTGTATACCTTATGATATCTACCCTAGCAAGTGAAGTATCTCTGAATATTGTAGATTAGATTGGAAAATGTGTCTCTGACATAACTCCTTGGCACAACCTTGTTCAAGTCAACCTCTGAAAAATCTGGTTTCAAAAAGATCTTGCATGGTGTCATATCAAATTTGAAATTTTAGACCACCTGCCTTCACCTCTTGGGATCTCTGTTACAACTGATATTACTTCAGGGGAAATTGGTAGATTTAAGAACCCAATCTTTGAATTTGATCCTGTGAAATTTATGGCAAACTCCTTGGTAACTTGAGTGTGCCCTCCTTAAAGTTTTTCACAAAACCTCCAACATCCAACTTTCTTAAAAGCTGATTCGACAAACTTATCTTTTGTAAGGGCTTCAACACCTTCAGGTTCAGTCCTTAAGCAATAACCAGACCTATGGCTTCTTCTCTCCTCAACCATTTTCCTTTTGAAACCTGTATCTTCAGAAATCTTCAATAAACCCTTCTAAAAACCCCGTGTCTTCAACAAATTAACAATCTGAGTCTCCTGTTGAATAGACTGTTTCACTCAGGAATCAAATTTAGCCTCGCTTGATAAGAACTATGCCTCGCTTGATGACAATTTTGTTTCTACACAAATGAATATCAAACTCACTTAAATTAGCAAGCTTTGAAAACACTGGTATAACCTGTATTTGAATGGAACAACCTCGCTTGATTTTATTCAGTTTTGCCTCGCTTGAAAAGTTAACAGCCTCGCTTGATAAGAACTCAGGTTTCACAGTAATGGATAATATAACCTGAATTTGAATCAGTTCTGCCTCGCTGGAAATATAACCTTTGTCTCAATTAGTAATGAGACAACACAGCCTCGCTTGATAACTAGGAATCTCACCACGAATTCTTTCTTTCAACACTTAAGAATGCATGCAGTGTTTTCTTGCATGAGACAAATGAAAATGGCCAACTGTTTGAAATTTGAAAGGACCAATAATGACTGACCTCTAATTTATGAAAAATGACCTCTAATGATGACAAAGAATGGTTGCATGCGTGGAGGAAAATTTAACTCTATTTGACAGATATGACAGCTCAGAGACAAATCTGCGAATTCCCGATTTTGTAGCGCATGGTGTGCAAATTCTGGTTTTCGCGCCACGAATTCACCAACGTTTTCGTAGCGCAAAATGGACTTTTTATGCTAGGTGCGCTACGAAAACGCGGTTTCTGGGCTCATTCAATCAAATTTTCGAAACAAACTTTACAAATGGGTTTTAAAACATGGCATGAGACTTGTGAAGAGTGAAGTGAGGTTAATAAATGATGTTTAATGATGGTATGAGATCTTTAACCATGATCTAGACCTTGAAAAATATCAAAATGACTTTAACCCTATCTAACACTAGGACTTAGGAAAAAAAGTAACTAACCAAGTTTCAGAGATTTTTTATAGTGATAACAGTGGCTCCACTTGGGATCGTGTGCCCTTGTGGTACACTAAGTACCCGCAACACCAGTGCTATCCTTTTTGATAAAAACATAAATTTTTGTTGACAAGAATCTTCTTCAAACTGTTGGGCCTTCACCTCGGGCTTATTCTCTCTGTTTCAGCTTGTCATTTATTAGCAAAAAACTTGACCAAGATGGATATATACAATGTCATGAATGAGTGATGTGACTTCAGCAAACATAATGCTTTAGGAACCTGCCATTAACAGGCCTTCCAACATATGATCCTCCATCAATTTCCTGCAATATGTATGTGTTGTTCCCATGAAAACTAGCAATCTGAAAAGGACCCTTCCATAAAATCTCAAACTTACCATGCTTTCCCTTTTCCTCAATTTTGGCCTCCCATTTCAGCACTTTTTCATGAATATGAAAACTGTCCTCTTTGATCTTCCTATCAAATGTATTCTTAATTCTGTTTTGAACATGTTGATGGTTGTCATAGACTTTGTTATCACTCAGGTTTTCCTTGAAGTTTTGGAAAAGGAAAGTATACCCGAGGTAACCACAAACCAACCTTCGGATACAGAATCTAGCCAATCTGTATCCAGAGAGGGCTCTCTCTTTATGATTTAAATTTGTTCTTAGAAAGTTTTTAGGCTAGTTATAAGTCCAAGAGTTTGTTTAAAAATGGTGGAATTCGCCAACTAAGGGCAAGGTTGAATATTTTCAGGCCATTGGGCTATGGAGTCAAAGGGATGGCTTTACTGGATTAATCTTCTACACACAAGATGGCTTTGCAGGGCAAGATAGCCAAACAGAGAACAATTTTAAGGAATTCAAGTGGATGGAATGGGTTTTGAAGGGATGAAAGGAAATCAAGGATCTTTCAACATATTCAAAGAAAGAAAATGAATGATTAAAAACAAAGAGCAGTTAAGAATTCTTTATTATAGTAATCAAGTTCAAACCAGCGAAACAAGAGCAATTAAGAATTCGTTGCTTATAACTAGTTTGGAAGAAAACATTTGGAATAACTGCAATTAGAAATCAAAGTACACTTAAGTAAGTTTTGATTTATTCTTTTATGGAAATTACTCAGAAATGGAAACACAGTGATATTATAAACAGATATAAAACTTAAAGCATAGGATAGAAAAACTTATTGAACTGCAATTCGACGCATGAATCCTGCAAAAAGTCCTGAGCTTCAAATAGTCATCCAGCAAGCCAAAAATAAATTTCTCCAAAGCAATTTTATTCCAAAAACATCAATGTCACAGAAAAGTAGTAGAATCCACCCTCACTACTCCAATTGAGGGAGTATTTATACAAATTCTAAACTAAAATATCTTGAAAAAATATCAAAATTGGTTCACAAATCTCTCCAACTATTTTACATAAATAGAACTTAAGTAAAGGATACTAAAACTAATTAATCTATTTGGCACTATTTTTTATGGATAGGTGATGAAAAATAGGAGAATTCGAATTTGATCCAACTCTTAGTTGATGATGAGGCATCCAAGTCACTAATTGCTTCCTTTTTTTGTGAATTCTGCTCCAACAATTCTGCAAACTTGGGGTCCAATGATACCTTTTTATTTCTCCATCCGTAATAGATATGTAAAAAGTGAAAGCGGTTATTGTAGATAAATATGTTTTGGAGATAAACCTCTTTCACTTTCCTAAAATTCCTCTCCATATGTGAAAAATAGGCTCTTCAAAACGATGTGTAAAACAAAGTTTTACAGAGTCTGAAAAATAGCCTGTAAAGATGTGCATGCATCTCTCATTCTAAAATCATTGTGCCAAAAGTGAGATAGGGTTTTTTAGATATGTCTCTTAGGAACAAAAACGTCCTTCAGTTTTTTATGATGTATTTTTAATTTACCACAATATTCTCTGCAAAATGATGACTTAACTGGTATTTTCTGCAAAAAGTGCTTTCCATCATTGTTTAATATTTCCAAAACCATAATAGCTGTTAGAAAAGTGAGAGAGGTTTTTGTAGATGGTCCTCTTAAGAACATAAAACTACTTCAGTTTTGAAAAGTTCATCTTGGATTGATCACAATAGTTTCTGCAAAACAATGACTTAAACATGAAATTTTTGCAAAAATGTTCCTTCTTGTTATGTTTTTCATCTTTTCACTTTTTTGTTCTTTTAATTGTTTTACTTTCACTTTAGATAAACTTAAATGTTGGTGAAAGTATTTTCATATCTTTTTACCATTTTACTGCCTCTGTAATTACTTTTAATGTTTTACCTTTGACTGCTCTGTAACTTCATTTCAACTTTCACTCTGACTTTTACTTGATACACTTTAACCACTGATACTCTTTAGCTTTTATGCTTTCTAACCTCTGTTTGAATAGGTTTGATAACACTCTTGGAGTAAACAAGTCTTGTGACTAGTATTAAGACTGTTTATCCAAGAATGTGGTCTTCTGATCACCTGTAAAACAAAACAAATTGTTAAGAAAGCATTGGTTTGCAGGGGAGGTCGAAAAGGTTTCATTTGATTTTGAGAGGTCTGTGGAGTGAATCTAAAATGATTTTTGTGAGGTAAACCATGCTCGAATTGGTTAACAAAGGCTTCAGTAGTTGGTTTTTGAATTTCTTTGCACGGGAGATTGGTTCGTGTACGAGATAATGAAAACGACGCGGGCATACTTGTTTCATTCACAAAGTCAAAGGTGGCGGGACTTTTATTATTTCATGGGATGACATCAGCACGTACGGGAGATGAGTCAAGGGGGATGGGCGGTAAGTGGTTTATTCCGCACCACCTTTGGGAGCAGGCGGTATTTCACGAATTGGCAGCGATTCCATTGAGTGAACGACACGTGGTCAGAGCACTATTTGGAAACCGCTTCCATTTCGTGAGTTAACATTCGGACGATGGATGGGCAGCGGAATGTTTGCGAACCATAGATCTCCAAGTGGATGATCCGAAGGTTTACATGACGCAAATTTGGAGGGGGAGTAAATGAGCGGGGGTCCAAAGTAATCAACGTTAATTAATTATTTCGGGCGGGATTTCATTGACGGAGGGATGTGATTATTAATTAATCCAAGTGATTAATTAATCTCAATGGTTTATGAAGGGTCGGGGTTACAGAGACTTGGGTTTTATTTGTTTTTTCGTTTAAAACATATAATATATGTTTAAACCTTTTTTCAAATATTTTTTATTATATGGTAATAAATTAATGAAATTTATTAACCATAGGGGGCGGGGATAGTTTATAAGGATATGTTTTTAGCCAAAAGGATTTTATAATGTGGGTATTTGTTTTCATCATATGGGTTTAAATACTTTGGCTAAAACGTATAATACAAAAGTTTTTTGGGATATTAAATTGGAGGAGTTATATATATAGGAAAAGGTATTTTCACTAGGGATTTAATAAATAAAATGAGATGCTAATATGACAAAGGGACAAGGAAAACTCAAAATACTTTACAAATCTAGGAAAGTGAAGATTTCTGAAGCAAATTGTATTATATCAACTTCAACACTTAGACTTAGAATAGCAAGTAATTTTGAGGGTTTATTGTGGAATTTTGCATAATTTTCCTAAGTAAAATGGGATTTTACTTAGGAAAAGATTAAAAGTGAATGATTGCAATGACGGATAACTTCAAGTACTAGGGGCTTTTCAATTATTAGGCCGAGGGTCCGGTCCCTCCAAAAGTCAAGGAAATGCCTTGAGCCCCTTTAATCTTCAAACTCCTTAGTACTTAAGGGAAATTAGTAAAACCTTTAGGGAAAAAGTGAGATGGGAAGTTAATGATTCTGACTTTGCCTTCTGTGAAATACTTCTAATGTATTATCTGCTTCAGTACTTGTGATGAAAGTAAAACATTAAACATATTTGGAACCATCATTCATCACATGTAATTCCACCACACCATCTACCTACCCTATCTACTTTACTCTACCATTTTCTCTTCTTTATTAGGGTGCACTTAGGCTGGCAAACCCTTCTCAATCTTCTTTTCTTTTACATGTAAAATCTATCTAATTCTACACTTATTGCATCCAAGGGCTCAGATTAAAATGTTGAGCACCTTTTATTAACTCTACCTATCTACTTATCTGCCAAGATTAAACTGTTTGGTCAGATATTTATTCTCTATTCTACAACATGAAATTGAAAAATGAATGAGTCAAGTTTATACAGTTTGAATCTTCATAAATTGTGGCAAAGTTTAACAAGCTGCACACAATTATTTATTTACAAAAAATGAAATAGTAGTGGCATTTGGATTTGCACACTTTCCTTGGTATATTTTTGTTTGGGGTTCATTTCTTTCACTTTTTTGACCATTTTATTCTTTTTACCCTTTGATTTTTCTTTTAGGGTATACCCTCTTTACCTTTTTTAAAATTTTTTGATTTTTTGAATTTTCAAGAATATGGAACACCTTTGCACAAGAAAAAGGTTTGAACATATTGCATAGTTCAATCAAGACAATCATGAAAAATGACACCTATTGGTATAGGAGTCTAACAGACTTCATTCCTTTTCTCTTGTAATTCTATTAGCTGGTTAATCCTCCTTTGGATGGCATTTGGTTCTTCTTCAAGTCCTTGAATTAGCTTCATAACCGACACCCCAAGTGATGTTGGAAAAACAGCTTCAGCCCCATAGACTAATTCATATGGTGAAGTTCCAATTGATCTCTTTGTAGAAATCCTGTCAGCCCATAAGGCATATTTCAGCTTTAAGTTCCAAGCTTTCTTGTTCTATTGCAACACTTTTTTGATGATTCTTACAATGATTTTGTTTGACGATTCAGCAAGGCCATTACCTTGCAGATAGTATGCTGTAGAGTTTCCAAGAGTGATGTGATATTGATGACATAAATTTATCATCTTCTTGGACTTAAAAGATTGAGCATTATCTGTTATAATCTTCATGGGAAAGCCAAACCTTGACAATATATTATTCTCTAAGAAAGAAATAATTACAGAGTCATTAGCTTGCCTGGTTGGTATCGCTTCTATCCATTTGGTGAAGTAGTCCGTTGCTGTAAGAATCCAGCGATGTTGCCCTGATGAAGATGGATATACTTCACCAATAAAGTCTAACCCCCATTGCTGAAATGGAGCTTCAACATAGATAGGAATCAAAGGTAGAGGTACAAGCTTTCTTCTTCCTTCAAAAATTTGACTCTCATGACATGCAACGATCTTTTTGTAAATGTCTTTAAACATAGTTGGCCAAAAGTATCCAGCTCTTAGGATATTATTTGTTGTAGCTTTCCAATAATGATGTCCTTCGCAATCACCTTTATGGAACTCATCAGTTATCTTTTTAGCCTCCTCTTCAAGCAAACAATTCAGCAAAATTCCTCCTGCATCTTTCCAAAATAGATTGCTGTCATAAACAAAATATCTCAATGATTTCAGCTTAACAAACCTTGCTTTGGACTTTGTTAAACCAGCGGGAGCTTTATTATGCTGTAGAACAGAAACCACATCCTTGTACCACTCTGAAGTAAGAAATTTCTCATCAATTTGGACCAACTCTTCTTCATTTTTAGAAATTTCTGATATTTCTGCATTCAAATTTATGTCAAGACAATCCAGATTTGACTGAGTCATTAGTTTCGCCAAGCCTTGTCCTTTCACCAACTTGGTTGGCTTGATGTCTATATCATATTCCAGCAATTTGACGATCCATTTTATCCTCTTGCCATCCGGATCTGCCTGAGTTAGAATGTCTTTTATCACAACACTTGGAACATATGCTATGATGTGCGAATGCAAAATATAAATTCTGAAATCTTTTATAGCTTTCACCAAATCATAGGCTTGCTTCTCAAGAATATTATACTTCAGCTCAACATTTTCTAATGTCCTACTAAAGAAAGAAATAGGCTGTTCAATACCTTGCTTTCCTTTTTGTAGCAAAACTCCAGCAATTGTGTTTTCCGAAGCAAATGTAAAAACCAGAAATTCTTTGGAAAAATTTGGACTAATGAGTACCGGTGCTTGTGTGAGTGCCTTATTGATTTCTTCAAAAGATTTCTTTGCTTCAGTTTTCCATTTAATGTCAACTCCTTTCTTCAACATCCTTGTTATATCTTTGACAATATCAGCGAAATTAGGAATGAAACATCTAACAAAATTTACTTTCCTAAGAAAAGATTGAATTTCTTTCCTACTTCTTGGCAAATCTACCTTTTGAATTGCATTGAATCTATTAGGATCAATCCTAATTCCTTCTTCAGAAATAATATGACCAAGTAATTTGCCTGATGTCAAAGCAAAAATGCTTTTAGTAGGATTAAGAGAGATACCAAACCTTCTACATTTCAGCAGAATTTTTTCTAGATGTTTCAAATGATCTTCTTCTTTCTTTGAGTAAACTATGATATCATCAATATAGAAAACCACTGATTTATCCTTTTCTTCAAAAAAAGAAATGTCCATTTCTCCTTGGAAAGTGGCTCCCGCATTCATGATACCAAAAGGCATTTTGGCGTACATGAATGTACCCCATGGTGTTGTGAAGGTTGTTTTTTCTTGATCATCCGGATGCACAAGAATCTGATTATAACCTGAAAAACCATCAAGCATAGACATCCTTTGTGAACCAACAATATTTTGCAGAATTGAATCCATCTTAGGAAGAGGATAGTTGTCCTTTAGTGAAGCCTTATTCAAACTTCTGAAGTCAATACAAATTCTGATTTCTCCACTCTTCTTCCTTACTGGAACTAAGTTTGCAAGCCAATTTGAAAATCTGATTGGGACAATGATCTTTGCATCAAAAGGTTTCTTAATCTCTTTCTTAATCAATGGCATGAGAAGAGGAATAATTCTCCTCAATTTCTGCTTGAAAAGCTTCTCATTTTCCTTGATAGGAACAATATGCTGAATAATTTATGGATCATATCTTTTTATATTGGCATAGCTCCAAGAAAAAAAATCAATGAACTTCTTCATCATCTCAATATATTTGAATTTCTTATTAGCTGAAAGAAACTTTGAAATTTTTATCAATTTAGGCAAAGCTAATGTACCAAGATTACAAATTTCCACTTCCTCTCCATCAACTTGTAATTTTGGTGATTTAAACACATCATTTTGATCAAAAAGCTTCTCAAGAGGAATAATACCCTTTGGTATTGCATTATTCTTCAATTGTAAAACTTTAGAATTTTCTTTAGACTTAACAAACATATTTTGCTGATCTACATGTGTACTTTCAAACTCCTCTTTCAGCTCTATAAAATTCTTTACCTGTTTATCGTCTTCAAAAACTTGCCAATTTATGATATTGTCCGATATGGCTGGCCTATGACGAACTTCAATCTCATATTTCTTATTTGAATGCATGGGAATGATGAAAAGACTTGCAGAGACAGCAAGAGAGTCAACAATAGAATTCTGATCTCTAGTTTTGACTATGAAGGAATAAGACTGAAAGTTTTCCAACATTTCTAAAACTAAATTTCTGTAAGCTCTCATCCTTACATCCTTCATTTGATAGTCACCTTCCACTTGTCTAATAACCAATTCAAAATCTCCAAAAACAAAAATATTTCGAGCCTTCATTCTTTTCAAAACATCTAGACCCAAAATTAGAGATTCATATTCAGCCATGTTGTTTGTGCAATCAAAATTTAGTTTGTAAGAGTAAAAGTTACTCTCATAATTTGGATTTGTAATCCAAATTCCTACTCCATCCCCTTCTTTTCCTGCTGATCCATCAAAGTACAATGACCACCATTCCTCCATCTTTTCTTCATTCACTTGTCAATTTTCTACATGCTGATTTTCTGAATGTTGATTTTCTACTCTTATTTCTTCCTCAACATTATCAGCTGATTCATTGAAAAGAATGCAGATCCATGTTCAGTATCAAAGTAATAAATAGGAAATTTTTTAGGTTTATCCTTTCTACTTACCATGTATGCCATTCTAGTCTCCCGATACAACCTCATTTTCTCACCAAAAACAGGAATAGTGGCGTAGGAGAGATCCATATGAATTGTACCTTTGATTTTCGCTGCCCAAGATCTTGACAAAAGCATGCTAAATTTTGGTGGAACATCAACTACAAAAATTTCCATCACAACTGTCTTTGCTGGAATTTGTGTTAGGCCAACAACAACATCCTTGATTAGACCAATACATTGAACCCTCTTAAAATCGAAGGAAAACAAATCCTTATATGGTCTTGTGATTTGTAATCCCATTCTTTCCATGATTACCTTGGGCATGAGGTTATGAGAGGCTCTTGAATCTAACATATCATTATGTAAAGTCATATCATGAATACTAATGCTTACATAGAAAGGAGGAAATTCTTCATTTTGATCATCTTCTAACCTTGGACCCAAATATATAGTTGGATTATCTTCTTGAACATTTAATATATCAGCAGCCCCTGGTTGTGAATTCAACATCTTGACTATCTTGCTTCTATATTCATTCACCTTAAGAATCTCACTAAAAGGAACTGATATCTTAATCTCTGAAATTTCATTCTCAAGGTTGAAAATAGAAACAAATTTTTCAACATCTTTGACAAGAGGAGGAAGTTGAGTATCTTTCTTACCAAGTGTAGTGTCCTTTTTACCTTCAGCCATATTTGGGGTATCATTTTTAGCTTCAGAAGCTTTTGGAGTATCTTTCTTGGGCTGCGCTTTTCTTGCAATGATAGGTACATTTCTATTTATGAGATTATATTGCTTTTGCATCTCGAAAATTGCATGTTGATACCCTTTAAAATAATCTGATGGTTCTTTTCCTTGATTAGCCAAATCTGACTCATCATGCTCTTCTTTAGTCAAGAAAATTCTTGAAATTTCTTCGTCAAGACAATGGATAGACTCTTCAGAAAACTCAGGCTCGTCTTCATCATCTACCAAGTTTTGCTGAAAATGAGGTCTCACTGGAGGGTCAGCTTGCTGATTTCTATTCTCTCTTGGCCTTTGCTGATTTTGAGGTCTCCTAAATTGTGGATTTCTGAATTGAGGTTCATGTTGCATGAGAGGAGCTGAAGTGTTACCAAGAGCTAACCTATCCATCAACTTCTCCATGGTTTTCATCATTGAATCAAATTTGTCTTCAGAAGTTGAAGTGGAAGGTTTCTCCTCTTATTTCAATTTTTTTTTCCCATTTTTGACTTTTTTGCAGCTATCATGTTTACCTCTACCTTAACTGTATCATTTTTCATTTCAGCAAGTGTAGGTGACTCTATCTCTCTCAACAGGATAGAAAAGTCATAGTCAAATTCTTCAGCATACCTCATTTGTGCTAAGGCTTTAGGAGGTTTCAAATGGGCTGGAATTGAGTCAAAAACTTTATTGAATCTTTTTGAAAATTTTTGGACAGATTCATCTACTGCTCTTCTAAGGCTGTTGTATTCAGTGAGTGCTTGGACTGGATTTGTTCTATTACCCCATTTTCTCAGAAAATTGTCTTCAAAATTACTCCAAGTTCTAATGCTGCCTGGTGTAAGAGCTTTAAACCATTTTCCGACTTCACCAATAAAACTCTGTGCAAACAGTCTTAACTTCACATCTTCATCATCCACTTCTTCTCTATCAGTAAAATCATTGAATTTATCTACATGTTCTTCTGCAGTAATATCTTCATCACTTCCCCAAGTAGGAATCCTAGCAGCATATTTACTAGGAAGGTCATGCAAAATAGCAGGAAGTACAAGAGGTGCATACCTGGTAGGGACAGCCATGACTGGAGGATGAATAGTAGTTTGAGGAGGGACAACAAAAGAAGATGAAGAACTGATATGAGGGGGGTTTCTTGGTTTTTGTAGGCCACTAAAAATAGAGCTCCAATTTGGAAGGGGTAAACCAGCTTTGGAATTCAACAAGACTTCAAAAGGATCAAGTTCTTTGAGTTTATCTAAAGACTATTTTTCTAACTGTAATTCAGAGGTAACAGGTTTCCAAAATTCTTCCTTGTCTTCTTGTGTAACTAAGGATGAAGTGTCAATTCCTCTTTTTTGTAAGTCTAGGATAATGTCAATGAGTTATTTTTCACTTTCTGATCTAAAAATCACTTCATGAATCTTGTCATCAACTTTCTTATCTTTAGGACTTCTCAATAATTCACAGGACAAAGATTTCGAATGAGATGGAGTACCTGATATTTCTGAAATTATTTGACCTTTTGAAATTGTGTTTGGATTGTCCACAAGGGTAGGTGGATTAGGATCAGGATCGCTCTGTGTGTATCTCCTTCTCGAAGCCACCTTTAAACTTGAAAAATATATGGAGTAACCAAGGTAGATTTCAGCCTCGAAAAACTTTCTGACCTCCTGCTACCTTCAGAAGTTCAGCTTCTTGATTTCGGGAATGAATAATCTTCAGACTCCCAGCAGACGCACCAAAATGTAATATCAAAATTTGACCCTGAGTAACTATTTCAAACTAGGATTTTAGCTAAGACTTAGCCTCCTCAGCCTGAGAGGGCTCTCTCAAAGTTTTTATGATTTTCAAATAAAATTCAGATGGCTAACTCTGTGAGTAAATGGATTAAATTTAGTAATTGGTTGTAATACAATAAACAAGAATCCATTGGGCTTATGGGGTCACTTTATTTTTTTACTAAACATGGATATCAAATTCATATGGAAGTCAGGGCATATTAAGGCTTAGATGCATCAGTAAAACAATAAAACAGTAGGTCACACAGTCCATGAATATATGAAGGAAGTTAGAGAACCTTCACAGTGAGTTCTAAGTAACATACACTCATTCCACTGCAAGTAAAAGATAAAGGAGAAACATAACAACATCAATCATCCATAGCCTTTTTTGAATCCTGAGTAACAAACTGATACCACTGTATTAAGATAAAAACAGAGTTGCAGATAATACCAAACAGTACACTTGTTCTAGCAAAATTCCAACCCTCTGCTATTCGATTTCCTCCCTTTTATAGAGTATTCATTACATCTTAGGATTCTCTCTAATCCTTTGAGGATAATTCGAAATTTGACACCTAACACTTTTCATAAAACAAACTGCATTTACAACTGATAGTTAAACTGTCTGTCTAGACTCCTAATACAATTAGGACTAAAACATCATTTATTAAAACATAACAACCTTATCTAAATACTTAAAACAACACTTGACAGCTGCATCTTCCAGTCTTTGACCATGATCATGTTTATCTTCTTGCTATTAGAAACCCTTTATCTCTTCCTTATCTGTCCTTGTAAAATAGGATAGTGCTTCCTGTATAATAGCTGAGTGCTTCATTAATACCAATTCGAACCATTTGCTTCATAATATGAACTCAAAACACGTGCCAAATGTCTTAAAGTCTTCATAGATATTTTACCTTCCATCTGTGTATATTTCAACTTTTCAAAAATGATGTGGAAACTGCGATAATGCTGCGCTATGAAACTGTCTGTGTTTTCGTAGTGCTGACCTTTCTTTTGAAAAACATACTTTAGACTCCAATTAAATGTGCCAAAACCCTTTGAATCTTCATTGATATTCAATATATATCTCCCATCAGCATCAAGGCTTCAAAACTGAACCATTTATTCTTTTAAATTTACAAAAATTCACAAAACTGCATCCTACAACAATTTCGTAGCGCACTGCGAAACTGCTGAGTCTTCATCTTTCTCAGTTTTTTCCTCAAAATTTCTAGTCAAAAACCTTTAAAACCTAGTCTTCAGGTGTAGATCCATTCTTATAACAATAACTATAAAACTTGAGTAGTTTCAAAAATGGAGCATTACTATATAACCTTCAAAGTTTATTTCAAAGATGAAACTTATTGTTTAGGCTGTAGCTCATCTCCAAACTGATTTAACTGTATCTCTAAATATTCAATTCTCCTCTTGAGCCTGTTAGGTCTCTGTAACAAGCAAGATTGGCAAAGTCCGATCACAGAGTTAACATCATTTCAACCAACTTTGGGATTCTAGGATCTAGCCCTCCTGAATCCGGAGAGGGATCTCTCCAATATGTACAAAGATGGATATTGTCTTTGAAGTTTTAGGGTGATGGTATTAGGCTAGTTATGAGGGCCAAGTGTTTTGTTTGGTTTTCTCAGATGGTGGAACATAGTTGCTGTCTGAGACGGAAAGATCTATATGCAAATAGGTTCAAAGGTGAGAAGGTTGCAAGTGAACAAAATAAACTTTGATTCTAAAGAAAGGTGATGGCAAGTTTTCAATCCATTGGGCTATGGAGTCATAAGAGAATTTAATTGAAACAACCAGGTTCAAGAGTAATCTATGGGGCAAGTCATCTAGGCCTAATGATCTCTTTGAAGTTTGATTTATGGAATGGGGTGATACAAAAAGAAAGGGAATTTAACAGATGCAGAACAAAGAGCAGCCCAGGATCTGGTAAGTACTTTGAAACTAGCCAGCCTTTGACCAGGCACTTAAGAAAAACATCGAAGCAAACTAGGATCTCGTAAGTACTTTGAAACTAGCCATCCTTTGATACACTTCTAATAGAACACAGATTAAAAACAAAGGGAAACTTGAAGGCAACCTTTGGAGCAGAGACTAGCGGGCAGGGCTCACCTTTCTCCTCATCTTAGTTCTCCTTTACTCAGTTGCTTCCAAGACAATCACCAAGATAACACAGAATGGCCCAAGATCTGATAAGTACTTCGAAACTAGTCAGCTTTTGACACATTCTAAGGGAAACAGACAAACAGTTGAGAAAACAAGAAAGGGACTCAGGGCTAACCTTTGATTTCCTCAATTCATTCCTTACACAACATATATGAAAGTAACATTTAAAAATAACATTCAGCAGTGACGAAAAGATGAGGGAACGCCAGCATCTCTGTGCTTAGACTGAATTAAATCATTTCTAAATAACACAATTAGAAGTAAACATTGGGATAAATATTTTTCAGCCAGAGAAGGTCACTGATGTGCAGCAAACTCTAACACTGTTTAAACTGTTCTTTATAGTGGAAAATGAAACAAAGTGAAAACAAAAATAAAATGACAAGTTACAGTAAGAATAACATCACCATCAGCATAGACCAGGATCCCATAAATCAGCTTGTATTGATTGCTTCAAACCGGTTACAATCTTCAAATCCAATGTTTTAATCCATCTCTTTTCACAACCTAACCTATCTGTTACAAGCAGAGCTCCAAGGGCCCATGAAACCACTATTTACAGTCAAGAGTTTTCCACTCAGAAACAGCTACAATGCTTCAGCAATTACATTGACAACCAACTAATCCAACCCCTCACTCATCTTCTTCTGGAGTATTTATAGAAGGATGAGGAGGTGAGATCTGATAAAAAGATCTCAAACATAATCAATGCAGAATTAATGTCTTCCTGACCCCGTGAGGTTCGATGAAGAAATTCTACAGGTGTTACATTGCATTAATGTGTTTATACTTAAGAAGTAAGCTCGAAGAGAGCTTTTGTTGACCTTTGAGGCTCCGCATACTATTAGGCTTATTCTGCAAATATTATGGAATAAAATCTGGTGCAGAAATAACTTCTTGGTTGTTCCGAGGCATAGTATCTGATCTTGTTCAATAAATTCGGCCTCTGACTGATCGTTCTGAGGCAATAGGTGGCACCGTGGTGGTTGAGGAATCAATTCGCCTCAAAGTATGGCGGTGGAGGCGATCTGTCTGATGAACACTTTTAGGTTTTGCTTTAATCCGTGTTCTGAGCCGGGGATTAGGCTTTTGATAACCGTCTTAGTCGTAATCCCCGCCAATTTATTCATAAAACTGCTGCCCTGGTTCATTCTGTCTTCAAAACCTGATACTCTTTCTCTGCTCTGATATCGATGGCATTCTTCGAACTTTACAGGGATATGCAGCAACCAAAGCTCATGAAACTTCGTTGATATCATTGTTCTTCTCCGTATGACTGATTCCCTGGATAAATCGGAAGGATTGGAGTCATCACCCTCATCCTTTAGATTTTCATAGAATACGAAGAAAAAACCTTAAAAACCTGCAAAATACAAGAAAAATGAGGAAATCCTGCGTTATATGGATAGACTGCATCGGAAGTCGTGCGGGAAAATGGAGAGATCGGAACCGTTGATTGTATCGCGATCAACGGTTGGGAGCAAATTGAACAGTCAACGGGGAAAAAGGTGGACTGTACAACGGAATCGGGAGAACAAATGAGAGCCGTCGATCCGCGGAGATCGACGGTGGGGATCGGCTCTTGAATGCGCCGGGGAAGATTTAACGGGCGGGCGAGTTCGTTAAAGGGTGAGCGGAAAAGGCGATCAGGGACCGTCGGATGGGAGGGCCCAGATCCGACGGTGGGGATGAATCCCGCTGTGGGGCCATAGGACGAGGTTTAACGCGCGGGCAATAGACATGGCATGGCGGTTTTTGGGGTGAGGTGGAGAACACGTGTCGGCCAGCGTGTGGGATCGCTGGCCGACGGTAAAAAACCGCTCCCGGACGAAAGGTGTTACGGGCACAAAAACGGTGGGAATGGAAAACAGCGCGGCGAAGGGGGGGTCCACCAGGTAAGGGGTACACTCCGCACCGTTGATCTGTGGGACAGATCGACGGCGGAGTTTTAATATGATTTTCTTTGGTGGAAAAATAAAATAAACCCGTCTTTGCGTTTTACAAAGGTTTTCAATGTTTTCGGGTAATAAATTATTTCTGAGGGTTAAGCGCCTGGCGGTCTTAGCACGCGGTTCCGGCGTTGGGGCATATTGAGGAAGAAAAGAAAAGGGGCTTAGCCTGAGGGGCTAAAACCTAACGCATAGAAACGCATTTTTTTCTATGGTTTTTAACTATTTTTTGCAAAAGGAGAAAGGTTCCGATAGGTCAAAAAGTGGGTTTTTAACCTTAGGAAATGAGATTAATGGAGGAATAAGGAATATAAAAGGGTTTGATGGGGTTTTTATGGATGAAAGGAGAGTTGAAGAAACGAAGGAAAGGTGGAAGAAGGGGAGAGGAAAAAGGAGAAGGATGCAGCAATATTCGATTAGGATTTTCATGGAACATCAGAGGCAGAGAGGAGGAAGGGTATGTAGAACCAATCAGTAGTTTGTGATCTTACCAACAGTCTTCAAGCACCAACAAGTTTCAGGATTGAATTTGTTTCTTGAAGGCTGCCAAGAAAATTTAGCCACCAGCTGATATAATTGAAAAATATAGGTGGCTAACAGTGGCTCCACTTGGGGATGGTGCCTTCTTGAAGGCATCAAGAATTCAGACTTGATTTCTCTGGGATGCTGACTGGTGTCTGACCCAGCACTTGTTCTTGCTTGTCTTCTGGACAAAATAATGTCAGTCATGAAAGAGAGATGAGTTTCATCAATACAACTTCTACCTACCCCAATCCTACTGATCTAACATTTTTTCTTCATCAGAGTGCACTTGGATTGGCAAACTCTTAACACAACATTTTATTCTTTTGAAAGCAGGAAATCTAATCTACTTCTACTCCTTATTTCTCCCTGAACTCAGATTAAACAGTTGAGCTCAGATATTCCTCTACCTATTCTATTGTTTGTTGGGATTAAACAGTCCAACAAACTTTCATTCTCTAAATTCTACAACAGAAATTTAAAAAATAGCCAAGTCAAGATTGAGCTATTTGACTTGCTATGATCTATGGCATAAAGACAAGCTGCACATAGATTATTATTTGCAGAAAAATTTAAATCAAAACAGAAGGCTTAAGATCTGAAAATTTTCTCATTATGGCCTTCTCTCATATTCACAGCTCTGTTTTTTCTTTTCAGTGAGCTATCTTTGCTTCTCTTCTGGTTCAAGTTTTGAGCGAATTAGAACCAGGTCTTTTCTCTCTGACTCAGAAATTAGAGTAGCTTTGAGTCATCTCTTTGGAAACTTTGGTTCAGATTTTGAGTTTGTTTGAACCTTGATTTCTACCCTAATCTATCTACTGATAAGCCAAGATTAAACAGTTTGGCAAATCAAATTTGCTACCCTATCAGCAGAAAATTGAAAGCTAATTAGTCAAGATTAAATAGTTTGACCAATTAGAAGTGTGTTTCAAGGAGTGGCATTTAAGCTTGCACACTTTTAGATTCATTTCTCTTTTTTGGCATGGGGCCTTGCCTTTCTTGTTTTTCATTCCTGCCCTCTTTTCTTTCTTTCTTTGTTTTTGTATTTTTTGATTTTTCATAACTTTAAATGCAATGGTGGATGAAGTATTTACAATGGAAAAGGTAAAAAGGCTTCAAACATGAAATAATTTAAGAAAGATAATGCTTAAGCATCCTGCCATTGACAGGACCCCCAAACAATTATGTTCCATTCAGTTCTTGTAAGAAGAATGCATTTTTCCCAGCAACTGAATGAATGGAGTAAGGGCCAAGCCATAGATTGTCAAATTTACCATGCTTTCCCTTGTCTTCCCTTTTGGAGTCCCACTTTAAGACTTTGTCCCCAATTTTGAAATTGCTGGCCTTTGTTCTTTTGTCAAATATCTTCTTGATATTGTCTTGCTTCTGTAATGCTTTGTTGTAAACTTCCTCCCTGGTTTGCTGAAGATGAATGGTCTGATTTATTCTTCTGATTATGTCATTTTCTTCAGTCTGCAACTCTTGAATTAACTTCATAACTGGCACACCAAGGCTGTTAGGAAAAATTGCATCTGTACCATATACAAGCTGGAAGGGTGACATACCAATAGATTTCTTCAAAGTCAATCTGTCAGCCCAAAGTGCATGGATCAGCTTTGTGTGCCAAGACTTCTTGTTGCCTTCCAACAGTTTCTTTATTATGTTCACTAAGCTTTTGTTGGAAGACTCTGCAAGTCCATTACCTTGAGGGTAATAGGCTGTGGAGTGCCCCAATGCTATCTGGTATTTGTGACAGAATTCTACCATTCTCTTTGACCCAAATGCTGCAGCATTATCTGTAATGATTTTGGTAGGACAGCCAAATCTAGAAAGGATATTGGTTTCTATGAATTTCATGATAACTGAATCATTGGCCTGTCTACAAGGAATGGCTTCTATCCACTTAGTGAAATAGTCTGTGGCAGTAAGGATCCACCGGTGTTGAGCAGAAGATGATGGGTGGATTTCTCCTATGAAGTCAAGTCCCCACTGTTGAAAAGGGGCTTCAACAGTAATTGGATGTAGAGGAAGGGGTAGTAATTTTCTCTTTCCCTCGAACAATTGGCATTTATGGCAAGTGGTTGTCAGTTTGTGTACATCAGGAAAAAGAGTAGGCCAATAGAAACCAGCCCTCAAAATTTTGTTGGCTGTTGACTTCCAGTACAAATGGCCTCCACACTCCCCTTCATGGAATTCCTGCTTAATCTTTTCTGCATCAAACTCAGGCAAACATTTAAGCAATATACCACTAGCATTTTTCCAATAAAGACATTTATCAATAATGCAATAGTTTACAACTTTTAACTTTAGGAATCTTGCCTTTGTTTTGGATAAACCAGGAGGAGTGTTTAAATTAAGCAAAACATAAACGATATTAGTATACCAAGGAGAATTCGCAAAATAATCTTCAACAATGGGGGTTGAGAATTCTTCTTGATCATCCAAAGTATTAATCATATTAATATCTAGAACCTCACAATTTGATTCAGCCATTAGCCTAGCTAGACCCTGTCCTTTGATAAGCTTAGTGGGTTTAATCTCTAAATCATATTCAAGAATAACAGCAATCCACTTACCTCTCTTACCATCTGGATCCTGGGTTAGAATGTCTTTTACAACTGAATTTGGGACAAAGGCAATGATGTGTGAGTGAAGGATGTATACCCTGAAGTCTTTTAAAGCTTTTACCAAAGCAAAACCCTGTTTTTCTATAATGTTATACCTCAAAGGGGCATCCCTCAATGCCTTGCTAAAGAATGCAATGGGTTTCTCTTGTCCTTGTGGATTTTTCTGTAAAAGGACAGCAGCTATAGTATGTTCTGATGCAAATGAGAAGATATAAAAATCTTTTGAAAAATCAGGACTTATGAGAACCGGTGTTTTGGTTAACGCTTGTTTCACCAACTCAAAGGATGTCTTTGCTTCCGAGGTCCATTTTACCCCCTGCTCCTTCTTCAACATGTTTGTGATATTCCTAAGAAGCTCAGCCAAGTTGGGGATGAACCTCCTCAAAAAGTTAATCTTCCCTATGAAAGACTGCAACTCTTTGATATTTTGAGGATGAGAGATTTGCAATATGGCCTCAATCCTCGTGGGATCTATCTTTATGCCCTGCTCGGAAATGATATGCCCAAGAAGCTTACCTTCTTGGAGACCAAATAACGTTTTCTTAGGGTTCAAAGATATCCCAAACCTTCTGCACTTCTCGAAAAATTTCCTCAAATGTTCTAAGTGTTCTTCATCTGTTTTTGAAAACACAGTTACATCATCGAGATAGATAATGATGAAGAAGCCCAATTCTTCCAAGAATGCTATGTCCATGGCTCTCTGAAAGGTTGCTCCAGCATTCATTAGACCAAAAGGCATTTTCACATACATGAAAGTGCCCCAAGGTGTAGTAAAAGTTGTCTTTAATTGATCATCAGGGTGGACTAGGACTTGATTATACCCTGAATAGCCATCCAGCAAAGAAATTCTTTTAGACCCTACCACCCTCTGCAAAATATGATCCATCTTGGGTAAAGGGTAGTTGTCCTTTAATGAAGCTTTGTTTAAATTTCTGAAGTCTATACAAAGCCTGATTTCTCCAGTCTTTTTCCTAACTGACACCAGATTAGATACCCACTCAGAATATCTAATAGGGACAATAATGCCAGCATCATGCATCTTCATAATTTCCTTTTTAACCAATGGCAACTGGACAGGGTTGATTCTGCGCAGTTTTTGTTTGAATGGTTTTTGGTTTTCTTTAAGAGGGATTTTGTGCTGTATTATTTCAGTGTTATAGGATTTAAGATCTTCGTAACTCCATGCAAAAACATCAGAAAATTCTTTAAACAGCTCCAAGTATTTGAGTTTAATATGAGCTGGTAAAGTTTTAGACAGTTTAATCAATCTCGGCTTTTCCTTACTGCCTATATTACATTCCTCCACTTCAGTTTCCACAGGTTCCAGCTTTGGTTTTTTGGCCACATCATCAAAATCAAACAGTTCCTCTAGAGGGGCCAAACCCTTGGGCAGACTATCATTATTAGAGTGCAGAGTTTCCATCTCTTCTGTTTTAGATTTTGCACTTAATTTTGTTTGGCTTCTAGATGAGATAGTCTGAAGGCTTATATCTACCGGCTGTGGAGATGGTTCTTCTTCACCAAGAAAATTTTCTTCACTGCAGTTTGTATCATAGTCTGAATCTGAACTATGGGGTTCAAACTCATTTCTGAATTGCATGAAGTCTTCTATTTGTTTATCTCCATCGAATACCTGCCAATATTTCTTGTTATCTGGGATAGCTGGTCTGAATTTTATCTGAGAGGTGTCATCATACAGTATTGGACAGGTTCTAGCAGCAAAGGCTAAATTGTGGGCTGCAATGTTTCTTTTTCTTGGGACAAAAGATAAGGTGTACTCCTCAAATGTTTTTAAAAGATCAATGACATCATTCCTGTAGGCCCTAAGTCTGGGGTGATTTGCATTGTACTCCCCATTGACTTGCCTAATGATTAATTCAGAATCCCCATATACATCAATTCTCTTGGCGCCTAATTTTTTCAAAAGATGCAAGCCTAAGAGAAGGGATTCATACTCTGCTATGTTGTTGGAACACTGAAAGTTTAATTTGCATGAGATACATTCTGTATGATTGTTTTCAGTGTTAGTGGTCTAGACACCTGCACCAGCATTTGTTTTGGTGCATGACCCATCAAAATACATAGTCCAGAGAGGCAGATTTTCCGTTTGATGAATGGACGTTGTATCATTTGATTTCTCAAGTGCTTCATTGGGTTGAGGACTGTCTTTATGACTGTCAAGTTTTAAGTTCAACGGGTTGATGACTTGCAGTTCAAGGTCTGTGTTAAGTTTGCTAGGATCTTCAGACACAATAGACCGTTTCGGCATTTCAACGTTGTGTTCCCCCTCTTTTATTTCAACCATCGATTCTATTGAAACAATTTGTTCTGTGAGTGCTTCATCATTGAACATGATAAAAGAATCAAGGCTCGTGTTTATAGCATAGAGAGGGGAGTTTTGGGGCCGATCCTGACTTGTTACTGTGTACTGCATGTGAGATTCCCTATAAAGTTTCCTAGTCTGATTGAAAATAGGGATAGTTGCATAGGTCATGTCCATTTGCATGGTCCCCTGTAACTTAGCCCCCCAAGATCGTGACAAAAGCATTCCATACTTTGGGGGGACATCAGCCACAAAAACATCCATGACTAAACATTTAGCTGGAATTTGGGCTAGATTAACACAGAGATCTTTAATCAATCCTAGACACTTAACTCTGCTTGAGTCAAAAGAGTACAGGTCTTTGTAAGGTCTGGTAATTTCAAGACCCAGGCCTTCCATTACAGCTTTTGGCATTAAATTATGGGAAGCACCTGAATCATGCATAGCATTATGCAGAATTTTGTCATGAATGTTTAGGCTTACATAAAAGGGAGGGACATGACCTTCCTGGAATTTTCCTTCAATCTTTGGACCAAAAATAAGCTCTGGTTGGTCATCACTAAGATTGAGAGTATCTTCGTTATCTTCTAAGTTTAAAGCCTTCAAAATTTTGGACCTATATACATGTTGGGCAGCTAACTCAGTCAAAGGAACAGAGATTTTGATCTTTGAGATTTCCTGTTCTAGGCTGAAAAGGTTTTGATTCTTCAAAGCATTGACTTCAGCCCTGTTTACTGCCACTTTATCAGCAATAACAGCTTGCTGATTTGGTTTATCTACAATTGGAACAATTGTTCTACCAGGAGTACTAACTGAGGTGCTAGTACTACTATTGTTTGCACTCTGTTTTTCGATGTTTAGAGTGTCTTTCTCTTTATCATTACCAAAATCGATAGCCACCGCTTTGTCCTTTTGTTTGATTGTTTTAGACTTGGTTGCAGTGCTGTTTTGAGAAGGTTTGTCAGAGGTTTTATTGTTGGGGGTTTGTTGATTAGATCTACTTCTGAGTTCATATTCCCTTAAAGGCTCTATGACGGCGTTCTCCATGTTTTGATAGCTGTTTTCAGTATCATTTCTTCTGTCATCATAAGGTGTATAAAGACCTTGTTTATTATCATAATGAACCTCAAAGTCATCATCATCTACCCCAAATAAGTTTATATCATCTTCCTCTGCTATTTGATCTGTTTGTTCAACCTCACTTAAAAAGTTCTGATGAAAGGGAGGAATGACCTGCTGGTCATCTTCCCTGGGTCTGTTTGGAGGCTGATTTCTTCTAAGATTCTGATTTTGGTTTTGGTTTCTGTTTTGAGGAGCGTTTTGATTTAGAATTGCTTGTGCTCTCTCTAGAATGCTCATTTTCTTCATCATTTCTTCCATCATCCTTTCCATCTTTGAGCTCGAAGTAGAAGGGGTGGATTCCTCTCTAAAAGATACCCTCTTTTCAGTTTTCATCCTTGCTCTTTTCTCCATGAGGTTCACCTCCACAGAAAGAGCACCTCTTTGCATATCTTCAAGGGTGGCAAAGACTCTTTCTCTGAGTGAATATGTCATGTCTGGATCAAACCCTTCCGGAAATTTGTTTAAGGCTGATCCCTGAGGAGGTTTCAGTTCGGGGGAAAGTGCATTATATACACTGTTAAATCTGGTACAATAAGCTTGTACACTTTCCACATAATTCCTATGGAGATTGTTATAATCGGCAAGGACTTGGAGAGGATTTTTCCTTACTTCCCATTTGTTTAAGAATGTTTGATGGAAGGTTTGGAGATCGTTAATACTGTGGGGGGTTAAACCTTTAAACCATTTTCTCACTTCTCCCCCCAAACTTTGAGCAAACAATCTGATTTTGAAAGACTCATTATCAATTTCATTTCTGTCAAAGTAGTCATTCATCTTGTCCACATGCTGAGATGTTGTTGTGGTATTATTAGCATCATATAATGGAATTTTGGACTGATAGTCCTGTGGAAGATTGACTAATGGTACAGGAAGGACTAAGGGAGCATACCATGCTGCCATGATATGTGGTGGGGGTGGATTTACAAGAGGATGAGTGGGTTGAAGGGGAGTGGTTTTGAATAGTGGGTGAAAGATGAGCAGAAGTGGATGGAACAGCAGTAGATCTCTGAGCTGATCTCGGATGAGAGACACCTAGATTATGTAAGAAATGTAAATCAGGAGGTGTTGATTCTCTATTCCCAAGAGTCTCACTGGTTTCGGGAGATGAAAGGGTAGGCTCAGAATCTAACTGCTCTAAATCACCAAATGACCTAGTTCTGAATGGGTTTAATAAGTCAATTTGTGATTCATGAAGAGCTGAAAGGTTTTCAGGGACTGAATTGGCTCTTAGGGGTGGTCTGAAGATAGTTGAGGATTGTATCTTAGGAGACTTCCTAAGAATTCTTTCTGGGTTATCAACTATTTCAGGAGGATCTGGGTCAGGATGGGCTCTAGTGTGAATCTTTTTAGGAGCCACAATGTTTATGTGTTTAGACCCAATCTAAACAAGAAAAGTTCAGCCAGATATGACCATCTTTAGACGGTTAACTAATCTGTTTTCTCAATTCGAATCCTGCAATCCTTTAACTAAATTTGAATGATTTTATAATGATAAGGGTTCTTTCCAGTGGAGTCTTAAGGTCTGTTCAGGATGGTGGAGTCGCCAGGTGGAAGGCTCAAAGTATTTTCCAAGGAGTACACTATCCACCACAGTGTTTATGAAACATTCCTTTTCAGAGATGTCTCGAAACACAACAAACTCTAACCAGAGATTGACTGGGAGGGCATTCACCAGATATGTCACCCCTAAAAGAGGATGAGATCCAGAGGCTACCTGGCCCTTTCCAGACTCTGTCTAAGAGTATAGGGTAAAACACATCAAAGACGTATACAAGATATCAAAATTAGTGTTTTACTACCAATCTGAAATGTTTTTGGTATTTTCTGAATTGTTTATATTGTGGTTTAAAAGAATGTCCTAACTTTGCCTCAAAACTTAGCTACGGTTATGAAACAAAGATAGTCTATCCTTATGGCTAAGCTAGCTGATTTTCCAAGGTTAGATAAAAACTTAAAAGAATCCTAGGATTGACCTAGTTTGTCACTGATTCAATTGATCTTCATCTTAATTACCATTTTCTTGGTAGTGCTTGGAAAGGCTGCTTTTTACTCTCAAGATGTTGTATGAAGATTCTGGGTAAGGAGTCCCCAGCGGAGTCGCCAGAAATGTTAGTTCCTGGTGGCTCAAGCTGGCTAATAAAGCAAGTGCTCTATGAACCCCAACGCAAGCTTCTTTACGAATAGATTTGAAATAGATTTGAATGCAAAAGACTCTAGGTTTGTTCCCCAGCAGAGTTGCCAGAAATGTTAGGTCTCTGTAACAAGCAAGATTGGCAAAGTCCGATCACAGAGTTAACATCATTTCAACCAACTTTGGGATTCTAGGATCTAGCCCTCCTGAATCCGGAGATGGATCTCTCCAATATGTACAAAGATGGATATTGTCTTTGAAGTTTAGGGTGATGATATTAGGCTAGTTATGAAGGCCAAGGGTTTTGTTTGGTTTTCTCAGATGGTGGAACATAATTGCTGTTCTAAGACGGAAAGATCTATATGCAAATAGTTTCAAAGGTGAGAAGTTGCAAGTAACAAAATAAACTTCGATTCTAAAGAAAGATGATGGCAAGTTTTCAATCCATTGGGCTATGGATTTATAAGAGAATTTAATTGAAACAACCAGGTTCAAGAGTAATCTATGGGGCAAGTCATCTAGGCCTAAGGATCTCTTTGAAGTTTGATTTATGGAATGGGGTGATACAAAAAGAAAGGGAATTTAACAGATGCAGAACAAAGAGCAGCCCAGGATCTGGTAAGTACTTTGAAACTAGCCAGCCTTTGACCAGGCACTTAAGAAAAACATAGAAGCAAAATAGGATCTGGTAAGTACTTTGAAACTAGCCAGCCTTTGATACACTTCTAATAGAACACAAATTAAAAACAAAGGGAAACTTGAAGGCAACCTTTGGAGCAGAGACTAGCGGGCAGGGCTCACCTTTCTCCTCATCTTAGTTCTTCTTTACTTAGTTACTTTCAAGACAATCACCAAGATAACACAGAATGGCCCAAGATCTGATAAGTACTTCGAAACTAGTCAGCTTTTGACACATTCTAAGGGAAACAGACAAATAGTTGAGCAAACAAGAAAGGGACTCAGGGCTAACCTTTGATTTTCTCGATTCATTCCTTACACAACATATATGAAAGTAACATTTAAAAATAACATTCAACAGTGACGAAAAGATGAGGGAACGCCAGCATCTCTGTGCTTAGACTGAATTAAATCATTTCTAAATAACACAATTAGAAGTAAACATTGGGATAAAGATTTTTCAGCCAGAGAAGGTCACTGATGTGTAGCAAACTCTAACACTGTTTAAACTGTTCTTTATAGTGGAAAATGAAACAAAGTGAAAACAGAAATAAAATGACAAGTTACAGTAAGAATAACATCACCATCAGCATAGACCAGGATCCCATAAATCAGCTTGTATTGATTGCTTCAAACCGGTTACAATCTTCAAATCCAATGTTTTAATTCACCTCTCTTCACAACCTAATCTATCTGTTACAAGTAGAGCTCCAAGGGCCCATGAAACCGCTATTTACAGTCAAGATTTTTCCACTCAGAAACAGCTACAACGCTTCAGCAATTACATTGACAACCAACTAATCCAACCCCTCACTCATCTTCTTCTGGAGTATTTATAGAAGGATGAGGAGGTGAGATCTGATCAAAGGATCTCAAATACAATTAACGCAGAATTAATGTCTTCCTGACCCCGTGAGGCTCGATGAAGAAATTCTACAGGTGTTACATTGCATTAATGTGTTTACACTTAAGAAGTAAGCTCGAAGGGAGCTTTTGTTGACCTTTGAGGCTCTGCGTACTGTTAGGGTTACTCTGCAAACATTCTGTCATTAAATCTGGTGCAGCAATAACTTCTTTGGTTGTTCTGAGGCATAATATCTGATCTTGTTCAATAAATTCATCCTCTGATTGAGCATTCTGAGGCAATAGGTGGCACTGTGGTGGTTGAGGAATCAATTCACCTCAAAGTATGGCGGTGGAGGCGATCTGTCTGATGAACACTTTTAGGTTTTGCTTTAATCCGTGTTCTGAGCCGGGGATTAGGCTTTTGATAACCGTCTTAGCCGTAATCCCCGCCAATTTATTCATAAAACTGCTGCCCTGGTTCATTCTGTCTTCAAAACCTGATACTCTTTCTCTGCTCTGATATCGATGGCATTCTTCGAACTTTACAGGGATATGCGGCAACCAAAGCTCATGAAACTTCGTTGATATCATTGTTCTTCTCCGTATGACCGATTCCCTGGATAAATCGGAAGGATTGGAGTCGTCACCCTCATCCTTTAGATTTTCATAGAATACGAAGAAAAAACGTTAAAAACCTACAAAATACAAGAAAAATGAGGAAATCCTGCGTTATATGGATAGACTGCATCGGAAGTCGTGCGAGAAAATGGAGAGATCAGAACCGTTGATTGTATCGCGATCAACAGTTGGGAGCAAATTGAACAGTCAACGGGGAAAAAGGTGGACTGTACAACGGAATCGGGAGAACAAATGAGAGCCGTCAATCTGCGGAGATCGACGGTGGGGATCGGCTCTTGAATGCGCCGGGGAAGATTTAACGGGCGGGCGAGTTCGTTAAAGGGTGAGCGGAAAAGGCGATCAGGGACCGTCGGATGGGAGGGCCCAGATCCGACGGTGGGGATGAATCCCGCTGCGGGGCCAGAGGACGAGGTTTAACGTGCAGGCAATAGACATGGCACGGCGGTTTTTGGGGTGAGGTGGAGAACACGTGTCGGCCAGCGTGTGGGATCGCTAGCCGACGGTATAAAACAGCTCCCGGACGAAAGGTGGTGCGGGCACAAAACCGGTGGGAATGGAAAACAACGTGGCGAAGGGGGGGTCCACCAGGTAAGGGGTACACTCCGCACCGTTGATCTGTGGGACAGATCGACGGCGGAGTTTTAATATGATTTTCTTTGGTGGAAAAATAAAATAAACCCGACTTTGCGTTTTACAAAGGTTTTCAATGTTTTCGGGTGATAAATTATTTCTGAGGGTTAAGCGCCTAGCGGTCTTAGCAGATGGTACCGGCGTCAGGGCATATGGAGGAAGAAACAAAAAGGGGCTTAGCCTGAGGGGCTATAACCTAACGCATAGAAACGCATGTTTTTCTATGGTTTTTAACTATTTTTCGCAAAAGGAGAAAGGTTCCGATAGGTCAAAAAGTGGGTTTTTAACCTTAGGAAATGAGATTAATGGAGGAATAAGGAATATAAAAGGGTTTGATGGGGTTTTTATGGATGAAAGGAGAGTTGAAGAAACGAAGGAAAGGTGGAAGAAGAGGAGAGGAAAAAGGAGGAGGATGCAGCAATATTCGATTAGGATTTTCATGGAACATCAGAGGCAGAGAGGAGGAAGGGTATGTAGAACCAATCAGTAGTTTGTGATCTTACCAACAGTCTTCAAGCACCAACAAGTTTCAGGATTGAATTTGTTTCTTGAAGGCTGCCAAGAAAATTTAGCCACCAGCTGATATAATTGAAAAATATAGGTGGCTAACAGAGCCTTCTGTTATTAGCCCTCAGTTTTATGTTAACCATCCTGATGAACTTGGCTTCCTTGATTGCAGGTAGGGTCCAGATGAAAATCTGAGCTTGACTGTCAATCAGTTCACGGTTTGGATTTTCCTCAAGCTCCCACAACCCTTTCATCCTTTCAAACTTGACCTTCTCTTCAGCATATATTCTTTATCTTTTCTTCAATTTCTCAATTTCATTATTTGAAAGCTTGAGTTGATTCTTTACCTCTTCATAGCTGCTTTTTTCCTTTTTAACCTTCAAGACCTTGTTTCTATCTTCTTCAGGCATTGCAGATGATGCATTTGTAGTTTCTTCAAAAATAGTAGCACTTTCTTCCCTTGTTTTCTCTATCACGAAATTTCACTGTTTCAGCTTCTTAGATTGCCTCGTTGAGGGTCTTTTGGGTTTAAAAATAAACTCTGCCACCTCTTCTTCAAATTCTAACTTTTTAGATGTCTTCAATTTTTTTCAATTTGCTGGCACCTGTATCTAGTTTGATGAAGTCTGCTTGCACTAGGGGAGATTCCTCTACGTCGATAGCCTGAATTATGTCATTCAAATTGCCTCTTGTCTCCTTTTCAACCACAACCTTACCCTTTTCTTTTAACCTCTGACTTTTAGTCAACTTCTTTGGATTTTCTTTGCTAGTTGATTGTTCTAAAATTCTTTCCTCAACCAGGGTTTTCTTCTTCTGTATAGACCTAGGAGTCTCTTGGATATTCAATGATGTCATTGGTTATTTCACTTGTTTCCTGGGTTTAAGTTTAACAAATCTTTTAGAATTTGTTTCCACAGGACCAACAATTTTTGATGGGGTTTTAGCTTGTGGGCTGGCAGCTGTTCCTTCTATTCCAATTCTACTTAAAAAGAGGAATTCTGCCCAATCTCTATTTTCTTTTTGTAGCTCATGTAAGAATATCAGTTGAATAAGCCATGGTGAAATAAAGAGGTTTCAAATGATTAAACTTTCATTTGTACCTTATCAGACATCTTAGCCAAGCTTCTGAAGAGATAAAAAGGTAAATATAATGATATCATCCCTGTGAAATGAAGCAAGAGTTTAAAATGGTAGGTGTATATATTATGATATCTACCCTCACAAGTGAAGTATTTTCGAATATTGTAGAGCAGATTGGAAAATGTGTCTCTGAAATAACACCTTGGCACAGCCTTGTTCAAGTCAACCTCTGAAAACTCTGGTTTCAAAAAGATCTTGCATGGTGTCATATCAAATTTGAAATTTTTAAACCACCTGTCTTCACCTCTTGGGATCTCTGTTACAACTGATATTAATTCAGGGGAAATTGGTACATTTAGGAACCCAATATTTGAATTTGATCCTGTGAAATTTATGGCAAAATCCTTGGTAACTTGAGTGTGCCCTCCTTGAAGTTTTTTACAAAACCTCCAACATCCAACTTTCTTAAAAGCTTCTTCGACAGACTTATATTTTGTAAGGGCTTCAACACCTTCAGGTTCAGTCCTTAAGAAATGAACAGACCTATGGCTTCTTCTCTCCTCAACCATTTTCCTCTTGAAACCTGTATCTTCAGAAATCTGCAATAAACCCTTCTAAAAACCCTGTGTCTTCAGCAAATTAACAATCTGAGTCTCCTGTTGAATAGACTGTTTCACTCAGGAATCGAATTTAGCCTCGCTTGATAAGAACTCTGCCTCGCTTGATGAAAATTTTGTTTCCACACAAATGAATATCAAACTTACTTAAATTAGCAAGCTTTGAAAACACTGGTATAACCTGTATTTGAATGGAACAACCTCGTTTGATTTTATTCAGTTCTGCCTCGCTTGAAAAGTTAACAGCCTTGCTTGATAAGAACTCAGGTTTCACAGTAATGGATAATATAACCTGAATTTGAATCATTTCTACCTCGCTTGAAATATAACCTCTGTCTCAATTAGCAATGAGACAACACAACCTCACTTGATAAGAAATACAACCTCGCTTGTTAACTAGGAATCTCACCACGAATTATTTCTTTCAACACTTAAGAATGCATGCAGTTTTTTCTTGCATGAGACAAACGAAAACAGCCAACTATTTGAAATTTGAAAGGACCAATAATGACTGACCTCTAATTTATGACAAATGACCTCTAATGATGACAAAGAATGGTTGCATGCATGGAGGAAAACTCATGAAGGACATCCAATGATGGAAAATTTAACTGTATTGGACAGATATGACAACTTAGAGACAAATCTGAAAATTTCCGATTTCGTAGCGCATGGTGTGCAAATTCTGGTTTTTGTGCTACGAATTCACCAACGTTTTCGTAGCGCAAAATAGACTTTTTACACTAGGCGCGCTACGAAAACGCAGTTTCTGGGCTTATTCAATCAAATTTTCGAAACAGACTTTACAAATGGGTTTTAAAACGTGGCATGAGACTTGTGAAGAGTGAAGTGAGGTTAATAAAAAATGTTTAATGATGGTATGAGACCTTTAACCATGATGTAGACCTTGAAAAATATCAAAATGACTTTAACCCTATCTAACACTAGGACTTAGGAAAAAAAATTAACTAATCAAGTTTCAGAGAATTTTTTATAGTGATAACAGGCAGCGTAGCATAGAGACATCATGCAGTTGGTTTTGCCAATTTCTATTTCTTCATCGGAGTTGGAGAAGCATTCGCTGTCCTTCTCCCAGCAAGGCACACCATTGGCGGCAGGGTTGATCCAATCTTCGTCCTTCACAATTAACTTATAGATGTGATCCACCTCTTCTTCCTCACGTGCTAGCTCAGTATACCTTTCTCATTTTGCAGGGTCTAGTGCTACAATCACCCGTGTTCCCTCACTTTCAAACACCATGCTTTGTTTCTTCAAATTGATAATACTGCCCATGTCAATGGCCCAATCCAGTCCTAGGAGTGCCAGGTAAGGGTCGCATCTTCTACAATCTGAATGACTTCAAAGTCAGCTCATACCTTAACTCTGGCGATATCTACTACAATCTTTGACAATATTCCCAATGGTATGATATTCTAATGATTAGCCATGCGTAGCTGGATAGTAGACCATTCCAATTTAGGTTCTACCATTCGTTTCCAATTCTGTTTAGGTAGTACATTTGCATCTGATCCTAGGTCGAGAATTACCCGGTCCATTTCATAATCACCAATCTGTGCAGTTAATCGCATTTCTCGGCCAGTGCGTCTCTTGTTCTCATAAAGTTTGTGCACATCCTTAATCTTCATGACTGGGTCCGCTTTTCCTGCGCAACCATCGAGTAGGGATTGGAGGTTTTCTATAGCCCGCTGATTATGTGACAGCTTCATGCATGCCTACAAGAATGGGTTGACCTCATATTCAATTCTACTATTTGGAGTCGATGTTTCGTCTTGAGCACAATCTTACCGAGCTGCGACAAAGGTATCATTCTCCCTCTGTGAGTCCACGCCTTCTCATTTAATGGATGCTTTACGGATAAGAGGCTCTATCTCAGTTCTTTCCGCCGACCCCTCGGTGGCCATACCACTGCGTGTTATCACATTAATGCTTGGACCCTCATCACGAGGTTCTGTCTTAACCCGTTGTATATTCTTTGTAGGAGTCTGCTGCTTTTCCTGCACCTTGGCCATTAGAGTCGGGCAATCCTCGATCACATGGTCCAGTTGTCTGCAATATCTGCAGGATTTCCGAGTTGGGTTCATGAAGTCCCTCACAAAGTGACCTATTTGCCTGCAATTATAGCAGATTATTTGGCCTCTACCCCTACTTGCGCTTCCCCCTCGCCCCCCTCCCCTGCCCCTGGCCGGGCAGCCTCCTATACTTGTGAGGGATCTAGGTGATGAGGGGTCCAACTGTACCCTACATAGGTTTCCTTGGTCGATCATCATATCATATGTTCGACAGTTCTGTTCGTCATGTCCTACAGACCTGAAAAACCTTCACCATTGTTGCTTTACTTCTGGGATATATGCGGCAAGGCGGGGGCAGTGGTTGGTATCATGCATCCCAACAATGCAGCAGTCATTGCACCATAACGCTGGCCCACTTGGTCCTGTAGCTTCCCTAGGGTGCAACGGGCTGGGTCCCTCGGCCTGCATGTAGTCTGCAAGCAGTGGGAAGTTATCTTTTGTGTGGTCATTCAATCTACATCGTATGCACCACCTTTCGGGGCTGGCCTCCGTCCCTCACTCTTTTCGCAGATTTTGGATCTCCATGTGCATTTCCTCTAGTTGGCCTTGTATCTGCTGTACCCATAAATAAGTATCATCTTTTGGCGTAGCTTCCAGTTTCATGGCAACCTCCAAGGCCTTCTCCTGCGTTTCAATGGCTTGATAACCCATCGGTACGTGTAGGTGGGGCAACAACATAGCAATGGACCACTCCGTGTGCTGCCTGTCGTCATACTGGAATCCCCTTTCTCTGATCACTTTCTTTAACCGTTGATCTACTTCCCATACGGACTCAGACGATCCCTGCTTGAAATCTTTTAGGTCGTTTACTATCTGAGATTAGAACTTAGGTTTCTTGAACTGTTGCTTTACTGCATTCTTGATTTCCTCAATAGTCGCATTCTCATGTTGGTTAATATATCCCATGTACCAGTCCAAGGCTCTCCCCTCAAAGGCAAGGGATAGTTGTGCCCGTTTCACTGCATCGCTTGCTATGTTCTGCGTAGTCCATACCGATCCTGTGACAAACCAGAATCGATCCATGTCCTCATCACCCACGCCCTTGAAGTTAGGTAGCTTCATGTGTGAGGCCATATCATCTTCTGGTGGGGGCGGAGGTGACTCTTTACCCCTATGAGGGTTCGAAAGTGGCATCGATGGAGGGCTATGCGTAGCAAAATTTCTTATTGGACTATAGACAAATCGATCCCCTTCTTTATTAGTTCTGTAGTACTTACCACTGCGCGTTGTATCCTCACTCTGGTTGGAGTTCATTCACTCTGTATGTCTACACAAAATGCGTTTTTCACACAACAAGATCTTAATCAGTAATGGCAAAGTTTTCAAAAAATTACCCCGGAAACCCTTGAAGAACCTCCACTTTGCTTTTGAGTAGGATATGAATTGATTGAATGCAAATTCTGTCACAAATCCTCCTATAACACTGTCCACCCAGTGATCTACCGTGCGAGTGATGGTGTTATCAGTATTTTCTAACTACAGGATCCCCTTTGGGGTCCATTGCGTGACCCGTTTGTCTTTCCAACACTTCTAAAACTCGACAAGCCTTGCGAGCCACTCCTGGAGCTCGATCATAATTGTTACAAATAAAATCTCATATATATCCATGAAAATGTACTTATTCTTCCACTCCTCTGCGGTCAACTTCTTACTGCGATTTTCCTTTACTGCGAATTCCTGAAATTGTTTTTCAAACCATTCATCAATTTCTTTCTTCTCAAGTTTCCAATATGGTCTTGGCATTACCCAATCTCTCTCAAAATGCTCCTGGTCCTGGCAACGGAACCATTTTTTGGCTCTAGGGGTCCTGACCCAGGTTCGAAGGTTAAGATTTTCCAACAAACCACTTTACTACTGGCCCTTTCGGTTGTGGCCTGCTTGTGCAGGCCAAAGTCTCACCCAAAGCAGTATGGGAGGGTGCTGGAACTAGGTTTCTGCACCCTGGGAGAGAGCAGGTAAGTCAATCCGGTCCGCAATTATCAGATCTATATTGCAAGGGGCTATTCGCAAGATTCTCAATAGATAATCAAACTGTAGCTTATAAGATCTACTTAACAGGTTTGCATCCACGTGCATACTATCAACTATAATCACAGATCAATATGATCAAAACAAATTAACAGATCACAGATACATATATCATAAACATATATAGTTCGTAGCTACAAACAAATACGTAATCATATAACTCAAGTTCACATCAATCATAACAAAATAGATCCAGATAACATCAGATGTCCACAATACTTTCACAGATGTATATCATTACCCAAAATCCTCTTACATTCCCAAATTATCACCTATGCACATATTTAGCAGGGTCTGCACACAACAGGACAAAGGATCTCCACGCACACAGCCAGCAAGAGTCCTAACCCAAACAACCCTACCACAGATCTAACAATTCATGCTTCGCATAAATCTCTATTCTTTTCTGCCTATGACTAAAAAAGGTTCATCTATTTATACCGATTTAGCCTACACATCAAATGGCCCGCAATCCATGGTTTGCGGACTCTTGGTCTACCCTTGACCCATTTACAATGCGTTAGGGGCTTTGACCCACCCCAAGCCCCTGCGTTAGACTAAAAAATACAAAAATATACAAAAATGGACAAAATTCGCAGCCTTTGGGAGACCTTGCTCCAACAGCTATGGAGTCTATAAAAGTCATGGAAAGTTCAACAATGAATCAGGGTGCATCACAGGGAAAATATAACATGGTCAAATGGATCTTCAAGTTTTTTGTGAGATGAAATGAACATCAAGTTTGTGAACATGGTAGGTGAAAGGGGCAGTTAAAACTCCTTGAACATAATACCTTTAAACAAGAATGGTCTTAAATACTAATCAACATAAAGAAGTAATCATAAGACAGGGAAAACCAATAACCCTTTGATTAAACTCAAGAAAGTAAGCCTTTGAAGCAAACAATCCAGTGAACTATAGAAGGCAAGAAACTTGTATAACTTCTAGTGATTTCACCTTCAAGGTTTAGAAAACATTTAAGATAACATATAACATAGATCAAAGAAGAGGGAACTCCTAAACATCATTGATCAAGCTATAAAGACCTTTAAAACAACCTTTCAAGAATGGACAAAGGACATGATCAAAACATAACCTATTTGGCAAACGTAATCAGTGATACTTCAAATAAATTCTTCAAGAAAAGTGTTTAAGTAACATCAAACAAGCAGGGCTAACCATAAAACATCTTTGATATCTACTGTATTGAAAAATTCATGAAATAAAAAATCATAAGTGGGTCTAGAGAGCAGCTAATAATTCTCTAAACTGACCTAGCAAAGGAAAACATAAAGGCAGCGAGGACAAACAGAGCTAAGGTACCTTTGAACATTATTTCTTAGTCTAAAAATTTTGTCTTACTGCAACATATAATGATGTAACAAAATGATACATAAGGAAACAAGAACTAAATAGAGACACATCACCATTAACCATGTTCAGGGATCCTCCAAGAAACCCTTCTCCTTCATCAATCAAAACAAGCCATTCACAAATTCCACAAAACCAATTTCTTCTTCAATCTCCAAAAAACCATGTATTGCTCTCAAGAGTAATCAAATGTCAAACTTTTACAATAAGGCCCTCATGATTTTTTTTATCTAGCAAAGGAGGGTAAAAACCCTAACTAGGGTTTGAAAATGTCAAAAACACCCATAAATGTCATTTATGTCTACGAGACCATACAAGGCCCAAGACACAAAATATTTCACGAAAGAAATGCAAAAATAACTCTTAGCACCTAAATTTGGCGTGATTTGCCCCAAAAAACACTAAAATATCATTTTTCCATAAATGAGTGTCTTTTGTTGACTTTTTCACATTTAAGGTGCAATAGTGAGGTTTGAAGGGGTAGCACATGCATAGGAAAAATGGGTTCACTTGCCGCCAAGTTTTGATGCCCTTCCCGATGTCAGAATTTGCTTCGTGATGTTTTGTTGGAAATCATGTCGAGTCTAATTTTAAAAATTACCATTGTTTTTTTGATTGGGCTCCATTTACCTATCCAAAAAGTGAATCTTCCAAGGCTTCTCTAGGCGGAGCTCCAGTCTTGAAAATGAGGCATAAAGGTGAAAAATGAGGTGTTTTTTAGCCTTTTAAGGAACCTAAAATGCTCCAAATGCTCTGAAATTTGGTGAGCATGCTGTAATTGAGCCGAGAATTCCAAAAATTCAAAATTTTCCTCCTGAGGATGCCTGAGGTGAAAGCGTAGCACCAGGGGTGCTGCGCCTTCAGGCCTTAAAATTAGCAAAAAACCAAAAATTCTCCAAAAGTTTCCGAACTTGGTGGATATCTTCCTTATGGGGTTTGGGAGGCCTATAGAGAATCTTCAGCCAAGATTCCAAGGTTTTCTTGGTCTTTTTCCTCCTTGAGTGATTTTATTTTGGCATTGGCAAGGGCTCCTTTGAGCTTAGCCCTTGCAATTTGATTTTGCAATGCATAGTGCTTGTTCATCTTATTTTGGAAGTCAAGGTCCCTCTTTGTCTTCTTCAACTACTTGTTTTCATTCTTATAATACTCAATGTTATACATTTCCATGCCAAGGCATCTTTCTATATCCCTAATTTCCGCATCTTTTCTTTGGAGTAGTATGCTAGTGGTCCTCTCCTTATCTTCATTTTCACTGTCAAGGTCAATGATGTCAAATTATTGTTCAAGCTCCTGCTTGCCTTTCTTACCTTTCTTTAACTTTTGTTTGCCTTTATCTAACTGCTTGGTAGAAGTGGAAGGCATGGCCCCTAGCCTTTTAAAGGTAGTAAACACATGCCTTTCTCCTCTTTGATATGTCGATGGAATAGGTTTGCTTGTGATCATCTTGGTGTCTTCCTCATGGCTACCATCATTTGTCTCCACATCTTCCTCTTCACTACCTTGACTGCTTCTTTCTTCCTCATTTACCTTGCTTTATGCACTTTCATTTTTCTTCTCATCATAGTTGCTTGCCTCATCATTGCTGTGATCTTCATTTCCACTATCAGCCTCTTCTTTTTCTTCACTGTTTTCATGACTTCCATGACTGTCTTCTTCCTCATTGATGCTTGCTTCATTACTTGCAATATCAATATTATTGCCCTTAAATTCAGTGGCTTCCTCTTCATCAAAATTTTCAGCTTCATTTTCCTTATCATGACTATGAGCCTCACTGTTTTGACTGTCATTATGGCTCTTAGTCTTACTTCTATCCTTAGGATCATCCTCTGTCTCTTGGTTACTTGCTTCATTTGTGTCCATGGTGTCCTTTGCCTCTTCATCTTCAACATTGTCATTGTGATTGTTGCTTTCTTCCTCACTTACCTCATCTTCATTATCATCTACCTCCATGTCTTTTGCTTCATTGTTGACCTCTTCTTCATCACTGCTTAATCTATTTCCAGTGTTAACTTCTTCATTTCCTTCACTGTTATCATCTCCCTTCGTTTCCATGTTTTCTGCTTCTTGCTGGTTTGACTCATCATCACCCTCATCTTCATTTTGGTTTGATTCATTGTCACCCTCATCTTCATGGTCACTAGCTTGTTCATTGCCATTTCCTTTTTGATCTGATGCATTGGGAGGGGACGAGGAAGGGAGGTTTCCTTGAGGAGAGGATACATGTGTAGATGATGAGGCATGATCAGTAGGAGGTGATGAAGAAGTAGAGGGAGGAGGATGAGATGATGAGGGAAAATTTGGATGATGATGGGGCTGTGGGATTGTGAATACTTCATGAGCAATGAACACCTCCCAAGGTATGACTTTTTGTTCCAACTGATGTATCACAACCATTTTTATCAAGGAGTGATGGAGAAAACTTTGCATTTGCTAGGAATAGTTCCTCCTTTGGACAACAGAAGACATCTTGTCAATACTCCTATAGAGGTAGTAGGGTAAATGAAGCATTTTGACCCTAGTGAAATGCATGAGCAATATGATATGATATGAGTAGAGTCTGGAGTACCTTCCCTCACAAGTAGAATATTTCATGATGACCCTCATCAAGGGTGCATACCTCTCCAACAAGTGTGAGAAAGGGAAAATAGATTGGAAGCCTTCTTTGTATCTAGGTTTGAGAAATGGCTCATAGCAGCTTATGTATAACTTTGCTCTTTTGAACCACTTTTCACCAACATTGGGTATGCCTGTAGCATGGGCAATGGCATCTTATGATAGCTCAAAGTCTAACCCTGCAAGATTCACTTTTTTATTGTGTAGGTTGAGGGTAAACAACCTAGTGAGCTGAGGGTGACTTTGCACTTATTGGACCTTTTCACAAAACTGGAAAGACCCTACATTTTGAAAGCATGTGATGATCATAGGAGAGGATTTAAGCTCCAAAGTGTCTTGGGGTTAAAACCTATTAACCTTCCCACCTTTGTGCTTCTACCTCATAGGCACTTGGCCTCCTTCACTGCTAACACTCCCTCCTTCTCCTGACATTTTGATTTCTGCTGCCTTTAAACAACCTTAGGCCTGCTTGTGAAACTTGATAGGATGAGTGAAATGGAATGAGGGTGAAAGGAAGTTTTTGTAAGTGTGTGAGAGGGAGGTGTAGGGGTATGACTGATCTCCTTTAAGCTGTGATGAAGGGTTAACTCCAAATTACTGTAATTACCTACTTCACACCCTTCTTGACTGATAAATTATTTCTTGGAGGTTAAAACAAGGTTTTGGTCATGAAGACTTAGGGTTTCTAGTCATTAGGGTTTGGTCAATTACCTTAATCATCAAATCATGAACTTCACTGGAGGATAAGGAAAAATATCCACCTACCAAATTTCAATGTCTTTGCAGGTCCTTGGATGCAGCTTGGAGGAGTATTTTTATCGTTTTTGGAAATTTTCAGGTGGAGGAAGGGCTTCTAGTGAAGGCACAATGCCTGCACGCACAGTCGGGTCTCTTCCGCCCAACGCGTAGCGCCTGCATGCGTTCCTGGGTGTTGGGCCTCTTCGGCGCAACACCTAAATCTGTTTAGGCCTGTCGGGCTCCCCCAACGCATAGCGCCCGTACGATGCCCTGCCTATCAGGCTCTCCAATGCACAGTGCCTGCACGATGCCCTGCTTTTTTGGCTCTCCAACGCGCAGCGCTGGGCACGTTCATTGGGTCTGCCGGGCAGTTCTAGGAAAACGGGTAGCGCCCGCCTGAACGCGCAACACAATGTAAATTTACACTTGTAAAACCTCCTGAATGCGTAGCACCAGGTGCCGAACACGTAGCTCCTGCACGAACGCGCAGCGCCAGGCAAACTCACTCAAATTTTCACTGAAAACTTAGATTTTTCTCCTTGGAGGTTTTTGATTTTTTTGTAGGTGAATAATGAGCCAAGTGACAAACAGACTGACCCTTTATAGTCTTAGAAAAATAAACTTACTTTTAAGACCCACTTTCTAATGTTTTTAGTCCCTTTATCACCTTTACTGATATTCTTTTTGACCTTTTGCAGTATGTGGCTTAAAAAACATTCAATTGGCCTTTTTTCCCTTCTAACCATTTTTCTTTGTTTGCTCTTCAAGTTGCTGACATGGTGAACTTTGACTTCCTTTGGCCTATTTATGCCTTTAACACTATGTTCTGCAGATGTTTGCTTTATTCACATAATTTAATGTGTTTTGGTTTGTTCATGTCTTTCAGTCACTTTTATTCCACAAGTGTCATGAAAACCTTCAAGTGACTCTTTTCCCTCTGATCTTTGGAACATGCTAAAATCACTTTGACAACCTTAGGCAATTGCATAGTGGCAATATCTTTAAAAATTTTCTGTTCTTACCTTGGAGATCAAATTACCTTTTGCTTTATGGGTGACTGAAAACTTGTTTTCATCTTTCTCATTGATCTTTAGGCATGATAAATCCATTTTTGACAAGCACCATAGTCTTCACAATCATGTATGCAATCTCCTCTTTTGGCCACTTCTGATTTTCAGGTGCCATGACATATTGATTTTAGCCCTTTTTGATATTCTTGGAGTTTGACACATTCAGTTACACAACATCAACCTTATGATCAGCTTGGCTTTCTATCCTGGAGCTCAACCCTATGTTTTTATCCCTTTGATCATTAAGTGTCAATGACTGAAAATGAGGGGTTGACCTTCCTTTCACTGATACTCTTTGCATTCTCTTCCTTTTGGGGCAGTGAAACAATTTACCTTAGCAAAATCTGGAAGCCACCCACAACAACCTCTTCAAAATTTCTTTCTGCTGCTATGATGGAAGCCTAACCTCTTCATTTTACCTCCTTTGACCATCTTTGGCATGACAAACTCTATGAGATGAGTTTGGAATCTTTGCAAACAATGATATTTTCAAGAGCCCTTTGCTCTCATTATGGGGTCCAAACTTACCCTTTCATATTCTCTGATCACTCCACCAAAATCCTAAGTTTCTGAGCTGTTTGAGAACCATTATTAGTGTTGTCTTCTAAGTTCTCTATAGCCCTTTCAAGTTCATTCATTTCTGTCCAGTTCACCTCACCTTTTTCCCTTTTTTTATCTACGATTTCTAAAAATCTTCAATTCATGCTTGGTTGTACTGGTGTGCCTCTATCCATGTGATTTGCTGCATTGGCTCCTTGCTTGGCACACTGCTGGCCCAATCAGTCCTAGGAACCCTGATTTTTCTTGAACATAAGCTGATTCGTCCTCCTTTGATTTTTTATGTCTTTAATAAGGATCATGCCTCTTACCTTACCAAATTTCTGCTAATAGTCACTTTAACACTCCTGTAGAAATGTGAAAATGCACAGTTGCCCTTTGTAGAACTTGAACTTGGTAAGGTGGTCTTCCTTGGAGATTTCTCTGATCTATCTTGGACAAACAGGTGCTACTCTTATCTAAAATTTGATTTATCTTTTTAGCACATGAAAAATAGTGTTTCAAAACACCAAGGGTAAACCTATAACATATGAAAACCTAATGACCTAGTGGGAGGTTCTTTTGAATTGGTCTTTGACTAAAAGATTGGCTTGGGGTCTTCAAGTGTAAAAAACAATTTTTTTGACAAATTGATGTATTTGAAGATCCAAAATGCAATTTAATTGATTTATCTAAAGAGGCTATAGAGATAGTTTTGAGAGCATCAATGCTTGAGGCATTTGGTGAACATGGGAAATAGTAGGCTTATTGGTAATCCTAGATGGAAAGTGGAGGGGTGAGGCAAAGGCAAAACAGAGTGCTGAGGTCATAGGTGGGAAAATAGGATGTAGATGAGTGGCATAAGCCCATGAGGGGTCCTTTAGGAGTGGTAGGTTGACCATGACATGACAAAATAGTGAAATAGTGAAAAATTTGGTTTAAGGATAATGAAGGTAGTGATATTTATAAAACTCACAATATTCATGAATATTGTTCTTAGAAATATAGGACAAGTATTTAGTCATCTACAAATAGAAAAAATTACTGATGACTAATAGTGGCTCCACGTGGGGAGGGCAACTCATTTTCAGGAGGTGTCCAAAACTTCAGATATCAAATCTCTGATTTTATGAAGACCAGTGCCTCATCCATTGGGCATATTTTTCTTCTTTCATTTGCTGATGTTTCTCTGGAAGATATTATCTCAAGAATCTGAAAGATATGATTGCTTCAACGTAATTTCTACCTACCCATCATACTTTTTCCTATCATTTTTTTTTCTTGTGGGTGCACTTGGATTGGCAAACCCTTGACATTTTTTCTTTTGAAATCAAAACAAACTATCTACTTATTCCCTTATCACTTCCAAGAGTTCAAATTATGCTAGTGAACTCTTTTATTCTCTACCTAGACTACTTATCTGTCAAGATTAAGCTATTTGACAAAATTCATTCTCTAATCTACTGACATGAATTGAAAACATGATTTTGAACCAGGATTAAGCAATCTGATTCACCATGGGCTGTGGCATTGGGACAAGCTGCACACAGACATTATTTTTGTATAAACAAAAATAGAAAGTATGAGGGTTGTGTTTCATCATTTTTTAGTTATCCCTATCTTTCTCTTTGGTTCAAATTTGAGCATTGAGAACCAACATATTTTCCTCCTATTCTATTCATACTGACAAGTCAAGCTTAAATGATTTGAAAAGCCTTCATTCACTAACCTATCAGCAGAAATTTAAAACATGTTCAGCCATGATTAAGCTAGATTATTGAACAAGACTCTTTTTCTTAACAAGTAGTGGCATTTAGGCTTGCACACTTTCAACAGTACCTCTTTTTTTTTGGGTATGGGGCTGTACCTCTTCTTCAAATCTGCCTTCTTTTTCCTTTTTCTATTTATGAGTTTTTTGTTTTTGTTCTTTTATTCTTTCATCAAGAAATATTATGTACAATAAATGAAAGTTTCAAAATTAGGAATTCTGAAAAAAATAGTGTTTGAGCATCCTGCCATTGACAGGACCTCCAAATAACTCTACTCCATTAAACTCTTGTAAAAAGAAATCATTGTTACCTCTAGCTGAATGAATGATGTAAAGACCCTTCCATAAATTTTCAAATTTTCCATGCTTGCCCTTGTCTTCTCTCCTTGAATCCCAGTTCATAATTCTGTCTCCAATTTGGAAGTCATTGGCTTTGGTCCTCCTGTCAAAGATCTTCTTGATGTTTTATTGTACTGCTTGTTTCCTTTTCTAAACTTCCTCTCTTGACTGCTGCAAATGAATGGTTTGGTTCAACCTCCTTTGCATTTCATTTCTTTTGATTGCACTTCTTGGAGGAGCTTCATGACTGGAACTCCCAAGGGTGTTGGGAAGACCGCATCCATGCCATATACTAACTGATAGAGAGACATACTGATTGATTTCTTAGTGGTTAGTCTATCAGCCCACAATGCATGCACTAGCTTACTATGCCATGATTTTTGGTTATGTTCCAAGAGCTTCTTGATAATGTTCACCAAACTTTTGTTGGAGGACTTAGCTAGCCAATTACCTTGAGGGTAGTAAGCTGTGTAATGCCCTAGTATGATATGATACTTATAGAAAAATTCAACCATCCTTTTATATTTGAAGGCAACAACATTATCAGTAATGATCTTTCTAGGAAAACCAAATCTGGACAAGATATTGGTCTTAAGGAATTTGATAATGACTGAGTTGGTGGCATTTCTAGAAGGGAAGGACTCTATCCACTTGGTGAAATAATCAGTGGCAGTAAGGATCCACTTGTGTTGGGCAGATGAGGTGGGGTGGATCTCTCCAATGAAGTCCAAACCCCATTATTGAAAAGAAGCTTCAACATTGATGGGATGCAAAGGAAAAGGTAGAAGTTTTCTCTTGCCATAAAAAATTTAGCACTTATGGCAAGTCATAACCAGTTTGTGGGTGTCAGGGAAAAGGGTGGGCCAATAGTAGCCAGCTCTAAGGGTTTTGTTAGTAGTGGTTTTCCAGTAGAGATGACCTCCACACTCTCCCTCATGTAGCTCATGCATGATTTTATCTGCATCATCTTCAAGCAAACATTTAAGTAATATGCCAACATAATTTTTCCAATACAAAACTCCATCTAAAATGCAGAAATTTAAAGCTTTTTGTTTTAAGAATCTAGATTTCGTCTTGGATAAAGTAGGAGGAGCATTAAGGTAAAAAAACGCATATAGGATATCAACATACCAAGATGAATTCAAAAATAATTCTTCAATGTGGGGAGTTTTTAACTCTTCCTATTCCTCTAATGCATCAACCATATTCATGTCTAGTGCTTGTAAATTTGATTCAGCCATGAGTTTTGCTAGTCCTTGTCCTTTAATAAGCTTAGTGGGTCTGATTTCTAAATCATATTCTAAGATAATAGCAATCCATTTACCCCTTTTACCATCAGGGTCCTGATTTAGAATTTCCTTGACAAGTATATGTGGAACAAAAGCAATGATTTGAGAGTGAAAAATGTAGACTTGAAAATATTTCAATGCTTTAATCAAGGCAAAGGCTTGTGTTTCTCCATGATGTTATATTTGAAGGGAGCATCTCTTAATGCCTTACAGAAGAAGGCTATGGCCTGTTCTTGCCCCATTGTGTTCTTTTGCAACAACACTGCAACAATGGTGTGTTCGGATGCAAATGAGAAAATGTAGAAGTCCTTAGTAAAGTCAAGACTAATTAGAACTGGTGTTTGGGTGAGTGATTGTTTTACCAGTTCAAAGGGTTGTTTGGCTTCCAAGGTCCATTTAACTCCTATCTCCTTTTTGAGCATGTTTGTAATATTCCTTAAGAGTTTAGCAAGGTTGGGGATGAACCTCCTTAGGAAGTTGATCTTTCCAATGAAATGTTGCAGCTCCTCAATGTTTCTAGGATGTCTGATTTGCAATATACCTTCGATCCTTTTGGGGTCTATTTTGATTCCCTATTTAGAGATGATGTGGCCTAGGAGTTTACCTTCCTGAAGGCCAAACAATGTTTTCTTGGGATTCAAATATAGGCAATACTTCCTACACTTTTTAAATACTTTTCTCAAATGGACTAAGTGTTCTTCATCAGTCTCATAATAGATAGTGATGTCATCAAGGTATATGACTATGAAGTAACCTATGTCTTCTAAAAAAGCTATGTCCATGGCCCTTTGGAAAGTAGCCCCTGCATTCATTAACCCAAAGGGAATTTTAACATACATGAATGTGCCCCAAGGTGCAGTGAAAGCAATTTTGTGTTGATCACTTGGAAGTACTAGTACCTGATTGTAACCTGAAAAGCCATCAAGAAATGATATTCTCTGTGAGCCAACTACCCTTTGAAGTATGTGATTCATTTTAGGCAAGGGATAGTTATCTTTCAGGGAGGCCTTGTTTAATTTCTAAAGTCAATGCACAGCCTAATCTCCCTGGTTTTATTCCTAACTGACACAAGGTTTGAGACCCATTCCGAGTACCTAAGAGGGACTATGATCCCAACATCATACATATTTTTAATCTCTTTCTCAACTAAAGATACTAGGACGGGGTTTATTCTTCTCAATTTTTGTTTGAATGGTTTATGATTTTTCTTTAGAGGAATTTTATGTTGAATAATGCTTGTGTCATAGGATTTCAGGTCCTCATACCCCCATGCAAACACATCTTTAAACTCTTTAAAAAGCTCAATATATTTCTGTTTTATGTGAGGAGGAAGAGTTTTGGACAACTTGATCATCATGGGTTCCTTCATGCTGCCTATGTTATATTCTTCTACATTAGTCTCGGTGGATTCCATCTTTGGTTTTTTAGCCACATCATTAAAATCAAATAACTCCTCTAATGGTGTAAGGCCACTTGGTAATGTATCATATTTACATTGTAAAACCTCAAGGTCCCTTTGATCTAGATTTTCAAACAATTTTTCCTTATAAAGATGTTCAAGCATATTTATATCAGCAGTAGAGGACAACTCTTTTTTTTGGGCTTGTTCTTCAACAAAATAATCTTCTTCATGCCCTAAGCTTGGTTTTGGTATTGAAAATTCATTCCTAGATTGCAGAAAGTCATCAATTTGTTTATCACCGTCAAACACTTGCCAATAGTTTATGTTGTCATGCACTGTAGGCTGGATTTTTACTTTGACAGTGTATTGTTCATTTGCATGGGGTATTAGGCAATTGCTGGAAACAAAGGCAAGCTCATTGGCAAAGCCGTTTTGGGCTCTAGGGATGAAAGTGAGTTCATATTTCTCGAAGGTTTTTAGGAGGTATAGGGCAGCATTCCTATACTCTCTTAGTCTAGGATTCTTGGCTGAATACTTCCCTTTTATTTACCTAATGATCAGCTCTGAATCTCCTTGGACTGAGATCTTCTTGGCTCCTATGTTTTTAAGCAAATGCAAACCAAGGAGGAGAGCCTCATACTCTGAAATGTTGTTAGTGCATTGGAAATCAAGTTTGTAGGAATGGCCTTCATTTGTATTATGTATCTAGACACTGGCTCCTGAACCAGCTTTGCCACAAGAGCCATCAAAGCTCATGTTCCAAAGTGTTTCCAGTTCACACTCGCCATTATGTTGTTGTTCAGGGCTGCTAGAGTTTTGGCTGTCATGTTCTTAATTTGAGGATAGATTTGACTGTTTTGGTGGGCCTAGCTCTTTCTCATTTTCATTTACTTGTTTGCTGCTTTCATCTTCATTATACAAGATAAATGAGTCAAGGTATGAATGAATAGAATAAAAAAGGGTGTTGTTTGGCCTATCTAGGCTGCTTAACATATATTTCATATGAGATTACCAGTACAATCTCCTTGTTTGGTTAACGATCGGGATGGTATCATAAGACATGTTCATTTGGAGGCTCCCTTGAAGTTTGGCTCCCCATGATCTGGATCAAAGCATGCCATACTTCGGGGGAATGTCAACAACTACTATGTCTATGACTAGGCCCTTAGTAGGGATTTGTGCCAGATTGACACATAGATCCTTGATTAGACCCAAACACTTGACTCTGCTTAAATCAAAAGAATACAGGTCTTTGTAAGGTTTAGTAATTTCTAGGCCTAATGTCTCCATCACTACCTTTGGCATGAGATTCTAAGAGGCACCAAAGTCCAGCATGACATCGTGTAAGATTTTGTCATGTATGTTTAAGCTAACATAGAAAGGAGGGACAACTCCTTCTTGATATTTCCCCTCCACTTTAGGTCCAAACAACAAATCTGGTTTGTCATCAGTCAAGTTTATAGTGTCGGTATCATTCCCTATGTTCAAAAATTTCAAAACTTGGGACCTATATAAATATTGGGTCATCAATTCAGTGAGAGGTATGGTTATCTTGATTTTGGAAATCTCTCCTTCGAAACTGAAAGGTATTTGTGTTTTAGACATATTTATATCAGTTTTATCAGCCATGAACTTTTCTACACTTTTAATTTACTGATTCTGATTTGGGGCTTTAGAAAACAAAGTTTTCTCAGGGCCACTAGTTGATGTACTAGGGTAGCTTGGGTCACCACTTTGCTGGCTGATTTTGTCTTTGTTTGGATCAATCCTCTTAGCCATGGTGTTTGTATTGTCTACTATCCTCTTAGGAGGATTTTTAGGGGTCTTCCTAACAACAGTTTCTAATTTGTTTTTCTTGGAAAAATCTTGGTTCTTTTTAATCCTAAGGTCATATTGCCTATGGACTTCCATGATGGTATTCTCAAATCCTAATTTGTAGTCTTCAAAATCCTCATAGTTAGTATCAGTTTGATCTGAGGAAAATAATCCTTGTTCTTCTTCAGTGAGAAAAACATCACCTTCATTGTTAGAACCTATCAAGTTTACATGGTTTTCTTCAGGTTCTTCAGTCTCTGTTCCTTCTTCATCTACATAATTGTCTTGGAAAGGAGGCCTAATTTGTTGGTCATTGTCTCTTTGTCTGTTTTGGGGAGGATCTCTTCTGAAGTTTGGATTCCTATTTCTGTTTTGGGGATTTTCTTGGTTCTCCCTAGGAGGTGCTCTTTCACTCAAATTTATTCTTTCCATCATCCTCTCCATTGTTCTAACTAGGCTGTCAATTTTGGCATCAGATGAAGAGGTTGAGGGCATAGTTTCATCTTTGTAGGTGACTCTCTTTTCTGATACCATCTTAGCCCTTTTCTCAATTAAATTTTCCTCTATGCTCACATCTCCCCTTTTCATGTCTTCTAAAGTTAGGGGATCTCTCTCTCTTAATTGATAGGCCATGTCTGGATCAAAACCTTCCAGAAATTTCATTAAGGCTAGGCCTAGTGGGGTTTCATGTTCGGTGGGAGTGCATTGTAAAAACTATTGAACCTAGTGCAGTAGTCTTGGACACTTTCCCCGACATTTCTCTTAAGGTTGCTATACTCTAAGAGGATTTGGAGAGGGTTTTTATTAATCTCCCACTTGTTTATGAATGTTTGGTAAAGGGAAGGGAGATCATGTATGCTATTAGGAGTCAAGATTTTGAACCATTTCTTGGCTTCTCCTCCTAATATTTGGGCAAACATCCTCATTTTAATGGTATCCTCTTCTAATTCCATGGAGTCAAAAGCATCATTCATCCTATCTACATGCTGTTGGGCAGTGGCAGATTCAACTCCATTAAAGTGAGGGATTTTGGATTGGTAGTCATTTGGAAAAGGTATTAAGTATAGTCATTTTGTGGTCACATCGCTACAGGATAGAGCCTTGCCTTGGTATATGAAGTACTCCGCGATGAACCAGAATGACACATTGGCTCACACAAAGATTGTGGTGATTGATGAATTTAAGAAGTCGAAATCAGAGTCATAATGTATTATGAAGATCAAAGAGATCAAGAAATTAGTCATTGAAATTATGTGGGATGTAGATCAAAGGTTTTAGACGCTACTAAGTCAAGTAAGCTTCAAGATCCCTGATGAGAAACACAAGGAATGGTTTATAGCCATGTTTTCACCACACCTTAGATTACCATTGTCGAAGTAGAAGATCGCAACCCAAGCGGAAGCATTGGATATTGCAATGAAACTAGAAGCTTCACCGGTAGAAGATACTAACATAGGGGTTCAACAGATCAAGATCCAGTTTTTGACCTTAAATATGGAACTCCAGAACCTAAAGAAGGGAAAAGAGGTTCCGTCTGACTTGCACTCATAAGTCTGGTGCATAAAGTTCAAAGCAGAGGCCCACTGTAAGGATAATTGTCCTATCTATAGAGAGTACATGGGTACTAGGATGTCAAATTCATTAAAGCCTAGACCAAGTGTTGGGTCAAGTGTAGGACCGAATGTCTGGTGTTGCTTATGCCAGGTTGCAGGCTAGCACCCCACAGACTATTGTCATTTTTTGCATATGTTTATCCAATCGTTGAAGAAATTATTCTGTAAATTTTGTATCCCGGTGGGACATGACAAAAAGAACTGTCGGAATTATGATTTTATGATGCAGCAGAGCCCCGCGGCATATAGATTGAAAGTTGAAGGACACGAAGATCTAGGATTTCCAACAGCATGCAAAGGGTTCCAAGGGAGAGAGCATGGTCGTGAAGGAGGCGTTGGACGATGTTGCAGATAGATCATATGTTATAATTCTGGTCAGCTTGGACATTTCGCCAAGGATTGTCAAAATCTTGCTACCATATCTTGTAAGTATTATCGCGAATTTAATCATGAAATAGAAGATTGTACTCCATTATTGGTTAAAATATAGGAAATGTGCAATCATCTGCTTGCACAGAACATACAAATGATGAGAGCTGAATCCCGCGAAGAAGACCTAAGTGTCAACATAGTGACATGAAACGATATAAATACTGGAGAAGACAAAGCAGAAAGAAATAAGCATATGGAGGATACATGGGTCCAGAAAGTTGAAGAAAAGAATAATGGGTTTGATGTACAACACGAAAGAGAAACCTTCTTGGAGGTGAAGAAGAATTTTATGAGCCCTGGAGCTTTGACATCAACATTGTAGAGACAAATAATTCTGCAGAAGAATAAACCCAAGGAGATTACTGAAAAAAAGGAAGTTGATCCATCCATTCTGAAGTCATAGTTGTAGACCTGTATGAAGTTGTTAAGGGATCATGAAGTTGTGGAAGGATTGCAGGAGCTAATTGACAACTACACTAGCAAAGAAGAGGCACAACCTCAACAACATGAAGTGAACAAGGTATACATAATTAAGAAGAGAACTGGAAGAGAAATGCGGTTAAATGCATAGATAGGAAATTATGAAATGGACAAACTCATTCTTGACCTAGGATCAGATGTAAATGTTTTTCCAAAGAAAACATGGGAACAAATGGAGCGATCAAAGCTGCATTGGTTGCAAATTCAGGTAAGAATGGCCAATCAACATAAAATTATTCCTATGGGTTGATTGCATGGCATCAAAGTAGACATTTTATGATTCAAGTGTGTTATCAGACTTCGAAGTCATTGAGATTGTCGATGATAGCAATCTGTATCCTGCTTTGTTGGGATTCGATTGGGCTTATGATATGGAGGCCATAATTAATTCGAATAATAGGAGGATGGTGTTTGAAAATAATGGTACCAGGGTCATTGTCCCTTTGGACCCCTCTAAAGGCATGCAATATTCATAACCCATTCAGAACGAATATGGTGATATCGATAGCATCTATAAGATTAATGTATAGGATAAATATTGGATCAATCCGACCGTTGATGGAAGGATAAGCTGGGAGCACGATAGCTCTTGTGTTTCAAACTCTGATGAAGAATTTGAGAATTGGCAGAACCGATTGCACGAAGTTTCTACTAAGCAGTGTAATAGAACTACCAAATCACTTCGTTGCGTCACGTCAGAGCTGTGTGACTTGCCCTATTATGATGGCGCTGGGGATATTAACTTATTTCTTGATGAGTTTGAGAATAAGGTGCTTGAAGAGTAGTGATATAAAGCTTTGGACTTCTATTTGAGGTCCACCCCAGCCAGGTGGTGGGGCACAAAAAGAGAAAATTTCGAAGGATGGAAGGAATATTGCAGAATGATGAGGCTCAGGTTTGGTCATGTAGACACTAGGATCGTGTAGAAGTAAATTGGTAAGGATGATCATCAAAAGAATTTGTCTCATTGGACTACAACCTGGAGCAAAGAACATCAACCTGAATGGGTAGAAAAATTCTTCCACACCTTGGATATTATACCTTAGTAGTGGTATATTGAAACAGAGTTGCGCCATGGCACCACAAATTGGTATGAGATGAATTAAGGGTTCTTATTGAAATAAAGCTTCGTAGATGGTTGGGATTGTATTAATGACACTCTTTAGGAAGTCAGAATGGGAATATTATGAATAAACACCCAGCCAACGAATTTAGTACAACCTGACTTTGCTGCGCAGTTGGAACTAGCACGAGAATGTTACAAGGTGACCGCAGAGGACAAGAAGGAGGACATGCTTAATGTATTATTCTTGAATTTTAAGGAGAGCGTGAGGTTACAGGTCTTGAAGTAGACATGCTTGACATAGCACAACGAGTCAAGACTTGGAAAGTTAACATAGGCTTCGAATCCGAGCCCAATTTCACAGTTATTGGAGACTATTAGGACGATGATACGATGAGTAAGGTCACTGAATTTTTGCATGAGTACTAGGATTTGTTTCTGACGAAATTCTCTGAGCTGAAAGGCATTTTATGAGATTTGGGAGTCATGCACATTAATTTAAAGCCCGATGCGAAGCCGGTCAAATAATGCCCATATCGATTGAACCCAAAATATAAAGAGAAAAGTAAGGGAATAACTTGATAAGATGCTCAGTGTTGAGATTATCGAACCAACCGAGGAGTCTAAGTGGGTTATCCTTGTGGTGGTCTAGGAGAAAAAGACCAAGGGAGAAATAAGGATTTGTGTCAATCTAAGAAAAATGGATGATGCATGTGCCCATGATCCATTTACGACACCGTTGAATGATGATGTTTTAGAGAATGCGGGAGGGTAGGAAGCCTACTCCTTTACAGATGAGTTATTAGGATAACATCGGATTAGAATCGCACCAGAGTATAGGAGAAAGACCACCTTCGCGACATAATGGGCTCATTCTAGTACACGGTCATGCCGTTTGTCTTGAAGAATGCGCCGATAATATTTTCTAGAGTCGTCGTCGCGATGTTTAAAGAATATATCCAAAAATTTCTGGAGGTGTGTTTTGATGACTGGACAATCTTCAGATTGTTAAAGAAACATGTTTCTAGTATGCGCTTGATGCTAGATACCTGCAGGAAGTATCAAATCTCCTTGAATTTGAATAAATGTATTTTTTGTGTGCCATATGGTATATTGTTGGGGCACATTGTTTGCAAGTAGGGATTGATGGTAGCTCCCATGAATATCATTGTGATTATAAATTTAGAGCCAACAACGAAAGTGAAGCAGCTACGCACGACGCTCAACCATACGGGTTATTATATAAATTTCATCAACGCCTACACAGATCACTGCACCAATGGAAAAATTCTTGAAGAAGGATGTCAAATTGTGCTGGGATGATGAATGTCAAAAGAGCCTCGATGTGCTGAAGGAAAATATGGTCATTGTGCCAATTCTAGTCTTTCCAGATTGGAAGATGGAGTTCCGTGTACATGTCAATGCGTCTTGCATAGCTTTTGGAGTTGTCTTAGTGCAAACAAGAGAAGGTGATATAGATCACCCTATTTCTTTTACAAGCCGAAAGTTGTCTAAATAAATATGAAAATACTCCACCATAGAGCACGAAGGGTTAGAAATGGTGTATGCGCTGCAGAAATTTTGACATTATTTATTAGGCGCACACTTCAAAATGTTCACCAATCATTCTGCGTTAAAATACCTAGTGAAAAAGCCTGTGTTGGGGGGGAATATCTGCAGGTGGCTATTGCTATTTCAGGAGTATGATTTTGAAGTGATCGTCAAGCCAGGATGTTTGAATGTCGGGCTTAATCATTTGTATAGGATCGAGACAGGGAAAGAGCCAACGAATATTGAAGAAGGCTTACCTAATGCATAGTTTTTCGCGATTCAGGTTGCAGATGAGAATTTTGTAGATATCATTTAGTTTATAACCATGAGAGTTGCACCGACGAAGTATAATATGTAGCAAAAGAAAGAGATGGTAGTAAAGGCAACCAACTTTTCTTTGATTTCCGGACATTTATACAAGATGGGGGCTGATGAGATACTGCAGAGAATGTCAATGCACACAAGCAACACAAAATTTTGGTTGAAGCACATGGCAGAGTTGCTAGATGTCACTACGCAAGCAAGGCCACTGCACAAAAGATCCTACGAGCTGGACTTTGGTGGCCCATGATACATAAGGATTCAAAGGACTATTGTAGTGCTTGGGATGTGTGTCAATGGACCGAAAAACCATCGCAAAGGGATGAAATGGAATTGCCTCTGTTATCACAAAATAAGACCTGATAGGTTGCCAATCAAGTTAATCTCATGTAACTATTTCAGACCAATATTTTGGCTAAGGCTTAGCCTCCTCAACCTGAGAGGGTTCTCTCAAGGGTTTATGGTTTTTGATAAATATGTAGATGGCTAACTCTATATGGGATAAAAACAGATAAATGATATAAAATGGTTGTAAATCACATTAGCAAGTGTACATTGCGCTTATGGAGTCATAATAGCTTCAAAAAAACCAAAAAAATCTACCTAGCATGGAAGTCAAGGCATATCAGAGTTCAATTCAAGGAATACACATGTAGAACAGTGAAACACACAGTCAATTTGTCTATGAAGGAAGTCAGAGCATCATTGATGAATTCTGAGTAACATAAGCAAACACCACTGCAATAGAATATTGAAAAGATGCCATCATAACAAGAACATACAAGAACTCCTCATGAATCTTGAGTTGTCTAAATATAAATTCTGTATTACGCTGAGGACAATCACCCCTTGGTATTTTATAGATATATTAAAACATGTGATGATCTTCCTTTAGGCTAGATACATTGAATTTCCAACTATTGACACTAACTGACACCTTGCATAACTGTAAGATATGGAATTTATTACATAAAGACACCTAATCTACTTAACAATCCTAATCCAAAAAGGACTCAAACTGATTATTGTTATCTAAAACAACCTTATCCACCTACATTTACATAATTTTCCAATTGTAACAACACATATTCAAATTTGGATGATGGGCTTCAACTCTTCATTTCCACTTTGTTTGACCTCCACAAAAACAGGGAACCATACCCTGTTTTTTAGGCATCACATCCTTTGCATTATTTGAACAATTTGATCATCAATTAAGCTTGATTTCGTGGTCCTTAGATTTTGGAGATTATATTAACATGTCTCCTCACCTATCCCTATCCTCCAGCATGTCAAAACCACTTCCAAAAACTGTTTAAGAAATCTGTAATAAACTGTGCTACGAAAACACAACAGTTTCGTAGCGCCTTTGAAAAACTGCCATTTCAAGTCTTAATTCTTCAAAAACTGAATCATTTCCACTTTCATCACTTCAATTACCCCTTATTACATCTCCCATATTAGTTTCAGCTCTTGAATCACTCTTCAACCTCTCAAAAATTGACCAAAATGAGCAAGAAAAGCATCTACAACAGTTTCGTAGCGCTTTTCTGCTTTTTTACATTGAATGTGCTATGAAACTGCTGAGTATGCAGATTCTTCCAAATTTTTCCACAATGTAAAGTGTGAATGTGCCAAAAACTTAAAATAGACCTGATTTCATCATATCACTTGAAAAATAGAGTCATTCTAGCCTTCTTGAGGTCCCTTCTTCATTTGCAATAGGTTGGCCTACTGGTTTTTCCTGTTTTTTCCTGAAAAATAGGTCTTAGGACAGAGCCTATATATCTTACTCCATGATGTATTTTGAGAAATTGAAGGAGGTTTGTGTAGGAAATTATGTCTTGAATAAAAACCTCTCTTGGTTTTTTTAACCATATCTCCTGTTGTCTAGAAACTTCCTTTGAATACAATGTGTAAAACATGAAAACTCTGTTTCTGAAAATAAGGCTTTAAAGAAAGCCTTGTATCTCCCCACTGATAACACAAATGAGAAAATTGAGAACGAATATTGTAGCTGGGGCTGTGATAAAGAAAAACCTCTTTCATAATTCCAAAATACTTTTTAATTTGGCCATAAACTGAACTTTAAGTTGACTGCTAAACAGTCATGTACACGACATTTTGTAACAACAGTTTCGTAGCGTGTTTAATTTATAAATTTCTCCCACTGCCTAATGAATTTGAAGAAACTGAAAGAGGTTTTTATATTTAGTTCAGTTAGGAAGAAAAACCTCTTTCATTTTTCCTAAATTCATTTTTAGCTGCGCAGAAAACTCCTTTGAAGTTGACTTATCAAAACAAAAAAAAATAGAGTTTTGTTGTTTGCGCTACGAAACTATTAGCGCTTTCGTATCGCAAAGTGACTTTTTTGAATTAGTTGCGCTATGAAAGTAAGGTTTCTTGGATAATTGTCTATTTTTTATGGAAAAACTTAGGGAAATGAATTTAATGATGAAATTATGAATGAATTGACATGAAAAACCTTTAGAATGGATTTGTTTAACACTAAGGAAGGTTCAAACCTAAAAATCTAATACTCCCTTTTGGTCAAATTCGAGAGAAGATTCCTAAGGCCCTATTTTGACCCATGATAAAAAAAAAACTTGACACAATAATGTTTTTAGAATTTTTGGGTGATAACAGCATCCTCAATTCACTTTTTAGGCATTCGATAAATCAACAATTGATTTTGTGGGACTGATTGATCCCCAGGGAAGAAAACAGGTGCACAATATATTATTACTGCGACAAATTAACTTACAAGATAATCAGAGACACATCTGGTGAAGAATTGCATCACAAATACGACTACGAGAGAAAATATTTTGTCAAGGTTTGTTTTCCCAAAGATCTTGATGAGTGACAGAGGTATGCATTTCCTGAACAACACTATTGAAGCATTGACCACAGAGTTTAGAATGCATCACCAAAAGAGTACGCCATATCACCCATAGGAAAATGGGACAATTGAGGCCTTTAAAAAAATTCTGGAGAACACTTTGACTAAGGTGTGCAACGTCAACATGGATGACTGAGACTTTCGAATTCCCGCAGTTTTATGGGCCTACATGACTACTTGTAAGAATTTGATGGGTCAGACTCCGTTTCGATTAGTATATGGGCAGGAAGCCATGGTTCCAATGGAATACATTGTGCCTAGTATTCAGATCACAACAGTCACAGATATGACAAACAATGATATTATGGAACAAAGATTTGAGCAACTACTCACATTGGAGGAGGATAGGTTCATTGATGGATTTCACCAACAAGTGCAAAAGGAGAGGGAAAAATCTTGGCATGACCGACATATTAAGTAGAAGACCTTCAAGCAAGGTGAATTAGTTCTTTTATATGACAGTAATTTTGCGAAGTTTCCATGTAAAATGCAAATGCATTGGTTGGGGCCGTACATTTTTCGGAGTATTTCAGAGGGGGGCGCAGTTTAGCTCAAGAAGCTAAATGGGGATTTGTTAACTGACCGTATCAATGGTATAAGACTAAATTTATACAGGGATGACTATGCCCCTGGGGCTTCACATTGACTATATGGTTGGAGAAGAGTCATAATGCTCCACGCGGTTGAAAGAGATCATGGGACTATAAATTAGTCTGTCGAACGAAGAATTCGTTGTAGTTGAAGTATTGCGCAGGGTGTAGGATCATGGTGAAGCTGGAGGAAACTGTGTCGAAGGAAGCATGACTGCACCATAAAGGCAGGTCTGACGCTGTTCACCTAAAATATGACCGTTGTAGCCATAACAATTTATTTGACAAGGAATTGGCCGTTAAAAGGAGTGGGGGGGATGTATTTAATAGGAATTTCCAGGGAGATCTTCCACCAAATATGAATTTATGAGGTGTATCTGAAGGAGATCATGGAGTTAGAATTTTAAATTTTCTATAAATCAGGCATCCCACTCCACATTCGAACATTTTTCACTCTGAGATTTAAAATTGAGATTTTTCATTTGAGAGAGAACCGAGCATCCCGCTGCATGTCAGATTACAGTGTCAAAGCACTTAATGAGGCGATGATCAAGGCAGGGTTGGGATACACAATGAAAACAACACCACCATCTGATGTAACATGGCTAAGGTTTCCCAGGAAACAAACCGGTGTAGGTGAAGCGCTATCTAAAAATAAGAAGAAGCCAGTGCTTCACACGTTGCCTAGGAATAAAATCATCAAAGAACAACAGTCTAAGGAAATGAAATATAGGAAGAAGAAGGCTGTCAAGGTAGAGGAGTCAGATGAGGAAGAAGTCTTGCCCAAAGGATTAGAGGACATTGATGCCGAAGAGGTGGAAACTATTTCCAGGTTGCCCCCTTATATTCCACCGTGGAAGCCGACAACTCCAAAGTCGATGAAGGATCAAGATGTAGTAAAGTACAAGATTTTTACACCTTTTCTACCAGCTGAGGGAGATTTATTGGGAAAAGTGCCATAACTATGCATGGAGTATTTGGATCTCAATGACCACATCAAGTACCCTTAATTTGAGCTGAGCAAGTATATGCACTTTGTATACAATGAAGCTACTAGAGTGACAAGGGTAGAACCAATGAAGTGGGTAGTAGGAATTCAGAATGCAGGGTTGCTGAACATGTTATATATTTTGCACTTTGGGCGTAGTATTATCAATAAAAATTGTGTGCACTAATTGCTGGCCCTAGTGCACGATGATTTTTTATGATTGGGGGAATGAGTCCCCATTGATGCAATGCTAATCAAGTAAATCATTTCACTTACTTATCTAGGATTGGACCCCGCTGAAGCATTTGTAGGAAAGGACCAAGATAAGAAGTTAGCCAATAAGATGAAGCAATATTATGGCTTGATAAATGGAACTAGGGGTTACTCTATTAAATCCATCAAATATAGGTCTGTGCGCTTTTATACACATATTTTGGCAAGCAAGATCATGCGGAAGTGTCGTGCAGAGGAAGTTTCAACACTAGTAGTCTCTCTGGTTGCGTAGTGCAGCAAAGACATAATATAAAAATGGGTGGGATATTTATGCAAGGAGTTCTTAGATGATTTCAGAGAAGCACATGAGGAGGGAAAGAAGTTCCAATACGTGTGGTTCTTGCTCTTAATTGTGCTTATAACATGCAAGGAGCCTGACAAATCGCAGTTCCCCACCCTGAACTCAGATATCTACGAGGCTATGCGGTATGCCTCGTTGTGGCATTCAAAGGAGCCTACTCGGGTAATGGCGAATAAATTATTTTGGGTTGGGTTTGAGATGATTCTACACATGGTGATCAGCCATAAGCCATGACTATCACCAATTATTTTGGTAGAATATCAACGGGTCACTGACTTTAAAGCAAATTTCACCACATGCACATCTGAGTGAAGCAGGACCTTGTAGAGGTTTGGTACGAGCTTCTGTACCTGGTGATAGAAGATTATGTGGAAAACATTGTAAGTGAATGGATAACTCCGTCTACTGAAGGATAGAAGATAGAGCAGGCGGGCACGAGTGGCGCGAAGAACATAAAGAATGACACCAAGAAGCAGCCTAATCACGTCACCTTCATGACTGATAAGGAGGCTAAAAAATAAGTTAAGTGAGAAACATAGAAGGATGCTTCGGAGACGGGAGGGGGAGATGATCAAGGTGGTGATGAAAAATTTATGGATCCAGTAGAATCCCCCTCCCCATACATTATAAAGTGGCAGCAACCCTTGGGTGGCGTGGGCACGCAGAAGAAGGTGAACTCAGACAGGTTCGTCGGCCCAGAAGCGTTGGTCCTCAGCGAGGGGGACTTCGATGAAATTGGTGACACTGTTCAACACGTCACCGAACATTTGTGGGGAAACATTGAGGACCAATATAAGAAGGTATTGGCGGAGGTTCACAACGACCTCAAAAATTTACTGGTTCAAACGAGTGTAGTACAAGCGAGCATGAGTCAAGCGAGTGGAATTCAAGCGAGTGTAGCTCAAGAAAGCGGGCTTAAAGCAAGCGTGGCTCAAGTGAGCGGGGCACCAGCAAGTGTGAGTACAGTAGAGCAAGAGATGGAAATTACGACTGATATTTGCGCGGCACCGATATAGAAGGTACATTATGCTTTGACACTACTGAGATCTAGGCACAGGCAGTACATTGGAAGAACACCCGAATCAACCTTGTTTTACTGCCTTTGAAGGCATTACACAAGTTTCACAAGGGCATCACAGATGAATTACAGATCCAAGAGAAGCACACCCTATTGATTATCCAATATTTTAAGTGATGCACAATAAAATTGCTAAGGAAATGCAACCGAACGTCCAAGAGTGCGTTGAGGAAGCCGCACACAGACATAAATTGGAGGCACCATCACCAAAGTATGCAACAAACTTCTTGATCTGCAGATTCAGGCCGAGGCAGCACCAGAGGACAAAGTTGAAAATTTTGTGATGGGAGTAAAATATTCCAAAGTCGAAGTCGACAAGGTGCGACTTGAGTTACAGATGAAGATCGTTGAGTTGCAGTTGCAGTTGCAGTTGCAACCAGCTACTTCACCAGAGGTTCGGGAGCAACATGCAACAGAGATTAAGGATGCTAATGATGAGATTGAATCCATAGTCTAGGAATGCCTCTGATTATTTGAAGACACTATGGATGTTTGGCCCTCACTGGATGAGGACCCTCATGTGTAGAAGATTGAAGCAGAAATCCGCGAGAAATTGGAACAAATGGATCAGATTAAGGTCATTGCGAAGACTCTAGCACCGGTACTGCAGTATACCTGTCTCCAAGAGGGTAAATTTTTGCAGGGATAGATTGATGAGCTGTGTAGAAAGGAACAACTTATCACATCCAAAATGTAGCCATAGGAAGCCAAAGCCAGTTAGCTATCGCAAACTGTGGAGAAACAACTAAAAGCACTGCGCCAGATGCAAAATAAAATTGCTCAGAAAATAGTTGGGCTAGCCATAGAGAAGTGGTTGACCGAAGTACGAGAGGATGAAAAGCAGTGGACCGAGACAATTCCGCCACTAAAGGATGTGTTGATAAGCATCAAAGAAAATATTTAGGGCTCACCAGCAGAGTGACTCGGGACAAGTCACATTTTTGTGTTGGGGGCTTGTTGGACAGGGTACCCATAGGTTGAAGATTTTGATAAAAACTCCGCTTTTTGAGGAGCGGAGCACACAATGCGCATATGTAATAGAGTCTTAGGGGTTTTGGGGCAGGTCAAAGCCCCTTAGTTTGTAAAGGGATGGGAATATTTTTTATACTTAGAGCTCCACCCATGGTTTTTAGACCATGGTATTGTAAAAGAGATAGCTATATAATGAGTCTAGGATAGTCTTGAAAGATATCAACTCATAACTCATGAATGAATCATAGAATGCATTTGGATGTAAGGTTTCATTGAGTTTGTATTTTGTGTTTTGTGTGAAAGGGAAGGCTCCTGCAGCTGAGTGTGCAGAGACCTTAGAAATTCTGCAGCTGAGTGTACAAACCCCTTGCAGCTGAGTGTGCAGGGCAGAATATGTTAGATCTGAGGTAATAAAACAATATTTTTAAGATAAATCTGTGGTGTTTGTTTATGTGTTTGCTTTATCTGTTATTTTGATATTATATGTGATGATTTATGGTTTTAACATATATTTGCAACACGAAGTCTAGATTATAGTTTCTTATGTTGATTAATGCATGTTCAAGAAGAATCGCACAATCTAATAGCTAGTTAAATAGAAGTATTGAAAAATGACTACGTAGTTAGCATATTGTTCTGCGAAGCTATGATATGTATTAAAGAGAAGATAATCCCTAAAGCCACACTCCATAGTCCCTATGGATGCAGAAACCTGGTTCTAACATCCCCTAATATTTCCTCGGGTGAAACTTCAGTCTGTGTAGTAGATCATTGCTGAAAGGGCCAGTAATAGTGGGTTTTGTTGGTTCGTGCAACCATATCTGAACCTGGGTCTAGGCCCCATCAAAAAAACATTTTGCAACCTGGTTATCACAACCAACACAGAATACAAGGGGAATAGTTCTCACCCTCATGTCTACTAACTTCATTTTTCTTGTGGTTGGGTGGGGAATAACCCCTACTTAGATACTAGTTTGGATACTTATTAATTTATATGGTTGTTTGTTGGGGTTGGCTAACATTATGCTTCTCATTCCTTGGATGAGGTGATCAACCAAGGGAACTACGAGGTAGACATGGATGAGCACATTGTTGGCACAAATGTTAACAATGAATTTTTAGTTAATTTAATTATGAGTTAAATTACTTAGCATTAAATTATCAATCCATGTTTGTACACTTGTGAAGCACACTTGCACAATATATGTGTGACATCCCCTCATTATTATTTCTCTCTTGTAAATAATTGAAATTATTTTAAATGGTTGAGTGAGGGACACAAATTCCATTGTTTGAGGTAGGAGGTAGCTTGATGGAATTATTATTTTAAATATCAATCCTGGTAGGCTGAGTGGGCTGACTATGCCATAAATTAACTAATGAAATAAGGAAATTTCCAAGTGTCCTTTAGTTCTAACCAAAATTAAGAACAAGACAAATCATTGAAGACAACATGGGTTATGTTTTCCACGAGGTTGATTTCTGTGAAATCATGGAAAGAATGGGTGGTTAGTTTGTTGGGGAGAGGAAGGAGGAGCTTCATATTGGTGGGGGGGGGGGGGGGCGCATTGATACATGCTCTCTCTCTCTCTCTCTCTCTATCTCTTTAATACACACACACGAGACATACATAGAGAGGAGGAGATTTCAGGCATATGGAAGATGTGGAAGAGGCAGAGAAAGTAGCATCTTGAGCAGTGTTACTGAGCGATGGAAAAAGTTAATACCAACTAAGAGCCCTATTAAAATCTTGTTGGGCATAAGAAACATAGAGAGAGAAAGATATTGCCTCTGGTGGATGAAGGAAGTGTGACCTAGTGGAATCTTGTTTCAATTGTTTTGTTGGTTAAAAGCCCTCAGAATCACTCTACCTCAAGATTTGGAATATGGCTTGGGGGTGACAATTGAAAGTAAGACTTGGCTACAATTGTCTATGGTTGGGTGGAGAGTTAAAGTCACACTCTTAGTTTCCAGAAATTTTATAATATAAGTATAACCTTATGTTTATGGTTGTGATTACTATATTGACTCTATTGTTTGTATAAGGAGAATATCATGCTAATGTTAAGGAGTGCTAGTTCTTGTGCACATCAATTATATAGATGTTGTGTGGTCTACACACCTATAACGATGTTAAGTTTAATGCTTGAATGTGTGATTCATGCCTATGAATCGAACGAGTACTGGGATTTCTAGTCTACCTATGGAATGTGATTTCCTATAAGATTCTGGGCTTTGTATGATTCGGTTGTAGCGTCTACAACCACTCTTCAAAATTTTTCCATTGCTTAGATTTTGGAGCCTAAATTCCCTTCATAGGAGCTTAGATTGCACTACTATCAGGTATCCGTGCTTTGACTAATGTTTATCTTTCAAGAAACATTTGTCGACGTTTCGAATCCCAACGGGGATCCATATTTAGGACAATGGAATGAAGAATTTGAAGAAGGGTTTAATTCATTAATAGTGAAGAAAGGTATGACAGGAGCCGACCAGAGAAATTAATTTTTAATTTTTTTAATTTTAATTATAAATTTTATTTTTTAATTTAATTCAAAAAACCAATAATTTTTATTACTAATTTTTAATAATTTTATTTCCAATTTTAATAATTTAATAATATGAAGTAATTTTATTTTTATTTTAATATCAATAATTTATAAAAATAAACTAATTATTTACTAATAAGTATTAACATTTGTTTAAAAATGTAAATAAATATTAATACAGTAAATATTTTATTTTATTTTGTTTCATTAATTATGTTTATTATTTAATCTAATAAATAATATTAAAATTAATTTATGAATTAATTTAATTTTTATTTTAATATCAATAATTTTAAAAATAAACTAATTATTTAAGTATTAACATTTATTTAAAAATGTAAATAAATATTAGTACAGTAAATAATTATTTATTTTATTTCATTAATTGTGTTTATTATTTAATATAATACGACTTCCTGCTGGGTTGAGACAGAATACGTCTCGCTTGGTGGAACTAAACCTTGCCTCTGAGAGAGAATACGAATTTTCTGGTCGAGCAGAAACAAATCCGTCGAATTAAGAAATTAATGAAAGGGGAGCAAAGAAAGATCCTTCATTGATTGGTGAAACAGAGTTGGGATTGGTTGAGCGGCCATTATTGATTGAAATATAAATTATTCATATAAGAAAGGTGAGATTGATGAGGCGAAGCGGAGAGATATTGGTGGGATTGCAGAAATCAAGGGTGGGGTTTATGACCCGTCCTCTCCATATTTGGTTAGTGCGAACGAAGAAGCTATACACACGCAGCGCAGGAGCGGGATTCGTCTTGACCATTCCTACCAGGCTCATCTCCAGGCACATTTGGAGCCGTCGAATAAAAAATACCAACCAGGCTCATCTCCAGGCTCCGCCTCAATACATAAGATTGACTCAACAGGAAACTCGATGCTCATAGGTCGATCATCCTCTAGAGGAGCATCCGCCAATTTCTCCGCAATAACTTGACCTTTCCCCTATTTTTGGCTAATTAACTCGGTCTAATTCAATAAGCAACATGATCCACTTAGCGGTTCTTCTTGACAAGTGCGGTTTGGACATTAAGTCAGAGGGTCGACTCTGGAAATAACAAAAGTCTTGTGACTCCGCATTGAATGCCTCAGCTTTTGTGATGCAAAGACGATTGATAGGCACAACTTATCCAAGAGAGTGCTCTTCTATAGGTTACTAACGTTCTACTGCTATAGTAGATAGATCGTTCTTTGCCCTGGTCATCATATTGTGCCAATAGATCTCTCAAGGTGATAATGTAGAGCAGCAAAGGTTGATTGATCGGGTTTAGGAGGGATAAGGGCAGGAGGATATCTAAAATACATCTTTATATCCAGCTTTTTGGCATTCATTGTCTTCTAATTCTTATTTCGCTCAAGGCTGCTAAATGCAACATCATTTTGAAAGAGTTTCGTAAAGGTTTGTACTTGTCAACTAATTGGGAGATCAACCTCCTGATGTCTCAGACTTGACCCTGAAGGCTTCTTAGTTGTCTAAGGTTTGTTGGAGGAGACATGTCTATAATGGCCTTTAATTGATAAGGATCTACTCCCATGCCTCGCCTAGACACAATGAACCCTAATAGTTTTCCAGATATGACTCTGAAAACACACGGGGTTTAGACGGACCTTATATGATCTTAATCTTTTTAAGATCTTCCTAAGGTCTTGGGATGGTATTCCCTATTGACTGATTTTCCTAAAAGATCATCGACTTTGATAGTCCTCGACAATGTCGTGCATAAGATCGTGAAAGATATGCTTCATGACTTTCTAAGAGGTTTTCCCGCATTATTGATCCCAAAGGGAATTACTTTATAATAGAAGGTCCCCATGGAGTCGTAAAAGTCTTATGTTGACCCGACTATCTGAATTTGATTATACCAAGAGAAACCATTCACAAGAGATAACATTCCGTACCCTGCAGTGGAATCGACTATCATGTTAATGTTGGGTAGCGAGAAGTCATCATTAGGACATGCCTTGTGAATGTATCAGAAATCAGTACATATCCTTATACCTCTAGTTTGATTGGCTACAGGGACAACGTTAGAGATCCAATCAGAATAGTCGACAGCATGTCGATAATTTGTTGAAGCTCCTCTTTGACTAGAAGAGCCACTTTTGGATGCATCTTTTGCAACTTCCGCTTGTTTGGCTTGGCCTCAAGACTACTAGGTGGTGTACTATAAGAGTGGTATCTAGACCCGACATATCAGCGTAGGACCAGGCGAACGCATCGCTAAACTCAATCAAGAGTTGAGTGTACGTCTCTTCTTTTTGCGTCAATAGAACCTTTCCTAGTTTCAGGATTTTAGGATCCTTTTGAGTTCTTATGTTTATGTAAATAGTTTCTTCAATCAAGAGAGACAAACTGTCCTCAGAAGTCAAGGATGGCTTACTCATTCTAAAATGTATATAAGGGAATTGGACTAGGGATTTTTGGGTCTAGAAGTTTAGGATGGACTAGAGATAGTAGATTTATCGAGCTATCTTCTAGGATCTCTATGGGTACTTCTCTGAAGAGAACTTGGACATGGTCAAATATGCTGTCATCGTTCCAATCTATTTCGTAGACCGAAACAGTTCTAACATTAGATTGGTTATCACAAAAGTTGAGATTAAGGTCAAAGTATAAAGACAAATATTCATCTAAGAGGTCATCAATGTCTTAAAATGGATCAAGTTCCTTTTTGTTTCAAATAAAGCCTATTCCTAGTCTTCCAGGCCAAACCTCTACCTCGATAGGCTCCTTCATGCCTTTATCATGAAGTCCTATCCCATTTCCTCGGTAGCCCTGCCAACAATTGTTTTGGAAAAGGATATATGTAAGACAGGTAACAAGAGGCATATTGATTTCGGGTAGTTTTTTTGACTAGTGATCTTTTCATCATTAACATCACCGGTACAAATAAAGGAACAAGTCCCTATTTGCACCTTCTTGCCTTTTTTTTCATTTCACCTAGACACTGTTGGCTTACCAAAGTAGGAGATGAAGGTAGTTTGGCTAGATCAAAAATATTTGTGGAAAAAGAATACTCCCTTCGACTAAGTGTTTACATAGGTTTGGTTTACTGATTTGGGCTTCTATGACCCTACAATACTTGAATGGCTCCTTATCAACCTGAATGTTGTAGGTCTAGCCCTCATATTCATATTTCAAACATTGATGTAATGTGGAAGCTATTGCTTTCCTTTCATGAATCCATGGTCTTCCTAATAGAATATTGCAAGGCAAGTCGCAAGGCATGATATAGCAAAGGGTGTTCAGGGTTCTAGGGCCGACTTTGAAAGGCAAGATTATGGTGCCACTAGCTTCTATTTTTTCGTTATCAAATGCTTGTTTGGGGTTGGTATATATATCACCTAATGAATATCAATATCGTCTTGTGCAGCGCACTCTTGAACGATTATTAATTAGTCACGGATTCTTCGACTGGCGAGGATGATTCATTTAGACCTGGACCTGGGTATGGATCTGTGTAATCCACATATGTATATGTATCTGCACAATCAAATGCTTCAACCACTCGATCAAGTGGCTCCGCTACTTGCTCAGATGTTGATACCTTTGAGGGGAATGATGCAGAATTCATACGTTCCCAGTGCGAATAATGCATTGTATAATAAAATATATGCATATTTTCCTCCTTTTATAACCTTTCTGATGAGGGCTAGGTCTTGAGCTTCATCGAATCTAGATGAAACCATCTCTAATCTCGTCTCCTCTCCGATGAAGTCATCCCACAGTTTCTATAAAGTGGGTAACTTCTCACGAGCACAAATGCACGGCACAAAGTGATGCCACGATAGGAAAAATCCATTCAGATTTTTTTGAACTAGCTCACTCTCATCACTTAGTTCTTCAATGGCAATGTGCTTATCTCTAAACTTTGTGATCTTCATCAGATAGCTGGCTATAGTATCAATCTTGCTCATGCGGGTATGGGTGACCTTGTTCTTCAAAAGCATTATACGGGACAAGTTGACACTTTTGTACAATGTTACCAAGGCATCAAACATATCCTTCACCGTCTTCTTATTTGCGATGTGAGGGATTAATCATTCACCACCTTGGCTGATTTCTTAGTATGTTCAGCCCAGTCCTTGGGATCCATGGGAGGTGTGACCTTATTATCCACAAGATACCATGGTTCAACGTCCTCTAATCAATTCTGCAGCCTACACTTCCACGATACAAAGTAGGAAGTGCTTTCCAATATGTGACACTCTCAGAGACCAAAACTGGCCATTGCTGCAAAAAAGAAAAGCACACTTGACCAAACAGACTAGAATCAAAAGAAATTAGATATGCAACCTATCCCATGTGCAAATCCCCTATCTTAGGTCAATAACAACATTCCAATCACTGGAAGATCCTGGGCATCTCACCCAATAATCTATCATAGGTCTGGATCTACTTCACTTGCTGAAGCTCGGGCATCACACACACATAAACCCTCTAAAAACTCCCTATCATAGGCAAAAACCCATTTCATACATGGATATGGAGGATTTTAGTGAATGTTCTTTGATTCCATGTTCAATTTTGAGACGGGAGATGAAGGAATCTGTCGGTAAAGAAGTTGTTAATACGTATGGTTTAGACTCGACCATTTGATGGAGAACATATCCGCACCCTTTCCTATGAGCAACCTTTCTTCATCCCTCTCGGTTGGACTCGTTTTTTATCACACAACTCCTCGATCACTTTGGTATGATTCCTCGATCATAAGCAGATTCTTCCTTGCCCTTCCAGAGATAGGGCTGCTCTTTTCTCTGGCCGCCATCATTGGACCATCTATATAATACCATACCAACTACCATACCATGCAAAAAACTACTGGACTTTGGGTACACAAACTACTGGACGAACTACTTAATTGGGTCATACCATACGAAGGCTGGAAACTGGGAACTGGATGAACTCTGGCGACTGAAACTGGCTTGGGTCACACCATACGAGCTAGAGTTGGAACTGGGTCATCTATCTATAACACACAAAATGGGGGGATTGGGTCCTAACTGGGTGGGATTGAATCTATATATCCTGCTGCAAATAATATATATATATATATATATATATATGGCCTGGTCTCCTGCTGCTCTTGCTTGCTTGGGGCTATATCTCCTGCCACTAATGCTTGTCAGGGTGGGGTGTTCGATAGACTTATATATGTATATCCCGCTGCTAACGCTAGATCTAGATCTCTTGCTACGCTTTATGGACTAAACTGTTCTTCATACACTCAAATTCTTTATTTGATATCCCAATATTAGCATCTTTATTTGTGGGAGTAACATGCACACAAAAGCAAGTTTCTTTATGGCATCTAACTTATCCAAGCAGGTTGAGCGCACCACTTGAGGAAGCTTCCTCTTGCTTTTGTGTGTGGTCCATTATTTCTATAAGGAGGTGAAAAGAAGTAAGCACACAAGAGAGCCTTCACACACTAGTAATTAAGTCAGTAAGTAAGTCAGCACGCAAGAGATAGAGCCTTCACGCAAATGACTGTATAAATGATTGGCTTTCCTTCCAAAGAGAATGAATGACTGTAGAAATGTAAGGGTATCACCTTGTATTATCCAGGTCACAAATGAATGTATAAATGACTGTAACTGCCTTACTCGGGTTTGGACTTCGCAGAGCACCTCCTGACCTTTAAGTGTTACCATCCCGCTAACTAGTCAGCGTTACTTTGGGGTTCACGGGTTAGCGAAAACCCGCTGAAATGCTATTTTTACGCGCTGTATCGCCACTTTCACCCTTCTCAGGTTTCAATCTGCCTGCATCCATAAAGTTAATATTTCATCGTTGTTTTACTAATGAATGGATTTTCACCTTCAAAGACTTCCAAGAGATGGCCTTCCTTCTTGGAATTCGTTTGGAAGCCCGACCTTCCAAGAGATGCCCTCCCTCTCTACTACATAATAAGGTATTAAAGATAACTGTTCATTTCATAGCAGTAGTAGCAGTTGGTCGCTTTGTGTTTCTATCCCCATAATAGAGTGCCTCTTGGCCATGAGAAGGAGGGTCGCCATCATGAGTAAGCGAACTATCGACCGGAGGGAGAGGGCACTAGATCAATGAGCAACACATCATATAATTGAACAGTAATAATGGTTACAATTTCTTAGTCATGAGCAGTGGGCATAGGATGGCTAGTGGCAAAGGTGGTTCTATATGGCAAGCTCTTCTATCCTCTGTTTTCTGCAGGGGAAGGTGGTAGGACACAAAAAAAATCCATTGACTTACTTTCTTTCTTTCTTTTAGGGTGAATCACTTGTTTTGCTGCTATCAGATAGATTCACGCCCGAGCGATAAGTGTAGAGTCGCTTTCTGCTTTCATTCAATTAGAAAAGCCTTCCTTTTTGTTTCTCGGTGGGTGTTGAAGGCTGGAATGAAGGCGGACTGTTCAGGCGCTTGATGGTCCATGTAGCTTAGATCGCATACCTAGTTGGCCAGTTTTTATTAGTCGAGTGGAACTGGGAGGTTAACGAAAGCAAGAAAGAATGAGGGGCCTTTAGCCAATGGTTGTTCGATCCACCTTTCCCAAACGAACTAAGAGAAAGGTGCCACCTTATATGTTGCCTAAAATGCTACTGATGGCTCTACAAATGGATATTTATATGGATCTCCAACTCGATCTGCTTCAATTCTGTCTCGATCTATGGATATTTATATGGATCTCCAACTCGATTTGCTTCAATTTTGTCTCGATCTCGATCTGCGGGCTATGGCTCCAGCTACCCTTGCCTCTGCTTTCGCTGTAGGGTAAACTACCTTTGCCTCTTATTTGTGTAAGTGGTGTCATTCTAGACCACCTACTCTTCCTGCTGTTGTGGAGTCTGTAATATTCCAAAATTTGCAAACAAGAAAATTGGAATATTAGATTTTGATGCTTTCACCTAGGAGAGGAATAAATGGGAAAGGAGGCCCATGAGTAATAAAATATGAATAAATTCCACCTGAGTAAGGAAGGAGATCACCTTAGGAGCTGGTTTTACACTTCCAAGTGTGAACAAGGGCAAATTATATCGAGACATAGTCAAGTTTGACTAAGTCAACATCCTTTCTTGAGGAGGAAGAAACACTCAAGTAAACTAGCTTAATGTGAACAAGGATCAGCCTAGACACACATATGAGAACCGGATTTAAGATCCCTTGGTGTGAACAAAGGCATTACAGGTGGATTAGTTCCAGTTGACCAAGTCAACAACGCTGCTACAAAGAGGAGGGAGGCTAGCTAGGGCAGCGTAGTTTTGAAAGAGGGAGCTTCATGAGGAAGTCACCTCAACATTGTGTGGGGTCTAGGGTGAGGAGGATCACCAAAGATAAAAGGAAGGCATAGCATAAAAGGGGATTCTGTTGAGATTGCAACAAGATGATGAGCTTAGTGGAAAGAATTCGCCTTCACTAAGTGGGCCCGCAGGCTATTTTTTGCGCAAAGTCTATTTTTAGACTATGTCTATTTTTAGACATGTCGATCATATTCTATGATTTGCAGGATGCTATTTGTGGATGGTTGGTCAAGTTGAAAAATAGATGTAGAATCTATTGTTATATTGCCAGTCTAAAAATAGATATGTCGAATATTATTAGCTCTTAATAATATTTTGACTATAAACATTATCTTATTCTCTTGGAGCACTTCAGTTAAGTGCACAGATGTGGCACAGGAGCTGACAGAAGGAATTATTCTATTCCCGAGGTTTAAGTGGAGCTATTGCATGGAGACTTCAGTTAGAACTCATGTGACAGAGTTTGGTGGAGTTATTGAGGTAGTTGGTGGAGTTGTGTTCAGTTTAACTGAGTTAAACATAGTTGAGCTAGTTGTATCTAGTCTAACTGATTGATACACTAGTGAGAGTGGTGTGAATTAATTATCAATTAATTCACTAATTATTAACTCATAAATCAACTAAAGAATACATCAGTTAACTTCAGTGCATGGACAGTTTCAGTGGAGACCAGTGAAGAGGTAGGTGAAAGAGCAGTGTGACTATCAGTTGTGACTATACTGTTGCATGATTTGCAACAACCAGTGATTGGAGATGCCAATGAGGATTGCGAAGTACAAGCCAGGTGGTTTGAAGTCATTTATGAGCCATTCTTCAACATCGATTGCGCAGTAGAGGCATGCTATCAGGTGGCAGAGATTGGAGCATGTGTTTTGTTGGATCTAGCTTGATTAGTGTGTAGCAATTGGAGATTGTACTGAGAGCTTGTGAGGAGCTTTGTATGATGATTGTTACATGATCTCTATGACATATAATATACAGATAGTTGGGGGTTTTCAGCTTTAAGCTTTCCCATAAAATACTGTGTTCATATGTGTGATTGTTTATGGTTTTAATGTGCGCATGCGATTGTTTTTATTTTCGCAATTAATGATCAATGGTAGAAGAGATTCTGTATTGTGCATGAAGTTAAAATAGTGTGTGATTAGGAGAATCTAGGTGTATAACATATCAGTTATTCAAATTTCTACAGATTCATTCATGTATTTAGATATTTTTGTGTTGTGACTACTTGCATGCTTCAGCTGTTTAGTCAGAGTTGCTGCACTGCTTAGTGCAAAGAATTCCCGTGCGGGAATTCCATCCTCTCTTTGGATCAACTTGCTTAAGGGATCAAGAGAGAAGTATTGGAGCTTCATTTCAGCATTTGGCTTGGGTCCATTCATCTACATTCAGCCACAGCGCAGTTCCCTTCAGTAAACTGCGTCTTTTATGCAAGGGCAACAACAACAGGGTTGCACCCTTTGATTTTATACTAGTCTTTGAGGAGGAGGTGCTTATTTCCCTCCGGGAGTGCTAATAAGAGGCCTAGGGCCATTCTCATGTATTATTCTGTTATCTCATGTCATATTCAGCCATGTATAATACAGAGATGCAGTAACTGTGTTATTTTCTGCAGTGCTGCTTGTTATTCATGCATTTTGCCAGAGACCTTTGCCAGGTGTCTTGTTTCTATTGTATAAGGGGTTAAACCTCCATTTATTTGTTGTATGATTAATATAAAATCTAAATAGGACTTATTTCATCATTTTATACAGAAAACTTCATTATAATAACGCATTCCTTGCTTTAGTATTTGTTGCATGAGCTAGGCTATGGGGTTTTGGCTTATTTTAGCTGCATAGACTTGGGAGATCTGTTTATATGAGCTAGAGTGATTTTTTTCACCTCAAATTCTGCATGTGAGTTGTATATCATGTCTGCTAAGGGATCCAAGCCCCATTTCTCACTTGTATAGAATTATTTTCAGAAGATAGCTGTTTTATGCTATATATTGCTGCATTTCCCCACCCGGGAAGGAGAATATAGATCATCTTGTTGCTGAGGTTCTTTCATTTGCTGGTGTGATGTTATTTTACATATATTGAGCTCCTCTACATTTCCAAGCTCATGATTTTCTGAAGCTCCACATTGGTAAAAACTCAAATTATTCCCAATAGTGTAGCTGTTCCCAATTTTGGATATTACAGTGGTATCAAAGCTGCCATCTTGGCTCAGCCTGTGGATTTCAGATCCATTCAGAAGATAAGAAGAAAAGGAGAATAAAATGATGGAGAGTGTTGTCAACAGATATTGTCACTCCTAGAGACAGCCTAGAGTTGCCATAGACTAGTGCTTAGGACATCTTATCATAGCAAGGAGCATGTAATAAAACTTGGGTGTTAATCCAAATGCTCTCTTGCTATCTCTTGTAAACAAGGAAATTGATTTAAATGGGACCAGAACTTACAGAAATTGCCACAGGGAAAGTGATATTGCAGAGACAAAATGCAAATCTCCAACACAAAATCATCAGACAGTTAAGAGACAATTTACTGTAAAGAGGGCCAATTCAAGTAATATGCCACAGAAATTATATATAAGAAGATGTATGCAGGGAAAGAAACATAAGAGGATATTAGTTAACTTTGGTCTGATACCCAGATACACAACAGAACCACATATGGGCTTATCATTCTAAGAATCCATACATGACAATGGCGTTTTAAAAGCACCCTCCCAAAGCAACTAAAATAGCAGAAAGATGGATGAAATGAATCACGAAACAGTATATCATGCCTGAGCCATATTTAAAGCACTTGAACGATACAAGCATGGGTATCAACTAGGATAAATCCTTACCTAAAATCAGTGAGCCACTCGCATTCCAGTACATGATACAAGAAGATAGATAAAATGAAATGTTGTATTAAACATATAAAAGGAAGTTACATACTGTGGGATACCAAAGACCAGAATCCTCTAATACAGATAGAACTCCTCCTCACTGAGACCCTACGGGCTCTGAGCCTTCATACAAGAGCTTATACAAAATGTATACAATAAGCCTTTCACTGCACGATTTTCTGATAAAAATCTGGAACCTTTACAATGTCTTTCCTCTCGATTTTTATAGAAGAAGGAGAGAAACCTAATAAAAGAAGTAGGTGAAAACATTTAATCTGCTTAATTTGAATAAAATGGCGGAAACATTTGTGCCTATGCTGTTTAATTAATATGCTGTGCTATAGGTACTCTGAGGCCGGCTCTTTGAAGTAAAAGTTGTAGGTGCAAATTTCTCCAGGGATAAGACATGAAGAATAAAATATGTAACATTCTGTACCTTCCTGAGAGAAAAATCTATTGAATTTAAACCTGTAGGATATGATTTTTATGCACTCTTACTCTTTTCCTTCTGAATGCTGAATTTTTATTTAAAATCTTTGGCTCCAGACGTTGAATTCTTTGCTCACTGACTGATACTCTTTGTTGTATCATTAATAGCTCCGCCCGTGAAAAATCTGTGTTAAATTTCTCTAGAGGGTTTGGTAGAATTTTACCAGGGCTTCATTAATGAAAGCCATGTCACGACAACTACCCGGGGCTTTTCTTCATAAACTCTACCTCTGCAAACTGATCCTCTGGTACGTCTTCGATTTCTGTAATGGAGGCGGAGATTAATGGTAATTTCCCGTCGCTGCAACCTGCAAAAACTCATAAACATGTTAAAGAAACTAGGCACAAGGGTGATGGATGCAACAGTGACCACGGAATGGTGATGTGGACTGAGTGGAGCGATGAGGAGATGCCGGGTGGCGGAGAAATGAAGGGTGGAAATGAAAAATACAGTGGAGCGACGATGAACGGACGAGGCGGAGATACATAATATAAACACTGAAACATGACACGTAAACGGAGTATATGAAGGGTGGAGGAAAACACGGGGGACATGTGGGCGTACGAAAAGCCAAGCGGGAGGGAATACGTGGAGGCGGACTTGGTCAATCAATGGGGTGTATGAAAAATTCTAGGCCATATGATCTTGAAACCAGATCAACGGCTAACAATGCTTTGAGGACCGATGGAAAGGCGGGCCCCGGGACACTATATACTAGGTTTAACACATGCGCATCTTCATAGCGTGACGACCGTCGGATGATGGCTCACAAATCGAACGGCTCCCGTTGATTTCGCTGCGCGACTACGACCAAATGATAACGTGAGAAATGGAGCGGTTTTGAGATCGTACAAAGGGACACGCGGCGATCATCGTATGGAATCGCTGGTCGAAGGAGGAATACCGCCTGCCCAACAAAGGTGGTGCGGAAAAATCAAGCCGGTTTTAAGTGGTGGTTTTTAGGGCGTGGGGACCACAAGGGAAATGAGCTGTGGTGCGTTGATTTGCGATGGATCGGACGGCTAGGGGTGTGCCCGATAGCCTCTCATGCTAAGCGCCTTTCAGTCTGGCACTTGGTCTAGCACCCGATTCGTGTGGGGAATAACATAAAGGGGGCTGAGACTGAAGGGGCTAGGCCCGATATATTTTTAAGTGCAAATTTTAGCCTTTGTCCAATGTATTTCGCGGGCGGGGATGGTAACGATAGGTAGGATATGAAGGTTTAAGGCCACGACAGAGGTTTTAAACAGATTCAAACGGGACAACAAGCCAAAAAATTGAATGGAGGGGTTAATATAGTCAACAAAGAGGATGAGCTTACTCTTATCCATTTTCAGATCCAAGAAGAAAGAAGAAGAGAAATGCATTGAAACTCCAAGAGGATTTAAAGGAGGAGAGAGTTGCAGTGAGATCTCTAGAAGGTTTCAAGAAGCAGAAGAAGATGCATGCACTTCCTGTTCTCATAGAGGAAGTGGAGAGAAATGAGACCATTTAGAGCATGAAATCTTGAGTGGATATTTGGTAGAATACAAGTGCCAACCTAGGGCTTTCAAAGAGACCCTAAATTTTCCTTGGTTTGTTCAACTGAGAGAAGAGATAAGGCCTTGCAGCAAAGAAGAGATTAAAGGCAATAGTTTCCTATTGTCTAAATTTGATGGGTCAACTACAACTAGAGATTGGGCAAGGAATCTTGAGGCATTCTTCCTACTTCATCCAGTGATAGAGAGGGAGGCAACATAAGTTGCAACATTGCACCTGGAGGGTGAAGCCAATGCTTGGTGGTGTAGTCACTTAAGCCACACAAAAGGGACTTATTTTTCTGAGTTCACTTAAGAGCTAATCAAAACTTTTGATGAAGAAAGATCAGAGGAGAGTAGGCCCACACCACCATGGGAGGAGGCAAGTACCAGTGCTATGATATTCAGGAGAGGGCAGCCACCCATAGCAGCAGTTGGATCAACCAACACTTTGAAGAGAGGGACCTTTGCAGCCATACAAGATATTCCAAAGGCCCACAAAGGTATGCATAAATTTCCATGTCCTAACATTTCAGAAAATTTTATGGAAGACTTTGGAGATTTTTTTTCATATGGCCCAGGATCGAACATTACTGCTGAGATAGAGCAGCAGGATTGCACTGCACTGTGCAAGCTTGAATGGTTCAAGGGAGATTTGAACCATCAACCTCATGTATCACTGATGAGTTTCACACAACCCTTGAGGTTGGAGTGTGATCTTTTGGAGGGAGTCATGAACTGGGAGGATGGAGTGAACTTAGCTGGAAACAAATTCATGCATAACCAAATGTTCATTCGGGAGTTGAGACATGAGATAGCCAAAACACCTTGGAGGAGGGTTATAGCGCTGTCAAGAGGTAGCAGCAAGGAGGCTTTGCCTTCAGCCCACTTGGATCCTTCTGGGTTCAATATGATCATCGGTGAGAGATCTTCTATAGGAGATCTCCAAGGAGTTGCATTTAAGCATCCCATGAAATGCAAGAAGAAAAATCTGATATGGGAGGATGGTAATCTTCTTTGGAGGAGTACCAAGGTGGATAATGGTAGGAGGCATCCATCGATGGATAAGAGGTTGTGGATAGAGAGTAAGGAGTTGGAGAGCTACTTGCAAATCTATGATACTGGGCAGCAAGAGGCAAAACTGTGTTGGCTACTCCTGAGAGAGTTTGGCCATCATGGAACATATCCTTCTTCTAAGGGCATGAGGGGGGAGAGAACTTGGCAAGGCACTTGCATCATGGGGCAGCAAGGAGTGTGGATACATTATGATGATGTAATCATTATGTTTTCACCACATGAGTTGTATGATGGAGATGTGACGGGGCAGCAAAGACATTTTTTGCTTTGGAGGATTGAGAGAGAGCAAGGGCAGAGTTGCTCTCACATTTTGAATGATGTTGCAATGAGAGGAGATGGAAACATTATGAGAGGAGTCTTTGACATTGAAAATTTCAGAGGATCATTAGGGGAATTTTGAGGTCTAAAATGGGCCTCATAAGAAAAATGTACAACAAAAATAAACTTTATAACAACCAATAGGATTCAAGATGATGATGTCATCCATAATGGATGATTCACCATTTTTGGAGTAAAAAGTAAAAATATTAAAAAATAATAAAATAATAAAACTACTTTTTCAACTCGTATGTTAAACTTATCTCCCAAAAATTTTACTCAAATTTCGAGCGGGAGTACTCGTTGGATGCGGAATTTAATTCCTCATCCAAGGAGTACCCATGTTGCATACTTTCGATGAACTCTTCTACACGAAAAATGATAAATACATAAAAAACGTGATTGTAATCACGTTTTTTTATGTATTTCTCATTTTTCGTGTAGTAGGACCCATCGAAAGTATGCAACATGGGTACTCCTTGGATGGGGAATTAAATTCCGCATCCAATGAGTACTCCCGCTCGAAATTTGACTAAAAAATTTGGGAGATAAGTTGAAAATATGAATTGAAAAAGTAGTTTTTTCATTTTTCCCTCTAAAATTTGATGATGTCATCAAATCTTATTAGATTTTTTCCACTATTATTTTATAATTTCCTTAGGAGGCCCATTTTAGACCTCAAAATTCTTCTAATGGTAGTCAGGAGTTGGCAGGAGCCTATTTGCATAGGCCAGCAGCACTGTCACTTTGGAGCATGAGCTTGATGATGGAGTGTTCCTAGGATCACTTCATATTTGATGCACTTGGTGGGCATAAAGGAGGTGAGATTGATAGAGTGGTGGATGGACTCATTGGTTACTGTGGTATGTTCTCCTTGACTTGGATGTCCAATCATAAGAAGGAGGATTTTCGTGGAGCATGTGATTCATTCCTCTTCAGATGGGTATGCCATACCACTATGGAGGATTCATCTATGGATCTTGTCACCATCTTGCTTCTATCACATGGTAAGAATTCTGTTTTTGCACATATTGATTGTTCAAAACTATATTTGTATACTCTTACCATTTCCTTGCAGTGCATTGCTCTATAAAGGGGCAAATTTCTCCTTAGGCTCCATGGACCAATTTTGGCCAGCTATTATGATGGAAACAACCATCTATTGTATGATTTGGGGCAAGTGTTTAGTTACTTATTATATGCTTGGTTGATGCACTCAGCCATTTACTACTTGATGGTAGATGTGGTGACTTACACAACTATCCATCGATCAAGAAACAACTTTCCATGCTATTGTCTGAAGATGCAGTGGGGGAGACTGCGCTGTGACCACTTGGGAGTCTGTTGGTACCTTCCAGCACCATATGAAGCCTTCAGTATTTTTCTCAATATAATGCTGGTCATGATCCTGCTTGCTGATCTTATTCTTACCTATATGAGGAGCATGATTGGAGGAGGGACACATGGAGTGGATGTGTTATTGGGGGAGGAGCATCCCCACATTTTCTGCATTGCATGCTCTAAGGGGAGCATGGGAAGGGACATGGCCTCTACAACAACATCTTTGTTCTTTAATGAGGAGGGCCATGAGATGGATGGGATGCCATATGGTGGTAATTTCTTTTCCATCATGTATGAGATGGTTTGGGCCAGCTTGATGCATAGCGCTGGGAGAGGGACCTTTGGAGGTCTAGCTTCCTTCTTGCCATTTGAGGGCAACATTATTGCAGCCCGAGATCAGAAAATCCTCTACATTTGTATTAAGTGGAGAGGAAGGCAGCGTGGGGTAGGCTACTATGTCTACCATGATTAGAATTTCAGCCCACCTACTTTTCCGGAGCTTCAGGTAGAGGATGATTTGCATGAGTTGCCAATTTGGAGGGTGACTCATTTTGTTTGGTTGATAGCTTGGGGGGGACATATTCAAATGGGGACGGTGAGTCCCAATATATATCAGCCCTCATGCTTCAAGAGGATCTTCAAACAACCCATTGTTGCTTCCATGGATGTTCTACTGTCACATAATGTCAAGCTATTTAGATAGCTTACACACTTGGGAGGGGAAACTTGGAGATATATTAATGATGCAGCAACTTAATCCTTGGGAGACTTCATCTTATGAGGGTGCTACAGAGGAGAAGAGGATTCTCTTCAATCCTATCCTTGCATTTGCTTGAGGACAAGAAACATTTGGGAGGAAGGATTGTAATATTCCAAAATATGCAAACAAGCAAATTGGAATATTAGATTTTGATGCTTGCACCTAGGAGAGGAATAAATGGGAAAGGAGGCACATGAGTAATAAAATATGAATAAATTCCACCTTAGTACGGAAGGAGATCACCTTAGGAGCTGGTTTTACACTTCCAAGTGTGAACAAGGGCAAATTAGATGGAGACATAGTCAAGTTTGACTAAGTCAACATCCTTTCTTGAGGAGGAAGAAACACTCAAGTAAACTAGCTCAATGTGAATAAGAATCAACCTAGACACACATATGAGAACTGGATTTAAGATCCCTTAGTGTGAACAGAGGCATTACAAGTGGATTAGTTCTAGTTGACCAAGTCAACAACGTTGCTACAAAGTGGAGGGAGGCTAGCTAGGGCAACACAGTTTTGAAAGAGGAAGCTTCATGAGGAAGTCACCTCAACATTGTGTGGTGTCCAGGGTGAGGAGGCTCACCAAAGATAAAAGGAAGACATAGCATCAAAGGGAATTCATTCATGTATTTAGCTATTTTGGTCTTGTGACAACTTGCATGCTTCAGCTGTTTAGTCGGAGTTGCTGCACTGCTTAGTGCAAAGAATTCCCATGCGGGAATTCCATCCTCTCTTTGGATCAGCTTGCTTAAGGGATAAAGAGAGAAGGATTGGAGCTTCATTTCAGCATTTTGCTTGGGGCCATTTGTTACACCATTTTTTGGTCATCTAACCTATTATTATTAGATGAACCCAAGTACACCATGTAAGACCAATTTTACCCTAAGTAAAATTGCTTTCACCACGTGAAATAACTTATTCATTTATATTTCCCGGTCATATTTAACCCAAAACAAGGAAATTAATTAAATAAATCCTTATTTATTTAATTATTTCCTAAGAATAAGTTATTTAAATCAATATTTAAATAATATTCTTAGTTAAATTTGACTAAATCACATATAAATAATTAAATAAACCATTATTGTGCTTCAATTATTTTCCCACTATTTCCCAAAATTATAAACAAATCATTTATTTATTTGTTGTCATATAAAACAAAAGGAATTGACCCAAGTCAAAAATCCCTTCCCTCCAACAACATAGCACAAAATATTCCTAAAGTGCAATTTGTAATCTAGTCACTACTTGTTCTATGCACCGAGTTCGTAACACTAACATTTTGTTATAAATAGAAGGGTTTTCCCCATTAATTAGTCACCTCCATTGCATTATATCAATCTGGATCTACTCTTGGTCACCTTTTCCATTTTTATCTTGTGAGCTCCCATTGAGTTCTATGTTTGTCTGAGTTTTCTACACCAGCAAGAGAGAGGAATTTTAGATCTGAAACGCTGAGGACTTTCAAGAACCCATCCCTATGAGGAGAACCAGAAAACACCTTTCTTGTTTTCCTCTCAGGTGCCCATTTTCAATATAATATAAAAATTCTTTCAAATACATTGTTTTTGCCTTGTCTATTGGATGCATGGAGCCATACTTTACTTTATCTGCTTAATATATTTTATGCTTAGATCTGGATTTGTGCAGCATTATTTGGATCACCTAATTGCAGATTTAAAGATGTTTGGCAGCCATAATCGATGTTAGGGCTATTTTTTATGCGTAGCTAAAGTGATCTTTCATGACGAAAGATTCATACTAACAATTGGCGACTCCACACAGGTTTTATTTTGCGATCACTGTCGTTTTATATATTCCTGCATATCCAGCTATTTCAGACCCTAGAGTTTCTCTTCAGTTTTATGTTTTTCCTATTTTTATGGTGTTTTTTACCTCTAAAACCCTCAAACATTAAATTTTTAACTTTCGTGTGTTTCTGGCCTTATTGCGCAGGTGACAGACATCAGCCGCAGCGGAGACGACAAATTTTTCTAAAATATGCCGCCGAGAGACCCGGATTTGCAGGTCACACTTATCAGCCCAAAAACTGCGACCTGGCCTTGAGGTTGCACTTTTCTGCCCCAAATATGCGACCTGGACTGAAAACAGGTAAGAACCTGCGAACTACACTTTTTTATGCAATTTTCCAGCACTTTTTCTGGGTTTGTCTGAAGCTTCTGTCAGGGTTTTCCAGCCTCTGTCCCTGCCCGTTTAGACTTGTTTCTGATATTTTTCACTCAACTAAGTGGGAATCTTTCCCCTTAGGGCTCTAGTACCCTCCACTTTTCGTGGGAGAGTTTTTACTGTTTCAGAAGTCTGAATTTCCAGAGTATCAGCCTTAGTTCTTTCGGATCTGATACCTCATTTTCAGATCCCTACAGATCAGCTCTTCTCCCTTTTCAAAACACCTCATATAGCTTTTTTTGGCTTCATTTCTAGGTTAGTATCCTTTTCCCTTCTACCTTTATTTGATCCCCTCCTTTCTAGCATCCACCTTGCCTCTGCCTCTTTGCTGTTATCTGCACCGCTTTTCAGCAGATTTCTCCTTTAGATCCCCGTCCCTCCCGACCTTAGATCTATTGGCCTCTTTTTAGTGTGATTTTCCCTCTTATAGACTAGTTTTGAGAGACCCGCCTTCTTGGGTTAGCTTGATGCATTGTTAGCTATTAATTTTCTATTCTTTCAGACTTATTTACTGCAGATTTATTTTCAGTTACGCAACACACTTTTTCTTTTACTCTCAAAATGTCTGGGTTTAAAAAATTAAAATTAACGCACGCCACACACTGACCCTCAGCGAAGAAGAGCTTGGTTAACACTGCCTGGCACAAACTTTAAAATCAATTGAAACTGCACCTCTCTGCCCTTGTCTCGACTTGATTTTACACCTCCCTGCCCTTGTTGGTTTTTCTTCTTCCCGTCATCATTGCGCCTCCAAGGCGTTTGTCCCGGAGACTTCTTGGCCTTCACCCTCAATTTCCGGTTGGTTGACTTCCTCCTTCCCATCGTCATTGTTTGGGTTTTCCCTCTACTCCTGGTTCTCCCCCCGTTACTTTCACCATGTCTACTTCAGGACTTACTGCTAGCAGCAACCCTAGTTCTACTTCTGGGTCCGTTTCCAGTGGAAACACTACGAGACCTACCTCGACTGCACCCTTGCTCCCTTATATGGCCGATCTTAGTCTCCCCAAATTCAATCAGATGATTAATGATCCTATCTGCCACGATGTCAATTGGCCTGCTATGCCAACCAAGCTCCCCTCTGACATTCCCAAGTTTGAAGGCCTTGCTAGTGAAGATCCCTCCAACCATATCCGATCTTTCCACATGTGTTGTTCCTCCAATTCCATCATCAATGACTCCATCCGTCTTCGATTGTTCCAACGCACACTTACCGACGAAGCTTCTAAATGGTATGTTGATCAAGCCACCTCTTCCCATACCACCTTTGCGACCATTGCCCAAGCCTTTTTATCTTATTTCCAGCTCCCTCTCCGATATGACACTGGTACTGAACTCTTGACTTCTTTTCATCAATCCTCTTCGACCCGCCTTTCCGCTCACGTCCAGGAATGGAAACGAAGATGGAGCTTATGTCGCGCTCCCTCCTTTAAATATCAGGTTTATATGGACTGGTTCCTTCGCTCTCTCTTACCCCCCATTGGCAAAGATGTCGCATCCCATTTTCCCCAAACCGAAGAAGCCATCCTCCAAATAGCCTTGAAGTATGACCTTATCTATGCTCAATCTGGTTATGTTTATACCGTCCTTCCTAACCTCCCCAAGCCTGGTGGCCCTAATGCCTCGGGGGCATCTCATTCTGTCGACGGTATCATTGGAGCTCTGTCCCATACCTCTGCTCAACCTCTTTCGAGCTATGGTTTCCCTCTAGGAGGGGCAAGTCCCTCCGGCACTTTTCCTCCTCCAGGTAGCATGTATCCAGGATACGGCATGCCTCCTCCTTTTGCCCACTCTCCTGCTTACCTCAATGTTGCCCATCCTACCCCTTATCCTTTCCCACAGCCTGGTGTCCCAGCTCCTCCAGCATTTGGACCTCCCACTCCCTTGCCTTCTCTTCCCACGCAACCACACTTACTACCCCCTCCAGGGCAAGTATTTGCGCAGTGGAGTGCAACTAATCCTCTTCCTTCTCAAAGAAAGAGGAAAGGAAATCCATCTGCTTCTGGTAATCATGGATCCAATCCTTCTAGTATTGATTCTAACACTGCCAACCAGCCACAGGTCCCTCAACCCAAGCCGGACAGGCCACTTCGCACCAATAAGCCCTGTTTGTGTTGCAGTGTTTATGGTCATTACACTCACGATTTTACCCTATTACCACAGATGAGGCAGATGTGGGAGTCTCAGGCCACCGTGCGGGGACAACACTCCTCTCCTACTACCCCTCCCCATACGGCTACTTCTCAACCCGCGGTGTTTACCGATCCTTTCCCTCAACAAGGATTCGTGGCTACTCAATCACCTCATGCCCCGGTAACCACTCAACCTTCCCCTTCTGGTTCCTCTGATTACCAGATTCTCATGATGGCCTCTGACCAACCTCTCACCATCGATCTTAACCTTCAAACTCGGTCTCTTCAGTACTCCACCCCTCCCTTTCCATATGTCTCTGAGTCCCCATCCTCAGGTCCTATAGAGCCTCTGTCGACACCCAATGGTCCCTTGCAAATACCTCCGCCCAAAGCTGAGGTTCATACCAAAATTCCTAAGGGCCCATTACGCCGAAATGCTGCCTCTGGTTGGGCTGCCCATTCATACAACATAGTAGATGATCTGGCTCAATCTCCCACTACCATTTCAACACTGGAACTCCTCTAGTCATGTCCTTCTCAAAAGAAGGCTCTATTATCTGCCGTGGGTGCTGTAGATCCTGCTGATGACCAATTAATTGTTTTCGATGCCTATCAGTCAGACCATCCTCCCCTTCTTGCCTCTGTTGCTTTCCAAATCCCAGTCAAAATACGAAATGCCAATGTCGCTTGGTGTATTATTGATGAGGGGGCATCTACCTGTGTGATGTCCGCTTCGGTTTGGAAACAACTTGGATCTCCTGAGCTAGCCCCTTCCACAATCACCCTTCGTGCGTGGGATGGCCACGCCTCCCAGCCCATTGGCCTATTCCGTGATTGTCCTATCACCCTTGCAGGCAAGACTGTTTGTGTCGACGTTGAAGTTATCGACGCCCCCCTTGACTACAACATTCTTTTGGGGCGTAGTTACACCTATGCCATGTCTGCCGTCCCCTCCGCAGTCTACAGCAAGATGTTTTTCCCTCATAATGGAAAAATTGTCACCATTGACCAGTTGACGTATCATGAACCAAAATCTCAGACCTCCCATGAGTCCACCATTTCTACTGTCACCAATAAACAAACTGTTGATTCTTTGACCAGTGTTTCCCCCGACGTCTACAAAGACTCCTCCTTGCTTGGAACTTTCCCCGATCCTCCCCCTTTCATGTCTCTGATCCCAGCTTGGCGAATGTTTGCATGATGCAATCATCTCAGGCTGCCCTTTCGCAGCCTGCTTTGGCTAGTCAGCAACCTCAACCTTGTCCGCCACACCCTGCTCCTAGCCCTTCGCCTCAGCGGACTGAACCTCTCCCACCTGGACCTTCCCATACCCCTCACACTCAGGAACCTCCTTACCCTCCTGAGTCGGTTCCCTCAGGTATCCACCATATGGGAGCCGTCCCTTCTGGCCATTACCCCGCCAGACAGATACCTTTCCTTGGTCCCCCCCCGACATCTATTCGGTTCCCATCATGGCTACCCTTTCCCTCCCTAATTTAACCTTGGGAATACTAGTATGGTATCTTACTCCTCCAGCCGAGACCTCACCGAGCCACCCCAAACCATACATCGCTGTGACACCCGTGCAACCGATTCCCTTCGCTCCTTCCATTGCTACGGTGCCCCTAGCCCCTCTGTAGGACCCTCCTCTTGTTGCGATAGCTATAGGCAAGAAAATAAAAACTCGCAAGGGGGCATCCAAGGACAAGGCCACCGCACCCGACCCTACCCCTCCCCCACCCGCCAAGCCTTGTGCTTTGTGTGATGGTACCGGTCATGCCACCCATACTTGTCTTGAGTTTCCCTGCATCCAACCCATGGTTAAAGTCGTGTTCCCTGAATCTACGGTCCCTGAAACCTCTGTTTCTTCCTCATCCGCAGCCAAGAACCCAAATACTCTTCGCATGAACAAAACCTGTGCTCTGTGTGGTGTCCATGGCCATTATTCTCACCACTGTCCTCACCTCATGCATTACTGTGCCTCTTTAGAGGTCATTCGCAAGTACGAAGTTGAACAAAATCAATCCGCCTCTCCCATCCTTGCTCAGTATGCGTCAAGTTTACTCAAGGATCCCCCTGCTACCATTGACATTCCCCCCCTGATGTTGAGATGCCGAAACCTGCTGCCCCCCTCCTATACCTATCATCCTCCGCACAACCCTCGGAGTACATTCCCTTTGAATCCACTCCGTCTGTTTCGCTTGATTCCCCTTCAGAAACATTGTTGGGCTCTTCATGCTTTGCCAATATTTTTACTTGTTCTTCTGTCATTTTCCCTGATGACCCATATGTGTGCCTTTCTTCCCATACTGATGATTTAGGTAGCTTAGCAGCATCGTGTGGTTCCCTCGACCTTTCCCCCTCTTCCCATAATCACAACTATACCATCCGTATCTATGATGTACTTCGCAGCATGAGTTCCCACTCTTCCTCCCACTTCTTGTCTACTGATACTATTATGTCGGCCCTCTCGTCCACACATTATATTGGCTATGACGATGGGGCAAGTCGCTATTCTTGAAATCTCGCCTCGGCCGCATGGGCCATATTTACCCCCTTACATACCCTCGTTCTTGCAAATGGGGTCTGCATTGGTAACGACGCCAATAATCAGGCCGAATATGATGCAGTACGTGGTCTCCTAGCTGATGCCCTCTCTTGTCACATCCTCCATCTGCACGTTCATTTACATTCCCTGCTTCTTGTCTTACAACTTAATGGCGTCTATCGTGTGCATAACCCTATCCTGTTTGGACAATATTTACGAGTGAAATTTTTGATACGTGAATTTCGATTCATTACTTTCAACCATATACCTAGAAGTCAAAATCACTACGTAGATCAAATCGCAAATCATGTTCTAGACTGGCATTTATCACACACAAGACAATAACATTTAGCACCATCCACAAAGTCCATATACATCATATATATCATATAACATGTATTTTTAGAGTCCATATACTTTGAAACATAGGACATGCCCATAGCATGGTACAAAAAACAAAACTACAAAAAAGGGGGGCACCACTTGCCCCTACATAGACACTGGGGGGCACCACCTGCCCTACATCTAATCACTCTCTAGAGGATCCCGAGCCAACGACTCTGCTCCCGCAACTCATAGATCATACACCGTCTGACCAGCCATCGCCATGCGTCGCATGATACGTCACCATTCCGAGGGTAGCCCAATACATAACTCTATGTACTGGTCATCTAAATCGCTCCGACACACCGGTCAGCAACCCCTCACATCTACGACAGATGTCCTCCAACAGAGTGGCCATATCCTTGTTTTGTGCCATCCTCGATCCACTTGCACCTGTAGCTACAGCTGCTGCAGGTCATCCCATATATCCGTCCGGTTTTACCAGAGCTATATCTGCATTCCAAAAAGTATAACGATTAGTACCATGAATACTATTCACAAAATTTAAAAAGAACATGAAAAATTAGTTGCTTGTCACTTACCATCGGGCCCCCACACTCGACCAGGCAGAAGCGGAAAGTCCAGATCTCCCCAATAACTCATCCAACTATAGGGATAGTCGTCTATGTATAATGGCATATGATCCCAATGGGTGAAGAACTCTGGTCGGAACACCCGTCCGACCGCCCCTCCCCCTCCTCTACACAGTAGTCATCCCCACCAATGCATCTGCGACTCTCTCGGCCCACCATCAGGTAACTGTACACGAGGTCGTAAGGTCGAGATCTTCTCAAAGAAGAAAGAGCACAATACCGTCCCATAGGCACAATCATGATTCACTTGCCACTTAAATAGCGACATCTGTCATTTCACTGATACCAACATCATCTGGGCCCACCCATAGTAGGTCCCACTCAGCACACTCTCTACAATCATCATCTGCCCTCCAGTGATGTGATGGAACTCCTGGCTGCCCAAGATCCGCAAAACTGCTACGGCCACTACCCGGGTCTCCAACCTCTCTAGATCCCCAATGGATATCCGAGTCTCTTTGACTCGGACACCTGGTCGAAAATGTCGATCAACAAACTCCATAATGTGACGCCCACGTGGTAACACTGGTTGCGTATTTCCCACCATCCCTAATGGTGGAATACCAGTTAAGAAATACAGATCTTGGACCGTCAGCTCAATCTTGTGCCGCTGCACTATAAACGCCTCATGATCTGGATCCCAATAACTGATAATCTGGGCCAACAAGGGCTCCCCAGCCCTCATCAAAGGGTTCTCCAAAAATTTCAAAACCCCAAACCTAGCCAGTGCACGACGCACACCCTGATCCGCTTGTATTTCCATCCGTAATGTACCTAGGTCTCTATCTCTCCACTTGATCCTTATATCTGCCATATCTTCACAAAACCATCATCTTTATCAGTCTACAGATCAGAAAAATTGCAATAACTCACATCCAAACTGAATCTTAGCCTATAAAAGCACTGAACCTACCTTCATCTAACAAGTCACACTTTTTGACCAAATCCTGGACTAGGTCACACTTTTCAGACCCAAACCTGCGTCCCAGGTCGCAGCTTTTGCCCCAAAAAGTGTGACCTGACCGTAATGATGAAGTAGGAGCAGTTACTAATATTTAAGACCCTAATCTGAACTTTGAATCCCTCAAAATCAAAGAGTAGGATTAGGCTTCTTACCTGCAACTAACGGATCGCGATTCCAACGGTCGGTTTGTCCGCTACGATCGCCGCAAGATTTAGGGCCTTCTCTCCTCTCCACATTCACCACAGCTACACAAGAAAATGAATGTTTTTGGAGGGAAAATGCCTTATTAGAAGAGAAACCCCTGTTTTTTTCTTTTTCCCACTGCGACCAAATCCTAGCCCCGATTGACACACCATTTGCACCGTTGGAAAGCTCTCACTGAGCACTCAAATGGGTATTTGTTAGTTTTTCATGTTTTGACACTTCACTAGGACACATTTTGTCCATGAAGGGTCCCTTCATCTCTCCTTCCAATCGGAATTCTTCACTTACAACGCTTGTACTTGGGGAACCACTTTACCTCTTTACTTGGCCTTGTTCGTGTAGATTTTTGTCATGAGACACCCTCTTGTACTCGTGTTTTTATGGTTCCCCATTGGACCTTTTCTGTGTGGTAGCACCATCGAGTCGCCCTTGTTGAGAGCATCCAAGTTGAGTATCATCCGTCATGGAGTCTATCTCGAGCCCTTTTATATCCCACTATAGTCCTCCATCCTTCATCGCTTGGTCCCTCTCTCGTGTTGCACATTATGGCCTTCGGTACCATCGTCCCCTATCCTCCATAATATTGTGTCAGTTGCTGTCAATCCATTCATGCCCCTTATGCTCTAACAAGGGAAGTCATCCATCCGCAACTCAATATCCCTCATTTAATTATCATCATTAGTGTTCGTCTGTTAGTCGCTCTACTATTCTCTCTCATGCCTTAGTTGGGGTTCCCTTATTACCTCACCTATGGCGGACCTACTTCTGTCGACATCAGCTCATTTACTCCAGGAGTCAGGTCTAGGGGGCAGTGTACCTTGGTTTAATCTCTTTCCAGCATGATCGTGATCTATACACTTGATGGTCCAGTGATGCATCAATAGCTATTGGTGATTCTCGGGTGTGTGTGATATGTATCAACCCTCATGAGGGGGTGGCCCTGCAGGTAGCCCCCCACATGCTTGGATGACTTCTTCATTTTAGCCCTTGATGCAGCTCCTCTCATTTGATGATATTGGCCTCAGCTGCTTGCAGCGCCTCTTTGATTTGCATGTATCAGTCAGATTTTGTGAGCCCTTCCCCATGTGTAGGGGGATTTTGGGTGTATTTGTATCTCATGTACTAAACTATTATTGTATAAGTCCTGACGGTTATTCCAGGCACAACATGTATGTGGGATTCATCATTCTATTTTTCTGGCCCCTATTTACACCAGCATATTCTTCATGGTTCGGTTCCTTGTTTACTGGACTTCCTATTCTTTGTACTTTGTCTCGGCGGGCATAGGTATGCCTCCCCCTCCGCCTTTAGAACAGGTACCACTTCATAAAATAGAGACTTGTTGCACCTGTAAGTCTCATCTCCTCAGGGTCTAGTCGTTTAACATATTAGACTACCTTACATTCCTCTCTCTCACTTCCCTCTTACTGTCTAGTGATTGAGTTCTTACAACGTACTTCGGTCATACGATTTTCTCCTAACACTCGTACATTGGGGGGCAATCTGTTACAACATTTTTTGGTCATCTAACCTATTATTATTAGATGAACCCAAGTACACCATGTAAGACCAATTTTACCCTATGTAAAATTTCTTTCACCACGTGAAATAACTTATTCATTTATATTTCCTGGTCATATTTAACCCAAAACAAGGAAATTAATTAAATAAATCCTTATTTATTTAATTATTTCCTAAGAATAAGTTATTTAAATAATTATTTAAATAATATTCTTAGTTAAATTTGACTAAATCACATATAAATAATTAAATAAACCATTATTTATTTAATTATATTCCCCTCATTTCCCTTAAATAATAAATAAATCATTTATTTATTTGTTGTTTATAAATAAAGGAATTGACCCAAGTCAAAAACCCTTTTTCCTCCAACAAATATAATAAAATATTCCTAAAGGGTGATTCTAGAATTTGATTAATAATATTTTATTCATGCACCGAGTTCTAGAACACCCCAATATTTTGTTATAAATAGAAGGGTTTTCCCCATTCATTAGTCACCTCCATTGCATTAGATCACTCTGGATCTACTCTTGGTCACCTTTTCCATTTTTATCTTGTGAGCTCCCATTGAGTTCTATGTTTGTCTGAGTTTTCTACACCAACAAGAGAGAGGAATTTTAGATCTGAAACACTGAGGACTTTCAAGAACCCATCCCATTGAGGAGAACCGGAAAACACCTTTCTTGTTTTCCTCTCAGGTGCCCCTTTTCAATATAATATAAAAATTCTTTCAAATACATTGTTCTTGCCTTGTCTATTGGATGCATGGAGCCATATTTTACTTTATCTGCTTAATATATTTTATGCTTAGATATGGATTTGTGCAACATTATTTGGATCACCTAATTGCAGATTTAAAGATGTTTGGCAGCCATAATTGATGTTAGGGCTATTTGTTATGCGTAGCTAAAGTTATCTTTTACAACAAAATATTCATACTAACAACATTCATCTACCTTCAGCCACAGCGTAGTTCCCTTCAGTAAACTGTGTCTTTTATGCAAGGGCAGCAGTAGCAGGGTTGCACCCTTTGATTTTATGCTAGTCTTTGAGGAGGAGGTGCTTATTTCCCTCTGGGAGTGCTAATAAGAGGCCTAGGGCCATTCTCTTGTATTATTCTATTATCTCATGTCATATTCAGCGATGTATAATACAGAGATGCAGTAACTGCGTTATGCAGTGCTGCTTGTTATTTATGCATTTTGCCAAAGACCTTTGCCAAGTGTCTTGTTTTTGCTGTATAAGGGGTTAAACCTCCATTTCTTTGCTGTATGATTAATATAAAATCTAAATCAGACTTATTTCATCATTTTTTTCAGAAACCCTCATTAGAATAATGCATTCCTTGCTTCAGTAGTTGCTGCATGAGCTAGGCTATGGGGTTTTGGCTTATTTTAGCTGCATAGACTTGGGAGATTTGTTTATATGAGCTAGAGTGATTTGTTTCATCTCAAATTATGCATGTGAATTTTATATCATGCCTTCTAAGGGATACAAGTCCCATTTCTCACTTGTATAGTGTTATTTTCTGAAGACAACTGTTTTATGCTCTATATTGCTGCATTTCCCCACCCGGGAAGGAGAATATAGATCATCTTGTTGCTGAGGTTCTTTCATCTGCTGGTGTGATGTCATTTTACATATATTGAGCTGCTCTACATTGCCAAGCTCATGATTTGATGAAGCTCCACATTGGTAATAACTCAAATTATTCCCAATAGTGTAGTTGTTCCCAATTTGGGATATTACAGAGTCCGCCTAGTGCCCTATGCCCCTATATGTTCTCCTGTATCAAGATTTTTATGACCTGAGAGGAGCTATGTAATCTATTTCCACGGTGGAAAGTAGGTTATAGATCGAATAATGGTGCCATGGTTTTAACCTTACGTATCTAGCCCTTGGGGTCGGTGGATATTACAGAATCTCTCACTTAGACCTAATATTAATAGCTATAAGAGACCTCATATTTCTCAGAATAAGAAGACTAATAGAGCTAAGATATTATTAATGGAGTTTCTAATACTAATATTCCTAAAGTGATTATGGAGGAGTCCTATATGTTTGTTATGGGAGCACTACTAGTAAGATGACGAGTTGTATAGGGAGTACCAGGTAGAGATGGAATAGCTAATATAGGAGTCCCAGAGGGTATAGATGGAACACCAATAGCTAGTAGGGAGCTTCTGAAGGAGCATGCTATAACGAGTCAGAGGAGATGTAGCTATATAAGTACGAGTAGGGGCTTGATAACAAGGAGAAGTTAAGGTCTAAGATTCCTAAGGTAGTATTGCTAATAGAGTTTTATATAACTAATATAGTATTTAATTCCTTTCTAACATTGATAATTCCCTATTTATTTTCTAGTTACAATCAATTCTGTTAAGTTTATGAATATAAAAAACATAAACAAATACCATAATATAGTAACTAGCAAATACGTTTTGAAACTCTTGATTGGGAAAAGTTGGGGGATTAACTGATAACCTGATGATGCACTCTTCGCGCTTCGATTATGAAATTGGATCCGATATGATGATGATTCCGCGCACCCAATTCCAAGGGGGAAGTGCGAGTCACTAATATAGACGATGCATCCTTCACTTTTCATCTTTATATCAACGGATTCAACTTGCATGATTCACTGGTGTCTCTCTCTTCCACAACACTAGAAAAAAGGTATGTTGGAGCCACTTTTGCATGTATTGGCATGTATAGGACACGAAGAGTTTTGGGTCAGCTCCTCCTTCTCAAGTTTTCCCGAGGTCGGGGGGAACGCTGTTTGAAACTATTTGATCATCGGCCCAACATCTTTGGTGTACTATTCGGTGTACTATATATCAAGTTGTAGTATACTTCCCCCCCCGCACTTGCAACATGATTCCATGAGCGATAAAGAAACTAAGTTAGTATGAAACTAAGTGGTATATCATAACCCCAACATCAAGTGGATGAAGCAGAACCCATTATTATAGTAGAAAGCTTTTGAGTCAAGTCGTACCCCTGAGAAATAGCAAGGCACCACCGAGCGATAGTGAAACACAGGCAGTCCATTATGGGAGGCGCACGTGTGGATATGAACCAATTTTCTGATTTTTCATGCTTTTAACGCCTTCATACTACTCCTTCTTATAGTATAAATCTATGGCTTCATCCAAATTGTTTCGTTCTTAATCATCCAGCTACCAAAAGTATATAGGATAAAGTGAATAGTTACATGAAGGAGTATAAAAGTTTTAGGGTAAGCCAGACCATTATTATTAGCCATCTAGATACGAGTCAGAGTATTAGCCCCGTGAGCTACCGTTGTTAAGTCCTACTTGCTATGGTCTTTAGATGGATATCCCCCCCGATCAGTCATTGTTTGGTCTTCCCTCGATATATTAGCCATATAGTTAGTCCCAAAAGCCATTCGAGCTAGGTTTGCCCGAGTCAAAGTTGCGAGATAGAGGCCCCCCATAGCCCTTGAGATGTTGTCCAGATAGATAGCCCCTAAGTTCTCCACCAGAGTAACGACTGTTATGAGTCGGTGAGTGAGTTAATGTGTTACCCTCCAATCCCGTGTTCCATCAGCAATCTACTAAGTGATATTTGATAGTTAGAGTGAGGTCCCCATCTGCCCCTTAGATGGTTGATTATTTTAGCCCCTTTTCTCACAAACTATGATTCATCCAATTTAGGCTTAGTCTTCATTGGTTGTTACCCGATTGGGTGAAAGTCCTAATGTTCCTTTCCCAAGTGGAGCTGGCCGGTGTTAGTAGATCAAACTCAATATTAGTTTGTAAACCTGCATCGTATATATAGAGAGAAGTGCATTTAAAGAAGGGGTGTGTTCAGATTCAAAGACGATATTGTAATATTCCTAATTAGCGACATCTAATTGGAATATTTGATTTTGTTCAGTTTTGCCGTCTATAGTTTATTAATAAATAAAAAGTGAGTGAAGAGGGTCTAACTCACTGAAGTTGAATAAAAACCCCTCCTAGTATCACAACGTTGTGACTTAAGGGGGAGCCAAGGGGGCCAAGCACCACGTAGAGAGGGGGCCCACGTATGCTCTAGAAGCTACTGCGCAGGAGAGGATGAGCATGTGGCAAGAGAGGGAGGCTACGTTGAGGAGAGGGCCCTTAGGGTTGGAGGAAGGCCAACGTTATAAAAGAGGGAGGAGCCTTCTCATTTGGTTCATTCTGTTGTTGATGATATTGAGCTGGACGTTTTGTCTACTTGAGCACGCTGGCTGTTTAGCCTATCTGCAGCACTGTTTAGTGCATTGAGTGTCTCTGGTCGGAGATCTCACCCTTAGCCCCGGGGGCCTTCAAGTGCCTGATCAGGCAAGGTTATTTCTTCAGTATTTTGTGAGAGGTTTTGGTGTTTGGGTTTTTTGTGGAGCTGGGCTTTCATAGAGACTGCGCAATCACTGAGAGGGAGGACGCAGTCCATTTTGGAGGTGTTCTGGATCAAGATTTTTGTAGGAGATTGAGCCGAGATTTTGAGCAGAGGATCAGCCTTTGAAGTTGGGAGGATTTTGGTGGAGTTTGAGGTGGTGTTTCATTCATTATCATTTAGCCTCTACGCAGAGCCTGGGAGCTGGCCAACGTAATTCCCCAAGGGGGTGTTTTCTGAAGGTTTTCGGGGGTCGGCCAATTTTGATATGGTTTCTGGGTTTTCTCGAGATTGTTAAGTAGAGGTGGATTCCAAATTTTTAGCTCATTACAACAAGGGGAGAAGCCCCTAGTCTTCAGTTCATTCCAGCAGTAGCAACTACACGACAGTTTTCCAGAAGCTGGGACGCAGTTCAAATAGTAGCCATTTCCTGTATATTCTGAGAGTATTTCTTCACTTGACTTGAGCAAGTTTAGGTGCCATAACTCTGATCACCTATTGTACTTCATTATATTTCTTAGTTTAATAAAATGGCTTAGCATTTCCTCTCTATATTTCTGGATGAGTTGCCGTACATTCTGTCTATGTTATTATATGTCTGCTGCACTGTTATTTTTATATATTCTTGAGCATTCTAGTTCTATACCACTTGGTGTGTTTATCTTTCACTCTTAGACAGAGTCTGGAAAGGACCAGGTAGCCTCCGGATTTCATCCTCTCTCCAGAGGTGGCATATCCAGTAAATTCCCTCCCAGTCCATCTCTAGTTGGAGTTTGCCATGTTTTAGAGATATCCCCGAAACGAGATATTACAGATATTTTGTCAACTTGATCGAAGAGTGCATTGTGAAATAAGCATCACTGTGATTTCTACTCGGATAAAGGGAAGAACAGATGTAGATTGAAATACGATATTAACTCTACCATATACACCATAAAAATCACTTCTAAATCCCAAGCATGCATCAGAATTCATGCCGATGAGCATCCCGCAAAATGCACCAAAAACCTGCCCTGAACAGAGATGAGGCTAACTACACTATTCACTTAGGGATACGCTGTCTAGATCAATTTCACCTACATCTACTGAACTTCCACCACATCAACAGAAACTAACACTTAGGAACCCGATTCTTTTTTCTAAAGAAATCTGGAGGAAGGGGAATGGTTTCATTAGCATTAAGAAGGGCTATGGTTTCATTACCATCTTGGATTTTTCTTATCTATCTTAAGGATTATGAAATCATTTTCTTACTTTCTAATTCAAAGGGAGGAGTGACTATTGATTTTCAGGATACTTATCGGGGGTCAGGAAACCTCTTACCAAGATTTAGACCATCATTTACCGATTCCATGCTATTTTTTTTACGACAGCTGGATAACAACCGTCGGAGAGTCAACCACCGTATCCATCTCACTCCTTACCACCAACCCTACGACATCCATCCCAACTAACAGCACCTAGAACATGATAAGTTAGAGCACCATGGTAGAATTCTCTTGATACAACTGCAACCTATGGAAAGCAGAACAGGAAATCAATTGATACATCCTCTGCCCCGCCCTCCAACCCCAGAATCAATCTCTTTAGAATTATCTTTTTTACACCCTGGTTTATGATAGAGGAATTAGGTGCTTTTATTGGCAACATTAGGAGGAATTTCATTCGATAATAGCATCATGGGATTCTTCACACTTGGTAAAATCACTTCTTCATTGGGAACAACATCAGGTTCCGTAAGGCCGCTTGACTGTAAGGGAAAGGAATATTCTTAGCTTTCATTAGGTGAGGAAATACCATTGGGTTCTCTATGTGAATAATAGTGAGGTAAGAAGGGTTAGGTAATAAAGTGATTAGATCCCATTATAAGGAGTTAGAACATGCCTTTTCTTATATAATTTGTAATAATTAGGGTTCATTACTTGGTTTAATTCCTAATTACTGCATGGTTCCATAGTGGAAGATTGCTACTTCTCCATCTTGCATTTTACTTATATATCTTGAAATGAAGCCTTCTCTATACATTTTCTATTGGAGCGCATAATTTACTCATGGAGTAGCATCATAGAATCCATCATTGGTATTAGTGGTCGTTGGGGGGCAGACCCCACTCACTCTAGTATTAGAAATTAGCATCTGTGCTTTACTTCAATGAATTCTTTCAACTACAGTCCAACTCACAACAATGGGAAAAATGGGGTAAGCTTGCACACATATGCTAGTGCTTATAGGCAATAAAATAACCCTCCCTAGAACAATCAAAACAAAGTGACATACTTACATCATTAAGAAATAATAGGTCCCTCACACGAAACCTTAGGTGGATCCCGCAAAATATAAAGTGCTTCATCCACCTCATAAATTCACTCACACAAATCATAAATAAAAGCACGCACACGCAAATAAGAAGGTCAATTCCCTAAAACCTACAATAAGTAGCCAGAATAAGGCCACCCGCAACCAAAGTCACCAGTCCAAAATCAAGAATATGGATGCCTATAGCAGGAGTGTGTACACATAGTAGTAGGAAATGGGAGCCACGGCCAAGCTGAGACTCCCTGTGAGAGAGATCAGTACGTGAGCCATGGGAATAATAGTTATCATGAAAGCGGTAAAGGCTCGAGCTAAGAATGCAAGAGTCAAAGCCACCATAAAAAGACGAAAGATGGCAGTGTAAATAGAACTCCCAGTCCATGTGACAGTGGAAATCTAAAGAATCTTATCCTCTGTGGTAAATATCCGAGCACCAGTGGTGTCAATCCGAATGCTTGAACAAACAAATATTTGATGCTTGAACAAACAAAGATTTATTACACAGAGTTTGGTATTCATATATAATATTTCTAAGCTTCAAGGAATGAGAGAAACGATTAATTTACTTCACATTGCTTTCAAAATTGAAGTTCAACAATTTCTTTATTTACTGAACCAATGTGAAGTGAAGGAAGGGAAGAATAAAAACAAAAATGGGTAAGACAATGAAATCAATATAGTGATCTACATTTTTATCTTATGTGGATCTCTTATATTCCAACCCTTAGTTTGTCATTTTCAAGCTAGTATGATATTTCTTATGATATATGTTTAAGGAGGTTACATCATGACTAGGGTTTCATGGTCACACAGTCTCTAATATAGTCATATGGTAGGATTTTGAAAGTAGTAGATTATCCCTTTTCTTTTTTATTTATTAGGCCATTAGTTGGTGGGGAAGATTGCATCCTTAAGAACTATTTGACTTTCTCATTTAGTTTCAATCAAAAGAACTTGAAGTCTTTGTCTCTTATGTAGTTGGAGCAATCAGGTAACTAAAGTGAAGAGGTAGCTATAACCTACCTTCTTAATAAGAGCTAGACTAGGAAAAAATAGATTGAATCCTTTCCCTTATGGTTAAGCAACCTTACGACACCTTAATAGAATCTAAAAAAGCTTAACTTCTAAATGACGTCCTTGTAATGAGAAATTATCTGGTCTAGTTTTCCCGTGTGTGTATGAAAAAATCTAATTGGTTTCTAATAGAAGAATGAGCCTTAATTGAGAAATATTTCTGTCACACTCTACTATAGAGGATTTTTTTCTCAAATTGCTTTAATATCCACTTAAGTTGTTCTTATGAATAAAGTCCTCTAATTAGAGCCATAGTTGGTTAATATATATTATGCTTAATATCTAGCTTAGTATGAAGATAATGACACTATATTCATTTTGTAATATAATAAAGTTATAGTATTATTTATACTAGTAATATTATACTCTACTTAACTTAGGAAATACAACTAGAACTACCAGGAAACTATTACTCACTATAGACAAAATCCTCTAACTAATGGCATCTTCATCAAACCCTGAGATTAATAGCCCTGAACCGAGCTATGGTAGAAATACCTTTGGCTTGACTTCATTGGTTTTTATATGAGCCAATGGGTGAAGTTACTATGGGTGGTTTTTGAGGACTATTGGTATTAGGTTCAACCGATGTGGTTTAGAGGTTGAGTGTGATATATTATGCATTACTAGTTTCATTCCCAAACCTCCCCCTGGTCCCCACGTTATGTTACTACGTGAAATTGTTGTTTGCTCACTACGCTTGTTAATTGCTCGTCTTCACTTCGTATTTATGTCACACTTAGCTCCTCGGAGTCGCTACGTTTCACTCGTTACCCGGGCTTTGATTTTCCTCTAGGATCTAGTTTCCCATCTTATCTGGTTCCACTTTTCTGCCCTAAGGGGTGTGGGGAGTTGGGCTCGCTTTCATTCAGTCATGTTAAGAAGTTGCAAGTAGTAACAAGAATGTAATGTAAAGTTTAGTAATCAAGTCCAGTTAGTCAAGTAAAGGCAAGATTTAGTAGCAAGTAGTATCAGTAGCCAGCATGTCATGTTCAGTAGTCTAGTTTAGGAATAAGTAGCTATAGTTGTGTCCACCAGAAATAGTTTAGAAATAAAAATGAATCTGTTATCATTGGTTGTTGCTTCCTAGAAGTTATTACACGGAGTCATGAAGTGACATGATAGGTTGTTGTTGCTGCCTTGTTGAAGAGAATGAATCAGTAGGTTAGCCAATCCAGGTTTAGGATCGGTACCTCTAACTCTTCAACTATGATATATCTAACTCTTTGACTAATTGGGTGCTTGATGAACTTAGTGACATGAAGTGAAGCTACATACGGTTTTCTTTCTTTCAGTAACATGATGAAGTAGCTGCTGAGCAAATCCCCACACCATTCACCTCGTCGATTGCTCGTGTCCATCATTAACGTTTCACTTAGGAAATCAGATTATTCGCCTTTTCAATGTCAAATATGGCATGCAACCATTGATTCATGGGAAAGCACACATATATTTTATTATACGATGAAATAAGGACAAATTTGTAGCACTTACATGAGAACTAGGATAAATGCATATTACTTTATTCCACCACATAAAAAAATGTATCATTTTGGCTATGAGAGGGAATTTGATTACTGGCTATGAGAGGAAGGGAAATTGACTTAGACTATATATATGATGCACCCACAAACCAATGATATATCGATTCATTGTCTAAATCCTACAAAATCTGCTCAGTAAACAATCCTTCACTACAAAATCTGGTAGAGATATAAATATGCATATATTTGATTTCACGATGCACCTTACTCGATGATTGGTTTTTTTCTGATGATGAGGATGAATCATGAGTGTTCAATTAGTTTATGATGAGTGTTATTAGTCTAGTGGTTTCTTATAGATAAGAATAAGTATGTTTGATAGGCCGAGATGATAATTAGGAAGAACTTCCTCCTGCTCCTCGGTACTGACTCCACGATCTAACAAATCATGATCCCCGGTATTGATTGACTCTAACTCTACAAGAGGAAAAAGAATTAGAATTAGTACCATACGATAGGACCAAATGTGACAGGTGAGCCGAGAATACCTGTACCTAAATCTTCTTGTTGTTCTCGTCCTCCCTTCCTTATCTTGTTGTTGCTGATGGGGGAGAATCCTAGGTGCGGCATGTTGGAAGAAATGCTGCTAGGTGGGTGGGTAGATAAAGTGGTGAAATGTTTGGTGCTACTAACCGAGGTAATTTCTTGATTGAATGATGGTGGCTACACATCTATGCTACTAATTCTGCTAGGTGGTGGTGGTGTTCCTGCTGTTCAATGAGTGAGTGGCCCTTATTGTCCCTTATTGTCTACTTGCTGCTATTTCTACCCATTGCTATTTCTTGTTTTAGTTTCTGTTATTTTATGTGGTTGTTGTGATTTCTGTTAGCCTTGTACTTGGAATTGCCTAAAGCTGACGAAGCTTGTTGTTGTTGGATTTACATGCATGTTGGAGAGGTCCAAGCTCTATCTAATCTGTTCAGGTTGGGTGGTGGTAAGCTTACAAAGAGAAAGAGGTAGTAAGTGGTGGAGCCTCCTCTGCGCGCTGTTGTTGCAAGTTGTAAATGAGAGGAAATATTTTTTTCATCCGTGTCTTCTGGTCTAGGGCTGGAAGTTGAAGGCATAAGCTATTCTAGAATCCATGTTGTAGCCTCCTGGTGGTGGTTGGTGTTTCATTCATCTACTTAGTGTTCAAGGGTCTTCTAATTCTAAATCCTCTTTGACTCATCAATGTTGTGTCGAGCCTGATTTTTGTGGGTTGTGAGTTTGGTGGAGTAGAGGTTAAGTTCTAGGTTCTATGGTTGCTTGATTCAGTTATAGGTTCAATTCCTTCTGTGATTTAGAGGTAATAGGCTTCCTAAAGAGCTGATCTTAGGACCTTCCATCCCTACTGCCTAAGAGCCAACCCTTTGAATGAATTAATGAATTAATGTAGTCTTAGCAATGAATCTTTGTAGTATGAGGTTCTATTTATTTGTCTATTTATAGATTCTTGTTTGAGGTTGTTCCTCTGTGTATGTTGAGTAGTATCTGGAGTGAATAGTAATTCCTACTGCCTTTCTACTTTGACTAACTTACTAAATCAAGATTCTTATTCCTACCTGAATACTCTGTTTTAGTAGATATGGATCCTTACTACTGACTAATCCAATATATATATATGGATAAAGGATCTAATGGATAACTAGTAATATGGAGAAAGACGTAGGGTATGGAGAAATACTAAAGGACATAATCTTAAGGAGTTGTTCTGTTGTTGATTCCCGCTGCTTCCTTCCTGAGGAATTCCTAACTAACTAATAAGGAGGAGCAACCTTAAAGAAGAAATGTAAGGTTACGTAAGGCCTAAAGACCATAAGAGAAAGGAAGAGAAAGCTTAAATAAGAAATGAATTATTCCTCCCTGTTCATCTTCATTCCTAATTCCTGTATGTCTCTTTATCCTATATTAATGTTAATAACTAATTCCTAATCTCTTAATAAATAATTCCTACTAATATAATAAAGGCTTTCCTAATATCATAAAGAAGACATAATTCCTAATATCATAAGAAAAATAAGGAAAAAATAAATCCTACTACTTAAGGAATAAAGAAATCCTACTTACTGAGGAGATGGAAACTGACTTATTAATAGGGAGAATGAGTTGTCTGGGGAGAATGAGTAGAGTGAAATAAAAGGATTGAATGGTTCAAAGAGTGGATGGGTTGGAGGTACAAAGTGGCTCATAGAAGTGAAGGTAGCTCAATACTTAAGAGTGCGAGTTGTTGGTATACAGAGTAAAGAGCGCGAGGGATGGGAAACATAGATGGAATTTTGGTCATTTCGTTACTACCATGGGTCACCATATAGAGAAGGAAAGATCCATGTAGAATGGATAGGAAAGGCTTACCTTTGGCACATGCATTATAGATGAAGCGACACGAGCCAATGGCATGATAAGAATGAATGATGAATTGGAAAGATCCCAACGACCGCTGAATAAGGAAAGGATCCATCCAGAAATGGGAAGACTAACTAGCTATTTTGGTAGTACTGTAACAAGTTATGGCATTCTTTAATTCGTCGCATAGCTGATTGACTTGGTTTAAACGGTCGCTCTAGAAAGGGGAGAACCTATCTGGCATAGATCAGAAGTATGATTATTTCTCATTGATGGGGAAGAATTTGATATGGATCTAAGCTTTACGTGTGGGCCCTAATAGACATTTCTGTGCCAGTTGAAGTGGAGTCAAACGGTACCACCGAGTGTTGCATGATGTGCGATCGATCTAGAAACATACTAAGCAAGAAATCCTTCTATCCGGTAGGTTGTTAGTTTATGCTTCTTTGCTGCGTAGAAAAAAGGTAAATGGGGGGTCAGAGTGTGACATATGTAGGGAAAGCTACCTGTCCCACTTTCTTAATTGTAAGACCAACCCACTTCAAGTTGTCAAATTAATAAGGACAATAGTAAGGAAGACAACAACATAGTTTTATCCATTCAATAAGCAACTTTCTGACTAGGATAGTGGCGATACTTTCACGTTTGCTTTGGTGATTGCAACTACCCCACATAAAAACCCACTATTGGTACTTCCGTGTCTGATACTGAGGAGGGCTTATACCTTCGATCCAGGCGGCTGCTTTAGGAAGAGCCTGCTACTATACCTGCATAGAGGTAGTATGATCTTGGGTTAGCAGAGGTTCATATTCATCCCTTTATGTGACCGGGGGTAGATGCTTGATTTGCACATGAGGAGTTTTAAGCTTATGGCTCCACTAATAGTTGCGGATAGGAGCGAGAGTTATGAATCTCCAGCTAATCATCAACCTTCAGCAACAGATTTGACAAAGGCAAGGGAAAAGGTGAGGAAGCGATATGATCTTGATTCTCCAAGTGATTTAGGGGCCAGGGCTTAGCTAGTTTGCTTCACTAGTTCAACATGGCTCATCAACCGAGCTCAATGCTTCGGTGGAATGGGGCCGAAAGGTCGTGTGGCAGGGACTTCGTCCCTACCATTACGATGACTTGGCCTGGAAATGAGCTTGTGAGCTGAGGCCTTAGCGTGCTGATCACAAGTTGCCATCTGCTCTCTTCAAATCGTTGACCCTAGGTAGTAAGTGTTGTCCTGATACCTTTATATGTTGATCTTTATGGTAAGGTAAGTCCTTCTACAATGCATAATTACATATATAATAGCAACATTGTCATTTGAAGAAGCATGTTTTCAAATTATCTCTATATACGAGATTCTGGTACGATCCTTTATGGGAAGGACAAGTTTTTCCTCTCCCTTTGGTTGAGCCCTACTGAGGGCATGATGGCGGCTCGCCGTTGAAAGAAAGGAGGAATAGTCCTTTGATTCATTTAAGGACTCCTCCGATTGTAAGTTCCTGAGTTGTCACAAGAATAGTAGGAGCTCTTTCTAAGAAGGCACAGTCTCTTGATTGAGTGCAGGTCCGGCTCTATAAAGGAGTAATGATCTTTCATTTTCTTATTCTCTTCAAGTAGTAGGCAAGCATGAGTTCAGTTTATGGAAGGTGGACTCGAGTATCGGAATGAGCATCCATCCCAGTGGAGTAGGTTCGACTCCCTTAATTAGTTATGGAGTAGTCTCTAGGATGAAGTTCAGTATAAATGACATGAGTGAAAGTGAAAATGAAAACACAAGTATGCCAAAACATGACATGTGAAGGTGTAACAAAAAATAGGTTGGAATACATAGGAGTATATAGAGTGGGATAACTCATGCAAGACGCATTAAGGAATCAATGCCATCTATGACACCAAAGCAAGCAAGGATCCATCCAGCGAGAGTGGGCCACCAATCTACTCTATGGGTAACTAGCTAGGGTCCCCATCATTATACTTGCCATGCTCATAATGGAGAACCCTCGTGCCGAGACTAAGACTGACATTTGTTTCTCTAAAACATTTGTCTCTAGCTGAAATTATTTAGGAGAATACAAGACATTTAGATGCTCTTTTATTTCTTTAGATAGATCATGTTTCTTATTTCAATAAACTATCTTAGTCTGATTGGTCCTTTCTATTGGCTCACCTATTATCAATTTTAGGCTTCAATGGTTCATGACCAATAGGGTGTCTGGCACGACATTGAATGACACATGATCATAAGTAGAATCAAGGCTTGGCCCTAGTCTAGATCCTCTACTATAACAAGGGCTCACCACAACAAACCCTTCAACTTAAACTTGAAGCTGAAGTACACAACATGACATTTATAGCCAAATCAACTGACACAAGACTCAGGGAGTATAAACACGCAATGATATATGTTGACAAGTGTGAGTGAAATGGAACATATACAATGCTATGAGAAATAATGACTGGGGTAATATGTCAATATATGTTAAACACAATAGGAGGAGTGTGATAACAGCATGAGATACTTGGTAGGATATAATGACCCACATACTATATAAAAGTAATCCTATGATTATTTAGACCAAAACCGCTGGTGGTTACAACTACCAATCCAGACCACTCTGTTTTATTTCCATGATGATTCGATTCATTTTTTCTTATCATTCACGATGAATTAGAAGAAAGAAAGATGCCTTCAATCCATATATACGGCCCCTCCATTCAAGCAAGGGAGACGTGGGTGGATCAATCAGTTAGTTCAACAACAATGGTTGTTGGAGCCCTTCACTGCACTCGACTTCCACTGCTATGTTGATTCTTGAATGACAAGCCGCATTAGAGGCATCATCCTAGTTGAATCGCTAAGCTAATTCTAGTTTAGATCAGGAAGGAACCTTCAAGCAAGGGAGTGGGCCTTTCTCCTGGCTAGGATTTTCTGGCATATGAGATATCTATGGCATCCATCATAGAAGGAAGATCAGTTCAATGGATCAAGAAAGGGATCTCGGGTCCAGCGGTCCTCGTGCACCATGTTCATGGAATGAAAGGCTTTAACAACACCTTAGGCTTCATCCCCTGCTCCACCCATCTAATGGATGGAAGTTCTAGAAAGGCCAAGGTGTACTTTCTCAATCGCAGCTCCGGTTTTGGACAAGACTGTTTGGACGAGACCGAACCCCAAACACCACGATGCAGGGACAATTAGATACTTTAACCCACACCTTATGAGATATTAAATTATTATAACAACCATTAAGGAGACAAATTACACAACTTGAATAGGCCTATAGGAATGAAATAGCTTGCAGACCTGATCACTCCGCGAAGAATAAGTCAATAGCAGTGGGGTCCATCACACATTCTATTTAGGGGTAACAAACCCTTATATTCCTATTACAATGAAAGAAGCAAAACTGGGTGATAGATCACTATTATTATTTGAAATAGGATTAGATTGGTGAGGTCTATCGATCACTGGGGAGAACCCCAAACCCCCATGAACCATTTATGAGGAATCAATAGAGATCAATACCTACAAATGAACGAACACAACTAACTAACCCGATGAACTAGACTCACTAACCTAAAAAATAATTCTATAAGAGACAAGCCTCACTAACTTACAAAGGAACACTAACTCTTAGCTCTCTCACCTCTATTAACAGCATCAGGCTCATTAGCTTCAATGGATATGTCCTACGCGCCACAAGCCAACCCCAGATAAAACCCTATAAACCCCAAATGGGTTACAGTAGGAAATACCCATGTTGCTTCTTCATCCATCATTGTGGGAGGAATTCAATAAGTCAATAGGGCACGTTGGAAATCATCATGAGATCAGACAGAATTAACGAATGGAGGAGTAGCATAATTGGTTCTCGAAAAGCATTAGGAATGAGGAAGAAAAGAGCATAGTTTGTTGGTTCTCTATCAATAGGGCAGGGGTATAACCTATACCATGGAGCGCGATTAACAGGGGTAAGCTCTATGTTTTTCACTTTTCCATTTTCTTGCTCCAACTACACCACAAGATCGCATGCATGACATGTTCATTCATATACGTACGATGTCACCCTTGCTACGGTATGTCCTTCCGTCTGCTCTATTCCCTTGTTCGCTTTCAATCAACCATTCGCTAAAGCTCTTTCCATACATGTATTGGTGGGGCTTGGTTCCATCGTAATGGGTGGGATTAACCAGCATACATCACATTGTGTCTAGGCTTCTTCAAGTGTCAATACCTTTCTTTGTCCAGGCCTCTAGCTAAGATCTCTATTCCTAGGCCTATAGCCAATATCTCTATCGACCGTTAGCGGTACTCATATCATGTGGGCAATGATCATCAAAATAATGGGGGCAAGTATTCTAAATGGATTTTATCTTACAAGAATGTGACCTGGTGTTTGCTACTTCCAAGTCCAAGAAGTCTTTGGTGTTCGCTGGGTTAATGTATAATCTTCCCCGAGTCGATGGTGAGTTAATGGCTACTGATGACTTACTGGGTGAATCATTGTTTATCATCAACTTGTCTGATCCTTGGTATGGATATATTTTTATCTATCTCCAAATGAAACAGTTTCGTCCTCAATTATCCCGGGACGAGCATCGACGCATTCGCCATCAAGCCAAAAAATACCTCATTGTGGATTATAGTATTTATTTCCATGGGGTTTCTTTTCTTTTGAATTGATGTCTTTTTCTTGAAGAAGTTGAGCATGTGTTAAATGACTGCCACTCTAGAGCATGCGGCGGTCACCTTTCTGGGATAGCCACTGCCCATACAATTTTTTTGCGTGGGAGACTTTTGGCCCACGTTCTTTAAAGATTTTATGAATGCGGTTCAGAAGTGTCATACTTGTCAAATATTGACTTGAAAAATGCATGAAGATCCTGCTCCTTTACATCCTGTGGTTGCTGTTGGCCCCTTTTCTAAATGGGGTATTTATTTTATGACATGCAAGCCAGCCTCAGCCAACGACCATCATTACATCATCGTTGTTGTTGAATACTTCACTAAGTGGGTTGAGGCGACATGCCTACATTCTCTGAAGATGGCATCACAACAGCATTATTTGTGTTCAATCATATCATAGCAAGGTTTCAGATTCCTAAGACCATTGTCATCGATCATAGGTCACATTTTTTACATGCAATAATATGAGGACCAAACTCACTACCAAGTTGGGTTTTCATCAAGAGAACTAAACACCTTACTATCCCCAGGCTACTGGTCAAGTTGAGTTGAGGCCATTTATTGAGTTTTGAATACTATGATGCAAAGGATGGTAGGGAAACACAAATCTAAATTTAATCTTATGCTATTTTTGGCATTATGGGCCTGACCTAACCTCTAAAAGTTGGGTGGGAATAGCAACAACTATGAATTCAGGCAGGTCTCCCTTGGCAAGTCCAATGTATGTCTATTTCATCGAGTGATTTATTTTTCTTCATAAGCATTGAGAGGGAAGGACACTCTGGCTTCTGGCAGTGGGACTGAAGTTTTTCGTTCATGATCCCCCTTTTATTTTTATAAATAGGAAAGTGATTCCCCGCGGCCCTGCGATCGAAAAAGGTGGGCGTCATGGAACTGGATAGTCTAGATAGATGGGCATCATAATATAGAATCTCAATGTTTCCATCCATCATCCTACACATAAATAGCATGCTATCATTTTTCCATTGACAACCCAACCTCGATACCTTTATAAAAGGGATGCTTAGGCTTATTTATCCCACCGTAAGTGGTAAGATGTTGAAAATGTTCCCCAACCTTCCTGGAACACTTCTGATCCAATCCCAACCATGGTACCTGCGAAACTCCTAAATGTATAATTTTAAAACCACTTTTAGGAGAAAATTTCTCACTATCGAAAATCAATTGATGATGACTCTTCTACCCTTCGCTTGAACCTCAAGTTTTCACCAATGGATCATCTTATGGGGGCCAAGGGGGAGGGAACTGGGGGATAGCTTTATGTACCTTTGGGGATTGCTTCCTACATCGTTGATGAGCTCTGCCGAGAGGGAAGTAGAAGAGAGAACTACAAAGCCAAGTTAGCTATCTCTACTCTTACTAGGGCGATCAGGAAAATAACATGCTCACAGAGGGCCATCCCACCAATGACAATGGCTCATTGAACCACTCTCGTATCAACGAACCGATCCCAAGATGTAGTACCAATCCTTTTAGAGATGTACGTGTCTCCGTTTGAGATCCGGACAAAGGGGGGGAAAACCATATAAATCATTGAGAGGGGTGTATCCTTCCCCTTTCGTTACTCCTTCCATCTTCGTAGTCTAGTCGGTTGGAGTCGAACCGCCCCGCTGTTCCACTAACCCGAGCGTATGTGGCGTGTGTCATACGATAGCATGGATGCATCAGGTCACACATTGAGATGCATTATCTATCAGTCAGTCTAAGTTCCTTAATTCCTAATTGCCTTACTTCGGTGAAGAGAGACTGGAAAAACAGACTGGCCAGAGACAGAGACATGGAATCAGTGCCGCAGATAAAAAAAATAGCTGTGACGATCGTAAATAATCTGCGATGTGCATCACGCATTGTATATAATCGCATGCATCGCCACATCATATATAATATGAAATACTGGGAAAGGGGGATAGGTATTTTCATTTGGGAGAGAAGAAGCAGTTATTATACCCTTTCTAGTTGCCAATGTCTTTTTGTTTTTATTAAAACCATAATTTATTTTCTCTTCTAATGGCAGTGTATTGAATCATATCTGGGACATGATCCTGGACCGAAGAAAGCCCATTTTATAAGGAAAGAAGGTCAATTAAGATCAACATCTTTCTTCCCTCATCCGGCACAAGCCAAAGACTGACTTTCCCTCCCCCTCTTCCTCGATAAATGGCGTGCTATCGTTTTCACCTCCTTTCTCCTAACATTAGACCCCATAGTTTTTGGGGCCACCATACTTTATCGAGGAATCCTGGTGGCAAGCGGAGACTTCGAATCAAAAGATAATAGTGATGATGATCATTTCTTTCATCTATCCCTGAAGGCGGGTTATGGTAAGGGAAATTCCTCGATAAGCTAGTTTTGTATTTGGGGTGGGTCCAGGGACTTCCTAAAAGCTTATGAGATGCGTGTTTTTGTCAAGTGAACCTTCGTTGATATGGGGTACGAGTTATATGCATCCACCGGGGTATTAAAGTAGCATTTGTCTTAAGTAAAATCATTGATTTAATGTATTAAAGGCTTCAACCTTGCTTCCAATCAGGCAGGTGGCAGCAGTAACTCTTATATGGGTTAGTTTCAAACTTGTTATAAGTGCATTATGCAAACATCTCATCGGGTCATTGTTGGGTGCCCGGTTCTGGTTAATTCGAAAAAGCTGATAAGATGCAGTGTTTCTTATATCAAACTAATTTTTATCAGGGTGATGAGGAACGAAGTAATCAACTGGTGTATCGAGCTCTGTTTTGTCTGTAGGTAATTGGTTGAATGAACTAAAGAACTAGTCCTTAAAAAAAAGGTTCCCATATCGTCGATGTACTGCCCTCGTCTGATCCAAGCGACATTATTTAGAATAGGTCAATATAACAGGTGGTATTCACTTCAGTAAGGGGTATAGTTCAAACATATCCAGCTAGGTCTTAAGATGTATAGGCTTTATGGTAACACTTCAGCAAAGGCACAGAATGGGTATAAAGACTAAAAGAAAAAAGGTTGGGTGTAGGGTTGCCCGGGTTCGGTCTATCCAAAGAAACCTTCTGAGATGCGTTTTTAAGCATAGTAAACTTGTGTTGTGGGGGGTTTAGAGACATCCTAGTGTGTTCGTTCGCTCGAAGTACAGGTAAAATAGGAAATTTTATTAGTCGCTTTTCCGTAATTACGTATATAAAATCTAGCATGCCATCCCAGATAAGTTTCTAGCTGTCCCTCCAAAGACCTCATGGTATAGGGGCTCTAAAGAACTGTGGATTGGCAGGTGTGTGAGTGTCTAAAGCAATGTAAGTTCATATCATAGTGCGGTACTGTAGTGCTATTCCATCCTAGATTAAGACGAGGTTGGGCATGACTGTATCCAATGGTGGTAGGTTTCGATATAAAGAGAAGTTATTTGGAAGGTAGTGAAGGCAACAGTTCTAATGTCGGTTTAGGTGTAAGGTAGAGCTGGAATTCCCATAAAGCAATCCGATGAATCAATGCAACCTAACTTGGTGCTTATAAGGGACTAGCAGTTTCTCCAAATTAATATAGAAATTCCTACAAAGAATAAGGCGAGTATTACATATTCTGTGTGGGTATGGGCAGTTACCATCAATATCCGTCCTAGCAGTGAAAAGGCTGTTCCATCCAAATGAGGTTGTGACTATGATGGATTGATTTCTCTTGTTTAAATGGACAAGTTAAATGACTCTATATGCCAATTCTCATCTATCTTCGGAATTAACTAATGCTAATTAGAACTAAGGTAGTGTAGGTTACTAGCAGTAGAGTAAGGCAGTAGAGTAAGGTCTGCACCTTCCTTAAGCTGGTAGAGTCAAGACCATGCACTATAGCCTTAAGCTTGAGAGTTGACAAGCCTTTAGATTTAGATAGAGTTAGTTCTCCATTGTATTAATAATTAGTCCATGTCAATTAGCAGCCTTAATAGATAGGTTTCCTTCTCTGCCCTTTCCATTGCACTTGCCAATGCCATCGCCATTGCTAAGGTCAATAAACATCATCGACATCGAACTCGACATAATCATCCATATCCACCACATTAAGCATCCGTTTCATATCAACCTGGGTGGATGGATGGGTGGTAGTCAAGTAGCCAAGGAAGTCTAGTTGCAGGCTCCCGCAGGGAGGGATGGATGGTGGGTGGTCCCGAGAGGATTTTCTTTTAAGTAGAGATCGTTTAGCTTCTAGAATTGATTCATTACAAACAGAAGAAATAACCTTTAGGAAAATCAATATCATACATAACCGCTGATATCGTTGTTAAAAACTGCTGGATAACTTGATTATGGGCCATCGGAAAAGACTTGTTGGAGATGGTAAGGTAAGATGGACAGGCTTATTACTACTAGGATATGATGCCCAAACAACCAGCCATGATATGCTTTTTTATCGCACTTTCTTTATGAATCTTCAGAGGTATCACTACTATTGGGACCCTCTTCTCAGAATGGGATCATACCAACCTTCTCTTACCCCTTCATCCTAGTACCAATAAGCCTGAATTACCACTTTATAGTCTTGGTTCCACCTTATAGAACTTAGACCCTGTTAGCAGCCCTATATCGACTCGATGGAATTTCTTCATGGGAACAACTATGAACAAACCTTCCCTTATCGGAACCAGATCACCTTTACTTTATTATCACTGCTTGAATCTAAGGGCGATGGAGGGAGTGTTTATGCCCAACCCATTACTTTATCTTACAAGCAGCACCGGATGGATTTGATATTAGTCGAGTATCGGAGGACTTGTCGGACGGAGCTTCCCATGCTCTTGTAGAGAGTGGGATATTCGAGTAGCCAAGAGGGTTTTTTGAACTTGATCGTGGAAGAACTGCTGGCTGGATGGGATGGAATGGAAGAGAGGAACTGGGAAATCAACCTACTCACAAAATGGCTATTAGAACTAATGCTACCAACCTGTACTTTTGACTATCCTTCCAAACTTGGTGTGGTGTCAACGCCCCAACCATTTTGCCTAAATGTATGAGGAAATATTATTGTTGCACACTAGATTTGGTTGGTTTATATCGGTTGGGCCTTTATATATGTCATTTCAGGTACAAAATTTTGGGTGGGCTTCAGACAAGAGAAGAGACTTCCTTTTTCATATTCTCACAAAGCCAGAACCTTGGGGGGGCTTAACGTACTTGTTTCAATCAGAAAATAATTGGTTAGATAGGCTTACCTTTTGAACGGTCATGCGTAGAAATAGACTTAAGGTACCACAGATTGGAGGGACAGGTTTAGCCTCCTACTTGATGAATGGCAGTTGGACAGCTACAGCCGTGGGTGGATTGTTTTCACTGCCCTACAGGCCAGACTTCAATTCTATCGGTGGGGGTGGGCACTTACAACATTAATATTTAATTTACCCTACTTTATTACTTCTGTGCGACCGACCTACAACAAACACCCAATTTTGGGACCTTGGAACTGCCCTCTTGCATTCAATACTGCTTTACTATAGAGATATATTTTATGGGTGGGTTTGGGTTAGCACTTAGACCACCATTCATTCGTATTAACTTTATATGTCTACTGGAATACTCTCAGTTTGACTTATACCAACCTTTTGCCTTTCTATTTCAAAACTTTGCATTAACTGGCAACTTGGCTCACAGACCTTAACTTTGATATCTTACTGGCTTGGGTTGGCACTTTGAACATTGTTATTTACCTTTACTCTACGAGCCTCATTTTTATTCCAATGAAGCCCAACCGGGTTATGTTATCTCGGATCGGGCCTTTTTATATGTCATTTCTTGATACCATTGGATGAAGGCGCCCAGAGGGAACATTACGAATTAATCGATTTACCTATAAAAAACATAGTTTTCGAACCCAGATGAATCATCATATGCCTCAGAACCCGCACAAATCCCATTATTCTTTCTCAAATATGTGTTTGGCGAAGCTTTTTGATCAACCGGAACAACCCCACAGGACCAAACTAGCTCTATGGATGGAATAATCTTAAATGCATTAAATCAGATATTTGCCTACTGAAAAAAGTGAGTTAGGGAACCCAGTAGGCAGTAACAACACCCATGAGACATACTCTTGTCACAACCTAATCATTTTGAGGGATCCAATAAATAAATCTCTCCTCTTCTATTGGGATATTCCTGGAACATGCCTTTCTATGAAGTTGACCTATGAGAGGCAGAGGAGAGGAGGCTTTACGTACAGGCTTACTACAGGCTACACAGAGCTATTACTAGAGCTATTACTGCATTCACTGAAAAAGAAATAAATAGAGAGAAAATGCCTTTTCTAAGAGCTGGAGAAGATGCACTAGCTCTCACGTATTGGAGGTGAGGCGGTCTAACGAGAACAAAAGAAGAATCAATCCGGATCTAATTCCACTAGTCTCCCTGAGCTCCAGAGAATAAGCTAGCTATAGGGTTTTGTGTCCATCCATCCATTATCCATCCATGTACACTAGTGTCAATGCTAGGTTTATATGTCTCCATCCAAAAAAGCAAAAACAAAAAGATAAGGGTGGGGTAATAATCATATCCATAAGAAGTGTGAATCATACTCTTCCTGAAGACTCAAGGTAGAGGGGCGCAACAACTCAACTCCTAAAGGTGGGTTGCCCAAGAATCATAAACTAAAGATTCAGTGGGGTGCTCAATAAGATAGAACAAGAAGGCATGGAATGAATCATATCCATAAGAAGGTGTATGAAGACTAGTCCCTCCCTACTTTTGCATAATAAACAAAAGGGTAGATGGGGGGGGCTGGTTGGATTCTTTAGCCTACTGGCTAGAGGTATGCTGTGTCGGGGCGTGACCGGACGAAGGAACAATCTTTCTTGCGGGGTTGGAAATGGATAGATAATACCTGCCTGGCCAGAAGGAGCAGCCATATGCGATAGGTCTTCAGGAGATCAAGGAGAGACAGAGAGAAACCTGGCAGGGTAGGGAGATGTGTGGATCCAAGTTAGCGATTAATTGATTGAAACTGATACTTTGAAACTGATATCTTATCTATCTCCTTCCTCGATCCACCTCACGAGTAGCCATCCCACCCAAGTCCCCCATCGATCCACCATACGCGAGAGAGAAGTACCCCATCACATGATACCCGAGAGAGAGTTTCCCCATTACATCCATTTGTTGACCCACCATACAAGAGAGAGCCAAGTTGACACCTTACGAGAAGGGATACATCGAAACAGCATGATATGGTATGGGGCCGAATCATCAACAATGTGAGTGAGGGTATCATAACACCAAGAAAAATTGACTACGACGCAGTTATATATATGTTTATTCACAATTTGATATCATACGCAAAGGGTCTTCCTTGAACCTTAAGCCAGAAGCCAAAAGCCTTTCACCTTGAACCTTTCATCAGAAGCCTTGAAACAGAAGTCTTAAGCCAAGAGCCTCTATCATCGGATTAATATTAATATTATTTATTAGATTAAATAATAAACATAATTAATGAAATAAAATAAATAATTATTTACTGTATTAATATTTATTTACATTTTTAAATAAATGTTAATACTTAAATAATTAGTTTCTTTTTAAAAATTATTGATATTAAAGTAAAAATTAAATTAATTCAGAAATTAATTTTAATATTATTTATTAGATTAAATAATAAACATAATTAATGAGATAAAATAAAAAAATTATTTACTGTATTAATATTTATTTACATTTTTAAATAAATGTTAATACTTATTAGTAAATAATTAGTTTATTTTTATAAATTATTGATATTAAAATAAAAATAAAATTCATTCATATTATTAAATTATTAAAATTGGAAATAAAATTATTAAAAATTGGTAATAAAAATTATTGGTTTTTTGAATTAAATTAAAAAATAAAATTTATAATTAAAATAAAAAAATAAAAAAATAAATTTCTCTGGTCGGCTCCTATCATACCTTTCTTCACTATTAATGAACTAAACCCTTCTTCAAATTCTTCATTCCATTGTCCTGAAGATGGATCCCCGTTGGGATTCGAAACGTCGACAAATGTTTCTTGATACTGTGGATATTCCGAGAAGCTCTTCAGAAGATGATAACCACAGGAACTTAAAAAACAAAAGTTTATCTTTCAGTTTTTCTTGTGTTCACGTGCTCCTCACTTAGAAAATTTTTCTTTGTCGCAAGTTAACCTCCTATCTAATCCTTGTGCAACAGTTTTGAGCTTGCCTCCATAAACTGCACAATTCATGGAGCCAAACTTGATCTTCATGTTCATAATTGCACAGTCATGACTGGTAGACCAACCGTTGAGCTTGAAAACTATGCAGTCATGACATGCAACCCAAAAATGAGCCCAGAACTACGCAATCCCTCACTAAGCTTAGAAATTGTGCAGTGCACTAAGCCAAGAGCTGCTAGTTCCTCGGAACAATGCAATCCTTCCTGGTGATGTGCATGACAAGTTTTCCCGAAAAAAGAAAAAAATCTAAGAAGAGAAAAAGGCATCAGTAGAATATAGGGATCTAATTTTAGTAACCTGAAGGTAGTGCACCTTCTATTTTTGGAAACTGTCGCCATGGGTCACTTTTTCCTTGATTTGTGGCATGCACGTCATAAAACTTAATTCCTAAAATATATGTAGTCGAAACTCCTAGATCTAAGTCTCATACTCGATATTAGAGCTTTGGCATTCCCAAGGAGATTAAGGAACCTTCGGTGCGATCATCGTCGCTTTTCTGGGTGAGTTATGCACTTATCGCTTTTTCTGTCATTTTTGTCATTTGTGTTAGTATCCTATAAATCATAGGATCTCCAGGTGATTGGATATTTCATCTTCTTTTCAGTTTCATATTGAGAATGATTTCCAATATTCAAGTGATTTCCATAAAATATATGAAAAAAGAAAAGAAAAGAGGGTATAAAAAATAGAAAAAAAAGAGAAAAAGAAAAATAAAGAAAACCCCAAAAGAAATAATACTGAAAGTGTTGCAAATCAAAATGCCACTACTCATTAGATAGGTTTTTTCAATCATACACTTTAAGCATGATTGTACAATTTTAAATTTCTGTTGATAGGTTAGAAAATAAATATCTGCTAAACTATTTAATCTTGGCATATCAGTAGATAGGTAGAAATGAAATTGACTCAACTGTTTAATCTGAGTCAATGGAAGAAATAAGGATAGATGAAGGTTATAATTTTAAAGAAAAGATGATTTAGGGTCTGCAAGTCCAAATGCACCCTGCAAAGAATAAAAAATGTTAGATTAGTGACATGGGTAGGTAGACATGAAGAGAAGAGAAAAATGAAGAAAGATAAAATTTACTCCAAAGGCTTATCTTAAAAACTCCATGCTTTTTATGGATACAGAGAAAAATCAAAGGATAAAGAGGTATTTGTTCCTAATTTCGAGAATTCATGTTCATTTAAAGGTCTATTGTGACATATTTATGTCATATTATATATTGTCCTAAGTCCCGATGTTAGGTCCCTATATTACTAGTTTATTCCCTTATTGTTATTAGTGTAGCCCCCTTATTGTTATTGTTATACCCCTGTAACCCCAATATTGTTATTATTATGGCCTTACATTTTTATTGTTAGATCGGCTAGGATTATATTGTGCACCCATGGACTCCTATATATAGAAGGAGGTTTTGGTCATTTGTATCATCCAAGAATTGTTCATTTATGTAATATATTGGAGGTTTCCCCCTCGAAATGGATATTTCTAAGGCATTATTCTCTCTTTTCTTCTATTTTTAGAGCTGGTTTCATAACATTTGGTATCACAGCTTTGGATTCTAGGGTTTCGCTGCTCCAAACAAGTCATCGTGGAATTTTCGCTATAACTTTTTTTCTATAAAGGTTCAGAAGTTGAAATTTTTAGAGTGTGAAACAGAAATCCTAAGGAAAATCTTTGCAAAATTTCAGAGCTTGGTTCACAATATTTTCAGAGATATAATCTATGGAAGTTAGGGAATTTTGTAGGCTTTTGAATTTAACCTAAACAAGTGATCGCAGAATTTTCTCTATAAATTTTTTTCTACGAGGGTTCAGAAGCTAAAATTTTCACAGAGCGAACCCGAAATCTTGAGGAACCTCCTGTAGAAATTTTAGATCTTGGTTCGCAATATTTTGTGAGATATGATCTGTGGAAAATAGGATTGTTTCAAGCTCCTAAATTTCATCTCAAAGAGGTGACAATGGGAAAAATGACATAACTCTCTCTCTGAGTGTCAGATTGAGATTCCATAAAAAGTAGCCATAATTACACAGACTGTAGTTTTCTTCATATCAATTTAAGAGCCTAAGGAGGAAAGAGTGACATGTGGCAAGTCGTACAAGTTCACTCTACTGAACCAGTCCATAATTAGGTCATCGTGGGAGATTGGGCATAATTTTGCCTTGAAGAATCCAAATCAGGTCAGACCTATGGCATTCGAAAGAAGATTCAGAGGGCTAGGTTGGGTCAAAATTTCATATATTGAAGATCTGTAATCACAGAGATAATTCAGTTCAATATCGAGCTCCTCAAAAGCAAGAAAAAGGTGTGTATTTTTTTTGAATTACATAAGTCTTCTTTGAAAAAAAATTAGTTTGAATTTATTCCAAGGGCATATTGAAGAATAGATATTAGTATTGGGTTCTAAAATTCCCCTTAAAATGAATTCAACACCCATTAAGCCTTCAGAAGGCTCTACTATGACTCATGAAGACAAAGAAATACAACATGATATATCAAAATTACAAGAGAAAGTGCACCAAATTTCGCTATCGCAAAGAGCAACAAAAAATGAAATTGAAGTTCTGAAGAAAGGCGTGGAAACTAAGATGGATGGTTTGAAGAAAGGCATGGAAGCTAAGATGAATGGTTTGGAAGGTAAGATGGATGACATGGAAGTGGGCATGGAAGCTAAGATGGATGGCATGGAAGCTAAGATGGATGACATGGAAGCTAAGATCGATGAAAAAATGAAAGACAACATGGAAAACATGAAGAATGATTTGGCAAAGTTGATACAAGAAATGTTTCCTAACGGCGAAAAGATAGTAGAGGAAAATCATGATGAGAACAAAATAAATGTTAATCATGATTTCGTAAACTCTAATGTTGGATGGAAGAACCACCATATTCCAAATATGGATATGAGGAAGTTTGATGGCAAGGATCCCGTAACATGGATGCTATAGATGGAGCAATATTTTGATCTCAATAATATGCAAAACACACAAAAGGTACGCATCGCAACTTTACATTTAGAACAAAATGCATTTGTATGGTATCGATAGCTTTTCTCCCTTAAAATTTTTTTCACTTGGTCAATTTTTATGGAGGAAATGATATCACATTATGAGGATACAAAAAGCAACACCTACTTTAGCCAACTGATAAATCTCAAACAAAAGGGTTTAGTGGCGGAGCACATTGAGGACTTACAAAAATTGAATATAAGGGTAACTGATATTCCAGAGGAACACATGATTGATGTCTTCATAGGGAATTTAAAGGATAACATCCAACATGAAGTTCACGTTTGGGAACCTAATTCATTGGAAAAGGCATTCAGGTTGGCAATAAAAATTGAATGTAAAATTATGGAAACAAAGAAGCCTACCACTCACATATATAAAGATGGAAGTGTTGCTACTCCTAGACTTCCACAACCTACAAGGTTGACACCACAAGAATTGGAAGAAAAAAGAGCAAAAGGGCTTTGCTACAGTTGTGGTAGCAAATACACTAAAGGTCATAAGTGTGTTGAGAAGAAATTATTTTACATAGATTGTGAAGAGGAAGAATAAAATGAACACGAATCTTTAAAAGAAGAAGATATACACCAGGAACCAACCCTAGAAGAGGAAGAAATGAGTCCGACCATATCATGTAATGCATTGGCAGGAATTACCACTCCTCAAACTCTCAAGATAGAAGGACATATCAAGAAGAAAAAGGTAATAGTGTTGATTGATTCGGGTAGTACCCATAATTTTATTCCTTGTAAGGTAGCCAAGGAATTGAATTGTTTCCTATACCCAACACCAGAATGTCAAGTGATGGTTGCAAATGGAGGAACTATAAATTGCTCTGGAAAATGCCATAATATCAAGCTAACCATGGGGGAATATGTATTGAATAGTCCAATGCTTTCCATTCTTATGGGAGGTGCTGATGTTGTACTAGGAGTACAATGGTTACAATATTTGGGGATGGTAGCTTTTAATTTTCAAGAACTTTTCTTGAAATTTTTTTCAGAAGGAAAGGAAGTCGAATTACGGGGTATTGCAAGGAAGCCGAGAAAGATAATAAGCTCTAATGTCATGACAAAGCTTCTAAAGAAAGAACAATGAGGCATAATTGCACAATTATGCTCACTAGAAGTTCCAACATCAAAATCATCTATTTCTGTAGATCTCCAACAAGTCTTGGACAATCATTCCAAGATGTTTGAAACTCCCAAAGGACTCCCACCTATTCGTGATCATGATCATGCTATTCATTTGATTCCAGGAAGTGTTCCTCCAAACACCAGGCCTTATAGATATCCTTACTTCCAAAAGAGCGAAATTGAACGTATGATTGCAGAAATGTTAGAGGCGGGTATAATTCAACCTAGTCAAAGTTCTTTCTCTGCTCCTGTAGTATTGGTACACAAGAAGGATGGATCATGGCGCATGTGTCCTGATTATAGGGAGCTCAATAAGCTCACCATTAAAGATAAATTTCCCATTCCTATGATTGATGAATTATTGGATGAATTACATGGAGCAATTTATTTTACCAAGTTGGATCTTCATTCAGGATATCATCAAATTAGAATGAAGACTGAAGATATTCCAAAAACAACATTTCGAACTCATGAGGGTCATTACAAATTTTTGGTCATGCCTTTTGGCCTTACCAATGCACCTTCTACATTTCAAGGGTTGATGAATTCCATTTTCAAACCCTTCCTTAGAAAATTTGTGCTAGTATTTTTTGATGATATACTAATCTACAACAGGTCTCGGAAGGATAATGTTGAACATGTTGATAGGGTGCTCAAACTATTGCAGGAGAAACAATTATATGCAAAAACATCCTAATGTTTCTTTGGAGTACAAGAGGTGGAATATCTGGGTCATATTGTATCTCACGAGGGTGTTAAGGTAGACCCTAAAAAAATTAAAGCCATTAAGGAATGGAAAGTCCCCACAACCATAAAGCAGTTGCGAGGATTTCTCGGGTTAACAGGGTATTACCAAAAGTTTGTTAAGAATTATGGGAGAATAACATCACCTCTAACAACATTATTGAAGAAAGATGCATTTTCATGGACTCCTGAAGCAACTAAGGCCTTTGAACATCTTAAAGAGGCAATGTGCCTAGCACCAGTCTTAGCTACGCCATACTTCACAAAAACCCTTATTGTGGAATGTGATGCCTCAGGAAATGGAATTGGTGTTGTTTTAATGCAAGAAGGAAGACCCATTTCTTTTTAAAGACGTCCAATCAAAGGAAATTATTTATAGAAAGCTATTTATGAGAACGAAATGTTAGCAATACTACATGCACTAAAGAAATGGTGACCTTACCTAATGGGACAACACTTCAAGGTAAAAACTAATCATGATAGTATTAAACACTTTTTGGAACAAAGACTATCTCCAGAAGAGCAACAAAAATGGGTCACAAAGATGTTGGGTTATGAATTTGAAATAATCTACAAAAATGGAAGCTAAATGTTATCGCAGATGCACTCTCAAGAAAGAATGAAGAGGTGGAAGCATTTCTTTGTGCCATTTCTATTATCCAAACAGATTGGATAACCAAAGCAAGGGATGAATGGGAGAAGGATGAAGAAGTGTGGACACTCATTCAAAAGTTGCAGCAAGATCCTAGTACATTTGGTACATTTAGTAGGAAAAATGATTCCTTATGGTACAAGGATCACTTATATCTTTGTAAGAATTCCAAACTAAAACAAAAGATTCTTTTGGAATTGCACACTTCTCCTTTAGGGGGACACTCAGGATTTTTAAAAACTTACCACAGGGTGAAGAAATAATTTTTTGGGATGGCCTTAAATCTGATATTCAAAAGTTTGTGGTGGAATGTTTGGTTTGCCAACAAAATAAATTTGAGACAATTAAGACCCCGGGTCTTCTACAACCTTTATCCATTCCAAGTCAACGTTGGGAGGAGATTTCAATGGATTTTATCACAGGTTTACCTAAGTCTGAAGGAAAGAATGTCATCATGGTGGTAGTTGATAGACTTACCAAGTATGCACGCTTTTTTTCATTATCTCATCCATTTAAATCAAGTACATTTGCTACTACATTTATGGACAAAATTCAAAAGCTACATGGAAGACCAAAGGTTATTGTGGGCGACAGAGATCCCATTTTTACTGTAAATTTTTGGACGGAGGTATTTTCTTGTTTGGGTACTCAATTAGCTCATAGCTCATCTTATCATCCTCAATCTGACGGTCAAAATGAGATAGTGAATAAATTTTCGGAAGGATATCTTCGTTTTTTTGTATCTGATAAACAAACACAATGGGTCAAGTGGTTACCTCTCGCTGAATGGTGGTATAACACTTCCTTCCATATTGCAGCAAAAATGACCCCATTTATGGCACTTTATGGATATCATCCACCGTCCATCACATCATCCTTAAGAGAAAATTATAAGGTTCAAGAAGTGGAAGATCACATCAAGCATCAACAAGAAGTTCTCCAAATCTTAAAGGATAACTTAAATTTGGCACGAAATCAAATGAAACAACAGGTAGATCAACATCGCAGCGAGAGAAGTTTTGATGTAGGAGACTGGGTATTTTTACAGCTATAACCATACAAACAAATTTCCCTCAAACAAGCTAAGAAGGATAATAAATTATCGCCAAATTACTATGGTCCTTACAAGGTGTTGCAAAAGATTGGTACTATGGCATACAAATTGGCGCTTCCTACTTCTTTGTGAGTGCATCCTGTTTTCCATGTTTCATGCTTAAAAAAGGTTATAGGTGAAAATATTCCAGTTCAAACAATATTGACAGAACTTGATGAGGAAGGAAAAATCATATTGGAACTTGAAGTGGTCATGGAAACAAGAAATCGACAGCTACGAAATTGATCAATTTTAGAGTATCTCATAAAGTGGAAGAACTTACCCACTGAAGATTCTACATGGAAGGATAATAATTTTTTACAGAAGCACCCAGAGCTACTCAAGAATTAGGACAACACTTTTTTGAAGGAGAGGGGCATGTTAGGTCCCTATATTACTACTTTAGTCCCTTATTGTTATTAGTGTAGCCCCCTTATTGTTATTGTTGACCCCTGTAACCCCAATATTGTTATTATTATGGCCTTACATTATTATTTTTAGGTAGGCTAGGATTATATTGTGGGCCCATGGAATCCTATATATAGAAGGAGGTTTTGGTCATTTGTATCATCCAAGAATTGTTCATTTATGTAATGTATTGGAGGTTTCCCCCTCGAAGTGGCTATTTCTAAGGCGTTGATCTCTCTTTTCTTCTATTTTTGGAGTTGGTTTCATAACACCCGAAAACCTCCTATTTACCTTTATCCTAAATACCGAGATCGTATTTTCTCCCTATCCTAAGTCCTAAACTATACCCCGCCACACATAAGATATTTCCGACCCCAACATCAAGTCATTTGTCCCATCTCACTAAACACCCCTCATCTTCCCATCATCTCCACCCATCTCCTCCTCATCCAACGGTCCACACAAATTTTCGCCCCCCCCCCAGCCTTCGAACGTTAACTTCAGGGGGGGTCCAAAATTAACGGTTTCCAATACCACCTTCGCTGCTATGTGTCACGCCTGGGTCATTTCACACCCCCCCCCCCCCTTCTGTCCATTACTACTTACCATGTAGACCCCCCTCCAAAAAGAGGTTTCCACTGCACTTAAAACCGGTGCATCCACCTAACTGTTTCATGATCGTTGCCCAATACCGTTGCACCACGACTCCACTAGTCTATCCCCTCCATTTTATCAAATTCACTCCCGCCAAAGAGCCCGTTGGAAAATTAATGGCTCATGCTGTTACCCAATGGGCCCACGCCATATCAAAAGATCACCCAATCATGATATTAAACCAAAATTCAACACATATGGAAAGGTTTACCATTGTATTTCTATTCAATTATTGCAAGTGATCAGGTTGTGAAGAATTTACAACAAAGACAGGTACATAAAGTGTTCAATTATACCCAGAAAGCTATCAGCTGTCTCCAAAAACAATCAGAATTCCCTGTTTAATTTTTCCCTCCCCATTCTAATCTACATAAGTTCCCTCTCTTCATTCTCTTCTTCTTTCAATCTCATTCTTCTTTGTAATAGTGAAAAACATAGTGATAATTTTTCACAAAATACAGAATGCCTCCTAAGAAGGATCAACAACCCTTCAATCCTATGGTCTACCCTCAGGTGGACCTGGATCACATGGCTTTGGCTGATAGAGATTTTAAGATCCATGAAACAGAGTCAGACTTCAATTTATTCAATGTCTACTGCTGGCTTGAGCATAAATTGCTAGATGAGGTTGATGACATAGGCCTCTGGGAAACCAAACTGCCATACTACATTTTCCCAAAGACCCATAGTTGTCCTGAGTTTATTAGGAAATTCCATGCCTGTTATGACATAAATCAAAGAGCTGTAGTGATCCTAAATGGAGAGGTTTTGTTTACTATTAATGCCCAATCAATCTAGCAGATGATGCTGGCCCCCACTATTGAAGAAGCCATCCCTTTCTCTTATGAATCTCTTAGAGAATTTACCAGAATCTGGACTTTGACATAAAAGCTAAAACTTTAGAACTTTTCATGGCCACTGATGCTCCAATGCCTAAAAAGAATCCTCCTTATCCTTCAACCACTTTCCCTGATAGGACTCAACATATTGTTACCGCCTTGTCATATTTTTTAGGGATTCATACGGATCAGTGGGTAGATGAGGCCATAATTGGTTTTCTATCCATTCTTTCTTCAGATTCCAAGCCCTCAGTCATGTTCATTTTTTCCAAATTCCTTGCTGATGCCATCCATGACCAATTCTTGAAGTTTAATACAGAGGAGGTGTTCAAATACACTTCTATTTTGGTATACATGTTTGTTTATTTCCAGGCCAACAGGTTCCAATTTGAAATGACAAAGCTAAATGATGACTCTAAGCCTAAAACAATGATTTTTTGGATCACTTTTCTAATGAAGGAGTAGAGTAATTACACATAAAAGAGTTTTTTGGACACATTTGTACATCCAACAATGAATATACTCAGTAGTGCAACAAAGCCAAGGGTTAGTGAAGAAATCAAGAAGATTATGCAATTGATAGATCCAGTGAGAATAAGAGATTGGTACTTGTACCAAAATTATATAGAGATTAAAGTTTATGGGTGTGATTTTCCCCCCTACAAACTGCCAAAGTTCCTCCCCATGAGGATCTTTGCCTTGGAATACATAAGATAAATGATAAATGTAGATGAAGTCCACTTTGTCTCTGCCAATAAGAAATCCCAATTTAGGATCAAGTCCCAAATTGGTCCTGTTATTTGTAACAAAAAAACAGCAGGGGAGGAGGTTGATAAGCTATTGAAGGAGATGAAATTCAGTTACATTTTCACCTAGTCTTATGACCCATTAGGGATCATCTCCAAGAAAAGGGTGGAGAACAAGTCAACACCATACATTCATACACATAGGCTTGAGATAGAACAATACATGAATCAGGAAGAGTGGGCAACTAATATAGATGATCTCCACCTCCAACATTCAAACGCCCACTCCACAGGAAAATAAGACTACAGAAGATAAAGAAGATAAGGGAAAGGAACCATAGAAAGAGACAGTAGGGAAGAGGCCAAGAGATGAGCAGTCTGATATGGAGAATGACACATCAAGCGAAGAATTTAAGATGAAGTACAAAAATAGAGCTAGAGTCCACATGGACATAGAACACAACAATGAAAAGGGGTAGGAGAAAGTCATTACAATCAGGGATTCTCCAAGCTCTTCTCCAGCAGGTGGCGAAACAATATTTTCAACATCTTCAGCCACCATTCCTTTCTAGCAGCAGAACCTACAAACTCCCACATCCACTGATCCTGTAGGGGGAAAGAAGGAAGATATTTTCGATACATTCAGAGAGATCAAGAGGAAGAATGAAATCCTCAAGAATAGTACCTATAATCAGTTCTGGAAATAGACAAGCATCACACAGAGTAGGATTTTACTAGCCTTTGATTCAGAGAAATGGAAAATGAGAATGGCCTTCTTGCAAGCACAAATATCTCAGCCCAAAGCACCTGCAGACTACAAGCATACTACATTTGAGTTTGATGTACAAAATATCCATCCAATAGATCAGATGGAGATGCATAAGCAAACTGGAGAAATGATTTCCTCCACTTTGATCAGCATTGCCACGAGTTTATCCAAAATACATGTATCTTTATCCAATTTCCAATCTTAGCTAAAGATGGAGAAGATCCCTTCACTAGCCAAAGATTCAAGGATAAAATATTTAGAGGACTTAGTGATAAATATTGGGTAAGACCCAACCAATGTGGAAGCTGTAGAAGAAATATTGAAGAAAAAGAATGCTGATATTGTTATGCGGACAAATCCTTTTCGTAGACAAGAACGATCTCCCTAGTATCCTAAGGATATCTAGAAACAAACAACCAAATGCAAACCGTTTTCCCTAGATCATTTGCGATTCAGAATTATTAGTTAACAAAGTACGAGGACATGCCCCTACCTAAAGTCCAATGCTTGTTGTAATATTCTATCCAGTCGCTCCAAAAGAGATCACTTCAGCATGAAAGACCTGCAAGCAAAGATAAATAAAAGGATTAAAAGCACCTGCAAGATATAATAATTGAGAAAACACTAATCTATCTCAGTGATCAAGGAATTTGAAAACAGAATTACTCAAATAGGTACATGAACAATTCAATGAGAAAATGGAATCCATTTGTATTAACTTGTATAAAAGAAGTAACCTTACAACGTTTCGCCTTGATGTTATACAGGTTCTTCTGGGGTCCTGAAAAATCGTTCCTCCTCATATTGACAAGCCTTCTTGTCTATGAACTAGCATGAAGTTATGGACATGAGTGTGTGATCATTCTCATATAAAAAATGGCTAGTATAGAGATTATGTTCTCTGCATATTTCATCTACCATCTCCAATCTATTAATCTACCATCTACCCTTTGGACTAAAACATGAGCTCAATTTATAGCGAAATGGAATTAGTTTCAGTTCCATGAAGAGGGGGATGGATTCCTCTCATGAAGGGATTTGAGCTCCAAATACCAAGGGATAGAGCTCATGAGTATAGGATGAAGCTCGAACTGCCTGCGCCTCTAGAAGCTTCTAGTTAGGAGAATATTCCTCCAGCTGGGCTTCTAGAACTTACTTTTCCCTTTATTTGACTGTTTACGGGGGTCCACAGGTTTTATAAGCAGAACGTGTGGGATGTGCCACAGGCTATAGAACAAGAATCCTCGGTACCGCAGGAAATGGCTAGGAAAAGTGTGGAGTTAGACTTTTTAGGGTTTTAATGAGTTTTTCTCCAATTTCCAAGACTTGGTTTAGGAAATTTGGGGTTTTGACCTCTAAGGGAGCATAATATAGGTAATGATGAACCCATATAGATAGTTAAATGTCATGGTGACAAAATAACGTGTAACAGATTTCCCCCTAAAGTGCGAAGTCTGAAGTAGTTCTAAAGAGTGAATTGCTTTATCTTTCCGAGGATTGGATTGCGGACACACTAGCTGAAAACCTGTTAAAAAATTCAATGCAAACATATATATGTATATCATTGCTGAGGTAGGCATTCCCATACTCAGATCAAAACTAAATACATGTTATAATACATAAATGATTTTAGAATTACATCAATACTAGACACTGCATGGACGCAACCATTTGTCATAAGTAGTATACTGTATCATGAATAGTAAAACTCCTCGCAGCCTGGATGGTGGAAACTAGATCCAGGGTCTTAATTTCCGCTTCCCGAACTAGTACAATTCTATCTATGTAATTGATTGTGTCAAAGTCGAGCATGGTAAAAACCACTTGATTATAAGTCAATGATGTGAACTGCTAACAAGTGTGAGAGAAACCACCAATAATGACAATGGCTCTCAAAGTACTCAGTACAATCCTTGACGTGTGAATGAATGATTTGCAGTCGAAAATTTCACGGAATCATTCCATCAAAGGTCAATGATGCAACCTGACGTCAAAGGCGAGAAAAATTCCATTAGAGCATGCAGATCCCAAGGTACTGATAGGATTCTAGATCAACTTTCTAGATGATGAGTTGTCATCGATAGAAAGTGACCTATCATAGGAAAGCCCGCAACAAAAAACCATTAGATCAAGTTTTGAATAAATTTTGGCAAGGACTAATTTAGGGATGGTCAACGCGAATGGAGACAAATGTTTGCAATGAATGGTTTATTTAAATTTCCTCTTGAACACATAACGACACTGCAGATGGTTTGGTAACAATTGACCTAAAGCTAATACCTAGAAACCGGCTAAAGACTTTCAATGTGGTTTGATTAACTGTTAGACAAAGGATTTTCCCAACCTAGGTATGAGTGTGAAAAAAGTGTCGCGTTCAAGAGAGTTATAATTCTTTTTGAAACAAAGTGTGACAGGATTCATTTTCTCTCTTTTCCCCCACCATTTCTGGCAAGTACCTCTTTATTTTTGATAAGCTTGAGGAGGATAACATTTTCTTGTTGTGTAAGCTCATCCTTTGGATGAGTCCAACTTAGTATTAAAATCGAACCCTAAGAAGTAGTGGTTCGTTCCTATTTGTAATCGACAGGTCTTTTACTGTTAAGTTTTAACGAGTCCAGTATAGGTGAAATTTTGTGTTTTTCGGTTTTTGGGAGTCAGAAGAAAAACATAAGAAAACTCCGTGGGTGTAATTTTTCGTAAATTTAGTCTCTCAAGCCCGAAAAAGGATAAAATAATACAGGAGAGAACTCTATTGACCATGATTAGTCAACGTATATCTTTTTCATAAATAGTCCATTTCAGTATGAAAAAGGGGTAAACTTATACTGAAAGGACAACTGTTCATTTCCTTTAACGAGTTCGAATAGTCAAGTACTTGAAAATATTTTCATGTTTAGAGAGTCTGAAAAGGGCTTAAAAGAGAACTCCAGGGTTTCGATTTTTTGTAATTTTCAAGAGCCCGAAAAAGTGATAAAAGTGTACTCATCATCAAAATAATTCTTTTCACCGGAAAAATCTGTATTCTGCACAAAAACTCGAAAGATTAAACATAACTGTTTCCAATAAGTAAAAACATTGAATAATAAATTTTTAAAGTGGAAAATAAATAAAATAATATTTTATTCATTCAAAAAATCTTATAAAAAGTAGTTTAACAAAGTCATTTTCACCTTTTTTCTTCAGAGTTGTAAATTGAGAGCTTTTGGCAGAAAACGTTTCGGAAGTGATAACGAGAGAACCAACTGCTCAAATCGAAAGTCGTCAGAACTAGGTAATCCACAACACTCTTCTCTTCATTTTCATCCAATTAAATTCTCTTTTTAGGCTTTAAAATCATTTTTTGAGGAGAAATTATGTTTAAATTCCACCCTTGGGGGTCCGCGGGTCATACATGCGTTACCTGCGGACCCCGATAATTTTCCTAAAGGAAAATTATGGGGCTACCACGGTTTTCATGTAGAGAACGTGTGGACATCCGCACTGTCTCTGCATAAAAACTGTGGAGGCACCGCGACCAAATAAAAAATCATGATTTCTCACAAAAATGGTTAAAAATTCCCACTCTAAAAGTTTCTAATCCTAAAATCTATCCATTTGCAGACTATTCCACAATGCTGGTCTGGAGAGAACGTGAGCACAAAGATGTAGATGATGCAGCTATGAATTATCAAGCAGATTCTTCAACAGACTCAAAACATTTATCAAAAGAGGACTGCCTTCTCTTTTTGTGATCAATGGAAAGCTCATGCACATATCAAATTATGTCAAGAAATCAAAGGATATTTCCAAGGATACTACCAAATTTGCAGGAATCAAGGGTTCAATGATTGGAAGAGCCTTCTTAGAGGCCATGGAAAATGATTTGTATATTCAACATGAGATCAAGCATATTTTCCAGTTAAGACCAACATTCATGAAATACATAGAGACTGATGAAATCTATAGAAAGCTAATTAGAATCAAGATTCTGAATCCAAAGGAATGGGAGAAGTTATGTGACTACCAGAAAGGGTGACAGCTCAACACCATAGTGGAACAACCACCTCAGCTTATTAATTAATTCCACAAACCAGTGTATTAGCTCACCATGTCAGCCTCAAATATTCCAACACATCAATCAACTACAACACACAGTAACAACTTTATGGAGATAACAAACATTTGTCATGACCATTCTAACGTGTCCACGTGGTGGTCACATTTGTCAATTTCAGTTATCATTGTAATAAATATTAGATTTCCTCCATTGATACAGAAATAAGTAGGAATTAGTTTAACTACTGCATCCTTATTCAATATTAGGGGTTTTACCCTAGAGTGTAAGCTTTTTCTATTGGAGCATTGTAATTTTGGAGTTGGAGCATTAATAATAAAAGACCATTTTGCAAGATTCTTTTTCTGTGTTTTCCTGGTGATGTATTTTCTATACTATGTTTAATGTTTTCCACTGTTATTTCTTTCTATATATAATTTAAATTCTAATTGTAAAAAAAAAATATGAAGGTTGAGATTTGTTGCATAGAGCACCTTAATTCTGGCTGTGTTTACAATATAAGTGTTTTGCTTCTGATTCTTGGTTTAATAATACTTAATTGCTTTTAAACCACTATTGAAATCACTTTTCTTCATTCCACAATTCACTTTGTTATAAATATCTAGTAAATACAGTTAGCTTGCCTTGCAATTGCTTTGGAAAAATTGATGCAACCATCCAACCTGTGTCGACTCCATAGCCCAATGGAAAAAGTTTAAAAAGATCCCTTAATCCAACCAAAACTATCAATCAAAAAGCAACCTTCATGATTACTTTAACTAGCCTAATATCAGAGAACTTTAAAACAAAGCTAAATCTTACAGAGAGATCCCTCTCTGAGTCTAGGAGGGCTAGATCCTAAGCTCCAAAGTGGTTGATGTTGTCATTTTATGATTATTATTGCCAATGTTTAAACTATAAAACGATAACATAGTGGTGACCATACTGGGGAACAAACTGAAAAACATCCTTTCATTCGAATTTAAAAACCCTAGTTAAAATCACTGTATGATAGAATTATTTTTAAGATTGGTTTCTTTTCATTTTTGAAAATAATCAGTTTTTCTGTGCTTCTGATCTGAAATATGGCTCCTAAAATAATATCTACTAGATCCCATCCTAATCCAAATCATCCTCCTATAGTGGACAATTCTGAGAATATTTTAAGAAAGAATCCTAGAACTGAAAGTCAAACAAGTAGTAGAGTTCTCCATAGATCAAACTCCCTTCCTGAAAACTTTGTCACTTTACAAGACATTCAATTTGATTTACATTTTGAACAAGGTCTATTCAGGACCAAATCTGAAAATTGGACTAATCATACTGTATTTGATCCATCTACCTTGCAAAAAAGTCCAAGCTGGATATTGACATTCTCCAAGATTTGGTGACAAAGTTTACTTCAACTGTTGATGATGCCTACCTCCAAAAATCTGGAGAATTAACTGAATTGACTATAGCAGTTTCTTCTTTCACCTCTCAAACTTTTCATCTCAAGTCAGCTAGTCCTACTGCTTCTACAATCCCTACCACCTCTTTTGTTCATCCCCATACTCTAAATTTTACACAAATATCTTCTCCCACTACCCATCCTACTTCATTCATTGTTCACCTTCCTCCACCACCTCCACCAGTCATGGCATCCAGATATGCCCCATTGGTGCTACCAACACCTTTTCCACCTATGCCCCAGGATTACCAATCTAAAATTCCATAGTTTGATGGGACTGGTCCTATAATTTCCCAACAACATGTTGACAAAACAAATGACTATTTTGACTTGCAAGAAATTTATGAAGACAATGTCAAATTGAGAATGTTTGCTCAAAGTTTAGGTGGCGATGTCAGAAAATGGTTCAAGGGTTTAAATACTAATAACATTCATGATCTCCCTGCATTTCATCAATCATTCATTAATAGATGGGAAATTAAGAACAATCCTCTTTAGATTTTATCTGAATATGAGAGTATCAAGAGGTCCCCAGGAGAGAGAGTTAAATATTATTGCATTATATTCAACAGTGTATACAACACACTTCCTGCTCACATGAAACCACCACAAGGGTTAGTTCTAGTTAAATTCCCAGATGGTTTTGACCTAGACATGGCCTATCAACTTAGCGAGAGAAATTCATCAACTTTAGAAGAAATGCAGAGGGATGTTGTGAGTGTAGAGGCCAAATTGTTAGAAAAAAGAGCTAGGATGAGAATTGAGAGGAGAGTTACTATAAGAGAAGAACCTATAGCTTCTACATCTGATGCTAAAATTGACAATTTGGTAATAACTATGGAGAGAATGATGGAGAGCATTAATCTGAACGAGAGAGCTATTCTTAGAGAAAATCAACCAGCTCCTTAAAAGAGAAATCAGAATCCTAGAAGAAACCCTCCTCATATTAGACAGAGAGAGCAAAGAGGTCCTGATCAACAAATTAGGCCTCCATTCGAAGAGAATTATGCTGATGAAGATGAAGGAGTAGTTGATGAAGTTGAAGAAAATCAGATAAATTTAATGGGGATTAATGAAGACGACTCTATTTTTCTCACTGAAGAAGAACAAGGATTATTTTATTTGACCCAAACAGAGTTAGAATCTGAGGAATTTGATGATTATAAATTGAAATTTGAGAATTCTATTATGGAGGTTCACAGACAATACAATTTAAGAAGCAAGAAAAACTTAAAAAATTCCAATAAAAATAATTCAAAAAATTCTACCAAGAAACTATATGAATCTAATTTTAAGAAAACAACAGAAAATTCAAAGAAAAATGTAAAGAATTCATAAAAGAAAAACACAAAAAACAGTTGATATTCCTGCCAGAACTGATTAGACTGATATTCCTAGTACAAGTAAACAAACTAAGTTCACCCAAAATGTAGTGGATGAAAGAACTAATTTTTCAAATTTGCTTAAAGCTCAAATACCATTCAGTAGTGAGAATGAAATTGCTAAATTGAAAATATCTATTCCTCTCACTGAATTTATCAACAAGAATGTGTATAGGTCTTAGGTCCTAAAGGTACTAAACATAGGGGAAGTTACTAATAATGTAAATTTAAACGATGATCAGCCTGAATTCTTGTTTGGGCCAGAAGTTGATGGTAAACCCCAAGAAGCAGGTGTTCCTCCCTTTTTTGTCAGCCTTAATGTTCATGACAAGATTCTCCATAATGCCATGGTGGATTCAGGTGCATCCCATAATCTTATGCCAAAGGCTGTTATGGAGAAGCTTGGCCTTGAAATCACTAGACCTTACAAATATTTGTACTCTTTTGATTCTAGTAAAGTTAGGTGTCTAGGTCTTATCAAAGATCTTTGTGTCACTCTAGCTCAGATACCAGCAAAGAGTCTAGTGATGGATATAGTTGTAGCTAACATCCCTCCTAAGTATGAAATGCTTTTATCTCACTCAAGGGGAGCAAAATTACAAGGGACCCTCCAAATGGACATGGCTTATGTACAATTCCGATGTTTGGTCAACCAAGAAGACTGTATAGGGAAACATTAATGAAGTACATGGTGAGTATTCAAGAAAAACCACACAATTACCCTTTGTACTCTGTTCACACTAACCTTGACTCTTTCATTCTATATAATGATGGAGGCATTGATTCACAGGTTCCCCATACAGAAAATGATCTTAAAGAAAACGATGATAGTCAAAAGCAAACAAAACAACCAGATCCTGAAAATGAACCTCTTTGGAATATGAGCTTTAATGGCTCATGTGGAAAAGATGGCTCTGGAGCAGGTATTTGGGTGTATAATGCAAGAAACAATAGTGCACAAGGTCACTCATACATATTAAATTTTTAGTGCACAAAAAACATAGCAGAATATGAAGCCCTACTCCTAGGATTACAATTGTTGAAAAGATTAGGAGCAAAGAGAATTTCTGTACATGGTGATTCTGAGTTGGTCATAAAACAAATAAAAGGACAATATGCAACAAAACATTCCATATTTATAGAAACGTTGTACTTGATTTCTACTGAGTAGATGTTGTTTCATTTACTTTTACGAGCTCGAAAAGAAAAGTGCTTGACAATATTTTCACATTATCGGAGTCTGAAAAGAGCTAAAAGAAGACTCCAGGGGTTCCTTTTTCACCGTTATCGAAGCTCGAAAAAGAGATAAAAGTGCGCTTCAAGTCCTTTTTCATTTTTATCAAAGATCGAAAAATAAGGATAAAAGTATGCTTTGCAGTCGAATTATTCTTGAATAAGTGTGCATGACTAATCTGTAGTATCAGCTGTAAAACATGTTTAGAAAACCATCAAATAGGTTAAAAAGACCTGTTTCATAGCGAAAAATGAATAAAAACCATAGTCACAGCATTAAATATGATTTGAAATAATCAAATGACTAATTAAACAATTTTTTACCATTATAAAGTTACCATTTGAAAATTGAAGCTCTGAACCTGTTTTTTGCCCCCGAACTTCAGTAGTTGACTGTGACAGATTCAGTGGACGATTTTCCTCGCCATTTGATCTAGGTTGGAGCTATGAACCTTCTCTTTCCTTCAGTACTATTTATGTTTCATTTCATTCCAAATTTTTTGGGTTTTGAGCCCCTCAGGGTAAATTTGTCATAAACTAAGGGCAACACACCCTTGAATGTCTAAAGGTGCGTCGCAGTGCACTGAAATTGAAGGCCAGATGCACTGCAATGCTCTGTCCCTTAACTTGGGGTGCGTTGGGTGAAATTTCCAATTTTTGTTTCTTGCTGTGTGCCCAAATTTTCCCAAGTTTTTTGCATTAAATGAATCCTAATGAGTCTTATGATTGTGTTTCAGGTATTCATTGGATCAAAATGACGATTACATAGAGGGAAAGAGAACATGAAGAATAGAACATGATTTCCTTAAACAATATGAGTACAGTAAGATCCCTCAGAGACTGCGGGTTGCTAAAGTACAAGGTTTATACATGTTTTTGTATTTTGATGTTTCCCAAGAAAAAACTAAAGTTTTGATGTATGCATATGTAGGTCGATTTCGACCAGTGGGTTAGCTAGAGCAGAGAGTAGAAGAGCTAGTAGAGAGGGCTGTCAGGAGATAATTCCTTTGGGATTTAGATATGACCAAGACTCTTGATGAGCTACAACAACACATAGAGGTATTGAATCTCGGGATTCCATATTTCCAGATCAAAGATTTAGCCATTAGACTGCAGCGCCACACTATTGGAGTTCCTAATCGTTGGATGCGGTTATTGCATAGGATAGCTAGATTAGTAGCTTTTTATCACAAGCATCACTAGTTTACTTTGAAATTTTTCATACATTTTGAGGTCAGATGACCAATGTGTATTGGGCACAAATTTTTGAAAAACCTATAACTATCTATCTATTTGTTTTCAATGTTTTCCTATGTTTATTACATAATCCTATTCAATTATGTGATTTGAATTGAAAATATGTCTTTGCATGTGTTGAAAATGTCTGTTTATATAATAATTGGCTAAGGAATTAGTTGATGTGTTTAATTTTATGGAAATGTGTTGATATTGAATGAAATAAAAATGTCTTTCCAAAAGTTGAACTCTTAGGAACATATGATGCAATGTTCGATTTTTGACAGTATAAACACTAGTAAGTTGCAGTACCACAAGTTATGAATCTAACCAAATGATGATGCAGCTAATACCAAATGAAATGGCATCAGAGAGAAGTTCGATCAACTCTCTATACTCAGCGACAATGTTTGTAGATCGATTGATACAAATCCCTTGAAAACTCACTAACTCACCGTTCGGAGCAAAAATGGCCCACGCTGCAAAGGATAGATTCTGCGTACTACAACTAGCACCATCAACATACCCAACGAATGGTTCCAAAGATTCAAACATCTACGATGAAATTTAAAGTGGTTTACTAACTTCAAGAAAACTCTAGAAAAACAAGCTAAGATAGTAAATAAAAATCAAAAGAATATATACAATATAATACAGTAGTTCACTACGCTCATGTTTAAGCATAGTAAAATTTGTGATAAAACCCATTTCGGGGCTGCGCCAATAGAATTCCATCATAATCTACCAACTCGTAGGCACCCTTAGCAAGAAATATTTTGACAATATAGGGGCCATGCCATAACGGCTCAAATTTTCTTGTACCTATTACATCAACTTCCTGATCATAAAATAAGACCAGGGCACCCTCTGAGAAGATGTGAGGCTGGACATGTTGGTTGTATTGTGCCTTTATACGTCTCTTATGCGCTTCATTGGAAAATGTGGCTTCACGACGCATTTCAACAAGATGGATGAGGTTAAAAATACGTGCTTCTTTAGTAGAGGTGTCCGGTAACAAGTCAACGATGAGTTTTAACAACGGTATTTCACATTGGATAGGAAAGATAGCTTTCAGACCATACAAAAATTGAAAGGGGGTAAATCTGGTTGCATTTCTCACCGAGGTTCGGTAATCCCACAGAGCCGAGTACAAGATCAAATTCCAAATTTTTTTATGAACTCCCATCATTCGTTGAAGCATTCGTTTAAGAATCTTGTTAATAGCCTCAAATTTTACATTAGATTGTGGATAATAAGGAGTAGAACTATCATGCGATAGTCCTAATTTGGCAGTCAACTCATTCATCATGTGATTGCAAAAATGCTTACCATGATCTGTGACTATAGCCTGTGGAACACTAAACCGTGAGATGGCATGATTGAAAAATATGCAACTGTTTCACCTATGTTGTTGAATGTAGGCATTGCTTTGTCCCACTTGGTAAAGTAGTCTATTGCAACAATAATATAACTATGCCTGTTATGTAGGTAAATCCTCTCTGCAGACATAAACGATCCCTCTAGCCCTAGAGTGGGTCTAGAAGTAAGGGAACAAGCTAATGTGTAGGTTCCTAGTTAACAAATGAAATAGTTTGGGATAGATTGTCCTACCTGGAGTCCAACACGATTGCCGCAGTTGTAGTAGTGGCAGCCTCTTGATCTCTGTCCTGACAGGTTACAATCCTTCAACAATGGTACTCGGATACCCTCACAAAGATCAAAGGAAAAATGAAACATACAAGACAATAATCACATTCATAACTAGCTAATCAGTCAAGGAAGATTAAACATATTGCATAAAATAAACCATATTAACACAAGATGGGAACCAGACAATAGTCATGTATATATAAATAGAAGAAAGATATTACAACTGGAGCCTTGACGTCATAGCTTCCTTCATCGGGTTCAGTCGAAGCACGTCTCGAAGGTTTTTCGGGGAATAGGATGAGGTGAGGATACAAGCCTAAGCTCTCTCTCAACAAAAATTCTATTTCTTTGCTTTATCTCACAAAATGTTCAACAATTCCTCTTTAGCTATTCAACTGTTCAACTAGTGTATCAATGGGAGATAGATTTATTTATAGAGGGAGAGGAGGAGGTCGGGATCCCTACAATGGTGGAAGGGAAGCATTATCATTTTGGATGTTTCCCCAAAAGGTGGAAACAAGAGGCCAAAGCAGGGATTTCATGGTTATTTAGTCGAACCACCCAAGCTGACTCGCCCACGAAGTTGTTAGCATAGAAAATTCGCCTATATATTTAAAAAAAATTCCAAAAAGATCTTGGCGTAGGTATCTCACTCGGACAGAGCGTCAATGGGCGCGGGGCCCAGTGTTAATCTTCCTCATTAGCACGAGGGTATAATGGTCTACTAGCGCCAACCCAAAAACATGTATTTCTGATGGTCTTCTTAGGGAATTGTCAACAGAAGGAATGTTGTCCTCATGGTAAGGGATGAAATGATGGTCTTTACAAGGCATGACACTTCTTATTAGTCACATAAATGGTCCTCCAATGTGTGGGATGGGGATTGCAGGGACAGTGACAAAATTCTGTGTAATAGATGCCTCAAAAGCATGAGATCTGAGAGAGAGGGAGGGGTGAAATGATTTACGAGAATACGTTCGAACCAAACAATGCTGTCGGAAGACCTGAAATTACAAATACAACTGATATCTCTGATACATGAACATGTGGCATGGGCGCATCCATCCATAATAGAGTACATAAAAACTTAGATTCGATATGGATGCAACCATCCAACAGTAAGGATCAACAAATAGACTCAGGTATGGTCACAACCATCCAATCAAAAGAGTCATGTAATAAGTCATGATAAACCACAATATTTCGCAGCCTGGATCTTACTAGACAAAACCCAGGGTCTTGTGCTCCATCTCGACCCGAACTACTACAAATTCGAGCATGCGAATATGTCAGCTAAAGTCGAACATGCAAGAAAGTCACCTGATTACCAGCCAATGATGAAAGTTGTTAACAGGCATGAGAGAAACCACCAATAATGAAAATGGCTCTCAAGGTATAATAGATACAATACACGGAATGTGAACAGTGATCTGGTGTCAAACACCCATAGAATCACTAGATCGAATGCCAACGATGTGGACCTATTGTTGAGTGCGAAGAACCTGCCATTGAGGCATGCAATCTCTAAGGTACACGAAGAAAGTCTCTAGATAAAATTCCTGGATAATGAGTTGAAGTAGATAGGAAGTGACTCGATCGAAGGAGGGCCATAATGTTTCCCACATCATCGACACGAGATAGAGGAACATGATGATAGAGAATCAGGACCAAGCAGAGGATCAGAGGGAGGTTGAAAAATGAAAAGGTAATATTCTCTTGAACATATCAGCGACACGACTCTGGATTTGGCAGTATTTGACATCAAGGGATCTAAGGTCATGATGATGTGGAAAAGAGAGGATGAGAGGTCAAAACAGATTACCCAAACCCATGGAGGCAAAAATTATGAAATGAGATGTCCCCAACCCAACACGAATGCAGATGAGTGTCATGTTCAAGAGCAACATATTGCTGACACGACTGAGAACTGGTTCTTTTTTCCCTCACCATTTTTGGCGAGTTCCCCAATTATTTTTGGAAAACAAGCTTTAAGGGGATAGCATATGCTTGTAATGTAAGTTTTTCCTTCGGATAAATCCATCCTAGTACATCTTACGAGCCCTAGGAAGGAGGAAGGAGGGTACGTCATGGTGACGATTTCCAATGTCATCAGGGTTTAACGAGTCTGACAAAGGAAGAACTCAACATCTTTTCATGTTTAGAGAGTTTGAAAAGAAGCAGAAAATAAAACTCCAGCAGGTCCCTTTTCGTAAATAGTCCCTCAGATCCCAAAAGGTAGAAAAATATGTCTGAGAAAACCTTTTAGTTGCGATAGGCTAAGGTATTCCTTTTTTGTAAATAATCTATCCTAGCCCAAAAAAGGGGTAAACGTATACTGGGTAGATATCATTTCGTAGCCATTTAACGAGTTCAAAACGACAAGAGTCTCGAAAATATTTTTAGTTTTAGAGAGTCAGAAAAGAGCTGAAAGATGACTCCATCAATGACTTTTTTGTGTTTTTACCGGGTTCGAAAAATTATAAAATAAAACTCGTTACTTCATCGTCGTTACTTTAGAAACCTGTCGCTGCACAAGAGACGCACATAAAAACCATTTCTCGAAATAACATAGTGAAATAATCGAAAAATACGTCTTAAAACTTAAGTAGGGTTTCAAAAAGTTATAAAATGCCAAAAATGGTAAAAAATAATTACTTTTCACTTTTACCTCTTGTGGAGCAATAGTTACCCTTTTTACACTGTGATTTTGCGGCGGCGATAGCAGGAAAACCAGCAGACCAATCTCGAATCCGTCAGTTCCAGGTAAGAGCTAACATTCTTCTCTACATTTTGGTTATACTTTCATTACCTGTAACTGTAGATTTGGAAATATATGGTGGAAATTGCAAAAAATAGGGCACGACAGTTGGCGCGAGTATCGGGCACGGACTCGTGCCAATCGCCCAAAATTTTGAACTGGGGCGCGCCAACTGCGGTGACTATCTAAGCTTAAAAATGCAAGAAAATAGGCCCAATTTCAACAACCAGAATCTTTGAATTTGGCTAATGACATTCCTATGAACGTGTTTGCATGTGTGAAGCGGAAAAATGGTGATCGAATGGAAAGAACGAGAACACAGTGAAGAAGACGAACTTGCCATGGATAATGAAAGATGCATGGAAGCTCTTAGAGATTGTGGACTCAAGAAATTCTTCATGAAAATATGCCTTAGAGCTCAACCAGAGATGCTGCAATACTTAATCAGTATCTGGGATGAGGATCAGGAAAAATTCATTCTTTGTGACCAGGAACTCGAGATTGAAGTTTCAGACATTTATTTTATAACAGGGCTGTCGTGGAGGGGGGAAGTATCAGTCCTGACCGGCACCCAGCCCAGCATGGAGAACATGAGCATGGTATGTCGAGGGGCATAGAAAGGATCAGGAAGAGGGAAAGTGGATATCTAGACTATCCCAGACTTGGCACTAAAGGTAGTGCTGCACACCATCACACGAGCTGTGGGATTGTAGGCAACACACGTGGCCACAAAGACATAGCTACTTCTTTCTGTAGATTGCTTGACACCGACCCTCTACAATGGGTAGAGGTAGTGACAATAAACATGAAGCGTCAACTGACAAAGTTAAAGAAAGGCAAACTGAAGAAGTTTGGCTAGGGGTCTATTCTGGTATCTTTCATCCTGGAACGACTACCAATTTTCTAGCGTCAGGAGGTGATAGTCCCGACACCACCAACACAAGAACCAGAGATGGCCCATTGGGTAGCTCTGATGCCAAGGTAAGGGGGTGGTCAACAGATGTCCTGGAGACCGGAGTTCTTCGATTGGCTCCGCTGACAACTGATTGTCGTGGAGTACTGGCCCTACTTTGGCACATATTTCACTGGTGATGCAGACCTCCCACTCCCAAAAGGAGAGGATTGGGATGAAGTACATGGTAAGACTAATTTTTTATTTTCATGAGTATTATGATTTTTTTGGTATTTTGAGATTCAACAAGATGATGAGCTTAGTGAAAAGTAAGCACCTTCACTAAGTGGAGCCCGCAGGCTATTTTTAGGTGTATGTGTATTTTTAGACATGGTGAGCATATTCTATAAGTTGCAGGATGCTATTTATAGATGGTTGATCAAGTTGGAAAAATAGATGAAATTATATTTTTAGAAGATTGGGTGAAGTCTATTTATAGATCGCTAATCTAAAAATAGATGCATGTCAATTATTATTAGCCCTTACTAATAATCCGACAATAAATATAAAATTATTCTCTTGGAGCACTTTATTTCAGTGAAAATATTTGGAAAATTAGTGGGCTGAAGGAATTACGCAATTCATAGGGTGGTTGGTGACTCATGCATGGAGGATTCAGTTAGAACTGAAGTGGCAAAGTTGTGACAGAGTTGGAAGAGTAGTTATGGGAGTTGTTATTTAGTTTAACTCAGTTAAGTGAGTTAAAATCAGTTGTGCTAGTTGTATCTAATTCTAACTGAAGATACATTAGTGAGAGTTTAGTGAATTAATTAGTTAATTAATTCATAACTAATAACTCACTTGCAACTGAAAAAATACAATAGTTAACTACTTGCATGTCAGTTCCAGTGGAGACCCAGTGGAGAGATAGGTGAAAGGGTGAGATGGAATATCTGTTGTGACTATAGTGATGCATTCAATGCATCTGAAACACATTGGAGATGCCAATGAGGATTTCACAATAAAGGCAAGGCCAATTTGAATTCATTCAGGGGTCTTCTTCAGTAGATATTTCCCAGTGGAGGCAGGTTTCCAGGAGGCAAGAAATTGGTGCATAGATATGCAAATTTCTGCATGACAGTGTGTAATGATTGTTGATTGTACTGAGAGATTGATGTACTAAGCTTTTTATGAGATTGTTACATGATTCCATTGATATAAATAATATTGATAGTTGGGTTTTTTAGCTTTAAGCTTTCTTTTTAAACAACTGTGTTTATGTGCGATTGATTTTCTTCATGTGTTTTGCAATTGGCGATTTAATTTCCGCAAAGAATTAAGTGGAAGGATTATGTATTTAACATAAGATTAATTTGTTAGATCAAGAGAATATGGTAATACTATCAGTATTAATAAATTTCTTCATGGTATCAGAGTAGTGTTAATCACTGGAGATTGCAATAGTGAAGTGATGTTGAGTTTTGTGCTGGTGGACAATTCGAATTTGTTGTAGAAATTTCTTGGTGCGACAGTTGAGTATTCATTGAAATGTATTTCAATGGGTTGCGGTTGGAGTATGCCCTTGAGGGTAGATTGAAATACATAGCCTGGAAGGACAGGATGGAGGTGGCGCTTGAAGATAATGGACTGAAGGAGTTCATCGATAGTGATGTTCCTAAGCCTACTTCTAGCGATGCTACATTACTTGATGCATGGCAAAAGAAGGTAGCGAAGATAAGAAGAATTTTGTTGGAAGGTGTGAAAGACCATATTGTGTTAAGACTTCACAGGAAAGCCACTCCATTTGCAATGTGGAAGGCTTTGATAGATCTTTTCCAAAGCAGCAACGACCATAGGAAGTTAGCGCTGAAAGATAAGCTCAGAAAAATCAAAATGGAGAAGGGCGACAATATTCCAAAATATCTCACAAAGTTTATCCAATGTATGGATGAGCTAGGGAGTGTGGGAATTATAGGTGTGGATGATGAATTGGTGAGATTGGCTCTCCTTGGGCTTCTAAAGAGTTGGCATAGCTATGAAGACTCTGTCAATGGATGGGAGAAACTGTCGAATTAGGAGCGACTTTGGTCGGATCTTGTGTAGGAGGAGATAAGGAAGAATACTAGGGATGGCTCTTCATCAAAGAATTATGATGAAGAGAATTGCGGTTTGGCTGCCAAAGAAAGGAAAGGGAAGGGGAAGAAATCCCATCCAAAATCCGAGGCTAAAGGAAAGAAGTTGTATTTGTCCAAGGTGAAGTGTTTTCACTGTCACGAACATGGGCATCTTGCCACTAACTACCCACAGAAAAAGAAGAACAAGAATGTTGCTAGAGTTGCAGTGGGTGAGGCCTTAGGCTCACAATTTGAACTTGATTTCTCTTTGATTGCATGCTTTGTTTCAAGCGCAATGGGATCGGTGTGGTATCTTGATAGTGGTGCTTCCTTCCATATGAAGGGAGACAAGGAGTTGTCTAGTGACATTGGAACCATTACCTTTGAGAGGGGGTCAGGTAAACCATTTCTGTTGAAATATGTTATGCATGTTCCAGGTCTGAAGAAGAACTTGGTCTCGGTTGCTATGTTGGAGGACAGAGGTTATGATGTTGTTTTCAGCGAGGGAAAATATTTCTTGCAACATAAAACAACGGGTCAAACCAAGAGGATAGGGATTCAAGTTAAGAATATCTACAAGCTGGAGGTAGATGGTTGCACTGCAATGATGGGCAAAGCAGAAGAAGTGGTGAGCCGGGATGAGGGCGAATTATGGCACAGGAGATTGGGCCATATTCACCATGGCGCCTTGAAGATTTTACAGCAGATTTCTACTAGACTTTCCAAGGGTACTCTTGCATAGTCAGATCAGTGCAAGGGATGTAATATGGGTAATTTTGTGAAGACCACCTTTCATGAGAAGGAGAAACGTGCTTCGGTGATCCTGGAGAGAATTCACACAGACGTGTGTGGACCTTTCTTGGTTGCTTCAACAAAAAAACATAGGTATTATGTTATTTTGTTGATGACTATTCTTGTAGATGTTGGATCTTCTTCATCTAGAAGAAGAGTGAAACATTCTCAAAGTTCTGTGAGTTTAAAGCATTTTTGGAGAAGGAGTCAGGGAAGTAAGTGAAGGCTCTGCGGAGAGATAATGGTGGTGAATATATCTCGAACAAATTCAAATAATTATGTAGCAAATAAGGAATTCGAAGAGAACTCACAACGCCTCATAACCCACATCAGAATGGGGTCGCGAAGAGGAAGAACAGAACGATCGTGGGTGCTGCACGAGCTATGCTACATGACCAGGGCCTATCGATGCACTTGTGGGCGGAAGCATGCAACACTGCAGTTTATGTGCAAAACCGTTGTCCTCATAGAGTACTTGGCATGATTACACCTAAAGAAGCTTTTACTGGTAAGAAGCCTGTTATTTCTCATTTAAATATTTTTGGCTCATCTGTTTACATTCATGTGAAAAAGGATGCCAGGAAGAAGCTAGAGTGGACTGCAGAAGTTGGGATATTTGTCGGGTACACAAAAACACCCCATAATTATCGTGTGTATTTTCCAAACAATTGAATGACTGTGGTGCGGCGAGATATAAAATTCAATGAGGTGAAGGCCATGAAGTTCTTGCTTGAGAGGGAGCTACACTTGCATGCAGAGGAGGAACTTCTTGTTCCCAAAGATGAGCCTCTAGATATGGATCAGCCACAAGAGGAGATTCATGGGTGGAGGAGTCCACTCATGCATAACCAAACATCAGAACAGGCAGAAGGCGTACCACAGAAGCTGAGAGACTGAAGCTTGATGCTTCATAGAATGTAGGAGTCCCTACATCACAGCGCAGATAGAGATAGTCACCTGACTGATTTACTGGATACATGGCTCTTATGAGCAAGTGTATCGTGACAGAGCCATCTTCTTTTGAAGAAGCAGCGTAAGAGCCCACATGGGTAGATGCAATGGTGGAGGAGTATGAATCCATTGTCAGAAATAGTGCTTGGGATATTGTTCCAAGGCCGGTGGGTAAATCAGTGGTAGGTTCAAGATGGATCTACAAGGTAAAGCAAGCTACTGATGGGAGCGTTGAGAAGTATAAGGCAAGATTTGTTGCCCGAGACTTCTCACAGATCGAGGGGATTGATTATGAAGAAACCTTTGCACCTGTCGCACGATATTATTCCATAAGGACCATCCTTGATCTCTTAGTGCAGATGGGTTGGCACATTCATCCGATGGATGTGAAGACTACGTTCCTTAATGGGATCATTGAGGAAGAAGTGTACATTGAGCAGCTTGAAGGATTTGAGATCTTCAACAGTGATTCGTATGTGTGCAGACTCAAAAGAGCACTGTATGGGCTGAAGTAAGCACCACGTGCTTGCTACACTCGGATTGACAGCTATTTCATTGGAATTGGCTTCACCAAGAGTGAGGCGGATGCAAACCTATACCAAATTGTGGTGGAGGGTAAGCTTTTAATCATTGTTATTTATGTTGATGATTTAATACTAATGGGTGATGAGAGCAGTTGATACAATCATGCAAGGCAGATCTTGCAAAGGAGTTTGAGATGAAGGATTTGGGCCTCCTTCATTATTTCCTTGGATTGGAAATATGGCAGCGAGAAGGTGAACTGTTTGTGTCTCAAGGCAAGTATGCTCAGGAGATACTTGGTAAGTTTCACATGGAGGATTGCAAGCCCATGGATACTTCTCTTCCAGGAAATTGGAGGAAAGAGGATGCTACATTGGCAGAGGTAGTGGATGCCACTGTTTATTGACAGTTGGTGGGTTCGCTCATGTATTTAGTTAATACAAGACTAGACATATGCTATGCGGTGAACCAGCTTAGCCAAGCGATGGTTAAGCCTACCAAGCTATTTTGGAAGGTAGGAAAGCATGTCCTGAGGTATCTCAGGGGCACATCTAAGTATGGCTTACGATACAAACATACGGATGAGGTGAAGTTGCATGGCTTCATGGACGCAGATTGGGCAGGCAGCCCAACGGATAGAAAGAGAACATCAAGAGGGATTTTCAGTATTTGATCTACAACAGTTTCTTGGTACAATAGGAAACAAAGATCCATGGCACTCAGTTCAACGGAAGCAGAATACATGGCAGCAAGTCAAGCTGCATGTGAGGCTATCTGGATGAGGAAGATCCTGGTCAGTTTTTTCATTTCCCATTTAGATCCTACATTGATACATTGTGATAATAATATTTTCATTAAACTCTCGATTAATCTATGTTTCATGATATATATATAAGCATATAGATATCCAGTATCATCATATCAAATATTGTGTGCAACGGAATATGATGTTGCTTCTGTACATTCCTACAGAAGATCAGGATGCTAATATTCTGATGGAGGCGCTCAGCAGAAGCGAATTCGAATACCATAGAGGTATTATCGGGGTGAAGGATAATCCCTATCTTGTTGAGAGGGAGTGTTGAGGTTCAACAAGATGATGAGCTTAGTGAAAAGTAAGAAGCTTCACTAAGTGGAGTCCATAGGCTGTTTTTAGGTGTATGTCTATTTTTATACATGGTGAGCATATTATGTAAGTTGCAGGATGCTATTTGTAGATGGTTGATCAAGTTGGAAAAATAGATGAAATTATATTTTTAGAATATTGGGAAAAGTCTATTTATAGATCGCTAATCTAAAAATAGATGCATGTCAATTATTATTAGCCCTGAATAGTAATCGGACAATAAATATCAACTTATTCTCTTGGAGCACTTTATTTTAGTGAATCGATTTGGAAAATCAGTGGGCTGAAGGAATTACGCAATTCCTAGGGTGGTTGGTGACTCATGCATGGAGGACTCAGTTAGAACTGAAGTGGAAAATTTGTGACAGAGTTGGAAGAGTAGCTATGGGAGTTGTTATTTAGTTTAACTTAGTTAAGTGAGTTAAACTCAGCTGTGCTAGTTGTATCTAGTTCTAACTGAATATACACTAGTGAGAGTTTAACGAATTAATTCATAACTAATAACTCACTTGCAACTCAACAAATACAACAGTTAACTACTTGCATGTCAGTTACAGTGGAGACCCAGTGGAGATATAGGTGAAAGGGTGAGATGGACTATCTGTTGTGACTATAGTGATGCATTCAATGCATATGACACACATTGGAGATGCCAATGAGGATTGCGCAGTCAAGGCAAGGCCAATTCGAATTCATTCAGGGGTCTTCTTCAATAGGGATTGCACAGTGGAGGCAGGCTGTCAGGAGGCAAGAAATTGGTGCATAGATATGCAAATTTCTGCATGACAGTGTGTAATGATTGTTGATTGTACTGAGAGTTTGATTTACTAAGCTTTGTATGATATTTTTACATGATTCCATTGATATACATAATATATGATAGTTGTAGTTTTAGCTTTAAGCTTTCCCGTTAAACAACTGTGTTTATGTGTGATTGATTTTCTTTATATGTTTTGCAATTGGCAATTTAATTTCTGCAAAGAATTAAGTGGAAGGATTATGTATTTAATATAGGATTAATTTGTTAGATCAGGAGAATACGGTAATACTATCATCATTAATAAATTTCTACATGGTATGCATGTTCTGACATTAAATCCATGTAATTGCAGATGTTGGCCCAAAGAGTCCTGGAGGTATGTCCCCTATAGCATGGAGAGTTATTGCGACTTTGATGTTTCTCCTCATGGTGAGGGAGGCGAGGAGGAGGAAATCGTGCGTAACTTGGAGGTAATCTCCCGTGGGATCCCGGACTATGCACGATTTGACGATTTTCCTGGTGCATACCAGAGACACACTGTAGGGGTGTCAAACCAAGTTCACGACTTGCTGAGGCGGCTTGTACGTGCGTGACATGCTATCATGAGTGTCATGCCGAGTAGACACCTAGGTTTTATTTCCGCATATTTTTGAGAGACATGATGTCTCAGGATGTAACTGGAACACATATTTTTTGAACTTATGATGCACACCGATGCAAACATTAGATATATATATATATATTCCTATATGGATATTTTTCATGTGATGATGATTTTTACAAATTACGCAAATTTCTATCTAATACAATGTTAGCCACTATATCAGTTATTGCATTCGTTCACCTAGGAATATGTTGATATGTAATGTAATCAAAGTGTATGTCCAACAAACGAATACGTAAATACAACCTTAAGATGTGAGGGTTTCTAACTGAATAATGTACATTAAGTTGAAGAACGTCAAGTTGTGAGTCTAGATTTACAACCAATGCACGTATGCAGAGGGTAATTCCCTCGCTCAATAGTTCAATAACAGCACTATACTCAGTGACATTGTTTGTAGTTCGTCCTAGACAAATACCTTGAAGATCTATCAACTCACCAGCAGGATCATAAATCACCCAGGCCGTCGAAGACAAGTTCTGGGTATTGCGGGAAGCACCATCTGCGAAACTGACATAAGGGGTAATATAAATCTGCACAATAAGCAACAACCCAAAAAACGATCGCAAAGCACACCAAGCCAAAAAATGTACAAAAATGAAAAAAACACCTATGTACACAAAACATGCACAAATGACTCATGCATAATATTTTTTAAGACACAACCCATTTTTGCGCTGATCCAGAGGATGGCCTTCATAATCAATAAGCTCATAGGCCCCATTCCGCAAAACACACTTAACAATGTAGGGCCCATTCCACATGGGCTGAAATTTTCCTGCCCCTAGCTTATCATGAGCTTGGTCATACAGGAGGACGAGGTCTCCTTCTACGAAGGAGCGAGGGAAAACTGACTGGTCAAAATGAGCTTTGATCCGCTTCTTTTGTGCTTCAATGACCAAAGCAGCAAAGTGGCGAGTTTCATCCAGCTTTTCTAAGTAGAGAAGACACTCTTCTTCTGGTGAAGTATTTGGCAGCAATTCAACAACCAACTTGAGTGAAGGTATTTCACAGTCAATTGAAAGGGTAGCTTCCAGACCGTAAATAAGCTGAAATGGAGTGAATCCAGTTGCATGGTTAACTGGGGTTCGGTATGCCCAAAGAGCAAAAAATAACATGAGATGCCAATTTGATTTGTGCATCCCAATCATACGTTGAAGCATGGTGACAAGAAATTTATTCATAGCTTCAACCTGGCCATTGGCCTGAGGATAGTATGGCGTTGAGTTGTCGTGACGCAGACCCAACTTGGAAGTCAACTCCACCACCATATAATGCCGAAAATGGGAACCATGACTGGTAAAGATGGCTTGAGGGACACCAAACCTATAAATGATGTGATTGAATATGAATTGAGTTGCTGTCTTACCGTCAGCCGTAAGTGTAGGCATTGCTTCGACCCATTTGGTGAAGTAGTCAACAACTACGATAATATAAGCATGCCCCCCAGCCGAGTGAGGGTTACACGTCATAAAATCGATGCCCCAATTTTCAAAGGGACCAATGGTAATGACAGGGTGGAGATGTGAAGATGCGCGCATCCTGCGCTGATAAATATGGTAGTCATGGCATTTACAAACAACGACAATGCAGTCCTTGAAGATGGTGGGCCAGAAATACCCAGCACAAAAAATTTTCTATGCAGTATCATAACTAGACATGTGACCACCACAGGAACCACTGTGACAATCATTCAGGGCTTTCTCAGCCTCCTTGAGAATTAAACACTGGCGCAGAATGGAATCAATTCCGATGAGGTAGAGTGTATCTCTGACTATACGATAAGGTTGCAATTGATGACGGATGCATCAACGATCATCCTTTGTAAACTCAGATATGAAGGTAGAAGTTTGAAGATATACGATGATATCACCGTACCAAGGATCGAGGGTGCTAATAAAAAAACGTGTATCATCCAGAATGCATTCCTTAGAATAAGATGGAGCTGAGTCAGAGGGGAGGGAGCAGATTAGATCAGAAAAGACTAATGATTTCTTCGACTTGGCAGTATCAAATTCCAAATCAAACTCTTAGAGGATGACAATCCACTTTGAGTACTTTCCCCCCAGAAATTGTCAAGACAATATATAGGTCATAGGGTTGCAGTCAGAAATCACAGTCACTGTACTCTGCAAAGTGTAATGACAAAAATGCTGAACCACTTGAACGACAGCCAACGCCAACTTCTCGACATGTGCATATCGAGTTTCAGTATCGAGAAGGTTACGAGATATATAGTAAATAACATTCTCATCACCGTCATCATTGTCTTGTACCAAAACCATGGCAATCGCGTTGAAAGTGGTGGCTAAATAGAGGGAAAAATCGCGATGATAATTTGGAGGACACAACAGAGGAGCGTTGACAAGCAACGTCTTCAGTGCATCGAAAGACTTCAGGGCGATCTCATCCCAAAGGAATGGGACGCCCTGCTTTAGTAATCACGTGAATCCTTTAGCCACTTCGACATAGCTAGGCATAAAACAATGCAAAAAGTTAGCCTTCCCCTGCAGACTTTGCAGCTGATGTAATGAGGATGGAGAGGGGAGATTAATGATAGCCTCAACTTTGAGCGGATCGAGGCGAATACCGTATTTGGAAATGATAAACCCTAAGAGTCTAGAGGAATCGACACAGAATACACACTTATGTGGATTGAGCCAGATGTTATAGCGTCGAAAACGAAGAAAAATTTGACGGAGATGGTCAGGGTGGTCCTTACGCTTATTTGAATGAGCTGGAAGGTCATCCAAATAAGGCTGAAAAATGTGCTTAATATCGTTAAAATCATATGACATTGCTCGCTGAAATGTGGCCCCAACATTTTTTAAGCTGAAAGGGAGCTTCTTATATGCGAAAGTACCCCAGGGACAGATAAAGGCAGTCTTATGTTTATAAGTCGAGAGAATGTTAATCTGGTTGTAGCTAGAAAAGCCATCCATAAGGGAAAAAATCTCATTCCTCGCACAGTCATCAATGATCTGATCAATAAAATGAATAGGATAATTATCCTTAGGACAAGCCTGGTTTATGTCATGATAATCAACATAGACCCGAATGGTACCCTGTTTCTTGTCTACAGGGACAATGTTGGACACCTAGTCTGTCAAGGGAATCAGATAGATAAAACCAACTTTGAGAAGTTTTTCAACTTCACCCTTAATGGCGGCAGCCTTTCTAAGGTGCACAGGACGAAGATGCTGGCGAACAAGCTTCACACCAGGATAGGTAGGAATCTCATGCACCACTATACTAGGATTGATGTTGGGCATTTCTTAGTAAGACCATGCGAAGACATCACAGAACTCACAGAAAAGGCTAGTATAAACTTGAAATTCATCTGAAGAACAGGAGACCCTGATATGGATGTTATCGACAATTCTCAGTTTCACGGAAATGTCGATAGGCATCATTTGTGTGATATTATTCAAGTTACCCTCCGTAAAAAATTCATGTGTAAGAATAGGCATTTAAAGCGGAGGAGAAGGAACCTGAGATGCAAACCTCTCAAGACACGTAGACATGGCCCCAAGGCCAGGCATGAACAAGGAACGATGATGACTATCGTCCCATGAAGGATCCTGGAGAGACATAGTTTCCACGATGGCTTCATCAGAGGGAAATATCTCTTTCAAGGGATCGAGCGAATCCGAATCAACGAGCCAAGGGGATTGATAATAAGTGTCAAGAGACATGCCGAAAGGAGCATGATCAGGAGGTGGAGGCTCCGAAGCCGAAATAAGTTCACAATAGTCAATCTCGATCCGACTTAATGACATCGAATATCCAAAAGAATTCATCTATTCAGGTGAAGGGATGATCCACGGGTCGTCAGATCGAGAGATCATATTAATCTGAACAACATTGGGTGGAGGAAGAGGAAAAATACACATGAGGATAGGATCTTTGAAGAGGCCTGGACCTATGCTCTCGTAGGGAGTAGGAATTTTATCCAAATACAGAACATTGTTTGAAGAAGAAGAAGTGAAAAACGACAACTGATCAATAGTAACAATATTTCCTTCATGTGGAATTTTCAAAACACGAAAGAGAGTGGACGAAACACACAGCATGGCATGAGTCAAACTGCGACCGAGGAGAAGATTGTAGTTGAGCGTGGCGTCAACTACTTCAACCTTGACATTGACCATCTTCCCTTCTAGAGTAATAGGTAAACTAGCGAGAACATCAAGAGGTTTAGATTCCCTTCCATCAAATGCTTCTAGAGCATTTGGCGAGGAATTCAAAGCTAGAGAACCAATAGCTTTCTAGTAGGTAGATGACATAATGCACGTAGATGCACCCTCTTCCAAAAACACTTGATGGATATTCAGTCCATTAATGCCAACTTGTATAATGAGCGCAAGTTGGTGTGGGAGACGTGGGACAAAATTCTCCAAGTGGAAAGTGATAAGGCTTGAATCAATAGAATCAACCCCGCTGATCACAGATAACAAAGCCTTCCATTGAGACAGACAACTTTGAAGTACTTCCAATGCAGACATTGCAGATGGAGCCTAAGCCAAATCCTCAACAATACTGTAATGTTGAGCAACACGGGCATTTGGATTATGAGAAGAATTACAGAGTACACCTTTGGAAGGTGGCCGTACAACGGGCTCAGTATTGGGCATTTCAATCTGAATAGGGCCAGAAGCAGGTGGGGGAGGAGGACCATCAGCGATCTCTTTCCCTGTTGCCAGATGCAATTCGGTATAATATTTTGACCAGGTAACAATAGAAATAGATGCAGAACCATTCATCATGAAGACCTGAGAGCCAAATGGGGCAAAGGACTGAGGTTGCTCTACCATCTGGGTCTGCTGTGATGGAAAAGGTTCTTTGAGAACAACTGTAGTCCCTTGGGTGCCTTTGAGAAATCTACTCACTTCGGCCCGTCAAGGACAGTCCTTTGTGTAGTGCTCTTTGTCACAAATCAAGCAAGGATACTTCGGCTTACGCTGTGAACCATCATCAGCACGAGACTTCTGAGAATCCTGTTTTGGGGTATCAGCTTTGGCCTTACCTTTACCCTTATTTTTTCCCTTGGAATTTTTATCCACTGGATTGGCCTGAACGACATTAACTTCCACGGTTTTACCAGAATTTTAGATAGGCTGAGAAGCAGTATCATTGGAAGGGTTGGATTTTTGCTTCGCAGGATTTGGAGGAGGAGACTTCCGAGAAGTCTGTGACACAGAACCGATGATACCGTCGATAGATGGCGTCGCCGGTGCTTTGGAAGTTCTAGGTTGAGGAGCATTAGGCAAGATATCATACAACATGCCAGACTGGGAGTACATAAGATCAAGGTACTGGGCATGAGAAATGGCCTGTTCTTCGGTTACACATGCCCTCATAGCTATATCTTTAGCAATTTGATTGAAAAATGAGGTGGTGAACCAATCAGTTAGAAGCTGATCAAGCGACGATGGCACCTCCATTCATGAATATGATCTGAGATATGAGTAGCTCGGTCCTGTTTAAAGGATGTGAGGAGGTGTGTCCTTGTCTCATACTGAACTGGTAACTGAAAATGTGTAAGAAACACCATGGCTAAAGAGTTGAAATATTGAAATATGTCACGAGATAATTCAATGTACCACTTTGCAGCGGCACCAGTAAGAGTCCATTGGAAAAGATAGAGTTGGATGGAATCGTCAACCCAAGATTTAGAGGAACACCAAAGATGGTATGTCATAATCTGCTCTTGGGGGTCTTCACCGGACTTTCCCTCAAACTTAGGACAATCGCCAGGAATTTTGGTTGGAACTGGAGGCCAATACGAATTATGAAGAATTGGGTCATTTGTCAATTTTGACACATCAGACAATTCCAACGTTGTGAGAAATGACAATTGAGGATTAAAAGGCATTGGAGGTCATTGATAAGGACCAATGTTAACATTCCACCCAAGCTGGGAGAAATTCTACCCCCATATGTTTTATCTTGGAGGATTATATCCATAGGGGTTGTTGGGGTTCCTGTGTTTTGTTCAGATTGGAAAAACCAAAAGACAAAACAACATCAAACCACTTTGGGATCCTAGGATCTAGCCCTCCTGGATCCATAGAGGGATCTCTCTATAAATGTAAAGAATGATATATCTTTTCAGGTTAGTTTAGGGTATTAGGCTAGTTATGAAGCACAGGGGTTTAGTTTGTTTGTTTGGTTGGAGATCATTAACTGAGAAGGTTATGTGAAGTGAAGAAGGAACTAAGTAGAAGGATGTTTTAGCATGGGAAGATAGGTTAAGGAGAGCATCAATCCATTGGGCTATGGAGTCATAAAAGCATGGAAAGTTTTAGGGGCTAATATTCGCAGGTGGGCTAATTTTCCATGGTTTTTCCAAAAAAAATATTCGCCAATTTCCTTTTTTTTTATAAAAATGATTCGCCCAAATTTTACAATATAAATTTATTTTACTTTAAAAATCATCAACATTATATAGACAATATATATAATATCATTATAAATTTGAATACTTTTACAAATACATCAACATAAATTTTATAGTTTGCATATTAGGGACTAGTGAGATTTGCCAAATTTTTAAACTTCAAGATCATTTTCCATCCTTAAAATTTTCCCTGCATAAAAGGGTTTACTTGCATAAAAACTATCCAAGGGTTTCCATAGGGCAAGTAATATATACCAAAGGATATCTTTAGATAGATGGTGAGATGGAACATTAAGAAGTGGGGTGAAAGAAAGAAACGAAAGTGCAGCCTAAGATTAGGTAAGGACTTTTAACCTATCCTGATTTTGACATACGAAACTTAGTTGAGCTAGTTGTATCTAGTCTAACTGAAAGATACACTAGTGAGAGTTAAGTGAATTAATTATTTAATTAATTCACAACTACTAACTCACTAACAACTAAACATACACAACAGTTAACTACAGTGCATGTCAGTTCCAGTGGAGACCCAGTGGAGAGATAGGTGAAAGGGCGAGAAAGACTATCCGTTGTGACTATAGTGATGCATTCAATGCATCTGACACACATTAGAGTTGCCAATGAGGATTGTGCAGTCAAGGGAAGGCTAATTCAAATTCAGTCAGGGGTCTTCTTCAACAAGGATTGCGTAGTGGAGGCAGGTTGTCAGGAGGCAAGAAATTGGTGCATAGAGATGCAAATTTCTACATGACAGTGTGTAATGATTCTTGTTGTATTGAGAGCTTGATGTGCTAAGCTTTGTATCAGATTATTACATGATTAAATTGATATACATAATATGATAGTTGGGGTTTTTAGCTTTAAGCTTTCCCGTTAAACAACTGTGTTATGTGAGATTGAATTTATTCACATGTGTTTGCAATTGAGTTTTAAATTTCTGCAAGTTTAACGGTGGAAGGATTATGTATTTAGTAAGAAGATAAATATTGTTAGATCAGGAGGATCCGGTAATACATCAGTATTAATAAATTTATACGCCGGTGCGTCTTTTTTTTTGTTGCGCACCGGTGGCGATGCACGAAATGATATTCAACGCACCGGCAACGGTGCACTTGAAAATTTGCAGAGAACCATTGACTATGTACGGTGTTAGGAGTGTAGTGCGCTAACTAAAATCTACGCCCTAGAGCGTATAGTTGGGTCAGCGCACTAACCTCGTGACATCATTACATAGTCAACATGTGGTCTTTTACCAGGCCGCACCGTTGACCCCGTCGAAATGCAGAATGTGGTGCGCTGAAAAAAATACCCTCCATGGGGTGGATATTTAAGTCAACGCACTGCATTGCCGCTATTCCACATGGTCAACGGTGTAGCCGGGTAAACGACCGCACCGCAATTTTTTTAAAATTTTAAAATAACACGGTGCGCCTTTCGGTACCGCCCTGGAACTGGTGTGGATACCGTTAGTACTAGGTGCAGTGCGGCTTGTAAATTTATAGGCAGCACCGCTTACCTGTGCAAGTCGAACGGTTCAAGCACACCGCACAACAATTTTTTTTCTTTATTTTAAAATGGTTAATTTTAAGGTTATTTAGAATTCTAATCTGCTAAAAAGCTTAATTATTGAAAAACAAGAAAAATACCTATACATTTGGCTGTCGAGGAGGCATATTGGTTGTAGAATTTGAAAAAGAAAATTTTCCCACCGTTTTGCAAAATTCAAGCTGGAAATTGGTGGGCAATGCACAATAACAGTGCGTGCAATGGGAGCACCGATGTCAGGGCGACTCAGACAAAGATAAATTGCACTGGTGCTTGAGAGCTCTGGAGCACTGATAAAACAGGAAAATGTGGTTTTTTTTCCATATTTTTTTTTTTAAATTTTAACCCTATTCCGGTGAGCGGGGTTTTATAGGCGTAGCCCGGCGCCGTTGCTTAAGACCGCACTGGGAAATTTTTGTTTTGGCGTGGTGTTTTATGACGCACTGGTGCGGAAGAGTTGCAAAGCACCGGTGCGCTACAGTAATAATACGCAACAGGTGGGTGTGTATAGAGCGCATGGTGTTCGGTGTACCAATGTTTTGTGCACACTGGTGCTTTCTCTTGTTGAACGCACCAGTGTGGTTTAGGATGATAAGCGCACCACACGAAAAACATCTGCAAAAACCTCTGCCCGCCAACCTCCTCTAGAAACGGATGTCTGGGGTATTTTTATAAGGGGTTCCTCAAAAACATCCACTAGAGGGTCTTTTCCTTGTAGTGTCAACTTCAACATTTACTCCCCCCCCCTAGTTCGACATGCAGGTTATTGATGATACCACAAGGCTTATTATATGTATGACCTTCAAATGCTTTCAACATCGTAGGTGATTGAGATAAGTGCGGCTAGCCAAGTAACTTCAACAGTTTAGAGAAATAATGAACATAGATTCTCCCTTATCAATAATAGCATGATGAACGAAGTGATTGAGAACATTTACTTGGATGGAGAATTCCAATTCTGTTGGTAATTGCGGCACATAGCCCGTATGATTAAATACTACAAGATTGGAATCTGTTAGATCGATTCTACCAATTTCCGACAACAAAGCCTACTTCTGGGAGGGACAATTTTGAAGTACCTCGAGCGTCGACATAGTTGAAGGGGATTGAGCCAAATCTTCAACTATATAATAATTTTGAGCAGCTTGGCCTTGAGGATTGAATGTTGATTTATGGACGACTCCCTTCAGTGGCTTTATTATTAAATCAGGAATAACAGTTGGCGGAATAGATTCTGTAGATGGATTCATGGTCGAGGTAGTAGGTTGATCAGTAGCCTGAATATCCTAATATTTATTACACGTTGACACCAAAACATCAGTTTTTGGCTTCGTGACAGATATCATAAGCACTTGGGAACTAGAAGATGGATCCATAGAAACCATATTTGTGTCTGGATTAAGAAATGGATCTGTCAACACAATAGATGCATGTGAGGTCTTAAGAAATTTTGAGACTTCGGCGTGGTGAGGAAAGTCTCTAACAAAGTGACTCTCATTGCATATTATGCAAGGGTAATGAGTTTTCCAATTGTTTCCAGTTTTTTTATCATATGACCGTTCCTATGGGGCTGCGTTTTTCTTTTTTCTTCGCTTTCCCATTTTTCTTACTTCTGGGTTTCTTGTCACTTTTACCTTTTTCAAATGACACGACATCGATTTCGGAAGAAGGTGTTAGTCATTAGTAATTTTTATTGTTTTGAAGATGACTAATTATTTGTCCTAGATTTCTAAAAACAAGATTTATGAGTATTGTGAGTTTTAGAAATCTCATTGCCTTCATTATCATGAATCAACCTATTTTATTACATATTTCATCTTTTCCTTCTAAATTTTGCCTTGCCTCTTAAAGAAATTCATTTTTTGGGCCTATTTATCTCATCTTCATTCCCCCCTATCCACATTCTCGTTCATCCATTCCCTCTCTAAAAACCTAGTTTTTACCCTTTAAAAAAAAAACCCTCATTAATACCCCCCATTCCCTCTTCTTGGATTAAAGTTATATGTTATCTTGAATGTTTTCTAACCTTGAAGATGAAATCACTAGAAGTTAAATGAGTTTATCGCCTTCTATATTTCATTGGAATTGTTCATATTGAATGCTTATTTTCTTAAGTGTAATAAAAAAGTCATTGGTTTGCCCTGTTTTATGATTATACCCTTATGTTGATTAGTATTTGAGGCCATATTGTTTTAAAGTATTTGTTTAAGGATTCTTCACTACCCTTACACAGCTACTATGCTCACAAACTTAATGTTCACTTCACTTCACACATACCTTTAAAGATCCATTTGACTATGCTATATTTTCCCTATTATGCATCATGTTTCATTATTGAGATATCCATGACTTTCATAGACTCCATAGCCCAATGATTTGAAGACCTCTCACTCCACCTATTCTACTTGTTCATCTTACCCAACCAAAACAAACAACAAACCCTACACTTAACAACTAGCCTAAAATCAACCATCTAAAGCAAACAAGTTCACACCCTTTGCATATAATATAGAGAGCCCTCTATGAGTCCAGGAAGGCTAAGTCCTAGGACTCCAAAGACTGGTGTGATGTTACCTTGTGCATTTGCTCTACCAATCTGCTAAATCATGGGACACTAACATAATGGTGATCATGGTGGGACCTTTCTGAGTTAGTGACAATCTAAGTACTCCTTAGAACTTCAGAAACCCTTATCAAATCATAGAAAACTCAAACTAATAGCCAAGAGTAAAATCTGATTGTCTCACCATCCTAGAAAAATGATGACTCAACTAGAAGACACACATATAAACCTTAGGGTCGTATAAAGAAACTTAGAAAACCCCAAAAAATTATCTTAGATTGGTGTTTTGTAAATTGTTGGTGGTGTACCACAAACACATCTCTTCAAAACAGTAAAAAACATCCACCTGGCGACTCCACTAGCCCCCAATAGGCCTATTACTTCACTAATTCTGATTAGAATTCCCTAGGATTGTGTCAAAATAGCCCTGAGAAGTTTATAAGCCTAGTCACATACTGTGTGAGTTTAGAAAACTCTAAGAGAGGTCAGCCTTCCAAAAAACAGTTAAACTTTCAGCCTCTCTACATTTTGAATTTGAAATATGGCTTCACAAAGGATCCATACCAGATCTCACCCGGACCCAAATCCTCCTACTATAGTTGATGACCCAGAAAATATTTTGTGGCAAACTTCCAAAACTGAAGATTCAACTACTGTCAGGACCATTCATAAAGCAAGTTATTTCCCTAAACAACTTACAGCCTTGCAAGACCCCCAGTTTGACTTGCACCATACAAGGAACCTTTTCAGAACCAAGTCACAAAGTGGGATTGACCAGAATAACTTTGAGCCCATAGATTTGCAACAAATTTCCAGCAGAGAAGCCTCTCCTTCCACTCCTCCTGACTTTCAGCTTCTCCATCACTTTAAATCTTTCATCCTAAGTCTGCTCAGAATCAGTTTGCTGGTCCAAGTACTTCCACCATACCCATCCATACTTCCACTGTCCAAATCACTTCACTTCATCCTCGACAACCTCTCACAAATCCTCCTCTTGTAAATCCTCCTTGGATCCCATTAGCTCCCATCATGGCAACATGGTATGCTCCCCTGGCACTGCCACAACCTTTGTTACCTTTACCACATGATTACCAATCCAAGATCCCTCATTTCACAGGAGCTGAATCTACCATTTCCCAACAAAATGTAGACAGAATGAATGATGCTTTTGACTACATGTAAATAGAAGAGGAAACCATGCAAATGAGGATGTTTGCCCAAATTATAGGAGGGGAAGCTGAAAAAATGGTTTAAAACCTTAGCCCCCAACAACATCCATGATCTCCCTTCACTCTAACAAACTTTCATAAACAAGTGGGAAATCAAGAAAAATCCCTCCAAATCCTTTCATAATATAACGATCGTAAGAGGAATGCGGGGGAAAGAATACAAGATTACTGCACCAGGTTTAACAGTGCCTACAATTCCCCCCCACCTCACATGAAACCCCCACAAGGCCTCGCACTAGTAAAATTTCCAGAAGGCTTTGATCTGGACATGACCTACCAATTGAGGGAGAGGGACCCCACAACTTTAGAAGAAATGAAAAGAGGGGTTGTGATTGTAGAGGCCAACTTGATTGAAAAGAGAGCGAGGATGAGGTCCGAAAAAAGAGTCACAAAGATGAAAGCATAGCCTCAACCTCTTCATCTGATGCCAAGATAGACAACCTAGTTAGGACCATGGAGAGAATGATGGAAAGGATAAACTTAAATGAAAGAACACCTCCTAGGGAAAACCAAGACAATCCCCAAAACATAAATAGGAATCAAAACTTCAGAAGGGACCCTCCCCAAATCAGACAGAGAGACAATGACCAAAGAATCAGGCCCCCTTTCCAAGACAATTATGTAGATGAGGATGAAAGAGACACTGAGGGGTTGGAAGAAAATCACATAAATACGATAGAATTTGAAAATGAGGGTGATTTTTCTGTCACTACAGAGGAAAAAAATCTATTTTCCTCAAACCAAAATGAAACCAATTATGAGGACTCAGAATACTACAAATTGGGATTTGAGAATGCAATAATTGAGGTCCATAGGCAATATGTCCTTAGGAGAAAAAAGAACCAAGATGCTTCCAAGAAAAACAATCTAGACACTGCTGTTAGGAAAACTCCTGAAAATACTCCTAAAAAGACAACAAACAACAGAAGCACTATGGCTAAGAAAACTGATCCAAACAAAGAAAAAATCAACCAGCAAAATGGTGACCCAAGCTACCCTAGTACATCAACTAGTGGCCCTGAAATTTTTTTGTTGCCTAAAGCCACAATTCAGAATCAGCAAATTAAAAGTGTAGAAAGGTTCATGGCTGATAAAACTGATGTAGATATGCCCAAAACACAAATACCTTTCAGTTTTGAAGGATAGATTGCCAAAATCAAGATAAGCATACCTCTCACTGAACTGGTAACTCAAGAAGTGTATAGGTCCCAAGTTTTGAAGGCCTTGAACATAGGAAATGATACTGACACTCTAAATTTAACTGATGACAAACCTGAGTTGTTGTTTGGACCTGAGGTTGAGGGAAAATATCAAGAAGGAGTTTTCCCTCCTTTCTATATCAGCTTGAACATACATGACAAAATCTTACATAATGCCATGCTAGACTCCGGTGCCTCTCACAATATCATGCCAAAGGTTGTGATGGATAAATTAGGCCTAGAAATAACTAGACCTTACAAATACTTGTACTCATTCTATTCGAGTAGAGTCAAGTTTTTGGGCCTAATCAAGGATTTTTGTGTCAATCTCGCACAAATACCTGCTAAAAGCCTAGTCATGGACATAGTGGTTGTTGACATTCTCCCGAAGTATTGCACGCTTTTGTCTAGATCATGGGGAGCCAAACTTCAATGTAGCCTTCAAATGGACATGTCATATGCTACCATCCCTGTCTTCAATCAAACCAGGAGATTATACCGGGAGTCCCACATGAAGTATATGGTAAGTAGCCTAGATAGGCCAAACAACACCCTTATCTATTCTATCCATTCAAACTTAGAATCATTCATATTGTATAATGAAAATGACATTGGTGAACAAGCGAATGAAAATGACAAAGATCTAGGCCCACTAGAACGATCAAAACTATCTTCAAATGAAGAACATATAATCCAAAACTCTAGCAGCCCTGAACAACAACATAGTGGTGAACATGAACTAGAAACACTTTGGAACATGAGCTTTGCTGGCTCTTGTGGAAAAGCAGGCTCAGGAGCTGGTGTCTGGATACATAACACAAATGAAGGCCATTCATACAAACTAGACTTTCAGTGCACTAACAACATTGCAGAGTATGAAAACCTTCAAGAAATATCAGCTCACTTTCATCCCTAGAGCCCAAAACTTCCTTGCCAATGAGCTTGCCTTTGCTGCCAACGATTTCCAGATACCCCATGCAACTGAACAATACATTGTCAAAGTAAAAAAACGGCCTGCAGTTCCTGAAAACATAAACCATTGGCAAGTGTTTGAGGGTGATGAACAAATTGTTGACTTTCTGCAATCTAGGAATGAATTTACAAGAACAAGACCAAGCACAGAGAATGATGAAGGTGTTTTTGCTGAAAAACAAGCCCATAAAATAGAGTTGTCCTCTACTACTGATATAGATATTCTTGCACATCCTTGTGAGGTAGAATTGTTTGAGGATCTAGACCAAAGGGACCTTGAGGTTTTACAATGTAAAGATGATACATTACCAAGGGTACTTGCACCATTAGAAGAGTTATTCGACTTTAATGATATGGCTAACAAACCAAAGATAGAATCCACCGAGACTGATGTAGAGGAGTATAACATAGGCAACCTAAAGGAACCCAAAATGATCAAACAATCCAAAACTCTTCCTCCTCACGTAAAACATAAATATATTGAGCTTTTTTAAGAGTTTAAAGATGTGTTTGCATGGGGGTATGAGGATATTCATTCATATGACACAAGAATTATTCAACATAAAATTCCTCTTAAGGAAAATCAGAAACCTTTCAAACGAAAATTGAGGAGAATAAAACCTGTCTTACTACCTTTAGTTGAGAAAGAGATTAAAAAGATGTATGATGTTGGGATCATAGTTCCCCTTAGATACTCAGATTGGGTTACCAACCTTGTGTCAGTTAGGAAGAAGACCGGGGAGATTAGGCTTTGAATTGACTTTAGAAATCTAAACAAGGCCTCCCTAAAAGACAACTACCCCTTGCCTAAAATGGATCACATACTGCAAAAGGTAGTTGGCTCTAAGAGAATCTCACTGCTTGATGGATTTTCCAGTTACAACCAAGTGCTAGTACTCTCGAGTGATCAACACAAAATTGCTTTCACCACAAATTGGGGTACATACATGTATGTTAAAATGCCATTTGGGTTGATGAATGCGGGGGCTACTTTCCAAAGGGCCATGGACATAGCTTTTTCAGAAGAAATAGGCTACTTCATAGTCATTTACATTGATGACATCACTATTTACTCTAAGACTGATGAAGAGCACTTAATCCATTTGAGAATTTTTTTTTAAAAGTGTAGGAAATATGGCCTATCCTTAAATCCCAAGAAAACATTGTTTGGTCTCTAGGAAGGAAAACTCCTAGGCCACATCATCTCTGAAGAAGGAATCAAAATAGAACCCAAAAGGATTGAAGGCATATTGAAAATGAGCCATCCTAGAAACATCAAGGAGTTGCAATCCTTCATTTGGAAAATCAACTTATTGAGGAGGTTTGTCCCCAACCTTGTTGAACTCTTGAGGAATATTAAAAAAAAGAAGATAGGAGTTAAGTGGACCTTGGAATCTAAACAATATTTTGAACTGGTTAAACTAGCACTCACCCAAACATCGACTCTAATCAGTCATGATTTTACCAAAGACTTCTACATTTTCTCATTTGCATCTGAACATACCATTGTTGCAGTGTTATTGCAAAAGAGCATGATGGGGCAAGAACAACCCATAGCCTTCTTCAACAAATACCTTAGAGATTCTCCTATAAAGTACAACATCATGGAGAAGCAAGCCTTTGCCTTGATTATGTAATATCCCGAAAGGGAAATAGACAGCAATACAAGCATACGACAATATAGAAAATGCCAGAAATAGAACATAAAGCAAATACTCATAAAAATGCCGGGAATGCTAAGCCATTTTATTAATCTGAGAATATAAAGGAATACAATAGATGATTAGAATGATAGCACCTATTCTTGCTCAAGTCAAGTGAAGAACTCTCTCAGAAAGACAGAAAAATGGCTGAAGCAAGAGACTGCGTCCCAGTTGCTGGAAAATTGCCGTAAACTGCTCCTGCTGGAATGGAATGAAACTAGGGGCTGATCCCCTTGCCAGAATGAGCTAAAAATCTGCAGACCACCTGTACTCACCACCCCGGACAAAACCCAGAAACCATATCAAAAATGGTCAGCCTCCGAAAATCACCAAAGGAACCCTCCTCAAGGAATTACGCTGTCCCTCCAGGCCCAACGCAGATTCCAAATGATAGATGCTGAAACAAAGCCACAAACTCCCCGGAAAATTTCCAATTGGTAAAGACTGAGCCTCCACACTGGATCTCACTGAAACTCCCGCAGAAAACCCTGCACCGGAACACCTCCAACAAGAACTGCGTCCTCTCTCCTAGGGACTGCGCAGTCAAAAATAGAGCCCAGCTCCTCAGCAAAACAACCAACCAAACCTCCCGCTGAAGACAGAACAAACAACCTTACCTGAGCAGGCACTCGAGGCCCCCAGGGCTAAGGGCGAGATCTCCGACCGGACACACTCTACGCACTAAACAGTGCTGCAGACAGGCTAAATAGCCAGCGTGCTCAAGAAGACAAAATGTCTAGCTCAAATATCATCAATAACAAGAATTCCCCAAATGAGGAGGCTCCTCCATCTTTTATAGCATTGGTTTCCCTCCAAAACCAATGTAGTCTCTCTCTCCTCCACGTGGTGTGTGGCCCCCCTTGGCTCCCCCTTTAAGTCACAATGTTGTGCTACTAGGAAGGTGCTTTATGTTTCTTAAGTGAGTTAGACCCCTCTTCTCACTTTTATTTTATTAATAAACTATAGTCGGCAAAACTATACAAAAATTGAATATTCCAATTAGCTGTTGCTAATTAGGAATATTACAGTCTCCTCCGGAAAAATGTTGCTTGACCTCAATCAACTGAAGTGATGGATGCTACAAATCTGCCCGCTCTCCCAAGTGGCATCCTCATCCGACAAAAATTGCTTGTCCTCAAGCAATTCTTGAACAAGCCTCCTCTCTAGCTGATGCTCCCCATCGATACTGAAAAATGTGCCTGGGTCCCACTAAAACCTCTCTGACCTCTGTATCACCTTGATACGAAGGGATCTCTCAATGCCAGGGTCCCAAAGTGACCTCTCACAGTCCCAGCCAACCAATAATCCTCCCGGATCCCATCGCCACCGTGGCCAATAATCGCCCAAGTCCCATGGCTCGGATTGTGCACTGCCTCTGGCTATGACCAATGCTCTAAGGGGTGAAGACCACCAACAAGCATCAATGCTCCCGGGCTCCTACTGCGCTGTACCTGTAGCTGCATATGCTACCCATCCAACTGCATACCAACTCATCACCTCTCTCCAATCCAAGTTATGACTCAATCCCATGTTGATCCTGCTCTCCTGAAATTAGGAAGGAGTCCTGAAGTAACGACAACTGGTGCCCTCCTTCCAACTGGGATCTATAACACCTACTATGTCCAAGGGCCTCTGCTCCACTGTGCTCCCTACGAAGAGTACCGTACCGTCAAGAGGGTACCAACTTATGATCTCCCGCCAGTCCATCCTGGAAGTAGAATCCGATGTAGCAACAACAACGGCATATGGAACATGCCTGGAGTGTTGCCACCAACCCGTAATCAACTCCCACTGCTCTGCCCTGTCTGCCAATGAGAGCTGCCTGTAGAAGGAAGTCCCTCTCTCTATAATGGGCCAAAGTGGGCAAGATATGCTACAAGCTCCATCGATGTTCTCCTGGAGAGTACTACTCACCGAAAGTACTGCAGCTCGACCGAATGTATGTACATCTATCTATATCTCATCAATGTGTCGGCGAAAAGATGGATGCTCCACCATATCCAACATCTCCTGCTGTCTACTATCCCCCTGCATAACAATCCCATCATCCTCCAACATCTCTAGAAGATATGGATCTGCAACTGGTGTCGGTGCATCTGACTGCTCCTCCTCAAAGGCTAACCCCAATGTTAGCTGCATATCCATCATGGGCTCAATGTGGATACCCTTCTGGATCTCACCCAAGGAAATGTCATGCCTGATGTCCATAGTATTCTCCTCTGCTGACTCAGGCTCCATCATATGCTGCTCTGGCTGAATTGTCACAAGTGACTCATCACCCAGAGTATCTCTCAAAGAGTCTCGTGACTGCTCACTCTGGACACCGGAATGCAGCTCTGGTCTACTGTCACCATCTCTGCATGACTGCTCTCGCTCCCCAGAAGCAACCTCAACTAATGCTATGGAATCATATGGAAAAGAGTCCTCACCCTGTCATACAGAAGGAATGCCCTCCTGTTCTACCTCCACCACCTCATCTGCAGTGAATATGCCATCCACCCTCTCGATAAAGTGTCGATACAATGTCTGGAGTCTAGACGCATGCTGGAATGCTACCTCTACTGAACCCAGTATCCTCTGCTCATGCATCATCTCAACATGCCCCGAGGGAAGAATGATGCATGTCTCCCTCATGACCCGCTCCCCGGGTGTAGGCTCAGCGATGACCGATGTGCCACCCCTGTAGAGGATCATCTCATCCCTCGACCTGTGGCTGTCAACTAGTAAACCAACCCAGTGCCACTGCTGAGAGGTCTCTCGCCTAGTGTGCTGAGTGCCATCCAAACATCTTGGGTGTGCCTCGCATACCCCGCTGCTCATGCCCAAAGTGCCAAAGGTCAAGAATAAAATCGGTTGTGCCCGTGAGTGATGTAGGAGAGGGTCGGATGCATGAGTCCCCATAGATGCCGTCAAGTATCGCTCGTCTGTCCCCTCATCGATCCTGGGTGAAACACTCCCAACGATAAGCCTGGTGTCCCTATCCGTGAGCCTCCCTGGATGCAATACGCTAAAACCCTGCTGTGCAGCACCATACGCCCTCGCATACCACCGATCATCCATGTACTCCTCGACATGCCACTGCACACTGAGGCATACCTCTATATACTGCTGGATACTCGAAGCTACTGTTGCACCACCCTATACTGTCTCGTGCCCTGACTGTGTCCAGGCATCGGTCACTCTCTGCGTGCTCTCAATGTGATGTAGGACACTCCTACTCCATAATGTAGTCCCACACACTACGGTATACCGCCATGCAACTCCATGTCCACCGGTAATCCACTGCTCAATGATAGAGGCTCCCACGCATCCCTGGATGTGATGACCTAGAGCTGTGCCTCTACATGTCAGACTACCACCAATCGGTAACATCGCCTCCACCATCGCATCACTATACCCGCCGACGAATGGATCATCACTCCAAATCCTCCTCGAGGGGTCTGAGAAGTGAATCTCCCTATGTGTCAGTAGTGTTACCACCACTGCTCGGCTTCGCTGCGTCCTCTGTGCCCCACACAAAGGTGAAGAATCCTTGGCCCCATACAAGGCGCCATATGGTGGCTTGCCAATGCCACCTCCTCTGACAAGCTCCTGCCAAGGTATGTTGACCATCCCGCGATCCCGTGTATAAGTGTCATACCAAGACAACCTAGGGAGTCTGCCCATAAACTGGTTGGCCACTGGAGCTGACCAAAACTCCCCTAGCGGATGCACATGCTCTACTGCTAGGCCAACTGTACCCTCCAAGACACAGGCAACCGACCTGCCTTGGAAATGATAGGTGATCCCACCTGGATCCCATTGCCAATCTGGGGTTCCTGTAATCCCCATGCATAGAAACTCCTACTGAGCTACACTCAGATCCATCACCATCTCCATAGCCCGCTCCACCGAGTACCAACTCAAAATCTCTCTCCGTCCAACCTCAACATGTGGATGTTGTACTCTGTGCAACTCTAATCGTCTCATACCGCTATCCAAGTCAACATATGATATCTGACTAGGTCGCTCTGTCTCACTCTCTCCAATGGGAAGAGGTGACCCAACAATGCTGCTAGTCCCGTCCATGCATGCCTGAAGGGGAATGATCTGACGCTGCAATGTGCCCCCTGGTTGTACCATCAGGGAATCCATTCGTTCCCCAATGGGGGCCAACTTGGTAGCTGACTCGACACAAGCCACTCTCATGCCCTATAGCTCCATGTCCTGCAACAAAATGGCCTCCTGAACTGATGTGGCCTTCCCTTTCAAAACTCGAAGGTCTGCCCGAAGCCGATGATACCGCTGTCTACGACCATCATCCAATGCCTCTCTATCTCCTAGTGCCTCATCGAAGGTGGATACATCTCCTAACACCTCACCCATCTGACATGTGCTGCTACCACCCGAAGATTCGAACACAACTCCGTTCATCACCTCAATGGATGGCTCTACTGGGGTAGGTTCTACCTTCTCCACTATGACATCAACCGACACGGTCAAGGAGGTCTCTAATGAGGGTGAGTCCTATGTCACACTAGGTGTATCCTTGGACTCCCTGCAATCCTGTGTGCTCTCATCCTCCAAGTGCGAGGTAACCATTTTGATGGTTTCCCTCTCCGATACTTGGTCAAGCTGGAAAGAGGTATCCAACTTCTCCACCCAAGCTTTTTCTGAGCGCTTGGATGACCCGTCAAATGTCGGTAGATGGAATCTGTCCACTGTGCGCTGTGGGCGCCTGTTCCCTCTGTGAAATTTGTGAGGTCTGCTATCCCGCTGGAGCTGAACAAAATATCTGAATGAGATAATATCTCTGAGCTCTGGCCCGTATGCCCGGTACTCTGCAAGATAGGTGCCCATCTGGCCAGGCTCAGGCTCTGGCTCCTGCTGTGCTCTTGCCCCTGTGTCTTCATCCAGAAAAGTGGGCATGGTAGGACATGTGGGTGTATGTGATGCCATATGTTGAGTGGCATCATGCTCTGGAAAATGGTGGGATGTGCCTGATCCCTCGCCAATCTGGAAACCCCTTGGGGTTTCACGCTGCCTAACCTCTATCGCAGCGATTCTTTGCCCCACTGTCTCCATCTGTCTCGATAGATCCTATAATGATTTGAGGAGCATCTCCTCAAATCTCTTCTCACTATCATCACCTGCCATCATCACTTTCTTCTATGTGTCTGCATGCTCCTCAGAAACTGCACGGCTGCTGCAAAACCATACTACCGCTTAACTTCGGCCTCCTATTTACCCACTGAAAACTACTCGGAAAATTCTATGAATTTGGGAAGGTGATCCTTGCCCAAAACCTAGAAAAACCCAGAAAACGTTTCTTCTAATTCCAACCTTCAAAATTTGACCCTTTATATTTTGGCCCTTTTTCCAATTTCGTTTTTGGTACTGCAACTACTATTTCTCTCCAAAATTCCAGCAAACCTCTGTACGATCTCTTTCCCGATGTCATAGACCACAGGCTGAGCCAGAACTATGATTTGATACCACTGTAATATCTTGAAAGGGAAATAGATAGCAATACAAGCATACGACAATATAGAAAATGCCAGAAATAGAACATAAAGCAAATACTCATAAAAATGCCGGGAATGCTAAGCCATTTTATTAATATGAGAATATAAAGGAATAAAATAGATGATCAGAATGATAGCACCTATTCTTGCTCAAGGCAAATGAAGAACTCTCTCAGAAAGACAGAAAAATGGCTGAAGCAAGAAACTGTGTCCCAGCTGCTGGAAAACTACCGTAAACTGCTGCTGCTGGAATGGACTGAAACTAGGGGCTGATCCCCTCGCTGGAATGAGCTGAAAATATGTAGACCACCTGTACTCACCACCCCGAACAAAACCCAGAAACCATATCAAAAATGGTCAGCCTCCGAAAATCACCAAAGGAACCCTCCTCAAGGAATTACGTTGTCCCTCCAGGCCCAGCGCAGATGCCAAATGATAGATGCTGAAACAGAGCCACAAACTCCCCGGAAAATCTCCAACTGGTAAAGACTAAGCCTCCACACCGGATCTCACTGAAACTCCTGCAGAAAACCCCGCACCGGAACACCTCCAACAAGAACTGCATCCTCTCTCCCAGGGACTGCGCAGTCACAAATAGAGCCCAGCTCCTCAGCAAAACAACCAACCAAACCTCCCACTGAAGACAGAAGAAACAACCTTACCCGAGCAGGCACTCGAAGCCCCCCGGGGCTAAGGGCGAGATCTCCGACCGGAGACACTCAACGCACTAAACAGTGCTGCAGACAGGCTAAACAGCCAGCGTGCTCAAGAAGACAAAATTTCTAGCTCAAATATCATCAATAACAAGAATGCCCCAAATGAGGAGGCTCCTCCATATTTTATAGCATTGGTTTCCCTCCAAAACCAACGTAGTCTCTCTCTCCTCCACGTGGTGTGTGGCCCCCCTTGGCTCCCCTTTTAAGTCACAATGTTGTGCTACTAGGAAGGTGCTTTATGTTTCTTAAGTGAGTTAGACCCCTCTTCTCACTTTTATTTTATTAATAAACTATAGTCAGCAAAACTATACAAAAATCGAATATTCCAATTAGCTGTTGCTAATTAGGAATATTACAGATTAAAGCATTGAAGTACTTTATAGTTTATATCTTACATTCTCATATCATTGCTTTTGTTCCACACACAGTTGTCAAAGACATTTTGAATCAAGACTCTGATGGTAAAAGGGGAAAGTGGATTGCTATTATCTTAGAATATGACTTAAAAATCAGACCCACTAAACTGATTAAAGTCCAAGGACTTGCAAAACTTATGGCTGAATCAAATTTCCAAGCATTAGATATGAATATAGTTGATGCTTTAAAGCAACAAGAAAAGTGCATAGCTCCCCATATTGAAGAAGTATTCCTAAATTCATCTTGGTATGCTGACATCCTATATGTACTTTTCTATCTTAATGCTCCTCCTACATTATCAAATACAAAAGCTAAATTCCTGAAACAAAAAGCTTTAAATTTCTAGAATTTAGATGGAGTGTTATATTGGAAGAATTATGTAGGCATACTTCTTAAATTTGTGCTTGAAGATGATGTAGGAAGAATCATGCATGAGTTGCATGAAGGAGAGTGTCGATGACATCTCTACTGGAAAACCATAGCTAGCAAGATTCTTAGAGCTGGCTACTACTGGCCCACCCTTTTCCCTGACACCCACAAACTGGTCATGACTTTCCATAAGTGCCAAATTTTTGATGGCAAGAGAAAACTCGTACCTTTGCCATTACATCCCATTACTGTTGAAGCTCCTTTTCAACAATGGGGTTTAGAGTTCATTGGAGAGATTCACCCCACCTCATCTGCCCAACACAAGTGGATCCTCACTGCCATTGATTACTTTACCAAGTGGATAGAATCCATCCCCTCTAGGAATGCCACCGACTCGGTCATTATCAAATTTCTTGATACCAACATCATGTCTAGATTTGGTTGCCCCAGAAAGATCATCACAGATAATGTTGCTTCCTTTACATCCAAAAGAATGGTTGAATTTTGTTATAAATATCACATCACATTATGAAATTCCACAGCTTATTACCAGCAAGGTAATGGGCTAGCTGAGTCCTCTAACAAGAGCTTGGTCAATATCATCAAGAAGATTTTGGAACATAATAAAAAAGCATGGCATGGAAAACTAGTACATGCTCTATGGGCTGATAGACTAATCACCAAGAAAACAATTGGAATGTCTCCCTGTTAGCTAGTGTATGGCATGGATGCCATTTTCCCAACATCCTTGGGAGTCCCGGTGATGAATCTTCTCCAAGAAGTGCAATCAGAAGAAAATGACATGCAAAGAAGGCTGAACCAAACCATTCATTTGCAGCAGCCAAGAGAGGAGGTTTACAAAAAGACACAAGCAGTACAAAAAAATATAAAGAAAATCTTTGATAGAAGGACCAAGGCAAATGATTTCCAGATTGGGGATAAAGTGCTGAAATGGGACTCAAGGAGGGAAGACAAAGGCAAACATGGAAAGTTTGAAAACTTGTGGAAAGGCCCATACCTCATCCATTCTGCCAGAGGTAACAATGCATTCTTCCTTCAAGAAATGGATGGAACATAACTTTTTGGAGGTCCTACCAATGGCAGGATGCTCAAACATTACTTTTGTTGAAAACATATTAGTTTATAGCTTTGTCCATTGTAAATAACATTGCTTGAAGAAAATATTAGAAACATAAATTTTAAAAACAAAGAAAAAGAAGAAAAGAGGGTAGATGAAAGAAGAGGTATAGCCCCATACCCAAAAAGAGTAATTTCTGAAAGTGTGCAAGTCCAAGTGCCACTACTTTGGAAGACAATGTCTTGTTTAGTCATACAGCCTAATCATGACTGAGTAAGTTTTAACTTCTGCTGATAGGATATTGAATGAAGATTTTCCAAATTTCCTAAACTTAGCTTATCAGTAGATTAGATTAGGAAAGAGATAATGGTTTCAAAATGATCAAAATCTGAACCAAAGAAAAGAAAGGGATGCATCAAAAATTTCAGATTACAGCCCTCAAAGTTTTTGTTTTATTTATTCTGCAAATAAAGTCTGTGTGTAAAAATTGTACATCATGCCACAGTTCATAAGAAATCAAACTATCTAATCCTGATTTGGTTGTGTTTTCAATTTTTCTGTTTTAGAGTAGAGAATGAAAAATTTTTCAAACTGTTTAAACTTGACATATAGTTAGATTAGGTAGAGAAATAAATTATTTCATCAGCTTAATCTGAACTTTTAGATGATATAAGTGTAGAAATAGATAGTTTCCTGTTTTCAAAAGAAAGAAAAATTATGATAAGGGTTTGCACGTCTAAGTGAACCTAATAAAGAAAAAATGCTAGGAAAAGTAAGTTGGGTAGGTAAGGATGAGGTTGAAGTAATCATGTTTCTCAGTTTCTTAATATCATAACTTCAGGAGAAACACTAGCAAATGAAAGAATAAAAATCTGCCAAATAGATGAGGCATTGGTCTTCATAAACACAAATATTTGATATCTACAAGTTCTGGAGACCTCCTGAAAAGGAGCTGCCCACCCCAAGTGGAGCCACTGTTAGTCATCAGTAATTTTTGTTGTTTTGAAGATGACTAAGTACTTGTCCTAGATTTCTAAAAACAAGATTTATGAGTATTATGAGTTTTAAAAATCTCACTGCCTTCATTATCCTGAATCAACATATTTTGTTATATATTTCATCTCTGCCTTCTAAAGTTTTCCTTGTTGCTCTTAAAGGAATTAAATTTTTGGGCTTATTGATCTCATCTTCATTCCCCCCTATCCACATTTTCATTCATCCATTCCTTCTCTAAAAACCCAGTTTTTCCCCTTTAAAAAAAAAACCCTCATTAATACCCCCCCTGTTATAGGTAAATTTGGGCACCATTCCCAATGACCTGGTTAATTTGGCATCATCTCCAGGACCAATGATCAAGGGTCTATCATTCCCTATCATTTTAGTTACTACATGCCCAAAGACAAGAAACAAGACAAATCAAGCAAGACTTTCATCAAGCAAAGGTTTCCATGGTTTGAAGCTTATTATATAGCATATGAGAGCTCACCAACGCAAGCTCTGAGGGGCCTAAGTGCATTGCATATGCAGGTAGCCCGATGCAAGGCTGCTCTGCAAAGCATTTCCCGACATTCACAGGTGCGTTGGTCACATTGGGAGTGAAATTCTCTTTGTTCCAGAATCTCCACTTGGCCAATACCTTCTAGAAGAGTTCACATGTGTCAAGCTTCGGATCCAAGTGTCCATTTGACATCTACACGAATGAAAACATGTCTTGCCTATTTTTGGAAAGTTAATGATTGCAAAAAAACCTACAATTCATGTATAAATTGAGCACATATCTAAGTGTTTGAAAAGGAATAATTTGAGTAGAGAAATGCTGGAGGATTTTCAATTGAGAGCTAGATTTGTGAAGCTGCTGCTGGAGATATTTATACTGTGATGAGGCTTTGGAACGTTGTTGGAAGGTCACTTCAAATCAGTCACTAGGTTGTAACCTCTCCTTCTATCATCAATAAAGAGTACTGCTTATTTTTCCCTATATGCATCTGTATTGGCTTTGATTTTCCATTTTGAAAGATCTTGGTTGATGTATATGGTTTATGCTTTATTGATTTAGCTAACTAGCTTGAATAGATATCTATATTATTGCATCTTCTGTTGTTTCAGTGTTATTTCTTGCAGGAAGCATTCAGCTCAAAAACCGCTTGAATTTGAAGCTGCAACACAAGCGAAAAAAGGAGCCATTTGGAAGCAACTGAACAAGTAAGCCTCCAATCCTCTTTGTGTATCTATTCTGAGTTAGGAGAAATATTCATATAGTCTTTCACCTGTTGTTCCAGACTAGCAGTTGTCTAGGGAATTGTGATTTATCCATAATTCACAATTCTGGCCCAAAAAATTGACGACCATACTGGGGATTGAACCTAGAATCTCTGGTTTTGTAGACATGGATATCGTAGGTATGAATCCAGCTATTATTATTAAGCTATGATCATCCTTGAAAATTGCTATATCAAGTCATACCCTTGTCTCCGAAATCAGTAACTCCTATTTTGCAATAAGGTGACTTCCGGTTCAAGTAGTTTTCCCATGTGCAGCTTCGACTCTTGACTCTCAAGAAAAAATGGAGGGAAGTGGAGCGATGGTTGGATGCAGCCCTAAGGCACAACGCACTATTTCTTTGGCACCTGTGGCGGTGGTCCATACTAGTTGGGGTTTTGTGGTGTCGCTTCACTCTTGCTGGCCTGCTAACATCAGCCCAGAGGTGGCACGCTCACTACCTATCGAGTTCTCTGGCCACTGCCCTTTATATGCGGCAAAAAATTGTTTCTTACGAAGGTCTTGCCCACTGGTTTGCAAAAAAAACAATTTATTGGGACTCCACAGAACTAAAACCACGCCAGTCGAACAAGCGGGCAAAGGGAGCCGTAGTTTCATCTCTGAAAAGGCTATTCAGGTAGGCTCTGTTCCTTTTCAAATATTCATTAAGCCTCGTGTAGGCCATAGTTTCATTATCTGGATACAAGACACAGACTCCATTTTATATTTAAAGGATAAAATCCAGTTTGCTACTGGTTACCCATTTCATCTTCAGTCTTTGATATTTGGGGGAAAATCTTTAGTTGATACCAACACTCTTAAATATTACACTATAGCTTCTGGATCCTCTGTTAGTCTCAACTTAAGATTGAGGGGGGGGAATATAGGACAGAACAGAGAACATGGAACTACTCTGGGTGCCAGTGCGTCCAATACTGCAAAATCTAAAGGACCCACATAAAGAAACGTCTTACAGGGGGAAAAAGACAAAGCAGCTACAGCGACTGCTAGCCAGGAAGAAAACTTCCCCAAGCCATACATTGTGGAACAGAAAAATAGTGTGCCTGAAATAATTATAGATACTCGAGACATAGAGGTGCATAGAACTGTTTTTGAATCTCAAGAAATAATATGCAGATTCAACTGATTCTGGCCCAAACCAATGGAGTTTTTCCATTGGATATTTACCAACTGGACAATGGATTGTGAAATCCACCTTTGCTCAAAGGGTTTCTTCATTGTCAAATTTTCATCATCTGAAGATAGAAATACCATTCTTAGGGAGGGACCATGGTTCTGGGGATCTACCGGACTCTTCACCACACCATGGTTCCCGGATTTTGATGCCAATACTATGGAGGTGACCAAAATGCCGGTTTGGGTTAGGCTTCACAACCTCCCACTTCATTTTTGGTAGGATAATGTTCTTAGTGGCATTGGTAACACCCTCGGCAGATATAATAAAATGGATACCCAACGCCTGGAGGAGCGTATTTTCACTTTCGCATGAATCTGTGTGGAAGTGGATTTGAGCAAAGGACTACCAGTGTGTATTATGTTGAATCATAAACAAAAAGATGGCAACAACACTTATATTCTGAGAACACGACATTTAGATGCTATATATCCGGGAACACGGGACACCTACAAAACACATGATTGGCAACCACAAGAGAAAATAGGAAAAATACGAAAACAGGTAAATTTTCCAAAGGATGGCAATTTCCTTCAGAAGAGCCAGAACAGCAGGAAGAACCCATTCCACAAGGAAGAGAACAGACAGACACTACGTTGGGCACACAAGAACAGGAAATGCAAGAACCCATCGACATCACCACCAAGCCACAGTCGGACATGGAGCCTGGGGTACCAGACAGTGGGGGAAATAAGAGAATACATACTTCAGCCACATCAGAATCTCATAAGGACATTGGAGCACATGCGGAAGAAAACGAGCTCATCCTTATATCGACCATGCCAACATAAGGTGCTTGGAATAAGGTTGAAAAGAAAAAAGAAAGAAAAACCTAATTTCTCCCTTTGTAATCATATTTGCAGCATACTTGTCTATCTTGATTGACATTTACCAACTCATGTAACATGTAATTTTGTTTTCATAATAAAATTACGAATTTTTCCTTTGTGAAAAAATAAGGTGACTTCCTATCGACAAAAAATCAATATCCAGGAAGTTCACTTAGAAACATCAGATTCCAGTACCATGAGGCTTGTTACAAGCATCGACAAGATCCTCGCTTCCGAACCTTTGACCGAAATATTTTTTTTGGCGTTCGACATCAAATCATCTATTCATGCCTTACGAAATGTACTGCAGTACCTTGAGGGCCATTGACATTAATGGTGGTTCTCTCGTGTTTGTTAATAGCTCACATCATTGGCTAGTAATCAAACGATGTCTTTCCATGTTCAACTACAAATCATATATTCGCATGGATAGAATTGTACCTGAATGATCGAGTGAACAAGATAAGAAGAGTAAATTACATACGTTAATGACTCTTCTTATCTCGTTCACTCTAAAAACTAACGTCAAGAACACTCTAAAAACAAATTAAGATAGTGAATGCAAAACAACATCATATAAACAATATAATAAAAAAAATTACTACGCTCATGATTAAGCATAGTAACGTTTTAAATACAACCCATTTCTAGGTTGTGCCAATGGAATCCCATCATAATCAACTAACTCGTAGGCACCCTTAGCAAGAATTCTTTTGACAATATAGGGGCCATGCCATAATGGTTCGAATTTCCCTGTACCTATTACATCAACTTCTTGACCATAAAGAAGGACCAAGTCGCCCTCTGAGTAGATGTGAGGCTGGAAATTTTTGTCGTATTGCGCCTTTATACGTCTCTTATGTGCTTCATTGGCCAATTGGGCTTCACGACGCGTTTCATCTAGATGGATGAGGTTAAGGAGATGCGCTTCTTCTTCTGAGGTGTCAGGTAACAAGTCTATTGCGAGTTTTAACGATGATATTTCACATTGGATTGGTAAGATAGTTTCCAGACCATACACCAATTGAAAAGGAGTAAATCCAGTTGTGTTTCTCACCGAGGTTCGATACGCCCACAAAGTGGAGTACAGGATCAAGTGCCAGTTCCTTTTACGGACTCCTATAATTCGTTGAAGCATTCGTTTAAGAATTTTGTTAATAACCTCAACTTGTCCATTTGACTATGGATAATAAGGAGTAGAATTATCATGCGACAATCCTAACTTGGTAGTTAATTCAGACATCATATGGTTACGAAAATGCTTCCCATGATTCGTAACTATAGCCTGTGGGACCCCAAATCGTGCAATAACGTGGCTGAAGAAAAACAATGCAGTTGCCTGTCATGTGTTGTTGAATGTAGGCATCGCTTCGGCCCATTTGGTAAAATAGTCGACTGCGACAATAATATAACCATGCCCCTCGGACGAAGGAGGGTTACAAGTCATGAAGTCAATACCCCATTTCGTAAATGGTCCAGTAGAGACAATAGGATGCATTGGCACTGGTGGTTTGCAGATTTTACGATAAAAAATATGGCACGCATGACAACTTCTGACTGCGAGGATGCAATCTCGAAAAATAGTAGGCCAAAAGTAACCAGCGCAGAGTATCTTATGTGCGATAGCATATCTAGATAAGTGTGCACCACAAGCCCCAACATGACAATCATTTAATACTTTTTCGGCCTCCTCATGGGTGAGGCACCTCCTTAAAATGGTATCGACACCACGACAATAAAGTGTATCGCCGACGATCAGATAATATTTGGCTTGGCATCGAATACGTTGTTGATCAGAGCGAGAGGTATTTGGTCAAAAATTTTGGGTTTGGAGATAAATGATGAAATCCCCATACCAAGGATCAGATGATCTGATAAGAAATAGAGACTCGTCCAGAATAGATGGTTCTGATGTAGTAGCAGTACTATCAGAGGGAAGGTCACAGAGAAGCTCAGCCAAAACTAAAGACTTCTTTGACTTGGATTTGATGAATTCAAAATCAAATTCCTGCAAAATGACAATCCATTTTGAATATTTCCCCCCCAAAAATAGACATGACAAGATTTAAGTCATGGGGTTACAATCCGAAACTATTGTTGTTTTTTGGAGTAGGATATAATGGTGAAATATTTGGACAACTTGTATAGCTGCCAAGGCAAGCTTTTCCACGTACGAGTACTTAACTTCCGTATCATTGAGATTACGACTCAAATAATAGATCGAATGTTCAATTCCATCTTCTACTTGGACCAAAACCATTGCAATGGTCGTTTTAGCCGCGTCGATATATAGGAAATAATAATTTTGATAATTATTAGGATACATTAATGATGCTCGGACAAGATGGTCCTTGACATCATCAAAAGAAGCTTGTGCAACTTGGTCCCAATGGAAGGGAACCCCCTTTTTCAATAGTCGAGTAAATCCTTTAGCCATTTAGGTGTAGTTTGGAATGAACCTTCTTAGGAAGTTAGCCTTTCCTTGAAGTTTCTATATCTGAAGTAAGTTTGATGGTGCAGGCAAATCAAGAATGGTCTGTACCTTCAGTGTGTCTATTCGAATTCCTTCTTTTGAGACTACAAATCTAAGCAATAGACCATAACAAACACAAAAAACACATTTGTGTGGATTGAGGCGTATCTTGTAGTGTCGGCAGCGTAAGAAAATGGCTCTCAAAAGCATTGGGTGATTAGTCCGATTTCTTGAATGCGCTGGTAAATCATCTAGATATGGTTGAACAATGTGCTTGATGTAGTTGAAAGCATAATCCATTGCTCTCTGAAAAGTTGCCCCAACATTCTTTAAACCAAACAGAAATTTCCTATATGCCAATGTGCCTTAGGGACAGATGAACTCTGTCTTATGTTGGTCATTTGGGTGGATATTGATTTGATTGTAGCTGGAAAATCCATCCATGAATGAAAAAATTTCGCATCCAGCACAATTGTCAATAATCTAGTCGATAAAGGGAGTAGGATAGTTGTCTTTTGGACAAGCCTAATTAAAATCCTGATAATCATGCACACTCTAATGGTTCCTTGTTTTTTCATAACAGGAATGATATTGGAAACCCACTCTATTAGCGGAATAGGGTAAATGAAACCAGCACGCAAAATTTTTTCAACTTCTGCTTTGATGGCAGCGGCTTTCTTTAGATGAACAGGACGAAGTCGTTGATGCACCGGTTTGACATCAGGATACATATTAATAATGTGTTCAACTATACTAGTATCTATGCCTGGAATTTCCTCGTAAGACCAAGAAAACACGTCAAAACATTCATGAAAAAGAGAGCGATATGAATCAAGTTCTGATGGAGAACAAGATACACTGACATGAATATTTTCTACAATGCCAGGTTTGGTCGAAATATTGATAGAAATCGTTTCTTCGATATTTGATAAATTTCGCTCAGAGTCAATTGCATTAATCAGTAAAGAATTCGAAAAGAAAGTTTTGATGGATGGGTGATATAGTTCATTGAGATTGTTTTCTTCATAATCAGGAAGATGGGAACGATGACGATAATATTCCCATGGTTCTCCTTCTGACATCATAGCTTCCAAAATATTTTCATCTGTCAAAATTTTTGATGAAAATGGATCAGATGGAGTACCAAAATCTAACGAACGATCAACCCAAACACTCGGCGATGGTGATTTCGGATTTGCCGCCCAAGCCAAATAGATTGATTGCTATGCCAGCTCAATAGGGTTGGGCCGTAAAACATCATCCAACGTAGAAATATCAGAATCACCCGTACTCTCCCTTAATCCAGATAGAGTGGAAGAGATCATGTAGTAGGTCTCTATACTGTTAGAAATCCAACACTTCTTATATTTTTCCTAACTGTTTGACTTTTGGAGAGACATTTTGATTTCATTCAATATCAACACATTTCCAAAAATTTGAACACTTTAACTGATTCATTAGCTAATAGAGTTTTAGATAGACATTTGCGACATAGGTAAAGAAAACATTCACATCATTGAATAGGAGTGTGCATTAAACATAGGAAAAACTCTGAAATCATATAGATAGATAGTTATAGGTTTTTACAAAATTTGTGTCCAAGACACATTGGTCATATGACCTCAAAATGTATGCAAAACGTCACAAGTAAACTAGTGGTCCTCATGCTATAGATCTAGAAATCCTACGAAGCAACCACATCCAATGGTTAGGAATCCCAATAGTGTGTCGCTACAGTCACATGGGAAGCTCTTTGATCCGGTAATCCAGAATCCTGAAGGTTAATCCCTCTATGTGTTGCTAAAGCTCAGCCAGAGTCTCAGCCATATCAAGGTCCTGAATGACTGCTCTCCCGACAACCCTCTCTGTTGGCGCATCTACTTCGCGCTCTGGTTCCTCTACTGATTGAGCACGACCAATATTTGCATTAAATCAAACATTTAGTTTAGTCTTGGAAACAAATCAAAACAAAAAAAAATTGTATAAACCTTAGATAAATAAAAAAACATGGTCGAATCATTCTTACCTATTGCACCCCACTGAGCGCCTTCTGGTAATACTAGATCTGGATCTCCTCGGAAGTCGACACCTGCATATGCATACACATCGATGGCGAAGAATGCAGTAGAGAACACAATGGTCGATTGGCTTGCATGCCGACCCATGAGCTCTACCCATCTCTACATTCGAGGATCTCTAGGACTAGATATATCCAATGTTACATATTGTGGTTGCATCAGTGGAATCCGTTCCAAAGCGAAGGAGATGAGGATTGAACCATAACTAAAAATTATCTTCCTTCCTCCCTTTTCTTTATTCATTTGTTCCTTTATCCGAGATAGAACAAGTTCAGACCAGTTGAAAACTGTTGGCTCTAAACAGTATAGCGCATACTGCATCTATGATCTGTTTGCTACATGTAGTGTCACGGTGCTAGCAATTTTAGCGATCGTGAAAAGGATGGTTCTCAAAGGCAAATCACTTACATCCCGGATGTTTATTTTTCCATATTTGCTAGGTTCTGCCCCTAGATAGAAATACTGCATAACATAATCCCTCATTGTCTCTCCTCCAATGGTAGACCCTGTGAGAGAAATGGGCAAACCTCTCCTCGACAAACCTGTGATAAAATACACATCCTCAACTGTTATGGGAACCACTTTGTTCTTAATGTGAAATGCCTCTATCGCCGGATACCATGCTCAAACTAAGAACTCCAAGAGTTCTATTTTTTTCCTCATTCTCGACAATTTGAAGTACTTAAGCAGTCCACAATCTCTTAGGGCTCTTACAGTACCTGGATCATTCAAGGAAATCATATCTTTTTCTTCATGTTCTCTTTCCCTCCATGTAATCGTCATTTTAATTCGATGGAAACTTGAAATTCAACCATAAGATCCATTAGATTTTAATCATTGCAAAAAACTAGGATAGCATGAAAACCAAAAACTTGAACTGCGCTCAACGCACTCCCTGGGCTGAGACAGTGCATTGCACATGCAGGTACCCTTCACTGCACCTACTATGCAATGTAGGTTTTGACATTCAGGGGTTTGTTGCCCTCATTATGGGCAGAATATACCCTAGGGGCCTCAAAACCCTAAAAAATTGCAAATAATGGAAATGAAATGAATACTAGAAGGAATAAAAGGTTCATGGCACTAACCTGGATCAAACAGCGACGAAATCCGCCACAGAAGTGACCACAATGAATGACTGAAGTTCGAGAGAAAAATCAGGTTCAGAGCTGCAAATGGTAACTATGGAATGGTAAAAATGAATAGTGAAACTAATTTTTATAGTCATTTAATTGTTTGCAAGTTAAATTTATTACTATGACTATAGTTTTATTATGTTTTTATCATGAAACGGGTATTTTTAATCCATTTGATGTTGTTCTGAATAGGAAATACAACTGATGAACATATTAATTGTGCAGATTTATTTAAAGAATGACTTGACCACAAAGCATACTTTTTCTCCTTATTTTTCGAGCTTTGTTAAAAACGAAAAAGGATTTGAAGTGCACTTTTATCTCTTTTTCGAGCTTCGATAACAGCGAAAAAGGAACCCTTGGAGTCTTCTTTCAGCTCTTTTCAGACTCCGATAATGTGAAAATATTGCTAAGCACTTGTCTTTTCAAGCTCGTTAAAGTAAATGAATCGATATCTGCTCAGTATAAGTTTAACCCTTTTCCGAACTGAGATGGATTATTTACGAAAAAGGAATACCTTGGTTAAACATGACCAAAGAGGTTCTCTCAGATATTATTTTACACTTTTTTGGATCCGAGTGACAAATTTATGCAAAAGTACTTATGGAGTTCTCTTTCATCCTCTTTTTCAGACTCTCTAAATATGAAAAAGGACTGGGATATCACTGTCGTTAAGCTCTTTAAAACATAAAATAGCGATAGGCTTGTCGATCATGGCAAGAATCGAGTTTCATTCATCGCTAGACTCGTTAAATTATTAAACAACGATATTTTATTCTCCTGAAGGGTTGAATTATAGATTAAGCAAATGTTATCCTCCTCAATCTTGTTAAAAAATAAAGAGGTACTGGTTGACAAATGACCGAGGAAAATTTGGGAAAAATAAGAAAAGTTTCTTTTTGGTAGCAAGTCGCTTTTGAACATGACACTTCTTTCACTCCATGTCTGTGACTGTTTGGGTTGGGTAATCATCTTGACGGTTCATTCACACCTATGGTTCATCATACCTTCACTTCAATTTTGGGTCAATGCTACCAACTCATCATAGTGTCGCCAATATGTTCAAGAGAAGTCATCTAGTGATTAAAAACTCATCCTTCCGTAATACTCATAAACCTTCATTTTCATGACCGTCATCCCTGAAAATTTATATATCAAGTCATACCCTTGTATATGAAATTAGTAACTCCTATTTTGCAATAAGGTGACTTCCTGTCGACGAGAAATAAATATTTAGGAAGTTCACTTAGAAGCATCATATTCCAGTACCATGAGGCTTGTTACAAGCATCGACAAGATCCTCTCTTCTGGACCTTTGACCAAACGATTTTGTTTGGCGTTCGACATCAAATCATCTATTCACGCCTTACGAAATGTACTACAGTACCTTGAGGGCCATTAACATTAATGGTGGTTCTCTCGCATTTGTTAACAGCTCACATCATTGGCTGGTAATCAAACAATTTATTTCCATGTTCGACTACAAATCATATATTCGCATGGCTAGAATTGTACCCGAATGATCGAGTGAATGAGATAAGAAGACCTCGGATCTAGTTTCATCCATCTGGGCTGCAATTTCATGATTTTTTTACACATCATCTGTATGGTGACCTTACATACAAATTGTCATCCAAACATGGGCCTATATCTGTAGGCATGTCTGGATCTGGGAAACATTCCATTGTAGATGACTTTCTAAATTATGTACATGTTATTAGATTGTTTTATGTGCTGAATATGGGAATTCCTACCCTTAGAAATTATCATCAAAAGAGGATATATCATGATCTAATGTATTGTAAGATTGATGTAGGTGACCACTCCACTTCATTTCCAGACTCATCACAGTGTAAATCATATCAATCAAATATTCTTATTATTTGGATCTCATGCTTTAGGGGGAAATTGTTATAGGTCAATTTGGGCACCATTCCCAATGACCTGGTTAACTAGGAATCATCTCTAGGACCAATGATCAAGGGTATATCATTCCCTATCATTTTAGTTGCTACATGCCCTAAGACAAGAAACAAGAAAAATCAAGCAAGACTTTCATCAAGCAAAGGTTTCCATGGTTCGAAGCTTATTATATAGCATATGGGAGCTCACCAACGCAGGCTCTAAGGGGCTTAAGAGCATTGCATATGCAGGTATCCCCATGCAAGGCTACTCTTCAAAGCACTTCCTGACATTCACAAGTGCGTTGGTCACATTGGGAGCGAAATTCTCATTGTTCCAGAATCTCCACTTGGCCAGTGCCTTCCAGAAGAGTTCACATGTGTCAAGCTTCGGATCCAAGTTTCCATTTGACATCTACATGAATGGAAACATTTCTTGCCTATTTTTGGAAATTTATTGATTGCAAAACAACCTACAGTTCATCTATAAATTGAGCACAAATCTAAGTGTTTGAAAAGGAAGAATTTGAGTAGAGAAATGCTGGAGGATTTTCAATTGAGAGCTAGATTTTTGAAGCTACTACTGGAGAGATTTATACTGTGATGAGACTTGGGAACGTTGCTAGAAGGTCACTTCAAATCAGTCACTAGGTTTTAACCTCTCATTCTATCATCAATAAAGAGTGCTGCTTATTTTTCCCTATATGCATCTTTATTGGCTTTGATTTTCCATATTGCAAGATCTTGGTTGATGTATATGGTTTATGGTTTATTGATTTAGCTAACTAGCTTGAATAGATATCTATATACTTGCATCTTCTGTTGTTTCAGTGTTATTTCTTACAGGAAGCATTCAGCTCACAAATCGCTTGAATTTGAAGCTGCAACGGAAGCGACAGAAGGAGCCATTTGGAAGCGACTGAACAAGTAAGCCTCCAATCCTCTCTGTGTATCTATTCTGAGTTAGGATAAATAGTCGTATATTCTTTCACCTATTGTTCTAGACTAGCACCTGTCTAGGGAAGTGTGATTTATCCATAATTCACAATTATGGCCCAACACCCCTGTTCCTCATTTTTCCTTTACATATTAAAACAATGTAAAATATTCTCTTTTACATTGTTTTAAGTAAAAAATTAAACTTATTGGGTCAATTTGTTTTACTAATAAAACTCTGTTTTTATTCTAAAAACCCAAATTTACGTTTTGAAAATCCCAAGCCCCTCTTTCCTCTAGCCCTAACCCCCTCACACTCATGTGGCCATGACCCCACTTATCATATAAGCCCCTTCCCCAACATAAATCCCACCTCCGCCTTTGTTAATATAAAACCCCCTCAAAACCTTCTAAATTCAATGCATTTCGTTGATTTATTAAAACCCCTAGGCCCTGCTCTCCATTATACCTCACGCCCAGTCAAAATTTGCCATGTCGCCTATCCCTGGACCCCACCGCTCCACCTCCAAACCTGCACTTTGTTCCGCACTGTGCGAACGCTGTTGATCTTTGCCCCCCGAGATCCGACGATCCAAATTATATATCGCAAATAAATCAGCGTCAGGGTTAATGTCTTGTAACCCGCTCAAAATGGGCGGTTTCACCCTACCACATGGCGATCACCCAATGGTATTGCACGACTGCCCTCGAAAACCACTTACCACCCTTCTATCGTGCCATAAACTGCCTCCAATTTTCCAAAACCGCTTATCGCTCCGCGCCAAATTTCAAATCCTCCTGCCTCCGTTTGAAATTATGCTGGTTCGACCTATGGAATGTTGCCTTGTCCACCATTTTCCCCTATGTAAACACCCTTCGACAGCCCAAGGCCTCCGAAAAATTCATTAAACCCTCTCCCACATGGTTTTAAGGTTAATTGATTGTGTTTTGTGCAGGTTTAATGGCGGAAGTGTCCACCAAAGCATTCCGATGGTCCAAAAATGATGGGTGAAAATCTGGGTGACGATCTAGAGATTTAAATTGACTTCAAAGGGACCAAGGGCCCTATGTCCAGATCAAATCGATGAAGCATGATCATCGATGGTAAATTGAAACCCTCCTTCAACAAAATAATGCACACCTGCACACAAAGACCAACAAAGAAATAGAGATACAAGTGAAGAAAACAGTCAATGGACTGTGGACAGAGCAAAGCCAAGATTAGAAAGGCTAATCACTGATCAAAAGCAAAACAAAGGATTTTCCAGCAAAGTGGATTATAAAGAAAATAATGGTAGACAGTCAAAATATTAAAAGATGAAAACAGAAGATCGAAAATGTTAATTGAAGGATTAAATGAATAGACATAGATAAAGCAGAATAAAGAGAAAAACAATAGAAACAGATAGTAAAAGGTTAAAAATAGTTTAAAAGCCTAAATACAGAGTTTAAAGACAAAACAAGATGCAGATTAATCCAAAAGCACATTCAAATTAATTGCACCTATAGGCATTTACTTCTTTCAAAGATATTTTGCCACCTACATCATTGTTTCCTTCAATAAAGCATCAAACAGTTACTACACTTAGTCAAAGATATTTTCCATCTACCAACAGTTATTGTAAAGTTATTAAAAATCCTTAAAAGTCAAACTTTTCACATAAATCAACTCAGAAGTTAATACAGAAGTTATTATTTCAGAGTAATCCTTTCAGATATTTTTCCCTTGGGCCTTACATGGTCTCAAAGGTCAAAAATAATTAAACTTTGTAATAAATAACACCCAAAAACCTTGGTTTAGCTTCACCTCCTCATTGTAGATAAATACTGCATTTGAGCTCATTATCTTGTTGGCATTTGATGAGTTTTGAGAGCAATACATGGTTTTAATGAGTTTGGAGAATAAATTGGTGTTGTGGAGTTCGTGAATGGCTTGCCTTGATTGATGATAAAGGAGGATAGCTTGTAGGATCCCTTAGCATGGTTTATGGTGATGTGTCTCTATTTAGTTCTTGTTTTCATGTTTATCATTATTTTCATCTTTCTATGTTGCAGTAGAATAGAAAAGTATAGGCTAAGAACTATTTTTTGAGGCACCGTAGTCCTTCCTGCTTTCTATTTCCTTTATGTTTTCCTCTGCTGGGTTTGTTTAAAGAATTATTATTTGCTCCTTAGATCTACCTATGCTTTTTTTATTCCATGAATGGTTTATTATAGTAGTTTTCAACTATGTTTTATGGTTAGCCCTGCCTATTTGATGCTATTTAAACTCTGTTTTGGCATCTCTCTTTGAAGTATTAATTGTTAGGTTTTAGCTAAAGAGGCCATGTTTTGATCATGCCCTTTGTCCATGCTTGAGAAGTTGCCTTAAAGTTCTTTGTAGCTTGATCTCAGATTTTTAGGAGTTCCCTATTCTTGGATTAAAGTTATATGTTATCTTGAATGTTTTCTAACCTTGAAGGTGAAATCACTAGAAGTTAAATCATTTTCTCGCCTTCTATATTTCATTGGAATTGTTCATCTTGAATGCTTCTTTTCTTAGGTGTAATAAAAAAGTCATTGGTTTTTCCTGTTTTATGATTATACCCTTATGTTGATAGGTATTTGAGACCATCTTGTTTTAAAGTATTTGTTTAAGGATTCTTCATTACCCTTACACGCCTACTATGCTCTCAAACTTAATTTTCACTTCACTTCACACATACCTTTAAAGATCCATTTAATTATGCTAGATTTTCCCTGTTATGCATCCTGTTTCATTGTTGAGATATCCATGACTTTCATAGACTCCATAGCCCAATGATTTGAAGACCTCTCACTCCACCTATTCTACTTGTTCATCTTACCCAACCAAAACAAACAACAAACCCTACACTTAACAACTAGCCTAGATTCAACCATCTAAAGCAAACAAGTTCACACCCTTTGCATATAATAGAGAGAGCCCTCTCCGAGTTCAGGAAGGCTATGTCCTAGGAATCCAAAGACCGGTCTGATGTTACCCTGTGCATTTTCTCTACCAATATGCTAAATCATGGGACACTAACATAATGGCGATCACAGTGGGACCTTTCTAAGTAAGTGACAATCTAAGTACTCCGTAGAACTTCAGAAACCCTTATCAAATCATAGAAAAATCAAAATAATAGCCAAGAGTATAATCTAATTGTCTCACCATCCGAGAAAAAATGATGACTCAACTAGAAGACACTCATACAAACCTTAGGGCCGTATAAAGAAACTCATAAAACCCAAAAAAATTATCTTAGATTGGTGTTTTGTAAATTGTTGGTGGTGGACCACAAACACATCTCTTCAAAACAGTAAAAAACATCCACCTGGCGACTCCACTAGCCCACAGTAGGCATATTACTTCACTAGTTCTCATTAGAATTCCCTAGGATTGTTTCAAAACAACCCTGGGAAGTTTAGAAGCCTAGTCACATACTGTGTGAGTTTAGCAAACACTAAGAGAGGTCAGCCTTTTGAAAAACAATTAAACTTTCAGCCTCTCTACATTTTGAATTTGAAATCTGGCTTCACAAAGGATCCATACTAGATCTCATCCGAACCCAAATCCTCCTACTATAGTTGATGACCCAGAAAATATTTTGTGGAAAACTTCCAAAACTGAAGATTCAACTACTGTCAAGACCATTCATAAAGCAAGTTCTGTCCCTAAACACCTTACAGCCTTGCAAGACCCCCAATTTGACTTGCACCATACAAGGAACCTTTTCAGAACCAAGTCACAAAGTGGGATTGACCAGAATGACTTTGAGCCCATAGATTTGTAGCAAAGTTCTAGCAAAGAAGCCTCTCCTTCCACTCCTTCTGACTTTTAGATTCTCCATCACTTTAAATATTTTCATCCTAAGTCTGCTCAGAATCAGTTTATTGGTCCAAGTACTTCCACCACACCTATCCATACTTCCACTATCCAAACCACTTCAATTCATCCTCCACCACCTCTCAAAAATTCTCCTCTTGTAAATCCTCCTTGGATCCCATTAGCTCCCATCATGGCAGCATGGTATGCACCCCTGGAACTACCACAACCCTTGTTACCTTTACCACATGATTACCAATCCAAGATCCCTCATTTCAAAGGAGCTTACTCTACCACTGCCCAACAACATGTGGACAGAATGACTGATGCTTTTGACTACATGGAAATATAAGAGGAAACCATGCAAATGAGGATGTTTGCCCCAATTCTAGGAGGGGAAGCTAAAAAATGTTTTAAAAACATAGCCCCCAAAAACATCCATGATATCCCTTCTCTCTACCAAACTTTCATAAACAAGTGGGAAATCAAGAAAAACCCCTCCAAATCCTTTCATAATATAACAATCTTAAGAGGAATGCGGGGGAAAGCGTACAAGATTATTGCACCAGGTTTAATAGTGTGTACAATGCCCTCCCACCTCACATGAAACCCCCACAAGGCCTCGCACTAGTAAAATTTCCAGAAGGCTTTGATCCGAACATGACCTAGCAATTGAGGGCGAGGGACCCCCCAACTTTAGAAGAAATGAAAAGAGGGGTTGTGAGTGCAGAGGCCAACTTGATTGAAAAGAGAGCTAGGATGAGGTCAGAAAAAAGAGTCACTTACAAAGATGAAACCATAGCCTCAACCTCTTTATCCGATGCCAAGATAGAAAGCCTAGTTAGGAACATGGAGAGAATGATGGAAAGGATAAACTTAAATGAAAGAACACCTCCTAGGGAAAACCAAGCCAATCCCCAAAACATAAATAGGAATCAAAACTTCATAAGGGACGCTCCCCAAATCAGACAGAGAGACAATGACCAACAAATCAGGTCCCCTTTCCAAGACAATTATGTAGATGAAAATGAAAGAGACACTGAGGGGTTGGAAGAAAATCACATCAATCTGCTAGACTCTGCCAATGAGGGTGATGTTTCTCTCACTACAGAGGAACAAAATCTATTTTCCTCAAACCAAAATGAAACCAATTATGAGGACCCTGAATACTACAAATTGGGATTTGAGAATGCCATAAATGAGGTCCATAGGAAATATGACCTTAGGAGAAAAAAGAACCAAGATGCTTCCAAGAAAAACATTCTAGACACTGCTGTTAGGAAAACTCCTGAAAATACTCCTAAAAAGACAGCAAACAACACAAACACTATGGCTAAGAAAACTGATCTAAACAAAGAAAAAATCAGCCAGTAAAATAGTGACCCAAGTTGCCCTATTACACCAACTAGTGGCCCTAAAAAAATTCTGTTATCTAAAGCCCCAATTCAGAATCAGAAAATTAAATGTGTAGAAAGGTTCATGGCTGATAAAACTGATATAAATATGCCCAAAACACAAATAACTTTTAGTTTTGAAGGAGAGATTGCCAAAATCTAGATAACCATACCTCTCACTGAACTGGTAACTCAAGAAGTGTATAGGTCCCAAGTTTTGAAGGTCTTTAACATAGGAAATGATACCGAAACTCTGAATTTAACTGATGACAAACTTGAGTTGTTGTTTGGACCTGACTCGTTGAGGGAAAATATCAAGAAGGAGTTGTCCCTCATTTCTATATCAGCTTGAACATACATGACAAAATCTTACATAATGCCATGCTAGACGCTGGTGCCTCTCACAATATCATGCCAAAGGTTGTGATGGAGAGATTAGGCCTATAAATAACTAAACCTTACAAATACTTGTACTCATTTGATTTGAGTAGAGTCAAGTGTTTGGGCCTAATCAAGGATCTTTGTGTCAATCTGGCAGAAATACCTGCTAAAAGCCTAGTAATGGACATAATGGTTGCTGACATTCCCCCAAAGTATGGCATGCTTTTGTCTAGATCACGAGTGTTAGGGATCTGTAATTTTAGCAGATTGGTAAGACTAAAACTACAGAAGCAAAATCGTTTCAACCAACTTTGGGATTCTAGGATCTAGCCCTCCTGAATCCGAAGAGGGGTCTCTCTAATATGTACAAAGATGGATTTGTCTTTGAAGTTTGGGGTTATGATATTAGGCTAGTTATGAAGGCCAAGGGTTTGTTTGTTTTTTGGATGGTTGAGCATGATTACTGTTCAAGGTGGAAAGTTCTGAGTGCAAAAAGTTCCAAAGGTGAGAAGTTGCAGGCAATCAGAGTAAGCTTTGGTCAAAAAGATAGACAATTGTAGGTTTTAGTCCATTGGGCTATGGAGTCATAATAGGGTTTAATTGGAACAGAAAGAGGCAAGAGTGGTCCATGGGGCAAGTCATCTATGTCTAAGAATCTCTTTGAAGATTTATTTATGGAATGGAATGATACAATAAGAAGGAGAAATAAACAGATGTAGAAACAAGAGCAGCCCAGGATCTGATAAGTACTTTTAAACTAGTCAGCCTTTGACATGGACTCAAGAAAAACATAAAAGTAAACTAGGATCTGGTAAGTACTTTGAAACTATCCAGCCTTTGATACACTTTCAATAGAAAACATCTCAAAACAAAGGGAAACTTGAAGGCAAATTTTGGAGTAGAAACTAGCGGGTCAGGCTCACCACAAATCCTCTCCTAGCTCTTCTTTACTTGGTTACTTTCAAGACAAATACAAAGATAACAACAGAATGGCCTAAGATCTGGTAAGTACTTTGAAACTAGCCAGCTTTTAACACATTCCAAGGGAAACAATCACGCAGTTTGTGTGATCAAACTGGGACCAGGGCTCACCATATCTTCCTCAATTCATCTACACTAAACATATACTGAAAATAACATCTAAGAATAACATTCAGCTAAGACAATAAGACGAGGGAACGCCAACATTCCTATGCTTAAACTGAATTAAATCATTCCTAAATAACAAAGATGGAAGAAAACATTCAGATAAAGATTTTCAGTCAGAGAAGGTTATTGATATACAGTAGGTCCTAACTCTATGCATGTTGTTCTCTATAAGATAATATGAAACACAGATGGAAACAGAAACAAAATAACAGGTTACAATAAGGAAAACATCACCGTCAACATATACCAGGATCCCATAAATCAGATTGTATTGATGCTTCAAACCAGTTACAGCTTTAAGTCCAGTGCTTTAGTTTAGCAACCATCTACACATCCAAGCCTAACCTATATATCACCAGCAGAGCTTCAAGAGCCAATGAACACTATGTATAATCAGAAGTTTAAGCTCAAATTTATATCAAAGTTCTACAACCAACCCCTCACTCATCTTCTGTTGTAGTATATATAGAAGAATGAGGAGGTGAGATCTGATAAAAGATCTCAATTACAATTAATACAGAGTTAATGTCTTCTTGGCCCTTGGGAGGCTCAAAGAAGAAACTGTACAGGTGTTTCACTGTATTAATTGATTTACACTTATGAATTAAGCTCGGTGGGAGCTTTTTTGACCTTTGAGGCTCTGTGTGACGCTAGGGTTACTCTGTAGATATCTTTTGCATTAAGTTTCATTGCAGAAGTAACTTTCTGGCTGCGCTGAGGCGAAAATCTTCATTTGATCAATAACTTCGGCCTCTGATTGAGTACTTTGAGGAATAGGTGGCACTGTGGTAGCTGAGGAATCAATTTGCCTCAAATGTGGCGGTGGAGGCTCTCTGTCTGATGACACACTCAAGATTTTATGTAAAATGTGCTTTATTTGGGGATTAGGCTTTTGATAAGAATTTTACACGTAATCCCCGCAAATTTGTCCTTTAATCCTCTGTTCTGGTGCATTTTTGTCTTCGACGCTGATACTCTTTGTCTGTGCCAAATTTGCTGTGTTCTTTGTTGTTGTGCAGGGCTGCACAGGGTTCGTAAGGCATCAATGGTTCATGAATCATTGATAAACATGAATTTTAAACCCCGCAAGTGATTTCTTGTGGTAAATCGAAGGCCGGAGGATCGTCACCCTCAACCTTCGTAATTTCTTCAGACGTAGCAAAGAAATCGTTGAAACCCTGCAAAATACGAAAAATGTTATAAAATCCTGCATAAAATAGGTTGACTGCTTCGAAGGATGAGTGGAGGAAGTGTGGCCGTTTGATGGTATCATCCAACGGTCGGGATCAATTGGGAGAGAACGTGGAATGGGTGAAAGAAGATTGAATCTAAGTCGTCGATCGCGCATAGATCGACGGTCGAGAGCGGAGGTTGAAATTCAAATGGAGGAATCGGGCGATGGAATATGGATCGTCGATCTGCAAATCAGATCGACGGCGGAGATTGATTTTCTGTCACGCCATAGCCCGGTTATCGCGTGGGCACCTTCGTTAATTGTCGGGCATCTTCGACAAGTGATCACCATTGGATGGCCCACCCCAGATCGGACGGTGGACAGCGATATCGCTGGGCATCCCTGTCCGAACTTTAATTTGCGATGGACGGCGGATGGACGATGGTTTTTAAAATAGTACACAGGATGCGTGGTGGCAAGTGTATGGAATCACTGGCCATCGGGGGAAAACAACCTTTTGCCTAAAGGCGGTGCGATGGATACCGCCAGTTTTGGGCAAACGACTTTCGGGTGGTGGGGACCACGGAAAGACGCACTCTGCACCGTCTGATCCGCAGATCAGATCGACGGTGCGAAATGGTTCAAAAATGAAACTGGCGGAATAAATGAAAAATAAATAAAAACCCAAGGTTTAAAATTTAAACAAAGGTTTTGAGAGGGGCGGGGTGAAAAAAATAAAAAAGGTCTGGCGCCCGACTGCGGGGCCGCGGGCGCATGGGAAGTGATGTTCCCGAGGGTTAATGGGTAAAGGGGTTTAAAACTTAGCCCGAGGGGGCTTAAGACTAAACAATGTATTTTTATGATTTTTCGACATTTTTCAAAGGAAATGAGGGTTCCGATAAGGCTAAGAAGGGGTCTTAGAACCTTATTACGGATTTTCACGGAGTAGAAGAGGGAGAAACATGAAAATGAGGTTAGTTTGGAAGAAGAGGCAGGGGAAAATGGGGTTTGCAGCAGCATTTGGGATTTGGATTTTAGCAGGATCTCAAAGGTTTTTAGGATGTAAACAACAGTATAGGATCTGGACAGAGGCATGAGGCCTTCAAAAATTCTTCAAGAGCCAACAGTTTTTAGTGAGAAAAATTGTTCCTTGAAGGCTCAAAAATAGATTTAGCCACCTTTTGGGATAATCAAATTTTACAGGTGGCTAACAATGGGGAGGTAAAATTCAAGGCAACCTTCAAATGGACATGTCATATGCTACCACCCCTGTCTTCAATCAAACCAGGAGATTATACCGGGAGTCCCACATGAAGTATATGGTAAGTAGCCTAGATAGAACAAACAACACCCCTGTATATTCTATCCATTCAGACTTAGAATCATTCATATTGTATAATTAAAATGAAATTGGTGAACAAGCGAATGAAAATGACAAAGATCTAGGCCCACCAGAATAGTCAAAACTATCCTCAAATGAAGAACATATCATTTGTAATATCCCAAATCTGGAACTGTCAGCAAGGCATGACTGGAAAATGCATTTTCCAGTAATGGATGCTAAAGGAATTGAAACCAAGACTTGGATCCCTTAGAAAAATGTGTCTAAGTGTTAAATCCAAGAGGAGGATCCAAAGAAATCCTTCTAAGTGGGTTAAACAGATCTCCCACACTTAGATGTCCTCAAAAAGTGCTCGATGAAAGGAGCTGCAACAATGTAAGCACAAGAGCTGGAATGACAGTGTTATTTTACAATCATGAACTCATGAAGATCTAAATAGCCAACAAATGTTCTTATAGCAGTAAAAAAAAGAGTACAATATCTTGAGGAAACAGTCACTCAAGCAAGGAAATGCAAGCCTCAATAATACATGTACAAGAAATGAAAGAACACTACTACACATATGAAACCCTTGGCTATGAAAGCATAGTCTATTATGGGAAAATGCCGCATAATGATGTCAATACATGAATATGACAATATATGGCTCAAATAAAGTGGGGGATCAAGGCTCTAACCCCTGAAAGAAATAATACATCAATACTTAGAAGGATTGGCTGAAATATACAAAATGGAAAAAATGTCAGAGTTGCTGGGCAACAGCTGCAACTCTGAAACTGGAAATAAATAGAGAATGATGAAGATTATAAAAAATCTAAAGTAGACCTCCTGTAATGGATCTCCTAAGTGGAAGGCTGATCCTTACACTTGAGATCTCACCCTCCAATCAACACTGCAAAACCCCACAGCAAGTGCTCTATGAGAATAATGCAGTTATTGAAGAAAACTGTGCAGTAGGGGCAAGGGAATGAGTTGGCCCAATGCCAAGATCTGAAATAAGCTCCAATGGCTTCCAAACTGATACTCCAAATGGAAGAGGTGTTGTGACTCCTCACTGCAACACCCTGTAACACAGAATTATCCTGCTTCAGGAATAACGCTGTCCTGGAGGAGGATGCTTGGCCTCAAGCTTGGATGTGAGGAAAATCTGTACAACTCCTTTAAGAGGCTTCTCAAGAAAGGAGAAGGATTCCTAGACAGGAAATCCTTGTGCTAAGAAGCACAACAACTCAGCTAAACAAACAACTCAGCTAAACATCCTGGACTGCAAATAGTTTAAGCAAACAAGAAATCAATGATCATATGCATGAGAAACAATGGTTTCCTTGCCCTCCTTTTAAACACATTAGAGCTCCATCTCCATGGGTCCCACTCTATTAGGATTTCCTCCTTCAAGGAATATTCCCTCCTCTTTCTCTGCGCTGTCCCATAGGATGCTTTCCACCTCATACCTTTGTGTTGTTTGACTTGGTCAAACTTGACCTAGCCTCTTTGCAAATGTATCCTTTCACACATGAGGGTGTGAAATCTAGTTCCAAGGCAGATCACTTTCCATACTAGAGGGATTTTATCCATGTTTTTATTATGAATGGGCCTTTTTACCCAATTATTCAACTCCTAAGTGAAAATAGAAAAATCTAATATCCAAATTATTGAAGAAAAAATTTGGAATATTACAGTCCTCCCCTCCCAAATGTTGCTTGTCCTCAAGCAACTGCAATGATAGAATTGAGGAGTTGTCCCCCAAGGCATGGAGACTGAAAGTATTGGGGAAAAATATTTCCCAAGCAATCATCCAAACAAAATTAGTCACCTCCCAACATGGAAAATCCTGAAGATCTCCTTCCACCTCAAGCTCTGGAAATGAAGGTGGGCTGAAAATCTGAATATGGTAAGCATCATAGCTCACCCAATGCTATCCTCCTCTCCACTTATGATAAGTGTAGAGTGTGTGCTAATCCTAGCCTGCAAAAGTATTGCCCTCAAATGGAAAAGTGAAGAACAATCCTCCAAAGAGTTCTCCTCCAACAATGAAGAACAAGCTGGCCCAAAATATTCCATCCATGATGAATAGGACATGATCATCATAGAGTATCCCAATGAGAATTTTTCTGCAAGTGTTACATGATAATGCATGATACAAACAATACCTCAATAGGACACAGTGCAGTCTCATCCACTGCAACTCCAGAAAATAGTGTGGCAAGTAGTGTACAAAAATCATCTCATCTACTAATGAATAGTAAATGGCTGAATGTGTCATTAATACATGATCAAATAATTGCCCATGATTATACAATGGATGAATATCAATCTCATGGCCCACCTCAAAAGAGAACAAACATGCGGTTGTGGTGGCCATATCTCCTCCCATGCTCCCATTAGAACATGTAGTGCAAAAAATGTGGGAATTCTCCCCACTCAAGGACACATCCAACTCATGTGTCTCTCTCCCAATCATGCTTCCAATACAAATCAGATGCATATCAGCAAATGAAATCATGATCAGCAAAAAAATGAGGAAAATTTTGAATGTTTCATGTGGTGAAAGAAGGTACAACCAGTTTTCCCAATAGTGACAACGCAGTTTTCCAAACTGCTGCTTTAGAAAATCACATGGCAAGTTGTTTTGTGTTACATGGATAATTATGTATGTCATGATATGTATTGATAAATAGCAAATGGCTTAGTATATCAACTGATCATACATGAAAGAAAACACTTGCCCAAGGCCATATAAAATATGGTTGTCTCCATCATACAAATTGGCCCAATTTTTTCCATGGAGCCCAACGAAAAACTTGCCCTTTTGTGGAGCAATGCACTGAATATGAATCGTAAGAGCATCAAAATGTTGTGTTAGATAATCCATGAATGTAAAGAAAATATTCTTACCATGTGTTGAGAGAAATATGATGCATGTGTATATGAATGATCCCTCCATAGTAGTATGGCACATTCCCAAGAAGAGAATTGAACCATATTTTGTATAAAGATCACCCTCCTTATACTTGGAAATCCAACTCAAGAGGATCATAGCAAGTGAGGTCATACCAATGTAATAGATGTCTCCATCCACCACTCCATCACTCTCACCTCCTCTTTGTCCTCCAAGTGCATCAATTATGAAGTGATCCTGGGGAAACTCCATCAATAACCCCAAGAGCTCCATTGAAAGTGTTGTTGGCCTCTGCAAATACTCTCTGGCCAGCTCATAGCTCCATTCTTTGACATGCTCCTTGTCAAAGATATCCCCCATAATGCTGCAATACATAAGAAGTTCCTCCCAAGGTGGAAGTACCTCTCTATCATCAAAAGCCAAGGAGGTAATGCCATCTCCTCCTCTTGCAACATCATGCATAGTGTGAGAGAAAATCTGCATTTTCTCTCCCAAGAACAAGCAAAGAAACAAAATATTTTGCTGCCTCCCCATACTTCCATCATACAACTCATGTGATGAAGACACAATGAATGATATGAGTATCACATCAACACCATGCATCCATACTCTATGCTGCCTAATGATGCAAGTATCATGCCATCTCTCCTCCTTCCTCCTACTCGTAGGAAGAGTTTATGCCGAGTGATGGCCAAAGTATTTCAAGAGTAACTAGTGCAACCAATCCTTGTTGACCGGATAAATCAATCTTGCAGACAAGATCGATCTCCCTAGTACCAAAAGGTAATCTAGCAACAAACAGCCAAATAAACCTATCTTTCTCTAGACATATGTGATTTACAAAAGAATACTATAAAGGTGTTAAGGTCTTACTATAGATCCAATGCTTGTTCGAAGTTGTTGTGCCTCGATCACTTGAAGGAGTTATCTTTATAGACTTGCAGTCACAAAAAAGCAAACATTATGTAGCACCTATATAGTAAATATTATAAATCATGCCTATCATGGTGATCAATGAATCCATGAAATAAACAGTTAATTAACAGCTTATTGAGAAAAATGAATTCATTTGTATTAAATTTGAATAAATAAAACCTTACAAACTTAGACTTGATGTTGAACATACCTTTTCAGGGTCCGAAGCAGGAATCTCCTCTACTCTTACAAGCCTTGCACTCTTCCAACCGAGACAGATAGAGGTATGTGATCTCTCCTCACAAAATCTCAGTTAAATGAGTCTGAATCCCAATAGCACTTAACCTCAAATAATTCTAAAGCTTTAACTCCCCTTGAGGCTACCCAATGCCTCTTTTTATAGTGCAAAAGAGGAGGTTTCAGTTCCAACTATTAAGGGATAGAATCCTCCTTCAAAGGGATAAGCTCCTCACATCAAGGGGTTAGCTCCTTAAGGTAAGGGATACATGAACCTCAAAAGAGTGGTTCTGCCACCACAAGATTCTTTCTAGAGGTTTATAGAATTTACTGAAAGTGAGCTTTTTGAGTTTACTTGGGCCTTTTTAATCTTTTACAGGGGTCCACACCCATAACATAGAGAAAGTGCGTTCAGGTACGCAGGATTCATGAACATTAGGTGTGGGACCGTAGACAAGACAAAGAGAAAGTGCGATACCAGAGTTAAGGAGATTTTTAAGAACTTTTCTCTTATTTTCAAGGCTTGACATGAGGAACTGATGTGTTAGACTTACAAAGGAGGAAGTATGAGTGATAATGAGCTCATAAAAATAGCAGAATGTCAAGATGACAATTTTCAGTGCAACAGATTGCCCCCTAAAGTGCAAAGTCTGGAATTGATGAAGCTGAAGTCTATCATATATGAAGAGTGCAGTACTTTATCATTTCAAGGATCATCCTGTGGACACCCCAGTTGGAACCTGTAAAAACATTCAATAAAAAATATATATATGTAAACATATCATTGTTGAGGTAGGCATTCCCATACTCAGATCAAAACTAACTAGAAACTAATTTAAATTCTCTGATACAGGAATGATTTTCAATACATCAATAGTATAGAAATGTGTAGACACAGTATGGATGCAGCCATCTGTTTATGAATATTCCACTGTGTAAATGAATAAAAAAATTCATCGCAACCTGGATGGTAGAAACTAGATCCAGGGTCTTGATTTCCGCTTCTCGAACTAGTATGATTCTATCCATGTGAATGAATGTGTCGAAGTCGAACATGATAGAAACCACTTGATTACCAGCCAATGATGTAAACTATTAACAAGTGTGAGAGTAACCACCAGTAATTTCAATGGCCCTCAAAGTACTCAGTACAATCCATGAGATGTGAATGAATGAGCTGAAGTCGAACATGTCATGGAATCATTCGATCGAAGGTCAATGATGCAACCTGTCGTCGAAGGTGAGAAACCTGCCATTAAGACATGCAGATTTCAAGGTATTGATGATTTATAGATCAACTTTCTAGATAATGAACTGTCGTCGATAGGAAGTAATCCATCGTAGGCAAGCCCACAACACGAAATCATAGATCAAGTTTTGAAGAAATATATTGGCAAGGACTGACCCAGGGATGGTCAAAATGGATGACAGATATTTTGCAGATGAATGGTTTGTTTGAACTATCCTCTTGAACACATAACGACATTGCAGATGGTTTGGTGACAATTAACCCAAAGCTAATACCCAGAAATCGGCTGAAGACTTTCAAAATGGTTTGATTAACTGTTAGGCAAAGGATTTCCCAGCCCAGGTGAACAAAATTGTCGTGTTCGAGAGTGGTTAATGACTTTTTGATTAATCAAAATACAACAAATAGGTTCATTTTCCTTTCTTTCCCCCCACCATTTCTAGCAAGTACCTCTTTATTTTTGACAAGCTTGAGGAGGATAACATTTGCTTGTTTATAAGCTCATCCTTCGGATGATTCCAACTTAGTTTTAATATTTGAACCCTAAGAAGGAGTGGTTCGTTCTTGTTTTGAAATTGAACAGGTCCTTAACTGTTAAATTTTAACGAGTCCAGTATAGGAGAAGCTTGGTGTTTTTTCAATTTTAGGGAGTTAGAAGAAAAAACTTAAGAAGACTCCATGGGGGTACTTTTTCATAAATTTAGTCTCTCGAGCCCGAAAAAGGATAAAATAATGCGGGAGGGAACTCTATTGACTGTAATTAGTCAACGTATACCTTTTTCATAAATAGTCCATTTCAGTCCGTAAAAGGGGTAAACTTATACTAGAAGGACAATCATTCATTTATTTTAACGAGTTCGAATAATCAAGTGCTCAACAATCTTTTCAAATTTCGAGAGTCTGAAAATAGCTTAAAAGAGGACTCCAAGTTTTCGCTTTTTCGAAATTTTTTGAAAGAGTCTGAAAAAGTGATAAAAGTATGCTCTCTGTTGAAAAACGATCAATTTTCCCAAAAAATCCAATTTCTGCACAAAAACTCGAAATATTACACATACATGTTTAAGATAAATAAAAATGTTTTCAAAAAATAACCTTTTTAAAGTGAAAAATAAATAAATTAAAAATTCATTTATTCGAAAAAACTTATAAAAAGGACTTTTCTAACTTCATTTTTACCATTTGAGTTCAGAGTGAAAAGTGAGAGCTTTTGGGTAAAAAAGTTCCTGCAAAGATCCTGAAAAATCCGTCTCGAAAAATCGAGAACCATCAGCTCCAGGTAATCCACGACCTCCTTATCTTGCATTTCATCTGTTTATATTTCATTTTTAGGCTTTAGATTTCATTTTTTAAGAAAAAATAGGTTCAAAAAATCCCCCGCGGGGGTCTGCAGGTGCAACACGCGGGCCCTGCGGACCTCGACTTTTTTCTACATAGAAAAATGTCTTGGGTCCACACCTGTTCCACAACACTCGTGCGTACCTACGCACTGTGTATGAACTTAAGGTGCAGACCCTGCGCAATGAAATTTCAAACTAAATTTTCTCAACTTCCGCCCAAATTTTTTCAAAAAATCTTGTTCTAATATGTCTTTTTATGCATTGTAGGACATACAAAATGCTTGTTTGGAGAGAACGCAAGCATGAGGATGTAGATGATGCCACAATGCTTCATTTTCATACAATGCAGGCATTAAGAGCATGCGGTTTGTATAAATTCTGGGCCATTCAGGGAATGAGGGCACAGGTAGACCTCCTAACGTGGCTGGTGAACAGATGGAATGTACAGGACCAGTGTTTTATTATTGGCGGCCACCGGCTCGAAATTGAGCTGGAGGATATCTATTTTTTGACTGATTTTTCCAAGAGGGGTGAACAAATTTCTCAGTTTGGGACTAGGCCGGGTGGCCAGTTTGTCGCTAGTCTTCGACTAGAGTTCTGTAATGATTAGGCAGACCCCCGGGACAAACGGATTGACATAAAAAATATCAATAGTCCCGAGCTTAAAGTTATTGCATTTACTGTCACCAGACTGTGTGGGAGTGTAGCGTTGCATGTGGCTATTGGTTCCCAGATGCGCATTGTTGTAGACTGTTTTCGAGGCACCATTTTCAACTGGTGCGGAGCTGTGTTGGCCAATGTAAAAGGCCAACTAACTAGAGAAAAGAATGGAAATCTAAACAACATTGGATATGGATCCATTGTAGTCACCTTTGCTCTAGAGAGGATCCCCATGTTAACTCCGCAGAACATTCCTGTTGACTTTGGTCGACCTCGAGAACCTAGGATGGTTCGTTGGGTTGCTTTGATGGCCCGTCACACTGCTGAGGGCGTCAAGGTTGTGCGATTTCCTTCTACATATTTTCATTGGCTAGAACACCAAATTTTTGTTATAGGACTTTCCATATGTAGGGATATATTTCCGCGGCGATCGAGAGATGGCTCTCCTAGCAGGGGAACAGTGGGATGAATCAGGTAAAAATCATTTTCAACCATTTCTAAGTTTAATTTTTTTTTTTTTTTTGTATTTTAATCGTCCCAAAACTAATAATAAAAAATTTAAATGCAGATGTGGGCCCACGACGACCAACCCATCTCCAGCCTTATGAGAGAAGGCATCCAGCTGCAGCCGCACTAGCCCTAGAAGGCCAGTCAACAGAGATCCTGTCTGATTTAGAGCATCACTAGAGCACCTGACTCTAGACATTCCAGAGACTGACATAGATGATATTCCACTCAGATTACAGAGATATGTGATTGGTGTCTCAGGAAGTTTTAGGATGTTCCTATGTAGGGTGGCTCGGGCAGTGGTCTCTTATCGTGATCATCATTGGGGATAGGATGGTCATTTTGTAGACTCATGTTTTTGACCTTTTGTATTATCATTTTTGCCGATCATAAGGTGTTTTTCAACCTATGATCAAAGACGATGTATATTTTGAAACAAAATTTTATGCTATGATATATGATTATTACCGGCTATCTGTGTACATGTTTATTGAATGTTGTTTAATTTACTATTTTGATTATTGCAAATGTCTATTTATCATACTAGAAGCAATTGCATCTGCTAATGTATTTAAATGTCTTGGAATATGCTGATATTCAATGTAATCAAATTCACGTTCCAAGAGACGAACTCTTAAAAATAACCATAATAACACTGGATTTCTAATGGCATAAACCCTGTTAAGTTGTAATACAACAAGTTCAGAATCCAACCTAACAATCAAAATTTGAATTCCAAATGATATGGATTCAGATAATAACTCAATCACTGCACTATACTCTGCAATGTTATTCGTTGTTTGACCAAGGCTTACCCCATGCATGGATACTAACTCGTCAGAGGGTGAATAGATAACCCAAGTTGCGGAAGAAATGTTCCGTGTACTACAACAAGCACCATCAGCAAAACCAATGTAGGTTTGAAGAGACGTCGACATCTGCAATATCAAGAGTAAAACTCAGATAAGCAGGAATAGTGATAAAAACACACTATAAACTAGGTACGCTTTTCTAATCTATGACACACCAACAGTAAATAAATCTAATCTAATCAAAAATCTCCACACCAAATTTAAGCATAATATCTTTTTATATAAAGCCCATTTCTAGGTTTATCTAAAGGGACACCGTCGAAATCTATCAGCTCATAGGCCCCTTTTGCTAACTTTCGCTTAACAATGAAAGGACCATGCCACATGGGCACAAATTTTCCAGCCCCTAAATTATCATTGGCTTGATCGTACACTAAAACTAGGTCTCCTTCTGAAAAATTACGAGGTGTAACATTTCTATCGTACTGAGCCTTTATTCATTTGACATGACCTTCGTTTGCTAATGCAGAATTTCATCAATTCTCATCTAGTTGAGCCAAGTACAAAAAGTGTTTCTCCTCTTCAGATGTAGCTGGGAGTAATTCTGTGGCTAATTTCAATGACATAATTTCGCATTTAATAGGCAACACAGCTTCCAAACCGTAAACCAGTTGAAAAGGAGTGAAACCAATTGATGTTTTTACTGAATTCCGATACGCCCAAAGAGATGAAAATAACATGGAATGCCAATTCGACTTATTAATACCAATAATTCGTTTGATCATAGTGACTAAAACATTATTGATAGCTTCAACCAGACCATTAGCTTGCGGGTAATATGGAGTAGAACTATCATGGCGCAAGCCAAGTTGATTTGTTTGTTCAGTTATCATGATATTTCAAAAATGAATTCCATGATTTGTAATAATGGCTTGAGGAACACAAAATCTAGCAACTATATGATTGAACACGAAATTTGCAGCAGTCTTGCCATCTGCCAAAAATGTAGGCATTGCCTCGTCCCACTTAGTAAAATAATCTACCGCAAGGATAATATATGCATGCCCCCCGGCCGAGTGAGGGTTACATGTAATAAATTCAATACCCCACTTTGCAAAAGTACCGACTGAAATTATTGGGTGAAGAGGAGCGGGTGGTGCACACATTTTACGATCAAAGATCTGACAATTGTGGCATTTCTAGACTGCATAGATACAATCTTTAAATAACGATGGCTAGAAATAACCAGCGCGCAATATATTTTGGGCTGTGGCATACCCATACATATGACCGCCACATGCTCCAGAATGGAAGTCATTTAGAACCTTCTCAGCTTATTCATGAGTAAGAAAGCGTCAGAAAACAGAATCCGCTCCACGACGATAGAGTGTATCACCAATAATATTATATTGTTGGGATTGGAAATGTATTTTCCGTCGCTGAGATCGTGAGATTTCAGGCCGAAAATATTGGGTTTGGAGATAAAAAATAATATCCCCATACCAAGGATCAAGAGTATTAATAAGAAACAAGGATTCGTTCGCAATGGGTTGTTCCGCCATAGTTTCAGTATCAGTAGACCGGAAATCACACATCATTTCGGAAAAAACCAAAGATTTCTTTGCCTTGGATTTTTCAAATTCCAAGTCAAATTCCTGCAGGATAACTATCCATTTGGTATACTTTCCCCCTAGAAATTGTTTGGTCAAGATGTACATCATAGGGTTACAGTCAGAAATTATTGTGGTTTTGCGTAATAATATGTAGTGTCAAAATATTTGGACAACTTGAACAGCTTCCAAGGCCAATCTCTCCACATGTGTGTATTTGATCTCAGTTGGATGCAGATTTCAACTAAAATATTAAATCACAAGTTCATTGTTGAATTCATCTTCCTGAACTAAAACCATCCCAATGGTGGAATGAGAGGCGGTGAGGTACAAAAAATAGTCATGGTTGTAATTGGGAGGATGTAGTAACAATGCATGGGTCAATGCGTGTTTGAGTGCATCAAAAGATCAATTAGCGATCTCATCCCAAAAGAATGGAACGTTCTGTTTTAACAACCTGGTAAAACCCTTTGTTAACTCGGCATAGTTAGGAATGAACTGACGTAAAAAGTTTGCTTTCCCCTGCAAACTTTGGAGTTGACGCAGAGTCGAAGGAGGAGGTAGATTGACAATAGCTTTGACCTTCGACGGATCAACGCGAATGCCTACTTTTGGAACAATAAATCCTAGTAAGCGACCCGATTCTACACAAAAAACACATTTGTGTGGATTCAGCCAAATTCCATAATGCCTACATCTCATAAAGATAGCTCGTAAATGAGTGAGATGGTCAGGCCTACGCGATGAATGAGTAGGTAAATCATTGAGATAAGGCTGCACAATGTGCTTAATGTCATGAAATGTGTAAGACATAGCCCTTTGAAAAGTTTCTCTAGCGTTCTTCAATCCAAAGGGTAGTTTGCAATAAGCAAATGTTCCCCACGGACAAATGAAAGTTGTTTTAGGCTGATCTGCAGGGAGTATGTTTATTTGATTGTAACCAGAAAAACCATCCATAAAGGAAAACATTTCACTGTCGGCACAATCATCAATTATTTGATCGATATAGGGGGTTGGATAATTTTCTTTAGGACAAGCTTGATTAATATCCCTATAGTCGATACATACTCGTATCGTTCCTTGTTTTTTTTTAATAGGAACAATATTTGATACCCAATCGGTTAAAGGAATTGGATAAATGAAACCTACACGAAGTAATTTTTCAACTTCGACTTTGATAGCAGCAGATTTTTGCGGATGTATCTGACGTAAACATTGACGGATAGGTTTGGCATCCGGGTAAGTCTTGATTTCACGTACAAAAATTGACAGATCGATTCCTGGCATTTCTTCATATGCCCAGGCAAACACGTCACTTAATTCTTGAAATAGGGATTTATAAGTTTGGATTTCATCGTCCATACAACACACACCGATATGAATGTTTTCAATTATTCTTGGCTTAACTGAAATGTAAATTGGAATCGTTCGAGAGATTTTTTCCAAATTTAACTCATAATCAATATTTTGCAATGGATTTTGTGGTTCTTTGACATATTCAGCAGTGAAAATAGAAGCGAAATCATTTTCAAAATGATCCAGCTCAGGTAAAAATGAAGATCGATGATGTAGATCTTCCCATGGTAAATCATCAACAGACAAAATTTCACGAATCTTCTCATCAGTATGAACGGGATCGTGAAATGTCGTTGTGGCTAAGCTAGATATTGAAAGTGATTCCTAATGGATCCCATTCATTGGATAAGTTTTGATTGAAGAAGGATCAGAAAGCGACTGTACAACCTGATATGCAATTTCAAAGGGACTCAAAGGCATCGCGCCATCAAACGAATCCAACTTGGAATCGGAAGGTACGATCCAAGGATCATCAAACGTAATGATATTCGATGAAATCATATGAATGTTTTCAATAGACGGTGATACATTAGGAGGAGGAAAGGAAAAAGTTCCTAGTAAACCAGAATCTTTAATCAAACCTACACCAACATCCTTGTAAGGGATAGTCATTTTACCGACGTGCTGGATTGTTTCTGTAGAGGCTGGATCGGAGGAGAAATAATTTAACTGGTCTATTGTAACGATATTTCCTTGATTTGGAAACTTAATAAGCCGAAAGATCGAAGAAACAACATTATTCATAGCATAAGACCAGCTATGACCTAGGAGAAGGTTGTAATCTAGAGGGGCATCAACCACTTCCACATCTAGATTTACGGTTTTGCCTTCGACCCCTATAGGTAAATCCTGCAAAATACCGAAATGATGGAACCCTCGGCCATCGAAAGCCTTTAGAATTGTCAGAGACTGATTGAGTGTAGGAGAACCAAGCGATTTCCAACACTGGATCGACATAATACATGTAGAAACCCCTTCATCAATCACAGTCTGAAAGATCGGTCTATTTTTTACTAATACTGGAATTTGGAAATCCATTTGATGAGGTAGGTGGGGTGGACTATTCTCTAAATCGAAGATTATTAGGTTCGAGTCCTGAAAATCGACAACTCCTATAGCAGACAAAATTAATTTATGTTGTGCTGGGCACGATTGTAGCACTTCTAAAGCCGACATTGCTGAAGGGGAAATAGCTAAGTCCTCAACAATGTTGTAATTCTGAGCAGCTCTCGCATGTGGATTGAACGTTGATTTACAAAGTACACCTTTAGCAAGAGGTTTGATTACTAAGTCCGGATTCGGTTTCTCGATCTGTAGCGGATCAGAAACAGGAGGAGGTGTAGTTGATGTGTTTGAATTAGAAGATTCTGCTTCTTTATCACCAACAGGACTTTTACTACCATAATATTTCGATCGTGTCACAATCCTGACATGAGACATCATCATAATAGGTTATTCTGAGGCATTCGAGGTGGAACCAATCATATTACTGTCTTGAGTGGGAAAAGGATCCTTCAAGACAACAGGCTGTTGAGAACCTTTAACGAATTTTGAAACCTTTGGTCGATGTGGGCATTCTTTAGTAAAATGATCCTCATCGCAAATGAAACAAGGATAGTGAGGCTTGAGTTTTTCGTCATTAGATTCATTTTTATCAGTTTTATCTTTTGAATTCTTTTTTTTTTTATTCTTCCCCTTATTTTTTCTACCGGATTTAGATTTGGACGTAGATATCTCTACGACATGAATGTCAATAGAAATTTCAGCGGAAGACTCTCCTTTCAGGGAATCAGGTAAAGTTATTATAGGAGAAGAATTATTCGAAGATTTCTTCTTGCTTTTAGTATTAACTGTACCAATCATACCATCAGCGGCATGAGACCCTGAAGGAGCTGCAGTTATTTGACCTTGTTTTGGAAGATCGGGGATTTTTTCATGTAAAGTACGTGACTGTGTATAGACGAGGTCAAGGTACTGAGCTTGAGAAATGACTTTCTCCTCAGTAAAAACTCTGGCCTTAGCTACATCTTCAGTGATTTTGGGTAATAATGATTTAACAAACCATTCCACCAAAATTTGATCCGGAATGTAAAATTTCACTAAACGCCTTCTACGTCGCCATTCGTGAATATGATTAGAAATATATGTGGATGTGGATTGATTTAGCGAAGTCAATAGTTTCGTGCCATTGTCGTATCTGACAGGAAACTGAAAATGAGTTAAGAAAGCAGTTGCTAACTGACTGAAATTATTAAAAGAGCCTCGTGGTAACTCAATGTAACATTTGGCGGCAAGACCAATAAGATTTCGTTGAAAAATACGTAAGCGAATTGAATCATCAATTATCGAATTAGACACACACCAGAGGTGATAATTCATAACGTGATTTGACAGAGCCTCTCTTGACTTACCCTCGAATTTCGGTATATCACTGGGCAACTTATGCGGCATTGGCGGCCAATACGAATGATAGAAAATTGGATCATTCGTAAGGCGCATCAAATCAAGTAAATCCAAAGTTGCAATAAATGATAACTAACAGTTAGGGTCGTGAAAACCTTGAGTAACAAGAGCAGTTCTGGGAGGAGGATACCCAGGATAGTTGGGAATCGGATTTGCATTAGGAATTGTATAACCTCCCAGGAAACTAGGATTAACCAGACCAAACTATGGTTGTTGAGGCTGTTGATAAGTATAGCCAAGGTACGGTTGATACTGATAAACTGGATTTTTTGAAACAAGACCAAATTGATACTGTCCCTGGTACGGTTGATACGTGAATTGCGGTTGAATTGTGACAATCGTACTTGTACCAGCTTTTCCTGTAGGTATCTGGACCGAAGTCTGAACTGTAGGTCTTGATTGGGGTACAGAGACTTGAGGGATTTGCACGGATGTAGGGATAGAATAAACCAGAGCTATAGATACTCCAGAAACAGGTGTTATAGGTTGAACAGATGTTGCAATAGTTACAGCAGTTTGAGGCGGAGTCTGAGGTGTACTAGGCCCAGAATACTGAACAGAACCAGGTGCAAGGATTTGAACTGTAGACTGGACAGGTTGTTGGGTTGGACCAGAAACCAAAGGTTGTCCAGGTTGAGTAGACAACTGCACATTAGGTTGCATAGTCTGTTGAATTTGGGACGGATCCCACACCATGTTTATTCTGTGGTATTGTCCCATAGAAGGTCGTACATATGAAGGACCATGGCCTGGTTGAACGTAGGGTTGATAATTAAGTGGTAAATTTCCAACTCCTTGTACAAATGATTGACCAAAAGGCGGTTGAAAACCTTGAGTTGGGTACTGACCTTGAGTTTGATAACCCTGAGGCGCGTACTGAATCTAGGTTTGATAAGGACCTTGAGGAACATACTGAGTCTGGGGTTGACCTTGGGGTATGTACTGTCCTGAAGGTTGATAACCTTGAGGTATGTACTATCCTTGAGGTTGTTCTCCAAAGTAATATTGTCCTACAATTTGTCCTGGGAAAAAATTACCCTATAATTGCCCCTTAGGAGGTAATTGACTGCCTTGAGGTTGCCCCCCAGGCAGTAATTGACTACCTTGAGGTTGCCCCCCAGGCGGTAACTGGCCACCTTGAGGTTGCCCCCCAGGCAGTAACTGACCACCTTGAGGTTGAGGATTTGGAATATTACCAGAAATCATAAATATTTGCTCTGTATTCGACGTTTCAATTTTAATTCCATTAAGACCAGATGATAATACTTGTTCAATCGGTCGAGGAGATGCTCCAGAGAAAGTACCAGAAAGATCCTGATGCCCTGAAGGAACAGAAGGACCACCGTGTAAAAATTCTTCCGGTGTTTGGGAAAACATGGATGACTCTCTTGCCATGATAGATGAAGGATAGTAACCTCTGGGCGTAGGATGAAATGGAATTCGAGGTGGAGAAAAAGCAAGACCCAGATTTTCTAAAATTTTTGTCAAAGATAGATACCAAGCGTCACTCCTAATAGGGCTGTAGAAAATGGATTCACGCTCCCTAAGATTTAAAGACTGAGGGGATTCAGGAAGAGATATCTCTTCGTCTAGACTAGCAAGTTATTCAATAGAAATAAGGCCAGATGAAAGATCTTCAGTGACAATATTTCTTACCCTAGGTGAAACAGGATCACTAGAAGTTGGAGTAATAAATCCTGAGGATGTTTCCAAAACAGAATGTTCAGTGTTAGGCTCGGAAATTTCAGGTTTTTCAGCTAGTTCACTGGAAGGAGAAATACTACCAGTAACTTCGGAAACTGAAATCGGTTCTTGAATGTATTCTTTCGTGGGTATTTGATGATCAGGATGAACAACTATAGATGAACTTACAATTTCTGTTGAGCTAATTCTACCACTACTAGATGATACTAAAGCACGCAGCCCTTCAAGCTGACTTGGTGTATACTTAGGGGCCTTCCCCTGAATTCTCCAGGACTGTCTCGGTAATTCTGCCATGATTAAATATTAATCAATCACACGCAAACAAAGAAAATCTCAATAAAAACACCTAAAGTCTCTAAAGAAACAAACAACTGAATCACACGCCTAAAAACCTAAGAGTTCAAACCACACATAAACAGTAACTTCCCGTACTAAAAACACTAGTTGGTGATGAAATCCAAATTAGTAGAAGTTTAATATAGAAAGGGCGGTTGGAACAGATACCCCGACAACCTGCTTAATGAAACAGACTGGCACAAGTTTCTTCACAAAACCATCTCGAGTGGAGAGAACCCCCCAGAGAGTCCAAGTGAGTCTAGTCGACGTCTGCTCCAGGTACAATGAGATCTTTCCTTCACCGTCACCTTAGGAAATAATCTTAAGCTTATGGACACTAAGGTTACCAACAGTAACAAATAAAACTGGGGGAACAATCTACGATCCGATTCCACGCGCAAGGGAAGAGTAACAAAGCTTAATCCCCTTGAAGTTTCCTCGACATGGTTAATCCGAGGTTTACCGACAAGTGACTCCAGGCTCCTCGACAATGGTTAATCCGAGGTTTACCGTTTGTAATGCGCGTAGATCTTCTATCTTTCCCAATGAAACATAATTGATTGTCTCAAAGGTTCGGACATGATCTCGTGATTAACTCATTTAATAGAAGCTTCCCAGATTGTACCAATTACAATTGGATTTATTTCCTACCACAAGATTTATCTACTTGTTTGTTTTTACTATCTTGGAGAGTTAATTACTTCCTACTCCAAGATACTAGCCTAAGCTATATTGGTGATAAGAGCCCTAGAAATAAAACGATTACTAGATGAATTTTAATTAAGCGTTGCTTTTATGGGTTGTTCTTTAAGTCAATAGGATGGAAATGAAACTTTGATGGTGTGAAGACTTGACTTCCAAAAACACTAAAAATTCACCTAAAAATGATAATCAATTCGTTTTTTCTTTCAATGAAATTCTAGCTAAACAAAGAGTTCGAGAATGCAATTCTTTTTAAGAGACAATTCTTTCTTTGAACATGAAGAATAAATGGAAGAAAATATTTTTTTCTTTTCAATAAGAACTTAAAACAAGACAAATAATCCCTTTCACTTTCAAGACTCGAAACTACAAAATACAACTTTCCTTCAAAAGAGATCTACAAATTCTGAAAAGCACTCAAAAATAAGAAAAACTAATTTTGAGATCTACAAACTTTGAAAATCTAATTGAATAAAAGCTTTAATTTTTTTTTTTGAGAATGTTTTACTTAGTTGTTCAGTAAACTAAGGATTTATTTGTCCAGAATAACAAACAAATCAAAAAACATCCATATATGTTTCCTTTTGTAAAAAATGAAATTCAAAACTTGTAACAAAGTTCGTTCAAAGATTTGCAAAGAGACAACTAGATCTATTTCTCAAAAAAGGATGGATTTCACAACCAATTCAGACTCATCAAGAAGAAAAAAATACCAGTGTGATCTGAGGTATTTCAAGCTTCCAATATTTGAGTCACTACAGAGACCAAGTGAAAACCAATCCAAGTATGCAAAACTTCTAGAAAATCACCCAAAACACAAATAATGTTGGAACTCACTCACAAGAGGCTTTTGATAGGAACAATACAGATCTGGGAAGATACTAGAAACCCTAAATAAAATTAAACATAAACTGGAAAAAAAAATCTAGAATTTTGCAAAAAATTTAACAGGGTCCGCAGGCCCTAGAAGTAATAGGTGTGGTCCCGCACTGGTTACTTAAGGAAAGTGCGAAATTTCCCACACTGTGCAAGAAAACAAAGTGCGGTCCCTAGAAAAGTTCAAGAAAAACACAAAATATTTCAAAAATTTGAAAATAAAAGTAAACCTAAGCTACCCAAGCAAGTATCCATCAATCAAAAACCAGAAAAATCATTTTCTCAAGTCAAAATAAAGGAAAACCAAAAAACAAGAATCCTTCCCTAGCGGAGTCGCCAATTTGTTGACCGGATAAATCAATCTTGCGAACAAGATCGATCTCCCTAGTACCAAAAGGTAATCTAGCAACAAACATCCAAATAAACCTATCTTTCTCTAGACATATGCGATTCACAAAAGAATACTATAAAGGTGTTAAGGTCTTACCGTAGATCCAATGCTTGTTCGAAGTTGTTGTCCCTCGATCACTTGAAGGATTTATATTTATAGACCTGTAGTCACAAACAACCAAACATTAAATAGCACCTGTATAGTAAATATTATAAATCATGCCTATCATGGTGATAAAGGAATCCATGAAATAAACAGTTAATTAACAGCTTATTGAGAAAAATGAATTCATTTGTATTAAATTTGAATAACGAAAACCTTACAACCTTAGCCTTGATGTTGAACAGGCCTTCCCGGGGTCTGAAGCAAGAATCTCCTCTACTCTGACAAGCCTTGCACTCTTCCAACCAAGACAGATAGAGGTATGTGATCTCTCCTCACAAAATCTCAGTTAAATGAGTCTGAATCCCAACAGCACTTAACCTCAAATAATTCTAAAGCTTTAACTCCCCTTGAGGCTAACCAATGCCTCTTTTTATAGTGCAAAAGAGGAGGTTTTAGTTCCAACTATGAAGGGATAGAATCCTCCTTCAAAGGGATAAGCTCCTCACATCAAGGGGTTAGCTCCTTAAGGTAATGGATACATGAACCTCAAAAGAGTGGTTCTCCCATCGCAAGATTCTGTCTAGAGGCTTCTAGAATTTACTGAAAGTGAGATTTTTGAGTTTACTTGCGCCTTTTTAATCTTGTATAGGAGTCTGCACCCATAACATAGAGAAAGTGCATTCAGATACGCAGGAGTCATGAACATTAGGTGTGGGACCACATGCAAGACAAAGAGAAAGTGCGATACTAGAGTTAAGGATATTTTTAAGAACTTTTCTCTTATTTTCAAGGCTTGACATAAGGAACTGGTGTGTTAGACTTGCAAAGGAGGAAGTATCAGTGATAATGAGCTCATACGAATAGCAGAATGTCAAGATGACAATTTTCAATGCAAATACTCCCTGGCCAGCTCATAGCTCCATTCTTTGACATGCTCCTTGTCAAAGATATCTCCCATAATGCTGCAATACATAAGAAGTTCCTCTCAAGGTGGAAGTACCTCTCTATCATCAAAATCCAAGGAGATAATTCCATCTCCTCCTTCTGCGACATCATACATAGTGTGAGAGCAAATCTGCTCTTGCTCTCCCATGAACAAGCAAAGAAAAAAAATATTTTGTTGCCTCCCCATACTTCCATCATAAAACTCATGTGATGAAGACACAATGAATGATATGAGTATCACATCAACACCATGCATCCATAATCTATGCTGCCCAATGATGCAAGTATCCTGCCAACTCTCCTCCTTCCTCCTACTCTTAGGAAGAGTGTATGTCGAGTGATGGCCAAACTCTTTCAAGAGTAACCAGCATAGCCAAGCCTCCTGCTGCCTGGTGTCATAGAACTGCAAGTAGCCTCCTAGCTCCTTGCTCATCAACCACATCCACTCAATCACCTATGGATGCTTTATCCTTCTCTTCATCTTGGTACTCCTCCCACGAGGGCTACCATCCCCCCAAACCAAATCTTTGTCTATGCACTTCATGGGATTTTGAAATGCAACCTTCTCAAGGATCAATGAGACCCTATAAGGACCCAAATAGGTGGTAGGAAAAAACCTCCCATCATGATGTGTATGGCTCAAGGAATTTCCAACACAAGCATGAGAGATGTTATCCATCCTAAGATTTCCTCCATCTTCTATCTGCTCCTGTGAGAAAGGAAGAAAATATTTGCACTCCATGGTGTGTTGAAGTGCACCTCTAATGAGATCTCTCCTTGAGACCTCCCTCTCAACAATAGTCTTCCAAAACCAATGAGGTCTTGGATCTGTTGAAAGTAGAAGTTCATCTTTGAGCTGAGAGGAGCTCATTGAGAAAGTGTCATCTTGAAAGGAGAAAGGGTTTCTCACTCTAAGATGTCTACTATCTTCCTTCAAGTCTTCAAACCCCAACCTCAAGTGTGATGTATAACCCAACAATGGCTCATGAGGATGATGGTTTATTTCCTCCTTGAACGTTTCCATGTTTCACATCATAGTGCAACCAAGCTACTCTAGATCGCAATGGGATTTGACCCTTGGTCATGTAAAAGTAAATTTCCACAACTATCAAAAGAATTTGCAACAATAGATAGTGGAAATCTTTTCATACCTTGATGAGATTTTGGAATCTCTTGTAGGGCTGCAAGAGTTCCTTCCTCCAAAGTGTTGGTTGCCCCAACTGTTGATGTATGTGGCTGCTCCTCCATAAGGGTGACAACGTTAGGACAAAGCTCCTCAAATGGTGGTGAGAGCTTTTCCTCCTTTTTTCTTTCTCCATCAAAAGTTTTGATCAACCTTTGAGTGAACTTTTCAAAAAATTTCACCTTTGCATGGCTCAAGTGGTTGCACCACCAAACATAGGCTTCACCCTCTAAGTGCAGTGCTGAGATTTCAACAGCTTCTTTCCCTGCTACAATATGTAGTAGGAAAAATTCCTCCAACTTTCTCACCCAAGTCCTTGTTGTAGATGACCCATCAAAGGTAGACAACAGAAATCTATTGCCTTTGATTTCTCTTCTACTACAGGGTCTCTTCTCTTCCTTCAACTGGATGAAATGAGGGAAATATAGAGTCTCCTTGAAGGCTCTAGGTTTAGATCTATACTCAACAAGGTAATCACTTAGAATATGATAATCCAAGTGTCATTCATGCTTGTCTTCTTCTTGATGAGAATAGGAAGTGCATGGTCCTTCCTCTTCTTCTTGCTCCTCCTCTTTGGAGAGGCTCTTCTTATTTCTGAATACTGATGAGAGTAATCTCATATTCTTCATCATTATGATATTCTTGGGCTGAGACTCACAGGCTGAGCCAAGAAATTTTCTTCGATACCACTGTAATATCCCAAATTTGGAACTGTCAGCAAGGCATGACTGGAAAACACATTTTCCAGTAATGGCTGCTAAAGGAATTGAAAATAGGACTTTCATCCCTTAGAAAAATGTGTCTAAGTGTTAAATATGAGAGAAGGCTCCAAAGAAATCCTTATAAGTGGGTTAAACAGATCTCCCACACTTAGATGTCCTCAAAAAGTGCCCAATGAAAGGGGCTACAACAATGTAAGCACAAGAGCTAGAATGACAGTGTTATTTTAAAATCATGAACTCATGAAGATCTGAATAGCCAAAAAAATTTGTTATAGCAGTAAAAAAAAAAAAATAAGTACAATATCTTGAGGAAACAATCACTCAAGCAAGGCAATGCAAGCCTCAATAATACATGTACAAGAAATGAAAGAACACTGCTACACATATGAAACCCTTGGCTATGACAACGCAGTCTATTATGGGAAATTGCTACATAATGATGTCAATACATGAATATGACAATATATGGCTCAAATAAAGTGGGGGAGCAAGGCTCTAACCCCTGAAAGAAATAATACATCAATCCTTAGAAGGATTGGCTGAAATATACAAAATGGCAAAAATGTTGGAGTTGTTGGGTAGCAGCTGCAACTCTAAAACTCGAAATGAACAGAGAAGGGTGAAGATGATAAAAAATTTGAAGTAGACCTCCTCTAATTGATCTCCTAAGTGGAGGGCTGATCCTTACACTTGATATCTCACCCTCCAATCGACACTGCAAAACCCCATAGCAAGTGCTCTATGAGAATAATGCAGTTATTGAAGAAAACTGCACTGTAGGGGCAAGGGAATGAGTTTGCCCAATGCCAATATCTGCAATAAGCTCCAATGGCTTCCAAAATGATCCTCCAAATGGAATAAAGACTCTCCCTCTGAAAAACTAGAGATGGAAGAGGTGTTGTGACTCCTCACTGCAACACCCTGCAACACAGAATTATCCTGCTTCAGGAATAACGCTGTCCTAGAGGAGGATGCTTGGCCTGAAGCCTGGATGTGAGGAAAACCAGTACAACTCCTTCAAGAGGCTTCTCAAGAAAGGAAAAGGATTCCTAAACTGGAAATCCTTGTGTTAAGCAGCACAACAACTCATCTAAACAACCGGAGCTGCAAATAGTCTAAGCAGACAAAAAATCAATAATAATATGCATGAGAAAAAATGGTTGCCTTGCCCTCCTTTTAAACACATGAGAGCTCCCTCTCCATGGGTCCCACTCTATTAGGATTTCCTCCTTCAAGGAATATTCCCTCCTCTTTCTTTGCGCTGTCCCATAGGATTCTTTGCACCTCATACCTCTGCGTTGTTTGACTTGGTCAAACTTGACCTAGCCTCTTTGAAAATGTCTCCTTTCACACATGAGGGTGTGAAATCTAGTTCCAAGGCTGATCCATTTCCATACTAGAGGGATTTTATCCATTTTTTTATTATGAATGGGCCTTTTCACCCAATTATTCAACTCCTAAGTGAAAATAGAAAAAATTAATATTCCAATTTATTGAAGGAAAAAATTGGAATATTACATCATCCAAAACTATAACAGCCCTGAACAACGACATAGTGGTGAACATGAACTAGAAACACTTTGGAACATGAGCTTTGATGGCTCTTGTGGAAAATCAGGCTCAGGAGCTGGTGTCTAGATACATAACACAAATGAAGGCCATTCATACAAACTAGACTTTCAGTGCACTAACAACATTGCAAAGTATGAGGCTCTCCTCCTTGGTTTGCATTTACTTAAATACTTGGAGCTAAGAAAATCTCTGCCCATGGAGATTTAGATCTGATTATTAAACAAATAAAAGGTGAGTATTCAGCAAAGAATCCAAGATTGAGAGTGTACAGAAATGCAACCCTATATCTCCTCAAAACCTTCGAGAAATATCAATTCACTTTCATCCCTAGAGCCCAAAACTTTCTTGCCAATGAGCTTCCTTTGCTGCCAAAAATTGCTAGATACCCCATGCAACTGAACAATACACTGTCAAAGTCAAAAACTGGCCTGTAGTGCCTGACAACATAAACCATTAGCAAGTGTTTGAGGGTGATGAACAAATTGATGACTTTATGCAATCTAGGAATGAATTTACAAGAACAAGACCAAGCATAGAGCATGACGAAGGTGTTTTTGCTAAAAAACAAGCCCACAAAATAGAGTTGTCCTCTACTATTGATATAAATATTCTTGCACATCCTTGTGAGGCAGAATTTTTTGAGGATCTAGACCAAAGGGACCTTGATGTTTTACAATGTAAAGATGATACATTACCAAGGGGACTCACACCATTAGAAGAGTTGTTCGACTTTAATGATGTGGCTAAAAAACCAAAAATAGAATCCACCGAGAATGATGTAGAGGAGTATAACATAGGCAGCTTAAAGGAACCCAAAATGATCAAACTCTCCAAAAATATTCCTCCTCACATAAAACAAAAATATATTGAGCTTTTTCAAGAGTTTAAAGATGTGTTTGCATGGGGGTATGAGGATTTGCAATCATGTGCCACAAGAATTATTCAACATAAAATTCTTCTCAAGGAAAATGAGAAACCTTTCAAATGAAAATTGAGGAGAATAAACCTTGTCTTACTACCTTTAGTTGAGAAAGATATTAAAAATATGTATGATGTCGGGATCATAGTTCCCCTTAGATACTCAGAGTGGGTTTCCAACCTTGTGTCAGTTAGGAAGAAGGCCAGGGAGATTAGGCTTTGCATTGACTTTAGAAATCTAAACAAGGCCTCCCTAAAAGACAACTACCCCTTGCCTAAAATGGATCACATACTGCAAAGGTAGTTGGCTATAAGATAATATCACTACTTGATGGATTTTCCGGTTACAACCAAGTGCTAGTACTCCCGAGTGATCAACACAAAACTACTTTCACCACACCTTGGGGTACATTCATGTATGTTAAAATGCTATTTGGGTTGATGAATGCGAGGGCTAATTTCCAAAGGGCCATGGAAATAGCTTTTTCAGAATACATAGGCTACTTCATAGTCATTTACCTTGATGGCATCATTGTTTACTCTAAGATTGATGAAGAGAACTTAATCCACTTGAGAAAAGTTTTTGAAAAGTGTAGGAAATATGGCCTATCCTTAAATCCCAAGAAAAAAAATTGTTTGGTCTCCAGGAAGGAAAAATCCTAGGCCACATCATCTCTAAATAAGGAATCAAAATAGACCCCAAAAGGATTGAAGGCATATTGCAAATCAGCCATCCTAGAAACATCAAGGAGTTGCAATCCTTCATTGGGAAAATCAACTTCTTGAGGAGGTTCATCCCAAACCTTGATGAACTCTTGAGGAATATTACAAACATGCTTAAAAAGGAGATAGGAATTAAGTGGACCTTGGAAGCTAAAAAATATTTTGAACTGGTTAAACTAGCGCTCACCCAAACAACGGCTCTAATCAGTCCTGATTTTACCAAAGACTTCTACATTTTCTCATTTGCATTTGAACATACTGTTGCTGCAGTGTTATTGCAAAAGAACATGATGGGGTAAGAACAACCCATAGCCTTCTTTAGCAAATCCCTTAGATATTCTCCTCTAAAGTACAACATCATGGAGAAACAAGCCTTTGCCTTCATTAAAGCATTGAAAGACTTTAGAGTTTATATCTTACATTCTCATATCATTTCTTTTTTTCCACACACAGTTGTCAAAGACATTTTGAATCAAGACCCTGATGGTAAAAGGGGAAAGTGGATTGCTATTATCTTAGAATATGTCTTAGAAATAAGGCCCACTAAACTGATTAAAGGACAAGGAATTTCAAAACTTATGGCTGAATCAAATTTCCAAGCATTAGATATGAATATGGTTGATGCTTTAGAGGAACAAGAAAAGTGCACAGCTCCCCATATTGAAGAAGTATTTCTAAATTCATCTTGGTATGCTGACATCCTATATGAACTTTTCTATATTAATTCTCCTCCTACATTATCAAAGACAAAATCAAGATTCTTGAAACAAAAATCTTTAAATTTTTTCATTTTAAATGGAGTGTTATATTGGAAGAATTATGTAGGCATACTGCTTAAATGTTTGCTTGAAGATGACGCAGGAAGAATCATGCATGAGATGCATGAAGGAGAGTGTGGAGGCCATCTCTACTAGAAAACCACAGCTAACAAGATCCTTAGAGCTGGCTACCATTGGCCCACCCTTTTTCCTGACACCCACAAACTGGTCATGACTTGCCATAAGTGCCAAATTTTTGATGGCAAGAGAAAAATCTTACCTTTGCCTTTACATTGCATTATTGTTAAAGCTCCTTTTGAACAATGGGGTTTAGACTTCATTGGAGAGATTCAACCCACCTCATCTTCCCAACACAAGTGGATCCTCATCGCCACTGGTTAATTTACCAAGTGGATAGAATCCATCCCCTCCAGGAATGCCACCGACTCAGTCATTATCAAATTTCTTGAGACCAACATCATGTCTAGATTTGGTTTCCCCAGAAACATCATCCCAGATAATGCTGCTACCTTTACATCCAAAATAATGGTTGACTTTTGTTATAAATATCACATCACATTATGACATTCCACAGCTTATTATCATCAAGGTAATGGGCTAGTTGAGTCGTCTAACAAGAGCTTGGTCAATATCATCAAGAATATTCTAGAACATAATAAAAAAGCATGGCATGGAAAACTAGTACATGCACTATGGGCTGATAGACTAACCACCAAGAAATCAATTGGAATGTCTCCCTATCAGCTAGTGTATGGCATGGATGCCATTTTTCCAACATCCTTAGGAGTCCCAGTGATGAAGCTTCTCCAAGAAGTGCAATCAGAAGAAAATGACATGCAAAGGAGGCTGAACCAAAACATTCATTTACAACAGAAAAGAGAGGAGTTTTAAAAAAAGACAGAAGTAGTACAAGAAAATATAAAGAAAATATTTGATAGAAGGACCAAGGCTAATGATTTCCAGATTGGGGAGAAAGTGTTGAAATGGGACTCAAGGAGGGAAGAAAAAGGCAAACATGGAAAGTTTGAAAACTTGTGGAAAGGCTCATACCTCATCCATTCTGCCAGACGTAACAATGCATTCTTCCTTCAAGAAATGGATGGAACATAAATTTTTGGAGGTCCTTTCAATGGCAGGATGCTCAAAAATTACTTTTGTTGAAAACATGTCAGTTTAGATCTTTGTCCATTGTAAATAACATTGCTTGAAGAAAATATTAGAAACATAAATTTCAAAAACAAAGAAAAAGAAGAAAAGAGGGCACATAAAAGAACAGGTATAGCCCCATACCCAAAAAGAGTAATTTATGAAAGTGTGTGAGTCCAAGTGCCACTACTTTGGAAGACAAAGTCTTGTTCAGTCATACAACCTAATCATGTCTGAGTAAGTTTTAATTTCTGCTGATAGGATATTGAATGAATATTTTCCAAATTTCCTAAACGTGGCTTATCAGTAGATTAGATTAGGAAAGAGATAATGGTTTCAAAATGATCAAAATCTAAACCAAATAAAAGAGAGGGATGCATCACAAATTTCAGATTACAGCCCTCAAAGTTTTTGTTTTATTTATTCTGCAAATAAATTCTGTGTGCAAAACTTGTACATCATGCCACAGTTCATAAGAAATCAAACTGTCTAATCCTGATTTGGTTGTGTTTTCAATTTTTATTTTTTAGAGTAGAGTATGAAAAATCTGTCAAATTGTTTAAACTTGAAAGATTGTTAGATTAGGTAGAGAAATAAATGAGTTCATCAGCTTAATCTAAACTTTTGGGTGATATAAGTGTAGAAATAGATAGTTTCCTATTTTCAAAAAAAAAAAAAATGATGATAAGGGTTTGCAAGTCTAAGTGCACCTAAGGAAGAAAAAATGCTAGGAAAACTAGGCTGGGTAGGTAAGGATGAGGTTGAAGTAATCATGTTTCTCATTTTCTTAATATCATAACTTCAGGAGAAACACCAACAAATGAAAGAAGAAAAAACTGCCAAATAGATGAGGTGTTGGTCTTCACAAACCCAGAGATTTGATATCTGCAAGTTTTGGACACCTCCTGAAAAGGAGCTGCCCTCCCCAAGTGGAGCCACTGTTAGTCATTAGTAATTTTTTCTATTTTGAAGATGACTAAGTACTTGTCCTAGATTTCTAAAAACAAGATTTATGAGTATTGTGAGTTTTAGAAATCTCACTGCCTTCATTATCCTGAATCAACCTATTTTATTATATATTTCATCTCTGCCTTCTAAAGTTTTCTTTTCTGCTCTTAAAGGAATTAATTTTTTGGGCTTATTGATCTCATCTTCATTCCCCCCTATTCACATTCTCATTCATCCATTCCCTCTCTAAAAACTCACTTTTCGCCTTTAAAAAAAAACCCTCATTAATACCCCCCCCGTTCCTCATTTTTCCTTCACATATTAAAACAATGTAAAAGATTCTCTTTTACATTGTTTTAAGTCAAAAATTAAACTTATCAGGTCAATTTGTTTTATTAATAAAACTCTGTTTTTATTCTAAAAACCCGACTTTACATTTGAAAAGCACGAGCCCCTCTTTCCTCTATCCCTAACCCCCTCGCACTCATGTGGCCACAACCTCGCTTATCATATTAGCTCCTTCCCCAACATAAATCCCACCTCCACCTTTGTTAATATAAAACCCCCTCAACACCTTATAAATTCAATGCATTTTGTTGATTTATTAAAACCCCTGGGCCCTGCTCTCCACTATACCTCGCGCCCAATCAAAACCAACCATGTCGCCTATCCTCAGATCCCACCGCTCCACCTCCAAACATGCCCTTCGTTCCCCACTGTGCGATCGTCTTTGATCTCTGCTCCCCGAGATCTGACGATCCAAATTATATATCACAAATAAAGAGGCGTTGGGGTTAACGTCTTGTAACCCATTTGAAAGGGGCGGTTTTTCCCTACCACGTGGCGATCACCCAATGGTATCACACCATCGCCCCCAAAACCCACTTACTACCCTTCTACCTCACGATAAACCGCCTCCGGTTTTCCAAAACCGCTTATCCCTCCGTGCCAAAGTTCAAATCCTCCCACCTCTGTTTGAAATTATACTAGTTTTGCCTATGGAACCCTACCTCCTCCACCATTTTCCCCTCTCTAAACACCCTCCGACAGCCCAAGACCTCCGAAAAATGCATTAAACCCTCTCCTGCATGGTTTTAAGGTTAATTATTTGTGTTTTTTGCAGGTTTAATGGCAGAAGTGTACACCAAAGAATTCCGATGGTCCAGAAACGATGGGTGAAACTCTGGGTGACAATCCAGAGATTTAAATCGACTTCAAAGAGACCAAGGGCCCTATTTAAAGATCAAATCGATGAAGCATGATCATCCATGGTTAATTGAAACCCTCCTTCCACGAAAGAATGCACACCTGCACACAAATACCGGCAAAGAAACAGAGATACGAGTGAAGAAAACAGTCAATGGACTGTAGATAGAGCAAAGCCAAGATTATAAAGGCTAATCATTGATCAAAAGAAAAACAACGGATTAGCAAATAAAGCAGAGTATAAAGAAAATAAAGGCAGTCAGTCAAAAGATTAAATGATGAAAACATAAGATCGAAAAGGTTAATTGAAGGATTAAATGAACAGACAAAGATAAAGCAGAATAAAGTGAAAAACAACAGAAACAGACAGTAAAAGGTTAAACAGATTTTAAAATCCTAAATACAGAGTTTAAAGACAAAAAAAGAGGCAGATTAACCCAAAATCACATTCAAAATAACTGCACCTATAGGCATTTACTTCTTTCAAAGATATTTTGCCACCTACAGCATTGTTTCCTTCAATAAAGCATCAAACCCTTATTACACTTAGTCAATGATATTTTCCATCTACCATGTGTTATTGTAAAGTTATTACAAATCCTTAAAAGTCAAACTTTTCACATAAATCAACTTAGAAGTTAATACAAAAGTTATTATTTCAGAGTAACCCTTTCAGATATTTTTTCCTTGGGCCTTGCATGGTCTCAAAGGTCAAAAATCATTAAAATTTGTAATAAATAACACCCAAAAACCTTGGTTTAGCTTCACCTCCTCATTTGCAGATAAATACTGCATTTGAGCTCATTATCTTGTTGGCATTTGATGAGTTTTGAGAGCAATACATGGTTTTTATGAGTTTGGAGAAGAAATTGGTGTAGTGGAGTTTTTGAATGGCTTGCCTTGATTGATGATGAAGGAGGATATCTTGCAGGATCCCTGAGCATGGTTAATGGATACGTGTCTCTATTTAGTTCTTGTTTTCATGTTTATCATTATGTTCATCTTTATATGTTGCAGTAGAACATAAAAGTATAGGCTAAGAATTGTTGTTTGAGGCACCTTAGTCCTTCCTGCTTTCTATTGCCTTTATGTTTTCCTCTGCTGGGTTTGTTTAAGGAATTCTTAGTTGCTCCTTAGATCTACCTATCCTTTTTTATTCCATGAATGGTTCAATATAGTAGTTTTCAAATATGTTTTATGGTTAGCCCTGCCTATTTGAAGCTATTTAAACTCTGTTTTCGAATCTCTTTTTGAAGTATTACTTGTTAGGTTTTAGCCAAAGAGGCCATGTTTTGATCATGCCCTTTGTCCATGCTTGAGAAGTTGCCTTAAAGTTATTTGTAGCTTGATCTCATATTTTTAGGAGTTCCCTCTTCTTGGATTAAAGTTATATGTTATCTTGAATGTTCTCTAACCTTGAAGGTGAAATCACTAGAAGTTAAATGAGTTTCTCGCCTTCTATATTTCATTGGAATTGTTCATATTGAATGCTTGTTTGCTTAAGTGTAATAACAAAGTCATTGGTTTGCCCTGTTTTATGATTATACCCTTATGTTGATCAGTATTTGAGACCATATTGTTTTAAAGTATTTTTTTAAGGATTCTTCACTGCCCTTACACATCTATTATGCTCACAAACTTAATGTTCACTTCACTTCACACGTACCTTTAAAGATCCATTTGACTATGCTAGATTTTCCCTGTTATGCATCATGTTTCATTTTTGAGATTTCCATGACTTTCATAGAATCCATAGCCAAATTATTTGAAGATCTCTCACTCTACCTATTCTACTTGTTCATCTTACCCAACCAAAACAAAAAACAAACCCTACACTTAACAACTAGCCTAAAATCAAACATCTAAAGCAAACAAGTTCACACCCTTTGCATATAATAGAGAGAGCCCTCTCTGAGTCCAGGAAGGCTAGGTCCTAGGACTCCAAAGACTGGTCTGATGTTACCATGTATATTTGGTCTACCAATCTGCTAAATCACGGGACACTAACAGAAGGTGCAAGATCAAATGCATTAGAGTGATGTGTGCTTGCAGTACCAATCATACCATCGCCGACATGAGAGTCCTTATATGGAGGAGGAACAATAAAATCAGATCGCAACGCGTTGGGAATTTTCTCTTAGAGCGTGCCAGAATGAATTTAAATCAAATATAAGAACTGGGCATGAGAAATTACTTGCACTTCAGTGATGACGCCACCCTTAGCCACATCCTAGGTGATAGATGGAAACAAAAACTTAATGAACCACTCAGCAAGGAGCTGATCAGGAAAAAATGTCTTAACCATTCTGCGATGATGACACCACTCATGAATATTATTAGAATTTTGAGTAGCATTAGTCTATTTAAAATTGTTCAAGAGTTCTGTTCCAGTTTCATATCGTATGGGTAACTGCAAGTGAGTCAAAAAGGTAATAGCTAAGGCAATGAAATTATCAAATAAATATCATGGTAACTCAATGTACTACTTCACGACTAGACCAGTGAGCGTACGCTGGAAAAGACATAGTCGAATGGAGTCATCATTTAAGGAGTTCATGGGTCTTCTCCAGGGTTTCCATTGAACTTAGGAATATCTGAGGGTAATTTGTGTGGTATCACCGGCCACCAAGGAGCATAGTTGATTGGATCGTTGGTAAGCCGGTTTAAATCAGGTAATTTTAAAGTTGCAACAAAGGGAAACTGTCAATTTAAGTCAGGTTGAGCATAACCAGGTGTGCTAGTGTGTTTGGTGCACATATGTACGAAATCACACCAACTTAAGGGGTGTGGTTTTCTTTCTTAAGTTATTGGTCATAGGTAGAAAATAAATGGAGTCAAGCAAGTTGGTGGAACATGCTAGAACATAAACATACTAGATAGAGAAATAACATGCATATTCAAATATAAAAATTAAACTAAAACTAAAACAAATAACACAAAAGCTATAAATAGAGTCAAAAAACTTCAATAATCCAAAAAAAGATGCTTACATCCCCTCTTATTGAGTGTTGTTAGGAAATTAGGGTGAAGCTTTAACCCACTTGCCAAGGGGCCCTTAGAACTAGGGGTTCTAAGTCCCGATGCAAGGATATCTTTACTTCCGAGCTGCCTTGGCGCAAAGTCTCCCTCTTTCTACTATGGTGGAATGGGGTTGTTGGATGGCCAACAAATGAGTCCCCTCTATCTCTGCTCCGAATCACACATTGTTGGTATTGCTTGGGGCACTTCTGGCCAACATAACAATGTGCTCTCCTGTTGCTCATCTCTTGGTGGCCTTTTATAGGAGAATTCAAATGCTCCTTCCCTCTCTTGGTACATTGTGGATAGTGACCAAGAGAGGAGGGTGATTCCATTGTGTGCTCCCTTGATGTCCTAAGGAGGCTTGGGTGGTTGTCCTTAGGCAGCTTCAAGTGTGGAATCAATGTCCTGGAGTGTGCCTTGTGGTCTTGGAAAGTAACTTCTGCCACACCCAGCATTGCGCGCTTTTTGGGTCAAAAGGCGTGCAAAGACGCGTTTATCAAAGGATTTTGCGTGCAAATGCACATTTGACTAGTCCTTCTTGTATGCAATTTGATTTTTCCTCAGACCTTAGAGATTTTTAAAAACTTTCAGATTCTCTAATGTCTCTTAGCCCTGTAAATCCTTCTGCCTGACATTAGATAATGTCACCTTTTCTTGTACGATTTTCCAGTGATAACAATTTCCCCCTAATGTGTGAGGTCTAGGAAGAACTGTATAGCCGAAATACATTAAAGTTTCTTTTCTGTATACTATGCGTAGAGAGAGAGAGACTTGTGTGTAGCTCGGAATTGGAGACAACCTGCACCAGGTCAAAGAACGACCATGTCCTGTGGGACCCCTGTAAGCAATGGTATAATACAATATATAAAAAAATTCTACGAGGCGGGCTTGTCCCATACTCGTGATGCTTTGGCTAGTTAAACAAATATATTTGATAGATACAGATTATGTTTGTGTCACTAATATGGTTGTGATCTGTTGGTTGATGATGACTACTGTTGATGCCCTCAGGGGATTTTTTTTCTTTGAAAATAGGTAGAATGTGGTACCCATATGCGTAAAATTGGTATGGCATGTAAATGAGAATTTTACATATAGGCACTAGCTAGGACCTCCCGTGTAAGAATTGCTAACAGAGACACTTATAAAGGCACGGGTCTTCGACGGATTTTATCAAAGTGAAATGGTTGTAAGGTACGATACCATCTTGACATGAAATATTGTGTTGTAGTCGAATGTCAGGAGGATCAATGACATCTGTGGGAAATGATGTCTCCCATAGTGACATCTGAGGATGCCCCTTTTATGGAGAGGCGCAATCCAAGGTACCGCTTCCTTTTTGGAAAAGAGGTGTTGAAGTCGACAAAAAGGAAGCCTCAACTGAATGAGGCGGTCGCTGATAGGGAGGACCAGGATCCTAGATGTGATGGGTTTAACATATGCATGATGGCGAGGGGGGATTCGGTGGCCCAAGGTCAGAGTATAAAAGCAACTTGGTGGCAGTCATAACTATTTCTGATGGGGAAATCCCTGGAGTCGGTAGGAATTCCAGGGTGGGTATAAACTGGTTATGAATGTCATAGTGGCTTTTGCGTGAGGGTGGTATACCCCAACCAAGGGTGGTCAGAGACTGCTTCCATGAGAGAAAAAATGAATGAGTGGGTGGGGGACATAGTGCACCGTTTGCGGTCTTTTTACACTTACCAAAAGAATAAAATAATGGGGTTTGGTTTGTACAAAAAATAGAGATGGGTGCCCCAAAACATGAAAGTGTTCACTCACTAATGATGTGAGGAAAGTGTTTTGTTGAGGTTGGGGGCCCCATTAATTGGTCTCATGTGTGAGGTTGATGAAGCGGATGAAAAATTATCGTAGATGGGTTATGCTGATAGAGGTATGGTGGGCCAAATGTGAGGCACGGTAGTGCGCTTTTAATATTCTTGTACAACCTGGTTGTCAGTGAAAGGGATTTTATTTCATATGGTAAAAATTGACCTTATGCATGGTGAGCGAATGGGCATGAGGTGCTTCCCGGACTATAGTTGTATGGCCATGGCATCACTATTGTTTGTGATATATGGTCTACTTTGGGTGACGAGCGCCATGGAGGGGACGCTTTACCGACCAATGAGAATGCTTATCATGTGCAAGGTGAGGTGATGATAAACAAAATTGGGTGTGTGGAACCTATGGTTAATTTCTGATGGAGAAATGATGTCAGGATATGTAGAGTTTTTCTAGGACTCTATCATGCTGGGGGTAGAATGATACCTGCTCTGGAAATTTCAGTGGATGGTTTGCATACTACCTGCAAAAACAACTACCTCAAGTGAAAACATATTCTTTATCAAATATTATTGAAATACATGTGATTTTAAAAAGAAGATGAGAGAGGGCATACCTGCTAGAGCTGAAATTTTATTTTTTCGGGGGTGCGAATATGTGGCATCGGCTTTAGGCATTATGGAGTGTTGATCACAGTGCTACTTTCGGTCTGGTGATCGGGCCTTCTGAGCTCTCATTATGGTCCTCCAAAGTTTTTTAAAAGGGCGATATATAGGTGAATATGGCCCTAATTCAATTCATTTTTGTTTGTTGCGTATTGAGAGGTCATAGGATTCTGCAGAGTAGTTCCTGCCATTGCGGTCAGCCTAAGCACTAGCTATTAGCGATATTATGCACAGGTAAACCCCATAATGTCCTGTATTTTAATTTTTTCAGTTTGAGGGTGTCGGGGTCCGTACAATACTAGTTTGTACGGATTCTGAGCTAGTTTTACCCTGGATTGCATGAGCGATCAGGGTAAGAGCGCGCCTTATGTGCACAAAATTAGGGTTTTGCACGCCTTATGCACACTTTTCTCAGCCTTGGGCACACCTTCTGCATGCTTGTGAGAAATAAAAGAGCTTTTCTTAGCCTTGGGTGTGCCTTCCACGTGCTTATCTAAGGGACAGGCGCGCGGTGGGCTGAGGCAAAATTTGTCCAATTTTTTTAAAAATTTTGCCTGTTTTTGGTGTTTTTATGCTGCTAATGTGCTCTTGTTTTGATGACAGGTTGTTGTGGAGGGAGAATGATTGGCCCAAGCTCCATACTTATTTAGTCCTCGATGGTCAGGTGCACCAACATTTGGCGCAATGGGGTCTCCTAACAATTGTGGAGAACGACCTTCTTCGGTCACAGGACCGATTCCTGCATTACTTGATTGAGCATTTGAACTGACGACACAAGATGTTTTTGCTATGTGGGTGCAACCTTGCTATTCGTCTTGAGACAGATATCTACTTTGTGATCGGGATGCTACCTCAGGGTGAGGCGTTGTGGTTTCTACTTCCTCCCAAGAGGGTGGATTTTGAGCGGTTTTGGATGTGTCACTGTGGTGGGGCGCCCCTTATGGAGGGGTGCATAGATATTGCATCGGTGACATATTTTCTTGAGCAATGTGCTTTGGTAGCTATTATGCGACTATCAAGGTCATCATCTCCACATCAGGCACCGAGCCCGCAGGTTGGGGTCTTGTGCGGCTGAGGGCTGGGTAGTTTTTCGACTTTTCCCATTTCTGCTATGAAGGGATGTTGGCACAACTTTTCAAGATCTGGGATGGATCGAAGATGTTTTCCTACACTAGTATTTTATGCATCATTATGTACGAGCAGGTGGTGTTGCTAAGGCCGGTGGTGGTGGTGCCTGCTGGGGGGCCATGGGAGCCTCGCATGAGGAGGTGGTGGTATGGTGGGGCGTTACTGGAATGTCACTACTGGGGCTTGGTTTGAAGCCAACCCTCAGATGTTATTTCCATTCCCATATGCAGGGATGGACTTTTGGGGGGATCCAGAGATGGGCCTCCCTCTTGGCTACACTTGGGAGCCAATAGGTATGTCTTTATGTTTTCTGAATTTATTTGAGTAGTTATGTTTATATGTGTATTTATGGAGACACTAACATAGTTTTGGTTACTCTTGCAGATGTTGGTGAGGTTTTCCGCGTTGTGGCTCGATTGGCTGTGCACGATCCTATTCGGAGGCCTCAGGGAGCTTTTGGGGGGCGGGGAGGAGGTGGGGTACTCAGTGTTGAGGTCGGCCCTTCAGGGGAGAGCAACAGCTCGGCTGCTGTTGAGACTGTGGTTGAGCAAGCTTGTGCCAATGCAACGGAGGCTCGTATTGTTGAGTTGACCATGCGAGTGTTAGTTTTGGAGGATCCCTGGGATCGAGTGGACCGCTTGACCCAAGGGATGACATCTTTAGGAATTTTAGATGACCTCAAGGAGGTATAGCTAGAGACCTTGATGGTCCGGGAGAGGCACTATAGACCAATTCTACATTGGGTGGTGGTCTCAGTGTTGATAGCAGCTCCAGTAGTGGTACTGGGAGTGGCAGTGGGTCCAGGTGCTCCGCCTGGGGGAGCACTGCTCTAGAGTTATTTTGCACACAAGGAAAGCACCCATTATGAGGATGCTTCCCCTATTTTTGATGAATTATATGTCTATCTTTTTGGGCTGATCGATGGGTGAGGGATACTATTTTTTGTACTTAGACACATACATTTTGATATATATGCGAGATATTTTTGCGGCTCTACATGATATGCCCCCTATTTCTGTTTATGGATTATGTTATGTTGATGGATATCTCTATTTTTTGTTTTTTTATGTATGATGGTTTATTTGAGATGCATTCTAGTTTAGAATATTGTTAGCTATGCGATCAGTTGTTTGGTTTTGACTCCTTGGTACATGTGTGAATCTAATGTAGTCAAATTTTCTGCTTAATCTTTTTGCACGCAAATATTTTCTAAATAGATGTGAATATCATATCTCAAATTTTTGGTTTAACTGCGATACTACTAACTGGGAGTCGAGGTAGATATGCATATGGCGTATGCCCTGATGGAGGGCGTCATACATAAGTCTGATAACAACATCATATTCTACCTGATTGTTTGTTGTTGAACCGATGCACAAACCATTAGTGCAGAGTGGTGATCGGTCAAGGTGATAGATGACCCAGGTAGCCCCTGCTAAAATTTGAGACCATTGTGATGCTCCATTGGAAAATTTGAAGTAAGGTTCGGGTTGGTAATCCATTGTGACACTTGAGTGCATTTTGTAACAAGTCTTTTGGTCAAAAATGTTAAAGTGGTTGGGTTTATGTATGTTGAATCTAGGGTAGGTCCTACTTGGCCCTTATGGGTATAATTTCTTGAGGTAAAGGTCGTTGATGGGGTTGCTGAGGTATGTCCCGTCCAGTTCCGTCAAGATGTATGCCCCCTTAAGGAGGCAATTTTTTACGATGTAGGGTCCTTTCCACAAGGATATGAAGTTTCCTGGCCCCAGGGCTTCTTTTGCGACATCATAGAGGAGGACTAATTATCCCTCGGTGAATGAGAAAGGGTTGATGTGGCGGTCGAACGATGATTTTACCCATTTCTTGTGGGCCTCGTTGTGTTGCAGTGACCATTATTGGTTTTCGTCGATGATCTCTAGTTGTACTAGAAGTTGTTCTAGAGGTTGGGTATCATCGACGAGTTTGATGGCAGCATTTAAATTTGGGATCTCACGTTCTATGGGAATCACGGCTTCGACTCTGTATACCAAGTGGAAGGGAGTGAAACCAGTGGATGTCTTCACAGCCGTGTGGTATGCCCACAGGGTGGAGAAGATCATATGGTGCTAGTTGGTTTTATGGTTATTTACCATGCATTGTAACATAGTTTTAAGTACTTTGTTTACAACTTCTACATGTCCGTTGGATTGGGGGTAGTATGGTGAAGAAAATTCATTGGCAAATTTGAGGTGATATAGCTCCTCGAAAAATTCATTCTTGAAGTGTTTCCCATGGTCAGAGACTAACTCCTTGGGGACCCCGAACCGGGGAATGACGTGGTTAAACAGAAATCGAGCGGTGGTTTCTGCGGTGTTGTCGTATGTGGGCATGGCTTCTGCCCACGTAGTGAAATAATCGACAACCACTATGATGTATTTATGATTTTCGGAAGATGCAGGGTTGCAATTCATGAAGTCGATCCCCCATTTACAAAAGTGGTTGACAATGATGACAGGCTGCAGAGGAGCAGGAGGGGATATTTCTTTATGAGAGAAGCACTGGCATTGCTCGCATCTCTTGACTAATGTAATGTAATCGCGAAACATGGAGGGCCAGAAATATCCTCCTCGTGGGACTTTTTGGGCGATGGCCATCTAGGAGAGGTGGCCACTGCAAGCTCCTCCATGGAATTCATTAAGGGCCTGTTCCTCTTGGTCGTGAATGAGGCATCGACGTAAAATGGTTTCGATGCCCCGTCGGTAGAAGAAATCTCCCATGAGGAGATATAGGGGGACCTGTTGTCGTGTGCGCTGACAGTCGTCTCGAGTGAGATGAGGTCTGAACTTCTGAGTTCATAGGAAGGGGAGAATGTCTCCGTACCATGGGTTGTCGGTTGCTACGAAGAAGAGATTTTCGTCTGGTAGTGGATCCTTTATTGGTGATCCCTTAGTGTCTCTTAGGAGGTCTGGAATAAACTCTGCTAAGATAAGCGCCTTTTTTATTTTAGGGGAGTGAAACTATAAGTCATATTCTTGGAGAATGAATATCCAGTGGGTGTACTTATGGTTCATTAGGCGGCGTGTGAGTAGATATTTGATGGGATTAATATCTATGATGACTGTAGTGGTTTTTAAGATGATGTTGTGGTGAAGATTGTGGACTGCATGTATTAATGCCTGGGAAATATTTTCTTTGGGCTCATATATTAATGCTAGGCCTGTTAAGGTTTTACTAACGTAATAAATTACGTGCTCCTTCCCATCCAGGCCTTCCTTGATAAAAAATCTGGCCAAGGTGGTCTCGGAAGCTGATAGATACAGGATGTAATCTTTGTCATAGTTTAGGGGACTGATGAGTGGTGTTGAAGACAATGTTTCTTTTAGCGCGTTGAACTCTTGTTGGGTGTGATCACCCCATTTGAATGGGATGTCCTGGATTAGGAGGCGTAGGAACCCTCGAGCGCAAGTGGAATAATCTGGGACAAAGCATCTCAGAAAATTGGCCTTCCCTTGTAGGCTTTGAAGTTGCCTGAGGGTTCGAGGTGGAGGTACCTCTTTGATAGCTTGGACCTTGAGGGGGTCCACACGAATCCCTTGCTGGGACACTATAAAACCTAAGAGCCTTCCTGTTGTGATGCAAAAGACACACTTGAGGGGGTTCAAGCGTAGGTTGTATTGACGACATCGTTGGAATACCAATCGCAGATCCTCGAGATGGTTTGAGCGCTTCTTGGAGTGGATGGTTAGGTCTTCCAAGTAGGAAAGGATAAGGTGTGCCAAGTCATGAAATATATAATTCATGGCCCTTTGGAAGGTTTCTCCAGTGTTTTTTTGGCCAAATGGCATTACCTTGTATACGAATGTGCTCCAGGGGGTGGTGAACGCGATTTTCTACCGGTCTGTATGGCGGATTTGAATTTGGTTGTACCTAGAGAATAAATCCATGAAGGAGAGAGCCTTGTGTCCTGCACAAGCATCGATGACCTGGTCGATGAATGGGGTGGGATAATTTTCCTTGGGACAAGCTTTGTTCAAATCCCGAAAATCGGTGCAAATGTGTATGGTGCCCTGTTTTTTCATGACGGGAACAGGGTTGGAAACCCAAAATGTGTAAGCGATAGGGCATATAAAATTGACTTTGTGAAGCTTGTCGATTTCTTTTTTTATTGCTTCTGCCTTTGATGGGTGCAGTTGACGTTATTTCTGGTGCATTGGAGGTACATCCTGCCAAGTGTCAATATGGTTCTCTACAATAGTGGGACTAAGCCCACGCATTTTCGAGTAGTCCCATGCGAAGATTCTTGATACTCTTGTAGCAATTGGGTATAAGAGGTTATTTCTTCTAGAGAACATGATGCCCCCAGTGAGATTTCTTCGACCTTACGTGGGTTTTGGGATATGATCACCTTGACGGTACGTGAGATGTTTGACATATTTCCTTCCTCGAACGCATCGGGCACTGGGATAGGATTCTTGAACCAATCGACTTTCCCTGATGGGAGTAAATATTTTGATGCAATCGCATAGATCTCTTGTTCTTCTGTCTTGTCAGGAATAAACATTTTCTTGGGGAGAAAAAGCAAGCAGTGATGCATTGCATCCCATGGATAATCCAACTCCGTCATGGCTTCTAGGATTTCTTCATCTGAATGAAATAGGGATCCTAAGGGGGATAGATCTTGTGCAAGGTTATGCTGAAGGGGTTCAATCTGCACAAAGCTAGTTGAGAGAAACGATAAATATTCCATCATCGATGTGGTGGAACCAGACGCGGTCGACAGAGTGTAGACAGATTGGTTTTGCACTGTCGTAAGTACAACTACTCTCATAGTTGCAGCTGATTGGACACCTATGGCAGATGAATAGACAGCTTGAGTCATAGTTCTGATACATGATGATATGAATTTTATATGGTGTATCGTGTCATTAGTGTTTAGTGGGGGAAGAATCTCCGTGATGGGAGAAAGCGCAAGTTTGGGTTCCTCGTTAGGATGGTCAATTTCCTGTTGGTGTAAATTGCGCCTAGTGCAGAGGTGCCTGAATTTTTCCATTAGTGGGCATGCCTCTGGTTCGTGGTTCTGGCCAATGCATATGGTACACGGTACCACTGTGCCAACTGAGTAGATTGTATGGGAATCTACACTTCTCATCATCCCAGATGTGGATGCTTGGAAGGGATTTGTGGTGGAAGACGAGGTCTTCTGCTTCCATTTCTGTATTTTTGGCTTGGGTGTGTCTAACTCTTTTGGGGAGTGTAGAATTAATGTTTCTCTTACTGCTCTGTGCTTGGGGAGATGGTCACATTTAATTGTATGATGAAAGTGTGAGAAAATATGACAATAAGTACGTGTGATCTTCTCTTGGTTAGAAAGAAGTCTCTGTGAGAGAGATAAGACTGTGAAAAAATTGTTTGTGAGTGGCTTCAGTTCTTTGCACTGATTGACCTGGTGGTCATTCACATCACATAGTCCACATGTTATCCTAGGTTGGGCCTGGGTCATGCTTGGTTGGTGCGCTATCCCATTTTTCCCATCACGACGAAGTGGGTGTGGGATTGCTGGCCTGAGGGTGATGTACTTTCTATATCGTTTGAGAAGATCATCCTTTTTATTTTGTAATGTGTGAATCGTATCGATTAGAGGAAGAAATTGTGGGATATAGGTACATTGTTGTCCAAAGTGATTGCCTTGATATATTGGGAAAAATAGCCTAGATATGGGGGTCCTGTCATGTTTAGTTTGTGGTCTGGCGGGGTACCAGGGTCGTAATGCTGCTAAATAAATGTAATATTCCCAATTATCCATGAGCTAGTTGGAATATTCAATTTTGTTTTATTTCTTTGTTTAAATAATAAGAGGGAAAAGGAGGTCCATAATTTTCCTTAATAATGAATAAATAAATGCCAAATATGAACGAGACAAATCTTGGTAGCTTAATTAAAGCACCCTTGGTGTGAAAGGGGTTGGATCACTTTGATTGGGTCAATCTTGACCAAATCAATAACATTTTCATGGAGGAGTGGCCATCAATGAGGGACAACGCAGTTCTACATGGAGATGCTTTGTGTGAATGTAGTGATCTTTTTGGATGGGGCTTAGGGTTTGCAAGCTCATAACTTATGAAGGGAAGAGGATGGAAGCCATTTTTAATCATGTTGATGTATATTATATCTCTGAATATATGGTCTGTTTAGACATATATGTTTCTCTTGTTGTTTAGCTGAGATAGAGTGTTGTTTAGCACAGAGTGTTCCTAATCGGGAATCTCGCCTCTTTCCTTGACAGGCCTCTTGGGAGAGTTTGTACTACATTGTCAACTATATGGCTTAAGGCCAAGCTTCTTCTTTCAACTACAATGCAGATCCTATTTAGGGTTTGGTTGTTTTTGTAGGTTGCATCAAGTGGTGATTAAATCTCTAGATCTAGGCCATCTCATTGCTTATTCTCAGTGAAGGAGGATTTCTTTCCATTGGGAGGACAGTATTGAAGGCCATTGAGCTTATTTTCAGATCTTGGCATCATGCCAACTATTTATTCAGCCCTACAGTGCATTTTACTTCCAGATCTGCATTATTTTTGTAGGACGAGTTGCAAGGTGGTTTGGCACACCATTTGGAGAGTTGATTTTCTAGTGAAGGGGATCTGCCTTTCACTTTGAAGATCTATTTGAGGAGACTATTCTATTGATAATATCAGATCAGCCACACTTTCCATGTCTATATTTTTCAGTAGATCTGTAGTCTTAGATCTCAGATCTACAACTTGTAGTTCGTGTTTTGCTGAAAACCCTTGAGGGGTTCTAGAGAGGAGCTTGTATAGTGCTCAGATCTAATATAGATCTATCTTTTGAGGCACATATCAGCCCTAGATCTGATGTATAGTAAAATTCTGTAGCAGAGCCAATAAAATAAATTTGTAAGGGTTTTCCAGCTTTTCTATATAGTTGCAGCACCTCATATTGAGGGATTTTGTTCATTGGAGGCTTGTATTTCCTGTTATGCATCTTATGGCCCATTTATTATGTACATTTTGGTGCTATAATAACATATGAAAGGTCTCCATATTGGCCTCTAGATTTTTAAATAATGATCTACAACATTGTTCCAACATTCTACACTATATTCCTGCCTTTCCCATTTGGGAATATTACAATCAGGTCAAGTGGCGACCACATGATTGGGCGTTTTACATAACGCACATGTTGGTCTTATCTGTAGATAGTGGTTGGGGGAAACTAAGGGTTCCTTGATTGGTCGCTTTTCAGCTGACATGAAGAGGATGGATCTGCTTGTCACATATTCTTGGGTTGTCAAGCTGTTCATGGATTTTGAGTCTGTGCCATCTTCTTGGGAGAGGCGAACTATGGTTAATCGCATACAAGCTAGTGCTGTGCGAAATCTAGGTATGTAGTGACAACGTCGAACTGGGTGATTATCACCACATATATGACATGAATACTGGATGTCCATGTTACTGCGATATACTATATGAACTGAATACCATCGTTGGAACATTTCCAAAGCTGGACAATCAATGATGAAATGATCAAGCTCATCGTAGAGTACACAACTCTCGATGCGAGGAGGGGGCATGGTTGGGAATATTTCTGATGACTCTCGTTCCTCCTGTAGGTATAGGATGGCACAAGGTTCATCTCCAGATGATTTGGTGGAGGGATCCTCTTGATAGGATCGCTCGATGGCATGTAAGGCGTCCCTATATCGTGGGATTTCTAGGTAATGATGGGTATAGTGCCTGTAATTGTTGTAGATAGCGCATGCGTGATTGGTACGCAATTATTTTCCTTTTCATTTGGTGGCAGGTTCCTTTTTTCGGGAACGTGGTGTCACGATGTCTACCTCAGAGCCAAGGAGTAGTTTTAATTCATCCAAATCTGGGCAGATATGGGTGGGGTGACCTACTACATCACATATGTTGCAACTAAGTGATTCTCATTGTATGGCAGGAGTCTCCACCCTCTTTCCTCTCTCGGTTTTCTTAGCCATAATCATTGGTTTTGCAATGGGAATTTCCTTTGCCCAGATGTTTTCGAAAGTTTCCTATATGGGTGAGGTCTCCTCTAAACTGAGGTTTTTTAACCCTGTGGCAGTGATGTGTGTGGCTCCTGTCCCAGTAGGGGGAACGAGGTACCAAATTGGTATTGTAAAAGATATTTTTGGTAACACCACTGTTGCCAAAACCTGATGGGATATGAAACCAGCTGGGGGGTAGAGGAAAGGGGTTTGGGAAGCAGTGTAGGCTAGACAGGATGCCGTGGTTGAGGACTCGACGTCATTACTGCTTGTGTCTGTGTCCTGGCTAGATTTAGTGCTTGATGTTGACATCATACACACTGGAGCTCCTATGACATCAGGTGATGATTCATGTATGATAGGTGGATCTCCTAGGAATTACCCTAGGATGGACGACGATTTGAACTGGCCGGGGCCATATTCTTGCTACCGTGAAAGCGCGTCCGCAGATGTATATACGTAGGGTAGAATTGTTGAACCTCAGGATTACCCTCTCCTTTATAGTTTTCTCATCTCATTCCACCACTTTTCCATAATTTCATAAACCCTAATCAGTGAAGAATGCTAATGTTTTGTCTCAAGGATACATTTAAATGATTTTCATATTATATTTTCATGATTTTGCTATTTTGATAAGTTTTTTCGAATTAGCTACAGAATGCAGCCTGTTCTAAAACTAACTGTGCGTTCCGTAGCCACTCTTATGGTTTACCAGGTTCCAGGTGTTAGTTGAAAAATTAGGCCACATGGGTGTTTCTAGAATCTTGCCTACATGGATTTTGTCTTACTCATTTGATCGAGATCGACATAAAAAGGAGCCTAAACTTATGGTCAAAGTTACAAGTCAAAGAACGTTACTTACAACAATAGGACTCTTGATTTTCTCTTTGAAGCAAATCATGAGTCCAATAGTCCTATTTTGATTGTAATTCAAGTTAGACGCCTGTAGCTAACTTAACTCACAATTAGTTATGTAATTTCTCTTTAAATAGTGGTTCTACAGAACTGAGAAATAATTCAGTACAGTTCAGATTTCTAAAGTGAATACTCTGTTTCCGAGACTTTGTTTTAATAAAGAAGTTCAGTTACCAAATTCTTGCTTGATTGCACTTTTTACAAGCTAGGAGTCAACCAACTCAGTAGCAGAGGGCCCCTGCTTCTGAAGGAGGTTTTTATTATGTTTTCTAGTTAGATTTCCTTTAATTCGTTTAGCGATTTATGTTTATGCTTCATTTATAGTTTTCAAATAGTTTAATTTTAAAATAAAATTGTGTATACTTACTCTTCCAAAACATCTCATGAAAATAGAAATTCTGCTTTCACTATTGAATTAAGGATTGAAGTGTTAAGGAATCACAGTTGTTTAGCTCTACTGTTCTTGCCTTTTATTTTTATTAAAATAAAGTTTTCAATTGTTGTGTCAAATTCATATTTATGAAAGCCATTTTCAATTTGCTAAATTCTACATTAAATGGTTAAATATCTCACTTATGCAGTAGTTGAATTTATCTTGCTTCTTGTCATTTTCTTGCCAAGGAATAAAGGCATAATTTATTTCTCCGAAGGCATCTCAGGAGGTTAAACACTTCACATTTGAGTGTGGCTGACAAGTCAATTATACATTTAGTTGATTTTAGTTAGATCTTACATGCTTTTACTTTCAAGATCCTCACTTGATTGCAACAAAAATATTACTAAAAACCACCCTAAAAGGAATTGATCTGAACATATTCAGAAAGGATGGTTGAATGATTAAATGTAATGTAATTTCTTGGTTATTCATTTACAGAGTTTTCCTAGTTCTCTAGTTCAAATAGGTGTAATTAGCTTACTTAAACATTACTTCAAGAAGGTCACTCTTTACAAATTGAATAATTGGAGTAGATAAACGCATCTTAGATATTTTCATTTGCATTCCTTGTTTTCTGTTCTAGGACCTTAGCAGACTAAATTACAAATAGTTTCTAAACTCCATCTCAATAGGGTCATGCCTAACAATTGAATGTTGAGATAACTGAAGGTAAAATAGCTGATTCATTTTCTGCTTTCATAGGTATTGTAATTCTCAATCTCAGTCTTTTTAGAAATAGTTCCATGGATTAGGATTAACAAACAAAATAGATAGATGCTTTGATTATCAAAACAAGTCTTAACTAGCCCTTAGCTTTTGGTTTGTTTTAATGAAAAATAGAATAGTTTTAGTACACTTCCTTTTCTTCCTTCTAAAATTAATTTAGATTCACTTAAATCTTTTCATAATTCTAGATTAACCATCCTTAGATCTCAAAGAACAAAAACCCCACTAAAAACAACATAAAACACAACACAACGAATTAAGGAATAGGTTGCTTAAGCACATATGGTGCACCTGTTGAAAATGCAGCAAGATGATGGAGCTTAGTGAAATGAAGTCGCCTTCACTAAGTGGGTCCGCAGGCTATTTTTGGCGCAAAGTCTATTTTTAGACTATGTCTATTTTTAGACATATGGAGCATGGTCCAGGGGTTGCGGTATGTTATTCTTGGAGTATTGGTCATGTTGGTAAAAATATATGGACCTCTATTTTTATACATTTAGGTCGAAGTCTATTTTTAGACTACCTATCCTAAAAATAGAAAAGTCAAATATTATTTACCCTTAATAATATTTGGACTCTAAACTTCAGTTTACTCTCTTGGAGCACTTCAGTTAGAGCTACAGAAGTGGCTCATGCATCTGACAGAGGAATTACGCTATTCCTAGGGGTTTGGTGAGCTCATGCATGGTTGACTTCAGTTAGGACTTCAGTGGTAGAAGTTTGGTGGAGTTGATGAGACAGTTGGTGGAGTTGTGTTCTATTAACTTAGTCAACTAGTTGAGATTAGTTTAACTAGCTAATCAACTAGTAATGAGTGGAGTGAATTAAATATTATTAATTCACTAATTATTAACTCATTATTCAACTCAAGAACACACGTTCACTAAAGCAAGGACGCTTCAAGGATCGTGCTGGAAGAGGTGGGGAGGAAAGGGCGAGAGATAGCTACTGGCCAGACATCGGGCCAGGCATGAGATTTGCACCACACTGGAGGAAACGCCTATGATGATCAGTGACTGCTGTCAAAAAGATTCGGTCCTTGGATCTCTCATTAGACCAGCCTTGATTGCGCAATAGAGGCAGGCAATTAGTGGATGTGTTTTGAACCTGTGACTTGTTCAAAACCAAGCTAGTTTGTGTGTAGCTTTATGAGATAGTACTGAGTACTTGTGAGGAGTATTGTGCTATGTACTGTTACATGTTCTCTACATTATAATATACAGAATAGCTGAGGGGTTTTTAGCTATAATCTTTCCCCATACATACTGTGTAATGTGTGTGATTTTTTGATGATCTTTTGATCGCATACCGCTTGTTTTATTTCCGCATGTGTGATGATCTGAGTGGAAGAGATTATGTGTTGCATATGAATTTGAATTGATATGTGATCAGGATAACCTCGGTGGATAAATCTTCATTATTCAGCAAATTTCTACAGCACCACACTTCATCAGCTTACTAGCCCTGGTTGATAATTAATGAAAGCAGTTTAGGACTCTAAATTGACTAAACAAGAATGACATCGGTATTTTTTAGGGTCACTTTTTGCTATGCATCAATTGGTCGACAGTAATGATGCGGTCCTCATGGGGGAATATCATAGTCCAGAAGACAGAAGAGGCGATGGCTGGCATGGTGTACATATAACTCTAACCAATGAGTACATTGTAATCCAACTGGGCATCCAAGAATTCAATGTCCATAAGGACGGTCTTTCCTGCTAGGCAGACCGAGACATTTTGGTAGAGGTCGAAGGGCGACCGTCATATGCTCTAAGCGTGATGACTGATGGCTTTAGTTCGGGAGACCCTAAATTCTGCCAAATGTTCTTTGACATGATGCATGTGGATGCACCTTCGTCAATGATACATCGGTGAATGGTAATGTTCTAGACCGATATTGGTATTTGGAAGGTGACCATTGAAGGAAGCCTAGGGGTGGCTTTATCTACATTGAAAGCCATTAGACACGAATTGGCAGGGTCGATGGTGCCTAATGCGGAAAGTAAGGCTTTCTGCTTCTTTGGGCATGACTGTAATACCTCCAAAGCTGACATAGCGACGAGAGATTGAGCTAGATCATCCACAATGCTATAGTTATGGGTTGCTTTGGAGTAGTTTCTTGCTTGCCTAGTTGGTCCCTTAGCCATGTTTGGCAAAGGTTCAATAGGCATATTTGATATGGTTAAAGGTGTTGTTGGGGCACTGGTACTAGCCCCTGACGCGTTGGAGTCTGGTGGGCTGTCGTAGTTTCGATTCTGTGTTTGAAAAAACATTTGTTCGCTAGTCATGTAGATTTCGTGGTTGTTCTTTCTAGAGTCGTAGGGAGTTTGTTGCTATGTGTTAATTGTCCCTTGATGGGGGGAAGGTTCCTGCATTACTACTGTTTTCTAGGAAGATCCCCCTTGTCCTCGGTTACTTTGTAGCTTCTTCAGCTTAGGGAGGTCAGGACAATGGTGAGTGTAGTGTTCGTACTCACCACAGATCAAACAAGAGTGGTTTGTTCGAAGAGGTGGCCTTTTGTTCTGCCTTTGGGCATTTCTTGGCTCCTGGTTTTGATTTCGGTTGGAGTTGCCTCCAGCCTGATATCGTAGAGGGAATTTCTGATTGTTGCCCCCGTGACCAAAATTTCCTTTAGGCTTTATTTTCCCATTTTTATTAACTACATTAGGAGGGCAGTTCTCCTGGTTATATGGTTGGCGCGGTTGGTTTTGGGAGGGTTGCACAAAGTTCACCTGTGCATTATTTTTCATGGGCAAGTCCTGCACTGGGGATTGAGCATAATGCAGTGCCTGGTTTGTGAATGGTTGTTGGGGGGAAACTCTTCCATCAGTATGTATGTCTTCGTACTGGGTCCCCTAAGCCGGAGGATAGGGTCCTCTATGCTGATGGTGATACGATGATTCCCAATTGGTCAAATTTTGCGAAGGCATGTGATGACTTTGGTAGCCAGGTTGTGGTATGTTCTGGGTAGAATCATACATGTAACCGGGGTTTTGAATGCTGCTGCCTGGGTAAATTTGGGTCAATGACCCAATTAAATCATCTACAGAATTCGACGCACCTGGAAATTCTTTGTGAGGTTGTAGGCGCGGGGTGTTCAACAGGATATTGTAAATATACCTTGACTTCGTATAGATAAGCTCAAGATGTTAGGCCTTACTGATGGCATCCTCTTCAAATATGGGATTTTAGGAACAGGTCTAACAAAACTTGATCGTTTATTTTGTCTTTACATGACCTACGACACTGCCAACATTCGTGGAGATGGTCTGAGATATGGATGGCGGGGGTTTGCCTAAAGTGGGTCAGTAATTCCATTCCGGAATCGTGGTGGATGGGTAACTGAAAATAGGTTAGGAATGCAGTTGCGAGGGCGCCAAAGGTTCCATGTGTAGCAGAGGGTTGCTCCACATACCATTTCGCTACTAATCCCATTAGAGTGCATTAAAGCAGTCGTAGTCGAATAGTATCATCAACGATGTTGTTCGATGAACACCATAGGTGGAAAGTCATAACATGATTTCCTCGGTCTTCTGCTTGCTTTCTTTCAAACTTTGGAATGTCTGAAGGGAGCTTCGTGGGCATGGGAGGCCATATGGGGTTGTGTGCAATGGGGTCATTTGTCAACTTGGTTAAATATTAGGAATTTGACTTTTGTGATCCATAAATTATGTATCAAATCTTTCGGTGAAAATCACAATGGAGAAATTTGTGTCGATGCGTTTCGAACCATCAAGTGTGGTTCATCATCAGGACAAGATACGAAATCTGATCAACGACTTAGCTTAAATAGATAAAGAAGCTCCAAATATCTGTTGTACAATAACGGCTAGTTTGACCATAAAAAATAGCAATAGAGTCTCTACATCTTTTTAAGAAGGTAAGATCAGATTTCATCTTAGATACCCGTAAACGTGCCCTTTCAAACTGATGAACTTTAAGTGCCAAGGCCCTACCGATTAGGGTTTCAATATTAGGAATTTGACTTCTGTGATCCATAAATTATGTATCAAATCTTTCGGTGAAAATCACAATGGAGAAATTTGTGTCAACGTGTTTCGAACCAGCAAGTGTGGTTCATCATCAGGACAAGATACGAAATCTGATCAATGACTCAGCTTAAATAGATAAAGAAGCTCCAAATAGTCGTTGTACAATAACGGCTAGTTTGAACATAAAAAATAGCAATAGAGTCTCTACATCTTTTTAAGAAGGTTAGATCAGATTTCATCTTAGATACCCGTAAACGTGCCCTTTCAAACTGATGAACTTTAAGTGCCAAGGCCCTATCGATTAGGGTTTCAATATTAGGAATTTGACTTCTGTGATCCATAAATTATGTATCAAATATTTCGATGAAAATCACAATGGAGAAATTTCTGTCTACGCGTTTCGAACCAGCAAGTGTGGTTCATCATCAGGACAAGATACGAAATCTGATCAACGACTCAGCTTAAATAGATAAAGAAGCTCCAAATAGCCATTGTACAATAACGGCTAGTTTGACCATAAAAAATAGCAATAGAGTCTCTACATATTTTTAAGAAGGTCAGATCAGATTTCATCTTAGATACCCGTACGTGCCCTTTCAAACTGATGAAATTTAAGTGCCAAGACCCTACCGATTAGGGTTTCAATATTAGGAATTTGACTTTTGTGATCCATAAATTATGTATCAAATATTTCGGTGAAAATCACAATGGAGAAATTTGTGTCGACGCGTTTCGAACCAGCAAGTGTGGTTCATCATCAGGACAAGATACGAAATTTGATCAACGAAGCTAGAAAAGGTGACTACGAGGTTGTAGCCATTGCGACTTGTGAAAACAAAATGTTATAGTTAGGAATAGGGTGTGTCTGTGATGTACCTTGCTGTGCATTCAACTGGCTTCCTGAATGGGTATCACTCCTCTACCCGCTAGGGGTTGTGGGAGGAGTGGTGTGTGGTGAACCTGTGGGTGTGTTCACCGGTGTGGTGTTGGGATAACTACTAGGGTTCCCAACTAAATATGCCCCAATAAAGGATGAACCAATAATGGTGGTTGTGTTCTGTCTTTGATGCCTAAATGGAAAAAGACCTGGAACCCATCTCGGTAATGGGGGGAGATCCAAAATATGTCTAGATCGATGAGGTCCCATTGGGTCCATTCTAGCATCAACTAGGTATGGCTTTGGAAATATTTGAGAGGATAGAGATTAGAATCAAAGAAAAATTCTGATTGCATACATAAAACAAAGTGAAAATAAATAAATTTTCCCCTTAGATTAATCCTATGTGATTAGTCAATAAAAAAATATGGTTTTTTGTTGTTTGCATATGATACTCAAATCTTAGAAGACCTAATCGTCCTCACATGCTCAAATGTAACTAGGCCTCGAGAATATATCTTATGAATGCTGGCACAACGTCTCGTAAGAGCTGGCGACGCCCCCAGTCAATCGAAGAAAATCCACCAAGGTAAGGGTAGAGGATCTAGTGTTTTCCTGCACAGTCAGCTATAGGGAAATAATGCCTTAATTTTTGGCCACTAAGTACCACCATCCCACGTGAGAATTTGAGTCTTGGGATTCTTGGTAGTTTAGGTAACAGTACCGAGTATATGCCGGGACAAGTAGCCCCAACTGATACCGCATGCATTGTGCCTAATCATACCCCCCTCTGAATCGAGTCTCTCCTGTGCTCGGTTTTTCTTATTCGTGGGTTGATAGGTGGATTTGAAAGTTCCCTAAATATTCAACTTATATGTTTCAAGATGAATAATGATCAAGGCGGATTATTCGATGCCTACCCGCTTGACCCTAACTTAGACTATAAATTATTTTGTTGCCCCTGTGGGGAGAATTTAGTGAGTTTTGTTAAGTTAGTTTTAGGTGTCTTTTATTTTCTTATTGTGTGTATGTGTGTGATAAAAAGGTGAAAAAACACATAGTTTGAATGTGTGGATATGCGATGATCCTTTTCAAAATCCCCTATTAAACTATGTTCTATTGTTCCTTGCTCAAAAGAAAAACATGTGCGGATATGTGTCACTTTCTATTTTTCCTAGTTAATCTATGTGATCAACTATAGGGAGGTGTTGAGTTGTGAATAGAGAGTGTTCATATGCTTTCCTAGGATCACCAGAGGGTGCAAAGGCAACATATATTACTTTCTCTTCTATCGACAATTCGATCCTGGTCCCGAAATCCTAGTGCAAAAATTAAACTAAACTAATGACTTTTACACTAGAAAAAGAACTAGATAAGCATGCGTGGACTTGGGCCACTTACTTTGGCTAATTATATAGGTGTTTTGGTACCTAAATTTGCAAAACATAATTTTTTTTTCGGAATGCAATTTAATTTGCCCCCCACTTAAACTATGTGTGTAACTTTGCAAAAATCAACTTGAAATAAAACTAACACCAAGCCTACCAAAAGTAGCTAAGAGTGAGTTTTAGAAAGATGCGGGGACCTCAACCTGTACTGGCAGATGTATTATGGGCTGCCAGACACCTTTATAAGCAGGGAAAGGTGGAATTATTGGACAAAAATTCCCATTCAGATTTTTGCATGCAAAAGGCTGAAACATGTGTGATGTCTGTGCGCAGGTCAACTTTGAATGCCCGCCATAGGGCGGGCCTGTCTGTGGAAAATGCATGCAAAATTTCTACTGAGTAGTTTTTTGGAGCTCTTCTACTTCAGTCTGTCACTTGGGATGAACTAGGGAATGAAGGAGAGAGAGGGGGAAATTTCAGCCTAACTCCACAACAAAGATGGATGTCACTGCAAAGGGCACAACCACATAAGCTTGGAAATAAAAGTTAGTGGAGTCACCAATCCTGTGTTAGTGTGTTTTGTGCACGTATGTACAAAATCACACCAACTTAAGGGGTGTGGTTTTCCCTCTTAAGTTATTGGTCATAGGCAGAAAATAAATGGAATCAAGCAAGTTGGTGGAACATGCTAGAACATAAACATACTAGATAGAGAAATAACATGCATATTCAAATATAAAAATTAAACTAAAACTAAAACAATAACACAAAAGCCGAGTCAAACAACTTCAATAATCCAAACAATGACGCTTATGTCCCCTCTTATTGAGTGTTTGTAGGAAATGAGGATGAAACTTTAACCCACTTACCAAGGGGCCCTTAGAACTAGGGGTTCTAAGTCCCGATGCAAGGATGTATTTACTTCCAAGCTACCTTGGCGCAAAGTCTCCCTCTCTCTACTATAATGGACTGGAGTTATTGGATGGCTAACAACTGAGTCCCCTCTATCTCTGCTCCGGATCACACACTACTGGTATTTCTTGGGGAAATTCTGGCCAGCATAAAAATGTGATCTCTTGTTACTCATCTCTTGGTGGCCTTTTATAGGATAATTAAAATCCTCCTTCCCTCTCTTGGTACATTGTGGACAATGACCCAAGAGAGGAGGGTGATTCCTGTTGAAAATGCAACAAGATGATGGAGCTTAGTGAAATGAAGTCGCCTTCACTAAGTGGGCCCACAGGCTATTTTTGGCGCAAAGTCTATTTTTAGACTATGTCTATTTTTAGACATATGGAGCATGGTCTAGGAGTTGCAGTATGCTATTCTTGGATGATTGGTCGAGTTGGTAAAAATATATGGACCTCTATTTTTATACATTTGGGCAAAGTCTATTTTTAGACTGCCAGGCTAAAAATAGAAAAGTCAAATATTATTTACCCTTAATAATATTTGGACTATAAATTTTTACTTTTATCCCCGCAAAGACTTCGCCTGGAGCTACTTCGATGTGGTCCATGCATCCGAAAAGGAATTACTAAAGATTCTAGTTTGGTGAGCTCGCGCATGGTTGACTTGGGCTAGAACTCAAGTGGCAGCTTGTGATTTGATGAGAAAACAGAGTTGTGTTCGGGTTAACTTAGTTGAACTAGTTGTCTTTAGTTTAACTGGATAATACACTAGAGATGAGTGGGGTAAATTAAATATTATTTAATTCACTAAATATTAAATCATTATTCAACTAAAGAACACATTAGTTGACTGCAGTGCATGGACAGTTCAGTGAAGACCAGTGGAAGAGGTAGATGAAAGGGTGAGTTTGCTATTAGTTGTGACATTAGTTGTGCATGAGATTTGCACAAGAATTGGAGGAGATTTCCAATGAGGATTGCGCAGATCAAGCCAGTGGGATTCGAACTTGGATCTCTCATTACACCAACTTGGATTGCGTAGTAGAGGTAGGCAAACAGTGGATGAGTTTTAACCCGTGACTTGTTCAAAACTGAGCTAGTTTGTGTGTAACTTTTGGAGATAGTACTAAGTACTTGTGAGGAGTATTGTGCTATGTATTGTTACATGTTCTCTTCTATTATAATATACAAAATAGCTGGGGGTTTTCAGCTATAAGCTTTCCCCATACATATTGTGTTTATGTGCGCATGCGACTGTTTCTATTTCCGCATATTGATGATCAATTGTAGAAGAGGTTATGTGTTATGCATGAATTCGAATTAGTGTGTGACCAGGATAATCTCAGTGGATAAATCTTCATTATTCAGCAAATTTCTACATGGTATCGGAGCGAATTGATCATCGGGATCTATTATAGTGATTACAATTTTATTTCGGTAGACAGAGTCTGTAACGGGCCAGGTAGCCTCTGGATCCATCCTTTCTCTGAAAGGTGATATATCCAGTAAATTCCCTTACAGTCGATCTCTGTGCTAGAAATAATTTGTTCTCACAGATCCAGAAGCAGTTGAGTTTTGAGCTTGGAAATCGAATTTTGCAGCAGATTGTTTTCTTGGTGCCAGAGTTGAAATGTCTTTCAACGGTTTGCGACTCGAGTATGCCCTTGAGGGCAGTTCGAATTATGTTGCATGGAAAGACCGGATGGAGGCGGTATTAGATGATAACGGGCTGAAGGAGTTCATAGATATGGATGTCCAAAAGCCTACTGATCCTGCTGAAGTTGAGGCTTGGCAAAAGAAGATGGCGAAATGTCGAAGGATTCTGTTGGAGGGCGTGAAGGATCACATTGTATCCAACCTGCATGGAAAAGCTTCTCCATATTTGATGTGGAAAGCATTGACAGATCTATTCCAGAGAAAGAGCGACCAAAGGAAGCTGGCGCTCAAGGATAAACTCAGAAACATTAAGATGGAGAAAGGCGACAGTATCGCCAAGTACCTCATGAAGTTCACTCAATGCAAAGATGAGCTAGGAAGTGTGGGGGTGACTGTCGATGATGAGGACTTGGTGGACCTGGCTCTCCTTGGTCTTCTGAAGAGTTGGCATTCCTATCAGGACTCTGTCAATGGTCGGGAGAAGTTGCCGGGATGGGAGCGACTTTGGTCGGATCTCATGCAAGAGGAGATAAGGCGGACTACCAGGGACGAATCTTCATCAAAGGCATCTGATGAAGAAAATTGCGCTTTGGCTGCCAAAGCAAAGAAGGGGAAGAGCAAGAAAGCTTCTCAGTCTGGTGCAAAAGGCAAGAAGCAAGACATGTCCAAGGTGAAGTGTTTTCACTATCACCAGCACGGACACTATGCCACAAATTGTCCGCAGAAGAAGAAAAATAAGAAGGTTGCTGAATCTACAGCGGGAGAGGCATTGGCCTCCTAGTTTGAACTGGATTTTTCACTGATCGCATGCTTGGTCTCAAGTGTGATGGGATCAGTATGGTTCTTGGACAGTGGTGCGTCATTTCACATGACAGGAGATCGGGATCTGTTTTCAGATCTGGAGGAAAAAGATCTTGGAGTGCACATCGAGATGGGCGATGATGGTAGATACAGTGCGACCGGTATCGGTATCATTTCCTTTGAGAGGGAGTCTGGTAAACCCTTCGTATTGAAGGAAGTATTGCATGTTCTAGGATTGATGAAGAATCTGATCTCTGTGGCGATGTTGGAAGACAAGGGGTATGATGTGGTCTTCAGCGAAGGAAAGGCTTTCCTGCGCAGTAAGACTACTGGGGAAACCCGGAAGATAGGGGTTCGAGTCGAGAACCTTTATCAGTTGCAAGTAGATGGCTATGCAGCAATGGCATGCAAGGCGGGAGAAATGGTGAGCCAGGATGATGAGGGCGAACTGTGGCACAGGAGATTGGGCCACCTTCACCATGGAGCTTTGAAGATCCTGCAGCAGATTTCTACTGGGCTTCCTAAGGGCACTCTTGCGCAGTCAGATCAGTGCAAGGGGTGTACCTTGGGGAAGTATGTGAAAGCCACCTTTCACGAGAAGGATAGCCGCGCCACGACGATCCTTGAGAGAGTTCACACAGACGTGTGTGGTCCTTTCTCAGTTGCTTCGACAGCAAAGCACAGGTATTATGTGATCTTTGTTGATGATTTCTCTCGAAAGTGCTGGATCTTCTCCATGCAGAAGAAGAGCGATACATTCGCGAAGTTCTGTGAGTTTAAAGCACTGGTCGAGAAGGAATCTAGAAGTATGTGAAGGCTCTTAGGAGCAACACGGGTGGTGAATCATTCGCCGACTTCAAGGACTTTTCAGCCGCAAAAGGGATCGTGAGAGAGCCCACGCACCCCCATAACCCATACAGACCCGGGTTGCTGCAGGAAGAATGTAACGATCGTGGGTGTCGCACGGGTGATGTTGCATGATCAGAGCCTACCCCTTCACTTGTGGGCTGAGGCATGCAATACTGCAGTGTATGTGCAGAACCGTTGTCCTCACAAGATACTTGGCATGAGTACACCGGAGGAGGCGTTTTCTGGCAAGAGGCCTGACATTTCTCATTTGAGGATTTTTGGCTCACCTGTCTACATGCATGTGACGAAGGACGCCAGAAAGAAGCTGGATCCGACCGCAGAGGTTGGGATATTTGTGGGGTACACTGATACGCCCCACAACTATCATGTGTATTTGCTAGATAGTCGCAAGACTGTTGTGCGACGGGATATCAAATTTCAGGAGGAGAAAGCCATGAAGTGTTCGCTTAAGAGGGAGCCACACTTGCATGCAGAAGAGGAGCTATTAGTTCCTAAGGAGGAGCTTCCGGATGTGGATCACCCACAAGAGGAAGTTCATGGATTGGAAGAGACCACTCATGCAGCGCCAACCATCAGAGGGCACAAGCGCACTACAGAAGCTGAGCGACTGGCTCGAGATGTGTAGTAGGAAGGCCAGATTCACATGCTGGAAGAACAGCAGGGACAGACAAATAGAGGACGGCAGACACTAGATACATGGCTCTTGTGAGAAAATGTGTTGTGACAGAGCCATCCTCTTTCGAGGAAGCTGTGGAGAACCCTGCATGGGTATATGCCATGGTGGAAGAGTATGATTCGATTGTCAGAAACAGTGCATGGGAGATTGTCCCAAGACTGGAAGGGAAATCAGTGGTGGGTTTGCGATGGATCTACAAAGTGAAGCAAAGGGCCGACGGAGTGTGGAGAAGTACAAGGCAAGAATTGTCAGCCGTGGCTTCGCGCATCGAGGGGATCGACATGAGGAGACCTTTTCAATTGCTGCAAGGTACTCTTTCCATACTTGATGATCCTAGCTTCCCCAAATATGGGGTGGCACATCCATCAGATGGATGAAGACTCGCGTTCCTCAACGGAGTCAGCCGAGGAGGAGGTGTACATAGAGCAGCCCGAAGGTTTCGAGATCTCAAAGAAGGAGTCACATGTCTGCCAACTCAAAATGTCTGCCAACTCAAGAGAGCACCGTATAGTCAAGAAGCACCTCGTAAGCCAGTAATACCTGACAGGGCGGCCATTTCTCACCGAACTTGGATTCTCCAAGAGTGAGGCGATCCTAACCCGTACTAGATTGTAGGAGGGGAATTTTTCGATCGTACCGTAAAACAAGGATCTTATTTCGACGGTGACAAGCTATTTGACATTCTCTTCATGCAAGGAGGATCTTGTTAGAGAGTTTGAGATGAAGGACTTGGGCCTCCTTCATTATTTCCTGGGATTGGAGATTTGGCAGCGCAGTGGTGGACTATTTGTTTCTCAGGGTAAGTATGCCCGGGAGATACTGGAGAGGTTCAACATGCATGGTTGCAAGCCTGTTGATACTCCTCTTCCTGGTGGTTGGAGGAAGGAGGATGCTACTTCAGCGGAGGTAGTGGATGCCACTGTCTATCGACAGTTGGTGGGGTCGCTTATGTATTTGGTCAATACACGACCCGATATATGCTATGCTGTTAACCAGCTTTCGCAAGCTATGGTTAAGCCTACCAAGATCTTCTGGAAGGCACGCAAGCATGTATTGCGTTATCTTAGTGGCACATCGGGATATGGTCTGTGGTACAGACAGGAGGATGGAGCGAAGCTTTGCGGCTTCACTGATGCAGATTGGGCAAGGAGCCCAACGGACCGAAAGAGAACATCTGGAGGAATCTTCAGTATCAGGTCGACACCAGTTTCCTGGTACAGCATGTAGCAGAGATTCGTGGCACTCAGTTCAGCAGAGGCCGAGTACATGGCAGCAATATTGGCTGCATGCGAGGCTATTTGGATGAGGAAGATCCTCGTCGAATTGTTCAGGTCGCACTTGGAGCCTACTGTGATTTATTGTGATAACCATAGTTGCATTAAACTCTCGACTAATCCAGTATTTCATGTTAGATCCAAACACATCAACATCAGGTACCATCATATCAAAGATTTTGTGCAGCGGAGAATCATGTTACTTTCATATATTCCCACGGAGGATCAGGATGCTGACATCTTGACGAAGGCGCTCACCAGGAGAAAATTCGAATTCCACAGAGGCAGGATAGGGGTTGCAGATAATCCATATCTTTTTGAGAGGGAGTGTTGAAAATGCAACAAGATGATGGAGCTTAGTGAAATGAAGTCGCCTTCACTAAGTGGGCCCGCATGCTATTTTTGGCGCAAAGTCTATTTTTAGACTATGTCTATTTTTAGACATATGGAGCATGGTCTAGGAGTTGCAGTATGCTATTCTTGGATGATGGGTCGAGTTGGTAAAAATAGATGGACCTCTATTTTTAGACATACAGGTCGAAGTCTATTTTTAGACTGCCTGTCTAAAAATAGGTCAGTCAAATATTATTAGCCCTTAATAATATTTGGACTCTAAACTTCAGTTTATTCTCTTACAGCACTTCAGTTGGAGCTATGGATGTGGCCCATGCACCTGACAGAAGGATTATGCTATTCCTAGGGGTTTTGTGAGCTCATGCATGGTTGACTTCAGTTAGAACTCAAGTGGCGGAGTTTGGTGGAGTTGATGAGACAGTTGGTGGAGTTGTGTTCGGGTTAACTTAGTTGAACTAGTTGTATTTAGTTTAACTGGCTAATACACTAGAGATGAGTGGGGTGAATTAAATATTAATTAATTCACTAAATATTAACTCATTATTCAACTAAAGAACACATCAGTTGACTGCAGTGCATGGACAGTTCAGTGAAGACCAGTGGAAGAGGTAGATGAAAGGGTGAGATTGCTATTAGTTGTGACATTAGTTGTGCATGAGATTTGCACAAGCATTGGAGGAGATTTCCAATGAGGATTGCGCAGATCAAGCCAAGGAGATTCAAACTTGGATCTCTCATTACACCAACTTGGATTGCGCAGTAGAGGCAGGCAAACAGTGGATGAGTTTTGAACCCGTGACTTGTTCAAAACTGAGCTAGTTTGTGTGTAACTTTTGGAGATAGTACTGAGTACTTGTGAGGAGTATTGTGCTATGTATTGTTACATGTTCTCTTCTATTATAATATACAAAATATCTGGGGGTTTTCAGCTATAATCTTTCCCCATTACATATTGTGTTTATGTGCGCATGTGACTGTTTCTATTTCCGCATATTGATGATCAATTGTAGAAGAGGTTATGTGTTATGCATGAATTCGAATTAGTGTGTGACCAGGATAATCTCGGTGGATAAATCTTCATTATTCAGCAAATTTCTACAATTCCATTGTGTGCCACATTTATTCCATTGTGTGCTCCCTTTATTTCCTAAGGAGGCTTGGGTGGCTGTCCTTAGGTGGCTTCAAGTGTGGACTCAATGTCCTAGAGTGTGCCTTGTGGTCCCAGAAAGTGACTTTCACCACTCCCAGGATTGCGCACTTTTTGGGTCAAAATGTGTGCAAAGGCGCGTTTATCGAACGCTTTTGCGCGCGAAGGCACATTTAACTAGTCCTTCTTGTACACAATTTAATTTTTCCTCAAAGCTTATAGATTTTTAAATACTTTCAAATTCTATAATGTCTCTTAGTCCTGTAAATCCTTCTTCTTGAAATTAAATAATGTCACCTTTTCTTGTACAATTTTCCAGTGATAACACCAGGGTATGGTGGAATTTCTTGGACAACTGGCCTTTGAGCATCAGCATAAGGAATATGTTGCTGGTAACCCAGATAGGGGTTGTTTTGATAAACAAACGTTTGAGGATTCTATTGACCAAAACCTGGGTAAGTTGCTTGTTGTTGGGATGATTGTTGTGGCATTTTATATTGTGGCTACCAAGGTGTCTTTCCACTAAGATTATAGCCCAATATAGAATAGCTTGGACTTGGTTTTGAATAGGTAAAACCTGATTGTGCTTATGACATCCCATAATATGGTAATCCAGCTTGTGAATAAATAATTCAAGATACAAGTGGTTTTTGTAAACCAGCAGAAGGAGTTGGAGTATGTGGGCCTAATACTTGAGGGTATTGGGTTGAAGGACCCACCTGATATGGTTTAGGTACAACACGTTGAGCCTGTAACAGGGGTAAGGATGTACTAATAAGTGGAATATATGTGAGTGCAAAAGGTTGAATCGGTTGATATGAATGCACAACCATTTGTGGTTGAATGGGTAGAGTGGGTTGCCACTAATAAATAATCATTCCAACATTAGTATGACCATATAAAGACAAATTAATTTCAAAATGGGTGACCATATGTTACCCCCCAGCATTAGGAGTATAATAGGATGGAATATATTTTTCTCCAAATGCCGGGAATTTAGTTGAGATTGTACTGGATGGAATATACCGAGATGGACCAACTTGATATTGCACTGAATATATATATAAAGGATCAAGTCGTTCAGTACTCATTAGGGATGTACTAGATATAATACTAGATGATGACATTACTAAATTCCATGGGTTTGAGGATGCACCAGAGAAGGTTCCAGATAAATATTGGTAACCAAGTGGGAAGGAAGGGCCACCATATAGATGTGACTCTGGTGATGAGGTGAACATCGACGGGGTAGCAAGAGTAGATGTTGTCGCAACTGTAACATAAGGTACAAATGAAGATGTTGACTCAGTCATGGTCATACGACCCAATGTATACCCTACAGGATCTACGAGAACTCGAATTAACATAGGATCAAAGAAAGCAGTGTGAGGTGATTGAGGAAAAGTCTCGTAAAGATAAAGCTCCAGTCCAAAATGAATTGGAGTCGAAGGTGTTTCTTCTTGTGGTATTTCTTCAATCGAAATCAAACCAGGTGGAAGGATTTTTCCATCAGGCCTGAATTATATTTCAGGTGGTTGATTGCACGATATGGGAGACTCAATTGCTACAATTGATTGTGGAGTGACCGATACAAGAACAAATTCCAGTTGTTTGACTTCAGGATCTAGATGTTCTGATAAAATAACAATGGAATCCGGATCAACTTCCAATTGAACAATGTCAGGTTTGGGAGGTATGGTCTCACTGATTGGATGGATCGTGACCATAGGTAGCTGTGAGGACTCTATCTCAACAACAGTAGATGAACCAGGATTTTTAGAAACAACTCAAGATGACTCTGGTATATGTGAGGATGATGTCACACTAGAGGTACTGATAGTACTGGTTTCAGTAGAAATATGTTGCTTTTGCTGAATAGAAATGGCTTCCGGTGGTAAAGGTGGTTTAAGTTCTATTCTACGAGAACTACGGGAAAAGGGATGTTCTTCTTCCACGACGACTGATTGATTTTATGACAAAAACAAATAAACAAAATAAAAGGGTAATTCTAGGCAAAAGGTTTACCAAGTAATTGTGAACTGCAAAATACCTGTGGGTTTTAACCTTGTACAAAAATTATCTGCAAATGAATCTTAAAAACAAAAAATAAACAATAGCGAGAGAATAAAACATAAAACAGATATACACAAATATTTTCCCCTAGATCCCAAATCGGGACTACCAGCTTGATTTTTCATTATATTCCTTTTAGTATTACAACACACACATATATATATACATGTCGAAGCATTCATAAACCCCAATCCATTAACCCTGGATTAGAACATAATCGTAGTTCCCTTGACCGGATCTACAAAATACCAGGGGCCAAAAACTATCATACCCCAAAACCATGTGAAAACACATGCAAAAAACCATTGGCGGGTCCGCCCACCGAAAAATAGGGTTCAATTTTTTTTTTTCCCGGGGCGTTGCCCCAGACCCTGAACACGGGGGGCTGCTACGCCCGGCACAATGTACGGGGTGGGGGTTGTTGCCCCCCCATGTGTGCGACTAATAGTGGAAATAATATAACACATAGCCAACAATGCCTCCTAGAGAACCAAGAAGTACATGCAGGAAATCTCCCCGAATGTTGTGTTCAGTGTATCACAAGTTACAAGGCGCCTGACTCTGTTACCTATGGATGGATAGAAACCTAAATTTTTCCTCCCAAATATACCTGAATTTACATGGAGGCCCAAGTCCATATTAGTGTTGTCTAATGCGAAATCGCACAGTGAGAGCACCCCCTTATACTTTTCGTACTAGAATACCACACTACATACCCGAAGGTACGTGGACGAGCTCTAATATAATTATGTACATGGAGCGAGGTATCACACTCTGAATGTATCACAGATACGTTAACAACATCTGCTATGTTTAACAATGCTAGAACGAGTCTCTAGCCTAGACCTTCTAAATGTTATCGTTAGTTTTCCAATGATTTCTTAGGTAAATTCAGATAAATTTTATGTTGATCTTGTCTAAAAGTTTGTGTTTGAGGTTCACCACGTGATGTAATGTAAATTCTTAAAAATTCAAACTAAAATATAAGAAAACTTTTCAATTTAGCTTTCTCAATGAAAATCCTAGCTACTAAGGGAAAGAGCAATCAGTTTTTGAGAAAACAACAAAGAGCACAAACTAAATGCAGCTTTCCTAACTTGTTCCTATGCAACACACACAATTCACGATATGCACATGCATTTTTTTATTTTCAGATCCCTTAATGTGAATGATAAAAAGGAAACTATATGCATCAATCAATAAAACAATTTTTTTCTTATGAGAAACGAGGAATAAAACAACAATTCTCCTAGGAAAATGAAGAATGGAACGAAAATTTTCCTACAGGAAACGAGGAATGAAACAAAAATTTCCTTTTCGAAAATAGAATTGATCTAATGCATAAATGAAATAATTTGAATTTGATTTTCCAATGAGAAAGAAAAACACTAAAGAGACATTGAACAAATTTACTTTTCAAAGGAGGAAGAACAGGAAAGTTTTCTAGTCTCTAAGAGGTATCAGACATCTGAGAATACAACAAACAAGTGGTCGAGAATGAAAGAAATGAAAAATTTAGAAGGAATTTGGTTGGCTGAGGGGGCAACGCAGTCTCTAAGGGGAGACAGTGCATTGCAGAGCACCCCTGAGTGGGAGACAATGCACTGTAGTGCACTGTGTCTTGAACAACAATGCGTTGGGCACAACTTAGATTGAAAATCAAGTAGCTAGACACACTTCTAATGAAATTTTTTCATTCAAATGTCTAATAACTAAAAGTAGATGCTACTGATGAGGATAAACAGAGGCAAAAACACCAGGAATGATAGGATACTCCTCAACGCAATCGCCAATTTGTTATGCAAAATTGTGATCTATGAATAAACCAAATTCCCTAAGTGTGGTGTTTGTCACTTAGAACAACAGAGAAAAGAATAACTATCACTTTCTCTAAAACAAGAAGATATACATAATAGAAAAGAGCCTACTTGTGATTCTTTTGCTTCTCCTTCTCCTTCTGTCGATGTTTCTGTTGCTCTCAATCAAACCCAAGTCACTACATTAATTCTTGCAAAAACAAACAAATAACTTCAAAAAACATGCAATATACAAGATATCTACTTATCTTACTCAAATCAAATCAATTAGATCTGAAATACATACATCATTCTAGAATACATTGCACAAGAAATAAATACATATGTATGGGAAAATGAACAACAATATTTATTAAAGAGTAGAAGGGGAAGATTACAACCAATGGACCGATTTGTTGTCAACCTGCTCTAGCTTCATTCCAGCCTCATCACATCCAGCATTATCCCAACAACATATCAATACTTTCACTCTCTTATCAAATGATAATCCAACAACATAACTTTACCAAAATTCTTCCTTTCCTAGCACTAGGATGAGTGCTCAATTTATAGGGAAACTGATGGTATTTTCTCAATGAATGACTTTCTAATAATAGGCAAGACATGTTTCCAATTTCATAGGTGTTAGATGGACACTTGGATTCGAAGTTTGAAAAAAATGGACTCTTCTAGAAGGCATTAGACATGTGGATATTCCCGGAAAAATGAGAATTCCACTCTCAGGTGACCAACGCACCCTTGAGTGTCGGGAATTGCACTACAATGCACCCTTGAATGGAGGATTTGACACTGCAATGCAGTTAGTCCCTTGCAGAGGAGCGTTGGTGAATCAGTAGGTCATATAACATATAATTCAAACCTTGGAAATCTCATAATAGAAGCCATGAATGAAATGTCTTCACTTAGGGCATGTAGCAACTGAAATATAAGGGGATGATAGACCTTATTTCATTGGTCCTGGTGATGATGTCCAGTTTGACCAGGTCATGGGGGATGATGCCCAAATTGACCTATAATAGATTGAAAAGCTCTGCACAATAGCACAGATTGAAACTTCCACACGGTTCTACCTAGAAGAAATGAGAGCATCGATACTTTCTGAAGTATCCACACTTGGAGACACTATGCGAGACTTATATGAGGAGCTCATGATTGTGCATAAGGAAGTTTCCCGATTGCACAACTTGTAGATTTAGTGTATAGATTTTGTCACTATCCTTAATAATGTTCAAGCTTCCATCACTTATGTGCATGATTTGACAATGTGGTACAAGGCACCACCACTGACATTGGTAAATATGATGAAGCCGTAGGAAGTGCCAGAGAAATAAAAGGTTCAGATATCGATCCAGAACAACAAGAAAATTGCCACGTTATTCACAAACGTTAAAGCCACATATGCATGGTTGTATAATAGTTGGACTTCATGGTGAGAACCCACAATATCCCCTGAGTCAGTTCACTCGCCCAAGCTTAGCACAAGCACCAAACATGACAGGAGATTGACGAGTACTTAGAGCAGTTGAAGCAGATCACCGCCAAGGAGGACTTGGAGCTAAACAAAAAAAGCATGCAAAACTACATTGGTGGCCATGTTTAGATTTGAATGATGTTTTTCTTGATTGAGCAAGAGGTTTAGATCAACTCCAAGATAGTGTACCTGAATGCTATGGAGGCAAGAGTTCACTTCTAGTCTGACACCATCTCACCATTTGAGGAGATCATCGCACAATACCAAGCTTGGAATGTGGCCGAGAGACATCAAGTTGAGGTTTCCTAGATTTATTTCACCCAAAATCCTGTATAAAATCTACCCAACTGGATTCAATCTAATCTTATAATGTACTAAAAGAAGATATCGAATCCTTCTACAATTTGTGGAAACAAAACATGATCTCACAATCACATATAAGAAAGAGAAAGAAAAAATCATTCGCACAACACAAGATGTATCTAGGGAAAGAAACTGATAAAAAATCCTCTATCTCTATATTTCATATGCTCAAGATCATGAAACAATACAATGCTATTCCTCCACTGAGAAACCTCTACACTCCGTTGACTATCTCACTCTGTTCCTGCTCGAATCTGGCTTGCAATCTAAGAAAAATTGGTCAAGTATTTAACCTTTTGATTGCCTCTTCCTAGCCTGCCTTGCTACGAATTCTTGGGATAATTGAGCCCATATTAATTAGGAAAATACCAATTAATGATTGTGCAATCCTTGAAGCCCCTCTCGATGACCTCATGCATGACCTGTACAATTTTCTAATAATACATTTGATATATCTCTTCCCTTTAACCTCAGTCTTAATTGGGTCTTCCTTCGAACTGACATGAAATAACTATTTCTAGTAAATTATCAGTTAACTTATTGATCACTAATTATGAATTAAATCAGATTTAATTCACTCGACCTCTCACTAGCTCATATCTCAGTTAGAACTAGTTAAATTTTTTTAACTCAATTAATTGAGTTAACTAATTACAACTCATAAATAACTATAACTGGCCCCCCTAAAATAGAAAATCCATTTGCATGCATCCTCTAAGACCTCTAAATTGAATTTCCTAAGATAACTAAGTATTCCTGACTCAGTTAACTAATACAATTTGTCATGAGATGAAATTACAATTTGTCTTCCAATTTAATTAAGGGAAAATTAAATCAGAAGCCTCATATGGTAACATTTATGGGTGCCATTTTATCAATTTCATTTATGGATGCCAATTTCACTATTTCTTGTTGCAAATTTCAACACTCCCTCTCAACAAGAAAGGAATTCAATCTATCCCAATCGGGTACCTTTGGAATGTTTTTCATGCAACACTTCTCTCTAGTGTTGTTCCTACTACAACTCCTAAAATTGAATAGCCTCCAAAAAATTGAATCAGTATGATGCATTTGTCATCAATTTCTTTGAATTTTATCGATTACTGCACTGTATAGTGAACTCTCTACGTTGCTGCTGACTTTGCATTTGTGCCCTCTGCACTACTGCCAACTCTGATTTGCGCTCCAGTATTTGACATTTGTCACTCTAATTTCTATCTTCCTGACATATGACTACATCAATATAAATGATCCTTCTTACTACTATGTACTGTGGGTTTCTCGTAGCCAAGTTCAATCCATTGACACACCATCTCATTGGATCCTGCCCAAATTTATTCTCTTATGGACATTGCCCCACCTCTCACCTGGAGGTATGGTTTCATGTGCTCCCTCTTCCTATATGGCTAGAAATTTCCCCCTACTGGAGGTAATTTCTTGAGTGGACGCCTCGACTCAGTCTCCTCTCTACTTCTCTAATTGTGGATTCTCCACAAATTTTTGAGACTGCATGTTGAGAGGTAATTTTTGCTCCCTCTCAACCACTAATTCACTAACCACTGCTTTTATCCTCAAAGCTTTGCATGCATCCTCGACCTCGAGAGCATACAGGTTCTTGACTCTTGCACCGATCTGTTTCACCTGTCCCGTGGCGATGTGTCTAAGGAACACCTTTCCTTTTCTAAATATGACATCATAACCACGGTCTTGCAATACTGCTATAGAGACAAGATTCTTCCTTAGTCCTGTTGGGGTTCCCATGTTTTGGCCAGATTGGCAAGACCAAAAGATGAGACAACATCAAACCACTTTCAGACCTCAGGATCTAGCCCTCCTAGGTCCAGAGAGGGATCTCTCTATGATATGTCAAAGGTATATGAATTGAAGCTCGAGGTTTAAGATGTTAGGCTAGTTATAGGCACAGGATTTGTTTGTTTGATTTTTTTTTTGGTTGTTGGGAATCAGGAATGAAGGATTCACTATAAGACAAGGAAATGAGCAGAGAGGATTTTAGACTAAAGTAGATAACTCAGAGAACATCAAGGCCATTGGGAAATGGAGTCAGGAAAGGGTTTACTTGTTGTTCAATGTGCAAGCTTTCAGTTGGGCTAGTCATCTAAACCATTGGATTCTAAAATGATTGTGTGGCATGGAACATTAAGGATTGAAAGTGAAAAGAGGGAAACCATCCAATTCTATCTATATATCAGGTCAAAGGTCATTTAACTCCAAAACTGCTTGGACATAATCAGAGGCAACTTGAGGGAACTTGGAAAGTTTAATTGAAATGGAAATATCCTAGTGAGGCAGAGACAGAGTTCTAAACCCCCCAGTGTTCTCAACTCATTTAATTAAATCTAAACAAGAACATATAAAGACAGATTCCATTAATTCATATATCAGCTAGAAATATATCAGACCACTACACTGGTTAAATTAATTGAAATCAATCCTTAGATAACACATTTAGTAGAAAACATAAAGGCAAGGAGAGAAGAAACATAGGGTGCTTAACAAGGGCAAATCCTATGCCAGATTTCTAATGGAAGCCAGAAGAAGTGTAATGAAATGAAATAAAACACATAGATAGAAAAACATCACCAGCCGCTCTAGATCAGGATCCAAAGAAATGTGCTTATCATATCAAAAAAGAACACCAATCAAGTATAAAATTTCCCACAGCTTGAACATTCAGCCTGAGTACATATTTCTTCAGCCTATCTTACAACTTACACAGAACTATATCTCACAGAGACAGCTTGCAGTTCTTTGATATCTCATCAACAAATTTTACAATGTTTCTTCATGAAATTTTATAGCAGAAAGATGGGTTGAGGAGGTAGGTGAAAACTAAATGCAGCATTAAAACTTTAGTAAAGAAAGAGGGCCAAGGCCCACTCTGTTTAAATTCTGAGCATTCAATTCCTGTCACTCTTTGGATGGAAGAGTGGTCTTCTTCAGGCCTCTATTTATTTCGGTATGTCTCTTGATGTAATTTGACTGCAGGACTCTGTGGTACTATTGGTGAATAAACAAAATATAAATGAACGACCGAGAAGTCTTCCATACTTGTGAAACAAATGCTCTGGTAGCTTTGAATTGTTGTCAGGGTGGAGATTTCTTTAAGAGCACGGTGTAGAATAAAAACTGCATGGGCGCTTTGTCTTTTATGGAGGAAAAACATTATGCCACTGTAGAAACCCTGATATGCATTGATTTCTGCATGCTATACCTTCTGCGTGATCCCTGGGTCTTCAATCTGGTACTTTGCCTCTAAATCTCTGAACATAAGGCTTATATATCTTCATTTGCGTGCCTTAATCTCTCTGCTGCTTAATTTAAATCTCTGACTGTAAAATCTGTGTGTTAATGGCGCCGAGACATTTTCACAGAGTAAAACCCTGGTCTTTTAATGCAAGTCCTGTCGTAGGACCTACTCGGGTTTTCTTCATGATTTCTGCCTCTGCACACGGTCTTTTCCTTTGTTTTCTATTACTGTGACAGAAACCCTGAAGCATGGCGGCCATTTACTGTTGATAACCCTGCAAAACAAGAAAACCAGTTACGAAAAACATGTATGGGGGTGGGATGATGTGGAAGACTGCGAGGATGATAGTGGGAATGCGAAGAAATGGCGAAAGAATGCAGAGGAATGGTGGAGAAACGCTCTGGTGAAGGTTGGCGAAAAACAGTGGTGTCAGGACAAACGTTTAACGTAAAAAACATTAAAATTTAATCTTTGAATGGATTATAAAGGGGACGGGCGAGAAAAACGATGAAGATACGTGGACGGATGAGGTGGCGGGCCCGAGTCAATGGCGGACGTGTGATTGAATCTGGATCGTCCGATCTCGGCGGATATCAACGGTGAAAAATGCATCGGAGGGCGATGGACAGTGGGCCAGGGGTATGGTTTCCTCGGGTTAAACCTCGTGCAGCTTCGTTTAGCGATGACCATTGGATGGGCAAGCACAGATTTGACGGCTGATAGCAATATCGCTCTGCGTCCTGTACCGAAATATAACGTGCGATGAGATAGCAGTTTTGAAATCGTACAGGAGCCACGCGGCAAGCGATGAGTCGAATCGCTACGAAAATAAAAATACCGCCAGTCCTCAGAAAGCGGTGAGATATATACAGGCAGTTTTTGAACGGGCGCACTGGTGGGACCACAGGGGCAGGTAGACTCCGAATTGTCAGATCTGCGGGTAAATGGACGGCGATTGCACGGTCAGGGGTTTGAACGGGGGAAACGTGGACACTATGGAGTTAACGATCGCCGTCTGATCCATAAAGATCAACGGTTAGGAACGCTCCCGATATACATTGGAGATTAGCACCTTTCGGGCCAGCGCTCGGTTACAACACCTAGGTCACGTGGAGAAAAGGCTGAAGGGCTAGCGGAAGGGGGCTAAGGCCTAATGTAAGTTGCAAAGTGGGTTTTTTGTCCATTTTTAGTGCAATTTGAGGGCAATAAAGGGTAACATTAGAGGTAATGAGGGGAATTAAACCAAACAAAGTGTATTTGGAAGGTTTAAAGGGGATTTTAGGATGGTTTTGGAGGACGAGGGGAGGGATTTGGGAGAACAAAAAAGGGGAATTTTGACAAAGGGAAGAAGGGATGAAAAGGGACATTCTGCAGGGATATGAGGGCAAATTAAAGCCTTTAGGAGCACCATTCTTCACAATAAAGAGGCTTTATAATGGGAATAGTAGAGGGGATTTCATTAAAAGGTAAAGGCATAGGAGACTTCAAGGATGATGTGTCTTTAGAGGAGATGCATTCCTTGAAGGCTCAAAAAACAATTTAGCCCCCTACTTTTGCTTTGTCAAAAATTTATAGGGGGGCTAACAGTGGCTCCACATGGGGATGGCTTCTTCTTGAAGGAGTCAAGAATTCAGAGAATAGATATTTGGAGTAGGCCAGTTTCCTACTGCTTGGCACATCCTTTTCTTTCTTTAGATCAGCTACCACAATATGAAGACATTATATCAACAGAAAAACTTTCCCAATCAATCTACTTACCTACACTACATTCCTAGCATTTTTTCTTCTTCTAGGGTGCATTTGGACTTGCAGACCCTTTACATCATTTATTTTTTACAAACAGGAAAATAAACCTATTCTATTTCTACCCTTATTACTCCGTGAGACCAGATTAGACTGTTGGTCTCATATGTTCCTCTACCTAATCTAATATCTGTTGGGATTAAACTATCCAGCGGATTTCTTCTCTACATTCTAAAACAGAAATTTAAAAACAACCAAACTAGGATTAGACAGTCTAGTTTGTTGTACTTTGCAGAAATTTAAAAACAACTAACTACATGCTCACAGACTGAGCTTTATTGATCTTTTCCTACTTACCCTACTCTACTTGGAAATCTTTGATGCTCTAGATGATACAATAATGCCAGTGCAGCCAGTTAAGTAGCAACAAGAAAGGATATGAGCACTGACTGCCTGTTAGAGATAACCACAGGGTGCTCTGCATGTGGTTCTTCAAAACTGAGGTCACCATCAGTAGTGACCACTCTTGGTGAATCTGGCCTGTGCTAGAAATCAATGCTGAAAAATTTGGACTGATCAGGGCCTCCATGTATTCTGCCACAGGATCCATGAACAGATGATGTACATTTTCTTTTTTTAGGCCTTCCATGATTGGTAGGTTATCTTCATTTTGGGAAGCTTTGACTATTTCTTCTTCCACTGCATCCTCAAAGTGACTCTTGAAAGCCCATTCATCTTCTTCTAGCACATTAAAAAGAAGTGGAATTTCTTATTTTTTTGGGGGTGGGAGACTTTCCAAAAAGGCTCTCGGGTCTCTGAACTGGTATGATTTCTCTTGTGAGTTCAAAAGTTCAATCTCAGCTTCATACCTCTCAATCACCAGATCCAGAAACATTTTCTTAAGCATGGGTAGAGTATCAAGTCCTGAGCTTATAAGGACAACCTTTGGAAGGTCCTCCCATTCAATTCCTGCCAGTACACTTGAGCTAAACAGGGGGCTAAAATGTTTTTGAGCCTTCAAGGAATGCATTTCCATTGCAAACACATCATCCTTGAAGTCTCTCTGTGCTTTGCCTTATACAAGTCCCCTCTGATGGTTCCTTTCCCTAAAAGGCCTGCATTTACCCCTTGTACCCCTGCAAAATGTCCCCTTTTTCCCCCCTTTTTCCTCCTTTTGACCAAGTCCCTTCTTTCCCCTTTTATTTTCCCTATTCACCCCCTAAATCCCCTCCAAAAATCCCTACACCCTTTGTTTTCTCAAATTCCCCCTCCATCTCCCTATCGTTACCCTTTAGAGGCTTCAGAATGCATTAAAATGGCTTAAAAACCCACTTCCGACCATATAATAGGCCTCAGCCCCTTCTCCGCTAGCCCCGCGCCCTTTTTCTCTCCATATACCTAGCACCATGACCAAAGCGCTTGCCCCAAAGGTGCCTTTCGCATGCGTCCGTCGAGCGCAGCCTCAGCCGTAGATATGAGTTGATCGGACGGTGGCCGTTAAATCTCCAGCACCCACGTATTCCCCCGCCCATTTCCCATGCTGGGCCATCGCCATCCACTTTCACGAAGATTCGACGGTTCGGAACCTCTCCGCCCAGTGGACCCCGCCGCGCACTGTTCCAAACCCGTCGGTTTTCTCCGCACCACTCATGCACGGTAGGCGGTTTCTCCCCAACACCCAGCGATTCCATATAGCTACCGACACGTGTCTTCTGTACGACGGCAAAATCGCCCATCCCCCGCGCATTATCTTTCGACCACGGATGCCGAGCGAAATCACTGTCAATCATCAGATCTTGAGCGCCTCATCCAACATTCGTCGTTCGTCTGAGATGCGTGCTGCTTAACCCATGTTGTGGCCCGCCGTCCGTCGTCATCCGCCGTTGATCCCACCACGATCGACAGTATTGATTGGTCCTCCTTTCGCTGTTGACTGTCTCCACTGTAGCCCCGATTTTCCACATTGTCATTCCACGTGCATCCATCGTACAACTGATCACTCCGTTGCATGTATTGGTTTATTCTCGTGTTCTTTAAGGTTTTTCATTCGTGTGTTGCTCCGCAGACCGCCACCCTCCACCAGAGCATCCTTTCACCATTTCTCCGTGTTTTTCCACCATGTCACCAATTACACGGCCATTTCCTCCATCCACACTGCATCCATTGTCCCTTTCCATGATTTTCTTCGCAGGTTTCGTGTTTTTGCAGGGTTATCAGAGGCGGAAAACCACCATGATGCATATGTACCTCTTCAATGGCGTGTTGCGCAGACAGAGAGCTGATATGGGAGATGGTACTCCAGTGAAATGTCAAGAAAGGTGGCGGAGGTATAAATTTCATCAAAGGACAGGTTTTGAAAATCCGCAACCCTATCCGGTGCCATTAAAACCCAGATCTTGCAAAATCGAAACATTTATGGAGCAGTAGAAAAACCAACTTATGATGATAGTTTTCGGTGCTCAGGACTGAAGATTTGGATCCCTAATGCAGAAATTTAAGAAGAAAAGCACCAATTTGAAAACCCCAAAGGTCAATCAGAAGTTTAATGCACGATAAATCGTACTACCAGGTTTTCTATAGCAGCAGAATGTTTTTCTTCATCAGAGGACAAAGTGCCCATGCAGTTTTTATTATACATCGTGTCCCTTAAGTTTCTTACCCGACAGTAATCCTACATGATCAGAAGCATTGGTGACTCAAGTAGGGCATACCTCATTGTTTCTTATTTTATTATTTCGCCAATAGTACGCACAGTACTGCAGTCAGAACACTTGAGCCATATTAGAGATAAATGCAGAGATTTAAAACAGGATGGGTTTCAGCCCTCTATTTTTTTCTGTGTTTAATGTTACATTTAGTGATTCACCTACCTCCTCAATCAATCTCATGTTCATCCTCTGCTATAAAACGCAGAAGGAAATTATTGTAATGGTTGTTGTTGGGCTGTTGTTGTCCAGTTGCTGCTGTTAGAGTCAGAGGGATTCATGTTTGACTGTTAGAACAGTCTTGGGAGGGAGTAGCTGAGTAGTTATTATGTAGTAGGGTGGGAGGAGAAATTTGGATTGTATTTCAGCCATTGAGCTCTAATGTAGATGACTGGTTTTGCATCATTAATCAAGCACATTTCATAGGATCCTGGTCTATTACTATTGGTGATGTTTTTCTAACTCTGTTTATTTCATTTACATGTTGTTTCATGTTCTACTGGCTTGCATCAGAAGTTTGGCATAGGATTTACCCTTGCTAGGTACCCTATGCTCCTGCTCTCCTTGCCATTTATGTTTCTCTTATGAAATGTGTTATCTAAGGATCGATCTCAGTCAATTTAACCAGTGTAGTGGATGTTATTGCCTGCTCTCTGATGTATGAATTGAGTGAATCAGTTCTTAGATGTTCTTGTTGGGTTTAAGCTGGAAGATTTGGGAACACTAGGGATTAGAGTTAGCCCTGTCCACTAGGATCCTTGTGCAACCAGCTGGCCTTTCTGAGATCCCTATGTTAAACTCATCTCTGTTTTTCCCTTGGAGCATGCTAAAGCTGACCTGGAGTAAAATGACCTCTGGTCCGATCTATAAGCTGCCCCTTTGTCCTTCCATTGAGAGTTGCCTTCGAGTATGTCCAAGCAGGTCTGGAGTTAAATGACCTCTGATCTGATCTATAGACAGAAAGTAGGTTGCTTTCCTTCTCTCACTTTCTTTCCTTAATGTTCCATCCCACCATCTAGTCTAAATATCCTTTGGTATTAGATGACCTGCCCTTTGGAAGCCTTGGCTAGTTGTTGCATGTAATTCTCCTTTCATGACTCCATAGCCCAATGGATGGCACTTCCTTGACCTATCCTCTTTGCTGAAAACATCCTGCTGCTTTGTTCCTTTCCTCTCATTACCTTCTCAGTCCATGATCTCATGACCAACCCAGCAACCAACCAACCAAATCATTTAAAACCCCCCATTTGTGCTTCATACCTAGCCTAATATCTCAATTTGAGCTTTCAAAGATATATCATTCTTTGTTTTATTGGAGAGATCCCTCTCCGGGTCCAAGAGGGCTAGATCCTAGGGCCCCAAAGTGGTTTGATGTTGTCTTATCTTTTGGTATTGCCAAATCTGCCAAAACATAGGAACCCCCACATAATGGCGACTCCACTGGGGAAAGACCAATCAGCCTTGATTTGGTAAATCACTGTGGTGGGCAGTAAAATTGTAAATCATCCACCTGGTGACTCCACAATTCTTGAATGATTAAAAGACCCCACCAGTGATCAGCAGGCCACTGATTATCTGTGTGTTCGCAAGACTCCACTGGGAGACCATGTCGCAGTACAACATCAGCCATGCTAAAGATCCAGTCACTTCACTTATGGAGGACTCTGAATAGTTTACAGAAATACATCCAAGCCTCATAGCAGAGTTTCGACATGGGATAGCAAGTTTACTAGCAGAAATTGAATGGGAGGACCTTCCAAAGATCGTCCCTCTCCGCTCACCTCTCGATACTCAACCTCTGCTTAAGAAAATGTTTCTCCAATTGGTGGTTGAGAGGTATGAAGTTGAGCTCGAACTTCTGAACTCACAAGATATATCATACGAGTTCAGAGACCCGAAAGCCTTCTTGGAAAGTCTCCCACCCCCCAAAAGAGAAAAGATTTCGCTGCTCTTCGAAATACAAGAAGAAGAGGATCCGGTTTTCATGAGCCACACTGAAGATGCAGTGGAAGATGTAATAATCGAAGCTGCCCAGGATGTAGACAGCCTACCAATCATGGCAGGCCAGAAAGAAGAGAGTATACATCCTGCGTTCGTTGATCCTGTGGCAGAGTACATGGAAGCCCTGATGAGCTTATTTTCTCCAGCGTTGATCCTTCACCAGGGCCAGATTCATCAAGAATGGTCACTACTGATGGTGACCACAGCTTTGAGGAATCACGGGTAGAGCACCCTGTGGTTATCTCTGATAGGCAGCCAGTGCTCATATCCTTTTTCGCTATTACTTGACTGGTTGCATTGGTATTATTGCATCACCTAGGGCATCAGAGATTTCCAGTTCGAATAGAGTAGGTAGGAAATCTGAAATAAAGCTCAGCCTGTGAGCATGTAGTTGGTTGTTTTGTTTTCTGCAAAGTCCAGCAAGTCAGATAGTTTAATCATGTCCTTCCATGCTATGTAATTTGAATTTCCTTCAAGAGACTATTTGAGTCTCAAGCCATTGAAAGACATCTTGATATGTTGCTGGATCCCAAAGAATAAATCTGCAAATTTGAACTTGTTCAAGACAAAAATTTGTTCTTCTCTTCTATCGTGATTCCTGGCGCTCTAATACCATGTAGAAAATCTACCCAAAAAGATTCAATCTGGTCTTATAATGTACTAAAATAAGATATTGAATCCTTCTACAATTTGTAGAAACAAAACACCACGATCACATATAAGCAAAAGAAAGAAACAATCAATCACACAACACAAGATATATCTAGGGAAAGAAATTCCTCAAAATCCCTCTATCTCTATATTTCATATGGTCAATATCATTAAACAATACAATGCTATTCCTCCACTGAGAAACCTCTGCACTCTACTGACTGTCTCACTTTGATCCTGCTCGAATCTGGCTTGAAATCTAAGCAAAATCGGTCAATTATTTAACGTTTTTCTTGCCTCTGCCTAGCCTACCTTGCTTGCGCATTATTGGAAGAATTGAGCCCCTATTAATTACGAAAATACAAATTAATGATTACGCAATCCTTCCAGGCCTTCGCGATGACCTCATGCATGACCTGTACAATTTTCTAATAGTACAAATGATATATCTCTTCCCTTTAACCTCAGTCTCAACTGGTTCTTCCTTAGAATTGACATGAAATATCTATTTATAGAAAATTATCTAATGATTCTTGCTCACTTTCATGAGTTTTCATGTGGTCTTTGGTTAAAGCAAGTGTGTGACCCATCAACAGATTCTTGTGGGTCCAACACTGTCAATATATTCTTTCTTGCTTTCATGAATTTGTTGCATGTTTATTATTAGCCACATGACAAGTGGATCTGAGAGAAGAGATGAGCTTGATTAATGTATATCATTATCAGCCTAAGTGGGCTACAAAATTTTGAGTTGTTATGAGTTTCAATTTGTTCGATGGGCCTTAGTAATTATGAAGGGGAAAATTCTTGTTCTATTTATTGTATTTCTTACAAATTTGGCTATTAAAAATTGTTCTCTTAATTTAAGCTCACTAAGGGTATCATTCACAAGTGTATGGGTTACACACACACACACACACACACAATTACAATGGCCAAAGAGTCTCAAGACCTCTAGTCTCGACATTTACACATAAGGTCTCTTAGAGAAATCTCTAAGATGTTTCCTCTGAGATTTTGTCCCAAGACTGAAAGTTCCCTCCAAGAATCTATCTCGAGATAGAGAGTTCCCTCCAAGAGTATGTTTGAAGACATAAAAAGTTCCCCATCTTCCGTAGAATTTTTTTTATGTCTTCACGCCTTGACTTGTTAAACCTCCAAGATGGTGAGTGATCTTCATTTTTTAACAGTCACTCCTCTATTAATTATCGACAAAATCTTAGTCTTGATGAATTGGAGCATGGTTTATCAGAGAAATGTTTGAGATATTTTTCTCCAAGAAATGGTTTTCGTTAAGATTAGTTTCCTCTGTGTTAAATTTTTCTTCGAGAGGAGTTTCCCTAATATGAGTTTCTTACCAGATGACTTAGTGGTCCAAGGGAAACCACTGAGAAGGATAGCTCTAGGATGAACAAGAGTGGGCCCAAGGGTGTTTTTGCTTGGTGTACTTATGTAGGAGAGGGAGCACGAAAGTTCTCAACCATAATAATTTTCACCAAGAATGGTCTACGATCACACTTCACTTGTAGTTAGAGTTTATTGCGAGGTGAGGGTTTATTACATGACTAGTGTGAACATGTTGAAAACCAATACGTAACTGCTAAGTGGCAATTGGGGGGCCAACAAGGACAACCATGTGGGTGCCACGTGGCGGTTTGATGTTGTTACAATACCATGTCTTATCAATATCAAATGCGCAATATGACATGTGTTGATATGATATTTTGTTCAATTAATTAATTTGAACAAAATTAATTAAAAGAGAATAAATTACTTGGAGATAAATCTTAAACCCTTGGTTTGTGGATACTAATATGAATATTCCACATATTCTATGGAGATTAAATCTCTATCATCCACCTAATATTTTCTAATAACTAAATTAAATTTTCCTATATTCTGAAATAGACAGGCCTATCAATGTAATTATATATATATATATATATATATATATATATATATATATATATATATATATATATATATATATATATATATATATATATATATATATATATATATATAAATTGGGTAGGACTACATCATCATCATCATGTCCAATTCATATCACCCCGATAGGGGCGGGGAATTTAACAGGTGACTTCACATAAGGGAGTGCCTTAACAGAGCACCTGATCACCGTCTATCCAAGACCCTGTGTACAAAATAATTATAATTTAATTAATATGGATATATTTAATTTTTTAGGTTATTTTAAAGATGTGGGTATTATAAAAAAATGATTTCATTACTCAATTTACATTCCATTTTTGAAGCCACAATCCTATTTGGCTCATTAGGAGCTTTATGACTATACAAATTTCATCTCAATATGAGCTTCGGGAACAAAGTTATGACCCTTATAAGGTTTTGTGTCGGCACTACATCAACATGCCTACACAAATAACATGTTGCAGATGACATTGCATCCTAGGACCACTTGTCATTTTGGGGGTGGTGCTTATTCATCAACCGACAAGTCTATGCCATATCCATAAGTTCAAATCCATTTAACTTTATGATTATCTAATGATTATTTACATAACATTAATTCTATGCTAATTAAGAAATATATTGTATTATGTGTGGTTATTATGTGCCTAATGGTTAAGAACATGTGTTTCCTCATAAGACCAGTTTTCATTTTGGGGGTGGTGCTTAGTCAACACCTGATAAGTCTCTGCCATATCCATAAGTTCATATCCATTTAAATTTATGATTATCGAATGATTATTTAAATAACATTCATTCTATGCTAATTAATTATATATATATTATGTGTGTTTGTTATGGGCCTAATGTTTAAGAATGTGTGTTTCCTCAAAAGAGGTCACACGTACTCGTTAAGGGGTAGAGTATGCACACCTTCGTAGAATTTACCTTGGTAAACTTTAGAAATCAAATTAAAAAACGAGCACGAGTCACTTGTGCCATAAACCAAAGGCTAATATATAGTAGGCATCAAGACACTTACTTCATGATACAATTTTTTTTAATTAAATTGAAAAAAAATGACATAACTACCTTTGAGATAAATCTCAAACATCTATTATCACTACTAAAAATATTTCATGAATATTTTGTGCACATTAAATTCTTACCATCCATCTAATAATTATTGATAATTGAATTAAAATTCATGTAAATTGAGTTTGGCATAGGTGGTTGGGTGGAAAATTTATTATCCTCTCCACCCAAGTTCAAGTCTTGTATGTTGACATGTTTATGCTTTGGAATATAGTAACTTGTTGTTCTCTTAAGTGATTCTATACTGAAATTTGGCCTAACAACGTTGTCTCTCTTGCATTCGGGTCGAGGCCAAATTTCTTTGTTAGGAGGTACCCAATGCCCAACAATTTTTAAGCCCCAAAGGTTACGTGGCACCAAATCAAATGAACTTTGATGGGTCGCACGATCTTCATGAAAAAATGATCAAGTGATACCAAATCAATCAAAGGAACTCCGACAGGTGGCATGATCTCCATGAAAAAATGCTCAATAAATCAAAGGAACTCCAATAGGTGGAATTATATTCATGAGAAAACACTCAAGTGGTAGCAAATCAAAGGAACTCTGATAGGTGGTGTTAGCCACCTATAAATTCTAATATACGTAGTGGTGGCTAAATTTTTTTTTCAAGCCTTCAAGAGATATATTTCCTTTGAAAATTCATCATCTTTGAAGTCTTATGATGATTCCTCTATCCTTTGAATTAATCTTCATTTTTGTTTCCATATTAAAACCATGCTGATTCACCGAAGAAAGTTGTTCCAAAAGGCCTCTGAAACTGCCTATTTCCACTTTTCCCCCCCTTTTCATAAAGCCTTCTTTCATCTTTCAACCCTCCATTCAACCTCTAAAGGCCTCAAACCCCCTTCAAGCCTTGTGAAATCCGTTTATGAGGTTTAAAACCCCTTCTTTACCCCTATCGGAACCTCCATTTTCCTCAAAAAACCCTTTAAAATCCTTGAAAATCTTCATTTTCCATTTAGGCCGTAAGCCCCTTTTCAGTTTAGCCCTTAGCCCATTTCTCCACATATGACCCGATGCCCAGGACCAGGCGTTAAGCCCCATTGCTCATCGTAATCAGAGTTTCTTTCCCTAGCCATTCCTTTACTTTTCTAAACTTCCGATGCGATAAGCGCCTTTTCTCTCGCCTTTGGTTTTTCCACTTCCCACAGAACCATGTCTTTGCCTAATGATTGGCCCCAACCATCGCAATCACAAAATGTTGATTCCCTTTGTTATTTTCCCCTTCTCCTCCGATCCTCCAATCTAATCTCGACCGTCGAATCCATAAGAACCGACGGTCGAGATTCAATCGAGCTCCGCTCATAAGCCCTTCACCATTGCGCCCGCTGATTAATCATGACCGTTGATCTCTCTTATGATCCAACGGCCAGCATCCCATCGCATCACACCATGACCTTTTTCCCTGGACACTCGCTTATGCCAATGCAATGAGTCTATTTCAATCTCCGCCATCCATTCCTACAGATCTGACGGCTCCCGTTTAACCGCACCATTTCACCCCGCCAGTTGAATCCTGCTACGCGAAAAACGTCGCATGTCATCACCTGACCCACCATGTTTTCCACCCTTGCATCTTTGTGCCTATCGCGTGCGACCCACACCGTTCGATCAACACCCCGTGATCCGACGGCTGACACTCCATATCACAAAATTTTTATGCATGAGGATTAGCGTTTCAAAATTTTGTGAAATAGGCGGTTTCAAGAATACATGTGTCGCCCGATGTATGGAATCGCATTCCATTCGCTCAAAACCACCTCCCCCCATTTTATTTTGCAAAAACCATTCCCGGTTTTCCGCCATACCGTTGCCCTCCGCAACGTCTCTTTCAGTTTTAAATCCTAGCCATCGATCTATGAGATTGCACGGTCCATATTTTATCGTGGTCTAAATTCATTTGTTTCCCATCATCTCTCCTGAAACGCTCATCAAGAGATCTCCATCATAGATCATCTTGATCTAATGGTCCATGTCCCCTTTCGCACTTAGACCTCCATTGGACCTGGTCAGCTGCTCTGCCACAGTTTCTTCCGTTTTTCCGCTACATGCACCACCTCCTCACTGCTCCTCTGCCATCCCAGAGCCTCTATAAGAAATTTGAACCAAGCCTGTAGGATTTCATAACGAGTTTTTGTGTGTTTGCAGGTTTAAAAGAGTAACTCTATTAGTAGTTTTTCCTACAGTCACGAAGGTGACACAAAGGCTCAGATAGCAATCTTGGGACCAGGAATTAGCGTCAAAAGGAACCAGAACAAAGGATGAGGTCATGAAAATCAATGGATCTGAAGCCACGAACCCTCCAGTTCAGTGAAACCTGCCACCTATACGATGAACACTCAGAAATGGTGAAGATCACATATCCAGTGGCGGAAAACAAAGGCATAGAAGATTAATAAAACCTTTGAGAGCATTAGTGCAGAAGCAGTTCTGGAAATCAGCAGAGATAAAGCATAAACAAAGCTAAAACAGTTTTAAGTACAAAGGGACAGAGCAGTTATTGATGCAGAACATTGATTGACACAGACATAGCCCATCTCCATGCATAAAATTCTGTCGAGCAAGTTATTACGCCAAAGAGGCTGCTACAAACTATCAGGAGCAGTTATTTAGAAGTATGGGATGTCCTCAAGGCCCATGCTTCCACTTAACTCAAACCTAAAAAGATAACAATACCACTCCAGATGGTCTTTTCTCCCAAGGACACTCTGTGGATGATTTCTGTCATGTCAAAGGAGCCTCAACAAGCAACGATTGTTACTAAGTCCGTCCAGAAATTAATGTAATATTTATGGCTCAGGATGGAGCATTTGAATGCACTCCTCCTATCTCTGATGATCATTAAGACCTCATTCACCTCATTTTCCTAGTTTCTCTATAAAGACTCTTTGAAGTCTCATTGTAAAAGGTTGGCATTTGGTGATTTCAAAATTAATACATAGATTTCTGCTTTGAAGAAGCATTGGTGTTTTGAATGAGTGTGGAGGTCTCTATTTTCTCTGTTGAATGAAGTAGGATGGGCATTGGATCCCTGAGCCTGGTTTTGGTGAAGTAATCTCTTATTGTTAATGTTATTCCCCATTTATCACTTTGTTCCATTATGCTTTGATTTACAGTAGGATAAAAAGTTTAGGCAGAGAAATGTATCTTAGAAGCACCTCTGACCTGTTTATCCTTCACTGTTTATATGTTTTCTGCTACTGAATGTGACAGGGTAGTTTGACAGCTCTCTTTAATATTCAGTTTGTTTTATTTCAGAAATGGTTAATTCAGTTGTGCTAAAGACTGTTTAGGCGTTCCCTCTTTCTTTGACACTAAATGTTGTATCTAAAATCTCCCTTTAATTATTAATGCTTGCAGTTTGACAGAGAGGCTTGTTTCAATCATACCCCCTGTTCATTATTGTAATTATTGTGTTAAAGGTCCCTATAATTGCAGTCCTAGATGTCTAAGGCATTCCCTCTTCTTTGAATGCAATTGTATGTCTTTGTTGATTAAGTTCTCAACAGTGAACTTATAGGAGGAAATAGGGTGTTCCCCAAATCCTATAATTCATTAAGAGGTTTTAGTCTGCATTTCTCTTTTTCTTCGAGTATTTATGTTGATTAATTCCAAACAATGAGCTTACTGGAGGAAATAGGGCATTCCCCGAATCCTTTAAGTCATTGTGAGAGGGTTAGTCTGCATTTCTCCTCTTCTTTGAGTGTTTATGTTAATTAAGTCCAAAATAGTGAACTTACTGGAGGAAATAGGGCATTCCCAAAATCCTTTAAGTCAGTGTGAGAGGGTTTAGTTTGAATTTCACTCTTATTCCTTAATTTTCATCTCATTCTCACCTATATTATTCAATAGATCCTTGACCAAGTTAGATTTTCCCTTTGGTTTCCCTTCCTTCTCAATCAAAACAATTTGGACTTTCACATGACTCCATTACCCAATGGCTTGTAGACTCCCATGCTCTATCTATACTACATGAAACATATTTTTCCAACCAAACAAAACAAACAACCCTGCACTTCATAACTAGCCTAAAATCAACTACTAAAACTTTCAAGATACATCCTTATAAAAAAATTGAGAGATCCCTCTCTGAGACTAGGAGGGATAGATCCTATAGCTCTAAAGCTTGGTTTGCATGTTTCCTTGTCACTTGGCATGCCAATCTGCCAAATCACAGGACCCCAACAGGTGGTGCTAGGACCTTGAGTTGGCATCACCGCCCCAAGGCGAGTTGAGTGCCCATGACACTTGATGACGAGTTGGTGACAACACCCGCCCAAGTTGCATGAGGGCGACAGGCATGGGGCATGAGCACTCTATAATAGAGGGCTCCCACACAACTCGAGCATAACACACGTACATAGTATAGATGCCTTTTCCCACGGGCGCACCCACACCATGGGGCACCCGGGGAAGGCGATGCGGTGACATAACAAGCAGACAACGCGATGGGAGGAGGCAAGCAACGAGGGTGTAGGGCAACGACGAGATGTGATGTGTGAGGAAATCAACCGACATGACATAGCGTGCGAGCTAAGGCAAGGGGAGTGCCTGCCCAATGAGGGGTACTTGCACACCCTGGCTGGTCGGCCCATGGGGCACACCCATAGGCAGGGGCACCCACGAATTGAACAAGCTGAATCAAACTTGGAAAATACGTGTCACCCCAAATAATTCACATTGGTCAGAAAACTATATATTGAGAGTAGGAATTTGACCAAGTGGAAACTAAGGCAGTTCACATAAAAAATGAGAAGTGTGAAGTCTGAGGGACCGCAGTTATGAGGCAGCGCGGGAAAAGAGTAGAGACTTGCATGCAGGAAGTAGCTGGATGTGCCCATGCGACCACCCAAGGCGGGCAAGGTAGGGTGAAGCTCTGTTTGGGATTTTCTATAGCTATGTCTATAAATAACCTTTGTTTGTACTATGAACATTGCAACTGTGTTGGGCGAGCCTCCCACTTATTTAAAATTTACGAAATAATACAAGTTAAATTTCTTGAAAACAGTTGGCACGTGTTTTGGTCTCTTTTCTATTGATATCACACTTGGACACTCTTTTGTTCATGTTATGGATTTCGCACATAACTTAATGAAATTAATGAAAAATTTGTAATAAGAATAACAATGAGTGTAAGCGTAGTTGATCTGAAATAGGCGACTGACTTGTTTTTCTATGCAAGCACCTTATATTCCATTTAAATAATCTAAGGATCGTGCTCATACATCCTTTTGTGCAATTGAATCCTTGTATCAAGTTTATGTGTTTTTCACATGTTTTATGTGTGAGAAATTATCAATTGTTTTTAGCTGAATAAATGTATGAGCAACAAAAATAAATTTCAGAGAAATAACCAACAACACATAACAGCAAAATAATAAAGGAGTTCACCCTCAACACTTGGGCTACGTCTCCTTGAGCCTCCATCAATGGACTAGGTTCTCTGGGATTAATATGTTCAAATTATTTTACAAGCTGCTGCTCAACTCCATTGGTTTTGAAAATTGTACCAATGGGCTCAAAATACCAAAATACCCCTAAATTGATTTTTCAATCATCCAAAATGGACCATGGCTCCCTTGGGCATGACCTTTTTTGCTGGTGGCCTTGATTCTTCCCTGAGATATATTGTGGAAAATCACCCTTAGAAGTCCTCATATGCTTCTGAAACATGTCTCATTGTTTCCAGAACATGTCAAACATACAACATACACTGTTTATTCACTCATAATGACCATTGGTGTAGAAATTAATAATACCGTGATGTATTGTTGGACTCTCTTGATCTAACAATTATATGCCACTATTAAATACATAATCCTTATACTTAAATCTTTGTGGAAATTTAATCGCCAATTTCAAACACATGAAGAAAAATCAATCACACATAACATAGTTTTTTTACCAGGAAAGCTTAAAGTTAAAAACCCCAACTATCATATATTATGTATATATCATGGATCATGAAACAATCTCATACAAAACTCTAATCCAAGAGCTCTCAGTATAATATACAATCGTCTCACACTGTCATGCAGAAATTTGCATATCCATGCACCAATTTACTGCCTCCTAACAGCCTGCCTCCACTGCACAATCCTTGCTGAAGAAGAACCCTGAATGAATTCGACCTTACCTTGCCTTGACTGCGCAATACTCATAGGCATCTCCAATGTGTGTGTGGATGCATTGAATGCTCCACCATAGTCACAACAAATAGTCCATCTCACCCTTTCACCTATCTATCCACTGAGTCTCCACTGGATCTAACATGCAAGTAGTTAACTATTGTATTTGTTCAGTTGTAAGTAAGACACTACTTGTGAATTAATTAACTAATTAATTCATTTATATTTCACTAGTGTATGTTTAGTTACAACTAGCACAACTGAGTTTAACTCATTGAACTGAGTTAAAATAAATAAAAAATCACATAACTACTCTTCCAACTCTGTTACAACTTGCCACTGTCAGTTATAACTAAGTCCTTCATGCATGAGTCACCAACCACCCTATGAATTGCGTAATTCCTTCAACCCACTGATGTGCCACATATGTTCACTGAAATAAAGTGCTACAAGAGAATAAGTTACTATTTATTGTCTGATTATTATTAAGGGCTAATAATAATCAAAATGCATTCTATTTTTAGATTTGTGATCTATAAATAAACTTCGCCCATCTTCTAAAAATAGAAACTCATCTAAAGATAGAATTTGCTCAACCATCTAGAATCATCATCCTGCTAATTTTAGAATATACTCACCATTCTAAAAATAGACATACACCTAAAAATAGCTTGTGTGGGCCCCACCTAGTTTAGGTGCTTATTTTTCACTAGGATCAAGGATGATGTTTCCAGATGCCACTTTCATTGTTTTTTGTTGCAAACTTCAACAATTGGCTCCCCTGGCTATGCCTCTAACACCTGGTGGCTCTGGGTGCCATGAAACTTATTTATGGAAAAAACACACTTATAAGTCTCCAAATGCCTCTGAAAACTACACCATTAGCTTCAGAATGTCCAAGATAGTACAATATGACTATTCATTTGCTATAAATGGACTCTAGATGCTCTGGAAATGGCCCCAACACCTGATGGCCCTAACTCTCAAAAATATTCAAACGCACAAAAAAACCTAAAGATGGCCTTTTCTTCCTCTACAACCTGCTTCAATGGCTTCAGAATGCTCCAATCAGTCAAGAATGACTCTTCATTCACTCAGAATGGTCGAAAATTGAGCCTTCTATGCTTTTTCCCAATATCTCCTAGGAAAACTGCACTAAATGTGGAGAACTCCAGTTAACTAGAGTTAAATTAGGGTTGATCGCCAAATTTGGCGCACCCTTATCCGCTCCGCCAATAAAGTCGTGCATTAAAATTTATGGTTAGGGCGATGGCCACATGCGCACCCCCAACCGTTAATTGTCTTGACAGTTAGCGGAGACAACAGAATACAATGTCTGAGTTTCATTAAACATACATACGTTCGCGATCAAACAATGCCCACATTTAAAATAGATTGCACATAGCCTTAAAAAACTTGCATACACACGGAACAAGGTTCTCGGGTCCCACAACACGCAACCAATCACAACACATCACAAATCGCTTGCCTGCAAGTTTAACTTGGTACCGATAACGCTAAAACCATAATTTATGCGATGTGCACTCGTGCGTAATGCCAACATGTGGCTCCCCTCATCGCATCACATTTTTCAACTTTACTGCATTGCAACCAATTTAACATATCTTGTGAACTCTTAGCTGCTAAATATTACGATTTGCGAAATCACTTTTTTGGGTGTTGCAATCTTCGCCGTTGGTTTGTTTCTCGATCCGATGATCCACGTTATATCTCCGCCTTCTCACTTCGCATTTCAGGTTAAAAAATTTAACTTGCGAAACTCTTTAATGGTAAACTTTGTTTTGTGTGATGTGCGATGTTTCTCAATTGCGATGAGATCTCTCCCATTGATCTCCCGCTGCTGCTTCTGCGATCTAATCACCACCGTTCAACCCTCGTTGTTGACTGGATCACAATCGTCTGTTCCACCTGCAACATTTCCGCGGCTATGAAATCCCTGATCCTATATGTAGAGTTCAAGACTCCATGACAACCACCAATTCAGATCCCACTCTGCTATTTGATCCGGTTTTGAACCTGTTTTGAAAAGTGAACAACAAGCCATAACTCAATCATACGAACTCAGAATTTGATGAAACGAGTTGCGTTGGAATCCTGGTGATGAGCTCTATGCTCTCATATTGGTTTGAAGCATTTTTGAGCACTTTGAAACTTTAGCTAATTTTAGGCCCTCATCCAAATTTTGATCAGTAGTCTGGAAGTTAAGTAATCGCTAGTTGTTCTTAACATTGGGATGAACCCTTCTGGTGACGCACACCCACGGTGGTGCGACTGCCTTGGAGTTGTGAAATATGGTATCATAGCTAGTGCGATGATGCGCGACAAAGACTAGGTATGTATGCAGACTAGTGTTCTTAATGACATGGAGGGTTGGTTGCATAGTTTGGGTTTTTTAGAATTGGAGATTCATGGCAGAGTCTTCCAAGAATTGGTGTACATAGGAGCCACACACAATTTTATGAAGGCAGGTCTGGCAAAGGAAGTTGGGTTGTAACTCACCCTAAGCGAGTGGAGGTTAAGGCATTGAACTCAAAGGCTAGAGTGTCGAGATGGGAAAGTTATGTGTCGGTTTAAATTTCCAATTAGAAGGATTGTGTAGACTTCAAGGTGATGGAGATGAACGACTTTGACATGATATTGGGACATGAATTTTTGAAAGGAAACAAAGTGACTGTGGTGCCATTTTGCAATGAGATTATGTTTATTGGTGGCACACGTACTTGGAATTTTCCTACCCACTAGCAGTGAAGGGAGGTAAAGGTGCAACATGTTTATGCACTAAGCATGAGTAGGGTGATGCAAATATCAGATGTTGAAACATATGCGACCATTATTAGAGGGATTTGGGAAGATGATGGCGTGGGAATGCCTATTCTAGCCAAGATTTCTGATGTATTTTACAAGTATGCAGATCTAATGCCTGATGAATTTTCGAAAGTACTTCCACCAGGGTGTGTTGTGGACCATCACATTAAGCTAAAGTTGGGGAAGCAACCAGCAGCAAAATATCCTTATTGTTTGTCTAGGTCGAAGTTAGAGGAGTTGAAGCGCCAATTGAAGGAGTTGGTGGATGCATGCTTCATACGTTCTTCACGGTCCCTGCATGGTGCTACAATATTGTTCCAAGAGAATAAATATATGAGGATGAGGTATGGAAGCTTTGATTTCCTTGACATGTCATTTGGGTTGTGCAATGCTCCTGTGATGTTTTTTACTTTGATGAACAATGTCTTGCATCCATACTTGGATTCGTTTGTAGTGGTATACTTGGACGATATCATAGTTTACAACGACAAGATGGAGGATCATAAGAGGCACTTGACATTGGTATTTGAGGCAATGAGGAAGAATCAATTGTTCTTGAAGAAGTTGAAGTGCATGTTTGTTGAGATTCAACAAGATGATGAGCTTAGTGAAAAGTAAACACTTTCACTAAGTGGGGCCCGTAGGCTATTTTTAGGTGTATGTCTATTTTAAGACATGGTGAGCATATTCTATAAGTTGCAGGATTCTATTTGTAGATGGTTGATCAAGTTGGAAAAATAGATGAAACTCTATTTTTAGAATATTGGGCGAAGTCTATTTATAGATCGTCAATATAAAAATAGATGTATGTCGATTATTATTAACTCTTAATAATAATCCAACAATAAACATCAACTTATTCTCTTGGAGCACTTTATTTTAGTGAACATATTTGGCAAATCAGTGGGCTGAAGGAATTGCGCAATTCCTAGGGTGGTTGGTGACTCATGCATGGAGGATTCAGTTAGGACTGAAGTGGCAAAGTTATGACAGAGTTGGAAGAGTAGTTACAGGAATTGTTATTTAGTTTAACTCAGTTAATGGAGTTAAACTCAGTTGAGCTAGTTGTGTCTAGTCTAACTGAAAGATACACTAGTGGGAGTTAAGTGAATTAATTAGTGAATTAATTCACAACTAATAACTCACTAACAACTAAACAGATACAGCAGTTAACTACAGTGCATGTCAGTTCCAGTGGAGACCCAGTGGAGAGATAGGTGAAAGGGTGAGATGGACTATCTGTTGTGACTATAGTGATGCATTTAATGCATCTGACACGCATTGGAGTTGCCAATGAGGATTGCGCAGTCAAGGCAAGGCCAATTCGAATTCATTCAGGGGTCTTCTTTAGCAGGGATTGCGTAGTGGAGGCACGCTGTCAGGAGGCAAGAAATTGGTGCATAGATATGAAAATTTCTGCATGATAGCGTGTAATGATTCTTGATTGTATTGAGAGCTTGATGTACTAAGCTTTGTATGAGATTATTACATGATTCCATTGATATACATAATATGATAGTTGGGGTTTTTAGCTTTAATATTTCCCGTTAAACAATTGTGTTATGTGTGATTGAATTTATTCACATGCATTTGCAATTGAATTTTAAATTTCCGCAAGTTTAACAGTGGAAGGATTCTGTATTTTGTAAGAAGATAAATATTGTGAGATCAGGAGGATCCGGTAATACATCAATAATAATAAATTTCTACATGGTATCAGAGCAGTTTTGATTACTGGAGATTTCAATTGTGATTAAATTGTTGAGTTTGTGCTGGTGGACAATTCGAATTTGCTGTAGAAATTTCTTGGTGTGACAGTTGAGTATTCATTGAAATGTCTTTCAATGGGTTGTGATTGGAGTATGCCCTTGAGGGTAGCTCAAATTACATACCCTGGAAGGATAGGATGGACGCGATGCTTGAAGATAATGGATTGAAGGAGTTCATCGATAGTGATGTTCCTAAGCCTACTTCTAGCGATGATGCATTACTTGACGCATGGCAAAAGAAGGTAGCGAAGACAAGAAGAATTATGTTGGAAGGTGTAAAGGACCATATTGTGTCAAGCCTTCATGGGAAATCCAATCCATTTGCAGTGTGGAAGGCTTTGACAGATATTTTCCAAAGCAGCAGTGACCAGAGGAAGTTGGCACTGAAAGATAAGCTCAGAAAAATAAAAATGGAGAAGGGCGACAGTATTCCAAAATATCTCACGAAGTTTGTCCACTGTAGGGATGAACTTGGAAGTGTGGGGATTATTGTTGATGATGATGAATTGGTGAGATTGGCTCTCCTTGGGCTTTTGAAGAGTTGGCATAGCTATGAAGACTCTGTCAATGGATGGGAGAAACTGCTGGGTTGGGAGTGACTTTGGTCGGATCTTGTGCAGGAGGAGATAAGGCGAAGTACCAGGGATGGCTCTTCATCGAAGAATGATGATGAAGAGAATTGCACTTTGGCTGCCAAATAAAGGAAAGGGAAGGGGGAGAAATTCCACTCAAAATCTGAGGCTAAAGGTAAGAAGCTGGATTTTTCCAAAGTGAAGTGTTTTCACTGTCACGAACATGGGCATCTCACCACTAACTGCCCACAGAAAAAGAAGAACAAGAAGGCTTCTAGAGCTGCAGCTGGAGAGGCCTTAGCCTCACAATTTGAACTTGATTTCTCTTTGATCGCATGCTTGCTTTCAAGCACTATGGGATCAGTGTGGTATCTTGATATTGGTGCGTCTTTCCATATGACGGGAGACAAGGAGTTGTTTAGTGACTTGGAGGAGAAGGATCTCCAAATGCATATAGAGATGGGCGACGATGGTAGATATAGTGCAATCGGCATTGGGACCATTACCTTTGAGAGGGAGTCAGGTAAACCTTTCTGTTGAAAGATGTTATGCATGTTCCAGGCCTGAAGAAGAACTTGGTCTCGGTCGGAATGTTGGAAGACAGAGGTTATGACGTTGTTTTCAGCAAGGGAAAAGCTTTCCTGTGACATAAAAAAACGGGTCAAACCAAGAGGATAGGGATTTGAGTTAAGAATCTCTACAAGTTGGAGGTAGATGGCTGCGCTGCAATGATGGGAAAAGTAGAAGAAGTGGTGAGCCGGGATGAGGGCGAATTATGGCACAGGAGATTGGGCCATCTTCACCATGGCGCCTTGAAGATTTTGCAGCAGATTTCTACTGGACTTCCCAAGGGCACTCTTGCGCAGTCAAATCAGTGCAAGGGATGTACTATGGGTAATTTTGTGAAGATCACCTTTCATGAGAAGGAGAACCGTGCTTCGGTGATCCTAGAGATAATTCACATAGACGTGTGTGGAATTTTCTCGGTTGCTTCAACAGCAAAACACAAGTATTATGTTATATTTGTTGATGACTATTCTCGTAGATGTTGGATCTTATTAATGCAGAAGAAGAGAGAAACATTCTCAAAGTTCTATGAGTTTAAAGAATTGGTGGAGAAGGAGTCGGGGAAGCAAGTGAAGGCTCTACAGAGCGATAATGGTGGTGAATATATCTCGAACGAATTCAAAGACTTCTGTAGCAAAGAATGAATTCGAAGAGAAATCATAGCGCCTCATAACCCACCGCAGAATGGGGTTGCGGAGAGGAAGAACAGAACGATCATGGGTGTTGCACGAGCTATGCTACATGACCAGGGCCTACCAATGCACTTGTGGGCGGAAGCATGCAACACTGCGGTTTATGTGAAAAACTGTTTTCCTTGTAGAGTACTTGGCATGAGTACACCTGAAGAAGTTCTTACTGGTAAGAAGCCTGATATTTCTCATTTGAAGATTTTTGGCTCATTTGTTTACATTCATGTGACAAAGAATTCCAGGAAGAAGTTGGAGCCGACTGCAGAAGTTGGGATATTTGTGGGGTACACAGAAACACCCCATAATTATCGTGTGTATTTTCCAGATAGTCGAATGACTGTGGTGCGACGAGATACAAAATTCAAAAAGGTGAAAGCCATGAAGTTGTCGCTTGAGAGGGAGCTACACTTGCATGCAAAGGAGGAACTTCTTGTTCCCAAAAATGAGCTTCTAGATGTGGATCATCCATAGGAGGAGATTCATGGAGTGGAGGAGTCTACTCATGCAGAACCAAACATCAGAACTAGTAGAAAGCATACCACAGAAGCTGAGAGACTGAAGCTTGATGCGGCACAGAATGTAGGAGTCCCTACATCAGAGCACAGATAGAGATAGTCACCTAATCGATTTACTGGATACATGGCTCTTATGAGCAAGTGTGTCGTGACAGAGCCATCTTCCTTTGAATAAGCAGCGCAGGAGCCCACATGGGTAGATGTCATGGTGGATGAGTATGACTCCATTTTCAGAAACAGTGCTTGGGATATTGTTCCAAGGCCGGTGAAAAAATCAGTGGTAGATTCAAAATGGATCTACAAGATAAAGCAAACTGTTGATGGGAGCATCGAGAAGTATAAGGAAAGATTTGTTGCCCGAGGCTTCTCACAGATCGAGGGGATTGATTATGAAGAAACCTTTGCACCTGTCGCACGGTATTCTTCCATAAGGACCATCCTTGCTCTCTCAGCACAGATGGGTTGGCACATTCATCACATGGATTTGAAGACTGTGTTCCTTAATGGGATCATTGAGGAAGAGGTGTAAATTGAGCAGCCTGAAGGATTTGAGATCTTCAGTAGCGAGTCGCATGTGTGCAGACTCAAAAGAGTGTTGTATGGGCTGAAGCAAGCACCACATGCTTGGTACACACTGATCAACAACTATTTCACTGAACTTGGCTTCAGCAAGAGTGAGGTGGATGTAAACCTATATCAAATTGTGGTGGAGGGTAAGCTTTTAATCATTGTTCTTTATGTTGATGATTTAATACTAACGGGTGATGAGCAATCGATACACTCATGCAAGGCAGATCTTGTAAAGGAGTTTGAGATGAAGGATTTGGGCCTCCTTCATTATTTCCTTAGATTGGAAATATGGCAGCGAGAAGGTGAACTGTTTGTGTCTCAAGGAAAGTATGCTCAGGAGATACATGGTAAGTTTCACATGGAGGATTGCAAGCCCATGGATACTCCTCTTCCAGGAAATTGGAGGAAAGAGGATGCTACATCGGCAGAGGTAGTGGATGCCATTGTTTATCGACAGTTGGTGGGTTCGCTCATGTATTTAGTTAATACAAGACCGGACATATGCTATGCGGTGAACCAGCTTTCTCAAGCGATGGTTAAGCCTACCAAGCTCTTTTGGAAGGCAGGCAAGCATGTCCCGAGGTATCTCAGTGGCACATCTAAGTATGGCTTATGGTACAGACAGACGGATGAGGTGCAATTGCATGGCTTCACGGATGCAAATTGGGCAGGCAGCCCAACGGACAGAAAGAGCACATTAGGAGGGGTTTTCAGTATCAGATCTACAACAGTTTCTTGGTACAACAGGAAACAAATATTCATGGCACTCAGTGCAGTAGAAGTAGAATACATGGTAGCAATTCAAGCTATATGTGAGGCTATCTGGATGAGGAAGATCCTGGTCGATTTGTTCGGTTCACATTTAGATCCTACAGTGATACGTTGTGATAATCAGAGTTGCATTAAACTATCGATTAATCATGTGTTTCATGATAGATCTAAACATATTGATATCCGGTATCATCATATCAGAGATTGTGTGCAGCGGAAAATCATGTTTCTTCAGTACATTCCTATGGAAGATCATGGTGCAGACATTCTGACGAAGGCGCTCAGTAGGAGCAAATTCGAATACCATAGAGGCAGGATCAGGGGTGAAGGATAATCCCTATCTTGTTGAGAGAGAGTGTTGAGATTCAACAATATGATGAGCTTAGTGAAAATTAAGCACCTTCACTAAGTGGGGCCTGTAGGCTATTTTTAGGTGTATGTCTATTTTTAGACATGGTGAGCATATTCTATAAGTTGTAGGATGCTATTTGCAGGTGGTTGATCAAGTTGGAAAATTAGATGAAATTCTATTTTTAGAATATTGGGCGAAGTCTATTTATAGATCGTCAATCTAAAAATAGATGCATGTCGATTATTATTATCTCTTAATAATAATCCGACAATAAACATCAACTTATTCTCTTGGAGCACTTTATTTTAGAGAACAGATTTGGAAAATCAGTGGGCTGAAGGAATTACACAATTCCTAGGTTGGTTGGTGACTCATGCATGGAGGACTCAGTTAGAACTAAAGTGGCAAAATTATGACAGAGTTGGAAGAGTAGTTACAAGAGTTGTTATTTAGTTTAACTCAGTTAATGGAGTTAAACTCAGTCGAGCTAGTTGTATCTAGTCTAACTGAAAGATACACTATTGAGAGTTAAGTGAATTAATTAGTTAATTAATTCACAACTAATAACTCACTAACAACTGAATAGATACATCAGTTAACTACAATGCATGTCAATTCCAGTGGAGAGATAAGTGAAAGGGTGAGATGGAATATCCGTTGTGACTATAGTGATGCATTCAATGCATCTGACACACATTGGAGTTGCCAATGAAGATTGCGCAGTTAAGGCAAGGCCAATTCAAATTCATTCAGGGGTCTTCTTCAGCAGGGATTGCGCAGTGGAGGCAGGCTGTCAGGAGGTGAGAAATTGGTGCATAGAGATGCAAATTTCTGCATGATAGCATGTAATGATTCTTGATTGTACTGAGAGCTTGATGTACTAATCTTTGTATGAGATTATTACATGATTCCATTGATATACATAATATGATAGTTTGGGTTTTTAGCTTTAAGCTTTCCCGTTAAACAACTGTGTTATGTGCGATTGAATTTATTCACATGTGTTTGCAATTGAGTTTTAAATTTCTGCAAGTTTAATAGTGGAAGGATTCTATATTTTGCAAGAAGATAAATATTGTGAGATCAGGAGGATCCGGTAATACATCAGTGTTAATAAATTTCTACAATGTTCGCTCAATCCAAGATTATGTTGGTAGGTCAAGGATACACGTGGATGGAGCCTAGTAGGGTTAGTGCGATAGAGGATTGGGAGGAACCGAAGAATTTCCATGAGATGAGAGTTTTCTTGGGGATGGAGAAATACCAATGAAAGTTTGTAGAAGGGTACTCCAAGGTGACTACGTCGTTGACATAGTTGTTGAAGAAGGACAAGCATTAGAGGAATTTTGAAGTCTAAAATGGGCCTCCTAAGGAAATAATAAAATAATAGCTAAACCAATAAAATAATATTTATGAATTTTCGATTCACTTTTTGCACCACAATCCATGCAACCATAGTTAAATTCAATTCAAAAGTTGTGCCAAAATAAAATTAATAAATAAATTGTATTGATGTGACTATAAATAAGAATGAACTTTTCAAGAAAAAGTCAATATCATTGAACAACTAACGCATTTGTCTTTTGTACTTAAATAACTTAAAATAAATGTAAATATAAATTTATAAATTCTTAATTATATTATATAATATTAATTAAAATTTATATTATTTAAATTGTATAATAACATGTAATTAATATACTATATGAAAATAATATAATATAATATAATAAATGTATAGGGATATGCATTGTTTCCTTCAAGAAATATGAAATGACAATAATATATTTTTATTCAAAAAGTGTGAAATGACATTTATTATGAGTATTTTACTTTGACTTTAAAATTACTTAGAGCACTACCATTGTTAACCATGAGTTTTTATCCATCATTGAGAATGTGACAAGTAAGTACCTTTAACTCAAGAAATGACAGCTCAACCATTAGAGACGATACCATCCCCTAAAATGTGATTGGTTCTCATAAAGTGAAATTTGATTGTACATTTTCCTTAGGAGGCCCATTTTAGACCACAAATTCCCCTAATGTGATGGAATTAGACTGAAAAGCGTTCGAAGATTTGAAAAAGAGGATGGTTACAGCATCGATACTTAAGCTGCTTGACTTTGAGAGACCATTTGAGGTGCACACAAATGCTTCTAATTTTTTATTGTGGGAGTGCTCATGCAGGATGGAAATCCAATGGCATATAAGAGTCGAAAGTTATAAGATAGAGAGAAACGATATTCGGTTGATGAGAAGGAGATGACTATGATCATCCATTTTTTGCGAGTATGGCGGCCCTATTTGATTGGGAAGCCATTTGTTGTTAAGACTAACAATGTTGTAGTGAGTTACTTTACATCCCAACCAAATTTGTCAGTGAATCAAGCTTGTTGGCAAGAATTCTTGGCAAAATTTGACATGACTATTGAGTAGAGGGCACGTAGACTCAATGTTGTCACAGATGCCCTCAGTAGGAAGGCACAATTGGTTGTGATTGAGGAGGAAGAAGACCGTGCTGAAACGAGCGAGAGTCAAGTTTGTATGAGTGAGGATTTGCAGAGTAGACTTCATGCAAGTCTAGAGATCAATACTCAAGTGAAGAGCATTGTGAAGTAGGTGAAGGAAAGACATGGAAGTTTTTCATGTGATATGGACTCTTGTTCTATGGTGACTGTCTCTATGTTTCGAAGTCATCTGGAATTAGGAGGACCTCTTGAAGGAGTGCCACGATTGATCTGAAAATGAAAGTATTTGTTTTGATGTTCAAAGTATTCATTTCGATTAAATTAAGTGTGCAAAGTGTTTGAATAGTCTTGCAAGTGAAACAAAGTGTTTTTGAGAACTGTTTATGAATTTTGGTGTGAGGGAGTGTTGTTTTAATTTACTGTTTAACAAATTTCTTCTGAATAACACAACAGAATAACTTCACCATAAACACACAGCAACATGATGAGGCAGTTCCCCCCTCCTGGGCTACATCTGTCGGGTCGAAGGCTCCCAATGGGCATGTCCTTGATATATTATGATGCTCAAGTTGGTAATACAGTGAGAAAAAGGCCTAAACAAACCAAACCAGCTGTGAAAATGAATTCAGAACATAGAAAGAAGCTAAGAATGACTCTTATTTCACCTAAAACAGTGAAGTGTAGTTCAATGCAGCTCCATTTCCCTCAAGGCTCTAATGGCTCTCCAAGCTTCTCTGAAGTAAAAATGGATGAAAGACACCTCTGTTGGCTCTGCAACCTGTTCAAATGGCTCCAGAATGCTGAGAATACCTGAAATCAAAAAAATTTCGTCCAAAAAGGTTCAGTAATGCAGAAGTTATGACCAAAATTGTATTTTCCCAATCTGGCCTTAAAAAACTCCACCAAATTTGGAATAACTGGAGTTAACTCCACCAAATTAGCAATCCCGCCGAAAATGGGGGCTCCGCTCCAGAATTAGCGCGCGGTTTATGTGGCATTAAATGTCATAGTTCTGAGCGGTCACATGCTAACCTCACCCGTCGGAGAATTAAACGTTAACTGACCAGATTTTATAACCGTGGCTTTAAATATATTGTGGTGGCCACATGGTGGGGTGCTAACCGCCGCCTTAACCGTTGGGCGAGCGGTTAGCCCCTAGTCTTCAACGTAGGGTCGCATGCTAACATATCATAGGGGGGCTGGCACTTAGGGGTTGGCCCCCTTTGCTGCCACCCTATCCTTCATGAAACTTCAAATGTGTAGAAAGAACTATGGTTGTTAAAAACCATTGCGAGGCGGGCCGGTTGGGCCTGTGGGCTGGCAGCCGCCCGACCCGAATTCAAAACCTATAAATGCCATATAAATTTTTGCCATGAAATTCTCCTCCGGTTCTGGGGCCACGTGGCGACCTTCGGGCCTGCCACGTGGCAGCTCTTGATTGGTCACAAAAACAACAGAGTCAACCAATAAACCAATCCGAGGATGCCACTTATCGAACCAGGATTCATTGCGGATGGAATATTCCATGGAATATTTCGTGGAATATTTCTAGAATATTCTATGGAATATTCTTTTTTTAATATTTTTAAAATCAAAGTCAACTTTGGTCAAACTGGACTTTTGAAGGAAATTTTGAATTTCAAACTTGAATAACTTTCACATACAGTGTCGGATTTGAGTGTCGTTCGTGGCACCAGGATCGTATTGACGGGGCCTATCCAGTCGTTCTGGTTTCAACCAATTTTGAGTAGTTCCAGTTTTGAGCATTTTTTCAACTTAGGACATGATCACCTGATCAACGATTCTCCTTGGTCTGGACACCTAGGGCAACATCGCACTTTGGCACTTTTGGAGAGAAGGTACTTTTGGGAGAAGATGAGAGAGGATCTGGAGGAGTATGTGCACACTTGCATCTTTTGTCAACAGGAAAAATCGAACACAAGAGACAGCGAGGGTTGTTGCAACATTTGTCAATTCCGAAGAGACCTTGGATGAGTGTTTCGATGGACTTCATCACTCAGTTACCACATGTACAAGGTATAATGGAATAATGGTCATTGTTGATCGTTTTTCCAAGTATGTCATCTTCATTTCAACGAAGATGCCATGTGGAGCAGAGAAGCCAACTGAGTTATTCTTCAAGAATGTTGTGAAGCATTGGGGAATGTCGTGAGTATTGTTTCTGACAAAGATCCGAGATTCACATGAAGGTTTTAGACCACATTGTTCAAGTTAGTCGGGACAAAGTTGTCGCATAGTTCGAGTTACCATCCGTAGATAGATGGACATACTGAACACATCAACTCATTTTTGGAGGACTACTTGAGACAGTACGCGAGGGCTGATTATAAAAATTGGCTTGAGTTGTTGGACATAGTGTAGTTCAGCTATAACTTGTAGAAGATTTCAAGGACAGGGTATAGTCCATTCGAGTTGGTCAATGGGTGGATGTCGATCGCACAACACACCGTGTTACTGAGAGGATATGTGAGGAGTCTGCATACAAAGAGGTTCTTGACAACATGGGAGGAGTCCTTGGAGTTAGCACGAGTGCACTTGACTAATGCAGCATGAAGAATAAAGAAATGGGTAGATAAAGATAGGAGGGACGCACACTTCAAAGTTGGAGATATGTTTTTTTTAAAGATAACAAGGGATAAGTTTCCACTGCCAAAGGGGACAATAAGATCTTTGACAAGGAAGTACGAAGGACCATTTCAAGTGAAGCGAAGGATTGGAGAGGTTGCTTATGAGCTTGAGAAACCAAACCATATGTGCTCCAAACATCCTGTGTTCCACGTGAGTTAGTTGAAGAAGGGAAGAATTGATGTAGATCATCCTGAGAGATCAGCACCACCAAGAGGACCAACCTTGATTGTAGACCAACCAGACTTAGTTTTGGACAATATCTTGGATCTCAGAACTATTGGAGTCGGGAGCGCCATGAAGAGGGAGTACTTTGTGCGATGGAATAATGCATCTGAGGAAATTGGTTGGGAAATGAAGGATTCGTTGTGGAGATGGAAGAAGGAGATTGCACAGTTTGATGATGAGTTAGCTCGATTGGTAGGATTGTCGAGGACGACAATGACTGAAGGTGGGGGAGGATGTTAGGACCCCGAGTTGGCATCACTACCCTAAGGCGAGTCGAGCGCCCAACCGAGTGCCCATGACTCTTGATGACGAGTTGGCGGCAATGTGCACCCAAGTCGCATGAGGGCGATGGGCGTGGGGCGCGAGTGCTCTATAATGTAGGGCACCCACACAACTCGGGCAAAACGTGCGTGCACAATATAGCAGCTTGTGCCCACGAATTGAATAGGGTGGCTCAGACTTGGAAAAGACTTGTCGAACCAAATAATTCACATTGGTTGGATGGCTATATATTGAGAGGAGGCATTGTACCAAGTGGAAACCAAGGCAGTTCACATAACAAAGGAAAAGTGTGAAGTTTGAGGGATCTGCAATTCTAAGGCAGTGCGGGCAGAGAGTAGCAACGTGCAGGCAGAGAGTAGCGACTTGCGGGCATAGAGTAGTGACCTGCGTGCAGGAAGTAGCGCATTGTGCCCATGTGCTTGCTCAGGGCGGGCAAGGCAGGGCGAAGTTCTGTTTGGGCTTTTCTGCAACTGTGGCTGTAAAGAACCTTTGTTTGTACTATGAATGGAGTGTTGCGATCGTGTTGGGCCAACCTCTCACTTATGTAAAATTTTCGAAATAATACAAGTTAACTTTTGAAAAAAAAATTGGCATGCGTTTTGGTCTCTTTTCTATTGATATCGCACTTGGGCATTATTTTGTTCATGTTATGAATTTTGCACATAATTTAATAAAATTAATGAAAAAGTTGTAATAAGAAAAACAACGAGTGTATGTGTAATCTAGAAGTTAAGTTATCATTAATTGTTCTTAATATTACGATGAACCTTGCCTATGCCACCCAACAATGATGCAACCATCATGGGGCCCTAAGAGGTGACATAATCTCCAAAACAACACTGCACCCAATACCCAACAAATTTTAAGCCACAAATGTTAACCCAAAAGTTAACTCAAATGGTACCAAATCAAAAGCACTAAGACAAGTAGCATGATCTATAAAAACAACTTTTTTTTGTGGAAAAAAAAGCACGATCTACAAAACCATGGACCATGGCTCAACCACCAGACTACCCACTTATCATCACGTTATCAAGCTCGCACATCACACGGTATCTGATGGTGGACATTTAATCGAGGTTGATCGGAGGGTGTTTGGACGTTTAAGGTGCGAGAGAGTTAATTTTTTCAACGAACGACAAACCACACTCATCATACATGACATCTCCTCATTTGTCTCACGCCATTAGAGCATCGGCCAAAACCACTTTCAATGAGGCCTGAAAACTGCGATTGGGTGCTAAGGTGGTTTTCGTCCACGTTTACATGTCAATTCAACCTACTCCTTGCTGTGAATCAATGTCCTATTGCCGCCAAAGTAAGGTAGCACGCCCTTCTCAATTTCTCTTCGAAATTTCAAGCAGACGAGGATTTGATGGTTGGATTTTCGTGGGGGTAACAGGGCCACAAATTTGGCTTGCCTCTTAGACATTTTGCCCTTCTCATCCTTAATGTAAGGACACCCCCTCAATTGGAAAGCCGCAGTACCTCTCCTCCACGGATCCATGACCCATATAGGGTCCGCATTCATACATTCAATGGTCTGGATTCCGCACCTGCTCGAGTATACTAATACATATAGATATATGCATGATATAGTGGAAGTGAAAATTACAATTACATATGGAGGAGGTTAGAGGTGGTTTTTTGTGGTGTTTTTATATGATGTGGTAAAATTTAGCATAATTTAGTTGTCAAATCAGCAGTGAATTATTTCTGATCGTTATCCTCGAATGCAAGTTTACTCATCATTGTTATTCAAAGGAAAACTCATCACTATTATTCAAGGAAAACCACCAGATAACCCCCTGGTGACCAGAAAACAAGCTCTTAGCCAAATATAAACAGTTTTAGGGCATACTCCGAGCCCTTAAATGACACATGTTGTAATATGCATGTTTTCCTGTATTTTAATTTAAAAATAATAAAATAATATTTATATTAACAGATAAAAAAAAATATTAATAATAAAAAATTCAAAATCAACATAAACAAAATATTTCAATTTTACATCAACTTTACACAGAGAGATATAAGTGAAAGTAAAAAAATTCTAATTTTAACTGTGATTATTTTTTACTTTTTAGTATGAAGAAGATGTGTAATTTCTCAATTTTTTATAAAGAGTTTGGAGTTGACATGTAATATCTAAAATAAAATAAATATTATAACTATGTAATTCATTTTACGTTAAATAGAAATTTTAAAAAGATATGTTATAAAACTATGGGGGAATTGAAATTATTTTTATACAAATATTAATAATAAAAAAATCAATACAAACATAAAGAGAATTGCAAATGTAAAATAAACAAAATATTCAATATAAACATAGAGAGAATACTAAAATAAAATGGTTGATGGTCAAAACATTTTATTAGTGTGTTGTTTAAGACTTTTAATGAATTGACATGTAACATTTTAAGAAAACACAAATAACAAAAAAAAATAGTGAATGTAAATATTTGTTATATGTCTATTTTGTAAAAGCAAATGAAAAAAAAATAGCTAAAACATTTTATTAGTGTGTTGCTTAAGATGAATGAAATGTGTAGTTCTTTTCATACTTAACATGGAGTTGACACATAGCACTTATATAAATAACCAACATAAATCCATGTTAATCCTAGATTTAACAAGTTTCAAGATGAATCAAATAAAACCATTTTTCAAATTTTACATTTTTTTTTTTTTAAATTGCACCTCGATAATTTTGATCCCTCTAGACAAAAGTTAACATAAATCTATGCTAATATACCATAAACAATAACATAAATCACAAAACATATCAAGATATAAGTAGATACAATTTGATTAAGCTAAATTATAAAACATGTTTCATACATTTACTTAAATGTAAGTAAATACATTTGATTGAAATTGATTTGATGGTTAAATGCATATACCTCCTTAAAATTTACAAATTCTTAAATAACCTTTTACTTATTTGTTAGGATTAGAGATTATGGTACAATATTTTTAAGCCAAATTTATTGTTTACACATTATACACATTAGATTATCCCATGCAATCTTAAACCTTTAATCTTGGAATCAATTCCAGTTGTACATGAATATCACCTAGGAAAATGCAAGTGTTCCATTCTTCATTAAGCCCGTTAAGCCAATTAGGTATTAGGTGTTATAATCTACAGGATTTCCCTTCTATTATTAATGCGTTCTCCCTTCATAAAAACATTTGGCTTTAAAATTTCAGTTCCATAAAATTTTCTTTTATAGAGGATATCCTCTTTGGTATGATGCTGGAGGGAAAATATTATTTGAGAGTTTTTCCATGTTTAAAATTGAATTAAAAATGAAATGACATGATTGGTTAAATTGATGTTGCTCTTAATGGTTGATTGGATGGTATCCCTGCAGTCGAGGTATGAGGCCTGGAATGATTCACTGGAACATTGGCAAAAGAGACAATCAGAACATTAGCAAAAGCAATTCTCAAGAGTTTGTTGCAATAATATACAAGGCCGCCTTTGCCCAACAGTCACCAGCAGTCCTAAATAACGACTCTAGTAGCCCTAAACAATAGCTCAGATACAAAGTTGAGCTACAGCTTTCTCTTGGTGGGCACAATTTCGCCACCAGGATTCATTCTTGCTACTCCATATGTGATGTCCTCATGGAGAAACAGTTGAGTATGTCCTTCGCTGTGGACATCAATGTCTCCTCTGCACTCCCCCACCTTGATGGCATCTTGCATCTTGACAGCTTCTTGCTTCTTGGTATAAGTCTGTCTCTGCATAAATTGAAAAACAAATAGGGAAGTGCATAACTTGAAAAACCAGCAAGTGCAAAGCTGACTGTTGTCCAGCTTGAATGAGTTTAGTTCTATGGCAACGTTTGTTCAACTCCTCAAATCAATGTAGTTCAAAGTCATGATCTATGGTAAGAAAGACCTCATTCTGATAAATGCCACCCTAATACTTTTAATTCAGTTTATCTCTGTAGGAAGTATTTCTGAATGCTTTGTTTAAGTAGCAGCAAAATTACATAGAATGGGCAATACTGAGCCTATTCATGACATTTTTTTAAATATAAACTTAAACATAGCATGAAATCTAGCTTGAGCTTAAATGCATAAATTCTACTAATACAGTACATAGAATGGGCAATACTGAGCCTATTCATGACATTTTTTTAAATCTAAACTTAAACATAGCATGAAATCTAGCTTGAGCTTAAATGCATAAATTCTAATAATACAGTTAAACCTGGTGTACTACAGATACAATTGATTACAGTTTTTACTTTTGAAGAAGATGGTAAGATGGAGGTAGTACCTCATTCAAAAGGAGGACACAATGCTCAAAAGAAAACCATCAAACACACCACTATTGCCCTGCAAATTTTTTTGACCACGTACAGGTGAATTTGTACTTTATCAGTCTGATTTATTGCCAAAAATAGCAAAGCAAAAGTAACCCTACTTAAACCTGTGATGTAACTTCTTCTCGAGAATGTGTTAAACATCTCAAATCTCAATAACCAATTGGCATGCTCATGAGTGGTTTGGCATGTTGTCATATTCTTTAGAAACATAACCCTCCCCCATGCTAGGCAGCTCTGCCTTCCTCTCCTTCACCAGTGTTTACAGTGGTATTCACTCCCTTTATACGTCCTTGGAAAAATCCACTCCATAGAGAGAAAAAGTATATGAGGGAAATTATTGTTTGGAAATGAAGAAAAGTTGATCTAAACAAACTTGCTAGAGGGAAGGCTCCATTTCTGGCTGAAGTTAGAGTCAAATAGGTTAAAGCAGTTGCAGTTGCAGGAATGTAAGTATTGCAGATTGTAACCCATTTTCTTTGCAAGTATAAATTACAGATTGTAACCCATTTTCCTTGCCAACAATTTATCATCAGGCTTTTCCTTGGGGTTGTTTTTTAAAGTGAAGACTTCTTCACATAACAAGCTGCTTTTCTGGTTTTTTAGATGGTAGCTCTATATTGCAACTTGAGTAATAAATTAACTATAGTCTACGAGGCAGGTTGGGTATAGACTCCACTACCATAATCCAAGTAAAACATTGTTCCAAAAATGCACAAGAATAATGGCTATTTTGCCCAATCATGAGCAACCACATTGTAACTCATTTGTCAAGTTGAAAGAAAAGTAATTGAATCTTATTTGCTCAACATAAATACAAAAGTATTATTTCTGTGATTTGACAAAACATTAAAGATTGCCCAAGCTGTTGTTTCACGGTCCACCTAAATTTCCATGCAGTTAGGTTTTAATTTTATTGTTATTTTGGTTAAATGTACTTTTATACTTCAAATATTTATACTTATATTAACCATTTCAACTAAGAGGTGAGGATAAAGTAAACTCAAAAACCTAATTCATGTTTTGGGCACTTTTGACACTGAAACAATAAAAAATTAGTGCGATTAAGTTGATTTTGACAAAGCAATTTAGTATTGATAGTAAATGAATATTGTTAATTTAGTATTGAATAATATCACTAACAGTCACCAGCAGTCCTAAATAATGACTCTAGTAGCCCTAAACAATAGCTCAGATACAAAGTTGAGCTACAGCTTTCTCTTGGTGGGCACAATTTCGCCACCAAGATTCATTCTTGCTACTCCATATGTGATGTCCTCATGGAGAAACAGTCGAGTATGTCCTTCACTGTGGACATCAATGTCTCCTCTGCACTCCTCCACCTTGATGACATCTTGCATCTTGACAGCCTCTTGCTTCTTGGTATAATTCTGTCTGTGCATAAATTGAAAAACAAATAGGAAAGTGCATAACTTGAAAAACCAGTAAGTGCAAAGCTGACTGTTGTCCAGCTTGAATGAGTTTAGTTCTATGGCAACGTTTGTTCAACTCCTCAAATCAATGTAGTTCAATTCATGATCTATGGTAAGAAAGACCTCATTCTGATAAATGTCACCCTAATACTTTTAATTCAGTTTATCTCTGTAGCAAGTATTTCTGAATGCTTTGTTTAAGTAGCAGCAAAATTACATAGAATGGGCAATACTGAGCCTCTTCATGACATTTTTTTAAATCTAAATTTAAACATAGCATGAAATCTAGCTTGAGCTTAAATGCATAAATTCTACTAATACTGTACATAGAATGGTGGGCAATATTGAGCCTATTCATGACATTTTTTTTTAATCTATACTTAAACATAGCATGAAATCTAGCTTGATGTAATATTCCCTTTCTTGACCCAGTCAAAGTGGATAGAATCGATCCATGGTACTTACCGTGGTATTTTCCCATGGTTTTGACCCATGGTATTGACCCATGGTATTTCTTGTTGGTATTGACCCATCAAGCCTATAAAAGGGGAGAGAAGCTAGGCATTTAGATCATTCGGGTATTATCTATCTTATTATGTTTGGGTTGAGAACCTAGCCTGGCCAGTTCTATTATTGATCCCGGGACGAAAACCCCACGGTGATGTTTATGTGGTGGATCCATCCAGGATTCACAAGTGGGCTTCAATTTCTTATATTTGTCATTGTCAAGCAGCTGTGCATGCCATTTGTAGGATTTTATGGTCTGGGCATGTATGATGTTTATGTGGTGGATCCATCCAGGATTCACAAGTGGGCTTCAATTTCTTATATTTGTCATTGTCAAGCAGCTGTGCATGCCATTTGTAGGATTTTATGGTCTGGGCATGTATTTTACTTTTAGTAAATAATAATATAAATAAAATGGATGCATTTCTTGTGTTCTGGTTCTTGATGAAAGATTATATTAAATGAGAACACTACGATGTTTTAGATCTATCCAAATTTTTATTAAATGAGAACACTACGATGTTTTAGATCTATCCAAATTTTTATTGTTTGGAATCTTACAGTGGTATCAGAGTTGTGCATCCTGCCAGCCTGAGAGTTTTATGCAAAGAACTTCGGTGAAATTTATTTTTCACCCTAGCCAACATTTCTCACTTCGGTGATATTTATCACCTTAGTTGGATTTTTATTTTTCAGTAAATTATTTTATTGGGAGAAATAAGTGAAGGGAAAATCATTTATAAGTCTGTGGGTTAAATTTGTGAAAATATTTGAAGGCATGATTGACAAAATCATTTATAGCTTGTATATAGCCTCTTATGAATAAATGTACCCATGATATTTATTCATGTGTATGGAAGATTCATATCTTTCTTGCAAATATGGTCATTGTTGAAAGGCTGGAAAATTATTGCTAGCAGCTAGACAGGGATCATTCCCAGGTTTCTCATTAACTAAGTATTGAGATCCATTGATGCCAATGTCGTCATTTTATTTTTGGAAACGCCACAAGAATCAACATACTGATATATCAGTCGATTCTCTGGGCTACAATACTTCTGTGGATCAAAGATGGCAACAACATACAAATCAGAAGCAAGAGCAGAGCAACAGGGCTTTCTCTCGAAAGGTCCATGTTATCCTTCAGCAGTCAAAAGATATCCAGAAGCAAGATGTAACAAGCAAGTGTCTCTTCGAACTTGGATCCAAATTACTGGGTACAAAGTCAAAAGATGTTCTCCTACAGCTAGACACATTAAATATGGCTTTGAGCTTGATAGAGAAATCAAAATGGGAAGGGTCAAGTTGGGCCTTGAAGCCATCCATGTTTGCTTTGATACAACCTAGGTTCTTGGAGCATTCTTGTGAAAATGTTAGACTCACCGTTGCTTCTTGTCTTAGTAAAATCGTAGCCTTAACAACACCACTCATGCCCTACAATGATGACATCATGAGAAGGACTTTTTGGGTAATGGTAGAAGCACTCCAAGGGTTGGACAACACCACCGTTCTTACTTTTTTCGAGAAGCACACAATTTTGGAACGCATGGTGAAATTCAGATTTGGTATGCTTACGCTGGATCTAGAGTGTGATGATTTAATCCTTCAGATGTTCCAATACTTCTGCAATGGAATTACAACATCTCATCCAAACTTCATCAAAACAGACATGCAAAAGATCATATCTCCGATCCTAGGAGAAGATAGGGCCATCTATGAACAATTGAGATCCAAATTGTTGGCCATTTGGAGGAAGGAGCTAATTGCATCACCTGCTGCTTATGAACTAGCTGAGGGGTTGGTCAAACAGAGCATCAAACTACTTAGAAAGAAGTTAACCAAGGAGGAACTAACAAAAATTTGTGGAGACAGCAAGAATGAACTAAGGAGGAAAGGCTTATGCTTTGTATGCAAGGGAGTTTGGGCACTTGACCATTCATGCCCAGATAAAAAGGAGGCGACAAGGATAGAAAAATTAGAGATTTATTCAGATCATGGGAATTCATCCATAGATGGGTTTGCTGATTTTCAGGAGGGGACCTATGAAGGATCTGAGCAGTCAAGTACAAATGGTGAACAACAACACCACGCTCTTCAGAGAAACTTGCAGGACAAGCTGATCAGTCAACTTGACAAAGTACATGACGAAAGGAAAGATGCAATTCCTCCTGATGATGTGGTAGTTGAATCTATAAATACAATGGAGGACATCCATAAAGAGTATGGGCAATCAGGTATAGACAACAGTCCACCAGTGCATCCATGTTTGAAAACCAGAGAGGATGGACAACTAATCCTCACATGTGAAGAGGTCTAGGATGAATACACCCAAGGAGAATCAAATGAGGAGAGGATCATGCATTTTCAGGAGAGGATCAAGCATTTCAAGACAGATCTTATGTTGTTGAAGCAGAAAGTCTGGACAGTCCGAGACATTGCCTTACAAGAGAACAGAAAAATTGAGGAACTCATAGGGGTATGTGCTGAATCAAAGACCAAGTTATCTAGTGTTGAAGAACGACTCAAATCCCTCATAAGGCAACGAGAGGAGTACGATTGGGAGTTTCAGAGCAGCCCTCTACAGGAGTACATAGATAAGTCTTGCAACACTACCAACAACCCACCTTTATACATTGGGAAGAGAAGGGCAGAGTTCTCCAAATACATCATGTTGGGTAACCAAGTAGAGCAGCGTGAATCGAGCATCGAACAACATCAACATAGTAGTTTTGCAGAAATTCATCCCTCCCCAAGTATGGATTGGCAAGAGATTATGAGTTGGTGTTCTATCGATAGGTTGATTCTTTGCAGGATACTCACAGCCAAAGGCATATTGCAACATGGGCCCTTTGGTGCAGGCAGTGATGGAGGGCTGAAATGGTACCATAACCCACAGGTCCCAGGATTTAGGTGGCATTGGGATCCGGGAGAATCCATTGGGGAAAGAATTGTTTGGGATCTAGGTAAATCTATTGAGGGTCGGATTGGTCGAAGGATTGTTTGGGATCCAGGTATTGAAGGATCCATTGAGGACCATTCAACATGGAGGGTACATCGGATTGTATGGGATCCTGGTATCAATGTACAAATTTTTCTGTTGTGGATAGAAGTGGATCGCTTGAGGACAAGCAATATCTTTGGGCGAGAGGATTTGTAATATTCCCTTTTTTGACGTACCATGGTATTTTCCCATGGTTTTGACCCATGGTATTTCTTGTTGGTATTGACCCATCAAGCCTATAAAAGGGGAGAGAAGCTAGGCATTTAGATCATTCGGGTATTATCTATCTTATTATGTTTGGGTTGAGAACCTGGCCTAGCCAATTCTAGTTCTATTATTGACCCCGGGACGAAAACCCCGGGGTGATGTTTCTGTGGTGGATCCATCCTAGATTCACAAGTGGGCTTCAATTTCTTGTGTTCTGGTTCTTGATGAAAGATTATATTAAATGAGAACACTAAGATGTTTTAGATCTATCCAAATTTTTATTGTTTGGAATCTTACACTTGAGCTTAAATGCATAAATTCTACTAATACAGTTAAACCTGGTGTACTACAGATACAATTGATTACAGTTTTTACTTTTGAAGAAGATGGTAAGATGGAGGTAGTACCTCAAAAGGAGGACACAATGCTCAAAAGAAAACCATCAAACACACCACTATTGCCCTGCAAATTTATTTGACCATGTAAAGGCGAATTTGTACTTCTATCAGTCTGATTTATTGCCAAAATAGCAAAGCAAAAGTAACCCTACTTAAACCTGTGATGTAACTTCTTCTCACGAGAATGTGTTAAATATCTCAAATCTCAATAACCAATTGGCATGCTCATGAGTGGTTTGGCATGTTGTCATATTCTTCAGAAACATAATCCTCCCCCATGCTAGGCAGCTCTGACTCTCCTTCACCAGTGTTTACAGTGGTATTCACTGCCTTCTTTATACGTCCTTGGAAAAATCCACTCCATACAGAGAAAAAGTATATGAGGGAAATTATTGTTTGGAAATGAAGAAAAGTTGATCTAAACAAACTCGATAGAGGATTAACAATGGAAAATCAGCGTGATTAAGTTCATTTTGAGAAAGCTTACTAAATTTTGGATTGACAATAAATGAATATACTCATTATGAAAATGTCACTGATTCAATTTCCCTATGATAAAAACAAAAATGAATTTAACCATGATTTGGATGAAATCAATACCATGTTATTTTGTTCCATAAACCTGCAAAAGCAGATTTTTTTTTTTTTGTTCACAACGTCTCCAGTTGTTTGGAATGGAGTTCTTGTTCCCAGCATGCTCACATATAATTATGGGATGGATAAATAATGTTTTATGATGTCACATCTCTGTACATGAGGAGGAGGCCATCTCAACATCATGGTGATTCAAGTGCCTTTCACCATTATAAGAAATTAAGATTGATAGTTTGCCGACAGGTTTGACTAGCAATAGATAATGAACAATTGCAAGAAGATCATAAACAACTGCAAATTGGTTAATTGTTCAACAATGCAGGGACTAGCTGATTTGCAGAAATCTGCCTTGTTTTAATATTCATGCCAGCAAACTGCATATAAAAGCCTTAACGCATACACACTACTTTTTTAAAAGATGAATGTAGGAATTTACAGACATAGATCTGTATCTGACACGTGTTGTGATGCAATGCGAGGAGGCGCTATGGACATCACACAAAACCTTGGGGGTGGCTATTCTTCCATTCCTGAAAGCATGGAGGCAACTCAAGGTCAAAGTAATCAGATCTCCTAAGTGGATGCTGGTTCAAATATCCGTAGCACGATACGATGTCATTCACTGCCGCGCACACGCAATCGTGGGCAAAATGATAATGTCTGGAAGTTTTCATTCCGTGTACCTGACATTGGGATTCAACCTGCAGAATCAGATAAGGTCCTTCTGAAAGATTGCGCCTTTCACTGATAGTAGCATTTCCTTCGCCTATTTCATCTCTCGTAGTGGCAATTTCTTTTCCCTTAACATCTCTCGTACTGGTTCCATTACTGGCAATTGCTTTTCCCTTAGCATCTCTCTTAATGGCAATTTGTTTTCTCTTAGGAGCTCCCGTACTGGTTCTGGTAGTGGCAGCCTTTTTTCCCTTACCATCTCTCTTGCGTTTGCGTACATTGCGTAATTCTGGTTGCCCCTTCTCCACTTCCCCAGTGTCTCTATTATTTTCTTTTTCTTCAGCTCTTGAAGTTGACGATTGTGGTGCTGCTGCTGGTGATTCTGGTATTGGCACAGGATCCAAGCCAAGAGCTTCCCCCATGTTCACATCAGGTTCGGTGGGTTTTTGGCCTCGGCCACGACCTCGGCCTCGGCGTGGCGGTCGGCCTCGGCCTGGCGGTCGGCCTCGGCCTCGGGGTTGGCCTCGGCCCTCGCCTTCGCCTACGCCTTCGCTTTCGCTTTCGCTTCTACCCGTACCTTTGCCGCTGCCTCTGCCTCTGCCGCTGCCTCTGCCTCTGCCTCTGCCTCTGCCTCTGCCCAATCCACGTTCAGCAACAGACTGCACATCATCTTCTGTCTGAGGAAGAGAAAGGTCTCCAGAAGCCACTTCAGCCACCGCTGCTGCTCTGCCGCTGCTTCTGCCTCTGCCTCTTCCTCTGCCTCTGCCTCTGCCTCTGCCTCTGCCCAATCCACGTTCAGCAACAGACTGCACATCATCTTCTGTCTGAGGAAGAGAAAGGTCTCCAGAAGCCACTTCAGCCACCGCTGCTGCTACATCAGCTTGTGTCTGAGGAGGAAGGTGACCAAAAGCCACTTCTGCCACAGCACCATCATCCATCTGAGGAAGGGCAAGGTATCCAGAAGCCACATCCCCCACTGCTGCTGCTACATCACCTTCTTCGTTCTGAGGTGGAGGAAGAGGACCAGAAACAGCTTCTGCCGCTGCATTACCTTCAATCTGCTGAGGAGAAAGGTGAGCATGAGGCACTTCTGCTGCTACTCCCGCCGCTGCTTCAGAAACATTAACATTTTTTTTTTCCCTCCCCCGTGCAGATTTCCCCTTTGCAGATGTAGTAGAGACGCGGAGGCTGGCAGATGCATTTGTGTTGGTGTCAGTGTCTGGTTGTCCCTATATTCAAATTTGACAGCATGACCATATTTTTCAGCCAAAAAGATTATTTGGGGGAGGGGAGGCAGACAATTTTGAGAGGTTTCTCATTATAATTTCTTATATGTAACCAGGCATTTAAAGAGTAACTGTAAATTAAAATGTATTTCAAAATTTAAACAGTGAAATATAGACTGTGAAATCAATTGAGTTTTGATTTCTAGTTGTAATATAGCAGAGAAATAGAATTTTTAGTTCCTCAAATTTCAACAGTAAGGTGATAGTGGTACCTCCTGCACCCTTTTGAGTGGGGGGCGCCCACGCCGACCGGGAAGGAAAAGCTTACCGCTATCGTGGTATTCCTTGATGGTTTGCAGTCCAGGGACCTGGTCGATGCTCATCTGTTGGAAATTCTCAGAGTCCCGGAAGCAGAAAATGACCCTCTGATCATACATTTCCCTTACAGCAGGAAACAGGGGAACCTCTTCCCGCCTTTCCAAAAAGACATCCAACATCCTGCCCAGATGCTTGACTACTAAGAGGACTTGATCTTTGTCTTTCACAGTTTCTATATCCACCAGGTGTTTCAGAAAAGCTTCGGACACTGCCTTTAAATTGTAGTCCTTCTGCTGTTCCCGCTTCAGGATGTTGGTCTTCAATGCCAATATGCGGGCAATGTCATAGATCACGGCCGCTGCCGTGCCACTACGGAACAAATGGTCCACCTGGGCCTTCAATCCCGCACCTATGACCTTGTATTCGCCTGTTCCTACGCCTGTCTCTTCCACCCCAGTGGGCGCCATTTTTGTACTCTGGGCGGCGGGAGTCGACCTGATTACCTACAAACATCCTCCCCGCAGGCAATCAGATGACTTGAGGGTTAACCCAAAACAGGCATAATAAGAAACTAAACACTCCAACTGATTCCGCGTAACTAATCCGAATCGTTATGGTTAATTTTGGTGCCCTGGCAAGGTAGTTGCTGTCAAAGAAAGAAACAGTTGGACAACTTAACTGCTCCTCCTTCCTCTGCCTCAATTTTTTTATGTGTCCATTTCTTTCATCCTCCTGTTGGAAAGTGGAAAAACTGTGTTGCGAGCTTTGTTTGCTTCTCCTCCTGAAGGCACCATCAAATCACGGGGTTTAACATTCGCCATATACGCATTCACCGCCGCCTGAAGAACCTGTAATGTCTGTCAACCTCTTATCTATTTTTAAAAAAACTAGATTCAGTTACGGAGGTAAGTCAATCTCAGTGATTCCCTATGATAGCTTTGGCTTCAAAATTCATCGTTGGCTAGAGATTGATGTATTGAACTTTCCAAGTATTCAACCTTCTACAATATATTTAAAACAATATTTTGGCCATGAAAGTTGTATTTTTGCCAAGTTGTTGTAATTAGTAAGGAAGGAATAATATAGATTTTCTTTAATTATCTCTTTTAAATCAATTTTAAAATTTAAATTCTATTAAGCTAGGTATGGTTTAATATAAGTTTTAGAGTATAATTTAAAAGTTTTTTTATTAGATAAAGAATTTGTTTTTTTTTTGGATTTAAGAGAATAGGTTAATAGCCCAAAATGAAGAAGTAATTAGGTGATTTTTGGGTTGAGGTTTAGTCCATAATAGAAGATATATGTTTTAAATCATAAAAAAAGATATTAATAAAATATAATGTTATTTTATTTTATATTAAAATAATTTAAATAATAATGAAAAATATGAAATGTATAAAAAATTTAAATAATAGCTATATATTAAGATTAATTTTACTATATAGATTAAAATGATGATTCATAATAATGATATTGATGATTGGTGTTTACTAAGATCTATATGGCTTATTGGACCTTAAGAAGGTAAGAGATTAACTAGAATTTTCTAAAATTTTATTTCTATGCTAAAAAGAAGTGAGAGAAGAGTAATGCTCCGACATCACCATAGTTTTGTTGAATTAAAAGGCCAAGAAGGTTGGTAGTGTGAAATATATTTAGAAAATTAGATCGAATGTGAGTATAAGATGGACAATCTAAGAGAAATTGCTTTTCATCTTCAATCCTCCTAGGATTGCATACGTGATAAATTCTTTCATCCCATGGTGTTTTGGGAATTGACCAACGTCAAGTTTCACTATGAAGCTCATGGGAATTAGTTCCAATCTTGACAATGTTCATTTTCTTCTTAACTCTAGTCAAGGCAGAGAAATATTTTTGGTTTTCAAGATTGGTGTTGATCACCTTCTAATAATATTTTCCTTTTTACTTCTAACTCTTTATTTCCTCATAATTTCTCCTTAAATTTGGAAGTAATAATATTTGAATTCTACAAGATCATCTCCTCCTTTATTCCTCAATGGTCTAGCCAAGATTAGGCATCCTTATGACACCATTGCATGAGTCAAAGGTGTGGGCCGGGGGGGTGGGGGGGGTTCAGCTAGAGTTAGAAGCAATTTTAGGAAATCTCTTGACATCCATGTTGTATAATTTTTGTTTATACATAAGATACCTAGTCATATCCATGCTTTCAATGGGGGGAATGCTTACTTCAATCAGGTGGATAGTACAGGGATATGAGGGTTTTGGCTAGAGTTAGTGATCCAGATTGGATCATTATATTGTTTGTCATCCATCTCTATGCATTCGAAGTGGAAAAAGTGGAGGAATCAACGCATGGGACCATTTTTACCGACGGGACCCAGTTTAGAAAAACAAGTCTGAATCATTCCATGAGCGTTTTGAGGCATCAAACGATGTTTTTTGGGGGTAAAACTTTGTCGCTTTAGTGTTGAATCTTTTCATGCTATTCTACACACAAATGGATCATTTGGTATCAAAGCAGGTTTCTTTGGGTATTTTGCGAAGAGGATCTGTGCACTGTAGCATCCTACGGGTGACATGCATTATTTCTTTATAACTACAGCCATATCTCCAGATAGCGAAAGAAAGTGAAGCGACCTCACCTTCCAGCTAGGTTTTTCTCTCAAAAGGGTTTCCCGGAGAGCATATATTGTGTCTTATGTGTGTGTGAGCTTATTTTGTCATTCTCTATTTTTCTTCATAATTTCCATTCACATGCATGCACTAATTACAATTAAATTTATAGATCTAGAAGTTTAATAAAACTGTAATAGTGTAAGTATTCAATATTTTAATATATTATTATTAGATCTATGTGACGAAATGTCCATTAGAATATCCATGACATTTTATGGATCATTTGGTATCAAAGCAGGTTTCTTTGGGTATTTTGCGGAGATTGCAGGATCTAGATCGATGGGGCCGAAAATCGTAAAACCCTAATCATGGTCGACGAATCTGTAAATGAACCTCATGGTCGTGCAGATGTGAGGTTTACACGACTAGAACAACAAGTCACATACATCAAACACAATGTAAGCATCCTCATGGAAGTATTGAATAACAAGCTGGGGATATTTGGAGAAGACGGGGGTTGAAATGCAGAGGACAAATCAGAACGGGGATCAGAAGATCAGGGAGAAACAAAGAACAAGTTGAAGAAAGAACCCATAAAAGATCAACCTGGTTTGAGTGCAATAAATCAGTCCCTAGTTAAAATGGAAGCAAAATTCAATATCAAGCCATACCACGACGAGATCAATGCTCTTAATTTAAACCATTGGTTGCAACAACTGGAATTTTATTTCAGTATCCATCAAATTGAAGAAGGATAAAAGTTCTCATTCGCGCGGTTAAATTAGAGGGCCATGCACTGACTTGGTGGGAAATCCACAAAGAAACCCTAAGGTTGGAGTGAGAACCTCTAGTGACTAAGTCGGAAGATTTCAAAATCCTCATTAAGTCACATTTTTATCCCATTGGGTACGTGGAGGAACAGTGGATTTGGTGGCATTAATTCTGGCAAAAGTCGGGTCAAAGCATGTAGGAGTAAACCACTGAAATCAAGAAGATGGCTATAATGTTGGGCATCTCTCCAAAGAACCCATATGTAATCCTCAAGTATTTGGGGGGGTCTACACCGCCATCTGCGTGAGCAAGTGATGTTGTTCAAGACCAAATCAGTGGATGAGGCTTGTGTACAGGCACAATACTTGGTGAAAATAAGCCTGAAAAGAGTGCAATCAAGTGGATTGAAGCAGAAGGAGCAACATGAAGCTTCTAAGGAGGGGAAAAAGAAGCAAAAAGGGGGAAACGATAAAAATAGGACAACCACAACACACCAGTGCAAATATCCTAGCAACCACTACAACCATTGTAATATTGATGGCCATACAAAGGAGAAGTGTTGGAAGTTGCATCCAGAGATAAACCCAAATAAAAAGAAGAAATATAACAACAAGAAGAATCACATGGTCATGGATTCGAGAAACCAAGTTGAAAGAAACTTGGATGTGGATGAGAAGACGTCAGTACAAAAGGAGTTAAATCTGAGTAGCCTTCAACAATAGTGTTATATGGAATCTACGACTGCAGACAAAAGTGTCTTCCCTAGATCGGGTGGCTTATTCTAGAATAACAGAAAGACAAAGAAACTATTGTTTACCTTAAAGTAAATGGATTATGGGACAAAGTTAACATTACATAAGCTAACATTACTTGTACAATGATTAAAAGACATGTCCATTGATGAAAAATGGTGGACCCATGACTATATGGATGCCTGCATGATCATAGCCATCATACATTATGATCTTGTATTTATCCTGAAATCGCAGCTCATATGGATGAAACTAGATCGAGGGTCTTCTATCTCATTCACACGACCATCCAATGTATGATTCTAACCATGTGAATCAATGAGATGGAGTCGAACATGGTAGACACCATCTGATTACTGACCAATGATGTAAGTCATTAACAAACGTGAGAGAAACCACCAATGATTTTAATGGCTCTCAAGTTACTGCAATACAATCCGTATGGTGTGAGTAAATGAGTTGAAGTTGAACACCACACATAATATTTCGGACGAAGGCCAATGATGTAAACATGTCGCTGAGAGTGATGAAAATTTCCATTGATGTATGCAAGCACCAAGGTACCAAAGGGTGTTTCTAAATCAACTTCATGGATAATGAGTTAACGCTGACATGAAGCGAATTGTCGCAGGAGGGCATTGATGTATCCCCCATCAATGACACGAAATGAGTATAATGATTTGAGACAAAATTATGTCGATACGGAACTGGATCAGGAACGACAAACATGGAATTAAGGCTTAATATTATTGTAGCAGATATTGACTGAATGACTTCTCTTAAACACAACGACGACACTGAATGGTCTTGGCAACATTGACCCAAAACCAAACATGGAGGATTTGAAAATGGTATGATAAACATAAAGACAACGAGATTACCCAACCCAACAACCACATAGATGAATTGGAAGAGTGTCATGTTCAAGAGAGACTCACTGCCATTAGCAAATGGAGTACCCTATTTTCCCAATTTCCCCAACCATACTGTTCAATACCTCTTTATTTTTTTAACAAGCTTGAGGAGGATAACATGCTTTACCTGTAAGTTCATCCTTCAGATGAATCCTTCTGAGAATATTTAATGAACCCTAAGAAGGAGTTGTTCGACCTTGTCATTTTCGACAAGTCCATCATTATTTGATGTCTTAACGAGTCCAACGAAGGTAAAACTCAACATCCTTTTCATATTTAGAGAGTTTGAAAAAGAGGCGAAAAACAAAACTCCAGATGTTCCTTTTCGTAGGTAGTCCCTTGAGTCTGAAATAGGAGAAAACAATACTCAAGAGAATTTCTTAACCATGTTCTACTAAGGTATTCCTTTTTCGTAAATAGTCTATCTCATTCTGGAAAAGGGTTAAACTTATACTGAGTAGATGCATTTTCATTTACTTTTGTGAGTTTGAAAAGACAAGTGCTCGACAATATTTTCATATTTTGGGAGTCTGAAATGAGATGAAAGAGTACTATAGGGCGTTCCTTTTTCTTGAGTTTATGGAGCCCAAAAAAGTGATAAAAGTGAACTCCTTGGTTAAAATGATCTATGAAAATATGACAAAATCCGTAAAAAAACTATCGACCTCCTCAAAACACCACAAGAAGGATCAAACGTACTTGTTTCATGATGAAAAATGAATGATTACTAGGTCAAAACATTAAATATGATAAAATAATGGAAAAACGACCATAAGTAATGAAAATGACCATTCATTTTTACCATTTGGCATTTACCTTCAACAATGAGCGATCTTAGCCCTTTTTTCTCTCGTTATTCAACAATTGATTGCGATCAATCTGGTGGATCATTTTCAGTTGCGTCACTTCCACAAAGGAGCTAAGAACTTTCTCTTTCAATTCATGGTCCATTTTTGTGATTTCATGCAGTTTTGTGGATTTTTGAGAGCTATGGGGTTCCAAAAAATTGCCCTAGGACCAACGCAGGCCCTTCTTGTCGAAAACTACGTTGCGCCAGGGGAAGTTTACACTGTAGGCATGGGTGCAACGCTTTGTCCTCCCTTCTAGGGAAATGTTCGGTGCAATTTCTTAGCCAAAATTCCCAAATTTTCTCAAAGTTTATCATGTTTTTTGCATGAAAAATATTCTAATGAGCCTCTTGTTGATGTTTTAGGTACTCATCAGCACAAAATGGCCTTTGTGTGGAGGGAAAGAGAACGTGAAGAACATGATTTAAATGAAGCAAACGCTCCTGCCACCATTTAGGCACTCAAAAATTGTGGATTGTTGAAATTCTTATGGTTACCTGGGATGAGGCAAGAGATGGAATTTGTTATCCATGTCAGCCCCCCATCAAAATGTTTGGCCATTAGCCCCTCCATTCAAGTTTCTGGCTTATAGTTCCGTTTAAACCCATTTAGAACCCCTTCCGTGGCCTAAAAACTTCATATCCTACCTCTCGTTATCATTCCCGCCCACGAAATACATTGGGCAAAAGGCTAAAATCTGCGCGTAAAATTATATCGGGCCTAGCCCCTTCGGTTTTAGCCCCAGCACCTATTCCTTCCACACGACCTGGCCCCGAGACCAAACGCTAAATCCGAAGGCGCTTGCCGAGTACGGCTATCGGGCGTGTTCTCAGCCACACGATCAAACATAGATCGACGATCCGCAGCCTGTCCCTATCCGGTGGTCCCTGCCACGCCTTACCCCTAAAACTGGCCTGTTTATTTCGCACAACTTTTCAACAGCAGGCAGTATTCTCAAAATCCCAACGATTCCATTCAGCAGATGCCACGCGTCCCAGGCCACTGTTCCAAAACCGCTCCATTTCGCGCGTTATCCTTCGGCCGAAGACGCGCAGTGAAATTGACGTGAGTCGTTAGATTTTTGAGTCTTCATCCGACGGCTATCATCCTCCGGAGCTACGCAAAGTTTAGTCCATATATTAATCGTCCCGGGCCCGCCAACTTATTGCTTTCCCATGCATTTCCAACCGTTGATCTCGTTCTAGGATTGGACGGTCATGATCTGCCCATCCCTCGCTGTTGACCAAACCCCGTAGTCTGTCATCCACGTCAGCCTCTCTGCTTGGTATTTCATACATCCCTGTCACACGCCCACGTGTAATTTGCGTTCGCCTCCATCGTTCATATACTCCGCTTACGTGTTATATTTCAGTGTTTATATCATGTGTCTCTGCCTCGCTCATTCATCGTCGCCCCACTGTATTTTTCATTTCCATCCTTCGCTCCTCCACTATTTATCTGCATTGTTCACCACCCTGCATGGTTTCATCGTTCCGCCATGTCCTCACCACCACCTCCATTGACCCCGCCACATCCACCATCCCCGTGTCTCATTTTCTCTAACAAGTTGTGGGTTTTGCAGGTTTACAATGAAGAAGAACTATCATAATTTTACTGCCTCCATTACAGAAGCCGAGAACACATGACAGGACCCTGTTTCAGGAGAAAAATTTGTGAAGAAAGATCCGGGAGCCACTATGACATGACCAACATTAAATGAAGCAAGGGTTAAAATCTGTCGAATCCTCCATCAAAATTCAAAATGCAGATTTTATAGATGGAGATATTATTGGTCGCGGCAAACAACATCAATGAAAGATCCAAGGAATGCAGTGCCTGGAATTGAAGAATTTAAATCTCAATTTGGCATTTAGAAGACAGAGAGTACAAGTACATAAAAATCTTATCCTCCGGGTTTTACTTCAACAGATTTTTCTCTCATGAAAGTACAAAGTGTTATATATTTTATTCTTCACACCTCACCTCTAAAGAGATCTTCCACCCAGTGCATTTACTTCATGGAGTTGGCCGCAGAGTACATGTAATATTTCATGGCCGTCAAATAGTATGGGCGCAAAATGTTTCCGCCATTTTGTTTTAATGAAACAATTAATTGTTTTCACCTACTTCTTTTATTAGTTTCTCTTCTCCTTCCTCTATAAAAAGGAGGAAGAAATACATTGTAAGGGTTCTAGATTTTTATCAGAGAATTGTTCAGTGAAAGGCATTTTTGTATACATTTTGTATAAGCTCTTGTATAAAGGCTCAGAGCCTGTAGGGTCTCGGTGAGGAGGAGTTCTATCTGTATTAGAGGATTCTGGTCTTTGGTATCCCACAGTATGTAACTTTCTTTTATGTGTTTAATACAGCATTTCATTTTATCCATCTTCTTGTATCATGTACTGGAATGCGAGTGGCTCACTGATTTTAGGTAAGGATTTATCCTAGTTGATACCCATACTTGGATCAGTCAAGCACTTTAAATATGGCTCAGGCATGATATACTGTTTCATGATTCATTTCATCCATCTTTCTGCTATATTAGTTGCTTTGGGAGGGTGCTTTTAAAACGCCATTGTCATGTATGGATTCTTAGAATGATAAGCCCATATATGGTTCTGTTGTGTATCTGGGTATCAGACCAAAGTTAACTAATATCCTCTAAATGTTTCTTTCACTCCATACAACTTCTGATATTTGATTTCTGTGGCATATTATTTGAATTGGCCCTCTTTATAGTAAATTGTCTCTTAATTGTATGCTGCTTTTGTGTTGGAGCTTTGCATTGTGTCTCTGCAACATAACTTTCCCTGTGGCAGTTTTTGTAAGTTCTGGTCCCATTTAAAATCAATTTCCTTGTTTACAAGAGATAGCAGGAGAGCTTTTGGATTGACACCCAAGCTATATTATATGCTCCTTGCTATGATAAGATGTCCTAGGCACTGGTCTATGGAAAATCTAGGCTGTCTCTAGGAGTGACAACAATTGTCGTCAACATCTTTCTGGCACCGTTTCCGGGGACGAATTTAAGAATATCAGTTTCCCTGGGCCTCGACAAATCATATTCACTCTCTAATCAGGTGAGCACAGAGAATTGAAGAGTTGTATATCTCTCACCTTGGCGACTCCACTATTGTTTATTTGATAAATCTATTGGTAGTCCTGGCTCCTCGTAAGCCACATTTGAGGTCAGATACATCACAATCAAAGACACCTTCAGTATCTGACCCTGAGAAGATTATACATAGAAGAAGTTGGAAAGAAAAGAAATCAGTCCGTGCTTAGATCCATGAATATTCTGTAGAAGATTATACATCCTCTTCTTCTCAAGAAATCCAAGTAGAAAATCCCGACTCCACTGAGGAAAATCCTGAATATTACTCAAATAGCCCACCCCGGGGAAGTGCTAGAACTAAAGAGAACTTTCATCCTACCCCTAAGGCCGAAGAAGTCAAGGAAGTCACCAAAGTAGCTGTTAACCGTGAATTGTTCCCATCTACACCGCAAGCTGCTGTACAGTATACTCCTATTGTTATTCATACCCCACTTCCACCTCCACCTCTTCCTCCATTTGTACATCAGATTTTTGCACAACCCCCTCCTCCTCCAATGGCTAATGTTCCAGCCTTTTTTTTAAACAAATATGCTCCCTGGCATTACCTCAAGTGCTGAATGATATGCCACAAGATTATTTGAAGATCTTGCCCAGATTCACTGGGGAAAATGAAATTGATGCTCAGAAACATCTTGAGACTTTTTCCTCTTTTGCAGAAAACTTTAATGTAGAACATTTGGATGTAGTCTTAAGACTATTTGTGCAATCTCTGGACGGTGAAGCCAGAAAATGGTTCAAAACATTAGGAAACCGTTCCGTAACCACCTAGGATGATATGGAAAATACCTTTCTCGGGAAATGGGGAGAAAAGAAAGATCATGGGCAGTGTCTTACTGAGTTCAATACACTTAAGAAGAAACATAATGAAGGGGTGTCAGAGTTCATCAAAATATTTAATAAGTTATATCTAAACCTTCCCGCTGATATGAAGCCTCATCAGAATGCTGCCAAAGTGGTTTTCATAGCAGCCTTTGACTCAGATTTCGGTTTCTCTCTTAGGGAAAGGAAGCCTGCCACCATAGATGATGCTCAATCAGATGCTCTTGAGTTGGAAGCAAATTTTGCCTCCACTGTAAAATTAAAAGGGAAAGCTGAACAAGATACCAGAAGGAGAGGTAAAGAGGAAGTATCTACTTCTAATCAGGATAAGGACTCGGATAAAATTGAATAAATAAGCAAAATGATTAAGAATCTCTCTAATAAACTGGTCAAGCTTGAATTGGAGACCAAGAATGCAGCCTCCAAGAATTTCCAGAATGCTCTGAATAGGGGTTACAATCCTCAATACAGAAAGCCACCCCTGCAAATACTACCAAGAGAAGCAAACAAGCAACAAGATCAGGTTCCACATCCATTATACCTGGAAGGCCCAGTAGATGACTCCACTGAAGATGCTACCTATGAACTGCAAGATGAAAACCTCGCTTTCTCAAACAATGATGAGGTAGAATGCCCATTGCACGAAGAAGAAGAAGAGATCAGAGATGTAGAAGATGCAGAAATTGATCATTATTGCAAACAGTTTAATGATTTCATGCAAGCACATTTCAATAGAAGATATGATCTCAGATCTTCCAGGAAAAGAACTCGAACCCAGGATCAAGAAGAAGAGATTCTCCAGAAGGAAACGGCGGCTCAGAAGGAATCAACAGTGCAGAAAGTTACAGACAAAGGTAAGAGTTCTCTAAACAAACCTTTGCAATCTGATGATCAAATTCCTTCTTCAAAAGTAGTCACTCCTCCTAATGTTGAGTCTGTATCAAAAGAAATTAAACCTCCAGCAGAAAACAAAGAGTCAAAAGAAGTTGTAATAGAAAGGTCCCCTCCTACTTTCAATTTGCAAAAAGAACTTGAAAAAGTTAAAATCCCAGTTCCCCTGACTGAGCTATTGAAACAACCTGCATATCAATCTCAAGTCACTTATTTATTGCTCCCTCCTGAAGCACCAGTAATTCCAGATAGTCTTAACCTCCAAGAAGAAAGACCCATGGTAGTCTTTGGCCCCCATGTCGAGGAGATAGACCCCTCTACTCCTCCTTTCTATGTGTCTCTAGTGATTCATGACCTGCTATTACACAATTGTATGTTAGATTCTGGAGCTTCCCATAATCTTATGCCTCTGCCTGTCATGGAACAACTAGGACAACAAATCACACGTCCATACATAGACCTATATTCATTTTATTCCAAAAGAGTTAAATGCTTGGGGATGATTAAAGATTTAGTGGTCAATTTGGCCCAAATTCCAGCAAAAAGTGTAGTAATGGACATTGTGGTGGCTGACATCCCAGCTCTCTTTGGCATGTTGTTGTCAAGGTCTTGGGGAACAAAAATAGGTGGGTCACTCAAATTAGACTTAACATATGCCGCTATTCCAATTTTTGGTGGCCAGGAGAGGAGGTTATACAGAGAGACTAGGTTTGTCAAAATGGTAACTAAAGCTGACAGCTTAGAGAACTCACCAATCTACAGCAAGGAAGCAGATTTCTCATGTTTGATGTTAGAAGAAGATCAAAATTATGTTCATGAACCATCCTTCTACCATATCAAGACTGAGCAGCCTTTAGAAGACCATGAAGCAGGAATCTGGACTCTACATTTTGATGGAGCAAATTCAAGGGAAGGTAATGGGGCTGGAGTATTATTAATTTATCCTACAGGCAAATGGATCCCACTGTCTTTTAAATTGGAATATGAAGCTACTAATAATGTAGCTGAATATGAAGCACTACTATTGGGATTACAAACAGCCAGAAGCATGGGCATACAGTGTTTAAAGGTTCTGGGAGATTCTGAGCTGGTGGTCAGACAAGTCAAAAATCAGTGTCAAACCAAACATCCTCGGCTGAGGGCTTATATAAATGAAGTATGGGACATGGTGGAGAACTTATTCTTAGCATTCAATATCCAGTTCATGCCCCGGGAACAGAATAGAATGGCAGATTCTCTTGATGTAGCCGCCAGTACATTTCGTCCTCCTTAGAATCCTCTCCTGAGGTATGAAATCGAGGTACGTTATAGACCATCAATCCCCGATAATGTTAAGCATTGGAAAGTATTTGAGGATGATGAATAGATGAAGAAATTCTTGGAAACAGTGGGAGAATTCTCTAATATGGAGATTGATGATTGTGAAGAAGATGAGGCTGAGAATGTTTCAGGAAACAAATGGGAAGAGAAAGTGGTAGGAAGTAAAGTGCTACAGCTGAAAGGAAATGTCATCCCTAGAGGGCTGGTGCCCCTAGAAATATTATTTGATAAAAATGATGTCCCTTTACAGCCTATTAAAGTAATAGAAGAAGATCAAGTAGAATATCTGAATTTGGGCACTGATGTTGAGCCTAAAATTGTCAAATTATCCAAGAAGGTCCTAGGGGAATATAAGGAAAAATACTTGAAATTATTTCAGTCATATAAGGATGTATTTGCATGGTCCTATCAGGACCTTAAAACTTTCGATATCAGTATAATGCAGCATAAAATTTCTCTGAGGGAGGATGCAAAACCTTATAAGAAGAAGCTTAGACAGATAAATCCTCTGCTGCTTCCCTCCATTGAAAAAGAAATCAAGAAGCTGCTAAAGGCTAGAATAATTATGCCATTAAGGTACTCAGAATGGGTTGCTAATTTGGTCCCGGTCCGAAAGAAGAATGGAGAAATCAGGTTGTGCGTGGATTTCAGGAATTTAAATAGAGCATCTTTAAAAGATAATTATCCACTCCCCAAGATGGACCACATCCTGCAAAAAGTGGTGGGAGCTTCTAGAATGTCAATGATGGATGGATTTTCTGGTTATAATCAGGTAGCTGTACTCCCAGAGGATCAGAAGAAGACGACTTTCACTACACCATGGGGCACATTCATGTATGCCAGGATGCCTTTTGGATTGATCAATGCAGGGGCCACTTTTTAGAGGGCCATGGATATTGCTTTTGTTGGGGAGCAGGATAAATTTTTGGTAGTATATCTTGATGATATTACAGTGTTTTCAAAAAATGACGATGAACACATTGAGAATTTATGAAGAACTTTTGAAAAATGCGGAAGGTATGGCCTTTCCCTTAATCCACAAAAGTATTTATTTGCATTACAGGAAGGAAAACTTTTGGGACATATTATGACTAAAGATGGGGTAAGGATAGATCCCAAAAGAGTTGAAGTCATAAATGGTATCCCCCTCCCCAGAAATAAGAAGGAAGTGCAAGTGTTTTTGGGACGAATAAATTTTATGAGAAGGTTCATTCCTAACTATGCTGAGATAGTTAGGCATATAACAGAGATGCTAAAAAATAATAATGAGGTGAAATGGTCACAAGAGTCACAGGATGCCTTTGCTAGGATTAAAGCTGCATTTGCTGAAGCCCCTGTGCTAGATGGACCAGATTATACTAAACCATTTATGATCTTTTCATTTGCTTCACCTCATACAGTAGCTGGAGTTTTGTTGCAGAAAAATGAAGAAGGATATGAGCAGCCTATAGCTTTCTTTAGTCAGGTTCTCCATGATGCAGAATTGAAATATAACATATTGGAGAAGCAGGCATATGCCCTGGTGAAATCCCTTAAAGCTTTTTGCATGTATGTTTTGTAGTCCCACATTACTACATATGTCCCTACAGTAGCTGTCAAAGACATTCTCATTCAGGGAGACAGTGAAGGAAAAAGAGGGAAATGGATTGCAAAAATACAGGAGTATGATTTGGACATCCGTCCAACTAAGCGCATTAAAGGACAGGGCCTAGCTAAAATTTTATCAGAATCAAATTATCAGGCTCTAGGTATAAATCTATCCATGATAGCAAATGGAGAGTCTGAGAGAGAAGAAGAGCAGCAAAGGTTGGAGATGGCTACTCAGAAAGTACACATAAAATATCTTACCAGTCCATGGTACAAGGAAATAGTAGAATATCTTTTGACACTCAGCTGTCCTCCAAGTTGTGACAAGGCAAAATATAGAACGTTGAGATTGAAATCACAAAGTACATAGTTGCCAATGGTCCATTATATTGGAGAGATCCTTCAGGTATACTACTATTATGCCTCACATAAAATGAAGTGGAAAATATAATGATAGAATTTCATGAAGGAATTTGTGGAGGACACTACAGCTGGAGGGCCACAGCTCATAAAATACTGAAGGCTGGTTTCTACTGGCCAAAATTATTTGGAGATGTCTTTGCTTGGGTCAGAGCATGTGATAAGTGTCAAAAATTTGCTGAAAGACAAAAATTAGCAGCTCTGCCCTTGATTCCAGTTCATGTGAATGAGCCATTTCAACAATGGGGAATAGATTTTATTGGAGAAATACATCCCCCATCAAGCGGACAACATAAATGGATATTAACAGCCACAGATTATTTTACAAAATGGGTGGAAGCCATACCTGCAAGGAATGCTATTGACGCTGCCATCATAAAGTTCATGGAAGAAAACATCATATCCAGGTTTGGCTGTCCTGCTATAATAGTGACTGATAATGCACAGGCCTTCAAGTCTGCAAAATTTGTGAATTTTTGTCAACAGTATAATATCACATTGAATCATTCCACAACTTGTTATCCACAGGGAAATGGCTTGGCAGAGTCTTCTAACAAAACTCTGGTGAGGGCCTTAAAGAAGACTGTAAATGAAAATCAGAGGAATTGGGATTCCAAATTGAAGTTTGCTCTATGGGCAAATAGAATTACTAGTAAGCGAGAAACTAGGAAATCTCCATATGAATTGGTATACGGACGAGCAGCAGTGTTTCCGGTGCAACTGGCCTTACCAGTGGCACGTTTCATGCAAGAAAGCCAGGAAGAACCTGATGGTATGGTCAGAAGAATCAATCAATTGGTCAAATTAGAGGAAACATGGGGCCGAGTGAATCAGAGACTAACAGAATATCAAGAGAAAATGAAACATATATTTGATCAGCATGCAAAAGATAGAAAATTGCAGATTGGAGATCTGGTGCTTAGATGGGATGTCCGGAGGGCTAAAAAGGGAAAACATGGCAAGTTCGATCCATTGTGGTTCGGCCCATTCAAAATTGTGGAACAGAGAGGCAATAACACGTTCATACTGGAGAATTTACAGGGTAAACTGCTGGATGCCCCTGTAAACAGACAATTTCTCAAACCCTACTTCCAATTCTGACTCAGGTAGGGCAAGCCCTATGTACCATGTTGTATATAAGTTTTGTTTCGGTTTTGGTTTGATCCAGGAAGGACATGCTGATGAACCATGAAGTAAAGTGCAGAGGGGCTGAGGAACAGAGTTTAAATAAATGATAACCAGGTGGTCTGCAGGTTTTCGACACGTCCAGGGATGAACGTGCCGTCCCCAGCTGGAGCCGATGTTATCCATGTCAGCCCCCCATCAAAATATTTGGCCATTAGCCCCTCCATTCAAGTTTCTGGCTTACAGTCCCGTTTAAACCCGTTTAGAACCCCTTCCGTGGCCTAAAAACTTCATATCCTACCTCTCGTTATCATTCCCGCCCACGAAATACATTGGGAAAAAGGCTAAAATCTACGCGTAAAATTATATCGGGCCTAGCCCCTTCGGTTTTAGCCCCAGCACCTATTCCTTCCACACGACCTGGCCCCGAGACCAAACGCTAAATCCGAAGGCGCTTGCCGAGTACGGCTATCGGGCATGTTCTCAGCCACACGATCAAACATAGATCGACGGTCCGCAGCCTGTCCCTATCTGGTGGTCCCCGCCGCGCCTTACCCCTAAAACCGGCCTGTTTATTTCGCACAGCTTTTCAGCAGCAGGCGGTATTCTCAAAATCCCATCGATTCCATTCAGCAGATGCCACGCGTCCCAGGCCACTGTTCCAAAACCGCTCCATTTCGCGCGTTATCCTTCGGCCGAAGACATGTAGCGAAATTGACGTGAGCCGTTAGATTTGTGAGTCTTCATCCGACGGCTATCATCTTCCGGAGCTGCGCAGAGTTTAGTCCATATATTAATCGTCCCGGGCCCGCCAACTTATTGCTTTCCCATGCATTTCCAACCGTTGATCTCGTTCTAGGATTGGACGGTCATGATCTGCCCATCCCTCGCTGTTGACCAAACCCCGTAGTCTGTCCTCCACGTCACCCTCTCCGCTTGGTCTTTCATACATCCCTGTCACATGCCCATGTGTCATTTGCGTTCGCCTCCACCGTTCATATACTCCACTTACGTGTTATATTTCAGTGTTTATATCATGTGTCTCTGCCTCGCTCATTCATCGTCGCCCCACTGTATTTTTCATTTCCATCCTTCGCTCCTCCACTATTTATCTGCATTGTTCACCACCCTGCATGGTTTCATCGTTCCGCCATGTCCTCACCACCACCTCCATTGACCCCGCCACATCCACCATCCCCGTGTCTCGTTTTCTCTAACAAGTTGTGAGTTTTGCAGGTTTACAATGAAGAAGAACTATCATAATTTTACTGCCTCCATTACAGAAGCCGAGAACACATGACAGGACCCTGTTTCAGGAGAAAAAATTGTGAAGAAATATCCAGGAGCCGCTATGACATGACCAACATTAAATGAAGCAAGGGTTAAAATCTGTCGAAACCTCTAGAGAAATTCAAAATGCAGATTTTACAGATGGAGATATTAATGGTCGCGGCAAACAACATCAATGAAAGATCCAAGGAATGCAGTGCCTGGCATTAAAGAATTTAAATCTCAATTTTGCATTCAGAAGACAAAGAGTACAAGTACATAAAAATCTTATCCTTCAAGTTTTACTTCAACAGATTTTTCTCTCATGAAAGTACAGAGTGTTATATATTTTATTCTTCACACCTCACCTCTAAAGAGATCTTCCACCCAGTGCATTTACTTCATGGAGCTGGCCTCAGAGTACATGTAATATTTCATGGCCGTCAAATAGTATGGGCGCGAAATGTTTCCGCCATTTTGTTTTAATGAAACAATTAATTATTTTCACCTACCTCTTTTATTAGTTTCTCTACTCCCTCTTCTATAAAAGAGAGGAAGAAAGACATTGTAAGGGTTCCAAACTTTTATCAGAAAATTGTGAAGTGAAAGGCATTTTTGTATACATCTTGTAAAGCTTCTGTGTGAAGGCTCAGAGCCCGTAGGGTCTGAGTGAGGAGGATTTCTATCTGTAATGAGGATTCTGGTCTTTGGTATTTCATAGTATGTAACTTTCTCTTATGTGTTTAATATAACATTTCATTTCATCCACTTTCTTGTATCATGTTTTGGAATGCGAGTGGCTCACTGGTTTGGTAAGGATTCATCCTAGTTGATGCCCATATTCAAATCAGTCAAGCGCTTTAAATATGGCTCATGCATGATATACTGTTTCATATTCATTTCATCCATCTTTCTGCTATATTAGTTGTTTTGGGAGGGTGCTTTTAAAACGCCATTGTCATGTATGGATTCTTAGAATGATAAGTCCATATATGGTTCTGTTGTGTATCTGGGTATCAGACCAAAGTTAACTAATATCCTCTAAATGTTTCTTTCACTCCATACAACTTCTGATATTTGATTTCTGTGGCATATTATTTGAATCGGCCTTCTTTACAATAAATTGTCTCTTAACTGTCTGATGCTTTTGTGTTGGAGCTTTGCATTGTGTCTCTGTAACATAACTTTCCCTGTGGCAGTTTCTGTAAGTTCTGGTCCCATTTAAAATCAATTTCCTTGTTTACAAGAGATAGCAGGAGAGCTTTAGGATTGACACCCAAGCTATATTATATGCTCCTTGGCATGATAAGATGTCCTAGGCACTGGTCTATGACAACTCTAGGTTGTCTCTAGGAGTGACAACAATTGTCGACAACAGAATTAATTAAGTTCCTTGTTCATTCAAGGGATGTAAAAATACAAGAATTTAGGTTAGGGGAGCATCTAATTGAGATCAAAGTGGAATATATATACTACCTGACATGTTTGTCTATGAGGGGTGCCCCCATCTCTCTCCTAGGAGGGAGGAGTGGAGGAGAGCCATTAAAGGATTACATTTCCACTTATTGTATACCTCGAGCACAACCCGACTAGAGATTAGAAGATCAACATCATAGATGTGACCCATTTGACTCTGAGAACAATCCTATTTATCATTGCTAGATTTTTCGGTACCTAGACATTTCACATAGCTATCAGATCATACATGAAATATGATTTGGAGTGTTTAGAGCTGACAATCTTCAATTGGAGTGAGGGGGTATTAGTCAACATGAAGGAACCACTGTATAGAGAAAAACAAGGGAGACTGAAAAAAATTGGATATGGTTCAATTTTGATTTCATTTTCCCTTGAGAAGATTCCATTATTGCAGCCCCAACATATTAAACCTGAGCCCATTGATGTGAGGGTTACAATGATGAGGAGTTGGATATACCTTATGGCTCGACATGCAGGTCCATCAACGGTCAGTTTCACACTAGCCTTCTTCAGATGGCTATGTAAACAACTCATTATGATTGATGACTATCCTTACTTAGAAAAGATTTCCGTGTTGACCCTGAGATCATGCTCCCCGAGGGCGACCAAGGGGGTGTTATGGGTAACATATTTTAATCTATTTTTTAAATTTTTGAGAAAATTTTTACAATTTTTTTTTTTTTTTTTTTGATGCATCCGAGACTAAACTATTGATTTGTTTCATGCAGATGTTGGACCTATTCTAAATATAAGTGATTCGTATCTCTGTTCAACGGGAGAGCCATAGGAGGTTGCAGTACAAACATAGGTTTCCACAATAGGATAGGTTGCACTGCAGAATCTTGATGTGGGAGAGACCATGACAGAGGTGGAGCACCACTTGGAGGGGCTGATACACGGGATTGATGAGACTGTGGTCAATTAGATCCCTATGCGACTTTAGCGATACACTATTGGAGTGCCTAGCTGCATCGATCAACTACTGCGTAAGATAGCTCGTGCAGTGGTACATTATCATCACCACTATGCATTTGTAGTCTGCATGGCCATCTGTGTCCCAGACAATTTTTTGTAAAAATCAAAACTTTATATATATATATATATATATATATATATATATATATACACACACACACACACACACCGTTTCTATGTTTCTATTATTGTTTTCAATTGATGTGATGTGTATTGAAAAATGTTTGTCCCAGACAATTTTTTTGTAATAATCAAAAATTTATATATATATACACACACTGTTTCTATGTTTCTATTATTGTTTTCAATTGATGTGATGTGTATTGAAAAATATTTACATTTGTTGCAAATTTCTATCTAAAACATGATTAGCAAGGGCATTTGTCAATGTATTTAGATTTATAAAAATGTGTTCATATCAGATGAATTCAAAATGTCTTTCTAGAATGCGAACGCTTAAAAACATGCGAAGGATGGTGGGGCTTATTACTGAATATACATTGGCCAATTGTAGTACTACATGCTGTGAGTCAAGTCTCATAACTAAATGGTGGATACCATGTGCGATAACATCAGACAGTAGCTCGACCAATGCGGTATAATAAGCGATGTTGTTGGTAGAACGACCAATACAAATCCCTTGTAGACTCACTAACTCGCCATTAGGAGAAAAGATCACCCATGTTATGGAGGATAGGTTCTAAGTACTAAGACTAGCACCATCAACATAACCAATTTATGGTTCAAGGGATGCCGGCATCTACAAATGAAACGTAAAAGGAAAAAAAAAAATCGTGGGAAACTATGAAGAGACACACTGCAAACACACTCAACAAACCTATAAAAAATATGTACATAATGAACTACACACCTGTTGTACTATACAACAACCCTCCCTTTTTCTTTTGAAATTTTAGAAATAAAATTCATTTAGAAGGAAACTGGTCCTTTAAATCCAGTCGGAGCCACCATCCCAAACGGAAAAGGAGCTGTCTTAAGGTCCCGACCGGGTGGTTTTCCCCAATGTTTGAAGTAGAGATTTTCTAGGCTTCAACAACACCTGAGATCAAGCATAATATTTTTTGAGGTACAACCCATTTTTAGGCTACGACAAAGGGATTCTATCAAAATAAACTAACTCACAGGCTCCTTTTGCATGGACACACTTGACAATATATGGGCCTAACCTCATTGGTCAGAACTTTCCTGCGCCTAACTTATTAGCTTCTTGGTCATATAAAAGAACAAGGTCTCCTCCTGATAAGACATGAGGCTTGAAACTTTTGTCATATTGTGCCTTGATATTTATTTTATGAGCTTCATTATCTATAGTGGCATCACACCATGTTTCATCTAAACGAGTCAGATGTAAAAGATGTTCATCTTCTATAGAAGTGGTAGGAAGAAGTTCGATAGCTAGTTTGAGTGATGGAATCCCGCATTCGATTGGGAGGATCGCTTCCAGACCATAAACCAGCTGAAAGGGTGTGAATCTAGTAGAAATTCTCACTGAGGTTTGGTATACCCACAAGGCAACATAAATAAGAAAATTCCAGTCCAATTTATGGACCCCTAACATATGTTGAAGCATAATATTAAGAACTTTGTTGATAGCCTCAACTTGTCCATTAGCTTGAGGATAGTAGGGAGTGGACCTTTCATGGGAAATTCCCAGCTCGGAAGTTAGTTCAGTCATCATATGATTCCAGAAATGCCTTTTGTGATCCATAATTATGGTTTGCGGAACACCAAACCGTGTGATAACATGATTGAAAAAGAAATATGTAGCAGTTTCGCCAAAGTTATTATATGTATGCATCACCTCTTCCCATTTGGTAAAATAATCTATTGCGACAATAATATAACTATGTGCCCCAGCTGAGTGAGGATTGCATGTCATAAAGTCGATACCCAATTTTTCAAATGGTCCAACAACGATAATGAGATGCAATGGATCAGGCAGAGCACGGGTCTTACGATCGTATATTTGGCATTCATGACACTTTTGGATGGCAAGAATGAAATATCAAAAAATGGTGGGACTTAAGTAACCAAAGCGTAATATATTTTGCAGGGTAGCATAGCCAGATAAATGACCACCACATGCCCTCGAATGGCATTCATTAAGGACTTTCTCGGCCTCCTCATGCGTGAGGCACCTTCGTAAAATCGTATCGATACCGCGTCAATAAAAAGTGTCGCTAATGATAAGATAATATTTGTCTTGGTAATGAATATGTTGCTGCTCGGAGCGAGAGGTGTCGGGCCAGAAAGTCTGGTTCTATAGATAAATTATAATCTCCCCATACCACAGGTAAAATGATGAAATCAGAAACAACGACTCGTAGGGATAAAATCGTCAGATGTCGATTTAGAATAAGGAGAAGGAAGGTCACACATAAGCTCAGCAAAAACCAAGGATTTCTTTGAATTTTATTTGATGAATTCTAGGTCAAACTCTTGTAGGATGATGATCTATTTAAAGTATTCCCCCCCCCAGTGATTGAAGTGATAAAATGTATGTCATAGGGTTTCAATCTAAAACTACTGTGGCTTTTTTGAGTAAGATGTAATGGCGAAACCTTTGGACGGTTTGAACGACTGCCAAAGCCAACTTTTCCACATGAGTATACCTAATCTCGGTATCTTTGAGATTCCAAATCATGTTATATATGGAGTGTTCTATCCACACATGGTCTTCTTGGACCATTACCATTACTATAGTAGAAATGGCAACAACGAAATATAGGAAATAGTCGCGCTGATAGTCAAGGGGATATAGTAGAGATGCCCGAATCAGCGCATCTTTTAGGGAATCAAACACTTTCTGAGTTTCATTATCCCAATGGAAGGGATCTTTTTTTTTAAGGAGGTGAGTGAATCCTTTATTCAACTCGGCATACTTAAGGACGAGCCATCGCAGGAAGTTAGATTTCCCTTGAAGTCGTTGATCCTAAACAAGTGAAGAAGGTGTAGGGAGGTTGATGATTGCTTGCACTTTCATATGATCAATATGAATTCCTTGTTTTGAAATAATAAAAACTAGAAGTCGTCCATAACTAACACAAAACACAGATTTGTGTGGATTCAATCTAATATGATATTATCTACATCATAAGAAAATGACCCTTAAATGCATCGAGTGATCTACCCGATACTTAGAATGAGCAAGGAGATCGTCCAAATAAGGTTTCATGATGTGCTTGATGATGGGCCTCTAAATTAGAAAAAAAATAAGGCCAATATACCTTTATTATGCACATAAAAAGATATATTAAATCTCTCCTTCTGCACTTAATAATGTTTTCTTATGCTTTAATATGTTCTTAGGAAGGTTTAAAGGTAATTGCATATTTGTGCCTAATATTGGTTATTTTTGTAGAATATTGTGAGAATATTGGGCAGATTATGCAGATTTGGAGAATGAGATAGTTTAGGGACTTGATCTCTGCCCCTGGAAGATCAAGATTGAATAATAAAGGAGAAAAATGTCAGGAAAATATGGAGAAATATTGGAGAGATTCAAGGGCGTTTTCCACCCTCCTTAACTATCAAAGGCAACCAAGCAAACTGAAGACGAAGTGCACTCAATCCATGCTTTACTTGGAGTCAAAGTGGACTCAATCACTATTTTTTAGGGAGCTGTTGGTATCTTCCCTTTAGGATAAATAATGTTGATCAAGAGATAATTACGGTTGATTCCGGTCCATTCGATCCCATTCAGAACTTTTGTTGCTAGCTAGTAGGATTTTGTTGTTTAAGACTTTCAAGATGTAATAAGACTGTCTTTTTGTACTGTAATGAGTATTCAGATAAATTTGTATTGATCTAGTTCCAGAGAGCTGGGCTCGTGGGTTAGTGCCCAACCCATGTTCCTCAACTTCTTTGTTGTTATCATTCTTTCCTTTCTGTCATTTAGCTAGTTTTGTTCCTGCCATTTAGTTAGTTTTATTCTTGAACAATCAGCTAGTTTCTGATAGTTTCATTGTTGTTTAGTTTTTTCTTTCAATGTGTTGCTGTAGTTTTTTTCATTTTCTTATGAGAGTAATAGAATAGAGGAAAACTCGAAAAGCTGTGGATTGAGCCTTCCCCTCTCATCTCTGTCCATAGAGTTCGAGGAGGGTAGACCTTCCAACGGGCATTACTTTCTGATCACTGCTTCTGAGTTTAGGGAAGAAATTGCATTACTAGTCTGAGTATTTCGTTCACTGTTTTTATCACACATTTTGTCTATTTTCGTGCATGAATCAGCAAGTTTGATTGTAGGATTAAGTATCAACTGTCCTAGAGAAGTTCATCAAGCCATCCTGATTCATTTTCCATCTCTGTTTTCACACTTGAGCACTTTTTTTGCGCCTCCATTTCCCTCCTTCTTCTCTCCCTAACAATTGTCGCACCCTTTTTATTCACAAAAACCATTAAAATTTTGACCTCCGCCTTTCCTCGAAATTCTCACTATCACATTTCATATTTCGCTTTTCGCAATTCCTTTTCACAATCGCATTTTGCAATCTCCATCCGCTCTCCATTAACGTTTCCCCACTCCGAACCCCAATTGTGAGATTACCGTACTCCGCTTCTACGTCACCCATCACATTTCACAACCTTTTCCCTTTTTCTTTTAAGACTTACCGCAATCCCTTTTCGCAATCACATTTCGCAATCTCCATCCGCTCTCCATTAACGTTTCCCCACTCCCAACGCCGATTGTGATATGATTAAAGTGCTCTGATACCTATCCTATCGCCACGTCATCTGAATTATCACATATCTCATTTTTCTCCATTGTCCCATCGCATTTCGCAGTTTCTTACCCGTCACATCTCGCATTTCACAATTTGAGCATTATCGCTTTTTGCACTTCACATAATTCGCTCCCGCTTCGTTAACACTTGCCGCTCCCAACCGCCAATTGCGACATTACTGTAGCACTCTGCCACGTCACCCATCACATTTCACATTTCGAAATTCCGGCCATATCACATGTCACACTTCCGTCCCATTGCAATTATGCCATCACACTTTTCAAAGCCTCCCTCTGCAAAGCATTTTTTGTGATATCATAAGGTTTAATTAATTCTAAACCCCTCTTTCCACCTATAAGCCTTGTCCCATGTGGTTAAGCCCTCCGTTAGCACCTTTACCCCCTTTGTCCCCAAACTGCAAGAAACACCTCTTCAAATTAGAATTAGGTCATGAATAACTGCATAGATAGAGCATAGGATAAGTAGGGTGTGTTTATCCGATTGGCCAAGTTAAGTGTGGGTTAAATTAGTTTCCTTTCTACCATTTCTTTTCAACAAGTTAAATTAGTCTCCTTTCTGTAATTTCCTTTTGGAAATTTAGGTTAGTTTCCTTCCTATCATTTATTTTCAGTAATTTAATTTAGTTTCCTTATGTTATTTCCTTTCTGCAATTTATTTTAGTTTCATTGAAGTGTGACAAACTTCACTAAGAAACCATAGAATTAGTACGTTTCGTAGAGAAGAAGAGGATGATATGAGTGGAATGCATCTGCTGTGTATATAGAACTGTCACCTCCAAGTTTGTACGAATCCCGGGTTGATAAAGTAAAGTAGGGAATCCCCTGGGAGTTGCAACACCCTTGGTGCAATACAAGGGCTCACCACTTGATATCATGAAAATCATAATCGATGGCCCGTTGAAACGTGGCCCCAACATTCTTCAGACCAAACAAGAGTTTTCGGTAAGAAAATGTACCCCAGGGACAAATAACTGTAGTCTTAGGTTGATCCAATGTGAGAATGTTGATTTGATTATATCTAGAGAAACCATCCATGAATGAATAAATTTCACAATCGGTGTAGTCATCAACAATCTGGTTGATGAATGAGGTCGAGTAATTTTCCTCGGGACAAGAGTGATTCACATCCCGATAATCGACGCATAATTGGATATAACCTTTTTTCTTCATGATAGGGATGACATTAGCCACCCAATTGGTGGGAGGAATGAGACAGATTAAACGAGGATGAAGAAGTTTTTCAACTTCACTCTTAATAGCGACAACCTTCTTTGGATGGACCATATGGAGGCATTAACGAAATGGTTTAACATCAGGATACATCTTAATTTTGTGCACTATTATATTTGTGTCTATACCTGGAATCTCCTCATAGGTCCAGACAAAGGCATCAAAAAATTCTCGAAACATGGTTTTATAGGTCTTAATCTCAGATGGAGAGAAAGACGCACCAATGTGTATATTTTCGACGATACCTAGATTAATATAAATTTCAAGAGGTATCGTCTCTTCTGTATTCGGGAAATTCTTCTCGGAATCGACTTCGTGGATAGAAATGGAACTCATAAAGGGTTCGAATAAATTGGGTAGATAAACACCATTAAGATTATCCTCAATGGAATCTGGTAAGGAAGAACGATGGTGATGATCATCCCATGACGCATTGTCTAGCATCATGATATCTATGTTTCTCTCGTCAGTAGAAAACAAACAAGACAATGGATCAGAAGGAGTGACAGAATCCAATGATCGATTGACCGAATTGATCGAAGAAAAGGTATGAGCCACACAAGCCAAGTAGATAAATTTGTAATCAATTTCAATAAGGCTAAGCAGGATTGAGTCACTAAAAATGTTGATGTCATATTTTTCTAGTACTATCCATGGATCAGTTTGGATAGTAGAAGACGATATCATGTCAATATAAGCAACCAAAGATGAGCTATTAGGAAGAGGAGGAGGAGGAAGGGAAAAAGCTCGCATGAGAGAGGAATCCTTCAATAGTCAAACCCTGACATACTAATAGGAATGTAGAGCTTCCCCTACAAGCGGTACACTTCCAGTAACATGAGAATCAAAGGCAAAAAAGGTGAGTTGGTCAATGGCCACAAACCTGCACTTATGAGGAAAGACGATCATAAGGAAATAAGTCGAAATGGTCGCGGCCATAACATAAACCCATGTGCGACCCAATAGAATATTATAATCTAGAGTTTAGTCAATAACTTCTACCCCTATAAATAGAGTCTTTCACCCTAATTATACTTATAAGGAATTCAGAACACCAAAAGCCTTATATGTTCTTCCATCTAAATATTTTAATGTGGTAGGTGAATGACTTAGCTAAGGTGAGCCAATCACTTTCCAGCAAGACATAGACATATTGCAGGTTGAGGATCCCTTGTCCACAATAAAATGATGAATGTTCTTTCCACGGACGAAGACCTAAATGATAAAAGCTAATTGAGTTGGATGGAGAGGATTACAATTTTCATGACTAGAAACAACTAGGTTGGAATCCGAAGGATCCACACATTCGATAGTCGAAAGTATAGCCTTTTTCTGGGCGGGGAAATTTTGCAACACCTCAAGGGTTGACATACCTGATGGAGACTGAGCCAAGTCTTCAACTATGTTGTAATTTTGAGTATCCCTGGAATGAGGGTTGAAAGAAGACTTATGAAAAACGCCCTTCAGAGGCTTAATTGTCAACTTCGTAAGAATAAAAGGTGGAGGAGGATAAAAATGAGGTGGTGCCGAACTAGTAGGATGATCAGTAGCTCGACCATTCAGGGGATTCACATTACCATAATCCTTGTTTCGAGTAGCCACAATAACATCAAATTTGTGCTCCACGGAGGAAATAATCAAAGCCATGTTAGAGGAATATGGGTCACAAGCAACCATATGGGTCTCCTGACTGGGAAATAGATCAGTTAACACAGTGGGAGAAGTGGAGGTTTTCAAAAATTGATTCACTTCTACTAAATGAGAAAAATCATGAGTAGAGTGTTCCTCATTTCAAATCGAGCATGGGTAGTGAGGCTTTCGTTTCTCATCAGAAGACTGATTTGTTTTTTTATCCCGTGGTGAAGAATATTCCTTCTTTTTTCCTTTCCCTTTATTCTTGCTTCTTGGTTGTTGTTGATATTTTCCTTTATTGAATGAAATGAAATTTATCTTGAAAGAAGAAGCTGCAGGAGGATTGGATGAAGAGTTCTGGGCATAAAAAATGAGCACAACATCATATTGTTTACTCACCGTCTGCTAACTGGAAGAACCAATGATGCCATCAAAAACATGAGATTCTTTAGTAGGAGTGGACGAAAAAATGTTTAAAGGTTGCAGAGCATCTAGTATCTTTTCATAGAGTGTGCCAATTTGGGTATATATAAGGTCAAAATACTGAGCACAAGATATTAGTTTCTCTTCAATCATAACTACACCTTTGGCTGCATCCTTTGTGATAGATGGAAACAGGGATTTTATGAACCATTTCGCTAACAGTTGATCTAGAACAAATGTCTTAACCAACCAGTGACGACGTCGCCACTCATGAATGTGATCTAAAATGTGAGTGGCTTTGGATTGTTTAAAGTTGGTTAGAAGTTCCGTTCGAGTTTCATATCGGATGGGTAGCTGGAAATTCTTGAGGAAGGTGGTAGCTAAGGAACGGAAATCGTGAAATGAATCTCTAGGTAATTCAATGTGCCATTTAGCCATGGTATCTATGAGAGTACGCTAGAAAAGACATAATCGTATGGAACCGTCATTAAGGGAGTTGGAAGACCACCACAAATGATACATCACAACATGGGTTGATGGGTCTTCTCCAGGATTCCTATTGAATTTTGGGATATCAGAATGAAATTTGGTGGGAATTATCGGCCACCAAGGTGAATGAGTGATGGATTATTGGTAAGCCGAGTCAAATTTGGAAATTCAAGAGTCACCACAAACAGTAACTGCCGGTTGAAATCCAGTGAAGGATAACCTAGATAAGAAGGAATAACCTAAGAAATAGGTACTTGCATTCCTGGATAAGGAGGTTTTTGATAAAGAGGAACTTAGGCAGCAGAATAAGGAGGATTTCGGTAACCAACATATGCGTGACCTTATTGACCAGTTCCAAGGTAACCTTGCAAAGGTTGGAATGGTTGAGTTTGGATGTATTGGCCTTGAAAAGGCACTTGAGGAATGTCCTGATAGGGTTTATATTGTTTCCTTGCAGTATTTTGCATCATCTCGACATAAAGGTGGGTTTGATTGGGACTGTGCCATAATATACACTTTTTTCCTATCAGAATTTGAGAAGCGCCTTTCCCAAGCGGTTGCGACTATAGGGTACCTTGTAAGGGCTAAGTAAGTGGAACTTGAGAGGTACTAGATACCAACGGAATATGTTTTGATGCAATAACAAGCCGTAAAGGTTGGATTACATGTATTCGAGCTTTTTGAGCCATAGATGGATGGATAGGGATTTGAGATGAAGTTAACACAAGTTGAGAATTCAACAATCAGTCCCAAAATTAATCAGGTTGGACGAGAAAAATAGGTTTCTAAACACTGGAATCCATATTAGGATAAGGAGGACTATATTAAGTCTGATTACCTTGAGGTATACCAAAAACAAGTTCCCCCCTTCCAAATAAGGAAACTATGATCTAGATGGAGGGTATCCTGTTGAATCTTTGGTTAAACTGAGAGGGGGGGGGGGGTGAATCAGTTAACACATGCATTAGCTTTTTAAATTTTCATCAAACTTGTTTACAACTTAATATGACCAGTCTTAAAATTTTGCAGCAAGTATTAAATTAATGAATTAATGTGACATCAACCTTGTTGTGAGAGCAGCAAACAATTAACCAGATTGAGTGGATCATATCAACATATAAGTAACACACATAGAGACATCAGATTTAAGTGGAAACCCATAAAGGGAGAAAACCACATCTTATTATTGTTGTGATGCAAAGGCAAGCTCCAACTCCCTCTCACAAATTTTTTTTTGTAGGCACCAACCTACAGGAGGCTCCAACCTCAGTCAGCTACAACTAACAGCTATCAAGCTTCAACTTGATAGGGAAGCTACAAATTCCTTAATTTATCAAAAGAAATGTTTGCTGATTTACCTCAGATATCAGATCTATTATGTAGCATCTCTTTCTGCTCTTCTCTTCCTCAATTTTCCATACTGTGCATTCTCTATATTCACTCTCTCTCACTTATCTATGCATATTAAGTTGATATTATATATAGAGTTCATCACATGACTGTTTGTATTCCGCAAGGAATTTAGAGTGAATAGCCATGAATCTTTGGCTTCTGCCTTCTCTTCCTTTGTCCAACTCATTTTAAAAAATGATAACAATATGTACAAATTTCAATGTTACAGTGGATTTATTTATTTATTTATTTTTTCGAATACTTGCCTTTGCATCACAAACAATATAAAACAATTAAACATTTACATTTTTAGTTTCAATATATAAACTTAACTCAGCCCTTGGCTTGCTGGTTTTGTCCTTTCTATTGTTTTCATGCAACTGTCCTGCATACCTTTGTTTACTGCAACTCTGAGCACCTGTGCATGTATACCTGTTCACTGCAATTTTAAATCCCTTCGCTGCATACTTCTTCAATTCTGCAGTCTCTGCTTACCTCTGTACATATTCTCCAAGCTCATTGTAGTTGTGTATCTACTGTATCTATACCTGTTTTATAATATAGGGTAAAACCCCCAGTCCCTGAATTTTTCTCTTTGTGCATATAAAAATGAACCTCCTATTTTCTATCCAACACAATTTCCTTATTTGGGCAATTTCGATACTCTGTTTTCTGAACTGGTAATTTAATTACGTGGAATCTCCTCTTACAAATCCCTACCATGAAGACTTCTTCACCGTTAATAAATGGTTATGAACCCATAGCTACAGCACTCACGCATATAATATGCTCTCATATACAAAGAACCCAATCAACCAAGCTTTCAGCTCTTCTGTATGCGCCTACTTCAATTCTGTGGTAAAAGCCCATTTCATGGATGCAATAATTTTACATACGAAAGCTGTCTAATTAAACTTATGGTGAAAACCATAGCCAAAACCCCACTTATCATTTGTCGAATTAATATTTGAATATTCGCCCATAACTTAGGTTTTAAAACCAATGGTCAATGAACTGTCTTTGAACCCCGCTTCATATGACACTCGGCTCTATTCTTTTTTCATATCCAACCATAATATATATAGTAACATATGATATGGCCTCTTTTTAAATATTTGGAAAATTATAGTAAAACTCACAACTTTGGATTTAAAACCACACAATAACATATACAACATTTTCGGGCCCACAGTACTTCCCTCTCACATTGGACGGTTGAGAGGTTATCACTTTGTTTTGGGATGATCCGATGATAATCGTGCAACCAAATTGCCCTCCTTTTAACCACTCAAAAGCACGCGATGATGATGGGTCCCAATATTAACTTACCCTGCTCATCCAACGCTCGCTGTCTTATTATGCTCCAACCCTCCGATCCTATGGTAATCACACGATTAAATGATATGCAATTTAACTCTCAGAAACCATATGATGAACTGGGGCCCAGCCTCTTAACACACCCTTCTCATCCGACGGTGGGAGGCTTATTGCACCGTCCAGGATGATCCGAAGACCATAATCCAATATCACATTCATTTCACTGCCGACAGTTAACGTGTGATAGCCATGCGATGAGAGTAGTTTCTCCAACCCGCTTAAGACCACGTGTCAACTCCTGGCATATATCGCGTTCAATTTTTAAATACAGCTTACCGTATAAAAGCAGTGTGATGAAAACCATCGGGTGTTCCAAGCCCACTGTCACTGTTCACACTTGGTGGTTCCGTTCAGTTGCGCTCGAGGTTCCGTTCCTTCCCTCATTTGTTCACGATCCCAATATGTCTTCTTAACTTCATTTTCATATGGTTCTTCGGTTATTCTCTGTTGCTCCTTCTCATATGTTATCCCTTGCTTTGTCAACACTTCAACACAGCGCTTCCGCTATCATAGCGCACGACTCCATTCACGCATAGGTTTATCACCAATCCTTTGCACTCGATTCATGATTCCTTAATGCAGGGCCTTATCCCCGACTCTGTCCCGGGGTCCCTCCTTCACACTATAGATATCCTCCAGCTATTAGGAGGGTAGCCATTCAGTTGCAGTTTCCAGTTATTCATTAGAGGAGTGCGGAACTCCATTACTCCTTTTTAATAGATTCATTTACCCATCAATAAATCAACGCCAAAACTTTAATTCATTACTTTGCTCCCGGTTCTCCAACACTAAAATTAACATCCGAAATAGATTCATTTAAAGACCTGCTATCTTCCCCTTTGCCTCTACTGTTGTCCTTTGTCTGTCTCTGCCTTTGCTGCCTCCTTTTCCATCAATGACAATATTTCCAACATACCCAACATAATGATAGTTAAGATGTTAAATATAACCTTTGCCACTAACATAAGGGCCAACCTGCTGTTCAATTGTAGTTGTAGGTGGAGGAGAAGGAAAATACTGAGTGGTATTCATAAGAGAAGTACCATATCGAATTCTCGAATTAGATGACATGGGATAGGTCTAGGGACTAGAGTTTGCACCAAATAAGGTACCAGATAAAGACTGATAACCAGGTGGGACGGATGAACCACCATACAAATGTGCCTCTGGTGATGTCACAAACATGTATGAGGAAGAAAAATTTGATGTCTCAACCATGGTGGTGGATTTTGTAACTTTCTTTTACCATGTTATATTTTCTATTTTACTTTTATGTTGAAAAAATTAAAAAAAAATATAGAAAATATAGAAAAGAAAATAGAAAAATAAAGAAAGAAATAAAAATGAAAAATAGAAATAAAATGCCGCGAAAATTATATCTATATTAATGTTTAATCATTTTTTATATTAATTAATCAAGGATTAATTAATTTTTAAATAAAGTGATTTGATTTGACACCTTTTTTTCGCTTCCAATAAGTATCGCACAAAAATTAACAACGAAGATCATCCCCGCTCGGATCAACGGCGGGGGATGAATTTCGTACCCCCCCCCATTTTGAGGTTTTACGAAGGGGGGGGGGGGGTCCGAAAAGCGGATTCATATTTACCACCCTTACCTACGTGTTTTCCCCACAACGATTTCAGACTCCCCTCTCGAATAACATAAACTACCTCGCCCCCCCTGAAAACTACCTTTCTTGTCTGCTCCACTCCTGCCGCCATTTTTAACATCCATTCACATTCTGCCATCTGTCACTCGCTAATTTTCCACTCATGTCATATATCCGTTATCCTAATAAATTTCTCCCACCAAAAACTAATTAACCGTTACCTTATTTAATCCTTCTCGCCAACATCTAGTGAATTAACTAGACACGCCTAAAATGATTAATTTGTTCAAAATTTCTTTAAAATATTATGTTGCCCTTCATACTCCTTTTCTCCCATTCTCTTGTAGTAGCACAAGTTCAATTCAAATTTTATCAACACAAAGTCATTTTCCTACACCAATAATCAACGATTTCCTGGTAATTCAATACTCATGACCTTAACTTCTTAATTCATCATGTTGTCATCCAAAGGAAAGTCCAAATTAGTTTTAGAAATCCAAATGCTGCATCCTATAGTGAATTTAGATGAACTTGCCCTGATTGATAAGTAGTATAAAATATCTGAAACCCAGTGTGAGTTCAATATTTATGAACTCCACAACTGTTAAAAACAAAAATTATTATATGCAAGCGATGAATTAAGCATATGTGAATCATTTCTTCCTTGATTCACTTTCCCCCAGAATCATTTCTTCCCTAAATTTGTTATCTGGTGTCATGTGAGATACTTTTCGAGTCAAAGGGTTGTAATTGCCCAAAATAATGAAAAATTATTCACAATTACTCCTGAGTATATATGTCAAATTCTACAGGTCAAGCCTACAACCATTTTTTACCCTTTTTATGCATATTCTCTCATGGAGATTTACCAAAAACTTACTTTTCCTCAATGATCAAAAAAAAAAAGAGTTATTTTTACATGAGAATTTCGAGTTACCAAGAACCAATCTGCTTTGCTCTTCTACAATAATCCCAAAAATGTCTAGGAAAGTCATCTCTATGGTTACTTGTCTATTAGGTTACCCTAGTGATCAGTGGGAAGATGAAGTATTATTAGCATTTTTATCAGTATTTTCAATAGATGATAAGTCATCATACATTTTCAACTAGGGTCATTTTTTGGCAGACAACATTCATGAGCAGTTTCTGAAGTTTTCTACTGAAGGTGCTTTAAGCATAATCAATCATTGTGTACTTGTTTATGTTCTATCAAACAGATAGATTCAAATTTACATTACAGAAATTAGATGCACAGGGGAATCCTCATCAATTATTCATTGGAATTCCTTGGTAAGGAAGAACACAATGGAGTATTCTTTTAGTGATTATGTAAATCATTTTTTACATATGGCCTTGTGTCATATCAACAATGGTGTTATACCTATAATTTCATCTGAAATCAAAAGAATCTGTTATAGGTCAATTTGGGCGCCATTCCCAATGACCTGGTTAACTAGACATCATCTCTAGGACCAATGATCAAGGGTCTAACATTCCCTATCATTTCAGTTGCTACATGCCCTAAGACAAGAAACAAGACAAATCAAGCAAGACTTTCATCAAGCAAAGGTTTCCATGGTTTGAAGCTTATTATATAACATATGAGAGCTCACCAATGTAGGCTCTAAGGGGCCTAAGTGCATTGCATATGCAGGTAGCCCCATGCAAGGCTGCTCTGCAAAGCACTTCCTGACACTCACAGGTACGTTGGTCACATTGGGAGCGAAATTCTCATTGTTCCGGAATCTCCACTTGGCCAGTGCCTTCTAGAAGAGTTCACATGTGTCAATCTTTAGATCCAAGTGTCCATTTGACATCTACATGACTGGAAACATGTCTTGCCTATTATTATACAGTTATTGATTGCAAAGCAACCTACAGTTCATCTATAAATTGAGCACATATCTAAGTGTTTGAAGAGGAAGAATTTGAGTAGAGAAATGCTGGAGACTTTTCAATTGAGAGCTAGATTTGTGTAGCTACTGTTGGAGAGATTTATATTGTGATGAGGTTTGGGAACGTTGCTGGAAGGTCACTTCAAATCAGTCACTAGGTTGTAACCTCTCCTTCTATCATTAATAAAGAGTACTGCTTATTTTTCCCTATATGCATCTGTATTGGCTTTGATTTTCCATATTGTAAGATCTTAGTTGATGTGTATGGTTTATGCTTTACTGATTTAGCTAACTAGGTTGAATAGATATCTATATTATTGCATCTTCTGCTATTTCAATGTTCTTTCTTGCAGGAAGCATTCAGCTCACAAACCGCTTGAATTTGAAGCTACAACAAAAGCGACAGAAGGAGCCATTTGGAAGCGACTGAACAAGTAAGCCTCCAATCCTCTCTGTGTATTTGTTTGGAGTTAGGAGAAATAGTCGTATAGTCTTTCACCTGTTGTTCTAGACTAGCACCTATCTAGGGAAGCGTGATTTATCCATAATTCACAATTCTGGCCCAATAAATTGGTGACTCCGCTGGGGAGAAATTCTCTTAGTTCTAGGTGTTAAAGCCTCTAATTTTCTTTGTTTATCCACCCAGTAGTTGTTACTCATAAAGATTAAACTTTTTTCAGAGCTTAATTTGCAAATAAAGTGAGTTAAACAGTAGTATTTTTCTTTGTATACTGCGCCCAATGCACCCTTAGATAGGACACAGTGCTTTGCAGAGCACTGTCTCCCTTCATAGCCTGCATTGCAGAGCACTGTCTCCTCTTGGAGACTACGTTGACTCCCGAAAGTACCCAAATTCCCTTGAATTTGAATTTGCAACTTGCTTTAGTTTTTTTTTGCTACTGTGTTCTGAAAAGATTTTATGCTCAATTGACTAGTGACTCTATATACTTCTTCTTCTTTGACTGAAAATTTGTTCAATTTTGTTTTAAAGAAGTTTTTCTTTATCATTGACGGGTTGATTTCAAAGTAATTTTTATGGTTGCATTAAGAATCATTTTCTTTCGAAATAGGAAATTGTCGTAAAATATTCATTTCCTTGATAGGAGAAATTGTTGTTGAAATCCTGATTTTTCCTTCAAAAGAGAAATTGTTGTTTGTATTCTTCATTTCTCAAAAGTAAAAAACATTTGAATTGTTAATTTAGTGCACCTAGTTTCTTTTCTGCATTCATAACATTAAGGAAACTGAAAAGAAAAACTTTCATTTGCATGTAGAATAATGTGTGTTTTGCAAAAGGAACATTAGGAAATCTGCATTTGGTTTGAGATTCATTGATTTGTTTGCTCTCAAATTATTTGCTCTCTTCCCTTAGTAGCTAGGTTCTTCATTGAAAAAGCTGAAAGTGAAAGTTTGTTTATCATTCTTAGCTTGCATTTTATGAATTTCATATACATCATCGCGATGAACCTTTGAAAGGCAAATTGTTAAGCAAGATCAACATAAAATTAATCTCAATTTACTTAACAACGCATTGGAACCATAATGATAACATTTAGAAGGTCTAGGTTAGAGACGTGTTCCGACGTCATAAAACATAACAGATGTCGTTAACTTGTCTGCGATGCATTCCAAGTGTGATACCTCACTCCATGTACATAAGTATGTCGTAGCTCGTCCACGTACTTTCGGGTATATCGGGCGGTGTTACAGTACGATAAGTATAAAGGGGTGCTCTCACTGTGCGGTTTCGCATTAGACAACGCTAATATGGACTTGGGCCTCCATGTACCTTCAGGTATATTTGGGAGGGAAAATTTTAGGTGCTATCCATCCATAGTGAACCGAGTTGGCCACCTAGAAATTGTGATACACCGAACACAACATTTGGGGAGATTACCTGCCCGTACTTCTTGGTTCTCCAAGAGGTATTCTGCAGTTCATAGTTTCTTGGTAAACCCTTTTTCCTAGCATTACTCTCTTTTTTTTAATTTTTTTTTGGTTAAAATAAATCAGTAATCATGGAAGAACAAAATCCTATCCCCCGTCGTTCACGTAGATTAGCTTTAAAACCACCTTTACCTCCAGAAGTTACTTCTAGTAGGCGTAGGTGATCACGATCTGCCGAATCAAGTATAATTCATACCTCTGGAAAAACATCATATTTTAAACGAAAGTTAGCTCAAATTGTTTCTACACATCCCAGTTCGTCTACTGTTGTCGAGACAAAGTCCTCATAGTTACTCGTGGTCACAATCCATCCAATCTGTGAGACCATACCTCACGAACCCAACGTTGTTCAACTGGAAGTTGATCCAGATCCCATGGTGATTTAGGGGGCAGTTGTTATTGGTAAAACTGGACATCATCCCCAAGACCAATGAAATAGGGTCTATCATCCCCTTATATTTAAGTTGCTATATTCCCTAAGTGGCAAAAATCTTGATCCCAAAGTTGAACAACCAGAAGTTGTTTCTGTAGCCATTGAGTCTCCCATATCGCGTAGTCAACCACCTGAAATATACTTTGGGCTTGACAGCAAAGTTATTCCACCTGGTTTGATTTCGATTGAAGAAATATACAAGAAAAAACACCTTTAACTCCAACTCATTTTCAGTGAGAGCTTTACCTGTACGAGTCTTTTCCTCAATCACCTTCCTCTACTTTTGTTGATCTTGTTTCACTTTGAGTTCCCGGAGATTTTATAGGGTATACATTGGGTCATTTTACCATGGCTGAGATAACATCCCAGACTGAACCATCTATTTCAGATGCGACAACATCTACTGTTACTTCATCTTCAATGTTCTGTCCATTGAATTCACCCATGTCATCACCTGGAATCCTATATGGTTCCTCCTTTATGAGTACTGAATGACTTGATTCTTTATTCACATCTTCAGTGCAATATCAAGCTGACCCCATCAGTTATTCTCCTTGGTGGCCGGTGATACAACAAAAATTACCCTCGGAAATTCAAAAATTTAATGGAAACCCTGGAGAAGACCCGTCAATGCATGTTATAACTTATTATTTATGGTGCTCATCAAACTCCTTAAATGCTGACTCTATTAGACTATGTATTTTCCAGAGCACACTCACTACTCCAACTGCACAATGAGGATGGTTATTTTACTATTTCAACCTCGTTAAAAAATGAAACAGGCTTTGAGGATAGTTCTTTTTTCTTGTGTCAACCTCATTAAAAAATGAAACAAGTGCCTTTGAGGAAATTTCTTTTACTGTGTCAACCTCGTTAAAAAATGAAACAGGTCATGAGCATAGTTCTTTTCCTGTGTCAAGCTCATTAAAAAATGAAACAAATCCTCCCCTATAATGAACCTTCATTACATCCAACTATTAGTAACCAGTAATCTACTTAGATGAATGAAATGAAGCTTGGGGGGCATCTTCTCTTGCAGGGGGCATTCGACATGTGTTCTTGCAGGGGGCATTCGACATGTGCTCTTGCAGGGGGCAGTCAAAACATTCTTACCAATTGCACACAATCAACAGCTAAAGTTCGGGGGTAAAACCAGGTTCAGAGCTCCAAAATGAAAATGGTAACTTTAAAATGTTAAAAATGAATAGTAAAAATATTTATATTTAGTCATTTAATTGTTTCCAATGAATATTTATTGCTATGACTATGGTTTTATTATGTTTTTATCATGAAACAGGTATTTTTAATCCATTTGATGTTGTTCTGAACATGTCTTACAACTGATGAACAGATTAGTCATGCAGATTTATTTCAAGAATGATTTAGACCACAAAGCCTACTTTTTCTCCTTATTTTTTGAGATTTTTTAAAAATGAAAAAGGATTTGAAGCACACTCTTATCTCTTTTTCGAGCTTCGATAATAGCGAAAAAGGAACCCCTGGAATCTTCTTTCAACTCTTTTCAGACTCCGATAATGTGAAAATATTTCCAAGCACTTGTCTTTTTGAGCTCGTTAAAGTAAATGAATTGATATCTACTCAGTATAAGTTTAACCCTTTTCTGAACTGAGATAGATTATTTACGAAAAAGGAATACCTTGGTTAAACATGACCAAAGAGGTTCTTTTAGATATTATTTTACACTTTTTGAGATCTGAGAGAAAAATTTACAAAAAAATACTTTTGGAGTTCTCTTTCGTCCTCTTTTTCAGACTCTCTAAATATGAAAAAGGAACAGGCTATCACTGTCGTTAAGCTCGTTAAAACATAAAATAGCAACGGGCTTGTCGATGATGGCAAGAATCGAGTTTCATTCATCATTAGATTCATTAAATTATTAAATAGTGATACTTTATTCGCCCGAAGGGTTGAATTATAGATCAAGAAAATGTTATCCTTCTCAAGCTTGTTAAAAAAAAAAGAGGTACTAGTCGACAAATGACCGGGGAAAATTTGGGAAAAGTGAGAAAAGTTTCTTTTTGGTAGCAAGTCGCTCTTGAACATGACACTTCTTTCACTCCATGTTCGTGACTGTTTGGGTTGGGTAATCATCTTGACGATGTTAGACTCGTATACCAATAGGTGTCATTTTTCATGATTAACTTGTTGAACTATGTAATATGTTCAAACCTTTTTGTTGTGCAAAGGTGTTCCATATTCTCAAAAGATCAAAAAAGAAAAAAATTTAAAAAATGTAAAGAGGGTATACCCTAAAAGAAAAATCAAAGGGTGAAAAAATAAAATTGGCCAAAAAAGTGAAAGAAAATGAACCCCATCAAAAGAAAGGCCAAGGAAAGTGTGCAACTCTAAATGCCACTACTTTTTGCTCTGATGTAATAAACAAAATTGTGTGCAGTTTGTCAAACTTTTGCCACAATTTATGAAGAGTCAAACTATTTAAACTTGACTCATTCATTTTTCAATTTCATGTTGTAGAATAGAGAATAAATATCTGACAAAACAGTTTAATCTTGGCAGATAAGTAGATAGGTAGAGTTAATAAAAGGTGCTCAACAGTTTAATCTGAGCCCTTGGATGTAATAAGTGTAGAAATAGATAGGTTTTCCATGTAAAAGAAAAAGTGTGATAAGGGTTTGCCAGTCTAAGTGCACCCTAATAAAGAAGAGAAAATGGTAGGGTAAATTAAGTAGGGTAGGTAGATGTTGTTGCAGAATTACATGTGATGAATGATGGTTCCAAATGTGTTCAATTTTACTTTCAGCACAAGTGCAAAGGCAGATACTACATTGGAAAAAGTTCACAGCAAAGCAAAGTCAAGATTATTAACTTCCCCTTCATTTTTCCCTAAATATTTCACTAACTTCCCCTAAGTGCTAAGGCATTTGAAGATTAGAGGGGCTCAAGGCATTTCCTTGACTTTTGGAGGGACCGGACCCTCGGCCCAATAATTGGAAAAAAAAACCTAAGTACTTAAAATCATTCATCATCACATTCATTTACTTCAAAAAATTCTTTCCTAAGTAAAATTCCATTTTACTTAGGAAAATCATGAGATATTTCATAATTAACCCTCAAAATCACATTTTATTCTAAGTTTAAGTGATGAAGTGATTATAATGCGATTTGCTTCTAAAAACTTCACTTTCTTAGTTATATTAATGTATTTTGAAGTTTACCTTGTCCCCTTGTCATATTAACATTAATTTTATTTATTAACTCCTTATAGAAATAACCCTTTCCTATAGTATATAACTCCATTTATGTAAATATCCCAAAAAACCCATATATTATAGTTTTAACCAAAGTATTTATTTCCCACTTGTTTAAATAAAAACCCACTTTATATCCCCTTTGGTTAAAATATATCATTATATGTTAAATCCCGCCCCCTATGGTAATTGGATTAATTTAATTCAATTGTCTTATAATAAAAATATTCAAAAAAATGATTTAAACGTATGATTCATATGTTTAAAACAAAAAAATAAAACCCGAAGTTTAATTTAAACTAAACTTCGAAAGTAACCCATCCCGCGCGCATTTTTCACCCCCGACCCTCGTTGTACAAGGGATTAATTAATCCTTATGATTAATTAATAACCGACCCCCACCAATCAAAACGCTCCCGAAATGATTAATTAATAAAAAATCACGTCGGGCCCGCCCTATTAACTCCCCGTCAACTTCACGCCCCGACCACCGTTCGATCACCCGCTACAAGATCAACGGATGTTGATAATTTTGATGGCCATCCCCTATCCGAACAATAACTCGCGAAATGTCGGTGGTTTTCAAACAGTTCCCTGACCACGTGTCATTCATTCTGTGGAATCGCTGCCCCTCCGTTCAATACCGCCTTCCCTCAAAAGCGGTGCAGAATAAACCGCTTACCACCTCCCCCTCCACGTGACTCATCTGTTGTACATACTGACGTCATTTATTAAAATAATAAAAAATTCGCACCCTTTTGACTTTGTGAATAAAACAAAAACCCGCGTCTTTTTCATCATTTTGTACGCAGAAAACGACTTCGCCCTCCATGCAAAGAATTTCAAAAAATCGACTGTCAAGTACCATTTAACTAAATTCTGCTGAAGACCATTGCCAGACCAGTATTCCAGCGTCCACCCACCGCCAGCCTGTACCTGTTAAGCATAGTTCATCCCCTAAAAACATGTATTTACCCCATTTCTCATTTTAACTCTGTGAAATCCTGACTTTCGTTTTAAATTCCGCACCAAAGGCTGCTACAGAGATAATTTGAGTTTTCTCTTTTCCCATAATTTCAAATTGCGTCCCCAAAAAACCTGTAATTCTGCTCAATTTTTCACCATAAGCCGAATTTCCATTTTTGAATCCACAAGAACCAAAAATGGAAGTTCCTGTGGCTTTAAACGTCACCCCATTTAACGCCCCTCACAGAGACTTGGATTATTTATCATTAGTCGACAAAGATTTCCAAATTAAAGACCTGGATTTTAGTGATAGTCCTCTTCGAATTTTTTGTCGCTGCAGAGATAATTATTTGAATGGCTTGGATATGATTGGGTTATGGGAATCTAATCTTCCCAGGTACCTTTTTCCCTCTGTCCATATTTTCCTTGAAATAATCCATTTTTTCCATGCAAATTATGATCCTAACCAAAGAGCAGTCTTATCCCCAAATCAATATGTCCTTTTCCCAATTACTGCTCAGTCTATCAATGAGATGCTACATTTTCAACCTGATCAAGCCCTCAATCCCCTATCCATGGGAGATTTACTTGAGAAATCCACCAAACTATCCCATGAAGAATTAAGCCACATCTGCCAGACCTTTATGTTGCCTGATCATCAGCCTAAAGGCCCTCCCCCTTATGGGTATGCTTTTTTCACTGAGGAGGGTAGACTTGTTTTGGAAATGATATCCTTTATAATGGGATTTAATACCAGTGAATATGTTGACCATTTAACTCTAGTATTATTGTCTATTTTTACCCCTGGACAACCTCCTGCTGTCAGGTATGACTTTGCATCATACATTGCAGAAAAAATCCATGATCAATTCATGAGATTAGAAAATGAGAAAGTGTTTAAATATTCTTCTGTCATTTACCATCTCATGCTCTATTACCAGTCGGAAAATTTCCCTTTCTATATCAAAAAGCTTGATGCCCAAGGGAATCCTAGGTCTGTTATCTTTTGGTCAGCCATCACTCATAGTTCTCGAGATTCTCCCTATTCCTATAATGAGTTCATTGATCTTTTTATACACCCTGCAACCACCTTGTTGACAGGAGTTTCTCCTCCAAGACTCAGCAATGAAATCAAGAAAACTTTACAGCTCTCAAAACAATACAAAGTTGGTGATTGGTACTTATACCAAAATCACACAGAAGTCAGAATCTATGGATGTGAATTATGTCCCTTCAAATTGCCAAAATACGTACCCATGAGAATCTTTGCATTAGAATATTTCAGGTAGATGAACAATTCTGATATAATTCATTTTTGTAATGCAAAGAAGAAGGCTCAACTCCGGATCAAAAGTCAATTAGGTCCCTTTATTTGTAACTCTAGGGATGCAGGGGAAGAAGCTGAAAAGATATTAGAAGACCATTTCAGATTACAAAAGAGTTTCTATTGGGTGCCTTATGACCCATTCAACTTCATTTGTGATAAAAGAATGAAGAATAAATCAGCACCATACTTACATCAAAGAATCCCAGAGATTGAAAAATATGCTAATACAGATGAATGGATAGAAGGAACATTGATAGAGCAGGATAGTGAGCAGGTCAATGTAGACAATGTTATGAAAGATCTTGAAAAAATGCTTGACCTAGACTCTTTTGCACAGGTACCAAGATCAGAAGTTGGTCCTTCCTCAGCTGGGATTATTCAACAGGAGTTACAAGAAAACATTGCAGTATCATCTAAGGGAAAAGAGAAAGAGGTTGATACACAAGTTAAAGAAACATTCACTATGACAGAACAACCTCAAACTTCCAAGGGACAGGATCAAGTACAGGTTTCTTCCGTTCAAACCAATCCAGTAGAAATATCAATTTTGCAAACTCCATTAAATGTGGAAAAGGGAAAAAAGAGAGAAGCTGAAGCTGCTACCCCTCTCACTGGATCTTCACAACAGCCTCAGGCCAAGAGACAAAAATTGAATACTCCTCCAGAAGTAGAATCTATTGATGAAATCCTTGATAGTCAAGGACCAGAACAATTGGGCAGTCAACAAACAGGAACAGTCAGTGAAGCATCCACTACCTCACAAAGGAAAGAGCTACAGAAGCAACAGAGTGTTGAAATATCTTCTTTTAAAACACCAGTTAAAGATACAGGAGATATAAAGAAGACATTTACCAATATCAAGGCCAGGAATGATCCACTGAGAATTCAAGTATATAATCAATATTTGAAAATGACTCCAAAGAATCAAGAAATATTGATGTCAGCTTTTGACATCCAACAGGGCAAAATGTTAATGAGCCATTTCAAACCCAAAGTACAACAACCCCAAACATCTACTGATTATATTAGGACAAAATTTGAAGTCCTAACAAAGGATATCCATCCTTTAGATCAGATTGAGTTAAATAAGCAGACGGGTGAAATGATCTATTCTACTTTGACTGATAAGGCAATGGTAGCTCACAGGTTACATGATTCTTTGGAAAACACTAGTACACAATTGCAGCTTGAAAAGGCTTCTTCTCAAGCCAAAGAAAACATGATAAAAACATTGGAGGAAATAATTATTGGATTAGGTCACAATCCAAAGGATGTCAAAGGTATAGAAGCTCTAATCAAGAAAAAAGATGATGACATTACAGCTTTGAGAAAGCAGTTGAAATTGCCAGCTTCAAGACATCCTCAAACTGAAGAAGTAATAAAGAAGAATTCTGAAGAAGAAATGATGGAGTTGCTCTTAAAAATGAATGAGAAACTGACTGAAATAGAAAAAGAGCTGGAACAAGCATTAAAAGACAAGCAATCCAGTGTTCCAGTATCTACAACAGAAGTTATCACAGGTCCAACAGGTCAGCCAGCAAAGCCATCACAGGTAAATACTTCAAATTTGAGTACAAAATAACTAATAAAATCAATGAATGACTTGAAACTTCAAGTAACAGAACTTCAATGCACAAAGTTACAGCTTATTAATTTGGAACAGAAATATGATCTTTCAAAAATGACTGTTGCTGATAAAACAAGAGAAGTCAAAAAGTTGGAAAAAATAGTTAAAGCTTTGGAAAGGGATCTCACATTGGAGAAACCTTTAAGAGAAATAAATGAAATTCTTTGGGATGATATTATTCAGTCAATAAAAGATATCTAGTCCTCAATCCAAATAATATACGAGCAGAATGATTTGGTCAAATTAGCTCTGGATGAAGTTGAGAATACATGAGCAGAATTAGGAAATAGGCCTGAGGAAGCCAATCAGCTCATACAATTCCTAAACACCCAAACCAAACATCAACTTGCAAATCAGGGTATTCAGGACAGGACTGCAACAATCTTGGAGATAAAAAGAGTTTTTACTAAAAGAACTCTTATGCAAAATTTAGAACGAAGGTGCTTTGACATGCAAAGTGAAATCATTGCTTTCAGAGAAAGGTTTAATGTTTTATTGAATAAAGGGTTGCCCAACCCTATGGTTTCAGAAGATAAAATAATGGACCTGGAAACTTATGTTAAGAAATTGGACATACATGCTCACAATCAAGCCAGTTCCTCAACCATTTCATCAGAAGCAACATTACCTACAGGAAGGAATCTTCATGACAGATTAGAAAATTTGTTTTATCTTGAACATGAAGTAAGACATTTGTTTCCTAATCAGCCTAATTTCTTCAAATATACTGAGGCTGATGAAACATTAAGGAAGCTTCAACGGACCAAAAGAGCAGAAGATAAATGGTGGGAAGATCTATTGGAAATTTTGTAAAATTTATCCTTATATGAAATTTTGCCTATTTACTACAGTATAAAGGATAAAGGGACAAACAAAGGTCAAAGAGTATCAATTCAGTTAAAGTCTATCAGTAAGAACAAAGAGTATCAGTGAAGCAAGTCAGTTAGAACAATATTACTGAAGAGGACAACGATGAGCTAAAATATAGGTCCTGCCTCTAGCGCATTCTCAAAAGGAGGAAACAACACAACATTAGTTGCTTTTTGTCTTATCTATGAGACCATCTGTCTCTATTTTTATTGTAACTTATTTGTGAGTCATCTTAGATTATATCTCATTTTGTTAAGAGATATTTTGTATGATTTTTTATAAATAAGCCCTTAATTGAATTATTGAGGGTTGATTCTTATAGTCTGATGTAACATTGATTATTTTGGAATAAAGAGTTTTGGAGAAAATTTTCGTGGCAAAACTGGACAAGGAATTGAGGCAGAAGACTTTTCTCAGGATTCATGTGTCGAATGAAGGATTAATAAGTCATCTCTATCCCATGTTTTGAAGTTTTATATTTGTTTACAATATCATCTATGTTTCATTATCTTAATATTTAACGAAAAGGATTAAATCAGAAAGTACTTAGGTGTAATCTGATTTTAGTCGTTATTATTCTAAATGTTTTCTTCCAAACTGGTTTAAACAACGAATTCTTAATTTCTCCTGTTTGTCTAGTTCATACATCTTTGGTTATTTAGTAAAGAATACTTAACTGCTCTTTATTGATAGTCAATCTATTTCTCTTCTCTTGAATGTGTTGAAAGATTCTTTGTTTCCTTTCATCCGTTTGAATTCCATTCCATTCACTTTAGATCTATAATTGTTTCTAGTTTGATTATCTTGCCCTGATAAACCATCTTTTGTTAAAAAAACTTAAGCTAGTGCAGCCAATCCTTTGACTCCATAGCCCAATGGACTGAAACTACTTGATCTTAATCTTAGCTAAAGAATTCCATCAACCCAAACAAAATCAAAACCCCTGGACTTTACAACTAGCCTAATATCTTCTAAAAACAAAGCTATATTTTATAGAGAGAGCCCTCTTTGGATACAGATTGGCTAGATTCTGTATCTGAAGGTTGGTTTGTGGTTACCTCGGACCCCTTTCCTCTTCCAACAACTTCAAGGAAAATCTGAGTGATAACAGACGGTTCTTTCACACCTATGGTTCATCATACCTTCACTTCAGTTTTGGGTCAATGCTGCCAACTCATCACAGTGTCGCCAATATATTCAAGAGAAGTCATCTAGTGATTAAAAACTCATCCTTCTTCAATACTCGTAAACCTTCATTTTCATGACCGTCATCCTTGAAAATTTCTATATCAATTCATACCCTTGTCTCCAAAATTAGTGACTCTTGTTTTGCAATAAGGTGACTTCCTGTCGATGAAAAATCAATATCCAGGAAGGTCACTTAGAAACATCAGATTCCAGTACCATGAGGCTTGTTACAACATTGACAAGATCCTCGCTTTTGGACCTTTGATCGAAATATTTTGTTTGGCGTTCGACATCAAATCATCTATTCACGCCTTATGAAATGTACTGCAGTACCTTGAGGGCCATTGACATTAATGGTGATTCTCTCACATTTGTTAACAACTCACATCATTGGCTGGTAATCAAATGATGTCTTTCCATGTTTGACTACAAATCATATATTTGCATGGCTAGACTTGTACCCGAATGATTGAGTGAATGGGATAAGAAGACCCGGGATCTAGTTTCATCCATCTGGGCTGCGATTTCAGGATTGTTGTACACATCATCTGTACGGTGAATTTACATATATATTGTCATCCAACATGGGCCTATATCTGTAGGCATGTCTGCATCTGGGCAACATTCCAATGAAGACGACTTTCTGAATTATGTACATGTTATTAGATTGTTTATGTGCTGAACATGGGAATGCCTACCCTCAGCAACTATGATCAAAGAGGATATATCATGATGTAATGTATTGTAATATTGATGCAGGTGACCACTCTGCTTCGTTTCCAGGCTCATCACAGTGTAAAGTGTTGGGGTTCTCATGTTTTGGCCAGATTGGCAAGAACAAATGATGAGACAACATCAGAACCACTTTTGGGCCCTAGGATCTAGCCCTCCTGGACCCGGAGAGGGATCTCTCCAAATAGAGAAAAGAATGATATATCTTTGATGCTCAAGATGAGATGTTAGGCTAGTTATGAAGCACGAAGGGGGTTTAAAATAATTTGGTTGGTTGGTTGCTGGGTTGAGTCATGAGATCATAGGCTGAGAAAGTAATGGGAGAGAAGGAACAAAGCAGCAGGATGTTTCAGCAAAGAGGATGGATCAAAACTGTGCCATCCATTGGGCTATGGAGTCATGAAAGGAGAATTACTTGCAACCACTAGCCAAGGCTTCCAAAGGGCAAGTCATCTAATACCAAAGGATCTTTAGATTAGATGGTGGGATGGAACATTAAGGAGAGAAGGTGAAAGAAGGAAAGACAACCAGATTTCTGTCTATAGATCAGGTCAGAGGTCATTTAACTCCAGACCTGCTTGGACATACTCTAAGGCAGCTCTCAAAGAGACAAAGGGGTTGCTTATAGATCAGACCAGAGGTCATTTAACTCCAGGTCTGCTTTAGCAACTCCAAGGGGAAAACAGAGATAAGATTAACGAAGGGATCTTAGAAAGGCCGGCTGGTCGCGCAAGGATCCTAGTGGACAGGGCTAACACTCATCCCCAGTGTTCCCAAACCTTCCAGCTTAAACCCATCAAGAACATCTAAGAACTGATTCAACCAATTCATACATCAGAGAGTAGGCAATAACATCCACTACACTGGTTAAATTGACTGAAATCAATTCTCAGATAACACATTTAGCAGAAAACATTGAAGGCAAGGAGAGAAGACAACATAGGGCACCTAACAAGGGTGAATCATATACCATTATTCTGATGTAAGCCCAGAAGAACAATGAAACAATATGGAAATGCATTAAACGAAGTAAGAAGAACATCACCAATAGTAATAGACCAGGATCCTGTGAAATGTGCTTTGATTAATTGATGCAAAACCAGTCATGTACAATAAGCTCAATGGCTAATACAGTCCAGACTTCTCCTCCCAGCCTATTACATACAACTACTCTGTTACTCCCTCTCAAGACTGTTCTAACAGTCGAACTGAATCCCACTAACAGCAATAGCTGAACAACTGAACAACAACCACAACAACCTTTTCATTATGTTCTCGGGGATTTCTTATAGGAGAAGAGGAAGAAACAGAAGTAGGTGAACATTTAAATGAGTTTCATTAAGACAGAATGGTGGAGTAAGCTGAGCCCATTATGCTTAATGGCGTTTTGCTGTAATCTGTAGGCTGTTTGGACGCCTCTGTCAGGTCGAATTTGACCTCGGATATTTCTTTGGAGTCCTTTCTGGTGTTTGGAGCTCTGCGCTAGCCTTATGGAATAAATGAACTGGACGAGATGATCTGCAGGTCTCTCCCTACCTCATAACCGCCGCCTGACTATCTTAAATGAGCTTCAGTCAGTGTAATTAATCGTTTCAGGGCTCGAGGAGGCATGGAGATTTCTGTAGGAATGGTGTACGCCTGGAGAAAATGCGCTCTGCTGTTAGGTAGCGCAGTTATGACTTGCTGGGGTGCTCATTAGTCTTCAAGCTGAACCTTAATCCTTTGAATATGGGATTAGCACTTTAAATCTCCAGTTACTAGCTCAAATCCCTTAAATCCGTCTCTGCTATCCCGTTTGGCCGCTGAATTGGCCTCTCTGTGCTATCTGTATGATGAAATAAACCTGTTACAAACCCAGACAGTGGTGGCGGGGAAATGCTGTGGAGGCCTAGAGGAAAGGTGGCGGAGATGATAGCACGGCAGTGGTGATTGAACAACAGGATGATTTATGAACAGTGGGCGAACAAATATGAAACATAAGACCTTTGATGAAAAACATAAAACTTTGGTTAACAATGGAAATTCAAGGAGTTCGGACGAAATGTAATGAAATGCGAGGGGAAATATCGTACATGGTGGGACCCAATGTGGTGGAGGGCGGTTAGATCTGATCCATTAGATCCCAGATCCAATGGACGGTCAGGATCAAATCGGAGGATCGCAATCGGGGGGAGCAGGGGTGACACATTCAAAAAGTTTCGATTGCGATCGGAGCGATGTTGCGATTAAGCGCCAACCGTCGGATCTGGAAGGGAATGGGCGGCTGGGATTGAATCGGGAGACAACGAGGAAGGCTTGCGATTGTGATCGGAGGTCGGGGCGCGATTGAGCGCTGATCGTTGGATCTGGGAATCAGATCAACGGTCCTCATTCAATCGGAGGGAGAGCGCGATCGGGGGCTACAACATGAGCGTTGCGATTGCGATTGGGCGGGGGCCTACGATTTAGCGCTGACCGTTAGATCCGAAGGCCAGATCAACGGCTCACACTCAATCGGAGGGGCAGTACGATCGGGGGGATCGGGAGAGGACTTGCGATCGGAGTTGCGATGACCATCCGATCTGCGGGAGGATGGACGGCCAGGATTAAGTCGGGAGATCGCAATCGGGGCACAGAGAAGAAGGCATGTGATTGAGTTATGTGATTGCGATGGAGTGATTGGCGCAGGGCCGTTGGATCTACGGGACAGATCAACGGTCAAGAATAGATCGGAGGGAGAGTAGGATCGGAGGATCGGAGGTATGGGCTGCGATTGATCGGAGGGCACACTTGAAGCATTGCGATTGCGATCGGGCGGGGGGCTGCGATTAGCGCTCCACCGTCAGATCTCCGCGGAAGATCAACGGTGCGGAACGCATCGCCAGACTTATCGTTATAAATACATCGCATCGGAGTTTCGACTATTACAAAGGATTTGTGCACCGGCCCGACTTCTGATTGTGATTAGCGCTTGGGACTTAAGCGCTTGGTCCCAGTGCCGGGGCATGTGTGGGGACGTGGTTTGAAAGGGGCTTACGCCTATATTAAGGTTGGAAGGTGGGTTTTGGCCCATTTAAATGGAATTTGGAGGCCAAGGAAGGGAACGATAGAGGAGTAAGGGAGGAAAAAGGCCAACAAAGGTTAGGGGAGGGATTTAAAGGGGATTTTGGGGAGATTAAGAGGGTAAAAAGGGAAAAAGAAGGGGAGACAAGGAGGAATAAAAAAGAGGCTAAGTGAGGGTGAAATAAGGGGGGAAAAGGAGGCCTTTGGGCATTTCTTTCACAAACACAGAGGCTTTATAAGGGAAATCAGCAGAGGGGATACTATCAAAGGGCAAAGGCACAAGGAGGCTTCAAGGAGACTGTGTTTTCAGAAGAAATGCATTCCTTGAAGGCTCAAAAACAATTTAGCCCCCTATTTGTTTGTCAAAAATTTCATAGGGGGCTAACATAAAGCATCTCAACCAAATGTTCTTATTATTTGGATCTCATGCTTTAGGGGGGAATTTTTATAGGTTAATTTGGGAACCATTCCCAATGACCTGGTTAACTAGACATCATCTCCAAGACCAATGATCAAGGGTTTATCATTACCTATCATTTCAGTTGCTACATGCCCTAAGACAAGAAACAAGACTTTCATCAAGCAAAGGTTTCCATGGTTTGAAGCTTATTATATAACATATGAGAGCTCAACAACACAGGCTCTAAGGGGCCTAAGTGCGTTGCATATGTAGGTAACCCCATGCAAGGCTACTCTACAAAGCACTTCCTGACATTCACAGGTGCGTTGGTCACATTGGAAGCGAAATTCTCATTGTTTCGGAATCTCCACTTGGCCTGTGCCTTCTAGAAGAGTTCACATGTGTCAAGCTTCAGATCCAAGTGTCCATTTGACATCTACATGACTGGAAACATGTCTTGCCTATTATTGGAAAGTTATTGATTGCAAAACAACCTACAGTTCATCTATAAATTGAGCACAAATCTAAGTGCTTGAAGAGGATGAATTTGAGTAGAGAAATGCTGGAGAATTTTCAATTGAGAGCTAGATTTGTGTAGCTACTGCTGCAGATATTTATATAGTGATGAGGCTTGGGAACGTTGCTGGAAGGTCACTTCAAATCAGTCACTAGGTTGTAACCTCTCCTTCTATCATCAATAAAGAGTACTGCTTATTTTTCCCTATATGCATCTGTATTGGCTTTGATTTTCCATATTGCAAGATCTTAGTTGATGTATATGGTTTATGCTTTACTAATTTAGCTAACTAGCTTGAATAGATATCTATATTATTGCATCTTCTGCTGTTTCAGTGTTCTTTCTTGCAGGAAGCATTCAGCTCACAAACCGCTTGAATTTGAAACTGCAAAAAATTGGCCCTTTTATTGTCAACGCCAGAGCAACAACAAAGGAGGTAGATCTTGTGTTAAAAAAATGATGTTCAAATTGATCTTCACCTAGTCCTATGATCCCTTGGGGATTATTTCAAGTCTCAGAGTTGAACAAAAGACTACACCTTATACACACACACCTAGAATAGAAATATAACAGTATGAAAGTCAAGAGGAGTGGCAGGAGAACACATTGAAAGAGGCAGAGGAACAAATTCTTATCCAAACAACTTCACAAACTCCCGTTCCTCAAGAGAAAGAGACTAAGAGGCTAATATAAAGTTTGTCTCCTACAGTTTCAGAAATTCAAGAGATAGACTTCACAATTTTTAAGAGAAGAAAGAAGATGAATAATGATGAAGAGCCATTTCAAGGAGAAAGTTCAACAATTGTATTGAAAAATTTACACACTTCAACCTTTCTGATGATTGAGGAGATCTCCACAGATTCTCCTATGTCATCTATTACTCAGGGTGCAAAGCAAAGAAATATTTTTGCTAGGTACAAAGAGACTAAAAGAAAGAATGAAGCACTGAAGGCCACCACATATTCCAAATTCTGGAAACATACTTCTACTGCTCAGCATATAATTCTATTTGCACTTGACATTGAAAAGGGACAGCTTCTGTTATCCTTCTTGGAACCCAAAATTCCAGTCCCTAAAAGTGCAGAAGACTATGAAACATCCATTTTATCTTTTAACAACAAACACATTGATGCAATTGATTAGATTAACCTACATAAGAAGGCTAGAGAAATGATCTATTATATTTTGACCAGTTCAGCTATGGAAACCTCCAAATTGCAAGCTTCACTGAATAACATTCATTCATAATTAAAGATGGAGAAAATTTCATCTTTGGCCAAAGATACCAAAATTACATCATTGGAAGATATGGCATTAAAATTAGGATATGATCCTAATGATGTTAAAGAATCTGAAGTAATGATCAAGAACAAGAATGCTGATATTCATGCATTAAGGAAGCAACTCAAATTCCCAACTACATAAAATCCACAAGCTAAAGAGGTTGGCCAATTGGAGAAGGAAAAACATGATATGTTGAAACTAATAATTGAACAAAATGTTCATATTCAAAAAATGGAAGCTGATATGGACACATTATTAAAGGAAAAAGAAAAACAACTTAGTGTTTCGGCTGCCATTCCCATAACAACACCATCTAATGCAGGTACCTCAACAGCAGGGACAAATGCAACAACAACTATCACAATAGATACACAATCTAGTGATGCAGAAAAATATTTATCAAAGGCTATGGGAGAATTACTTTTGAAGGATTAGGAGATTGAGAAACTTAACACATAGTTGCAAAAGATACAAGAGAATAAACTAAAATATGATAATGCTTATTTAGCTGAAATTCAGAAGAATTTTAAGTTAAAAAAGAAAATAGCAACTTATGAAAATGAATCTGCAATTGCTCAGGCGAAATAAAATATTTCGCTTAGTATTAATGAATCAATGACTGAATTGTGGCCTTCAATTGAAATTATTTTTGAACAGGAAGAGTTGTTACAAAGATCAAAGGAAGCAGTGGCAAAAGTAAAAAAAAGGACCTCAACCACAAACCAGGAGATGCTACAAGAATAATCAGATTTATGAATTCCAAGACAAAATAAGAACTTGAAGAATATGAAATTAAAGACAAAACTGAAGCTGTCTTGGAGGTGAGAAAGGTGCTCACTAAAAGGAATTTAATGCTGCAACTGGAGAATCAATGTCACAATTTAAAAGTTTAGATTAAAATGTTTCACAGGAAATTTAATACTTTGCATCAAAAAGGACTTCCAGGACTGCAGGGTATGGGCGATAAATTAATTGCACTGGAATAATATCAATGTAGATTGCATGATACAACAATAGATAAAGCTAAATTTGATAAAATCAAAGGAACTATTATTGGAAATTCTTTCATGGAAGGTCTAAGTTATGATTTATTAATTCAACATGAGATCAAGCATTTTTTTGGACACCTAATCCTCCTAGGGCTAGTGTGGGAGTTTAACAGTCAAGAGGAGTCCAAGAGACCACTTGGAATGTGAAACCAAGAGTCACTCCAATGTATTATATATGCATAATTTGTGAATAATAAATGAATCCACGCTTATCTTTCTTAAGTCTTGTGTGTTTAGCGTGTTCACCATGCTTGTGTTTAACATGGTATCAGAGCTTTAGGCGATCTCTCAATCTTATTTGATCCATATAATAATGACATGCTACCATTCCCTGCCATAGCGCTGGTCCATCAGAAGGATGAAAGATTTGCACACTTGATCGTTTTAATTTCTCAGCATACCTATTCCTTGGTTAAGCTTCGTTCTTGCTGGCACCATCTGTGTAACACCTATTTTTGCATGAGCCATCATGGCTAGGTGCTGCTGATAACGCCCCTCAGATTGTGCGTTCTTACTCTGTCAAAGTATATGTTCCTACTCTGTTGAAAGTCGCCAGAAAATTTCATTATTTGCATTATTTTCTTTATATCTCTTCTAACTGCATGTCAGCAAACCAAACGAGGTGTACTAGGAGGGTCTTGACTAGTCACAATAGGGCGTGGATATGCCTGCGAACTCGCTGCACTATTTGCAATGTCTGTAGGAGTTATCATGGGGGTCCTCCTCCAAAATTTCATTGTTGCTCCACATCTAGAGGTCGTTATTTCAAGACCGTGACTTAAATGTTGTGGTGAGTTTCATGGTGTGAATTCCATGTAGTGGCGGTCATGTAGTGATGACATATATTTTATTTGGTGGCTTGTTATACTAACTTCTATGTATGGCACATTCGGCTATCCATAAAGTGCATATGATTCATATATATGCATTGATACATAGTTCAAGATGTGTTTGTTCAATAGTAAACGTTAATTAAAGTGCTACGTTGATTTATATGTGTTGATTATATGTCCGTTGAATTATATCTACGATTTATTGAATGTGAATTTCACTTTGAAGTCAAGATATTTATATGTTCCATTGCCAGTAGGAAACATCTACGTATAGGTTTATTGAATTTATTTTGTAGAGTAGTGATGAGGTAGAGGAGTTTGATGTTGATACGTTTTATATTTCTCACATTCAAGTGCACCAGGCTCAGAAGTAGCGGAGACAAACAAACCATCCACATGGATAATCAATCCTTTTATGTCACTACTGTGTCACATTCAGTTGATATTGCTGCAAAAGGAAGGAGGTCGAAACTCAAATTGCTCCTAGAAAAACAACGAAAGTGGTGCCTCATTTTGAGATGTTCAAAATTGACCACAATGGTTGAGCATGTATTGGTGTAAGAGGGTGGAGTTTGAAGTGTTGTTTGCGAGTTAAATTATACAACTAAAAACTCTTTCTTGATGTCATTTTCTATCTTGGAGGCCCGATTTTTACTTTCACTTACTGATTGAGTTTCAAAAACAAAATATAAAAATGTTCAGAATTAATGAGTTATTAGAGTTGCTAAATACTTTAATACACTCCATTATTCATGATACAATTGAAATTTCCAAAGACACTCTCACAAATATTCAAATATCTCTGCAAAATACACAAGAAAATATTGAGTTTTTTCAACTCGAATCTCAATTCAAACAAGAAGAGCTACAACAGAATAGACACCATTCTGAACTTGTTTCTATTCAGAACATTAAGATAGTCTCCCATCAGTAGCAGGAATATAAAGTTGATATTAATTTAGATTCAGTGCCTAGTTCAAGAACAAATTTGCATGCAGAAACAAAAATCCAACCTCCACCTCTCAATCCCATCATCAAACCTTGGGAAGAGCATGTCCATAACAAGCAAAAAACATGTCTTGGATATGACAAGGATGTGTCCTTTCATATTCCAGACTACTCCAAGCCCATAAAATTTTAGAGTGCCGGATTTCTTCATGATGGCTCACCTTCAACTGTTCTACATTTTGCTCCTCTTCCACAACACCAACAATATATTGTGAAATTCCAACACCGTGACCGAGTTGGCCATATGAAATATCACTGTTTTTATCTTCACCTGTGCAAGCACTATGGCCAACACACTCATTCCTCACACAGATGCTTCAGAAACAAGCCTCCTGCAAGAACAAAGATTCATCTTGAATGGATCGCTTCTTGGTAATGGGCATGAACAACCAAGAATATGTTTTAGTCATATCTCAGAACTTGTTCAAGAATATTGAACAATATTGCAGTTGATTTTTCACCATCATCTCACCTTGTATCTGATAGGGGGAAAATGGTGGTCATCTACAAGCTTCAAAGCCACATCAAGCAAGCCTGAGCCACAACCTGTCATTCCAGATTTAAAGCTGTAGCCAGAGACACATGATTTGAAGCAAGCCTGAGCCATAACTTGTCATTCCAGATTCAGAGTTGTAGCCAGAGACACAGATGCCTATGACCATGCCTTTGGTTGGTGGTCAGCCTTAAACCATCTATGTGAGGTTGATATTCTTCCTCTTCAAAGAATTCAGGACACTTCCTCTAGCAGAAGACTTCAACTTCTTTCCAGTTTTGGTAGAGTTCCAGGAAATGCATAAAGCATTCTAGAGTTGGTGGTCATCCTTGTTGTAGACCTCCCTTATTCCAGGTTGAAGGTCTCCCTCTTAAAAATATGAGGAGCACTTCCTCTAGAAAAAGACCTCAACTTCTTTCCAGATTTGGAAGAGTTCCAGGAACCGCACTAAGCATTCCAGTGTTGGTGGTAATACTTAAACCACCTCTTTATGCCAACATTTCAGAGAGCTCATTCAGCCTAGTGCTTCCATGCATATTTTGCTATTTTGTATTACAACTCTCTTCTTATACTAACATATACCCCTTCAAACTAAGGGGGGAATGTTTGACACCTAATCCTCCTAGGGTTAGTGTGGGAGTTTAACAATCAAGAGGAGTCCCACTTGGAATGTGAAACCACGAGTCACTCCAATGTATTATATATGCATCATTTGTGAATAATAAATGCATCCATGCTTATATTTCTTAAGTCTTGTGTGTTTACCGTGTTCACCAAGCCTGTGTTTAATAGTTCATAACTAAGCCCACGTTTGAGAAATACACTAAAGTGGATGAATCATATAGAAAATTAGTAAAATTTTCTATCCCTGATGAGAAAAGATGGGACATGTTGGTTGCCAAAATTGTCCTATTTTTACCCCTAATTCTACCCTAACCACACTATCCAAATCCTATTTTTTACAAATGGAACCTAACCCTTGCACCCATTCCTGTACTCCTTCACGACTTTGAAATCATAGGTTACATAAGCTTAATTATTAATTAAAAAGGTTTAAATAGTTTATTTGTCTTTGTAACTTATGTATTTTCTTTCCTGAAGAGCATCGTAAAATAGAAGTATTAATTATTATGAAGACGGTTGGTCTAGGAATTTTCTAGTACTGTCTGCCATTCCTGTACTCAAGGGACAACCGACGATATTACTATGAGTAATCATGAAAACTCCTTGAATGACACAGAATCCTTGGTAAAGAACCAGTTTTGCAATTTGATTAGGCTTGGAGCGTTGAGGAGAACACAGGAAGAAGAAGGCTGGGGTTTTGACTAGCACCCCCAATTTAGCCTCTGCTAACAACCAACAGCCTAAAGTTACATCTTTTGTTTATTTTCTATTGCAGCCAAGAGCTGAGTATTGTATTTAATAGGGTTTCTAGGATAGATTAGGTAGCGATACTCTGGAGAATTTTTTCACTGTGATTTTGTATCACCCCATTTCTGGGCTGGATCCATGACCTATTGATGTATATTTTCACTAATTAAAGTTAATAGAAAGATCTATGCCAATTTATCAATCTCTCATTTTTAATCCCATGTGAACGAGTTACCTGTGCATTTTATTTCCTCATTTTCGTAAAGGGAAACGAGTTGGTTGGCTAGGGCCCAACCAACCCAACTCGTTCTCCCTCTATTTATAAGAGTGTGTTAAGTACTTCATATGCAGATCCATAGTAGAATATTATTTTTTTTATGTATCTAAATCTACATATTTACATTTTATTTATGAACTATATGTTACTCAGATCTGAGGTTTGACAGTTTGATTTTATTTGCATCTATTCAATAATGCTGTAGTATTTCATTTATTTTCATTTATGCACTGTGTGGATTTCCTTTCCTTTCTGCAAGTGCATTTTTTGATTTAACTTCACGAATACGTTTAGTCTGTAAAGCGTGGTTTATCTCAAGCAAGAACATTCTATTTCTGCAAGTTGTTTTATTTCTATTATGCAATAGTGTGTTTCATTCCCAATAACAAGTTTAAATTTCCAGAAAGTGTGTACCACTTAGGGATTGGATTATTTGGTTTATATACATTTCTTGTGCATTGATGAAACCTTGTTCACACAATTGAGTTTGTACTTGTACCATCTCTCTTGTGGAAGCAACTGAGGTCTATTGCAGAGACTCTTGAATTGAGACATTTACCTTAAAAGGATATAAATCTTGGTCATACAGTGACAACACTCTAAGGGATGCTTTGTCTCTTGGAATAAAACACTTATCTCTTCATAAAGAAACTCTGTTATGAGTGAATTATCTTTCAATTATTGCAATGTTTTTATTTATCGAGTGAATAGTGATAATTATGTTGTTTTGAATGGTTCATTTTTATTTTGTACTTTGATCCGATTTATCTTCAATTGATTTACAGTTGGCACTCTTTAAGTTTTATGCAAGTGATTAGGAACAATAAAAATATTCAGTGTAGGAACCGAATACATTTCTGGTACATGAAAAACGCTTTAGTACAAGAATATCGTTCCCGTGCAGGAACTTTGTTCCAGTATAGGAACGTTGTTGCGGTGCAGGAACATTGGTCTAGTCCAAGAATGGAAGACTTATAACAGAGATAGGCATCACTAACAATCTAATTATTTCCTCTATCTCTTAATGCACTGATTCTCAGTCACACATATTTGCTGTCTCTTCTTTCATTTACCAGGATTGTTTTTTGCTGATTCAAGTTCCTTTCATTTGATTCTTGCAACTATTTACTTTTATTGATTCCAGTACCAGAATTCCTTTGGTGTTATGTGCTTCCCATTCTTTTGATTCTGCAAGTGTAATTAGAGGGATAGAATTAGAGTTAATGAAAGTTTACATCATTATTCTTGGAATTTCCCGTGCTATGCCTCAAAGCTTACGAAGCCCTGGATTGAAAATTAAGTTTTGAAGGAGTTTGTTTAGTTACAACTCTGGCACCCAACATTTTGGCGCTGTTGCTGGGGAGGCATTGAAGATTTGGTAAGAAATTTCTGATTTTTTGCAGTAGGGGTAAGTCTGTGTTATTTTTTTATGCAGTGTGCTTCTATTTCCTGAAGGATTCTTGTTAGTGTTGATTTTTGACTTGTAGCATTTGATTTGAGATTTTATTTCCTGTACTTTTAAGTTTTGTCAATTTTTGTTTTATTGTTTTAAGATGAATGCCTAAAAAGGGTAGGGGTCTGAAGCCCAATAAGGACCGAAGAAACATTGATAAATCTAAATTTTTTTCTCATATTGGGCCTTATTTTGCAGGAAGAAAGTCAAAACAAACACAAACCCATCACGCAGGAACTGTCCACTTGGAATCTGGAAATAGTAGTTCGGGGGTGACACAACCAACCAAGGGGAAGAAAAGAACTATTGGAACTCAAATTGATTTGATCCATAGTCAACCTTCTCATTCTATTAGTAGTTCAATTAGAGGTACAAAAATGGCAGATCACGAGGACCATGCTGAGGGGATTGGCGAGAATCATGTAAATGAGGAGCAATCCACCTTTGGATTTCTAATCATGGATCTAGACATAGTTGTGAAAATGAATAATATTCCACCATCATCACTTCCTCATTTCCATGGTAAGGTACATGAGGACCTAGATTATTTCTTATTTGAATTTGATATATTATGTAGAAGCTACGATCACTCTACATATGCCCATAAGTTAAAATTATTTCCTGCAATTCTAAAGGATTCAACCTTGCGCTAGTTCACGGGGTTGGGGGGAATACTATAGCTTCTTGGGAATATATGAAGAGATTCTTTTTATTCAAATACCAGGAATATTGCAAAACTAGAGAAATGCAGCATGAGATCTTTACTATTGTACAAAGTGATGATGAGACCTTGGAAGACTATCTAGAAAGATTTTTATATATCCTTCAAAGGTCAAAACACGAATTTGATCCAAGTACTTTTAGAACCTTGTTTTTACGTGGACTTACTGATGATGCTAGAAACATTTTGAATTTATTAGGACAAGGGGATATTGCTCAAAAATATTTTGATAAGATTTGTGACTTGTGCAGGAAGCTCTCATGGAACCAATCTAGATCTAGTAGAGGAGTTCAAAGTAGAAATAGTAAACTTGGATCTACATATGCTATGATCATTGGTTTGGAGACTAAAATTGGCAATATGAAAATTGAAATAATGAACACCGTTAGCAAACAAATAGATTCGTTGAAATTTCAACAAAAACTTGTAGAAGAACAAGAGTCATTGTCTATTTATTGTCCAAAGTGTAGGAAAAAACATCTTTTAAGACAATGCCCTGCTGATGTTAAAGGTGCTAATAAATGTTTTATTTGTACAAGAAAACATACTACCAAGGAGTTCCCTTCTATACCAGAATTGAAAGCAACATTTGAAGGAGAGAAATCCGAATCTGATCCATTACATGCTATGGGAGCATGAAAAACTTGGCTCATGTAGGTGCAGGTATGGTTCCTGAACACGCACCACATTTTTTTTGGTTATAATGCACCACCATATTCCTATCATAATACAAATTACTCTCAACCTTGGTAGCATGGGAATCAATTTTTGTATAGGAAATCTCCTCAACCTTGGCAACAAGGATGAAAGGGATCAATCCATCCTCATTATTCATATCCTACACCCATGTAATCATATCCTCCTACATATTCACCTTATCCGATGCCACAACCATCCTTACCAACCTTACCTCTACAAAGTCAACCAATGCCACCATTACCTTTACCTCCACCTTTTCGACCACCCCAACTGCTTGTTCAACCGGTACCAAACCCCAATAATAAGGCAGTACAAATGATTCATTCCATTGGACCACTCCATCCACCCATTTATTAGATCATTCCAGTTGGGGTCAATGACCTTCAATTGAGATCGAGGAGGGTAGTAAAACCAGAAGAACAAAAACAACCTATGGTGCATTAGGGGAATTTTGAGGTATAAAATGGGCCTCCTAAGAAAAATGTACAATAAAAAAAGCATTATAAGAACCAATAGGATTCAAGATGATGATGTCAACCATGGGGGATGATTCACCATTTTTGGAGTAAAAAAGTAAAATAATAAAAAATAATAAAATAATAAAACTACTTTTTCAACTCGTATTTTCAAACTATCTCCCTAAGTTTTTACTCAAATTTCGAGTGAGAGTACTCGTTGGATGTAAAATTTAATTCCTCATCCAAGGAGTACCCATGTTGCATACTTTTGATGGACCCTGCTACATGAAAAATTATAAATACATGAAAAAATGTGATTGCAATCATGTTTTTCATGTATTTCTGATTTTTTGTGTAGCAGGTTCCATCAAAAGTATGCAACATGGGTACTCCTTGGATGAGGAATCACATTTTGCATCCAATGAGTGTTTCTGCACAAAATTTAAGTAAACCCATAGGGAGATAAGTTGAAAATACGAGTTGAAAAAATAGTTTTTCTTTTTTCCCTCTAAAATTTAATCAAATCTTATTTTATTATTTCCACTATTATTTTATAATTTACTTAGGAGGCCCATTTTAGACCTCAAAATTCCTTTAATCAATGATTATCGAGGAGAAAGGTGAGGAGGAAACTCCAAATCATTCAAAAGGAGATGTCACCATTCAACCTATCCTCACACCTTCAGATCTTTTTCCATCTTCTTCAAACCGTCCTCCCCACCCAGAGAGGTTAGTCATGGAGAAGAATGACCCAACTCCCGAGTCTATTTTCACTTATGAGCTTAGGAATATTTTTATAAAGGCCCCTTTGCTTCAGGCTATCAAAGAAATCCCCATCTATACAAAAATCATTAGGGAATTTTTTCTTAAGAAGCCAGGAAGGAAAAGAGTAGAACCTCAAACCATTCATTTCGTTGGAAGAGCAACTGAGTTGATGACACGATGTGTAAAAATGGAGAAATATACCAACCTTGGAAACTCAATTGTCTCTATTCATATAGGTGATGTCCTTGTCTCCAATGTGTTAATAGACGTAGGGGAAACCATTAATGTTATGACTAAGAAAACCATGGATCAACATGGGTTGGTTCATATTCGTCCTACCCCTACTGTGTTTGAAATTACAGATAGATCTAATATCAAGCCATAAGGAGTGTTAGATGATGTGGTTGTTTCAATTGAATCTTGGGAATACCTCGCAGATTTTATTGTGCTTCAGCCAAAGAATCATGTTGGAGGACATCCCTTGATCCTGGGATGGCCATGGATTGCCACAACCGATTATTATATTCGGTTCCGTTCTAGTGATATGTAAATTTCTCATGGAGATGCTATGAATAAATTCACATTATATCCACCTGCTAGATCTATACAAGAGCTTCAAAATACCTTATGGCTAGACTACAATAGTGATGAGGAGACTCAATCTGTTTCTTTGATACATCATCACTTCGAGTCAAATCAAGAGGGTGAGATACAAGACTTCTTGGACAATCTAGATACAATGCTCAATTTTGACTCACTTCGTTAAATTTTTAGCTTGGATTTTCAAGAAAGTTACAATTCTCAACCTTCTTCACCACAGACTCTAGGAACACCTCCCTATACTCTCGAACTTGAAACACTATTGTTGAGATTAGTCCATGCAAATACTTACACATTAGCTTAGACCTAGATTCATCCCAACAAGAGCTGCTTGTGAGTTTGTTGTGAGACCATCTTGATGCATTTTCATAGAATTATGAGGACATGAAAGGCATCCCTCCTAAAATTTGTACTCACCATATTTATATTCAAGAAGGAGCCCTACCTGTTCGAAATACTCAAACGTGCATGAACCCCACGCTAAGAGAATTTGTGAAATAGGAATTAAAAAAAACCTTAGACGTTGATTTCATTTATCCTATATCTGACAGCCAATGTGTCTCTCCATTGGTGATAGTCCCGAAAAAATATGGGAGATGACGCATTTTAATTGATTACAGATAATTGAATAAGGTCACTCTCAAGGATTATTGTCCCATTCCTTTTATCGATCAGGTGCTAGATACCCTTGCCGGTAAAAGGTACTTTTCATTTTTAGATGGATTTAGCAGTTACAACCAAATAAAAATCGTATCCAAGGATCAAGACAAGACTACCTTCACATGTACATGGAGGAGATTCACCTACTGAGTGCTTCCCTTTGGGATGTGTAATGCCCCAACTACCTTTCAAAGGGTTGTTTTGGTTATTTTTTCTAACCTCAAGTGTGTGGAAATTTACATGGATGACTTTTTAGTATTTGGTGATTCATTCGGAGGAGCCCTCAAAAAATTATAAAAAGTGCTTTCTCTTTGCCAAGAAACTCACCTTGTTTTGAGTGATAAAAAGTGTAGATTAATGTGCAAAGAAGGAGTAGTTCTTGGTCATCTTTTTTCTGACAAAGGTATCTAGGTAGAACTAGCTAAAATAGAGGTTATTATACGTCTTCCTGCACCCAAAACACAAAGGGAAGTGAGGGGATTCCTGGGACATGTGGGATATTGCCAACGATTCATTGAGAATTTTTCTAGGATAGATACCCCACTTTTTCGATTGCTGGCTAAGGATAGTGAGTTCTCTTGGACTACAACTTGCCAATAAGATTTTGAGGCACTGAAGGAAAAGCTAGTGCATGCAGCAATTTTGCAAGGACCTGACTGGTCCCTTTCATTTCATATTCCTCCGATGTCTTAGATAGTGCTATTAGTGTAGCTTTAGGACAAGAAGAGAACCAAAAATTCTACGCTATTTAATTCATTAGTAAAAACTTGTCACCTACTGAATTAAATTACACAGTAACTGAAAAGGAGTTTGTTAGGGTCCCGTGATTTGGCTGATTGGCAAGCCAAATGATAGTGTAACATCAAACCAATCTTTGGAGCCCAAGGACCTAGCCTTCCTGGACTCAGAGAGGGCTCTCTCTATTTGTTTAAGGGATATCTGTGTGTTTGCTTATTGTGTTCTGATTTTAGGCTAGTTATGACGTAGGTTTTTTGGTTTTGGTTTTTAGGTTGTGAGGGATGAAACTGATCAAAGATATAAGATAGGTAAAAATATGTCAGATCAACTGGGCTATGGGGTCAAAGAGGTCAAGAAAGCTATCAGATGGTGATACAAGGTTGTTGAAAGGCCGATTTGATTCGAGGTAGAAAGTATCTTTGGGAAAAATGGAGTAAGATGGACATCAAGTTTGTGAACAAAAAAGGATTTCAAGCATAACTAGTTTAATAGCTAACATAAACATGGTAGGGCGAACCATTAATCATGAGAAATGTAACTATAAGCTAATCAATACATAGAAATAAACATTCAAGCCATGCATAGAGATATATAACTCTCTAACTTTGGGAAATGGCTATTAGACTTTGGGGAAATACACTTAAGACAGACAAACAACTCAAATCACTATGCCGGAATGCCTAAAAACAATACTTCAAGTTATTGGGAACTTTGAAAACAAGATTTCATAGTCTTAGGCAAAGGGCAAGATCAGAACAAGACCTCCTTGGTTCAACAAATGACAATCTAATCATTCAAAGAGAAATTTCATGGATGGAGCTATGGCTAGCCATGAGTAAGCAGGGCATACCGTAAATCATATTTAGCATGCATAAAACCATGAATGAAACAAGCCACAATATCCTTAAGTTATTAAAGAGCAATGAAGAATTCTTTAATGTGACTAAGAATGAAGAAAACATGGAAGCTATGAAGAAACATGAAATTTGAGGTGCCTCCAAGGGCATGTCTCAAATTTGTTCTCTACTGTCCTATAGCAAGCAAGAAACATGGATTTATGAATGAAAAATAGGAAAAAAAACAAAGAGAGAGAGACTATACCATTCTACCAAGTCATGGAATCCAACAACAATCCTCTTTCATCATCTAAGAACATCTAAGAGACTATCCAAAAGCATGAGACAAGTATTTATTCCAAAGATTATATGACCATATATTACTTCTATTCATCAAGTTCAACCTTTTTTTACAATGAAAGCCTTTGAAATATATAGGCCCAAGTGAGGAAAACCTCTTAGTTCAATTTGCAATCTCATTGGCCTATCCAAAATATCTTATCTTTTCCTTGAGGCTTTGCAAAGCCCAAGGCACAAAATATCTCATAAAATATCTAAAAAATGCTAAAAGAGGGAAATAAATTGACTTTTCATAACTTCTCATGTGAAAAAATAGCTAAACACACATGAGGAAAAAGCAGTTTTTAAAGGTTCAATTTCTACAAAAATACTAAAAAAAAACATCAGCAAAAGGTCCCCTGACTTGCCGACAACTTTTGGCGGCCTTCCCGATGTTGAAATAAGGCTCATGATAAATTGTTGGAAAGATATGAGTGTCTACTTTCTGGAAAAACTATAATTTTCCCAATTTGATGCTTGGAAGTCCTCAAAAAATAGGCCTGTGTGTAAAAAACCAAAAAATAAGGCTTGCTGATAGACCGAGCAGAGTGTAGAAAAAACGAGCATTTTTCGCCATTTCGGGGGAGAAAATGATCTTCAAATGTCCTGAAAGTCGCTGAGTATGTGCTCCTGAAATTATGGCATCCAATGATGCCATTCTCATCCTTTGATGATCCCCCAATCTGAAATGGTGAAGCCCATGAGTTTTGGCCAAAAACCCAAAAATGACAAAAAACCAAAATATGTCGAAAATCGCCCAAAATTGGTGAGCATTGTTAGCCCCTTATGAATTCCTTGACAAAGCAAGCAAGGGGCTAGATTTTTTATGAGCCTTCAAGGAATGAATTTCCCTTGAAAACACATCATCCTTGAAGCCTTATTATGTTCCCTGCCTTTGACTGTTTCCCTCTGTTGATTGGTATCAATGAACCTTGCTGAATGACTAAATTTTGCTCAAAAAGGCCTTATTTCGCCCCTTGTATCTCTGCAGATTTCCCCCATTTTATCCTTTTTTCCTTTTCCTCAAGTCCCCTTTCGTTCCCCCTAATTTCCCCATCAACCTCCTAAATTTCCCCAAAATCCCCATGAAATCCCACCCTTGCCTTTTGTTTTCCCATTTTCCCCCTCTACCCCCCTATCGTTACCCTCCTTTGGTGTAAAAATGCACTAAAATGGGTTAAAAACCCACTTTCCGACATTGTAATAGGGCTTAGCCCCTTTTTCCGTCAGCCCTAACCACTTCCCCACATACGCCCGTCACCCAAAGGCCAAGCGCTTAAGCCTTAAGCACTAATCGCATCGGAAGATCGGGTCGGAGCGTTAAATTCCTTTGTAACATCAAAAATCTTCGATGCGATTGTTTTATTCATTAAGTCCCGCGATGCGTTGTCAGCCGTTGATCTACTTTTTGATCTAACGAACGCGCGCTGATCTCACTCCCCGACTGATCGCAATCAGAAATTTTAATATGAGCCTTTCTTGTTTTCCCTGATTGCGACTGCCCGACTTAATCTCCACTGTCAATTTGTTATCGGGATCGGAAGGCCTGCGCTATATCGCAAAATCCCTTCCGATCGCAATCGCAGGTCCTTCCCTCCGATCCCCAATCACGCCGTCCCCCGATTTGATCTCGACCTTCCATTTAGAACCATGATCTGACGGTCATCGCTCCTCCTGCCCCATCGCAATCGGAACATTTGTAATATGTCGCACCTTTTTTCCTCCGATTGCGATTGTTCCAAGCAGATCTCTGTCATTCGTTCCTCCGCCAGATCCGACGGTCATCGCTTCCCTTCCTTAATCGCAATTAGAAACTTATGAAGTGTGTCCCCCTTGCTCCTTCCGATTGCGATGCTCCGAGTTGATCCTGACCGTTCGTTGGATCTGAGATCTGACGGCTCGGATTTGATCGCATCTCCGCCTCCGCTGGGTCCCACCTCATCGCATTTCCATTGCATTTCATGTGTTTCCTGTGTATTTCTGCCAAAGTCAAAACCTTTGATTTTTTGCATTAAAGTTTAATGTTTCGTATGTATTTCGCCCATTTCATATATCATTCCACTGTTGGTCTCCGCCGTTGATCTATGCCTCCACATCACGATCAAACGGTCCATGATGCATTTCTTCACCAAACCCTATTACTCATAATTTCCACCGTTTCATTGCATTTTTCACCATTGTTTCGTGTTAAACCACTGCTACTGTCGCCGCGCTATCATTCCGCCCATCCTCCGTAACCATCCACCTCCTCCGTGCATGGTTTTCTTCACATAGTTGTGGGTTTTTGCAGGGTGCAGAAGTTGAAACGCCGCCATGATTGCACAGTATTGATATAGCGACAAGTTTTCGCTGAGAGAGGTATAAATGAAGTGACAGAGAGTTCCAGGAATGAAACGAAGACCTATAAGCCTAAAACCAAGTTTTTTTCAAGGCAAGCTACCAAGGTCAAAGACATCATAGATCACCAGAGGATACGGATATGCAGAAGTTATTATACAGCAGATTTCCCTTCATCAGCAGAATGTTTTCCTCCCAGGAAGGACAGGTTTCCCATACGGTTTTTATTATATGCCGTGCTCCAGGGGATATTTCCGCCCAGAACACAGTCCAAAGCTCTCAGAGCATTTGTTGCACAAGTATGGTAGACCATTCTGTTTTTTATTACCAGTTTGTTTATTCACCAAAGGTACTACAGAGTACAATAAACCAGAAATGTACCAAAGACCTATATGGAGTAAATGAAGCCTGACGAAGACCATTTTTTCCCTCCAAAGTGCCAGAGATTAATGCTCAGAGTTAAAACAGAATGGGCCTCGGCCCTCTTCATCTCCTGAATGTTAATATTGAAATTAATTTCTTACCTACCTCCTCTGCTTCTCTTCAGCTGTAAAACTCATGAGAAAATTATTGTAAAGGTTGTTGATGAGATATCAGAGAATTGCAAGATTTTCTCTTGAGGCATGCTCACTGTGTAAAGTTGTAAGATAGGCTGAAGAAAGATGTATTCAGGTTGAATTTTCAAGCTGTGGGAAATGTTGTACTTGACTGGTGTTTTTTTTAATATTACAAGCACATTTATTTGGATCCTGATCTAAAGCCGCTGGTGATGTTTTTCTATCTCTGTGTTTTATTTCATTCCATTTCAGTTCTTCTGGCTTGCATCAGAAATCTGGCATAGGATTTTCCCTTGTTAGGCACCCTATGTTTCTGCTCTCCTTGCCTTAGTTTTTTCTGATAAATGTGTTATCTGAGAATTAGTTTTAGTTAATTTAACCAGTGTAGTGGATGTTATTGCCTGCTAGCTGATGTGTGAGTTAAATGAATCTGCTTCTTAGATTTTCTTGTTAGATTTAATTAAATGAGTTGAGAACACTGGGAGGCTTAAAACTCTATCTCTGCCTCACTAGGATCTTTCCATTTCAATTAAACCTTTCCAAGTTCCCTCAGTTTGTTCCTTGCCTTTCTTTGAGAGTTGCGCAAGAGTATGTCCATGCATGCCTGGAGTTAAACGACCTCTGACCTGATCTACAGACAGAAATTGGTTTACCTTCATCCCTTCACTTTCTTTCCTGATTGTTCCACTCCACCTATCATTTTAGGATCCAATGCTTTAGATGACTAGCCCAATTGAAAGCTTGCACATTGAACAACAAGTAAACCCTTTCCTGAATCCATTGTCCAATGGCCTTGATGTTCTCTGAGTTATCTACTTTAGCCTAAAATCCTCTCTGCTCATTGCCTTGTCTCACAGTGAACCCTTCATTCCTGATTCCCAACAACCAAATCAAAACCAATCAAACAAACAACCCTTGTGCCTATAGCTAGCCTAACATCTTAAACACTGAGCTTGAAAGTCATATACCTTTGACATATCAGAGAGAGATCCCTCTCTGGACCCAGGAGGGCTAGATCCTGAGTTCTGAAAGTGGTTTGATGTTGTCTCATCTTTTGGTCTTGCCAATCTGGCCAAAACATGGGAACCCCAACATAATTGTGACTCTGCTGGGGATTTCTGAGTTTTCCTCACTTTACTATATCATAAGCCTCAGAAAGCCTACAATCTTTGGTTAGGTTGGTAGTTAAACACTCCTATTCACACATCAACCTCTATATTGTTTGTTGTGTTCTCCCATACTCTTGGACAGAGTCTGGGAAGGGCCAGGTAGCCTCCAGATCTCACACTATTTCAGAGGTGACATATCTGGTAAATGCCCTCCCAGTCAATCTCTGGTTAGAGTTTGCTGTGTTTTGAAGATATCCTGGAAGGGGGACTTCCCATAAGCACTGTGGTGGACAGTGTATCCTCCAAAAACATCCTAAAAATTTCCACTTGGCGACTCCATAATTCTTAAACGGTTAAAAGACTCCACTAGTGATTAGTAGGCCTACTGATTATCTTGGTTCACATTAGACTCCACTGGAATACCAGCCTCCATTGTAACATCAACCCCGTTAGAAGTAACAAGTAGGGTTAAGCTGCCTAGTTAAAAACAACACTCTGGCTTACAGAACCATTCACACAAGAGCTTACCCTAACCCAGACCCACCTGAAATAGTTGACAATCCTGAGAGCATCCTCAAGGGATCTCCTGCACTTAAGCAGTCGACTATTCCTAGCCACATCCATAGAGCCAACTCTACACCAGAAAACTTTACAGCTCTATCAGACCCATTTTTTGACCTAGGCCCTCAAAACAGTTTACCAAGAACTAGGTCACTCAGTGCCCTAGACCAGCCAGACCCCGAGCTCCCTGGCTCACCACCCCATAGTGGTCAACACATTAGGGACAAGGAGACCCCTCCATCTACACCTCCTAATATACACTTTATTCAGAACCTGGGGCTTAGTCACCCTAAATCTGCTCAACAAACTTCTGCTGGTCCCAATATCCCTGTCATCCATATACCAGCTGCTCAAGTTATCCCTTTACCTCATCAGAATATCACCATGGCAGCCTGGTACGCTCCTTTGGTGTTACCTCAGCCTCTAGTGCCCTTACCAAATGATTATCAATCAAAGATCCCACATTTCACTGCCAAAGAGTCCATCATGGCCTAGCAACATGTAGATAAGATGGAAGATTCTTTTGAATACATGGAGATAGATGATGATACAATCAAAATGAGAATATTTGCCTAGAGCTTAGGGGGTGATGTGAAGAAATGGTTTAAGGGCCTGCCTCCGGGTAGCATAAATGACCTCCCCACTCTATATCAAACCTTCATAAACAAATGGGAAGTTAGGGAAAATCCTCGCCAACTCCTAGCAGAATACATGACCCTTAAAATAAACGTAGGAGAGAGTGTCCATGATTACACAACCAGATTCAACAACATTTACAATGCTCTCCCTCCACATATGAAACCTCCACAAGGAATGGCTCTAGCGAAATACCCCAAAGGCTTTGATGCTGATATGGCCTATCAGCTTAGGGACAAAGAGTACAACACATTAGAAGACATGCAAAAAGGAGCAGTGAATATAGAAGCCAACTTGATTGAGAAAAGAGCAAGACTGAGAGCTGAAAGGAGGGTAACATACAGAGATGACAATGTGGCTTCCACATCTGACCCCAATTATGACCGTCTATCGAAAAACTTGGAAGAGCTACAAAAAATGGTGAAGAAAATGGTTGTCACAGTCAGTAACCAAAACAGAAATCAAAATCATAACCAGAACCAAAACTTTAGGAGAAACAATAACACCCCCAATATACAAAGAGAATCAGATTAGCAATTTATTCCCCCATTTCAAGAAAACTTTCTTGATGGGGACGAAGGAATCATAAAAGAGTCTAAGGGAAACACAATAAACATGTTTGAGGTGGAAAATCGATCCATAACTATTCCACAGAAGAAGATCAGACTCCTCCCTCATGTTGGGATGAAGAATGGTTTGAATCTGAGGATTACAGGTTAGGATTTGAAAATGCTATGATGCAGGTCAGAGAACAATATGAACTCAGAAGAAAGAAGAGTCAAGACAATTCAAAAACAAGGTCTTCTGAGGTTACCATCAAGAAGAGACCTGAGAAAAATTCTAAAGTGACTGCTGAAAGTAAAAAATCAGCAGCTGAGAGTTCTGGAAAGAACAGAGAAAAGGACAACCAAAACATTGACGCACAGGGTAAACCAACTAGCAACATTGACACTACAGTTAGTGCTCCTGATAAAACAGTTTCAAACATTGTACATAGCGAGAATCGAAACACTGATTCAGCCACTAAGGTGGTGACTAACAAAACAGAGTTGAACATTCCAAAGGGTCAATCCACTTTCAATTTGGAGAGTGAGATTGCAAAAATTAAAATCGCTGTCCTACTCTCTGAGCTGGCCACTCAGGATGTATATAAAGGCCAAATTTTGAAAGCATTAAACTTAGGCGAGAATAGTGACACTGTGAATCTGAGTGATGATCAACCTGCCCTTCTGTTTGGTCCAAAGATCGAAGGGAAGTTTAAGGAAGGGGTGGTTCCACCTTTTTATATCAGTCTCAACATTCATGACAAGATTCTTCATAATGCAATGCATGATTCTGGAGCATTGCATAACCTAATGCCTAAGGTAGTCATGGAAAGACTAGGCCTAGAGATAACCCGTCCCTATAAAGACCTATATTCATTCGACTCTAGCAGAGTAAAGTGTCTTGGCCTGATCAAAGATCTATGTGTGAGCCTCGCCCAGATTCCAGCAAAGTGTATGCTCATGGACGTTGTGGTGGAAGATGTGCCACCCAAGTATGGCATGTTATTATCAAGATCATGGGGGGCCAAGCTGCAAGGGACAATGCAGATGGATGGAGCTTATGCCACAATCCAAATATTTGGCCAACTGAGAAAACTGTACAGGGAGGCACAAATGAAATTCCTGGTTAGTAGCCCTGAAAAGCCTGAAAATTCTCCTCTATACTCTGTACATACAGACCTGGATTCCTTTATCCTCTGCAATGATAAATTTTTGGGGGAACCAGAATCCGAAAGTGTAGATATAGGCAAAGGTACACTTGATGAAACATAGGCTATGGACTTAAACATAATGGCTACCCTAGACTCAGTAGAGGAAGACGTGGAAAACTTGGAATAGTGCACTGAAAAAATGACGCAAAGCGAACCGAAAACAAAATGCAATCAGCCAACTAGCCATCCCTCATAGACTCATACATCACGTGAAGAACTAAACAGCTCACAGCCTAGTGCAGCTCCTATAATGCAACATAATGGCGAACCCAGCTGTAGGGAAGGAAATGATCATGAAAACGAGAGTGAATCCCTGTGGGAGATGAGTTTCGATGGGTCCTGCACAAGAAGAACTGCCGGGGCTGGGGTATGGTTACGCAACAAAGAGAGCGACTACGCAGAGAGCCATGCCTGCAATCTGCATTTCAAATGTACCAATAATATTGCAGAGTATGAGGCTCTTATCCTGGGTTTGAATCTGCTGAAGAAAATAGGAGCTCGTAGAATAGCCGTTGTTACACCATTTTTTGGTCATCTAACTTATTATCATTAGATGGACCCAAGTACACCATGTAAGACTAGTTTTACCCTAAGTAAAACCGCTTTCACTATGTTAAAACAGGAAACCCCAAAAGGAAATATTAAACAAACCCATATTTGTTTGATTTTCCTCATGGAATAATTAATTAAACCATAATTTAATTATTATTCCCAGTCATGTTTAACTCAAAATCAAAGAAATTAATTAGATAAACCTTTATTTATCTTATTAATTTCTAGGAATAATTATTTAAATCTTATTTAGATAATATTCCTTGTTAAATATGACCAAATCACCCACAAATAATTAAATAAACCATTATTTATTTGATTATCTTCCAACCACTTCCTTAAAAATATAAATAAATCATTTATTTATTTATTTTTGACTAATCAAGGGATTTGACCCAAGTCAAAAACCCTTTCCTCCAACAAATATAATAAAGTATTCCATAAAAGGTGGATCTAGATTTGGTTAACATTATTTTAATCATGCACCAAGATCTAGAATGACCCAATATTTTGTTATAAATAGGAGGGTTTTCCCCATCATTCTTCACCTTTTGTTGCCTATTAGACCACTCTGGATCTATACACTTGGTCTCATTTCTACCATTTGCTCCCATTGAGCTCTATTTTCTGCATTGGGTTTTCTACACCTACAAGAGAGAGAAAGCTTAGATCTGAAGTGCTGAGGACTACAAAGAACCCATCCCATTGAGGAGAGCCGGATACACCTTCTTGTTTTCCTCCCAGGTGCCCTGTAATATAAAAATTCTTTCAAAAAATTGTGTTCTTGTCTTGTCTGTTGGATGCATGGAGCAAACCCTTTATTTTACTGCTTAATGTCTTTCCATACATAGATCTGGTGTTTTGCAGCTATTTTCTTGTCTAACTAATTGCAGATCTGAAGATATTGGCAGCCACTTTTGTTGTTAGGGCTATTAGTTATGCGTAGCTAAAGTGGTCCTTTTTCGTACACTTCGACGAAGGATTCGTACTAACAAATGGCGACTCCACACGGGTTTTAAATTACGACCGCTGTCGTTTTTCATATTCCTGCATATCCAGCTACTTCAGGCCCTAGGGCTTCTTTTCAGCTACTTAGTTTTCCTCTTTTTATGTCATTTTTCTCACATAAAACCCTAAAACATTAACATTTCTAACTTCCGTGTGTTTCGGGCCCTATTACATATAAGCTTTGCCCAAATTTAACCGAGACGACAACTTTTCCGAAAAATCGCCGAGACAACCGAATGGGGGTCGCACTTTTTGCCCATAAACTCGGACCTGGGACCTCTAGGTCTACCTCTTTGTCTTTTCTTTGATGACTGCAATTTTAAAACAAGCCGTAAAACTCGCGACTCGCGCTTTTCGTTGATTTTTCCGCAATTTTTCTCGGGGTCTCACAGTCCTGTTTGGGGGTTTTCCTACCTTCTGTCTCTGCAACCCTGCCTTCTGACCAAGATCCGATCTCGTTTTTACCATGGATGGAACCTGTACCTCTTAGGTTTTAAATTCTCCACTTTTTGGAAGAGTTTTAAATGTTTTTGCAATGTTTGGTTTTTTCGTATTTCACTCTTTCCGCATCTCGTTACCTCCTTTTCGTATCCATTGAATCCAAATTTCTTCCCTTTCAAATCACCTCTTGTCATTTTGGTTGGACCTCCTTTGAAGGCCTCCGCCTTGCCCCCTCCGGTTTTTGCTGATTTCCTTCCTTTTTCCAGCCACCTTGCCTCTGTCTCTTGGCTGTGATCTGCACCTCTTTCCTGCAGCTTTATCCTCCAGATCCCTGTCCCTTTCGACCCTAGATCTGTTGAGCTCTTTTTATGTGTGTTTCGACTAGATTTTTTCCCTCTTTTAGAGTAGTTTTGAGAGACCCGCCTCTTTGGGTTCGATTGATGCATAGTTAGCTGTTAAATGTTCTGTCTTTTCAACAATCTATATTGTTTTACGCAGATTTCTTTTCAGTTACGCAGCACACTTTTTCTTGCTCTCAAAACGAAAAGGGTTTAAAAATTAAAATTAACGCACGCCACACACTGACCCTAAGCGAAGAAGCGCCTAGTTAACACCGCCTGGCAAAGACTCTAAAATCAATTGTCACTGCACCTATCTGCCCTTTGACGTTTGATTCTGTTCCCTTCCTGCCTTGTCTCGTCTCCTCCTCTTCTTCCTCGTTTTCATCATCGCGCCCGAGGCGCCTTCCCGTGACTTCTAGCCTTCACCCTCGCTTCTGCTGATCGACTGCCTCCAGACCACAGTCGTTGAGCTGGGCCCACCTTCGGTCCGCCGCACTCCGACTCCTCTCCTGATTCATCGGGTCCTCCTTCTCCTCCTAGTTCTCCCCTTATTACCTTCACTATGTCTGGTCCAGGGCCTAACGCTAGCGGTGCTCCCGGCCCCAATGCCGGCCCCACTGCTAGCGGAACCGCCACAGGAACTACCCCGGCCACCCCTGTGCTGCCGTACATTGCAGGCCTCAGCCTCCCCAATTTCCATCAATTGATCAATGACCCTATTCACCACAATGCTAACTGGCCCGCTATGCCAACCAAGCTACCCTCTGACATCCCTAAGTTTGAGGGCCTTAATGGCGAAGATCCAACCAATCACGTCCGATCTTTCCACATGTGGTGTTCCTCCAATTCCATTACCGATGACTCCATCCGTCTTCGTTTGTTCCAACGCACGCTTACCGGCGAAGCTTCTAAATGGTATGTCGAACAAGCCACCTCTACCCATACCACATTTGAGACTCTTGCCCAAGCCTTTTTATCGTACTTCCAGCTCCCTCTCCGCTACGATACTGGCACAGAGCTCTTGAATTCCTTCAAGCAAGCCTCTTCAACACGCCTTTCTGCCCATGTTCAGGAATGGCGACGAAGACGGAGCTTATGTCGAGCCCCTCCCTTCAAAGATCGGGTTTATATGGACTGGTTCCTTCGTACCCTTCCCGCTCCCATCGGCAAAGAGGTCGCATCTCACTTTCCTCAAACTGAAGAAGCCGCCCTCCAAATAGCCTTGAAATATGACTGATTTACGCTCAATCTGGTTATGTTTATACCGTTCTTCCTGACATCCCCAGGCCCGGTGGCGCTAACGCCCCGGGGGCATCTCATTCCGCCGACGGTATCGTTGGAGCTCTTTCCCATCCGTATGCTCAACCTCCTGTGGGCTATGGTCTCCCTCAGGGAGGGGCCAGCACCTCCAGCGCTCTTCCCCCTCCCGGCAACATGTATCCAGGATACGGCATGCCTCCTCCTTTTGCCCAACCTCCTGCTTACCCCAATGTTGCCCAACCCCACCCTTACCTTTATCCACAGCCTGGTGCGCCAGCTCCTCCAGCATATGCGCTTCCACCTCCCTTGCCTCCTCCAAACCCGCAACAGCACTTACAGCCCCCTCCAGGGCAAGTATTTGCACAGCAGGGCGCGACTAATCCCCCTTCTTCTCAAAGAAGGCAGAGAGGCAACCAAAACCAATCTGCCCCTGGTACCCGAGGACCCAATTCTGGTGTGGACCCTAACACTGACAACCAGCAACAGGGCAGTCAGCCCAAGCCGGACAGGCCGCTTCGCACAAACAAGCCCTGTTCGTGTTGCGGTGTTTATGGTCATTACACCCACGATTGTCCCCTCTTACCCCAGATGCGGCAGATGTGGGAGTCTCAAGCCACATTGCACGGACAACACGCCGCCCCTCATGCTCCTCCTAATGTGGCCACTACCCAGCCAGCTGTGTTTACTGACCCTTTCCCTCAACAAGGATTCGTGGCTACCCAACCGCCCGACATCCAGGTAGCCGCCCCCCCTTCCATTTCTGGTTCCTCTGATTACCAGATCCTTATGATGCACTCCGATCCTACCCCATCCGTCGATCTTCACCTTCAAACTCGGTCTCGTCAGTACCCCAAGCCTCCTGCTCAGTCTACCCCCGAGCCTCCCTCTTCAGGTTCTACAGAGCCTCTTTCGACATCCGGTGGTCCCTTACATATTCCTCAACCCAAAGTTGAGGTCCATCCCAAGATTCCTAAGGGACCATTACGTCGAAATGCTGCTCCTGGTCGAGCTGCTCATTCGTATAGCATAGTAGATGATCTGGCGCAGTCTCTTGCCGCCATTTCCACTCTGGAACTCCTCCAGTCGTGCCCTTCCCAAAAGAAGGCTCTATTATCTGCCGTGGGCGTTGTAGATCCTGCTGATGACCAAATGATTGTTTTCGACGCCACTCAATCGGACCATCCTCCCCTCCCTCCCTCCATCGCCTTACAAATCCCAGTCAAAATCCGGAACGCCAACGTGTCCCGGTGTATAATTGATGAGGGGGCATCCACATGCGTGATGTCCGCTTCGGTTTGGAAGCAACTCGGATCTCCTGAGCTGGCCCATTCCACGATCACCCTTCGAGCGTGGGACGGTCATGCCTCCCAGCCCATTGGCCTATTTCGTAATTGTCCTATCACCCTCACCGGTAAGACTGTTTGCGTTGACGTCGAAGTCATTGACGCCCCGCTAGATTACAACATTCTATTGGGGCGAAGCTACACCTATGCTATGTCTGCTGTCCCATCTGCGGTCTTTCGCAAGATGTCTTTCCCCCATAATGGAAAGATAGTCACCATTGACCAGTTGACATATCATGAGCCAAAATATCAGACCTCCCCTGAGACGACTATCTCTTCTGTAGCCAACAAGCAAACCGTTGATTCCTTGACCAGTGTCTCCCCCGGCGTTTACAAAGATTCCTCCCTGCTTGGAACTTTCCCTAACCTTCCCCCCCCTCCTGTCACCGATCCCAGCTCATCGAATGTTTGCATGATGCAATCGTCCCAGGCTGCCCGTAAGCGGCCTGCCTCGGCTAGTCAGCAACCTCCTCCTCGCCCTCCGCAACCCACTCCTAGCCATTCATCTCAGCCAGCCGGACCTCCTCCTTCTGGCCCTACCCCTATAGCTGGTATCCCTGAACCCCTTTATCCTCCCGGATCGGTTCCTCCTGGCCTTAACCATCTCGAAGCCGTCCCTCCTGGTCATTACCCTGCTGGGCAGATCCCTTTCCTAGCTCCCCCTCCCGGAGTATATTCTGTCCCCGTCATGGCCACCCTCTCCCTCCCTAACTTGACCTTGGGCATTCCGGTCTGGTACCTTGATCCCCCAGCCGCCACCCCTCCTGGTCACCCCAAACCTTACATGGCTTTGACACCGGTCCAACCGGTCCCCCTTGCTTCCTCCGTTGCCACTGTGCCCCCAACACCTCCACAGGACCCTTCTCCTGTTGTGACGGCTCCCGGGAACAAAGGCAAAGCCCGCAAGGGGGCATCCAAAGACAAGACCACCACGACTGACCCGGCTCCTCCTCCGCCCGCGAAGCCTTGTGCTTTATGTGATGTCACCGGTCATGCCACCCATGCTTGTCGTGAGTTACCCCGTATTCAGCCCATGGTGAAAGTCGCGTTCCCCGAGTCTACGATCCCTGAAGCCTCCACTCCTGCTTCGTCCGTAACCAAGAACCCCAAGACTCTCCGCACCAACAAACCCTGTGCTCTGTGCGGCATCCATGGCCATTACTCGCACCATTGTCCTCACCTGACGCATTACCGCGCCTCTTTAGAGGTAATCCGAGAGTATGAGGTTGAACAAAATCAATCCGCCTCTCCTATCCTCGCGCAGTACGCTTCAGGTCAACCTGAGGATCCCCCCGCTCCCATCGACATTCCCCCCCCTGATGTTCAGATGACAGAGTCTACTGTAACCATCCTTTACCTATCTTCCTCTGCGAGACACTCGGAGCCCAGCCCGTCTGCATCCTCCCCTGTTGTGTCCCTTGATCACCCTGTTCCTCCTCATACCCGAGATCACTCCACTTGTGTCTTTGTTGACCTCCGCAGCCCGAGTCCTCACCATGTTTCCGATAGTCCTCATACACCACCTTGTCTGAGTCTTGGTCATCCCGCCCCTTACACTCCCTCCTGCGGTTGTCTCCCGATGACTTCTGTACACTCACGCTGCCGTCATTTCCTTTCATCCCCTCATTTATTGTCTTGTCACACCATTCTACAGGACCCCCCGTCCACACCCTTTATCGGCTACGCCGATGGTGCAAGTCGCTACTCCAGGAATCTAGCCTCGGTAGGTTGGGCCATCTTCACCCCCTTGCATGCCCTTATTCTTTCTAACGGGGTATGCATTGGTTCTGCCACCAACAAACAGGCCGAATATGATGCAGTGCGTGGTCTGTTAGCCGATGCCCTCTTTCATCGCATCCTCCATCTGCACGTTCGTTTGGATTCCATGCTTCTTGTAATGCAACTAAATGGTGTTTATCGTGTGCATAACCCTGTGCTGTTTAGACACTATTTACGAGTGAAAATATTAATACGTGCGTTTGAAACCATATCTTTCAACCATGTACCTCGAGAACAGAATCACTATGTAGATAGTATTGCAAACCATGTTCTAGATTGGCATTTATCACACACATTTCATACAAGACAATAACATTAAATCAACCATTAAAATACGATGCATATCCATAATATGTGTCGCAAAACATATGTTTAGAGTCCATCTACTTTGATATATACGACATGCCCATAGCATGTTACAAACAAAAACCCAAAAACTGGGGGCACCACCTGCCCCTACATACATCATAGGGGGCACCACATGCCCCTACCCCTAATCACTATCTGGAGGCTCCCGCGCCAATGGCTCTGCCCCTGCAGCATGTAGATCACGCATAGCCTGACCGGCCATCGCCATGCGCCGCATGATACCTCGCCACTCCGAGGGGAGACCAACACATGGCTCTATGTATTGGTCGTCTAAGTCCTGCCACCCGCGCTCTGATACTCCGGTCAACAACCTTTCGCATCTACGGCGGATGTCCTCTAGTAGGGCGGCTGCATCCTCATCCTGCGCCGCTCTCGACCCACTTGGACCTGTAGCCCCAGACGCTGCCGGTCGTCCCATATACCCGGCCGGTTTTACCGGTGCTATATCTGCATACCAAAAGTACATGAATCAGTATCATCAATTACTATTCAAAAACTTTAACATGCCCACACAAGAATAGCAATTTGTCACTTACCATCGGGCCCCCAGACTCGACCAGGCGGAAGTGGCAGATCCGGATCCCCACAGTAGCTCATCCCACTATAGGGGTAGTCGTCTATGTACAGCGGCATTTGATCCCAATGGGCAAAAAACTCTGGTCGAAACACCCGCCCGACCGCCCCTCCTCCTCCTCTGCACAGTAGCCGTCCCCAACGGTGCATCCTGGGCTCCCTCGGGCCCCCATCTAGAAGCTGTACACGAGAACTCAAGGTCGGGATCTTCTCAAAAAAGAAGGCACACAACAAAGTCCCATATGAGCAGTCATGATTCACTTGCCGCCTGCATAACGACAAATGTCGCTTTAGCGACACCAACAACATCTGGGCCCACCCATAGTAGGTCCCTCCCAACACACTTTCCACTATCATCATCTGCCCCCCAGTGATGTGATGGAACGCCTGGATGCCCAGGATTCGCAGCACAACTGCGGCCACTGCACGGGTTTCTAGCCTCTCTAGATCCCCGATCGGTATTCGAGTCCCCTTAACTTGGAGACCCGGTCGACAATGGCGTTCCACAAACTCCATGATATGCCGCCCCCGCGGCAACACTGGCTGTGTGTTTCCCACCATCCCAAGTGGCGGGAGACCAGTCAGGAAGTACACGTCCTGGACCGTCAACTCGATCCTGTGCCCCTGCACTACAAATATCTCCTGATCTGGATCCCAATAACTGATAATCCGGGCCAGTAATGGTTCCACTGCTCTCATCAAAGGGTTCTCCAAGAACTTGAGAACCCCAAATCTGGCCAATACACGGCGGACGCCCTGATCCGCCTGGATCTCTGTCCGTAGTGTCCCCAGATCTCTCTCTCTCCAGTTGACCCGTAACTCTGCCATACCTGCACAAAAACATCATTTTTGTCAGCATACAGATCGGGAAAACCATAGCCAACCACCAAAACCCAACTTCCAGCCATAAAACAACACCAAAACCCCCTCATCTCCCAGGTCGCAGTTTTCTGCTCTTTTCTGGACCAGGTCGCACTTTTTGCCGTGATACCTGCGTCCTAGGTCGCACTTTTTGCCCCAAAAAGTGCGACCCGACCGTAGAGATGAAGGAGGGGCTGTTTCTGGGATTCTGGGCCCTAAACTGAAAATGTAATCCATCAAAATGCAAGAGAAAAGTTAGACCTCTTACCTGCAACTAACGGATCGCGATTCCAACGGTCGGTTTGTCCGCTACGTTCGCCGCAAGATTTAGGGCCTTCTCTCCTCTCTACATTCACCGCAGCAACAATAGCAAATGAGTGATTTTGGAGGGAAAACTGCCTTATTAAAAGAGGACCCATGTTTCTTCTTTCGACTGCTGTGACCACACCGTAGCCCCGTTTGACAAACCGTTTACACCGTTGGAAAGCTCTCACCGAGCCCTCAAATGGGTATCTGTTAGTTTTTTGAGATCTGATACTCTACAAGGACACATTTTTTCCAAGAAGGGTCACTTTACCCTTCCTCAAAATCGAATTTCCTCACTTACGACGCTTGTACTTGGGGCACCATTTTTCCCACTTACTTGTCCATGTTCGTGATGATTTTTGTCATGAGTCCCCACCTTGGACTCATGTTTTTATGGTCCCCCATTGGGCCTTTTACTGGGTGGCAGCACCATCGAGTCGCCCTTGTTTAGAGCATCCCAGTTGAGTCATCATCGCATTCATGGAGTCTATACCGAGTACCTTTGTACCCTCCTATAGCCCTCCATCCTTCATTGCTTGGTCTCCCTCTTGTGTCGCATATTATGACCTTCAGTCCCACTGTCCCCAATCCCTTACGATATTGTGTCAGTCGCTGCCATGTCATTCATGCCCTTTATGCTCTAACAAGGGAAGTCGTCCATTCGCTACTCAGTCCTTTCCATTTCACCATCATCATTAGTGTCAGTCTGTCCGTCGCTCTACTTTTTTCTCTCGTGCCTTAGTTGAGGGTCTCTCATTGTCTCAACTATGGCGGACCTCCTTCTGTCGACATCAGCTCTTTCATTCCAGAAGCCAGGTCTAGAGGGTGGTGTACCTTGGTTCCAGCTTCCACTCTTGTTCGGTGCCTTGGATCAGGCAAAGGGATACCTCCTTTCCCTTTGGCTTGATTTTTTCTCCAGCTCTTTTCAGCATGATCGAGATTCGTACACTTGATGGTCCAGTGATCCAGCAGCAGCTCTTGATGATTCCCGGGCGTGTGTGAGATGTTTCGACCCTCATGAGGGGGTGGCCCTACAGGTAGCCCCCCACATGCCCGAATGACCTCTTCTTCGCAGCCTTCGATGCAGCTCCAGATATTTGATGATGTTGGCCATAGCCACTTGCAGCGCCTCTTTGATTTGCATGTATCAGTCAGATTTTGCGAGCCCTTCCCCACTTGCAGGGGGCATTCGGGTTGTATTTGTATCTCATGTACTCAGATATTATTGTACAAGTCCTGGCTGTTATCCCAGGCACAGCATGTATATGGGATTCCTCATTGTATTTTTATCTGGCTCATGATTATGCCAGCTGTACTTTATGGTTCGGTCCCTTGATTACTGGACACACTATTCTTTTGTACTTTGTCTCGGCAGGCATAGGTATGCCTCCCCCGCCGCCTTCAACACAGGTACCCTCTCATAAAAAGAGACTTTTTTCACCTGCGAGTCTCGTCTCCTCAGGGTCTAGTCCTTCAGCACACTATCTACCTCACTTTTCTCTCTCTGAAACCCCTTTTGTTGTCTAGTGATTGTGTTCTTACAATGTACTTCGGTCATACGATTTGCTCCTGACACTCGCACGCTGGGGGGCAATCTGTTACACCATTTTTTGGTCATCTAACTTATTATCATTAGATGGATCCAAGTACACCATGTAAGACTAGTTTTTCCCTAAGTAAAACCGCTTTCACTATGTTAAAACAGGAAACCCCAAAAGGAAATATTAAACAAACCCATATTTGTTTGATTTTCCTCATGGAATAATTAATTAAACCATAATTTAATTATTATCCCCAGTCATGTTTAACCCAAAATCAAAGAAATTAATTAGATAAACCTTTATTTATCTTATTAATTTCTAGGAATAATTATTTAAATCTTATTTAGATAATATTCCTTGTTAAATATGACCAAATCACCTACAAATAATTAAATAAATCATTATTTATTTGATTATCTTTCAACCACTTCCTTAAAAAGATAAATAAATCATTTATTTATTTATTTTTGACAAATAAAGGGATTTGACCCAAGTCAAATACTTTTTCCCTCCAACAAATATAATAAAGTATTCCATAAAAGGTGGATCTAGATTTGGTTAACATTATTTTAATCATGCACCAAGATCTAGAAGGACCCAATATTTTGTTATAAATAGGAGGGTTTTTCCCCATCATTCTTCACCTTTTGTTGCCTATTAGATCACTCTGGATCTATACACTTGGTCTCATTTCTACCATTTTCTCCCATTGAGCTCTATTTTCTGCATTGGGTTTTCTACACCTACAAGAGAGAGAAAGCTTAGATCTGAAGTGCTGAGGACTACAAAGAACCCATCCCATTGAGGAGAGTTGGATACACCTTCTTGTTTTCCTCCCAGGTGCCCTATAATATAAAATTATTTCAAAAAATCGTGTTCTTGTCTTGTCTGTTGGATGCATGGAGAAAACCCTTTATTTTACTGCTTAATGTCTTTCCATACATAGATCTGGTATTTTGCAGCTATTTTCTTGTCTAACTAATTGCAGGTCTGAAGATATTGGCAGCCACTTTTGTTGTTAGGGCTATTAGTTATGCGTAGCTAAAGTGGTCCTTTTTCGTACACTTCGACGAAGGATTCATACTAACAGCCGTGCAGGGAGACTCTGAATTGGTTATAAAACAGGTGAATGGTGAATACATAGCCAAACACCCTAGGTTGAGAGCATATAGGAATGATGCTGTGGATATATTGAAAACGTTTGTTGAATACGAATTAGTGTTTGTTCCTAGAAATCAGAACGCTATTGTAAATGGATTAGCTTGCCTAGCCAGTTCATACCCTAAGACTCCCAATGACCAGCAGATCATCATACAGACCAAATTCAGGCCTGCGGTGCCAGACAACGAAAAATATTGGCAGGTCTTTGAGGGGGATAAGCAAATTGAGGATTTCCTGACAGGCAGGAACGAGTTTGAGTTCTCTGACTCAGACTCTGTGTCTAGCGATAGATGCCTGAGTGAGGAACCCCCAGGCGAGGAAAAACTGTCTTTAAACATAGAGATAAATGCTTTGAACGAAGAAACTGGAAATTCAATCATAGAATGTGAAAAAGCAGAGAATGAAGAAGTCGAGGTGCTGTAGGCCAAATATAAGAACGTACCTCGAGGTTTGGCACCGTTAGAGGATCTCTTTGACTTTGATGATGTAGCTAAAAAGCCTACCATAGAGCATGCGGACTCTGACGTAGAAGAATGCAATATATTCACAGAAGATAAGCCCAAACTGATTAAATTGGCTAAATCCTTACCCACAGAGATGAAAAAGAAATACATTGACCTTTTCAAAGAATTTATTGACGTATTCGCTTGGAGCTACGAAGATTTAAGGGCTTATGACACAAGCATCATACAGCACAAAATACCTTTAAAAGAAAATCAGAAACCCTTCAGGCAGAAACTTCGTAGAATAAATCCAAAACAGTTTCCTGCAGTGGAAAAAGAGATTAAAAAGATGTATGAGGCAGGCATAATAGTTCCTGTAAGATTCTCTGATTGGGTTTCGAATTTAGTGGCTGTGAGAAAGAAAACCAGGGAGATCAGGTTGTGTATCGATTTCAGAAATCTTAATAGAGCCTCACTCAAAGACAACTACCCTCTACCAAAAATGGAACACATTCTTCAGAAAGTAGTAGGCTCCAAGAGAATCTCCCTGCTAGATGGTTTCTCAGGTTACAACCAAGTCCTAGTCCTCCTAGAAGATCAAATAAAAACAACTTTTACCACTCCATGGGGCACCTTTATGTATGTAAAAATTCCTTTTGGGTTGATGAATGTTGGTGCAACCTTCCAAAGAGCAATGGATATATCTTTTTCAGATGAGATAGGGCATTTAATTATTATTTACTTAGATGAAATAACAGTCTATTATAAGACTGAAGAAGAACACCTGAAACATCTGAGGAAAGTATTTGAAAAATGTAGAAGGTTTGGTCTGTCATTAAATCCCAAAAAGATTGTATTCGGGCTACAATAAGGAAAATTTCTTGGCCACATTATATACGAAAAGGGAATTAGGATAGACCCATAAAGAGTTGAGGGAATACTACAAATCACACACCCGAGAAACATCAAAGAATTACAGTCCTTCATTGGTAAAATCAAATTTCTTAGGAGATTTATCCCTAACTTAGCTGAACACCTTAGGAATATGACTAACATGCTGAAGAAGGGTGAGGGGGTTAAATGGACTGTTGGAGCCAAACAATCCTTTGAATCAGTAAAACTTGCACTCACTCAAGCTCCTGTTCTGATCAGCCCAGATTTCTCTAAGGATTTTTTTATTTTTTCATTCGCTTCTGAGCATACAGTAGCTGCAGTCTTACTACAGAAAAATCCAGAGGGTATGGAACAGTCAATTGCCTTTTTCAGCAAAGAACTGAGGGATGCACCCTTGAAATACATCATAATGGAAAAATAGGCCTATGCTCTTGTTAAGGCTTTAAAAGACTTTAGGGTGTACATATTACATTCCCACACCATAGCTTATGTGCCTAACATAATAGTCAAAGATATTCTGTCCCAAGACCTAGATGGGAAAAGGGGCAAATGGATTGTTGTGATCTTAGAATACAACCTTGAGATAAAGCCCACCAAACTGATCAAAGGTCAAGGCTTAGTCAAATTAATGGCTAAATCAAATCTACAAGCCCTTGACATTAACATGGTAGCTGCCTTAGATGAGCCAGAAGGATTGCCTGACCCCACTGTTGAGGATAAGTTTCAGAACTCTCCTTGGTACTCTGATATCCTTTATGTGCTCACCAACCTTAATGCCCCACCTGAACTGTCAAAGAATAAGTCCAGATTCATAAAACTAAAAGCCAGAAACTGCTGCATTTTAAATGAAAATTTATATTGGAAAAATCCAAATGGCCTATTGCTTAAATGTTTTCCTGAAATAGAGGCAGAAAAGATCAAGAAAGAATTCCATGCTGGAGAGTGTGGAGACCACCTGAACTGGAAGGCCACTACAAACAAAATACTCAGGGTTGGGTATTATTGGCCCAAGCTCTTCAATGGCATCCATAAGATGGTAATTGCTTACCATGAATGCTAGATTTTCGAAGGCAAGAGAAAACTCCTTCCCCTCCCTTTACATCCCATCACTGTTGAGGGTCCTTTTATGCAATGGGGCCTAGATTTTATTGGAGAAATACACCCTGCTTCTTCTGCACAACACAAATGGATCTTAACAGCCACAGAATAATTCAATAAGTGGATAGAGGCCATACCTACTAGGAATGCCACATATTCAGTCATCATTAGGTTCCTAGAAGGTCATATCCTCTCTTGGTTTGGTTGCCCAAGGAAAATAATCACCGATAATGCTGCTGCTTTTGGATCCAAGAAAATGGTTGATTTTTGTCACAGGTATCAAATAGCGCTTGGTCATTCAACTGCCTATTACCCACAAGGTAATGTCCTAGATGAATCATCAAACAAGAGACTCGTGTCCATCATCAAAAAGCTGTTAGAAGAAAACAAAAAGTCATGGCATAACAAGTTGGTGCATGCCTTGTAGGCTGACAGGCTTACAACAAAGAAATCCATTGGCATGTCACCATTTTAGCTTGTTTATGGTACAGAAGCAGTATTTCCTACCAGCCTTGGGGTACCAATAATCAAGCTGGTCCAAGAGATCCAAACAGAAGAAGACAATATGGTGAGAAGGATAAACCAGATGATTCATCTTTAGCAAACAAGGGAAGAGGTTTATAACAAAGCTGTCAAATTTCAGGAAAACATAAAGAGGTTGTTTGACAAGAGAACCAAAGCTGCTGATTTCAAAATTGGGGATAAAGTTCTAAAGTGGGACTCAAGGAGAGAGGACAAAGGAAAACACAGCAAGTTTGACAGTTTGTGGCAGGGTCCATATATCATCCAGGCCACTGTGGGTCCAAATGCCTTCTTCCTACAGGAATTAGATGGTACAGAGCTGTTTCGGGGCCCTGTCAATGGTAGGATGCTCAAACACTACTTCTGCTGATTTTCAATTTCCAGTTTTCAGTTCCATTGTACATACCATTGCATAATTTTGTTTTCAAGAAAAGAGAAAATGTTCCCAAAAACAGAGAGAGAAAATAGGTTCAGACATGCTCAAAACATGAACCTCTGGGGTATAAAATATTGGCTCTAATATGTTCAAAACCTGAGCCAAAGGAAGCAAAGTAGTTGGTCCTAACATGCTCAAAATCTGGACCAGCAAGGAAGAAAGAAAAATCAGCTCGAACATGCCTAAAATTAGAGCTGAGATGAAGGAAAGAAGTGACTCAAAAATGCCCAAAACTTGAGTCACAAAAAGAAGGGTACTTACAGCTTCAGATTCCAAGCCTTCAAAGTTTTGTTTCAGTTTCCTGCAAGTTTCTGTCCATGTGCAACTATTTTTATGCCTTGGATCCACATCAAACTAGACTGTCTAATCCTAGTTTCACTGTTTTTGAATTTCTGTTGTAGAATGTAGAGAAGAAATCTGATGGACAGTTTAATCCCAATAGATATTAGATTAGGTAGAGAAACATATGAGACCAATAGTCTAATCTGGTCTCATGGAGTAATAAGGGTAGATTTAGAATAGGTTTATTTTCTGTTATAAAAATAAATGATGTAAAGGGTCTGCTAGTTCAAATGCACCCTAGAAGAAAAAATGCTAGGATTGTAGAATGGGTAGGTAGATTATTTGGGAATTTTTCTGCTGATCTATCATATTTGTGGCAGCTGAAATCAAAGAAGAAATATGGCTCGAGCAGCAGGCATCTGGCCTACACCAAAGATCATTTTCTGAATTCTTGACTCCTTCAAGAAGAAGCCATCCCGACGTGGAGCCAATGTTAGCCCCTTATGAATTCCTTGACAAAGCAAGCAAGGAGCTAGATTTTTTTATGAGCCTTCAAGGAATGCATTTCCCTTGAAAACACATCATCCTTGAAGCCTTATTATGTTCCCTACCTTTGACTATTTCCCTCTGTTGATTGGCATCAATGAACCTTGCTGAATGACTAAATTTTGCTCAAAAAGGCCTTATTTTGCCCTCTGTATCTCTGCAGATTTCCTCCATTTTATCCTTTTTTCCTTTTCCTCGAGTCCCCTTTTGTTCCCCCTAATTTCCCCATCAACCTCCTAAATTTCCCCAAAATCCCCATGAAATCCCACGCTTACCTTTTGTTTTCCCATTTCCCCCCTCTACCTCCCTATCGTTACTCTTCTTTGGTGTAAAAATACACTAAAATGGGTTAAAAACCCACTTTTCGACATTGTAATAGGGTTTAGCCCCTTTTTCCGTCAGCCCTAACCACTTCCCCACATACGCCCGTCACCCAAAGGCCAAAGCGCTTAAGCCTTAAGTGCTAATCGCATCGGAATATCAGGTCGGAGTGTTAAATTCCTTTGTAACATCAAAAATCTCCGATGCGATTGTTTTATTCATTAAGTCCCGTGATGCTTTGTCAGCCGTTGATCTGCTTTTTGATCTAACGAACGCGCGCTAATCGCACTCCCCGACTGATCACAATCGGAAATTTCAATATGAGCCTTTCTTGTTTTCCCCGATTGCGACTTCCCGACTTAATCTCCATCGTCAATCCGTTATCGGGATCGGACGACCCACGCTATATCACAAAATCCCTTCCGATCGCAATCGCAGGTCCTTCCCTCTGATCCCCGATCACACCGTCCCCCGATTTGATCTCGAACATCCATTTAGAACCATGATCCGACGGTCATCGCTCCTCCCGCCCCATCGCAATCGAAAATTTTGTAATATGTCGCACCTGTTTTCCTCCGATTGCAATTGTTCCGAGCAGATCTCCGCCGTTCATTCCTCTGCCAGATCTGACGGTCATCGTTTCCCTTCCTTAATCGCAATCGAAAACTTATGAAGTGTGTCCCCCTTGCTCCTTTCGATTGCGATGCTCCGAGTTGATCCTGACCGTCCGTTGGATCTGAGATCTGACGGCTCGGATCTGATCGCATCTCCGCCTCCGCTGGGTCCCACCTCATCGCATTTCCATTGCATTTCATGTGTTTCCTGTGTATTTCCGCCAAAGTTCAAACCTTTGCTTTTTTGCATTAAAGTTTAACATTTCGTATGTATTTCGCCCATTTCATATATCATTCCAGTGTTGCTCTCCACCGTTGATCTACGCCTCCACATCACGATCAAACGGTCCACGATGCATTTCTTCATCAAACCCTATTAGTCATAATTTCCACCGTTTCATTGCATTTTTCACCATTGTTTCGTGTTAAACCGCTACTACCGCCGCCGCGTTATCACTCCGCCCATCCTCCGTAACCATCCACCTCCTTCGTGCATGGTTTTCTTCACACAGTTGTGGGTTTTTGCAGGGTGCAGAAGTTGAAACGCCGCCATGATTGCACAATATTGATATAGCGGCAAGTTTTCGTTGACAGAGGTATAAATGAAGTGATAGAGAGTTCCAGGCATGAAACAAAGACCTATAAGCCTAAAACCAAGTTTTTTTCAAGGCAAGCTACCAAGGTCAAAGACATCATAGATCACCAGAGGATACGGATATGCAGAAGTTATTATACGGCAGATTTCCCTTCATCAGCAGAATGTTTTCCTCCCAGGAAGGACAGGTTTCCCATATAGTTTTTATTATATGTCGTGCTCCAGGGGAGATTTCCGCCCAGAACACAGTCCAAAGCTCTCAGAGCATTTGTTGCACAAGTATGGCAGACCATTCTATTTTTTATTACCATTTTTTTTTTCACCAAAGGTACTACAGAGTACAGAAAACCAGAAATGCACCAAAGACCTATATGGAGTAAATGAAGCCTGACGAAGACCATTTTTTCCCTCCAAAGTGCCAGAGATTAATGCTTAGAGTTAAAACAGAATGGGCCTTGGCCCTCTTCATCTCCTGAAGGTTAATATTGCATTTAATTTCTTACCTACCTCCTCTGCTTCTCTTCAGCTATAAAACTCATGAGAAAATTATTGTAAAGGTTGTTGATGAGATATCAGAGTATTGCAAGCTTTGCTCTTGAGGCATGCTCACTGTGTAAAGTTGTAAGATAGGCTGAAGAAAGATGTATTCAGGCTGAATGTTCAAGCTGTGGGAAATTTTGTACTTGTCTGGTGTTGTTTTTAATATGACAAGCACATTTCTTTGGATCCTGATCTAAAGCCGCTGGTGATGTTTTTCTATCTCTGTGTTTTATTTCATTCCATTTCAGTTCTTCTGGCTTGCATCTGGCATAGGATTTGCCCTTGTTAGGCACCCTATGTTTCTTCTCTCCTTTCCTTAATGTTTTCTACTAAATGTGTTATCTGAGAATTAGTTTCAGTTAATTTAACCAGTGTAGTGGATGTTATTTCCTGCTAGCTGATGTGTGAATTAAATGAATCTGCTTCTTAGATGTTCTTGTTAGATTTAATTAAATGAGTTGAGAACACTGGGAGGCTTAGAACTCTGTCTCTGCCTCACTAGGATCTTTCCATTTCAATTAAACCTTTCCAAGTTCCCTAAGTTTGTTCCTTGCCTTTCTTTGAGAGTTGCCCAAGAGTATGTCCAAGCAAGCCTGGAGTTAAACGACCTCTGACCTGATCTATAGACAGAAATTGGTTTACCTTCATCCCTTCACTTTCTTTCCTGATTGTTCCACTCCACCTATCATTTTAGGATCCAATGCTTTAGATGACTAGCCAAACTGAAAGCTTGCACATTGAACAGCAAGTAAACCCTTTCTTGACTCCATTACCCAATGGCCTTGATGTTCTCTGAGTTATCTACTTTAGCCTAAAATCCTCTCTGCTCATTGCCTTGTCTCATAGTGAACCCTTCATTCCTGATTCCCAACAACCAAATCAAAACCAATAAAAAAAACAACCCTTGTGCCTATAGCTAGCCTAACATCTTAAACACTGAGCTTGAAAGTCATATACCTTTGACATATCAGAGAGAGATCCCTCTCTGGACCCAGGAGGGCTAGATCCTGAGGTCTGAAAGTGGTTTGATGTTGTCTCATCTTTTGGTCTTGCCAATCTGGCCAAAACATGGGAACCCCAACAAGCATGACCCTCAAGGGTTCTCAGCAACATGTTGTGAAGCAGAGGCCAAAATCTGAAGTCCTGAGGTGTCTTTCCTCAATTTCTGTGCCGGGCGCTTCCCTTTAGCTTCCTTGAGTTTTTCTTGAGCAGGCTTCAACTTGCGCCGGGCAAACTGATTTAACTTTTTATAATGCCCCGTCATTCTCCTTTGAAGGTATAAATCCATGTTTTCCTTCTCCAATTTCTTCTCTAAGTGGTCATTGACTCTCTCAAGCCATGCCTCCCTATTGTTCTCTATCTCTTGTTCGAACAATGCAGTGAGAGGAGTAGATTGGAGAAGGGAATTTTCCTCTTATTTTTGCTTCTCAAGGGCCTTTTTTAGCCCCATGGTTCTTGGCCTCTTTCGCCTAGGCTGATCTTTGCCTTCACTTTCATCGAACTCACCCAGGAGTTCTTCCAACCTTACTTGGGCTTTGGAGGCCTCCTTCTTGTATTTGATCACCCGTGTCTCATAAACAGCCATATGGACACTCATTTGCTTATTTTGGATTTGCAAAAATTGATTGAAATTCCTAGCTCTATGAAGATCATCCTTCAAGGCATCAATTTGGCTTTCCCTATGGATCAAGAGGTTTTCTAGAATCCGAGCCTCATTATCACTATCATCACTTTGGATTGGGATGATGTCGAATGCACTCTCCTGTTCATGACTACCTTATTCCTTGCCCTTCCCTTTGCTTTGGGTGGCTATTCTAGTGCTCTTCCTCCTGGACAAATCAATCATGGGCTTCTTGGGCAATTTTACTTTGCTTCGGAGGGCCCTTGTCACATTTGGAGTGACAACTCTAGGCACTCTTTTCTTTGCTGTCTGGGGCTTGGCAATTTTTTGAGAAGAGGACATGGCCCCTTTAACCTTGTCACCTTGCCTCTCTTCTTTTTGAGTTTGCTGTTCCTCTTGAAGAGGCTGGTGTTATTGAGGATGGTGCTGTGTATCCTCTTTTGGCTGCCCTTGCTCATCACTTTCATGCTGCCCCTGTTCAGTCTCCTTTGGCTTCCCTTGCTGCTCTGCCTCACCCTTATCATAAGTCTGCTGTGTATCATCAAAGGTCTGCTCACCCTCACTGTGTTGTTGTTGTTCAGTGCTTTCTTCCTCATCCCCTTGCTGCTGTGTGTCATCATAAGGCTGCTCACCCTCATCATGAGTCTGATGTTCTTCATGCTGCTGCCCTTCATCATCAATCTGATGTTCTTCATGTTGCTACCCTTCATCATCAGTCTGCTTTTCTTCATGCTGCTACCCTTCATCATTAGTCTACTGTTCTTCATGATGCTACCCTTCATCGTCTTCCTCATCATCATGGTCATGCTCTTCTCCCTCTTTAGGATCTTCTGCTTGCTCTCTGGTAAAATTGAGTTTTTTAGGAATGGGTCTGCTAGAGGAAGGTGAAGGATGATGAGTAGGAGGTGTAGGGGATGTGTGCATTGGAGGGATAGTGGAGAAATCCGAATGGGTGATGAAAGTATCCCAAGAGACCTCTCTCTTTTCAAGCTGATGAAGAATGATGATTTTGATGAGAGAGTGATGGAAGAGACATGCTATTTGCTGTGAAGGAGGATTCTTCTGAACAGTGGAAGCCATTTTCTCAATGCTTTTGTGTAAGAAGAAAGGAAGATTTAGCAGCTTGGTCCTTGTGAAATGCATGAGTAGTCGAATGTGTTATAGCATCATTTCTCACTTTGACATGATTCATGATTGCTTTATGGCTTTTTGGGCACCCATTCCTACAGACTTGGACAAATTCACTTAAAAACAGTGTAAAATCCCTCATACGCGACTATGCCCATACTTTTCCGCGTGTATACGCGAGTACAGCTAGACTTTTCCACATATGCCATTAAAATGATTAAAAAATATATAAAAATCCCTAATTTCGCGCTGGGTTGATGGTTACTCAGGTAGTTCAACCACCCCAGCCCGTGGCCAACTGTTTCCAACTGCTGAAACTACTTGGAGGGACTATAAAAAGCCCTCATGTGTATGGCCTAAGGGAGGGGGAGAAAGTATTGATATTATACTCTGTTGGTATTCCCTATCCAAGTCTGATTCCCCGTGCCTCCTGCACTTTCCCAGTTCATTGTAGGAAACCCTTGTTTCCTTGAGATACACATCCCTTTATATGTTATCTCGTATGCACCATTTTGGAAGGAGTCTTAGCGAGGCAAGGGCTGGACGGATCCGGACGACGGTCTGCGAAGGCCTTGGAAGGATCAGGTGATCTCTCCACGATTACTTTTGTACGTACTATTTATAATACATAAGTATCATGCTGTTCCCGAAATAAACGTGTTAGTGTATGCTTTAATGTATGAAGAATATTTATTTTACATGCATTCATTATGATTTGTTTAATGTTTTATATGAATCACACTAACATATAGAGTAGAAATATACTGTACAACTTGTCCTTTGTGCTGGTTTCTTCTTGCATTTCAGGTTAAGGAGGAAGGACGGTTGCAGGGAGTTTGAACTCCACGTGGATCTACTTCAAACGTAGGACCAACGGGTAAACCTCTCATTCTTCTCTATTTAGTTTTTATGAATGTGCATGATTGTGTGAGTCTCTGTTAAGTAGTACGCCCCTGCTCTGTGGAGGTTGAATCCCAACCAACCTCTAGGGTGTTAATTCCCCGAAACAGAATGTGATAGGCATAGATTTGGGAGAATCTTCCCTCACAAGTGAAGTATTTCATGATGATCTTCATGAGGGGGGCGTAGCTGGCTAAAAGATATGAGAAAGGGAAAATAGAAGGACATGACTCTTTGTGCTCAGGCTTTAGAAAGGGCTTGTAATCATCATCCAAATGGCTTTGTTTAAACTATTTCTCACCAATATAGGGGATTTTAGTGGCCTTGGAGAGAATTTGAAGTCAAGGCCTGCCAGCTGGAAATGCTTGTCTCGAAACCTCAAAGCGCAAAGGTGTGTCAAAGGAGAAAAGCTCTTCACCTCTTGTACCCTTTGACAAAAATCTAAACACCCGACCTCATGGAAATTGAACAAGACTGATGGGTGGGCATTCACTTCTTTAGTGGAAGTAGGCTCAAATCTCTTATGCAATCCACTCTTACTATCCTGCCTGGGAGGCATCTTGTTCTAGATGCTCTCTGCAAAACCAAACTGCCTCAAAAGGTTTTTTGAAATGTTCTCTCAAACACAACTCTGTCTTCTTTGTAAATCACTGTTTTGATAAAGGAAAATTTGTTTCAAATGTTATGTGAGATGCTTCTGTGATATCAGGTCTCTGCTCCTTCCAAAACACTGTCTTTTCTCCCTTTGTATGCCAATCAACCAATATTTATAATGACAAGCGCACAACCAAACAAAAGGTACACACAGTCAAAGGGTCACTGTGTTTGGGTAAGGTCACCAAGCTCTTTATGTTTTGGTGTGAGCACAAATAGCCTTTTAGTAGACAAACACCCCTCCTAATCAAAATACTACTCTTTTATTCACTATTCCTCATCCACAGTTAGACAAAAAACCTCCAAACTGATTTAAATAACTTCACTCACTGAATTCTGCTTCATGGAACAAAAAAGAAAACACTGGTTTTTTCTTTTTTACCACACATAGGAGACTTTTGAAATGACAAAACATTTATACAATGATCACTATTGCTTGAAATTAGGCCCACTGTTTCATTTTTCAAAATACCGTGTTTCTCCTTTAACACTACCTCCTCCTAACAATGTTTCCACCATACACTGGGCTGAAAGAGGTTTACTTTTCCCTATCACAGTTAGGGTACTTTCAACAGTTTTCCAAACCTCTACACTTTCAACCAATTGTAAAAATATTCTTCAAGCTTTTTATCCCAAACACACCTTGGTTTACATCCAGAGTTTCATTTTTTCACCATCATTTAGTCTTTGAAAAACACAGCATTGATCACCTTTTTAGAAATTTTAATATACCAAGGAGGCACATAAAATACCTTGCAAATCAATGGCAGCCATTGTTTGAGGGGTTTGAGTAGCTTTCAAAGCTTTTGGAGGCGTTTTGATGGTGTGAAACATGCGCGAGACGTTTGAAATGAGAAAGCGCCACGCACAGGAAGGCTATCGGGTCACTGACGGGCAGTCGTGACCAGCGCCTACAGGCGCGCCGCGCAACAACTGAACCCCTTTGTAAAAAATCTCCTAAACGCGCTGCGCAACTCTACATGCATTGCACGGAGTCAAAAACCATTGAAAATTCAGTGAACTTGCTCGAAAACTTCCTCTTTGGTCCGGTGAATAGCTAAGAGGAGTTGTTTGTGCTTTGGAAATGCAAAATGGATCTTGGCAATGGTCCTTAACTCCTTTAAAAGTGAAAAAGTCCGAGCTCTTTTCACGTTTTCTTGGTGAAGGTTTTGAAAACCTTTGAAAAGATTTTAAAGACTCTTTGCACCAAATTTTTTGACAAAAAGTGGAGTTTGGCTTTTGAAAAGGTAGCATAGTGAGGAATTTTGTTTAAGTGAAGAGGCTTTGTTTAGGAATTTCAAATCTCCTCTACTGCATTTTCACTGTGCTTTATTAAACAAGAAACTCTGCCACTGCTAACCTTTTAATGACATTTTCAACATGGAAAATCTGCTCAAAAACATACCAATGATTGGTGAAGCATCTTTTGACATTTGCAAGGAGTTGATTGATCTCTTTAAACTTGGTTGACAGTTTCTGCTTCTGCTGCTTTAAAGGTGATAATGGTCACTGTGAAGCTGATTGAACTGTTAGGTGTTTTTTAAGCTCCTCTTCTGACTGTGGGTGCAAAAAAATTAGTTGCAAAAAACACTGTAAAACCACCTAAAATCAGTTTGACCTATGGTACATGTATTGCTGAGACTTGAGGGTTTATGAGTGGCACTACCTAGGGTTGTAACCAAATTTATTTGCAGAATGGGAAGGTCTGTTATGACCGGTCTGCAACAGATAGAGGTTCTTTGGCTTCAGGATAGTTTGTCAAGGGAGAAATACCTAAAGCGCCACTACCTAATTTAGGGGAGACTTCTTTGGACAGATTTGGATTGTTTCTTTGGAGCTGATGGGAAAACTAGTATGGCTGAAGCTAGATAGGGCTTGATAGTGAGGTTCATCTCGTGATGGGCGGATTGAAAAAAGGTAGGAGGGAAAAAAAATGTTTATGGGTGTTTTCTAGCTGGAAAATTTGACAAATTTTTAGATCAACTGCTAGAAAACTTGACTGTTATAACTAGTCATCACCAACAAGTGAAAAATATTGATGACTAATAGTGGCTCCATTTGGGGAGGGAAGCTCCTTTTTAGGAGGTGTCCAGAATATTTGATCTTTGGCTTATGAAGACCAGTGCCTTACCCATTGGTGCAAATTTCACTCTTCCTTGATGCTATTTCTGAAAATTGACAGCATGATTAGCATCAATGATATTTCTACCTACCCCACTATCTTTCCTAACATTTTTTCTTTCTTTTGGTTCATTTGGACTAGCAACCTTTTTGACAATATATTTTTTTTGAAAAATGAACCTATCTAGTTCTACACTTATATCTGCCGGGAGTTTAGATTAAGCTGATGAAATCCTTCATTACTCTACCTATGCTAGATCAACTGTCAAGGTTAAGATGTTTGACAGGATTTTGTTCTCTAATCTAAAACATGAAATTTAAAATGATCAAATCAGGGTTAGATAGTCTGATTTGTCATGTACTTGTGGCATGAAAGGCAAGCTGCACACGAATATTATTTTGCAAAAAATGGAAACTAGGAAAAATGGGGCTAGGATGCACAATTTGTTTTTCATCCCCGCTTCCCTCTTTGGTTTTGTTTTGAGCATGTGGAACCAGTATATTTTCCTAATCTACTCTCTTTGATAAGTCAAGCTTACACAATGTTGACCATCTTTTTCACTCACTAACGTATCAGCAAATAAATTTAAAACATGTTCAACTATGATTAGGCTAGATAACTGAACAAGACATTTGAGCACTAGTAGCGGCATTTAGACTTGCGTGCTTTCTGAATGACTATTTTTTTAACATGGGGCCTTTTTCTATTTTTCAAACTACCCTCTTTTCTATTTTTCTATTGTTTTTTACTTTTCTGCTTTTTATCTACTTTTCAAACAATGGTATATACAATGATTGAAAATGTTTTAAACTCATAAATCTTGGAAGTGGTGAAACTTAAGCATCTTATCCTCGTAAGGATCTCCTACCATTCTTGGCCCATCTAGTTCTTAGAAAGAAAAATTGGGAAATTTTTCTCTTGTAAACATGACATAAGGATTCATGCATGAATCTCTGAACAAACCGGTATCTTCCTGCTGTACCTCTTGATACCTCTGATTTCCACTCCTTCCTTTATTGTACATCTTTTTCAAGTAATGTATATATTCTTTGTCATTATTGAAATATATAATTACATCATCAAGGTATGTCAATATGCAGAAATTCAAGACTGGAAACATGGCTTTTAGGAACATATTTTTTGTATCTGGTGATTTTTCCATTCTGAGTCTGAAACTGGAACTACTTCCAACATAATGGAAAAAATCTTTGAGCTGTCTACTTTGCAAGGGAATCATTTGGCTATAACCTGAAACATCATCTTGCAAAGACATATGATTAAAAGCACTTATCATCGGTATATCATGGTCTTGGGAAGGAAGGATAAAATTTCTGTTACAAGGATGTGTATTAGAGTTTCTAAAATCAAAACAGATCCTATGACCGACTAATTTATCTTTGATTATTATTGATTGGTTCAGATTGTTATATTTCCTTTTGTCAAAGTTGTTTCTTTGAGTTACGGTAGTGGCATAGTGTTTCTCACTGTTTTCTCTGTATGAAGTAGTATTTTGCATGAGATTGCCAATCCTAGTAGTTCTAAGTCTTTGGTGGAGTGACAGAATATTAGCCAATTTAAGTAACTCAGGTATACTTGGACTACAATTATCATCTTTGCTCGTAGGAAGCTTATCAGGCATTTTTTCTGGATTTTGAGTTGTTATGGCCAAAGTCAAGGTTTCATTTGCAGTGGTAGAGTTATGCGATGGTAAATCCTTGAGGTATGACAAAAACATTAAGATTCCCTGCTCCTGAGTTCCGAAGAGGTTTGTGACATGTAAGTCTTCTAATGCCTTTGTTTTGAAAAATTTCCCTGATGTTACTGTTGATGTTTGACTAAGGTTTAAGTGATTTGCTTGATAGTACATAATGGTGTGTGCTTCTTGCTCTATCTCAGTTTCAAAAGGAACACACTTGCTTCCCTTAGGACATAGCTATTCATGATCATGGTAATTTTGGGTGTCTAGTTAGTCATAGAGAACTAGGGGCAACTGATGTGGTGGGTCTAAGTTTGTTTCAATTTCTTCTGATTGTTCTTCAATGTCCCCATCAGTGTGTAGAATAAAAGAGTTCAGGTCAGAATGCAAGGAATACATTGGGGTGTTATCTGGCCTCTCTTGGCTACTGATCATGTATTTCATGTGTGACTCTCGATAGAGTATTCTTGTTTGGTCAAACACAGGAATAGTGGCATAGGACATATCAAGTTGAATATTTCCTTGGAGCTTGGCTCCCCAAGATCTGGATAGAAGCATTCCGTACTTGGGAGGGATGTCTGCTACCACTATGTCCATGATCAGATGTTTTGCAGGTATTTGGGCCAAACTAAAACAAAGATCTTTGATCAAGCCTAGACATTTGACTCTACTTGAATCAAATGAATATAAGTCTTTGTATGGTCTTGTGATTTCTAGGCCTAATCTTTCCATTACAACCTTCGGCATAAGATTATGCGAGGTGCCGGAGTCTAGCATGGAATTGTGATGGATTTGGTCATGGATATTCAGACTGATGTAAAAGGGAAGAGTGGTTCCCTCTTGGAATTTCCCTTCTATTTTCGGACCAAACAACACTTCAGGAGTGTCATCAGCTAGATTAAGGGTGTTCGCATCATTTCCTAGATTTAGGACCTTTAACACTTGGGATTTATAAGAGCCTTGGGAGATGAGCTCGGTAAGAGGCATGGTGATCTTTATTTTGGCGATTTCACCCTCAAAACTAAAAGGTAGCTATAGTTTAGACATGTTTGTTTCAACTTTTTTAGCCACGACCTTCTCTATGTTCTGAGTTTGCTGGCTCTGTTTTGGGATTTTGTTTGCCACAGCCACCTCGGGAATCTTTGTGGAAGTATTAGGAGCATCTGAGTCAAGACTATTTTGGGTAACTCTATCTTTGTTTTGGTCATTTTTCCCGACCATGATTTTGTTGCTGTTCACTGCTTTCTTAAGGATGGTATCAGGGGTTTTAGCAGTGTCTGAGCTACCTTTCTTGGAGTCGTCTTGATTTCTTCTACTTCTAAGGTCATATTGCCTGTGAGCTTCTACTATGGTGTTCTGAAAATATATGGCAGGATCCTCGGGATCTTCATAGTTGGTTTCATCCTGATTTGGAGAGAAGAATGCTTGTTCTTCTTCTGTGAGGTATACCTCACTCTCATTATCAGATCCTATGAGGTTCAAATGATTTTCATCAATGGGTTCTGTATCCCTATCATCTTCTTCCACATAATTTTCATTAAATGGTGGCCTAATTTGTTGGTCATTTTCCCTTGGTTTGTTTTGAGGCTCTTCCCTCCTAAAATTTTGGTTCCGGTTTCTATTTGGAGGGTTTGGCTGGTTGTCCCTAAGAGGGTCTTCTCACTTATATTTTCCAACATTTTGGCCATGGCCCTAACTAAATCATCTATTCTAGGATCTAAGGAAGGGGTTGAAGTGGAGACCTCATCCCGGTAGATGACTTTCCTTTCTGATCTAGTCCTAGCTCTTTTTTCTGCTAAGTTGGCTTCTGCCCTTATGGCTACTTTTTGCATTTCCTCTAAGGTAGGGGGGTCCTTGTATCTTAGCTGATAAGTCATGTCTGGGTCAAAACCATCGGGGAACTTTGCCAAGGCTGAACCAAGTGGGGGTTTTAAGTGAGGTGGGAGGGCGTTATACACATTGTTGAACCTTGCACAGTATCCCTGGACACTTTCCCCATTTTCCTGTTTTAGATTGTTATACTTTGACAGAATTTGAATGGGGTTCTTTCGGATTTCCCACTTGTTTATGAAGATTTGGTAGAGTTCTGGGAGATTGTGGATGCTATTTGGAGTTAAGTTCTAAAACCATTTTTTGGGTTCCCCGCCCAGGCTTTGGGCGAACATTCTCATTCTGATGGTCTCGTCTTCTATTTCCATGTATTCAAAGGCATCACTAATCCTGTCTACATGTTGTTGAGCTGTGGTAGTCTCGACTCCATTAAAGTGTGGGATTTTGGCTTGATAGTCATTTTGTAAGGGAGCCAAAGGCTATGGCAACACCAAGGGTGCATACCAAGCTGCCATGACGGGAGCTAATGGATTATGTACAAAATGAGGGCTTGCGGGATGAGCTGAGGTGGTTTGAACAATAGTGGTTTGGATAGGTGTGGCAGATGTACTTGGACTAGTGATATGATTTTGAGCAGATCTGGGATGGTAGGAGCCAAAGTGATGGAGAAGCTGAAATTCGGGAGGTGTGGTAGGTGAGGCTTCTCTACTAGGACTCTTTGGCAGATCTAGGGGCTCAAGATCGCCAAAGTCTATCTTACTTTGTGAGTTGCTTCTAAAAAGGGTTTTTGCTGATTTTAAGTTAAAGGGGGAATCATGCAAGGCAGTGAGATGTTCAGATACTGATCTTGCTTTACAGATGGACCTATCGGTAGCTAAATTGCCAGTTTCGAAAGCTTGCCACAGAATCTTCTCTAGGTCATCTACTATGATAGGGGGATTTGGGTCTGGATGAGATCTGGTGTTGATTCTTCGTGAAGCCAGATTTTGGGTCTAGGGTTTAGAGAGGATGGTATTTGTGAATGTTTCGGATGGATGGCTTCTCTGGGGTTTTACTAATGTGAAGGATGGTCAAAACAAAAAGGATGGACTAGTGGAGTCGCCAGGTGGATTTCCTATAAGAACTATGGTCCACCACCAACACTATCAAAGATGCTTGGGAAAAAGTTTTATGGCAAACTTTGAGATGGAAACTTGCAAAGAAGAGTGATTCACTTGGTTTCAATAGTTTGCTAGGCTGTATGGACGAGCTAATGGTTCTCTTGGTAAGAAGGCTTCTGCTTATCTCCTATGTTTTAGGTGAGGGTTTCTGAATCGCTAAGTTATACTTAGTTTGTCACTGATTACAGAGTTTCTACCCTGAGTTTAAGTTTTTTGGAAGGGTGAGTTAGCAAAAAGGTATGGTTTATGAATTTTTTGGTTTTTTATGGAGTTTTTAGGCCTACTGGAGGCTAGTGGAGTCGCCAGGTGGAACTTGGTTGTTTTTATAAAGACGTAGCTATGGTACACCACCAGTAACTAGGGAAAAACCAATCTGGGAATGTTTTGGGTTTTTTCTGAGTTTTTATGTGCAGCCTATGGTTTATTAAAGTATTCTACACTTGCTTCATCAATTTGCTAGGGTGGTGAAAACAAAAAGTTTACTTCAAATGATTCTATGGACTGCCTACCTGTGAGGTTTGGAAGAGTTTCGTACAACTGAATCATCATTTTGCTAAGATGGTGAAAGAGCTAGATTCTACTCTTCTATGTTTGAATGAGATTTTGAGAGTTCCTAAGGGATACCAAGGATGTTTTGACTCAAAGTCCCACTGTGATCGCCATTATGTTAGTGTGGCGATGAGGTGGCTCAATCGGATAGTAGCCTAGAGTTTAGTAAAGTAGTAAGGTCTACTGGAGGCTAGTGGAGTCACCAAGTGGATTTTTAGTTGTTTTGAGATATATGTGTATGGTCCACCACCAATACTGACAAAAACCAATCTAAGGAAGTTTTGGGGTTTTTTGATTTTTTATGTGTAGCCTAGTTTGTAAGAGTGTTCTAAACCTGATTCATCACTTTGCTAAGATGGTGAAACAAGGAGTTTACTCTAAATGATTCTATAGGCTGATGGTCTAAGTTTAGTGTTGAAGGACTAAAGATTCTATAAGAGTTTGCTAGACTATCATGTACTCAGTAAGTCCCACCGTGATCGCCATTATGTTAGTGAGCGGTGGGATAATTCAATCAGATAGTATTTTCAAAGGTCTCTAAAGGTTTAGGGAAACTAAGTTTGTTTATCACTCAACGTCCCACCGTGATCGCCATTATGTTAGGGTCCCGTGATTTGGCTGATTGGAAAGCCAAATGATAGTGTGACATCAAACCAATATTTGGAGCCCAAGGACCTAGCCTTCCTGGACTCAGAGAGGGCTCTCTCTATTTGTGTAAGGGATATCTGTGTGTTTGCTTATTGTGTTCTGATTTTAGGCTAGTTATGACGTAGGTTTTCTGGTTTTGGTTTTTAGGTTGTGAGGGATGAAACTGATCAAAGATATAATATAGGTAAAAATATGTCAGATCAACTGGGCTATGGGGTCGAAGAGGTCAAGAAAGCTATCAGATGGTGATACAAGGTTGTTGAAGGGCCGATTTGATTCGAGGTAGAAAGGATCTTTGGGAAAAATGGAGTAAGATGGACATCAAGTTTGTGAATAACAAAGGATTCCAAGCATAACTAGTTTAATAGCTGACATAAACATGGTAGGGAAAACCATTAATCATGGGAAATGTAACTATAAGCTAATCAATACATAGAAATAAACATTCAAGCCATGCATAGAGATATATAACTCTCTAACTTTGGGAAATGGCTATCATACTTTGGGGAAATACACTTAAGACAGACAAAAAACTCAAATCACTATGCCGGAACACCTAAACACAGTACTTCAAGTTATTGGGCACTTTGAAAACAAGATTGCATAGTCTTAGGCAAAGGGCAAGATCAGAACAAGACCTCCTTGGTTCAACAAATGACAATCTAATCAGTCAAAGAGAAATTTCATGGATGGAGCTATGTCTAGCCATGAGTAAGCAAGGCATACTGTAAATCATAATTAGCATGCATAAAACCATGAATGAAACAAACAACAATATCCTTAAGTTATTAAAGAGCAATCAAGAATTCTTTAATGTGACTAAGAATGAAGAAAACATGGAAGCTATGAAGAAACAAGAAATTTGAGGTGCCTCCAAAGGAATATCTCAAATTTTTTCTCTACTGTCCTATAGTAAGCAAGAAACATGGATTTATGAATGAAAACTAGGAAACAAAACAAAAAGAGAGAAACTATACCATTCTACCAAGTCATGGAATCCAACAACAATCCTCTTTCATCATCCAAGAACATCCAAGAGACTATCCAAAAGCATGAGACAAGTATTTCTTCCAAAGATTATATGACCATATATTGCTTCTATTCATCAAGTTCAACCTTGTTTTACAATGAAAGCCTTTGGAATATATAGGCCCAAGTGAGGAAAACCTCTTACTTCAATTTGCAATCTCATTGGCCTATCCAAAATATCTTATCTTGTCCTTGAGGCTTTGCAAAGCCCAAGGCACAAAATATCTCATAAAATATCTACAAAATTATAAAAGAGGGAAATAAATTGACTTTTCATAACTTCTCATGTGAAAAAATAGCTAAACACACATGAGGAAAAAGTAGTTTTTAAAGGTTCAATTTTTACAAAAATACTCAAGAAAAACATCAGCAAAAGGTCCCCTGACTTGCCGGCAACTTGTGGCAGCCTTCCTGATGTCAAAATAAGGCTCATGATAGCTTGTTGGAAAGCCCTAAGTGTCTAATTTCTATAAAAACTAGAATTTTCCCAATATGATGCCTAGAAGTCCTCCAAAAATAGGCCTGTGTGTAAAAAACCAAAAAATAAGGCTTGTTGATAGACCCGGCAAAGTGTAGAAAAAGTGAGCATTTTTCGCCATTTTGGGGGAGAAAATGATCTTCAAATGTCCTGAAAATCACTGAGTATGTGCTCCTGAAATTATGGCATCCAATGATACCATTCTCATTCTTTGATGATCCCCCAATTTGAAATGGCGAAGCGCATGAGTTTTGGCCAAAAACCCAAAAATGACAAAAAACCAAAATATGTTGAAAATCGCCCAAAATTGGTGAGCATGACCCTCAAGGGTTCTCAGCAACATGTTGTGAAGCAGAGGCCAAAATCTGAAGTCCTGAGGTGTCTTTCCTCAATTTTTGTGACGGGCGCTTCCCTTTAGCTTCCTTGAGTTTTTCTTGAGCAACCTTCAACTTGCGCTGGGCAAACTGATTTAACTTTTTATAATGCCTCTTCATTCTCCTTTGAAGGTCTAAATCCCTGTTTTCCTTCTCCAATTTCTTCTCTAAGTGGTCATTGACTCTCTCAAGCCATGCCTCCCTATTGTTCTCTATCTCTTGTTCAAACAATGCAGTGAGAGGAGTAGATTGGAGAAGGGCATTTTCCTCTTCTTTTTGCTTCTTAAGGGCCTTTTTTAGCCCCATGGTTCTTGACCTCTTTCGCCTAGGCTGATCTTCGCCTTCACTTTCATCGAACTCACCCTTGAGTTCTTCCAACCTTACTTGGGCTTTGGAGGCCTCCTTCTTGTATTTGATCGCCCGTGTCTCATAAACAGCCATATGGACACTCATTTTCTTATTTTGGATTTGCAAAAATTGATTGAAATTCCTAGCTCTATGAATATCATCCTTCAAGGCATCAATTTGGATTTCCCTATGGATCAAGAGGTTTTCCAAAATTTGGGCCTCATTATCACTATCATCACTTTGGATTGGGATGATGTCGAATTCACTCTTCTGTTCATGACTGCCTTCTTCCTTGCCCTTCTCTTTGCTTTGGGTGGCTATGCTAGTGCTCTTCCTCCTGGACAAATCAATCATGGGCTTCTTGGGAAATTTTCCTTTGCTTCGGAGGGCCCTTGTCACATTTGGAGTGAAAACTCTAGGCACTCTTTTCTTTTCTGTCCAGGGCTTGGCCATTTTTGGAGAAGAGGACATGGCCCCTTTACCCTTGTCACCTTGCCTCTCTTCTTTTTGAGTTTGATGTTCCTCTTGAAGAGGATGTTGTTCTTGAGGAGGCTGCTGTGTATCCTCTTTTGGATGCCTTTGCTCATCACTTTCATGTTGCTCTTGTTCAACACTATCATGTTGCCCCTGTTCAGTCTCCTTTGGCTGCCCTTGCTACTCTATCTCACCCTTATCATAAGTCTGTTGTGTATCATAAAAGGTTTGCTCACCCTCACTATGTTGCTGTTGTTTAGCGCTTTATTCCTCATCCCCTTGTTGCTGTGTGTCATCATAAGGCTGCTCACCCTCATCATGAGTCTGCTGTTCTTCATGCTGCTGCCCTTCATCATCAGTCTATTGTTCTTCATGCTGCTACCCTTCATCATTAGTCTGTTGTTCTTCATGCTGCTGCCCTTCATCATCAGTTTGTTGTTCTTCATGCTGCTGCCCTTCATCATCAGTCTGCTATTCTTCATGCTGCTGCCCTTCATCGTCTTCCTCATCATCATGGTCATGCTCTTCTCCCTCTTTAGGATCTTCTGCTTGCTCTGTGGTAAACTTGAGTTTTTTAGGAATGGGTCTGCTAGAGGAAGGAGAAGGATGATGAGTAGGAGGTGTAGGGGATGTGTGAACTGGAGGGACAGTGGAGAAATCCGAATGGGTGATGAAAGTATCCCAAGAGACCTCTCTCTTTTCAAGCTGATGAATAATGATGATTTTCATGAGAGAGTGATGGAAGAGATAGGCTATTTTCTATGAAGGAGGCTTCTTCTGAAAAATGGAAACCATTTTCTCAATGCTTTTGTGTAAGAAGAAAGGAAGATTTAGTAGCTTGGTCCTTGTGAAATGCATGAGCAGTCGAATGTGATAGGCATAGATTTGGGAGAATCTTCCCTCACAAGTTAAGTATTTCATGATGATATTCATGAGGGGGGCGTAGCTGGCTAAAATATATGAGAAAGGGAAAATAGAAGGACATGACTCTTTGTGCTCAAGCTTTAGAAAGGGCTTGTAATCATCTGAGTCCAAATGGCTTTGTTTAAACCATTTCTCACCAATATAGGGGATTTTAGTGGCCTTGGAGATGGATCTTGGAGAGAATTTGAAGTCAAGGCCTGCCAGCTGGAAATTCTTGTCTTGAAACCTCAAAGTGCAAAGGTGTGTCAAAGGAGAAAAACTCTTCACCTCTTGTACCCTTTGACAAAAATCTAAACACCCAACCTCATGGAAATTGAACAAGACTGATGGGTGGGCATTCACTTCTTCAGTGGAAGTAGGCTCAAATATCTTATGCAATCAACTCCTACTATCCTGCCTGGGAGGCATCTTGTTCTGGATGCTCTCTGCAAAACCAAACTGCCTCAAAAGGTTTTTTGAAATGTTCTCTCAAACACAACTCTGTCTTCTTTGTAAATCACTATTTTGATCAAGGAAAATTTGTTTCAAATGCTCTGTGAGATGCTTCTGTGATATCAGATCTTTGCTCCTTCCAAAACACTATCTTTTCTCCCTTTGTATGCCAATCAACCAATATTTATAATGACAAGCGCACAGTCAAACAAAAGGTACACACAGTCAAAGGGTCACTGTGTTTGGGTAAGGTCACCAAGTTCTTTGTGTTTTGGTGTGAGCACAAACAACCTTGTAGTAGAAAAACAACCCTCCTAATCAAAATACTGCTCTTGTATTCACTATTCCTCACCCACAGTTAGACAGAAAACCTCCAAACTGATTTAAATAACTTCACTCACTGAATTCTGCTTCATGGAACAAGAAAGAAAACACTGTTTTTTTCTTTTTTACCACACAGTGGAGAATTTTGAAATGAAAAAACATTTATACAATGATCACTATTGCTTGAAATTAGGCCCACTGTTTCATTTTTCAAAATACTGTGTTTCTCCTTTAACACTGCCTCCTCCTAATAATGTTTCCACCATACACTGGGCTGACAGAGGTTTACTTTACCCTATCACAGTTAGGGTACTTTCAACAGTTTTCCAAACCTCTACACTTTCAACCAATTGTAACAATATTCTTCAAGCTTTTTATCCCAAACACACCTTGATTTACATCCAGAGTTTCATTTTTTCACCATCATTTAGTCATCACGGCAACAGGACTGCGCCACAGTACCGTGCAACAACTGAACCCCTTTGTAAAAACTCTCCTGAACCCGCCGCGCAACTCTACAGGTGCGCCGCGCAGTCAAAAACCCTTGAAAATTCGGTGAACTTGCTCGAAAAATTCCTCTTTGGTTCGGTGAATAGCTAAGAGGAGTTGTTTGTGCTTTGGAAATGAAAAATGGATCTTGGCAACGGTCCTTAACTCCTTTAAAAGAAAAAAAGTCCGAGCTCTTTTCACATTTTCTTAGTGAAGGTTTTGAAAACCTTTGAAAAGCTTTTAAAGACTCTTTGCACCAATTTTTTTGACAAAAAGTGGAGTTTGAATTTTGAAAAGGTAGCATAGTGAGGACTTTTGTTTAAGTGAAGAGGCTTTGTTTAGTAATTTCAAATCTCCTCTACTACATTTTCACTGTGCTTTATTAAACAAGAAACTCTGCCACTGCTGACCTTTTAATGACATTTTCAACATGGAAAATATGCTAAAAAACATACCAATGATTGGTGAAGCATCTTTTGAAATTTTCAAGGAGATGACTGATCTCTTTAAACTTGGTTGACAGTTTCTACTTCTGCTGCTTTAAAGGTGATAATTATCACTGTGAAGCTGATTGAACTGTTAGGTGTTTTTTAAGCTCCTCTTCTGACTGTGGGTGCAAAAAACTCAGTTGCATTCACTCATGCTTTACCATTCTCTGTTCATCAAAAGGGGACTTCTTTTAAACCTCTCCTTTTACTCAAAATGCAACAATAAGGTACCTTTGACCCTTTTCATAAGGAAAATTCCTTCATTTGTAATAGTGGCATGCCTTATTTGATTTGAAAGTTTTTCCAGAATCTGAAACACATGCCATAATCCTTCTTGCATATTTATGGACATATGTGCTTAGTTGTAGTGCCTTTTTGGGAAAACTAAACTCAAACTGCCTTTGTCTATTATGATGAGTTTTTTGAAAGAAATGTTTTATGAACAGGAAGAACAGGACCTTTTGGAAAACCATTATCATTCTTTGGCTCGTGTCATGACCCATCTCTCAACCACTTTTCAACTCTGTTTTGTTTAAAGGAACAAAGGCTAAATGTTAAGCCTGTTCATCAAGGAGATGAGTTTTTGTAAACTTTAAGGAAAATACACCCTTTAGCAAGGTTTGTTCATTTTTGGCTCTAGACTGTCTTTGAAAGCAAACTATGATAGGAGATAAGTCAGCTTCTTTTATAGTTGTAGTACTCATGCTTTCCCTTTGTTTTTGACATTATTGCTCTGCTCAGAAGCCTTCAACTGTCCCCTACTGTTCTTACAATTTGTCTCTCAGTCAGTGAAAACCATAAAGTCAATTACTGCTCTGGCCCTTTGCTTATAGATGAAGGAGGCCTACTTTGAAAAATGCTTGGGTTTTTTTCAACCTCTGTCTTAACCAAGTAAAGAATGTTTGATGAACATACTGATAGTGGTTTCCTTTATTCATGATGGCAGAATCTAGTTAGAGACTAAGACTGTTGGATTCCCTTGGCCATCTGCTTCATAATATTTCTCCATTGATGACCAACTCATTAGCTTCATATTGTAACTCAATAATAAGGGAGCTTATGCAAACAATATTTGAAAAGCACCATTGCTTGGCCTCTGCCTTAAACATCATTTTTATTCATAAACCCTTAGTTGCTGTCTCTCTGTATCCCAAAATTTTCCTTACAGTAATTGTAATTCTAGAAGTCCAACTTTATCCTTGGCCCTCTGCTTATAGATGAAGGAGGCACTCTAAGTCTAAAAACCCTCTACTTATAAAATGAAGGAGGTTTTTTTGTCCTCGACCCTCTGCTTATAAAATGAAGGATGTTTTTCAGTCATGCCATCTCATCAACCCTTGACAGTGTTATTTTTCCTTTCATTGTACTTTCATGCTTTGACTTTGATCGCAGGAGTTTAATGAAAAAACTCTCTATCCTGTAGCTGCATCCTAGGCTCAAAATCACATGAGAAGTAACTGTCTTCTCATGTGGAACCAAATACTGTCTCCTGGGAATTATGGTGTACTTCTGTTCTTGAAAGATCCATTAAAACACTGTAAAACCACCTAAAATTAGTTTGACCTATGGTACATGTATTGTTGAGACTTGAGGGTTTATGAGTGGCGCGACCTAGGGTTGTAACCAACTTTATTTGCAGAATGGGAAGGTCTGTTATGACTGGTCTGCAACAGATAGAGGTTCTTTGGCTTCAGGATAGTTTATCAAGGGAGAAATACCTAAAGCGCCACTACCTAACTTAGGGGAGACTTCTTTGGACAGATTTGGATTGTTTCTTTGGAGCTGATGGGAAAACTAGTATGGATGAAGCTAGATAGGGCTTCATAGTGAGGTTAATCTCGTGATGGGCGGATTGAAAAAAGGTAGGAGGGCAAAAAAATGTCTATGGGTGTTTTCTAGCTGGAAAATTTGACAAATTTTTAGATCAGCTGCTAGAAAACTTGACTGTTATAACTAGTCATCACTAACAAGTGAAAAATATTGATGACTAACTGAGTTTTTAGCCGTGATTTTTGCTATTAATAAATTCATAGACTATATTACTGGATACAAAGTATTTGTACATGTAGGTCATTCTGCTTTAAAATATTTAATGAATAAACCATTGACTAGCGGTAGAGTGACTAGGTTGTTACTTTTATTACAGGAATTTAATGTTACTATTATTGATAGACTAGAAAAATCTAATGTTGTGGCTGATTACCTTTATAGACTAAATAATCCCAGTGAATCAATTCTTGTAAATGATGATTTCCCTGACGAACATATTTTTGTTGTGTCAACAAATTCCCCATGGTTTGTTGACATAGCCAGTTATTTAGTCACAGGAAAAAAACAATCTCACTTATCTACTCGTGAAAAGTAGAATATCATGCAAAAAAGTGCTTCATACTCCTCGATCGAAGGAGACCTCTTTTACACTGGGCTAGATCTTATCATTCATAGATGTGTAAGAGAGGAAGAAGTGTTTGAGATTTTGAAATCTACTCATGATGAACCTTGCGGGGGCCATTTTTCTGACAAAATAACTGCATATATGATCTTATGAGCTGGTTATTTTTGGCCTTCCTTATTCAAGGATTCCAAACAATATGGCAAGCGATGTGATAGCTTTAAGAAAATGTGCCAACTTATCCAAGTCAATGAAATTCCTTTGTGTCCTTAGGTTATGATGGAACCCTTTGAAAAATGGGCCATTGATTTCGTAGGACCAATAAATCCAACATCTTTAAACAAAAAGCATAACTTGGTTTGTACAGTTTTTGTGACAAAATGGGTAGAGGCTAAAGCTATTTCTTTCGCTACTAAAAAAGTTGTTGTTGAATTTTTGTTTACTGAAATTTTTACTAGATTTGATGTTCCTAGAGAGATTGTGACTAACAATGGACCACAATTTATTTATAATCCAGTTCAAGGTGTTATGGACCAATATAAAATTCGACACAGGAAATCAACACTGTATCACTTGCAAGCAAACAACCAGGTGGATTCTATCAATAAGGTGATCGAATCCATCCGCCCCAAAACAATAAATCTGCATAGGAAGGAATGTGCTAGCAGGTTACCTGAAGCTTAATGGGCTTATCGAACTACCTAGAAGAATAGTAAAATTCATACACCTTATGATCTAGTGTATGGGAAGCAAGTCTTGTTGCTAATTGAATTCCAGATAAAAACCTTCTGAACTGCAGTCAAAGTGGGATTGAATCTATCAGAAGCAAAGAAAAAATATCTATTGCAACTAAATGAGTTGGATGAATTCAGAAGAGATGTTGTTCAATAGAATGTGTTAGTGCAACAACAGCGCAGGAAATGGCATGACAAGTTGATAAAAAATAAGAAGTTCCAAACACATGATTGGGTACTCCTTTATGACTCTAAATTTAAATATTTTAAAGGGAAGTTTCACACAAACTAGATGGGACCTTATGAGGTGATTAAATTTTTTGAAAATGGGGCAGTAGAAATTAAAAATATTGATGGATGAGAATTAGTATTCCTTGTGAATGGACATATACTTAAAGCTTATTTTCAGCCCCTCACAAAGGAAGATTTTATGTAGCAAGTACATTAACAATATGAATTAAGGATGGTAGGTGGCCATGCTGACCTATTACAAGTTTGGTCTCTCCTTTTCCAATAAAGAAGACTGAAGACATTCCGAAAACAACATTCACAATGTTAGCCACCTATAAAAATTTGTCATATCAAATGGTGGCTAGATCATTTTTTAAGCCTTTAAGAAACAATTTTATGACCAAATTTCTAGTTCTTAAAGTCTTATGAAGTTAACTAATCCTTTAGTTAATCTTCACTGTTGTTTCCCTCATAATCCTAAAAAATCTGTTGTTTGCCTGAAGAAGAAAACTGCTGAAAAACCCCATTTCCCTTCATTTTACCCCTCCTTTCACTCATAAATAAACCCCATTTCATTCCCTTTTTCTTCATAAAATTCCTCCATTTCCCTCATTTTACTTCATTCCCTTCATAAATTCCCTTTGATAAGGTTTAAAACTCCTTTTTTAACCTTATCGGAACTCTGAAAATCCTCAAAAAATCCTTCAAAAATCCTAAAAAACAGTCTTTTTGCACTAAGGCCTTAAGCCCCTTTGGCCTTAGCCCCGGCTCTTTTTTTCCGCTATAAAACCGGAGCTGTAACCCGAAGTTAAGCCCCTATTGCGCAATCACAATCGGGGTTTTCTATTTTCCTTATTACCTTTTACTTTTGAAAACTTCGATGCGATTAAGCCCTTTCTTTAAAAACCCCTCGATTCTCTTGCTTTCTTCACATAACCTAGAGCCCACAATTGGGCACTAAAAACATTAAAGAAACCTTTATCCGTGCCTTTTTCCTTTGTATTTTATAAAAGCCGACCTTTCCATTATGTTTTAATAAAACTCAATGATGTGTTTTTAAACGAATCTCGGCCGTCGATCTTTATAGATCAATGGCCATCGGCTAATCGCAGTCACAAGTTCTTCCCATCGCCAATTGCAAATTCCTTTCCCTTCTCTGATGCCGATTCCCTCGATTGAATCTTAGCCATCGAATCCACAAGAACCAATGGCTAATATTTCTTCGCACTTCGCCCACAACTTTCCTCCTTTTCCCCTCCGATTGAATATTGACCGTCGATCTACTCCCAGATCTGACGGCCAACATTAGATCGCATCGCAAATTTCCCTTTGTGTCTTCCCCTTTCCTCCTTCGATTTGCAATCCTGCGATCAAATCTGGGCCGTCCATTCCAAAAATATAATTGTCTAGATTAAACCCGACTTTCCTCTATTGTTTTTTCATAAACCTGACAGTGTAATTCCTTGATGAATATCCACCGTTGATATTTACAGATCAACGACCCACATTGCACCCGATATCCCCCCGATTCCCTACCTTTCATTTCTTTCACCGCCCCCAGATCAAATCCCCGCCGTCCATTTCATACATATGACGGCCATGATTTGTTTCGCACACCACATAACTTTTTTCCCTTTGTAAAACCTTTCGCCTCAACTTCAGATCTCCACCGTCCATTCCCGAGATCCAACGGTCCAGATCTAAACTGCCTTGACCCTGCCCACCATTTTCCGCCCGCGCATCTTATCCCATCGCGCTCTCATTCCCACTGTCGGATCTCCCTGCCTTTCATCCGATGGTTGCTATCCCATATCGCGTAATTTTGCGCTTGAACGTTAATGCCTAAAAATTACGCGATATGGGCGGTATTAAAAAGACACATGTCGGCCAGAGAAGCATATCGCGTTTTTTTTGATAAATTTTGAAACCAATTTGGAGCAACGCAAAACTAGCGGTTTTTTAAGCCGAAACAACCTTTCCCCATCGCATTACATTTTCTCATTTAAATCTCCACCGTTCGTTATTTTCATCCAACGGCCCAGATTTCATTAAAGACCCAAGTCTTTGCTCCTTCGCTTATTCCCTTGGCTATCTCATTGACCGTTTCCCACCGTCGATCTCCGTAGATCGACGGTCTTGATTAAATTTTCCCCCCTATTCATCACCCTCCATCATTCTTCCAAGCAATTTCATCGAAGGGTCTCCGCCGTCGATTATTCTAATCAAACGGCCCACGTTTAACCTTGCCCCCATTCACTTACCTTTTCATCATCCTATAAACGACCTCATCAAAGGATCTCAACCGTAGATCTCTGTTAGTTGATCCAATCCAACGGCCCAGATCATTCCGCAACCCCAAATTTCATTTAAGCCCATTTTCACTTCTGCCAAAGATTTTTCCCTTTTTCACTACATTTTCCTCCATTCCACTATAACTTTTCCCCTTCCGCAATATGAAACTCCTGATTGATCTCAGCCGTTGATCAACGCAGATCAACGACCCAGACTTAATCTAACCCCCATTCATCCAACCGATCCCCTGTTGACCCCAGCAAGCAATCCCGATCGTTGGTTGATTTCATCCAACGGTCACGATTAAACCTAACCTCAAAAGCAGCCTTATCCTATTCCTTCATGGATTTTCGTAACTTTTCTGTGCTTTTGCAGGTTTTAAAGGTTTCTCAACTGTTTGAAAAGAAAATCAAAGGTCGGGGATGACGATCCATTAGGCCACTATTCATGAAGAAGATCAATCTGCAGGGTTCAGAATTACGATTTTTTCGTGCCTCATGAGCACTGGTAACAATATAAAACCCTCTGCGCACCTGCAAAAGCGATAAAAACACAGTGAACCTTAATTAGACAAAGAGTATCAGTGTCAAAGAATGGGATCACAGCAGAGACGAAGAATTAAAGGTTTTAACACAGTTTTGAGGGATTAAGGCATAAATTTGACTATCAAAGGCCTAATCCACACAGTTAAAGACAACGTGAAGATCAGAAGACATAAATTAAGCCTAATCAGACCTAAAAAACAGATCAAAAGAAAATTAACAATGTTTTAGGGAAAAAAATTTAGATCTATTAATCCGAGAAGCCTCCACTGCCACATCAGAGGCTAATTGAATCCTCTCCAGCTACCAAAATCCACCTTCAGCCTCAAATAAATCAACAAAGGCATAGTTATTTCCTATTTCAAAGATATTTGTTTAAAGACAGCTGAACAGTTATTACAAATCAAAGGAACTTATTACAAACTGTCAGCAAAGTTATTATAAAGATAAGAAACAGTCCCGAAGTCAATTTTCTTGTCCATTAAGCCTCATAAAGTAGAACAGAGTTATGAAACAGAGATATAGATAGAATGCATTCCTGCCTTATGCCTTGCATAGTTTTCGAGGCTAGGGATTGCATTAATTGTGGAATTAATGATACTTTAACCCTAGAAACTCTTCCACCTCCTCATTTTATTATAAAATCCCATTGAGAAGTACAATGTAAGGGTTGGTTGCTGGACTTTGATGTAATACTTGTGCTCGAAACTTTCTACATGTCAATAGCTTTCAGAGGTTCTTGGAGCTCTGTTTGTGATCAAAGAAGTTAGTTTGAGAAGAGAAGATGATTGCTGTACTGAAACAATGGACTTGACGTATGTAACTGGATTGACATCAATATACAAGCTTGTTTTTGTGATCCTGGTCTATATCATTGGTGAAGTACTTCTTACTGTGTTATTGTTTTCCTTTCATGTATGCCATTTTTTTCACTTTTCTCTGATAAATAACACCAAATATAGAGCTAGGATTTACTGTTAAAAGTACCCTAGTCTCACTAATAAGCTTTATCTTTATGTTTTCCTCCAATTGTGTGTTTAAGAATGAATTAAATTAAGTGTAAACATTATCAAGGAATGTTGGTTTGTCCCTTTCTTGATGTGCAAAACTTGAAAGGAAGTTCTTGAATGATATTTTCATTATATGCTAAGTAGAGTTGGACTAGGAAAGTTTATGGTTTGACTTGTCTTCTAGTTCTTTCTCCAAAGGTTGTTTTGAAAGTTTCCCTAAGAGTATGCTGAAAGCAAGTTTAGATTTTAATGTATTTTGCTTGATCTTAAGCTGCACTTCGTTTTCTTATCTGTTTTCATCCCTTCTGAAAGTAGTCAAGTGGACTACTAGATTGTTTGTTTGATAAGTTAGCTTTAATACAAGCTTGTCCAAAGAAGTTTAAGGTTAGCCTTGTCTTTGGTTGGTTTCAAACAATTGCTTAAAAGGATTTTCTTGTTTGGAAAGTTGATAAATCCTTGTTGAAATTATTGGCTTTTTCCAACTTCTCAACACTTTTAATGTTCGATTCCATCATTTAATCTAAAAGATCTTTTGTTATAGATGACTTGCCCCTTGGATCACTCTTGAAATTGTTGCACAATTAAACCCTTTTATGACTCCATAGCCCAATGGATTAAGTGTTGTTTCATATCTATCGTATCAGCTAAATCTTGTTCTGATTGTTCACATCTTCACCCCTCTGAAACTATTTCATTTTTAAGAATTTCCACTCAATTAAAAATCATGCTCAACCATCCAAACAAACAAAAAACCCTTGTTCTTAATAACTAGCCTAATATCATACTAAAAGCCTTAAAGATAAATCAATCTTTGCACTTATAAGAGAGATCCCTCTCTGGATTCAGGAGGGCTAGATCCTAGAATCCCAAAGTGGTTCATAATGTTGTCTCTGCAGATTTAGTCTTGCCAATATGCTAAAATTACAGGGAACTAACATTTCTGGTGACTCCACTGGGGATTTCTGAGTGAATATTATCTTAGATACCCTTAAGACCTCAAGAAAAACCCTTGACTTAAGAACATTGTTCAGTGCAGTATAAGTAGCCCTCTTCAAGCACTACCAAGCAAATGGTAATCATGATAGAACTTATTTGAATCAGTTACAATCTAAGGAACCCTTAGGATTCTCATAAGAGCTTATCAAACCTTGAAAGAATTAGCTAGCTTAGTCATAAGAGTAAACTTTATTTGTCTCATCACCGTAGCTAAGTGTTGAAATAGATTTATGACACTCTTAGAACCCATAGGACTAAAAGAAACTCAGAAAACCCAAAAATATTTTAGATTGGTATTCAAATAAACATGGTGGTGGACTATACAACATTTTACCTCCAAAAGAGATAAAAATTTCCACCTGGTGACTCCAAAATCCTAACCAGACCTTAAGACTCCACTGGGAAACCCATTATCATCATAAAACCATTTAAACTCAGTTAAGAAGACTTTAAAGACTAAAGTTTTCTTGTTTAAAGATCAGTTAGCCTCTTAAATATTGTCATATTTGGTTAAAATTTTCTTGTAAGTTGGGTCTGAAAAGCATAGCATAGTGGCTCCTAGAAGAGTTCATACTAGAGCCTATCCCAACCCAAATCCTCCTGAGATAGTTGATAACCCTGAAATAATACTTAGGAAGTTTCCTAAGGCTAAAACTTCAACTATTGTCAGATCACTCCATAGAGCTAATTCTATCCCTGAAAACCTTGTAGCTCTACAAGAATCACAAGTTGACTTAAGAAATCCATTTATAACTAGGTCATTTGATGATATAGATCAAAGAGATTTAGAGTCTCCACCTTCGTCTCAAGATAGAGGTGAACGTCTTGGTAGTAGAGAAACTACTCCACCCGATTTACATTTCCTTCATAATTTTGGTTTCTCTCATCCAAGATCAGCTCAACAGTCTCCTGCTGGTCCATCCACTTCTGTTCCTCATACATCCATTTTCCAAAACACTCCACTTCAACCCACTTTCCCTCTTGTTAATCCACCCCTTGTAAATCCACCTCTACCTCCTATCATGGCAACATGGTATGCCACCTTGGTCCTTCCTTTACCTTTAGTCAATCTTCCATAGGACTATCAGTCCAAGATACCATTATATGATGCTAGTGGTGCTACTATTGCTTCACAACATGTGGATAAGATGAGTGACTACTTTGACAGAAATGAGATTGATGATGAATCTGTCAAACTTAGATTATTTGCTCAAAGTTTAGGGGGAGAAGTAAGAAAATGGTTTAAAGGCTTAACCCCTCACAGTACTAATGATCTCCAAGCCTTCCATCAGTTGTTCTTAAACAAATGGGAAGTTAAGAAGAACCCTCTCCAAGTACTTTCGGACTACAAGAATCTCCAAAGAAACACTGGAGAAAGTGTTCAAGCTTATTGCACTAGGTTCAACAGTGTGTATAATGCACTTCCCCCAGATCTAAAACCTCCACAAGGCTCAACTTTAAACAAGTTTCCTAAAGGGTTTGATCCTGAAATGGCCTATCAGCTAAGAGAGAGAGATCCTTTGACTCTTGAATATATGTAAAAAGGAGCTCTTGCAGTGGAAGTTAATTTAATGGAGAAAAGAGAAAGAATGAGGAATGAGAAGAAAGTGTCCTTTAGGGAGGAATCTACACCTTCCACATCTAGCTCAAATATGGAAAGAATGATGGAGGAGATGATGAAAAAGATGAGCATACTTGAGAGAGCGCAAGCTAGTCAAAACCAATCAGCTCCTCAAAACAGAAATCAAAATCAAAATCAGAATTTTAGGAGAAACCAACCTCAAAATAGACCAAGGGAGGATTATCAATAGATTACACCTCCTTTTCACCAAAACTATGTGAGTGAGGTTGAAGAAACAACTGAAAAAATAGAGGAAGATGACATAAACATTTTGGGAGTAGATAATGATACCTTTGATGTTCATTACAACAGAAAACAAGGTCTTTACACACCCTATGATGATAAAAGAGCAGAGGATGAATATTATTATCAAGAGCCGAAAAATGTCATCATAGAAACCCCAAAGGAATATGAACTTAGGAGTAAAAGCAATCAGGAAACTTCCAAGACTAAGACCCTTGAAAATTCTGCAAAAAACAGCCCTGTGAATAAACCCAAAGTTAAAAAACAGAAAGACAAAACAGTGGCTGTAAATTCTGATAAGAACAAAAAGAAAGGCACTCAAATTAATGAAAAATAGAGTGCAAACCTTAGCAGTGTTAGCACCTCAGCTAGTGCTCCTGTTAAAACAATTTTTACCAATGTAAATAGAGAAAATCAACAAGCTGATTTTGCTGAGAAAATGGTGGTTAATAAGGATGAAACAAACATTGTAAAAAATCAGCTGCCTTTCAGTTTAGAGCAGGAAATTTCCAAAATAAAAATCTCTGTTCCTCTTACTGAATTAGCCACCCAAGATGTATATAGATCACAAATTTTGAAGGCTTTTAACATAATAGAAAATAATGACATTGTCAATCTTAATGATGACCATCTAGAGCTTTTATTTGGTCCCAAGATTGAAGGTAGATATCAAGAAGGGCTAGTTCCTCCTTTTTATGTTAGTTTGAATATTCATGACAAGATTTTACACAATGCCATGCATGACTCAGGAGCCTCTCATAACTTAATGCCAAAATCAGTGATGGAGAGCCTAGGCCTTGAAATTACCAGACCATACAAAGATCTATACTCCTTTGACTCCAGTAGAGTGAAATGCCTAGGTTTGATCAAAGACCTTTGTGTAAACTTAACACAAATTCTAGCCAAGTGTTTAGTAATGGATATTGTAGTGGCTGATGTACCCCCAAAGTATGGTATGTTGTTATCAAGATCTTGGGGAGCTAAGTTACAGGGAACAATGCAAATGGATATGACATATGCTACCATCCCTGTTTTTAATCAAACAAGAAGAATTTATAGGGAATCTCATATGCAATACATGGTAAGTAGCCAAGAAAGACTAGAAAAATCTCCTATATATTCTGTACATACAGACCTTGACTCATTTATTCTCTTCAATCATGAAATTTTTAATGAGAAAGAAACCTTAACTGATTTAGTGGCTACCCCTCACTGTAATGTGGTGGAAGACATAGAAAAGGAAGGAGACGTAACATAAGGGTCAAAATAGTGTGTCAAAACAAAAAACCACTGTAAACTAATCATAGGTCTAGAGCTGCAAAACAGTGATCCATTACTTGTTAACTTTGATAAACAAGAGATGAATCCTCAACTTAATGAAGAACATGAGGAACTACAACAATTTCAACGTAATACTGACTGTCAAGAACAAGCTGAAAACACACAAGATAAAGAGGATAGAAGCCAAGCTAGTAATTCTGAAGCTATTCCTCTTTGGAGTATGAATTTTGATGGGTCTTTCACTAAGAACAATGCAGGTGCAGGCATTTGGATACATAACACTGAAAATAATCACACTGAAGGTCATTCTTACAGATTAAATTTTCAATGTTCAAATAACATAGTGAGTACGAATCCCTCCTTTTAGGCCTACACTTGTTGAAGAAATTAAGAGCCAAAAGGATAAAAGTTCATGGGGATTCGAGTTGATTATTAGGCAAGTGAATGGGAAATATAGTGCTAAACACCCCAGACTTAGAGCCTATAGAAATGATGTCATGGACTTACTAAGAACATTTTAGGAATCCCAACTTATCTTTGTCCTAAGAGACCAAAATATCCTTGCCCATAGTTTAACTTTTGCTGCTAGAACATGTTTAACACCTTACGAAACCAAACAATGTACTACCCAAATCAAATTTAGACCAACTGTCCCTGATAATGAGAAATATTGGCAAATGTTTGATGGAGACAAACAAATAGAAGACTTCCTACAGTCCAGAAATGAATTTGAACTACCAAGTTCAGATTCAAATTATGAAGATGAATGTTCTACTGAAGAAAATTTACTTGATGAAGAAGAAAACTCTCCAAAGATTGCTGTTAATAATCTGTTAGCTAATAAAATTGAACATACCATAGAAATTAGTGCAGATTTAGGAAAAGAAGACTTAGAAACACTGCAATCTAACACTCAAAGTTTTCCAAAGGGTCTGGTCCCCTTAGAAGAGTTGTTTTATTTCAATGATGTTGCCAAGAAACCAAAGCTGGAGCCTGTTGAAACTGAAGTAGAAGAGTGTAACATAGGCAATGAACTAAAACAAAAAATGATCAAACTATCTAAAACTTTTCCAGCTCACATCAAGCTGAAATACAATGAACTATTTAAGGAATTTTCTGATGTATTCGTATGGAGTTATGAGGATCTAAAGTCCTATGACATAGAAATAATTCAGAACAAGATACCCCTCAAAGAAAACCAAAAGCCCTTTAAGCAAAAATTGCGTAGAATCAACCCTGTTCAATTACCTTCGGTTGAGAAGGAAATCAAGAAAATGTATGAAGCCGGAATTATATCCCTATTAGATATTTAGAGTGGTTGTCTATTCTAGTGTCAGTTAGGAAGAAAACAGGAGAAATAAGGCTTTGTATTGAATTTAGGAACTTAAACAAAGCTTCATTAAAGGACAACTACCTTTTACCCAAGATGGATCATATTCTACAAAGGGTAGTTGGTTCTAAAAGGATTTATTTATTAGATGGCTTCTCAGGATACAGTTAGATATTAGTACATCCTGATGATCAACTCAAGACAGCTTTTACCACACCTTGGGGTACTTTCATGTATGTGAAAATTCCCTTTGGTTTGATGAATGTTGGTGCTACATTTCAGAGAGCCATGGATATTGCATTCTCGGAAGAATTAGGCTACTTCATCATTATTTACCTTGATGATATCACTGTTTTTTCCAAAACAGATGAAGAACACCTAGAACACTTGAGAATAGTCTTTGAGAAATGCAGAAAATTTGGGTTATCTTTAAATCCAAAGAAAACAATGTTTGGTCTCCAAGAAGGTAAACTTCTTGGGCACGTCATATTAGAAGAAGGGATAAAGATAGACCCAAAAAGGATTGAGGGTATATTGCAAATCACCCATCCTAGAAACATCAAGGAACTTCAATATTTCATTGGGAAGATTAATTTCTTGAGAAGGTTCATACCCAACTTAGCTTAACTCCTTAGAAACATAACAAACATGCTGAAAAAGGGAGAAGGAGTTAAGTGGACCTTAGAAGCAAAGAAATATTTCGAACTAGTAAAACAAGCGTTAACCAAAACACCAGTTCTGATAAGTCCTGATTTTTCAAAAGATTTTTTAATTTTTTCATTTGCATTGGAACATACAGTGGCTGCTGTCCTATTGCAGAAAAATCCACAGGGACAAGAGCAGCCAATTGCATTCTTTAGCAAGGCATTGAGAGATGCTCCTTTGAAGTACAACATCATGGAAAAATAAGCCTTTGCCTTAGTCAAAGCCTTAAAAGACTTCAGAGTTTACATTTTACACTCCCACATAATTGCATTTGTACCAAACTCAGTGGTAAAAGACATTCTAACACAGGACCCAGATGGAAAGGGAGGTAAGTGGATAGCTGTAATACTTGAATATGATTTAGAAATCAAGCTCACTAAGCTCATTAAAGGCCAAGGACTAGCAAGATTAATGGCTGAATCTAATTTTGAAGCTATTGATATAAACATGATAAATGCATTAGGTGAACAAGAGGAATTGTCAACTCCCATTGTTGAAGATCATTTTATGAATTCCTCTTGGTATGCTGATATTTTATATGTTTTTCTCAATTTGAATACACCTCCTGGTTTGTCTAAGACAAAGGAAATATTTCTAAAGTTAAAAGATGTTAACTACTGCATTTTAGATAAATTTCTATATTGGAAAAATGCTAGTGGGTTATTGCTTAAATGTTTGCCTGAGAATGATGCAGATAAGATCAAGCATGAGTTCCATGAAGGAGTGTATTGTTCCCAATTTTTCATGGAGAAAATTGGAACATTAATTTTTCCATTTTCACATAGGAAATAAATAAAATGGGTAGGAGACCCATTTACTTCTTGGATAGAGAATAAAAATCCTCTTAGCATGAGGGAGGATCAATTTTGAGCTTGATTTCACACCTCCATGTGTGAAAGGGGAATTTTAGAAGGCTAGGTCAAGTTGACCAAGTCAAACTGCGCAGTAGCATGAGGTGGAGAGCACATTGTGGGTTAGCGTAGTGGGATAAGGAGGGAAGCTTATAGAGGAAGGAAACCCTAATGAGTGGGGTCCATTGAGAGGGAGCTCAAATTTTTTAAAAGGAGGGCAAGGCTACCATTGCAAATCATCTTGAGTATTATTCATCTTTGGTCCGGTGGACTTGTAGCAACATCTTACTGGTTAGAAAGAATTGCCAAGGGAATTCCTGTTTAGGATTTCCTCTCCTTCTTGAGTAGCTCTTGGAGGATTGCACTCTCTTCCCCATATTCAGACATTAAGGTCAAGTACCATTCATCTTCATCAGCGCAGTTCCAGGTGGATTTTGTGCAGTGTTGCTAGGTGTTGCTGGGGAGGTTTTCCACAACACCATCCTTGGCTTGATTTTCAGAGGAGGGAGCTTCCATCTCTTTGGGAGATCAGAAAAGCTGGTTTCTGAGCTTATTCCACCATATTTGGCATCAGAACAACCAATTTCCATCATATGCAGCGCAGTCCTTCTCTTAGACAACGTTATTCTTGGAGAGCATTAGCTGTGAGGGGTTTGCAAATAGTTGGAGGGTGAAATATTAGGTGAAAGAATCAGTCTTTCACTTCAGATTTCTCATTGGAGGAGGCCATTTCAGATTGAGGATCTCATTCAACCATTTCCTCCTATTTTTTTTATGAGTTGTTGCTACCCAAGAACTTTGACATTATTATATTTTCCATTTCTATACATGTATTATAGCCAATCCTTCTAAGGATTGTTGTACTAGTGTTTTTAGGGGTTGAGAGCTTGCTCCCCCTCTTTATTTGAGCTAATATTGATATATCCTTGTATTTACATATTGTATGCTGCAATCTCCATTCATAACTGCGCAGTCATAGCTAGGGCCAGGATACATAGCAGTGTTTTGTCTCATTTCATGTACTTATCTTGTTGAGGCTTTCATTGCCAAGCTTGAGTGATTGGATCCTCAAAGAATTGTACACATTTGCTACTATATTATTCATTTATCATCTATTTAATTCTTCATGTGCCATGGCTCAATAGAATAACGTTATCTTTCCATTGTATGTTCATACACGTGCTTACATTGCCGCAGCCCTATTCTTTGGACAATTCCCTAGGAAGGAATTTCACATATCTATAGATAGAGTTTGTGAAGGGCCAGGTAGCCTCTAGATCTGACCCTTCATTAGAAGGTGACATATCCAGAAAATTCCCCCACAGTTTATCTCTGGAATAGACTTGTGATATTTCAGAAAAAGGAGCTCCAACTCTAGAATATCTTGAGATATTCTCATAGTTGTAGCAAGTTCCTGAAAAAGGAACATTACAGTGGTATCAAAGCAAATTTATTGGCTCAACCTGTGAGTCTTCGCCAAGAATATTAGAATATTGAAGAAGATGATGCAGAAGATGAATTTGATCTCATCTATTTTCAGAACAGAGAAGAGCCTCCCCAAGGAGGATATGCAGAAAGAAGAGGAAGAGCCCTGCACTTCCTATTCTCATCAAGGAGACAAAGAAATAAGCAGAAGAAAAACTCCATTCTTTGGAGCAAAAAAATAAAAAGGGGATAAGCTTACCCAACTTCTTCCTAAATCTGTACATATGATTCATGAAGAGTATGAGGAGATCCGTAGAAAGTATAGGGAATCTCCTAGAGGGTTTGATTCAAAAGCAAACTCTAGATTGGAGGAGTGTGAGCATGCAGCTACACACCATCTTGTACAACGTAGTCACATGCTCAGGGTTTCCGAAAGAGAGACGGAAAGAAGAGAAGAAGTTCTTGGGAGGGAAACCCTTAGTGATTTCTTGAAGGAGTATGAGTTTCAAACTTAGAAATTCAGAGATCATCTCATTTTTTCAGAATTTTGCAAGATGAAGGTGAATGGAAAAGAGCAGCAATATAGATTTCTTCTATCTACCTTTGAGGGTTCACCTACATGTTCAACCAAGGTTTGGGTGGAAGAGTTAGAGGCCTTCTGGCAACAGCACAAAATACCAGAGGATGAAGCCATCAAAGTTGCAGTGCTGCATTTGAGAGGTAAGGCTTATGCTTGGTGGATCTTTGAATCCTTTTCTTTGAAAAAAGTAAACATTTCATCTTATGCAAATTTCACTAAGGAATTAGTGGAAATATTTGATAGAAGGATTCATGAGACACACATGGTGGATCTAAACAAGAAAACTTAGATAAAACCCTTGCATAAGAACGCAATACCATTGCAGAAAACCATAGAAGGGGCTGAAAACTTGCAACATACTGTGTCAGAATAAAGGTTTTCTTCTCAAAACCTTGAGCAAAGAGGCATGGGGATCTCGTTTTCAAGAAGGGATCCAATTATTGGAGGTTTTCCCATTCATGTTGCAGAGATTAAGGGAAACAACGCTGTTAGATTTGGAGTTGATCTAGCACCTCATGCAGAGGAAAGAGGAGCCATTGCTCCAAATAGAGGGATGCTTACATCTTTGCAAGAAGGTTCCCAGGATCTCATGAATGGAGATCGAGGCACAACTCATGCTCCATCTGTGCAATTGTTGAGGAGGTGTGAAACCATGGAGACACAAGGAGGAAGTAGGGAGAAGACCCAAGATCATGATATGATGAGTACACATCCCTATTCATCTATGGAGGTTGATGCACCTAAGGAGGTGATTGGATTGCGCAGTGGAAGCATGGAGAGTTTTCTGCATTCATATATGAAGTCATCTCTTGATGATGATGTCTCACTGCTTCGAGACATTTTGCCGGGGAGACCACTAGATCAGCAAAGGAGGATATATGCTTCACATGTTGGGGCACCAATCATTGATTTCAGGAGGGTGGAGACCTGGAGGGAGCTTGATACAGTGCTGGGAGTTTGGGGTAGACTCAAGGAGAGAGAGAGCATTCTCTCAACATCAGCATCACCCACTTCCATTTCAGATTTTGCGCTGAGACAGAAGCAGTAGAGGGGGGACAACAACCTTCCAACTTGCATCTTTGACATGAGATATGTCAAAGAAGATGATGACCATATGACAGGTGCTTTTCATGAGAGATCAACAACGCTGTCACTATGGAGATTAGATCCACATTGGAGCTCCTAGCTGTTGGTGGAGTATTCCAAGGATCTTTTTACTTGCATGATCTTGGATGGCCAGTTGCACGAGGAGGCATATTCAGTCAGAGATGGGGTCATCTTTTATCATGGTAGGATTTTATTTCCTAGAGCTTCCAAGCTCAAGGATAAGTTGTTACATGCAGCTCATGAGCAGTTCCTTTTCAGTCCCACTTATTCTATGAGAGCATACCACACCTTCATGGAGGAGTATTTTTGGATGGGCTTCGAGGAGGATATATGTCAGCATATGAGAAGATGCGTGGATCACATAGAGATGGAGGAGAGACATGAATCTTTGAGAGAGTTAGCTCAGCCACCTCTATTCTCTTGGAGGATGAGAGGAGGCTCATTTATGAGCCACTCCATTTGTATGAGCAGAGAGTATGGTAAGGGTATTCATTTTTGTTTACATGAGCATTTATATGATGTATGTATATGCCCCTTAACCATACATGAGAAGGATGATGCTCCAAGGAGGAGCATTCTTTTTCCTAGACCATATGGTTTAGATGAGGCCATGAGCCTGATTGATGGCCATTCCCTAGGAGGACTTGGGGAAGAGACATGTTATGGAGGATATGTTCATTGCACATCTGACATTTTTCACTTCCTCCATACTCATGAGGAGATTGGAGCAACATACAAGTGGTTGAGAAGCCACTCATTTTATCAGTCTCTATTGTAGTTGAGGGTCAAGCTGCGTTGGTTGCACTTGAGGGACCATTGTCTGTCTCATTTGTTGCATATGGCAGCAAGTATGATTCTCATTTTTTCTCCCTATGGTTCTATTGTTGCTGTCTTTATGAGGAGCATGCTTGGGAGGAAGACACATTGTGTGAATGTGTCCTTTGAGGGAGGAATTCCTCACATTGTTTGCACTAAATGTTCTAGGGGGAACATGGGACATGATATGGTCACCTTGATAGAACATTTGTCTCTTTATAATGTGGGCCATATGATGGAGAAGATGCCATATGTTGATGACTTCCAACTCATCATATATGGAGATATTTGGGCCAGCTTGATTTTCAGTGTTGGGGGAGAGATCTTTGGAGGTCTAGTCCTCATCTTGCCACTTGAGGGAAAACTTATTGCAGCCCATGGACAGTGTGGGGTAGGCTAAATTTCTTACCATGTGCAAATTTTCATCCCACCTACTTTGCCGGAGCCAAAGGTGGATGATAGCTTTCAAGAGTTTCCTAGTTGGAAGGTGACTCATTTTGCATGGCTCATAGCTTGGAGATGGAGGATCCATATGGGAAATATAGGTCCCATTTTGTTGCAGATCCCATTCTTTAAGGAGACCTCTAGAAATCACTTTGCTATCCTCTTGAGCATTTCACCTTTACATGATGATGGCTTGATAGCTGACTTACATGCTGAGGAGGAGCATTGAGGAGATTTGATTGATGAGATAGCATCACTTTCCTTGGAGGAGATCATTATATGGGGATGCTACATGGAGAGGAGAAGAGAAGAAATCAGTCTATCCTTGCACTTTCTTGAGGACAAGCAATCTTTGAGAGGGGAGGACTATAATGTTCCCAATTTTTCATGGAGAAAATTAGAACATTAATTTTTCCATTTTCACATAGGAAATAAATAAAATGGGTAGGAGACCCATTTCCTTCTTGGATAGAGAATAAAAATCCTCTTGGAATGAGGGAGGATCACTTTTGAGCTTGATTTCACACCTCCATGTGTGAAAGGGGACTTTTAGAAGGCTAGGAAAAGTTGACCAAGTCAAACTGCACAGTAGCAAGAGGTGGAGAGCACATTGTGGGCTAGCGCAGTGGGATAAGGAGGGAAGCTTCTAGAAGAAGGAAACCATAATGAGTGGGGTCCATTGAGAGGGAGCTCACATTTTTTAAAAGGAGGGCAAGGATACCATTGCAAATCATCTTGAGTATTATTCATCTTTGGTCTGGTGGACTTGTATCAACATCTTGTTGGTTAGCAAGAATTTTCGAGAGAATTCTTGTTTAGGATTTCCTCTCCTTCTTGAGTAGCTCTTGGAGGATTTCACTCTATTCCCCATATTCAAACATTGAGGTCAAGTACCATCCATCTTCATCAGCGCAGTTCCAGGTGGAGTTTGTGCAGTGTTGCTGGGTGTTGCTGGGGAGGTTTTCCACAACACCATCCTTGGCTTGATTTTCAGAAGGGGGAGCTTCCATCTCTTTGGGAGATCAGAAAAGCTGGTTTCTGAGCTTATTCCACCATCTTTGGCATCAGGCCAACCACTTTCCATCATATGCAACATATTCCCTCTCTTAGACATCGTTATTCTTGGAGAGCATTAGCTGTGAGGGGTTTGCAAATAGTTGGAGGGTGAAATCTTAGGTGAAAGAATCAGTCTTTCACTTCAGATTTCTCATTGGAGGAGGCCATTTCAGATTGAGGATCTCATTCAGCCATTTCCTCCTATTTTTTTTATGAGTTGCTGCTACCCAACAACTCCGACATTATTGTATTTTTCATTTCTGTACATGTGTTATAGCCAATCCTTCTAAGGATTGTTGTACTAGTGTTTTCAGGGGTTGAGAGCTTGCTCCACCTCTTTATTTGAGATGATATTGATATATCCTTGTATTTACATATTGTATGCTGCAATATCCATTCATAACTGCGCAGTCATAGCTAGGGCCAAGACACATAGCAGTGTTTTGTCTCATTTCATGTACTTGTCTTGTTGAGGCTTTCATTCCCAAGCTTGAGTGATTGGATCCTCAAAGAATTGTACACATTTGCTTCTATATTATTCATTGATAAGCTATTTAATTCTTCGTGTGCCATGGCTCAATAGAATAATGCTATCTTTCCATTGTATGTTCATACATGTGCTTACATTGCTGCAGCCCTATTCTTTGGGCAATTCCTGAGGACGAAATTTCACATATCTATAGACAGAGTCTGTGAAGGGCTAGGTAGCCTCTGGATCTCACCCTTCATTAGAAGGTGACATATCCGGAAAAATCCCCCACAGTCTATCTCTGGTATAGACTTGTGATATTTCGGAAAAAGGAGCTCCAACTCTAGAATATCTTGAGATACTTATAAAGGTAGCAAGTTCCTGAAAAAGGAACATTACAAGGAGAATGTGGAGGCCATCTCTATTGGAAGACAACTGCCAAAAAAATCCTTAGAGCTGGTTACTTTTGGCCCACTCTCTTTCAAGATGTCCATAAAATGATTATTGCCTGTCATAAATGCCAACTCTTTGAAAGAAAAAGAAAATTGCTTCCTTTACCTTTGCATCCAATCACTGTTGAAGCTCCTTTTCAGCAGTGGGGTCTAGAATTCATAGGGGAAATCCATTCGCCCTCATCTGCCGAACATAGATGGATTCTCACTGCAATAGACTACTTTACCAAATGGATAAAAGCCATCCCCTCTAGGCAAGCCAATGACTCTGTCATTATAAAATTCCTTGAAAATCATATCCTATTTAGATTTGGCTGCCCTAGAAAGATTATCACTGACAATGCTGTTACATTTGGATCCAAAAATATGGTTGAATTCTGTCACAAATATCAAATTACATTAGGTCTTTCTACTGCTTATTACCCTCAAGGTAATGGGCTAGCAGAATCCTCAAAAAAAAGGTTTGGTGAACATAATCAAGAAGTTGCTGGAGGACAATAAGAAATCATGGCACACAAAGTTGGTACATGCACTTTGGGCTGAAAGATTAACACTTAAAAAATCAATTGGAATGTCACCCTACCAGCTTGTCTATGGAGTAGATGCAATTTTTCCAACCAGCCTAGGAGTGCCAGTCATGAAGCTAATCCAAGAAGTACAGTCTGAAGACAATGACATGATTAGAAGAATTAATCAGACCATACATCTTCAGCAAACCAGAGAGGAGGTCTACAACAGAGCATTACAAAGGCAAGAAAGCATCACGAAGCTTTTTGATAGAAGGACAAAGGCCAGTGATTTCAACATTGGTGAAAATGTTTTAAATTTGGATTCAAGGAGAGAAGATAAGGGCAAGCATGGGAAATTTGATAATTTATGGATTGGCCCTTATCTCATTCATTCTATTTCTGGTAACAATGCCTATTTTCTGCAAGAATTAAATGGAGCTGAACTTTTTGGGGGTCCTGTCAATGGCAGGATGCTCAAACATTATTTCTCTTGACCATATTAGTTTGGAAGCCTTTTTATTTTTTCTCATTGTGAATATCATATCCTTCACTGCATTCAAAGTTAGAATATGAAAAAGACAAAAACAATACAAAAGAAAAGAGGGAAAATGGTAAAAAACAAAAAAGGTACAACCCCATACCAAAAAATAGAAACAAAATCTAAATGTGTGCAAGCTCAAATGCCACTCCTAATAAACACACTCCTAGTTAGTCATATAACCTAATCATGACTAATTAGTTTTCAATTTTTGCTAATAGGTTAGTGAAATACATTTTCCAAATAGCTTAATCTTGGCTTATCAGTTAGGTAGATTAGGATAGAAGAAAAAAGGTTCAAACAAGCTCAAAATCTGAACCTATAAGTTTCAAAAATATGCATGGCTCTAATCTGTTTAAATCTTGAGCCAAAGATAGAAGCAAACTGGTTCTAAAATTTCCAAAACTTGAACCAGAGAACAAAGAGAGAACAACTCAAACAAGCCTAAAAACAGAGCTGAAGAAAAGAGAAGGATGCTCTTTAGTTTTTCAGATCTTAAGCCTTCACCATTTTTGCTTTACTTTTTTGCAAATTTTAGTCTATGTGCAGCTTGTTTTTATGCCATAGATATGCATCAAGTCAAACTGCTTAATTTTGGATTGACTGCTTTTAAATTTATGTTTTAGAAATTAGTGAATAAAAATCTGTCAGACAGTCTAATCTTGACAGATAGTAGTTAGGTAGAGAAGCTTATGAACTCAACTGCTTAATCTGAGTTCATGGATAAATAAGGGTAGATTTAGAATATTTTTATGCTTTCAAAAGAATAAAATGTTGAAATTTTTTTTTCCAATCCAAATGCACTCTGAAAGAAGAAAACAATGTTAGATCATTATGATTGGGTAAGTAGAAAGCTTGTTTTGATAGAATTCCATTGTTTTTCATGGCTGCTAACATGGTCAGAGCAAAAGAAGATCAACAAAGATAAAGAAAGTTGCAGCCCAATGGATGAGGCATTGATCAACTTCCAGAGAAGACAAGTCTGAAGTTCTTGACACCTTCAAGAAGGTGCCATCCCCATGTGGAGCCACTATTAGCCACCTAAAAAAATTTGTCATATCAAATGGTGGCTAGATCATTTTTTAAGCCTTTAAGAAACAATTTTATGACCAAATTTCTAGTTATTAAAGTCTTATGAAGTTAACTAATACTTTAGTTAATCTTCACTGCTGTTTCCCTCATAATCTTGAAAAATTTGTTGTTTTCCTAAAGAAGAAGACTGCTGAAAAACCCCATTTCCCTTCATTTTACCCCTCCTTTCGCTCATAAATAAACCCCATTTCATTCCCTTTTTCTTCATAAAATTCCTCCATTTCCTTCATTTTCCTTCATTCCCTTCATAAATTCCCTTTGATAAGGTTTAAAACTCCTTTTTTAACCTTATCGGAACTCTAAAAATCCTCAAAAAATCCTTCAAAAATCCTAAAAAACAGTCTGTTTGCACTAAGGCCTTAAGCCCCTTTGGCCTTAGCCCCGACCCCTTTTTTCCATAATAAAACCGGAGCTCTAACCCGAAGATAAGCGCCTATTGTGCAATCTTAATCGGGGTTTTCTATTTTCCTTATTACCTTTTACTTTTGAAAACTCCGATGCGATTAGGACCTTTCTTTAAAAAACCCACGATTCTCTTGCTTTCTTCACATAACCTAGAGCCCGCAATCGGGCACTAAAAACATTAAAAAAACCTTTATCCGTGCCTTTTTCCTTTGTAATTTATAAAATCCGACCTTTCCATTATGTTTTAATAAAACTCGACGATGTGTTTTTAAACGAATCTTGGCCGTCGATCTTTACAGATCAACGGTCATCGGCTAATCGCAATCACAAGTTCTTCCCATCGCCAATCGCAAAGTCCTTTCCCTTCTCCGATGCCGATTCCCCCAATTGAATCTTAGTCGTCAAATCCACAAGAACCGACAACTAAGATTTCTTCACACTTTTCCCACAGCTTTCCTCCTTTGCCCCTCTGATTGAATATTGATCGTTAATCTACTCCCTGATCCGATGGCCAGCATTACATCACATCACAAATTTCCCTTTGTGTCTTCCCCTTTGCTCCTTCGATTTGTGATCCTGCGATCAAATCTGGGCCGTCCATTCCAAAAATCTAACGGTCTAGATTAAACCCGACTTTCCTCTTTTGTTTTTTCATAAACCCGACAGTGTAATTCCTTGATGAAGATCCACCGTTGATCTTTGCAGATCAACAGCCCACATTGCACCCGATATCTGCCCGATCCCCTACCTTTCATTACTTTCACCGCCCCAGATCAAATCCCCGCCGTCCATTTCATACATCCGACGGCCAGGATTTATTTCGCACACAACATAACGTTTTCCCCTTTGTAAAAACTTCTGCCTCAACTTCAGATCTCCACCGTCCATTGCCGAGATCCAACGGTCCAGATCTGAACTGCCTTGACCCTACCCACCATTTTCTTCCTGCGCATCTTATCCCATCACGCTCTCATTCCCACCGTCGGATCTCCCTGCCTTTCATCCGACGGTTGCTATCCCATATCGCGTAATTTTGTGCCTAAACGTTAATGCCTAAAAATTACGTGATATGGGCGGTATTAAAAAGACACGTGTTGGCCAGAGAAGCATATCGCGTTTTTTTTGAGAAATTTTGAAACCACTTTGGAGCAGCATGAAACCATCAGTTTTTTAAGCTGAAACCACCTTTCCCCATCACATTACATTTTCTCATTTAAATCTCCGCCGTTCGTTATTTTCATCCAATGGCCCAGATTTCATTAAAGCCCCAAGTCTTTGCTCCTTCGCTTATTCCCTTGGCCATCTCATCAACCGTTTCCCATCGTCGATCTCCGCAGATCGACGGTCTTGATTAAATTTTTCCCCCAATTCATCGCCCTCCATCATTCTTGCAAGAAATTTCATCGAAGGGTCTCCGCCGTCGATTATTATAATCAAACGACCCATGTTTAACCTTGCCCCCATTCACTTACCTTTTCATCATCCTCCAAACGACCTCATCAAAGGATCATTCCACGACCCCAAATTTCATTTAAGCCCATTTTCACTTCTACCAAATATTTTTCCCCTTTTCACTACATTTCCATCCATTCCACTATAACTTTTCCCCTTCCGCAGTATAAAACTCCTGATTGATCTTAGCCGTTGATTAACCCAGATCAACGGCCCGGACTTAATCTGACCCCCATTCATCCAACTGACTCCCCTGTTGAACCCAGCAAGCAATCCCTACCATTGGTTGATTTCATCCAACGGTCACAATTAAACCTAACCTCCAAAGCAGCCTTATCCTATTCCTTCACAGATTTTCTTAACTTTTCTGTGTTTTTGCAGGTTTTAAAGGTTCCTCAACTGTTTGAAAAGAAAAATTATTATAATCAAACGACCCATGTTTAACCTTGCCCCCATTCACTTACCTTTTCATCATCCTCCAAACGACCTCATCAAAGGATCATTCCACGACCCCAAATTTCATTTAAGCCCATTTTCACTTCTACCAAATATTTTTCCCCTTTTCACTACATTTCCATCCATTCCACTATAACTTTTCCCCTTCCGCAGTATAAAACTCCTGATTGATCTTAGCCGTTGATTAACCCAGATCAACGGCCCGGACTTAATCTGACCCCCATTCATCCAACTGACTCCCCTGTTGAACCCAGCAAGCAATCCCTACCATTGGTTGATTTCATCCAACGGTCACAATTAAACCTAACCTCCAAAGCAGCCTTATCCTATTCCTTCACAGATTTTCTTAACTTTTCTGTGTTTTTGCAGGTTTTAAAGGTTCCTCAACTGTTTGAAAAGAAAATCAAAGGTCGAGGATGACGATCCCTTAGGCGACTATTCATGAAGAAGATCAATCTGCAGGGTTCAGAATTATGATTTATCTATGCCTCATGAGCATTGGTAACATTATAAAACCCTTTGCGCACCTGCAAAAGTGATAAAAACACAGTGAACCTTAATCAGACAAAGAGTATTAGTGTCAAAGAATGGGATCACAGCAGAGACGAAGAATTAAAGGTTTTAACACAATTTTGAGGGATTAAGGCATAAATTTTACTATCAAAGGCCTAATCCACATAGTTAAAGACAATGTGAAGACCAAAAGACATAAATTAAGCCTAATCAGACCTAAAACATAGATTAAAAGAAAATTAACAGTGTTTTAGGGAAAAACAATCAGATCTATTAATCCGAGAAGCCTCCACTGCCACATCAGAGGCTAATTGAATCCTCTCCAGCTACCAAAAGCCACTTGCAACCTCAAAGAAATCAACGAAGGCATAGTTATTGCCTACTTCAAAGATATTTGTTTAAACACAGGTAAACAATTATTACAAATCAAAGGAACTTATTACAAACTATCAGCAAAGTTATTATAAAGATAAGAAATAGCCCTGAAGTCAATTTTCTCGTCCATTAAGCCTCATAAAGAAGAACAGAGTTATGAAACATAGATATAGATAGAATGCATTCCTGCCTTATGCCTTGCATAGTTTTCAAGGCTAGGGATTTCATTAATTGTGGAATTAATGATACGTTAACCCTAGAAATTATTCCACCTCCTAATTTTCTTATAAAATCCCATTAAGAAGTAAATTGTAAGGGTTGGTTGCTGGACTTTGATGTAATACTTGTGCTCGAAAATTTCTACATGTAAATAGTTTTCAGAGGTTCTTGAAGCTCTGTTTGTGATCAAAGAAGTTAGGTTGAGAAGAGAAGATGATTGCTGTATTGAAACATTGGACTTGAAGTATTTAACTAGATTGAAATCAATATACAAGCTGGTTTTTGTGATCCTGGTCTATATCATTGGTGAAGTACTTCTTACTGTGTTATTTTTTTCCTTTCATGTATGCCATTTTGTTCACTTTTCTCTGATAAAGAACACCAAATATAGAGCTAGGATTTACTATTAAAAGTACCCTACTCTCACTGATAAGCTTTATCTTTATGTTTTCCTCCAATTGTGTGTTTAAGAATGACTTAAATTAAGTGTAAACATTATCAAGGAATGTTGGTTTGTCCCTGTCTTGATGTGAAAAACTTGAAAGGAAGTTCTTGAATGATATTTTCATTATATGCTAAGTAGAGTTGGACTAGGAAATTTTATGGTCTTCCTTGTCTTCTAGTTCTTTCTCCAAAGGTTGTTTTGAAAGTTTCCCTAAGAGTATGCTAAAAGCAAGTTTAGATTTTAATGTATTTTTCTTGATCTTAAGTCGCACTTTGTTTTCTTATCTGTTTTCATCCCTTCTGAAAGTAGTCAAGTGGACTACTGGATTGTTTGTCTGATAATTTAGCTTTAACACAAGCTTGTCCAAAGAAGCTTAAGGTTAGCCCTGTCTTTGGTTGGTTTCAAATAGTTCCTTAAAAGGTTTTTCTTGTTTGGAAAGTTGATAAATCCTTGTTGAAATTATTGGCTTTTTCCACCTTCTGACACTTTTAATGTTCCATTCCATCATTTAATCTAAAAGATATTTTGATATAGAGGACTTTCCCCTTGGATCACTCTTGGAATTGTTGCACAATTAAACCCTTTTATGACTCCATAGCCCAATGGATTAAGTGTTGTTTCATATCTATCCTATCAGCTAAATCTTGTTCCGATTGTTCACATCCTCACCCCTTTGAAACTCTTTCATTTTTAGGACTTTCCACTCAATTAAAAATCATGCTCAACCATCCAAAGAAACAAAAAAACCTTGTTCTTAATAACTAGCCTAATATCATACTAAAAGCCTTAAAGATAAATCAATCTTTGCACTTATAAGAGAGATCCCTCTCTGGATTCATGAGGGCTAGATCCTAGAATCCCGAAGTGGTTCATAGTGTTGTCTCTGCAGCTTTAGTCTTGCCAATCTGCTAAAATTACAGGGAACTAACATACAACTCATGAGGGTCATTATGAATTTTTGGTCATGCCTTTTGGCCTTACTAATACACCTTCCACATTTCAATGTTTGATGAATTCCATTTTCAAACCCTTCCTTAGAAAATTTGTGTTAGTATTTTTTGATGATATACTATTCTACAACAAGTCTTGGAAGGATCATGTTCAACATGTTGACATGGTGCTCAAACTATTGGAGGAGAAACAATTATATGCAAAAACCTCCAAATGTTCCTTTGGAGTACAGGAGGTGGAATATTCGGGTCATATTGTATCTCATGAGGGTGTTAAGGTAGACCCTAACAAAATTAAATCCATTAAGGAATGGAAAATCCCCTCAACCATAAAGCATTTTCGAGGATTTCTGGGGTTAACGTGGTATTATCGCAAGTTTGTTAAGAATTATGGGAGAATATCAACACCTATACCATAATTACTGAATAAAGATGCATTTTATTAGACTCTAGAAGTAACTAAGGCCTTTGAACATCTTAAAGAGGCAATGTGCTAGGCATTGGTTAATTTTTTCAAATAAGGTTAAATTCCACATTGGACAACTCAGATGATTAAGATAATTATTTAATTAGATTCCTCTTTTCAAGAGGATAAAATTAGAATTATAGATCACCCCAATTGGTTAAGCAGAAGTTAAGTTCATGAATTAATTTAATATTTTATGGGCTGGACTAACCAAATGTTGATTTGGTCAAACCCCTAAGCGGTCACTAACGAAGTTATAAATAGAGGCGAACTAAAGCTCATTTTCACATTTTCTCAAGTGATCTATGATTTGAATCCATCAGTTAATTTTTTCTATGTTTATGTTTTGGCTCGCACAGGTATGTTGGAAGGAGCTCGTGCAGTGGCATGTAGTGGATCAGGATCAGGGTCTGAGACACATTTCATATCTGGATCTATTGGGCCAAATTTGCAGAAAAGAAAGGCCTAGGTAGTATCCTAGGTTAGCATAGCCATGGGTAGGGTGTGTTGTGCCCACAATCAAGGTGCCAAAGCCACCAGCACAGCTTGCTAAGGGCGTGACCAAAGTCTTGAGGTCAGACCAGGCTGATCTAAAGCTTAGCCGCGGGCACATGGTGTTGTGGTAGCAGCTCAGAGACCTAGAGCCAGGGGCTGAGAAAGTTAAGGCCACAACCAAGCGAATTTATGAGAAAATTAGATTTGGTTCATCTTCAGTTGATTCCGTAGTGCCTTTAGAGATCAATAGTTCAATCAAAATTACATTAGAACAGTCGATGACAGTGTCCTGGATTCAGATCTAGGACATTTGAGATGAGATTTCTTGGTGATATATCAGATCCGAGTTTTGGTATTATATATATGATGGTTTTTAGATCAGATCTATTTTTTTCAGCTACAGAAGTATCTTCAGTCTTCATTTAGTATCAGCCGTGTTCTTTAGTTTTCTACAACTGGTGTCAGTGCATTTTATTTCTTAGATTCAATTTCCTTCATGCAGAAGTATGGGTATGGTTTTAAGTGCTTTTATGCTATTCATTTTCTTCATTTTAAAGATCATGGATCATTACACTCTTATTGCTGAACCATTCAATGAAGATCTAAGATGAAGAATTTCCAAGGGTTTTCTCCTTAGTGGGTTTTTCCCTGGTCTCAGACTAATCCTGGTGTCTCTATGTGTTCATGCTTCTCTTCCTTTGATCTTTTAATTTCCGATGCTTAGAAAATGATGATAGTATTGTTGTTTCAACATAGTTTATATATTATGATGGTTAATGATTGATATCCATATGATGGAAAAATTATTTGGGGTGAACTTAACATGTTAATGAAGAAATCTAACTATCAAAGTAAAGAAAAATGTTGCACTATGAAAAATTAACATGGTATCAGAGTTGGTTGAAGAAAAGCCATGAGGATCACCCCAAGGATAAAATTCTATGGAAGTAAGAAAAGGATGGTAAAGACCTAAAATATTTCTAGGGTATGAATAAAACCCTAGGAAGTTAGTGGATAAGGGTTTGAGAGAAAACCTAGTTTATGGTGTGTTAGGAATCTGTAATTTTAGCAGATTGGTAACACTAAAACTGCAGAAGCAACATTGTTTCAACCAAATTTGGGATTCTAGGATCTAGCCCTCCTGAATCCAGAGACGGATCTATCTATGAATGGGTTTAAAGATGTGATCTTTAAAATCTGAAATAGTGATATTAGGCTAGTTATGAAGAGCTTGGGTTTTGTTTTGTTTGTTTTGGTTGGGCAAGGAAATGATGAAGGTGAAGGCAGTTTCAAAATGAAGGGTGAAGGCGTTTGCAGGTGAAGGAATGATTTGGTTGACAGAAAGGAAAAAGACAGTTTTAACCCATTTTGGCTATGGAGTCATAGGAGGATTTTAATTGGACAACAAGGTTCAAGCAGGATCCATGGGGCAAGTCACTTATGTCAAAGGATCTCTTAAGGTGATTTTATGGAATGAAATAGATAGGAAACGAAGAACAAACAAAGGAAGATGTAGAAAAACAACCTGAGATCAAGTAAGTTGCTTTAAACTATATTGCTTCAGCATGTACTTAAAGAAAAACATGAGAGTATTATGAGATCAGGTTAATATCTTTAAACTAGCCTGCTTTGAAGTTCTTTCAGTTAGAAAACATTAAAAGACAATTGAACAACTTAAGATCAGGTAAGTGCCTTTAAACTACCCTGCTTTCAGCATATTCAATAAGGAAAACATAAAAGTATTATGAGATCGGGTTAATACCTTTAAAATAGCCTGCTTTGAAGTAATTTTAACAGAAGGACATTTACAAAACAATTGAACAGCTTAAGATCAAACAAGTGCTTTTAAACTATATTGCTTTCAGCATATTCAATAAGGAAAACATGGATAATAGTGACAAAGAGAAATTTAGATCAAACAAGTGACTTTAAAACAACCTTAATTGATGTACTCTTCAAAGAGAACATTCAAATGAAGAAAACATAGATAATAAAGTTTTCAGTGAGAGTAGGGTACTGTAGAAAGTAAATCCTAGCTCTATGTTTGCTGCTCTTTATCAGAGAAAATAAACAGAATGAAAACATTAAGCAAAATAACAATTGACAGTGAGGAACACATCACCATTGACACAAATCAGGATCCCATAAATCAATAGCTTGTATTTGATGTTCGAACCAGTTACAATCAGCAAGCCCTGTGGGTATTTACAACTTCAAACTTCTCATATCAGCTTATGTATTTTCAAGTTGCAAACAGGGCATCAGTAGCTTCAGAATAACAATTACATGCATTCAGATGTCCAGAGACCAACATTTTCTCATCTTCTACAGAAGTATTTATAGAAGAATGAAGAGGTGGGAGGATTTCCCACGGGTCAAGTATTATTAATTATGTAATCAATGCAATTCCTGGCCTTTGGGAACCAGGCAAGGCATAAGGTGGGAATGTAATCGTTTATAACTCTGATTCATAACTCTGTTTGTGTCTTTCGAGGCATGATGATTGAAAAGATCTACTTATGGACTATTCTTTAACCTTTAGAATAGTTTTGCCGACAATTTGGAGATAAGACCCTTGATTAGTATTATTTGTTCGGTGGCCTTTGATTTTCTGTGAGGCTGTGGGTGCCTTTAGAAGCTAGAGAAGGTTCAATTAGCCTCTGTTTTGGCGTCGAATTAACTCTGTAGCCATTATTTGCGTTGAAGTCCCCGCAGGATTAACTCTTCGGCTGCGTTTGAGACAAATATCTGATCTTGATCAATAAATTCGGCCTCTGATTGAATACTTTGAGGCACAGGTGGCATTTTAGTAACTAGAGGGATCAATTTGCCTCAATTGCGGCGGTGGAAGCGCTCCTGTCAATAAAACCCTTAAAATATTCTTTAAACTGTGTTTTAAATTTGGGATTAGGATTTTGATAACCGTCTTAGCCGTAATTCCCATAAAACTGTCTCTAATCCTCTGTTCCGATACATTTTGGTATTCGGCACTGATACTCTTTGACTGTGCCCCTTTCATGGTGTTTTTGCTGGTGTGCAGGGCTGCGTAGGGTTTATAAGGCATCCATGTCTGAGAAAACATTGATGAAACGTGCATTTCCACCCTGTGGATGATTTCCTTTGACGAATCGAATACGGGAGAGTCGTCACCCTCCGCCTCTGAATATTCTTTGGAAATAACGAAAAAATGATTTAAAACCCTGCAAAATACAAAAACCATTATAAAACCCTGCTTTTATAGGTTGACTGCTTCAAAGGACAAGTGGAGGGAGCGTGACCGTTGGATGGCATCATCCAACGGTCGGGATTAATCGGGAGAGATCGTGGAATGGGCAAAAGAAGATTGAATTTGAGCCGTCGATCGCGTAGAGATCGATGGTCGGGAGAGGGGGTTAAAGTCAAATGGAGAAATCGGGAGATGAATTGTGGGCCATCGATCTGCAGATCAGATCGACAGCGGAGATGTCGTTGCCGCATGTACGATAGCCCGGTTATTGTGTGTGCATCTTCGTTAACCATCAGACAGCTTCGACAAGCGATCACCGTTGGATGAGTGGGCCCAGATCGGACGGTGCACAGCGGTATCGCTGGGCGTCCTGGTCCGGACGATAATGCGCGATGGACGGTGGTTTCCGGAACAGTGTCCAGGACGTGTGTCACACAATGTATGGCATCGCTGGCCATCGGGCAAAAACCGCCCTCCACCGAAGAGCAGTGCGATAAACCCACGCTATTTTTGGGCAACGGCGCAAGGCTGGCGGGGTCCACCTGGCTTGATAAGTTCCGCACCGTCGGATGTGCAGATCAGATCAACGGTGTAGATTTATTTAGAAATCACTCTAGCGGAGAAATTCATAAACTGCAATAAAACCCAAAGTTTATAAATAACAAAGGTTTTTTATGTTTGGCCGTGATATATAACGGGGCCCATCGCATATCGCAATTTTGGACATGGGCTTTTCAATCTACCCATTACATTTTCTGCGATTTGCGATCCGCGATCGTACTTTTCTATAAACCCTTTGATATTAATACATGACTTTGGTTTTAGAAAAAAACATTGGAAAAGTGGGTTTTTAACATTTACAAAGGAAAAAAGAGATCGGGCATGGATTATTCAATGGTTTAGAGTATGGAATGCGGGGCCACGGGATATCGGTACATTTAAACTTGCGATATGCGATCTGTGATCGGGTTTTTCAATATAAGGCTGATCGCATCGCAAGTTTTTAAACACAGCGCAAAAATTTGCGCACTTGAGTTTGTGCGATGCGATAAGCGCTTCCAGTGTTAGCGCTTGGTCCCAAGGTGTGGGCATATGATCGGAAGTAGTTAGAAACCTTAGCCCAAAGGGGCTTAAACCCTATACATAAAAAACATGATTTTCTTGGAATTTTACAAGGTTTTCAATGGAGTTGCGGGGTTTCGATAAGGTTAAGAGAGAGTCTTAAAACCTTATAAAGGGGAATTTAATGAGGGGGAAAGGGGAGAAACATGAAAATGAAGGATTTTCATGGGAAATGGGGGGACATAAAATGAAGTTAGTTTTGGGAGAAGAGAAATGGGAAAATGTGTTTGTAGCATTATTTGGCCTTGGAAATCAGCAAGATTTCAGGGTCTTTTGGGATGTAAACAGCAGTGAAGATTTGGACAGAGGCAGAAGGCCTTCAAGAGTCTTCAAGAGCCAACAAGTTTTGTTATAGAAAATTGTTCCTTGAAGGCTCAAACAGATTTAGCCACCTTTTGATATAATCAAATTTGACAGGTGGCTAATAGTGGCTCCACCTTGGGATGGTGCCTTCTTGAAGGCATCAAGAACTTCAGACTTGCATTCTCTGGGAGGTTGATCAGTTGCGTCATCCATTGTACTTTCTCTGGGAGGCTAACCTGTTGCCTAATCCATTGGGTTGCTCTTCCTTTGCTGGGGTGATCTTCTGAAAACATATTAGCAACCATGAAAAACAACGGATCTTCATCAATACAAACTTCTACCTACCCAATCCTACTGATCTAACATTATTTCTTCTTTAGAGTGCGCTTGGATTGGAAAAATTTTTTCACAACATTTTATTCTTTTGAAAGCAGGAAATCTAATCTATTTCTACTCCTTATTTCTCCATGGACTCAGATTAAACAATTGAGCCCATATGATTCTCTACCTAATATACTAATATGTTAGGATTAAACTGTCTGATAGATCTTATTCTCTAAATTCTAAAACATAAATTTAAACAACAACCAAGTGAAGATTAAGCTATTTGACTTGTTGTGATCTATGGCATAAAGACAAGCTGCACATAGACATTTATTTTGCAGAAAAAATAAATAAAAAATGGAAGGCTTAAGATCTGAAATTTGATAACACTTCCTTCCTCTTTTCTACAGCTCTGATTTGATTCTTATTGAGCTGTCTTTCCTTTTCTTCTGGTTCAGATTTTGAGCTAATTAGAACCAGATTTTTACATCTCTTTGACTCAGAAAAATAGAATAGATTTGAGTCATTTCTCTTTGCAACCTTAGGTTCAAATTTTGATCATGTTTGAACCTTTAATTTCTATCCCAAACTATCTACTGATAAGCCAAGATTAGACAGTTTGGCATATCAAATTCACTATCCTATCAGCAGAAAATTTAAAGCTAATTAGTCAAGATTAAATAGTTTGACTAACTAGAAGTGTGTTTTTCAGGAGTGGCATTTTAGCTTGCACACCTTCAGATTTGTTTCTCTTTTTGGTATGGGATGTACCTTTCTTGTTTTCACAATCTGCCCTCTTTTCTTTTCTTTTTATTGTTTTTTTACTTTTTCTTTCATGAGACTGGACAAAGAAAATGGTATTTACAATGGAAATTAAAGCTTTAAAATGGAACTCAGCAGTAGTAATGCTTAAGGACCCTGCCATTGACAGGACCCTCAAACAGATCTGTGCCATATAACTCTTGTAGAAAAAAGGCATTTGGACCAATGGTGGACTGAATGATGTAAGGACCTTGCCACAAACTATCAAATTTTACATGTTTACCCTTATCCTCTCTTTTGGAATCCCATTTGAGTAAATTATCTCCAATGTTGAAAACACAAGCCTTTTTTATTTTTTCAAACAACTTCTTTATGTTTTCTTGCACCTTCTGAGCCCTATTGTAAACCTCCTCCCTCGTCTGCTGAAGATGTATTGTCTGAATGATTCTCTTAATCATGCTGTCTTCTTCTGACTGTATTTCTTGGATTAATTTTATTACTGGTACACCTAGGTTGGTAGGAAACACTGCATCTACTCCATAAACAAGCTGGTAAGGGGACATTCCAATGGACTTTTTGGTGGTCAATTTGTCTGCCCACAGAGCGTGCACCAACTTGTTATGCCATGATTTTTTGTTCTATTCAAGAAACTTCTTGATGATGGTCGCCAAACTTTTATTTGATGATTCGATTAGCCCATTACCTTGAGGGTAGTAAGCAGTAGAATGACCATGTGTAATCTGATACCTATGACAAAAATCAATCATCTTTTTGGAACAAAAAGCAGCAGCATGATCAGTAATAATCTTCCTAGGGCATCCGAATCTAGACAAGATATGGTCTTCAAGGAATTTATAATGATAGAATAAGTGGCATTCCTAGAAGGGATGGCTTCAATCCATTTTGTGAAGTAGTCAGTGGCTGTGAGAATCCATTTGTGTTGGGCAGGTGAAGTAGGATGGATTTCCCCTATGAAATCTAGGCCCCACTATTGAAAAGGAGCCTCAACAGTGATAGGTTGTAATGGTAAATGAAGAAGTTTTCTTTTGCCTTCAAAAATCTGGCACTTGTGACAGGAAACTATCATTTTATGGACATCCTAGAAGAGGGTGGGCCAGTAATAGCAAGCTCTAAGGATTTTATTGGCTGTGGTTTTCCAGTAAAGATGGCCTCCACACTCTCCTTCATGGAATTCATATTTGATCCTTTCTGCATTAACTTCAGGCAAACATTTAAGAAATAAACCATTAGCATTTTTCCAAAATAAAAATTCATTTAAAATGCAATAGTTCCTAGCTTTCAAATTTAAAAACCTTGCCTTTTTTTTTGATAAATTAGGAGGAGCATTAAGATTTGCAAGCACATACAAGATATCAGTGTACCAAGGTGAATTTTGAAACTTCTCTTCGAAAGTGGGAGCAGGTAATTCTTCTTGTTCATCCAAGGCATCTACCATGTTAATGTCAAGGGCTTGTAGATTAAATTGAGCCATTAATTGAGCTAAACCCTGACCTTTAATAAGTTTGGTTGGTCTGATTTCCAAATCATACTCTAATAAAGTAGCAATCTATTTACCTCTCTTTCCATCTGGGTCTTGCGACAAGATGTCTTTTACCACTATATTAGGTACATAGGTAATGATATGGGAATGTAGAATATACACCCTGAAATCCTTTAAGGCCTTTACCAAAGTATAGGCCTGTTTTTCCATTATGTTATATTTCAAGGATGCATCCCTTAAAGCCTTGCTGAAAAAAGCAATGGGTTGTTCCTGTCCCTCTGGATTTTTCTGCAACAGGGCTGCAGCCACAGTATGTTCTGAGGCAAAGGAGAAAATAAGGAACTCTTTTGAAAAGTCTGGGCTAATTAGAACTGGTGCCTGGGTGAGTGCATGTTTTACCAATTCAAAGGATTTTTTGGTTTCTACAGTCCACTTCACTCCTACTTCTTTCTTGAGCATATTAGTCATGTTTCTAAGGAGCTTTGCTAAGTTGGGAATAAACCTCCTCAAGAAGTTAATTTTTCTGATAAAGGACTGCAATTCTTTTATGTTCCTTGGTTGGCTAATCTGTAGTATTCCTTCAACTCTATTTGGATCCATTTTAATCCCTTCTTCTGATATGATATGGCCAAGGAGTTTACCTTCCTGAAGGCCAAACACTATCTTTTTAGGATTTAAAGATAACCCAAACCTTCTACACTTTTCAAGGACCTTTCTTAAATGTTTTAGATGCTATTCATCGGATTTGGAATAAACTGTTATGTCATCAAGGTAAATTACAATGAAGTGTCCTATCTCCTCCGAAAATGCAATGTCCATGGCCCTTTGGAAAGTGGCCCCAACATTCATTAATCCAAAAGGCATTTTCACATACATGAAAGTGCCCCAAGGAGTGGTGAAAGCTGTCTTGAGTTGGTCTTCTGGGAGTACTAAAACCTGGTTATACCCTGAAAAACCATCTAACAGAGAAATCCTTTTTGAACCAACTACCCTTTGTAGGATGTGTTCCATTTTGGGTAAAGGGTAATTGTCTTTTAGGGAGGCTCTGTTAAGGTTTCTGAAGTCAATGCATAATTTGATTTCTCATGTATTTTTCCTCACGGCTACAAGGTTAGAAACCCAATCTGAAAACCTCACAGGCACAATGATTTTTGCCTCATACATTTTCTTGATTTCCTTTTCTACTAGAGGCAGATGTATTGGATTAATTCTACGCAATTTTTGCTTGAAGGGTTTTTGGTTTTCTTTCAAAGGGATCTTGTGCTGGATGATTTCTATATCGTAGGCTTTCAAGTCTTCATAGCTCCAGGCAAACACATCGACAAACTCTTTAAACAGGTCAACGTATTTCCTTTTCATGTCTGGTGGCAAGGACTTAGCTAATTTAATCATTTTAGGCTGATCCTTGGTGCCTATGTTGCATTCCTGGACCTCAGACTCTGAGTATTCTAGAGTGGGCTTCTTTGCTACATTGTTAAAATCAAAGAGGTCTTCTAACGGTGCTAGCCCCCTAGGTATGTTCTTGTCTTTTGACGACAATACCTCAATGTCTTCGTTTTCTGTGTCCTTGTATTCTTCAGCAGGAGTATCAAGTCCTTTATTCAACATGTTGATTTCTATCGGACCAGATGGTTTTTCTTTTTTAGGGGACTTTTTGTTTAGGTGATTTTCATCACATTTAGAATCTGAATCAGATGACTCAAATTCATTTCTACCCAGCAGAAAATCCTCTATCTATTTGTCACCCTCAAAGACCTGCCAATATTTTTCATTATCTGGCACCGCTGGTCTAAACTTAATTTGAGTTGTACAGTCTTTGGTTCCAACTGGCGTTAAGCATGTTCTAGCCGCAAAAGCTAAATTGTGTGCGGCAATATTTCTTTTTCTTGGAACAAAAATTAATTTGGACTCCTCAAAAGTTTTTAAAAGGTCCATGACATCGTTTCGATAAGCTCTAAGTCTGGGATGATTTGCGTTATATTCCCCATTGACTTGCTTGATGACTAGTTCTGAATCCCCATACACATTAATTCTTGTGGCTCCTAACTTTTTTAACAGATGTAAGCCTAAGAGAAGGGATTCATATTCTGCTATGTTATTGGAACACTGAAAGTTTAATTTGCAGGAAATGTTTTCTATGTGGTTGTTTTCAGTGTTAGTAATCCAGACACCTACCCCAACATTGCTCTTAGTGCATGACCCATCAAAATACATACTCCATAGAGGACTATTTTCGGTTTCGTCTTGGTTATTGTCCTCTTCAACCAACATGCTCAAGGGTTGCTGTGAAATCTCGGCACTTAGTTGTATTTGTTTCACCTTCTCAGATTTATCATGGAGCTGAGAATGAGGGGCAGTCTGTTGTTTTCCATCTTGGCTTTGTTCATTTTGGTCCATTGTTTCAACGCACTGTTCCAAAGTTTCTCTCTCGTTTTCTTCCATATCTAGAACTACATTTATTTCTAGATTTGGGGTCTCTAAATGTTTATCTGAGTCACTGTGTTCTGGCTTTGACTGTTTTGTGGATTCATTATTGCAGAAGATAAATGAATCCAGGTCAGTATGGACAGAATAAATGGGAGAATTTTCAGGCTTTTTTGCGCTACTAACCATGAATTTCATGTGTGACTGTCTGTATAGTCTTTTGAGCTGGCTAAAAACAGGGATAGTGGCATATGTTCTGTCCATCTGTATGGTACCTTGGAGCTTGGAACCCCATGATCTTGACAATAACATGCCATACTTAGGAGGCACATCAGCCACCACAACATCCATTACCATGAATTTGGCTGGGATTTGGGTCAAAGTCACACAAAGATCTTTGATCAGGCCAAGGCACTTTACTCTGTTTGAATCAAAAGAATATAAATCCTTGTAAGGTCTATTTATTTCTAATCCAAGCCTTTCCATTATCACCTTTGGCATAAGGTTGTGTGAGGCTCCAGAGTCATGCATAGCATTATGCAGGATCTTGTCATGAACATTGAAACTCACATAAAAGGGAGCTACATGTCCCTCTTGATATATACCTTCAATCTTAGGACCAAAAATAAGCTCTGGCTGGTCATCATTAAGATTGACTGAGTCATTATTATCCTCAATATTTAAAGCCTTCAAAATTTGGGTCCTATATACATTCTGGGCAGCTAACTCAGTTAGGGGAACAGAGATTCTGATCTTTGAAATTTCCTGCTCTAGGTTGAAAAGAATCTGGTTCTTTGATGAACTTGTCTCAGCCTTACTAGCTTCCAGTCTATCAGCAACATCAGCTTGCTGATTTGTTCTACTTGTTTTTGACAAAATGGTCTTAACAGGAGTACTAGCTGAAGTGGTAGTACTACTAATTTCCGCACTCTGCTTTTCTTTGTTTTGAGTGCCTTTCTCTCTATCTCTATCAGAATTCACAACTACTGTTTTATCCTTTTGTTTGACAATTTTAGGCTTGGTTGTAGTGTTTTTTTGTGAAGATTTGTCAGAGGTTTTGGTGTTGGGAGTTTGTTGACTGGTTTTGCTTCTAAGGTCATATTCTTTTTGAGGCTCTATGATGACATTTTCCATGTCCTGAAAATAACTTGCATTATCATCTTTTTTGTCATCATAAGGGGTATGGAAACCTTGTTCCCTATCAAAATGAATCTCAAAGTCATCATTATCTACTCCCAACATGTTGATATCATCTTCCTCTGTTATCTCCTCTGTTTCCTCAACCTCACTTATATAGTTTTGATGAAAGGGAGGAGTGATCTATTGATCATCTTCCCTAGGTTTGTTTGGAGGTTGGTTCCTTCTAAAATTCTGATTCTGGTTCTTGTTTTGACGAGCAGTTTGGTTTTGAATTGCTTGTGCTCTCTCAAGGATGCTCATTTTCTTCATCATCTCCTCCATCATTCTTTCCATCTTTGAGTTGGAAGTAGAAGGGGCATTTTCCTCTCTAAAGGACACTCTCTTTTCAGTTTTCATTCTTGCTCTCTTCTCCATTAGGTTGACTTCCACAGAAAGAGCACCCGTTTGCATATCTTCAAGAGTTGCAAAATCTCTCTCCCTCAGCTGATAGGCCATCTCAGGATCAAACCCTTCAAGAAACTTGTTTAAAGTTGAGCCTTGTGGAGGTTTTAGTTCTAGGGAAAGTGCATTATACACACTATTAAATCGGGTGCAATAAGCTTGCACACTTTCCCCGGTGTCCCTATGGAGATTTTTATAGTAAAAAAGGACTTGGAGAGGTTTTTTCTTTACTTCCCATTTGTTTAAGAATGTTTGATGGAAGGCTTGTAGATCACGGATACTATGGGGGGGTTAAACCTTTGAACCACTTCCTCACTTCTCCCCCTAAGCTCTGAGAAAATAACCTAAGTTTGACTGAATCATCATCAATTTCATTTCTGTCAAAGTAGTCATTCATATTATCCACATGTTGTGATGCAGTTGTAGTATTGTTAGCATCATATAATGGAATTTTGGACTGATAATCCTGTGTAAGATTGACTAGTGGTACATGAAGGACTAGGGGAGCATACCATGTGGCCATGGCAGGAGGTGGAGGTGGATTTACAAGAGGGACAGTGGGCTGAAGTGGGGTGGTTTGAACAGTGGATGTAGGGTGAGCTAAAGTGGAGGGATCAGGAATAGACTGCTGAATTGATCTTGGATGAGGGGCACCTAAGTTGTGAAGAAAATGCAAATCAGGATGTGTTGTTTCTCTACTACCAATAGGTTCACTTGTTTGTGGGGATGATAGTGAAGACTCAGAATCTAATTGATCTAAATCACCAAGATACCTAGTTCTAAATGGATTTACTAAGTCAACTTGAGATTGTTGTAGAGCTGACATATTTTCAGGGACAGAATTGGCTCTCAAGGGTGATCTGAAAACGGTTGACAAATTTATCTTAGGGGACTTCCTAAGGATACTTTCTGGGTTGTCAACTATCTCAGGTGGATCAGGGTCAGGATAGGCTCTAGTGTGAATCGTTCTAGAAGCCACTATACTGTGTTTTTCAGACCCAAAAATAAGCAAGATAAGCTCAACCAGGTATGACAATCTTTAAGAGGTTAACTAGTCTGTTTACAAAAATTTTAGTCCTACAGTCTTCTAACTGAGTTTGAATGATACTAAAATGATAAGGGTTCTTCCCAGTGAAGTCTTAAGGTCTGTTCAGGATTGTGGAGTCGCCAAGTGGAAGTTTTTAGCTCTTTTCAGAGGTAAAAGGTCTTATGGTCCACCACCATATTTATTGAATACCAATCTGAAATATTTTCAGGTTTTCTGAGTTATTTTTCAGTTGTGTGGTTTTTTAAGAATATCCTAACTCTGTTTCAAAACTTAGCTACGGTCATGAGACAAGGATAGTTTACTCTTATGGCAAAGCCAGTTGATTTTTCAAGGTTGGATAAAGTCTTAGGAGAATCCTAGAGTTTGCCTAGTTTGTCACTGATTCAAGTAAATTTTATCATAATTACCATGCTTTTGGTAGTGCTTGAAAAGGCTGCTTTTTACTCACAAAGGTTTTATGAAGTTTTTCTAGGAAACTAAGATGAAAATTCAACTGAGTCCCCAGTGGAGTCGCCAGAAATGTTAGGAATCTGTAATTTTAGCAGATTGGTGAGACTAAAACTACAGAAACAACATCGTTTCAACCAACTTTGGGATTCTAGGATCTATCCCTCCTGAATCTAGAGAGGGATCTCTCTATGAATGGGTTTAAATATGTGATCTTTAAAATCTGAAATAGTGATATTAGGCTAGTTATGAAGAGCTTGGGTTTTGTTTTTTTTGTTTTGGTTGGGCAAGGACATGATGAAGGTGAAGGCATTTGCAGGTGAAGGAATGATTCGGTTGACAGAAAGGCAAAAGACAGTTTTAACCCATTGGGCTATGGAGTCATAGGAGGATTTTAATTGGAAAGCAAGGTTCAAGCAGGATCCATGGGGCAAGTCACTTATGTCAAAGGATCTCTTAAGGTGATTTTATGGAATGAAACAGATAGGAAATGAAGAACAAACAAATGAAGATATAGTGAAACAGCCTGAGATCAAGTAAGTTCTTTTAAACTATATTGCTTCAGCATGTACTTAAAGAAAAACATGAGAGTATTCTGAGATCAGGTTAATACCTTTAAACTATCCCGCTTTGAAGTTCTTTCAGTTAGAAAACATTAAAAGACAGTTGAACAACTTAAGATCAGGTGAGTGCCTTTAAACTACCCTGCTTTCAGCATATTCAATAAGGAAAACATAAAAGTATTCTGAGATCAGGTTAATACCTTTAAACTAGCCTGCTTTGAAATACTTTCAGTAAGAAAACATTAAAAGACAGTTGAACAGCTTAAGATAAAACAAGTGCTTTTAAACTATATTGCTTCAGCATGTTCAATAAGGAAAACATGGATAACAGTGACAAAGAGAAATTTAGATCAGACAAGTGCCTTTAAACCAGCCTGCATTGATGTACTCTTCAAAGAGAACGTTCAAATGAAGAAAACATAGACAATAAAGTTTTCAGTGAGAGTAGGGTACTGTAGAAAGTAAATCCTAGCTCTATGTTTGCTGCTCTTTATCAGAGAAAATGAACAGAATGAAAACATTAAGCAAAATAACAATTGACAGTGAGGAACACATCACCATTGACACAAATCAGGATCCCATAAATCAGTAGCTTGTATTTGATGTTCAAACCAGTTACAATTAGCAAGCCCGGTGGGTCTTTACAACTTCAAACTTCTCATATCAGCTTATGTATCTTCAAGTTGCAAACAGGGCATCAGTAGCTTCAGAAACTATTACATACATTCAGATGTCTAGAGACCAACATTTTCTCATCTTCTACAGAAGTATTTATAGAAGAATGAAGAGGTGGGAGGATTTCCCAGGGGTCAAGTATTATTAATTATGTAATCAATGCAATTCCTGGCCTTTGGGAACCATGCAAGGCATAAGGTGGGAATGTAATCGTTTATAACTCTGCTTCATAACTCTGTTTGTGTCTTTCGAGGCCTGATGATTGAAAAGATCTGCTTCTGGACTGTTCTTTAACCTTTAGAATAGTTTTGCCGACAATTTGGAGATAAGACCCTTGATTAGTATTATTTGATCGGCGGCCTTTGATTTTCTGTGAGGCTGTGGGTGCCTTTAAAAGCTAGAGAAGGTTCAATTAGCCTCTGTTTTGGCGTCGAAGTAACTCTGTAGCCATTATTTGCGTTGAAGTCCCCGCAGGAGTAACTCTTCGGCTGCGTTTGAGACAAATATCTGATCCTGATCAATAAATTCGGCCTCTGATTGAATACTTTGAGGCACAGGTGGCATTTTAGTAACTAGAGGGATCAATTTTCCTCAATTTCGGCGGTGGAAGCGCTCGTGTCAATAAAACCCTTAAAATATTCTTTAAAATGTGTTTTGAATCGGGGATTAGGCTTTTGATAACCATCTTAGCTGTAATTCCCGTAAAACTGTCTCTAATCCTCTGTTATGATACATTTTGGTCTTCGGCACTGATACTATTTGAATGTGCCCCTTTCATGGTGTTTTTGCTGGTGTGCAGGGCTGCGCAGAGTTTATAAGGCATCCATGTCTGAGAAAACATTGATGAAACGTGCATTTCCACCCTGTGGATGATTTCAATTGACGAATCGAAGACGGGAGAGTCGTCACCCTCCGCCTCTGAATCTTCTTTGGAAATAACAAAAAAATGATTTAAAACCCTGCAAAATACAAAAACCATTATAAAACCCTGCTTTTATAGGTTAACTGCTTCAAAGGACGAGTGGAGGGAGCGTGGCCGTTGGATGGCATCATCCAACGGTCGGGATTAATCGGGAGAGATCATGGAATGGGCGAAATAAGATTGAATTTGAGCCGTCGATCGCGTAGAGATCGACGATTGGGGACGGAGTTTGAAAGTCAAACGGAGAAATCAGGAGATGAATTGTGGGCCATCGATCTGCAGATCAGATCGACAGCGGAGATGCCGTTGCCTCATGTACGACAACCCAGTTATTGTGTGTGCATCTTCGTTAACCATCGGACAACTTCGGCAAGCGATCACCGTTGGATGAGTGGGCCCAGATCAGATGGCGCACAGCAGTATCGCTGGGTGTCCTGGTCTAGACGATAATGCGCAATGGACGGTGGTTTCCAGAATAGTGTCCAGGACGTGTGTCACGCGATGTATGGCATCGCTGGCCATTGGGAAAAAACTGCCCTCTGCCGAAGAGCGGTGCGATAAAAACCACGCTATTTTTGGGCAACGACGTAAGGCTGGCGGGGTCCACCGGGCTTGATAAGTTCCACACTGTCGGATGTGCAGATCAGATCAACGGTGTAGATTTATTTAGAAATCGCTCCAGTGGAGAAATTCATAAAATGCAATAAAACCCAAAGTTTATAAATAACAAAGGTTTTTTATGCTTGGCCGGGATATATAACGAGGCCCATCGCATATCGCAATTTTGGACATGGGGTTTTCAATCTACCCATTACATTTTCTGCGATTTGCGATCCGCGATCGCTCTTTTCTATAAACCCTTTGATATTAATACATGACTTTGGTTTTAGAACGAAACATTGGAAAAGTGGGTTTTTAACATTTACAAAGGAAAAAAGAGATCGGGCATGGATTATTCAATGGTTTAGAGTACGGAATGCAGGCCCACGGGATATCAGTACATATAAACTTGCGATATGCGATCTGTGATTAGGTTTTTCAATATAAGGCTGATCACATCACAAGTTTTTAAACACAGCGCAAAAATTTGCGCACTTGAGTTTGTGTGATGCGATAAGCGCCTCCAGTGTTAGCACTTGGTCCCAAGGTGTGGGCATATGATCGGAAGTAGTTAGAAACCTTAGCCCAAAGGGGCTTAAACCCTATACATAAAAAACATGATTTTCTTGGAATTTTTCAAGGTTTTCAATGGAGTTGGGGGGTTTCGATAAGGTTAAGAGAGAGTCTTAAAACCTTATAAAGGGGATTTTAATGAGGGGGAAAGGGGAGAAACATGAAAATGAAGGATTTTCATGGGAAATGGGGGGACATGAAATGAAGTTAGTTTTGGGAGAAGAGAAATGGGAAAATGTGTTTGTAGCAGTATTTGGCCTTGGAAATCAGCAGGATTTCAGGGTCTTTTGGGATGTAAACAGCAGTGCAGATTTGGACAGAGGCAGGAGGCCTTCAAGAGTCTTCAAGAGCCAACAGGTTTTGTTATAGAAAATTGTTCCTTGAAGGCTCAAAACATATTTAGCCACCTTTTGATATAATCAAATTTGACAGTTGGCTAACATGGTGAAGACTTGAGATTTGATATATGAAACCCTCGCATGGACTTTTTGAAGATGATCAAGCACTTGGATCGATTTGACAATTGACCTGGTTATTGATAAAGTTGTTGATTGAAGGAAACCCTGCTTTATGATCTATGGCTGACTCTTGAGGGTTTATTCGAGAGGGGGAGGATCATCTCTCATTGAAGATAAATACTCCTTGACTTATAACCCTTACTCTTGTTTATGCTTATAGATCATATTTCTATGATTATTGTTTCTAGTCATTACTTCCTGCATGTATATTTGAGCACCTAGATATATCTAACCTCCGTGATGAGATGTGATGAGAGGATCCATATTGAGGATATTTTGAAATTCAGGAAAGATAGCCAGATCGGGAAATGAAGGAAAGTTGGGTAGATTTGGAAAGGCGGTTAGATCTGGAAAAGCAAATATGGCTAGATACATAAAAGGTAAAGAGGCACTTGCACACTACAAGCTGTCTATGTGAAGGTGCATAAGTAATACCGTAAGGCATGCATGATATATTGTTTTAATGTTAAGATTTAGCTACAACATTGGATGGCTAGGTAAGCCCTTCAGTATATTGAGAATGTCCACTTCTCGGATGGCTCATGCATGCTCATATAAGAGTGATTTGGATTTATGTTGTTGAAATAGTGCACCTGGTATTAAATGGTTTGATCATGATGATTTGTTTGATTAAGTGAGAGTACTTGATGTGATTTCTCATCATGGATATAGTATAATAACTTAATGTATGTCTAACATCTATTGTTTTTAGATCTTGATTCTGATGATCATATATTGTTAGAATCGAAACGTAGACGTAAAAATGGATACTGTGGAGATTCTGAATCCCACTCCTCAAAACTCACACCAAATAAATCTTCAAACTATCATTTTTTATTTGGTTGAGATATTTCTCCCACGATATGTAGCTGCTGTTGGATGCATTGATGATGTTTGTGATTAGTATTGATGAGCACATTTCGATGCTGACCTAGTATGATATATACCATGATATCTTGGATGAAAGGTCCATAGCATGACCAAGGTCGAATACAATGCTACTATCATGGCTAGCTATGTGGAGTATGATACAGATTAGACATGGATGCACTATGATGACAAGGAATTCCAAATACATATAGTTGGGATCATGATCTCTCCATTTATTGAGACAATGAAACTATTCGAGACAAGTTGAGGCTTGTGATTGATACCTCCGTGAGAGGGAGGATAATATAGTATCCAGGCATGTTTGATACCTCCATGAAAGGGAGAATGGTTATGATATCTTACTATGATTGGTATATTGCTGTGATTTATATGATTATGTATGTTCTAACATAATGTTTTATTTTATATCCCATAGGAATAGGAATTAACATATACCAGATGAGAGTAGCGCTAATCGAGAACACTAAGTGCTCTTCCTACCCCGATTGAGCTCTCAGGGTGAGGAATTGAGGTGAAGGACTCCTGGGGTTGAGGGAACTTTGGAAAATAGGGAATATTCCCTATCTATCACTCGTGGGTATGTGTGTGATCCTTATCCAATTTGACAAGTTGAGTATCTCCTCCATCGTTGGGTCATTGCAGAGTATACCCCAGCTGGCATCATACCCACAAGTTGGGTCGGATTGTCGTGAATACCACTTCTTTTTTGGCCAAGGAGTTGAGAGTGTACTTGGGGTGTACAACCCTAGTGGATTATGATGCAGGTGTTCTACCACATGACTATTCAGGGTGATCGATGGGAAGATCAATAAGCAATAGGATGGGTTGGGATGACCCTATGTGATTCCAGGTTGAGAGTTCACTCCCCGATGATATAAACCTATGTAGTTCTATGTTGAGAGTGATATCCCCGATGTGACACTGGGGTCGAGATGATCTCCCCTGCATGGATGGGTATCCTATTTTCTAGATACGGGGTTGTAGAGGTATAACTCCCGCATGAGATGCCGAGAGATGCACTCCCCGATATGTGCTCCCTGTTGATATGCTCTTCGTTGATGATATTCCAAGTAGAAACCGGATGGAAAAGACTCCAGAATGACAACCTGATTAATGAAGGGTGGCAATCCAAGCTCCCCTAGTCCAGTAAAAAATTCTTCTGCTAGATACGAGAATGTTTAGCATACAAGTATAAACAATCAAGAGGTAAACATAAATAAGCATGAAGAGTACATTAATGATTTGTAATAAGAAAGGTTCACAACATGACGAATTCATGACAAATATGTTCAGTGATGACACATAAAGGTCAAATTCCACATTGGAAAAATCATATGATTAAGATAATTATTAATTAGATTCCTATTTTCAAGAGGATCAAAATCGACCTATAGGTAGCCCCAATCAGTTAAGCAGAAATTAAGTTATGAATTAATTTAATATTTAATGGGTTGGCCTAACCGCATGTTTATCCAGTCAAAGCCTCAAGTGGCCACTCACAAATTTATAGATAGAGGCGACCTCAAGCTCATTTTCACACTTACTCAATTGATCTATGATTCCCATCCATTAGTTTATTTCATCTATGTTTATGTTTTGGCTCACACAGGTATGTCGAAATGAGATCGCACAGTGGCATGCAGTGAATCAGGATAAGGGTTTGAGAGACATTTCAAATCTGGATCTATTGGGCCAAAGCTGCAGGAAAGAAATGCCTAGGTAGCGACCTAGGTAAATAGAGCCGTGGAATGGGTGTGTTGTTCCCATGATAAAGGTGTTAAATTTGCTGGCACAACTTGCTAAGGGTGCGGCCAAAGTCATGAGGTCAGATTGGGCTAGTCTGAAGCTCAGCTGTAGGCATAGGGTGTTATGGTAGGGGCTCAGAGCCCTAGCGCCACGAGCTAAGTGTGTTAAGGCTATGACCAAGAGAGTTTTTGAGAAAATTGGATTTGTTTCATATTCAGTTGATTGCGCAGTGCCTTCAAATATTAGTCGTTCAGTCACAGTTATGCCAGAGCAGTCGATAACAGTCTCCTAGATTCAGAACTAGGACATTTGAGATAAGATCACTTGGTGATCTATTAGATCCGAGTTTTGGTATTATAGATCTACTAGTTTTTAGATCAGATCTGTTTGTTTAAGGAATAGAAGTATCTTTAGTATTCATTCAATATCAGTCATGTTCATTAGTTTGCTACAACCAATGTTAGTGCATTTCAGTTCTCAGATTCAGTTTCCTTCATGCAGAAGTATGGGTATGGTTTTATGTGCTTGTATGCTATTCATTTTATACATTGTAAATATATTTACTCATGGATCATTGTACTGTTGTTGCTGAACCATTCAATGAATATCTAAGAAGAATAATTTCCAAGGGTTTTCCTCGTAGTGGGTTTTGCCCTGATCTCAGACCAATATTGGTGTCTCTATGTGCTCATGCTTCTCTTCCTTTGATCTTTTACTTTTCATTGCTCAGATGATGATGAAAATATTGTTCTTTCAACATAGTTTATATATTATGATGGTTAATGTTTATGATCCGTATGATGGAAAAATTATTTGGGGTGAACTCTACATGTTAATGAATAAATATAACTATCAAAGTAAAGAACAATGCTGCACTATGAAAAATTATCACCGGTCTTAGCTACGCTAGAATTCAAAAAAAACTTTATTGTGGAATGTGATGCCTCATAAAATGGAATTGGTGCGGTTTTAATGCAAGAATAAAGACCCATTTCTTTTGAAAGTTGTCCAATCAAAGGAAAGTATTTACAAAAACCTATTTATGAGAAGGAAATGTTGGCAATACTACATGCACTAAAGCAATGATGACCTTACCCAATGGGAAGACACTTCAAGGTAAAAACAGACCATGATAGTATTAAATACTTTTTGGAACAAATATTATCTTTAGAAGAGAAGAAAAAATGGGTCACAAATATGTTGGGTTATGACTTTGAAATCATCTACAAAAAAGGAAGAAAAATGTTGTTGCAGATGCACTCTCAAGAAAGGATGAAGATGTGGAAGCATTGCTTTGTGCCATTTCTATTATCCAACCTAAGTGGATATCCGAAGCAAGGGATGAAGGGAAGAATAATGAAGAGGTTTGGACACTCATTCAAAAGTTGCAGTATGATCCCAATACATCTGAAAAATTTAGCTGGAAAAATGATTCATTATGGTACAAATATTGCTTATATATTTGTAAGAATTCCAAACCTAAACAAAATATTCTTTTTGAATTGCACACCTCTCCCTTAGGAGGGCACTTAGGATTTTTAAAAAATTACCATAGGGTCAAGAAGGAATTTTTTGGGATGGCTTTAAATATGATATTCAAAATTTTGTGGCAGAATGTTTGGTTTGCCAACAAAATAAAGTTGAGACAATTAAGACCCCAGGTCTGTTAAAACCTTTATCCATTCCAAGTCAATGTTTGGAGGAGGTTTCAATGGATTTTATCACAAGTTTACCCAAGTCCAAAGGAAATACTGTCATCATGGTGGTAGTTGATAGGCTTACCAACTATGCATAATTTTTTTCACTATATCATCCATTTAAAGCCAATACAGTTGCTACTGAATTTATGGAAACCATTCAAAAGCTACATGGAAACCCAATGATTATTGTAAGTGACAGAGATCCCATTTTTACAATAAATTTTTGGATGAAATTATTTTCTTGTTTGGGTACTCAATTAGCTCATATCTCATCATATCATCCTCAATCTGATGGGAAAACTAAGATAGTGAACAAATGTTTGGAAGGATATCTTCGTTGCTTTGTATCTAATAAACAAACACGATGGGTCAAGTGGTTATCTCTGGTTGAATGGTGGTATAACACTTCCTTCCATACTGCAACAAAAATTACCCCATTTATAGAAATTTATGGATATCATTCACCATCCAATATCACATCATCTTTATGAGAAAATTCTAAGGTTCAAGCGATGGAAGATCACATCAAGCATCAACAACAAGTTCTCCAACTCTTAAAGGATAACCTCACTTTGGCATGGAATCGAATGAAACAATAGGTAGATCAACATCACAACAAAATAAGTTTTGATGTAGGCGACTGGATATTTTTATGGCTACAACCATACAAAAAAATGTCCCTCTAGAAAGCTAAGAAGGATAATAAATTATCACCAAAGTATTATGGTCCTTATAAGGTGTTGCAAAATATTGGTACTATGGAATACAAATTGGAGCTTCCTACATCTTCCAGAGTGCACTGAATTTTCCATGTTTCATGCTTAAAGAAGGTTATAGGTGACAAGATCCCAGTTCAAAAAATATTTCTAGAACTTGACGATGAAGGAAAAATCATATTGGAACCTAAATCTGTCACAAAAACAAGAACTCGACAACTATGAAATCGATCAATTTCACAGTATCTCATAAAATGGAAAAAATTACCTGCTGAAGATTTGACATGGGAGGATGCGAATTTTATAAAAAAGCATACATAACTAAGTAAGCATTGAGGACAACCCTTTTTTCAAGGAGAGGTTCATGTTAGGTCCCTATAATACTAGTGTATCCCCTTGTTGTTATTGTTCGTGTAGTCCCCTTACTTTTATTGTTAATGTAGCCCCATTATTGTTATTGTTGTGCCCATGTAGTCCCCATATAGTTATTATTGTGCCCCATAGAAGCCCACTATTATTATTTTTGTGTCCTTACATTGTTATTATTATGTCGAATAGGATCATATTTTGACCCCTTGGAATCCTATATATAGAAAGGAGGTTTTGTCATTTGTATCATCCAAGAATTGTTCATTTATGGAATTTAAAGGAGTTTTCCCCCTCAAAGAGACTGATTTCTAAGTCATTGATCTATCTTTTCTTCTATTTTGTGAGTTGGTTTCATAACACCATCTGGATGAGGAAAATACTTGTTGGTTTGTTTGGTCCATAGATGAATCTGACTGTGATTTATTGTGATAATGAGAGTTGCATCAAAATCTTAGTTAATCCAATTTTTCATGAGAAGTCCAAGCATATTTATATCCGGTATCACCATCCCAAAGATTGTGTGTAGAGGAAAATTATGTCATTAGATTACATTCCCACTGTTGATCATATCAGCCCCCTGTCAAAATTTTGTTAAGCAGCCCCCTTTAAACCACTCGAAACCCCTCTGTTTGGCCTAAAAATCCATTTTCCGCCTATCGTTACTTTCTCCCTGGTCACAAAATTGCATAAAAGGCCAAAAAACCCACTTTGAACACTATATTAAGGCCCAAGCCCCTTTTCCGCAAGCCCCAACCACTTCCCCACATATGCCCTTAACCTGAAACCGAGCGCCGATCCTTAAGACGCTAATCACAACCATCGAAATTGCAGTGTTTATGTTATGTTTTGCTATCAGATGATCGCAAATGTTTGCGATGCGATTGGTCGCAGGTTCCTCCCCCATCGCATCGCATGTTCGACTCCCGACCCCCGATCGCACTCCCCTCTGACCATCGCGATCGCAATCGCATCATTCATGTGTAGCCTCCTGATCGGTCCATCACAAATATTTGCGATGCGATTGATCGCATCGCACATCCCCTCGCTTGCGATTGCGATTACTCCCGCTCCGACTTTCGGTTGCGATTCCATATGGGTCCCACCTCACATGTCCATTTCATTACATTTCATGCATTTCCTCGCGTTTTCGCTTATAACCAAAGTTCCTTGTTTTACATTTAAGTTTTAATGTTTCACATGCATTCCGCCCGTAGTCGTATATTATTCCAGTGTTCGATCTCCGCCGTTGATCTACGCCTATAGACCATGATCAAACGACCCACGATGCATTTCTCCACCAAACCCTATTATACACCATACCATTGCATTTTTCACTGTTTTTACGCATAAAACACTGTTCCACCACCGCCGCGCCATTGTTCTCCCGTCCTCCATAATCACCCCCGTACACATGGTTTTCTTAAAGAGTTTGCAGATTTTTGCAGGGTTACAGTGGCGGAAAGTTGCCATAATTCACAGCCTCTGTTTCAGAAGTTGAGAACACATAAAAGGACCCTCTTTCAGAGGCAGAATTTATGAGGGAAATCTGGGAAGCTGTTACGACACGACTTTCATTAAAGAAGCATGGGTGAAAATCTGTCAAACCCTCCAGAATGATTAAAATACGTAGATTTTGCAGATGGAAACATTAATAGAGCAGATAGAGAATATCAACGAAAGAGAATTAAAGGCAGGTAGCTGAAGATTTTAGGGGCCTTGATCCAACCTTTTGAAGCAGAGTACCAGATTGAAGATCCTGCACATCATTCGAAAGATTTATACACAGAAAACCATGCCCTCAAGGCTTTATTGCAACATAGTTTTCTCTCCAGGAAAGGACGGGATGTTTATGTGATTTTACTGCTTTGCCGTGTTCCTGGAGAGATTTCTACCCAGTGCATTTATTTAAGTTAGCAGGCCACAAAGTACATTCAGCACTACAACGCCATCAAGCAGTATGGGTGGGCACTTTTTCACCATTTTGTTTTAATGATACAATTAAATGTTCATCACCTACTCCCTTTTTCGAGCTCTCTTGTTCTCCTATAAAGCTCCCAAAGAACAGATAGTTTAGGGTTCCAGATTTTATCATAAAACTATGCAGTGAAAGGCTTTTTTGTATACATTTTGTAAAATTCTTGTATGAAGGCTCAGAGCCCATAGGGTCTTAGTGAGAAGGAGTTCCATCTGTTAAAGAGGATTCTGGTCTTTGGTATTTCACAGTCTGTAACTCTCTTTTATGTTTTATTTAATATATCATTTCATTTCATCCATCTTTCCTGTATCATGTTTTGGAATGCGAGTGGTTCACTAATTTTTGGTATGGATTTATCCTAGTTGATACCCATGCTTGGATTAGTCAAGCGCTTTAAATATGGCTCATGCATGATATTCTGTTCCGCTATTCATCTAAACCGTATTTCTGCTATATTAGTTTCTTTGGGAGGGTGCTTTTAAAATGCTATTGTCATGTATGGATTCTTAGATTGGTAAGCCCATGCATGGTGGTATTGTATATCTGGGTATCAGCTCAATGTTGACTAATATCTTCTCAACATTTCTTTCATTACATACACCTTTTGATAATTGATATCTGTGACATATTACTTGAATTGGCCCGCTTTGCAGTAAACTGTCTTTGAATTGTCTATTGCTTTCATATTAGATTTATGCACTTTGCCTCTGCAGTATCCCTTTCTCTATGTCAGTTTCTGAGGGTCTTGGTCCCATTCTAGTTTATTTCCCTGTTTACAGGAGATAGCATGTGAGCTGAAGTTGACAACTTCATACATTATATTATATGCTCCTTGCTATGATAAGACGTCCTAGGCACTGGTCTATCACAACTTTAGGCTGTCTCTAGGAGCTACAACATCTTTCTGGCACTGTTGCCGGGGAACGAAGTTAAGAAAATTTGAATCCCTGGGCCTCAAAAAAATATGATTCACTCTTCAAGTAGGTGAGTATGGAGAGTTGAGAGTTGTAGATCCCTCACCTTGGCGACTCCACATTTGTTTATTTGATATATCTATTTGCAGTCCTGGCTCCTCGTAAGCCACACCTAAGGTCAGATACGTCTAAGCCAAAGGCACCTTCAGTTTCTGACCCTGAAAAGATCATACATAGAAGAAATTGGAGGGAAAGAAAATCAGCCCATTCTGAGATTCCCAAATTTTCTCAAGAAGATTTTCCTTCCCCCTCCTCTCAAGATTCTCAATTGCAAATTCTCGACTCCACTGTTGGAGATATCGATTACTATTCAGATAGTCCACCATGAGGAGGTGTACAATTTAAAGACAGTCTTCATCCTACTCCTGAGGTCGAAGAGGTCAAGGAAGTAACCGAAGTAGCTGCTGTTAAACGTGAACTATTCCCATCAACACCTCAGGCTGTTGTACAAGATATTCCTATCGTTATTCATACTCCGCTTCCACCTTCTCCTCTTCCTCCATTTAAACATCAAAATTTTGCACTACCCCCACCTCCTCCAATGGCCAATGTTCCAGCCTTCTTGTTGAATAAATATGCTCCCCTGGCATTACCCCAAGTGTTGAATGATATGCCCCAGAATTATATGAAGATATTGCCTAGATTCAATGGGGAAAATGATATTGATGCTCAAAAACATCTTGAGACTTTCTGCTCTTTTGCAGAGAACTTTAATGTTGAACATTTAGATGTGGTCTTAAGGCTTTTTGTCCAGTCTCTTGATGGTGAAGCTCGAAAATGGTTTAAGACATTGGCAGATCACTCTATTACCACTTGGGATAATATGGAATATACTTTTCTCAGAAAATGGGGGGAGAAGAAAGATCATGGACAATGTCTCATTGAGTTCAATACACTAAAGAAAAGACATAATGAAGGGGTGTCATAATTTATCAAAATATTTAACAAATTATATCTGAGTCTTCCTGCCGATATGAAATCTCATCAAACTGCTGCTAAGGTTGTTTTTGTAGCAGCTTTTGATTCAGAATTTGGTTTCTCTCTCAGAGAAAGAAAGCTTGCTACTCTGGATGATGCTCAGTCAGATGCACTAGAGTTGGAAGCAAACTTTTCCTCCACTAGTAAATCAAAAGGAAGATCTGAACAAGATACCAGAATAAGGGGCAAAGAGGAGGTATCCACTTCTAGCCAGGACAGAGACTTAGACATAACGGAAGAGATGACCAAATTGATTAAGAGAGTGGTCAAGCTTGAACTGGAGGCCAAGAATTCAGCCTCCAAGAATTTCTACAATGCTACAAACAGAGGTTATAATCCTCAGAATAGGAAACCACCCCTGCAAATATTGCCAAGGGAAGCAAAGGAGCAACACGGCCAAGTACCACACGCATTGTACTTGGAAGGTCCAGTAGATAACCCTGCTGAAGATGCTACTTACGAGCTGGAGGATGCAAATCTTGCCTTTTCAGATAGTGATGGAGAAGAATTCCCTTTGCAAGAAAATGATGGAGCTGAGTGCTCATTGCAAGAAGAAGAAAAGACCAGAGACACAAAAGAAGCAGAAATTGATTACTGTTGTAAACAATTTTCTGATTTCATGCTAGCACAGTACAATATAAAATATGATCTCAGATCTTCTAGGAAGAGGATTCATACTCAAGACCAAGAAGAAGAAGCACCACTTCAGAAGGATGCACCTGCTCAGAAGGAATCAACAGTGCAGAAAGTCACAGACAAAGATTTTGTTGATGATGGAGGAAATTTGACACCACTTGATAGTCAAAGAAAGGAGGAAGGAAATTCGGTGGAAGACTTTAATCCATGGAATGAAGAAATTGGATCGCTGAAGATTATGCTGAATAAACATGATTTGATGCAGCAAGAAGAACCTCAATTTCTAAATTGGGGATTGCAGAGTGTAAAGATACAAGGGAATGAAGACAGTGAAGACTTTCTGGGTCTCGGAAGAGACTTAGGATTTCCGAGGAAATAATTAGTGACTGAATCATCAAGCAAGACCATTGGGTCTTATGATTTCAAAAATGACAATTTGGTTGTGTTGACAGGTATTACAGAAGACAATCCATCCTTTGGAGTTGTCTTGGATACAGATGAACTTTCATAGAAGAAGGAAGGTGAGGCAATCATACCCCATGGGAAGGAACTTGTTATTATTGATAATGACAAGAATGAGCTGATAGACAAAGAGGAGACTGGAGGGCAGAATTTTGGAACTGCTATAGTGATGGGAAATCATAATTCCATTCTGATAAAAGATGATAGTGCAAAATCTGAAGAACTTGATTCAATTTCCAGAAGCAATCAAGAGGGTGAAAGACAATTACTGAAGATTTTCAAAGAAGAAGAAGAATACACTGAAACAAATGTGCAACATATTGATGAAATGCTTGAGAATAAATGGCTGATTTGTTTGCTGAAAACTTTTAGAACAGAATGTGAAAGCATAGCAGGAGGCAAGTTGCAGAGCAAAATATGGAAACCTGGAAATGTGCAGTGGAAGAATAATGCAACTGATGGACACCAGCAAAGCAAAGTGGAGGACCTTCCACGGGCTATTCTTCTCATCCCAAGTTTCAAACCCTTGCTTATGAAAATCTTGCTAGAATCAATGGTTGAAAGATATGAAGCTGAGATCGGATTTCTGAACTCACAAGAAAAATCATATCAGTTCATAGACCCCAGAAGCTTTTTGGAAAGTCTCCTTTCCCCTAAAAGAGAAGAGATTCCACTTCCTTTTGAAATACAAGAAGAAGGTGATCAGGTTTTCAAGAGTCACTCTGAAGATGCAGTGGAAAACACAGTAATCAGAACTGCCCAGGACACAGACAACTTGCCAATCATGGAAGGCCTAAAAGAAGAAAGTGTACACCATTTGTTCATTGATCCTGTGATAGAGTATATGGAGGCCCTGATTAGCTCAAATCCTCCAGCATTGATCCTTCACTAGGGCTAGATTCATCAAGAGTGGTCACCACTGATGGTGACTGCATTTTTGAAGAAGCACGTGCAGAGCACCCTATGGTTATCTCTGATAGGAAGTCCGTACTCTTATCCTTTTTTGTTACTGCTTGACTGGCTGCACTGGCATTATTGTATCACCTAGAGCATCAAAGACTTCCAGGTTAGAGTAGAGTAGGTAGGAAAAGCTCAATAAAGCTCAGTCTGTGAGCATGTAGTTAGGTGTTTTTAATTTCTGCGAAGTACAGCAAGCCGGACAGTCTAATCCTAGCTTGACTGTTTTTCAATTTCTGTCTTAGAGTGTAGTCAAGAAATCCGCTAGACAGTTTAATCCTAGAAAATGTAGTTTAGGTAGAGAAAAATATGAGACCAACAGTTTAATCTGGTCTCTTGGAGTAATAAAGGTAGTAGTAGAATAGGTTTATTTCTCCCGTTGGTAAAAATTTATGAATCATGAGGTGAAAAGTAGAAATGCCGAAGAGCAGAGTCCATATAGAAGATGATCAGGAGGTATGAAAATTTCTTGACACGTCCAAGGATGAACGTGCCATCCCCAGGTGGAGCCAATGTTGATCATATTAGCCCCCTATCAAAATTTTGTTAAGCAACCCCCTTTAAACCACTCGAAACCCCTCTGTTTGGCCTAAAAATCCATTTTCCGCCTATCGTTACTTTCTCCCCGGTCACAAAATTGCATAAAAGGCCAAAAAACCCACTTTGAACACTATATTAAGGCCCAAGCCCCTTTCCCGCAAGCCCCAACCACTTCCCCACATATTCCCTTAGCCTGAAACCAAGTGCTGATCCTTAAGGCACTAATTGCAACCATCGCAATCGCAGTGTTTATGTTATGTTTTGCTATCGGATGATTGCAAATGTTTGCGATGCGATTGGTCGCAGGTTCCTCCCCCATCGCATCGCATGTACGAATCCTGACCCCCGATCGTACTCCCCTCTGACCATCGCGATCACAAGATCGCAATCGCAACATTCATGTGTAGCCTCCTGATCGGTCCATCGCAAATCTTTACGATGTGATTGATCGCATCGCACATCCCCTCGCTTGCGATTGCGATTACTCCCACTCCGACTTTCGATTGCGATTCCATATGGGTCCCGCTTCACACATCCATTTCATTACATTTCATGCATTTCCTCGCATTTCCGCTTATAACCAAATTTCCTTGTTTTACATTTAAGTTTTAATGTTTCACATGCATTCCGCCCGTAGTCGTATATTATTCCACTGTTTGATCTCCGCCGTTGATCTACGCCTATAGACCATGATCAAACGGCCCATGATGAATTTCTCCACAAAACCCTATTATACACCGTACCATTGCATTTTTCACCGTTTTTACGCATAAAATACTGTTCCACCACCGCCGCGCCATTTTTCTCCCGTCCTCCATAATCACCCCCATACGCATGGTTTTCTTAACGATTTTGCGGATTTTTGTAGGGTTATAGTGGCAGAAAGTTGCCATAATTCACAGCCTCCATTTCAGAAGTCGAGAACGCATCAAAGGAGCATCTTTCAGAGGCAGAATTTATGAGGAAAATCTGGGAAGCTGTTACGACATGGCTTTCATTAAAGAAGCAGGGGTGAAAATATGTCAAACCCTCCAGAATTATTAAAATACGCATATTTTGCAGATGGAAACATTAATCGAGTAGATAGAGAATATCAACGAAAGAGAATTAAAGGCATGTAGCTGAAGATTTTAGGGGCCTTGATCCAACCTTTTGAAGCAGAGTACCAGATTGAAGATCCTGCACATCATTCGAAAGATTTATACACAGAAAACCATGCCCTCAAGGCTTTATTGCAACAGAGTTTTCTCTCCAGGAAAGGATGGGATGTTTATGTGATTTTACTGCTTTGCCATGTTCCTGGAGAGATTTCTACCCAGTGCATTTATTTCAGTTAGAAGGCCACAGAGTACATTCAGCACTACAACGCCGTCAAGCAGTATGGGCGGGAACTTTTTCACCATTTTGTTTTAATGATACAATTAAATGTTCATCACCTACTCCCTTTTTCGAGCTCTCTTGTTTTCCTATAAATCTCCCGAAGAACAGATAGTTTAAGGTTCCATATTTTATCAGAAAACTATGCAGTGAAAGGATTTTTGTATACATTTTGTAAAGCTCTTGTATGAAGGCTCAGAGCCCATAGGGTCTCAGTGAGGAGGAGTTCTATCTGTTAAAGATGATTCTGGTCTTTGGTATTTCATAGTGTGTAACCTTTTCTCTTATGTGTTATATTAATAGATCATTTCATTTCATCCATATTTCTTGTATCATGTTTTGGAATGCGAGTGGCTCAATGATTTTTGGTATGGATTCATCCTAGTTGATGCCCTTGCTCGGATCAGTCAAGCGCTTTAAATATGGCTCATGCATGATATTCTGTTCCACTATTCATCTAAACGGTATTTCTGCTATATTAGTTTCTTTGGGAGGGTGCTTTTAAAATGCTATTGTCATGTATGGATTCTTAGATTGGTAAGCCCATGCATGGTGGTATTGTATATCTCGGTATCAGCTCAATGTTTACTAATATATTCTCAAAATTTCTTTCATTACATACACCTTCTGATAATTGATATCTGTGACATATTACTTGAATTGGCCTGCTTTGCAGTAAACTGTCTCTGAATTGTCTGTTGCTTTCATATTAGATTTATGCACTTTTCCTCTGCAGTATCCCTTTCTCTGTGTCAGTTTCTGAGGGTCTTGGTCCCATTCTAGTTTATTTCCCTGTTTATAGGAGATAGCATGTGAGCTGAAGTTGACAACTTCATACATTATATTATACGCTCCTTGCTATGATAAGATGTCCTAGGCACTGGTCTATCACAACTCTAGGCTGTCTCTAGGAGCTACAACACCCACAAAGTATCAGGATGCAGACATCTTGATGAAGGAACTTTCAAGAGGAAAATCTGAGTTCCACAAAGGAAATATCGGGGTAGTAGACAATCCCTTTCTTGTTCAGAGGGAGTGTTGAAATTGGAAACAGGAAGGGCTTCTAATTTAATTTTCCCTTAATTAAATTATAAGGAAATTGTAATGTTACATCACATGACAACTTGTAAGAGTTAACTGTGTTGGGAAGACTTAGTTAGCTCAGTCCATTCGAGTTGGGGGTCAAACTGGAGGCATGTAGATTTCACTCTAAGTTTTATAGGGTCCAGTTAAAATTTATTTAGTTTTAATTGTTTAACTTGATTATTTTATTTAAAATCAGTTTAACTAGTTCTAACTGAGAGATGAGCTAGTGAGAGGTCCATGAATTAAATATGATTTAATTCACATGCAGTGATCAATCAAATAATTGATAATTCACTATAAATAGTTGTTGCATGTTAGTTCTAATAGTGACCTAGTTGAAATTGGAGTTAAAGGGAAGAGAAACATGAGTTGTATAATTAGAAAATTGTACAAGTCATGCAAGAGGTCAGCAAGATGCCTTAGATGAATTGTGAAATCAATTCTTGGGAATTTACTAATTAATAGGGGCTCAATTACTCCAAGAATGCGTAAGAAAGGATGAGTAACTCAGAGGCAGGAAATTGGTTAAGTATCAGACCATACTTGCTGGGATTAGAGTGAGACAATCAAAGATAGTGTAGAGGTTTCTTAGGAAGGGAAATAACATTGTATTGTTTCTTATTCTTGACATAATGTAATATACAAATAGCGGTGTTTTTAGTTGAGGATTTCCCCAAATACATCTTTGTGTTGTGTGATTGAAATTATTTCTCTTTCTTGTTCATGTGATTGTGCGATTGTAATTGGTTTCCACAATTTGTAGAATTGATTCAATATTTTGTTTTAGCATATTACAAGATCAATTGAATCTATGTTGATTTTCTAAATACAATGTCTCCACTATATGTAGATAGATATGAAATACTTGTAGTAACACTTCAACCACCTACAACAACAACAATAACATCTCCAATCAACAAAACATGTCCACCTAAATCCAACATCACATGTGGAATCCATCTCCAAATCATCTCCACGAGGTCTAGTCATATGTATGTTGACATCAATGCCAACTAAGAATACCATCAAGCCAAACATCCATCACACATGCATATGACAAGCAACATCATGACTATGAACCTATTGACATCAATGCAAACACTATAATTCCAACAATAACTATTTTCCTATTTTGTTTGAAAAACTATTTAAACCACTCTTGGGCCCAAGGCTAAGGGTTTTGAAATTTTGAAAGAAAAGGCCCAGTTGCACTTTTGTACAAGTTCCTTTTCTATTATAAGCTGAAACACTTTTGATTCCATGTCTTAGAGAAGCAGATAAAATTGGTACTATTATTAATTTGAATTTTTTATATTTTTGATTGGAATAATTCGATTTTATTCATGTTTATAAGTGAACGATTTAATAATTCATTTATGTCCTAATGTATCTTACATTTTTAAAAATCATCATTTGATATTATATGTGATGTTGTCCATATAAAAATTCAATGATATATTTAATTTAATTGTTTATAATTTACAATTTGTTTTAATTGAACGATTTAACAGAGAGATCTGCATCTCTAGTTATTGAGTTATCTTTCAATTCACATATGCAATTTCACTGGGGTTATATATTAAAAGATATAGTTTAGTAAGAATTTATTCATTTTTCTTTTAGTATTTATAGATTTTTTATCTCTCTTTCTATATTTCTCTTTTAGTTAATATATTCTCAAGCTTCCATATACTGGAGAAACTTCCATATGAGTAATTGGACCCAATTAAAAACTAGTTGGTAGCACCAACCCAAATGGAAAAGAGTCTAATTTGGGGCTTTGATCGGGTGGTTTCCCACATGTTGATGAGTTTAATTCAATCCATCAACACTCCATTAGTTAACGAGGTTGGGAGGATGGTGTTTTCCTATTTGGTGTGACGAAGGTGCCTTAAATCGTTGATAGTAGGGCATAGATTGGTTTGGTGGCCTTGAGTATTGCAAAAGGGGTATCCATTTTCCCATCATGAAAAGTTTTACCTCATGGGGCCTAGATACAAATCCCTCTACATTTTGAAAGAGATGGCACTCCTCTTTCAATGCACACTGTGATTTTCAATACATCCTAAGAAATAATATAGACTTATATCATGCTCATGTGATCCAGGTGGATATTGGTGGCCACCCACCTATTCCAATTGGACCCCCACCATTTTTTCTTTCATTTTTTCAGTTTCCTTAATTGTAGCACAATTTACTATTTTTGGTTGTTTTTCAGGTCGTGAACTTTCAGAGCCTTTTTGGGGCCCTAAACGACGTTTTTTTGGGAAAGTCACTTGTAGGAAAATATGAGTCTTTGACTCGATATTCACTATCAGCAATTGTAGTCCTCGATTATATATTTATCACGAGGTATCATGTGTGTCAAACGAATATCGTATGCCAAAATTATGACCCCGGGAAATTGATGTACCAATTTACCCAAATGGGGCCCAGAGTTTGGCGTTTCATCTCCTAGGGTTAGGTTTTTGGATGTTTATGGTTTTCCATTATTTCTCAATAATAAATAGGCCTTCAAGCCTCATTGTAACATAGTTCAGAGGCCTGTAGCCACCTTATCTCTTCTCAGAGATAAGCTACTAGCACCCTAGCTAGTTTATTTCCTTTCTGTTTGTAAGCATATTCCAGTTATGTGATATTAATGAAATGAAGTCTTATTTCTGCTGCATCTCTACATTTATGTGCATTTGTATATTTTATTACATTCTTTCATAAGGCTAGATCAACATGTGAGTGGACCAGGTGTGGTAAACATACCACATAACATAGATAAATATACACATTTTAATTCATCACATTCATTCCATTATCATTATTGTTATAACATCATTCAACACTCTTGTAGATATGATGCTCTTTTATGGCCTTGGGCAACCCTTTTCCCATGCAAACTTGATCTTATATTAAAAAAAAATATTTTAAATTTCATACATGACTCTTCCCACACCAAATTGCGTACATATGCATCCTATAACACTACACCGATGTATACCTTTAAAAATATGAAAAAATAAAATAAAATGCTAATTTTTAGGTGGGTATTATGGGCTTCACTGAAAGCACACCTACAAAAGTCCGTGGCCTAATGGAATTAACCAATTTTAGGTGGTATACATATACCTCTTGGGTAGGCCTAATTATAACAAGAGAAGGGATATCGAAATTATACCCATTTTTCTCCCCAGATCAAGTCTGATTTTCTTGTGCCTCCTGCATTCCTAGTCTCTAGGAAACCATGGTTTCCTTTGCATGTATTCTCATTATATTTATATAGAATATTCTTCCACTTGTTAGAGAGGTGGTCTTCGTGCCTTGGGCTGGACGAATCTGAAGGAAGGCTTCGTCGGTTCCTTGGTTTGGATCAGGTTATACCTTGCCTATACCTATTGTTGTTAATAAATAAAGAAGATTATTCTCATTCTTTATATGATATTGTCTCATGATTAATAGTTTATATGATTATATATGATGATCTAACATATCCTTTATGTATGCACATTGAATTATCTGTTATAAATGCTTCTGTGAATTGAATTGCAGGTCTGTTAGTTATGGAAGAAGTAGAGGGTTTGGACCGTACATGACATCATCAAACATAGGACTTTTGGGTATGTTTATAAACTAAAATTTGGTGATTCACATGTTTGTCATTATTGTCTAAGTGCTTCTTGTTGATTATCTTTTTCTCATCTGTTGAGTTTTTCAATCCTTACCTTAGGGAAATTTTCTTGCCAATATAATTTGCGACTCCGCTGGGGAATACCATCAAGTATGTTCTAGAAGGGTTGTTTTTTCTTTGATCTTGGTTTTAGATTGTTGTTTCTTGATTTTTGCAGTCTTCTTGACTCTTAAGCAACTTAGTCAATTATCTTGATCTCTTGGATAAGGGTTGCATTTTTATATTTCCTTGGATTTCCATTTATACATGGTTTTTATTGTATACAATTGCATATATATGTAATTTATTCCAAAGAAGCTTGCGTATAAGCAAGTTTCTTGAGACACAGTCGCATATACAAGAGGTTATGTAGTCAGACAATCCCGTACATATATGAAAAATCAAAATTTTTCATTTTTTTCTTGTGCTGCAGGTTTTACCATGTTGTTTATGATTTCTTGATGTGAATAAATACTAGAATTATCTTATTGTCTGTTGTTGTCGGTATCTTTCATCTTTTTTTGTGAAAAAGTTATGTCAACCTACGTTTGTATTTTTTGAAGCCTTTTATATTTTAAGTTGGGTTTTAGACGTTCTTTAAGAAGTCTCTGGATGTTCTGTGCTTCTGGAATAGTTGGTTGTTCTTCAACTTGTTTATAACCCAATCTTTAAATTTATTTTTTTAAATCCTTGAGGTTGGTTTATTTTTTATTTTTCTTGCTTATTTGAGAAAGGTGTTTTCTATTCTTGGATGAATGAGATATTTTAGTTCTCTGGAGTCTTTCTGATTTCCAGATTCCTTTGTGTATTTTTGACCAAATCATTCAAGGTGTTTTAGTCTCTTATTCACATTAGGATTTTAATATATATTTTTTCATTAATGACTAGTGGTATTTTATTATTTTCAAGTTGTTGGTCTTGAATTTGATGGCGGTTTTCCCTTTCTGAAAATTTCGATCTTTAAATCTTCAAAAAGAAAAAGAAAAACATTTGCATTCATTTTATTTTTCTTTCTTTTTTGACTTTTTGATCTTTTGAGTTTTTGGCAAATGTGTGAATTCTCGTTTTAAGGCTAAGAATTTCTTTGCTTGGAGGAGTGTTTTTCTTTGAAATCTACTTCTATTTTCTTGTTAAAATTGGCTTTTGATTTTGAGATCACATTTGTTTGTTTTAAGCATTTCTTTGAATCTTGCATTTTGCACTCTAGTGTGCATTAGGGTAGATGCATTTTAGGCATTGTCTAATATTTTTTGTTAGGTCTTGAATGTGTGAGTGCTTAAAAGAAGAAGAAAACATGTTTTTATTTTTCTAGATTTCTCGTAGAACCCTTGTACAAATCAATTTTCATTGAAGAAAATGAGTTGCATTTTCATGTAGATAGGTTTTCTATTTATTTATTTTTGCTTCAAAACACCATTAGTTTCACTTATGTTTCCCTATGTCCTAAATAATAACTAATTTAAATGCGTGCTTAAATTAAAATGAACTAGACTTTTTATTTTTTTCATAGTAACATCAACTAGTCCAGGGCATTTTAGGGCCTTGGAATAGGTGTGTGGAGAGTAAACTCTCTAAGGCCACTTAAAATAAAAGTATAGAAGTTGATTAATGAGTGGAAATCCAGTATCATTAAGCTGTATGGGAAAGCTCCTCTAACAAGGGAGTCAAGCACAAGGATGTTTGAGGATAAGGAAAGAGAGATACCCCCCTCTCCTACTTGTTGGATCGCACGCCCACGATTTTTCCACTCGACTTCTGACTATAGGTTGGTGAACTTAATTGGATTTTGTAGGGACCACACATTTGACTGCGGGGGTGAATGCCCATGGTACCTAAGGAAAACATTGTATCACTTTCATAGTACTTCTGGAGGGTGACCTTCCGAAGCTTGGGTACTTACAGTGGAAAAGGCTATTATCTAGAGGTCAGTGTAACTGCTTATGATACCTTCGCTGATAGGCTTGGGCCCTCATAATGCCAAATTACCTTCGAAAGGACCCTTTATCTAATTTATTGTATTTTTTCATCTGGTCCTAACCACCCTAAGCAGAAATACTTGGAAGTTGTTTGTTTGTTTGTATCTTTAGGAATTTATAGAGGAGTGCTCTTTTTTCTTTGCCTTTAGTTGGCTTTTGGTGGATTTTATCTTGTTAATTTCAAACTTTTGATTCTGAGTGATTGAAAAACCACTCCACTGGTATTGAAAGGATTTTTATATTTCTCTTGAAATTGTGGAGTTGCCTCCTTAAAGGAAAATAATTGATTGTACATTTCTCTTCCTTGAAAATTAATTCAAAAAATACCGTAAGGGAAAGATCTACGTATAAGTTGGGTATGGCTAATATTCCCGTGGATGCCAACTAAAGGACCTCTCTAAAATGGGATCCTTTTTCTTTTCATTTATTTGAAAACATTGGTACCCCCTTGATGGCCACTTTGAATATTCCTGGATTGAATGTTGGGCTATCAATTTGGCTATGGTCCACTCTGAATATTCCAAATGTTATTGAAGCTTCTCAAATGAATTATTATTTCAAGATCATCAAATGTGCGTTAATTGTTCATATTCTTTGCTAGATAAATCTGGGATTCCTCTGTCTCCTCCATATTGTAATAAGAAATATAAAAATAAGAGAAAGAGGAGGACTATGAAGAAGAAGAGTTATCTCGATCAATCATCACCAACCTCTTCTAGTGATGTTGGAGATGAGCCTTCAATCGTTGCAAGTCATGTTGGGGGCATAATTCGAGTCACTACAAGTCATACTCGAAATGGGTCACCTAGCTCTATGATTCATGTTGGTGATGACTCACCTACTTATGTGAGTCAAGATGGGGGCACAAGGCCCATATCTCTTGGGAAATAGTCACCAACCTCTAAAACTCATGTTGGAGACCCTCCACCAGCCACTACTAGTCAAGTTGGGGGCATTGATGTTGATAAGAAAACTAGGCGTATAATATTTAAACCTAATTTAACTTGTAATATATGTAAGGGAGATCATCTTACTCATTTGTGCCTTGATATTTCAGTGGTAAAAAGGTTCTAGACCAAGTCTGTAGGTTCTTATACTCTTGAACCTGCTATGGTTTCTCAACAATATACTCAACCATTGGTTGATGAAGTGGTCAAGCCAGTGTAATCTTTGGTCGATCCCACTCCTATTTTGGGGGGTGAAGTGCCTACCAACAAATTATTCTTGATTTATTGTTCAAATTCTTCTGGTCTAGGGGAGTATACCTCCTCCAACTTTTAGGATTGTTTCCTTTGATTGTGATAATCTTGTTGAGCCTCGTCTTCCTTTTTCTACACCTTTCTGAATAAGGGTTAGAGTTAAATCCAAAAATGTATATTGATGTATGGTGGATGAAGGATCATATGCAAGTATTATATCCTCCACAATTTGGAAAGCTTTGGGTTATCCAAAGTTTCTGGCAACCGATAAGTCAATTGTTATATTATGATAGAATACCTAGTGAATCTATGGGTTTTCTTCCTCAATTTCCTATCACTTTAGGTGGGAAGATTGTCTTAATCGATATGATGGTGGTTGATCACCCTTTAGAATTTAATATGCTACTTGGGCATGATTATGTTTATGCTATGAATGCTGTGGTGTATTAACTATTTCGAGTGATGTATTTTCCTCACAATCAAAGTATTTACACTATTGATCAGCATGCATATGATAATCACCATCCTAATTTGAACTTAGTTCATAATAACTCTTGGTATTTTCCAAGTGTTCAAGTTGAATCTTCCTCGACATGGGTAAACTATGTGGAATTATATCCTCAATGCTCAATTGCTTCTAAGAAGGATCCTTTGGAATATTATTTTCCTTCTCGGGACTTGATCCCAAAAGTTGATCAAGTGATTTCTCCTATGGGGAAATGGGACTCATTTATTCCATATTATGATCCTTCTAGTTCTCATAATTTCTTGGATGTTGAGTTGCCTTCGTAGGAGGAACTTTGTGAAGCCATGAGTTTTAGCTACCAAAGGAGTCCTTGGCCTGAGTCCCACAAGGGGCTTGTACTGAATATCTATTATGCCACTAAGCCACAAGAATGCGTGGTTCCCTGTACCATATTGTATATATAAGGTATGCATTTTCAAATTTTGTATTCTATAACACAATATTTTATGTGAAGTTTATATATGGGATGTATTTAATTCTTATCTATTGTTCCTAATTATTTCTACAAAATTTTGAATACTTCTCCTTTGGTTATTCATGGTTGATCCACTCTGATAGGTATTGGTTCTTCAAACTAGCATATAGGTTAGGTTCTCCAACTACATTATGCATTATCAATTTCCTTTTCCATTTTGGCCTTAGGATCGACCCCACCAAGATGTGACACATAACCTTCTCGCTATTTAGAAGTGTCATAAATTGTGTGGGAGGAGCCTACCTTATCATGGGCGCCCTAGATAGCACCTTGTTGTCGCTTGGAACCCATGTTGAAATTTTGTTCTTAGGATCATGAGTCCTCTTTAGTACCACCATGAATTTGCATTGAAGTATCATTCTTCTTCTTCTTCACTATTTTTATAGATTTATACCCTAGAGGCTCCCATGTATTGGATTGTACTATTGCATTGCATATTGACTACTTGTACCTTTTGGCCTTAAGGTGGCTTCATTTGGACTCATGTATAAATCACTTTTGACCATGAATTTTATGCAAGTTCAAACCATGAATTAGTTATCCTTTGTGGCTTGACACCTTTTTCCATGGAGAGAACATCCCCTGAGTGTCAATGACCAACATTCACCACCTTTCATTGAGCATAAGATGTTACAGACCCATGAAGTAGTGCAATTTCCCTTAAAAATTGTTCTATCCACTATACTATAGGCGTTATTTTATGCCTTTTCAAGATTTAAATATGCCAAAAGACAAAAAAAATTTATATATTCCAAAAAGAGTGGGAATGAGACAATTATTCATTATTTGATGGCAGTGAGAGTTAGTCATATCGCCCTTGAACAAAGCACTTAAAATGAGTCTTTCCTCCACTTGTGATGGGACTTAATTTGACTTTAGGGAAGCCATAACCTTGTTCTTGAGTTAGTCCTCCTCTGTTTGGTTATCTATTCCAATCATATGGAGAGTTTGTTAATTACTCCGACATTGCGAACTTATACAAAGTTTTTTTATGTTGCCATAAAGTCACATCAAGTCATGATTTTTTTCAAGGGAAGTAAACCTGTTTTCAGCCATTATGTGGTGTTTCTTGACTCATTTCTATTAGTCATACCTGGTTTGTCAAATTATTCTTAGTATCACATCAGCGACTTGGATCTTCACTTGTGCTGGTTAAGAAGGTCTCCATTGACTTCTTACTGGTGGGTCTTCTCTTATTGACCTCAGAAAATGTAATATTCCAAATTAGGAAAAACAAGAATATTGAACATAGAACTAGAAAATGTAGTAAACATCAATACATAAAAAACATGAGTATATCATAGCAATTTTATTATACATGATAACAGAAAATGAAGTACAAGATCTTGAGGAAAATATGCTCAAGCTTAGGCAAAACAAACCTGAAAGACCCTATACATCAAGACACGAGAAACTGCTGCTACATAAACTGCTGGGAGGCTAGGAATGCACAATCCTGCTGGAAATAAATGTTGCTATAAAATAGGAATGCGTATATTTGCTGATACAATGCTTAGACAATGCCAGGATCGAAGATTTGGGCTTTCTAGCACAATTCCAAGATAACCCAGAAAGGGTTTCCAGAAATACACAATATGAAAAATGCAGCCCTTGGGCTGATTTACGCTCTACTACTGGGTAATTTATTGGAGGTGGCTGATCTAATGTGAAAATAGTTGATACTCCTCCCCACTGAATTCTCGAATGAAGGGCTGATTCCCTAACTGGAAAACAAGCTCAAAAACTTGGGTTATCAACCCTCCACTGAAACTGCCCTCCTTGATTGCGCAATTCTTGAAGGAGAATGCACTGCTGAAGGTGCCTAAAGATTGGCCTGATGCCGGATGATGGAATGAATCTCAAAGGAACCTCTCCTGAGTGGGCACTCAAAGTCCCTCGAGGATGAGGGTGGTATTTCTACCCAGAAACACCCTTGTGCTAAACAACATAGAACACTCCGCTAAACAGCTAAAGCGTGCAAAAAGTCATAAAAGACCATACATCAATATTCAGAATGCTCTCTATGGCTGCCATCCCCTTCCTTATATGCATTGTGAGCATCCTCCTGCTTGGCCCCACTTAATAATGATGCTACTCTCATGGAGACTTCCCCCCATTATGATTGCGCTGTCCTCCACTATCTCCACTCCCTCCATGACTATGCTATTGATTTGGTCAACCTTGACCCCATCCACATGCATTGACCCCATTCACACCAAGGGGTGCTTTATTCAAATAGATATACTGATCCACTTTCACACTAGAAGTGGTTTTATTCCTACTAAAGATATTTAAGGGTCCCTCTACCCACTTATTCATCTATTTTATTAACAATAGAAAAATTTAATATTCCAACTAGCTAAAAGTTAGTTAGGAATATTACGGAAATTTTCTTTGAGAGTAGACCTAGAGTTACACCTTAGACCTATTTACATAATTGATAGGTGACCTTGTGCTCAACATCAATCAATATCATGAGTCTTTGACTGGGTGGTTTCGCTTGTGTTCGACGTCAGCTTACATTATCACACATTAGGATTCGTGTAGTACCTTGGTTTCCATTTGAACCTATTGGTGGATTCCTCGCCTTTGTGTCAGCTTTCATTATTGGTTGGTTCATAGGATTTATTTCATGCACTAGCTACATATTGTTGTGTTGGAAATGTACTTCAAAATGGTTACTTCATCTCTCTTGATCTGAGTTCTTCCAAATTATTGGCCTGTAGGTTACACTCACACTAGTTGATGTGGGATGCGTGAATGCCTTCCTTCCAACATATATTTTCCCATCAACTCCAACTCATTGCTCTGGGAATAAGGTCTAGAGTCCTTTTCTCAGTACCTTAGGGATTGCAGTCATCAATGACAGACTTCTTCACTATCAATAATGAGAATACATAAATGTCTCATGATTGGTATATTCTTTCAAGTATTCGACTTCAATACATTTATTAACACTTGTTAGATTGTACTAGGGTACCTTGACACTCATTATAATTATTGGTGAGTTGTCTCGCATTTGTTAACAGTATACATCAATGACCAGTAATCAAATGATTTCTCACATGGTCGACTTTAGCTCGTTCATTCCAATAGTGTATAAATGTACCATTAGTGGTCGGTGAAGACCTCGAGTTATGTCAACATCTTTGTTCACTTGACAACTCCTTCATTTTTTTGCCAGTGATACTTCTCACTTTTATATGTTGTAGTTCATCACAAAAATATCTTATATGTTGGCACACGAGTTTATGCAATACCACTATTCCACCTATATGACTTGATACTTTTATGAGAATTAATTATGCAACATCATTAATCAGACAATATTATAGCATCATTGATTAGACATTCTACTATATATTATATTGAGAAATAGCTCCATTGTGTTCCTTTGAGGCTATGATATGATGATCCACTATGTATTCTTCAATTTTTTTTCTGTACACTTATATATACATTTTATATCCACTTTATACTTTATCAACAAACATGCTTTATTATTTCTGAGCATGGGTATGCCTGCCTCAGACATGAGTTTTTTTTCTGATCCCTTCTTTTAGTGTCAGTATTTGCATACTTCCACTAGGGATAAAAAAACATTTTGCATGTGCATCTTAGGTGTCCCATTCTAAAGAATTTTCAATCATTCCATTAGGTCATGATATAAAATTGTTCCACTGGTGGTTGTCCTTGTCAAGTGTCCCATTTTCCTTCACAAGTATATGCCTGCTGACCCTCTTCCATGTCTTCATCATGCTGAAAACAAGTCTGCTGTCATTCCACTTTTAATCAAAGTCAATTATTGAGTCAATTTCTTTCACTTCTCATAGGGTCACTAGGGTTTCATTAGGTCAAATCATTGCATTGTCTCATTTTCAATAAAGGGCAACATAAGGTGTGAAGGTGACCCAGAATAAACTCATAATTTGCTTCAGTCAGTTCAAATGTAATAAGTATTTAGTATTCAAAGGCTGCCAACTCAGAAATCCACATGCCAAGACATCAAATGTCAAAGGGGGTTGTCTTTTCCCAAGGGTTCCCAAGTCATCATTGTTCACAAGCACTAAACCCTAATTTCCTTTCCCACTGAGCTAGGGTTTGCTATGAAAAAAAGAATATGAGCATAGGAGACATAAGTTAGGTCATATCAGTAAGTATGAGGCCATTCCAACTCTTAAACATCATGTATCCATCATTTTTTAAGAAATCATTCCAAGGGTCAAGTCATTTTCCACTCTTAGGGCCGGTTTTTCTTCAAACTGTGTTTCTGACTAAAAAAATATTAATTTAACAAAAGTGAGAGAGGTTTTTGTCCATCATAAGTCAAGGAAGAAAAACCTCCTTCATATTTTACACAGGTGTCATGGTTTTATAGAAATGTAAAAAATATAGGTGCCACAGGAGAGTTGTTGCACTTCTGGAGTGACCTTGGGAAAATCAAGCTTTCTCATAGATGGAGTGTCTAAATGACTTTCTTGATGAGTCAAATGATAATTATACAGAGATATATTTTAAATGAGCTATCATAAGCTAAAATTGGAGTTGAGGAAGGCCTCCAAAAGTTGCCTGCCCCAGCACTCTGCATTTCTGCACCCTCGTTTAACACTTTTTGACTAGTCTTGGGAAAATCAAATTTTGACAAGTCAAATAAACTCCAATCAGAAAAAAGGTATATTTGGAAATTATATAGAATAATATTTCCAATGTGCTATCCTGGGCCCAATTTGGGCATTGGGAAGGCCTCCAAATGTAGTCTTCAAAAAGTTGTTGCACTGGCGCTACGCATTTTCCATGGGAAATGCGCTCTATTTTGGGGCATCCAAATGAAAAATGGCCACCACCATCATGTTCAAAATGATGAAGAAATAAACCCTAGCAAGTTTCAGAAAATTTGGAGGAGAACTAGTCCCTCAAAAGTACAAAAAACCACCAAATTTTCATGTTTCTGCCTCCTTTTTGACTTTGGTGCTGCGTGTTTACCAGTGTTGGGAGATTCATTTTTTGACAGGACAAATGAGAATAATTTTGGAAACTGGAGGCATATTTAGAAAACAAGCTTGGATAGCTTTCCAATGAGCTATCTTGGAGCTGATTTGGACATCGCTAAGGCCTCCAAAAGGTGCTTGCAAAAGAGGTTATTTTTCCTGTCATGGCGCTGCGTGTTTGCCAGGAAAATTGCAATTTTCACAGTCTTCAACAATTTTTTGATTTTCACTTCAGTTTGAATTTTTATCTTGGGAAATGAGAAATTACTGATGTAAAAGGTCAAGATAAATGTAAATTTCATGATTTTATTGTTATCTAGGGTATATACATTACGTGAGTCCTCTAGAGGTCAAATGAATCAGTTTAAAAATTGTTGGGTTTTCCTAGTCTTCAGTTTCTAGTTTGGGAGTAGGTGAAACTAATTCCCATCTCATCGATTCGACTCCCTGAGGCTAGGGATAGTGGTTTTTAGGTCTATATGATGTATTTTCTCAGTCATTGTAGAGGTTGGATTCACTTGGAGCTTTGGCATCTCAAGAGACATATTTTTGTATCAGTTTTGGCCTGGACATTAATCAAATTTGCAGCTATTTTGATTGGATCCATGTGGTATTGTGTTTAGTTTCAGTTTCTTCTTTTGTGCTCATATGTTAGAATTTTTTGTTACTTCATCCATCATTTCATTGCTACTAAATGAATTCTTTCAAGTTAGATGAACAGAATCCATAATTTCTATGCTATATTTTGGGTAAACATTCATAATTTGTAATTTCTTCATTTTAGAAAGAAACCATGATTTCACCATGCTCTTTCTAGGTCCTCACCTGTCTTGATCATCCCACCATCAAAACCATAAAGTGATAAAAATTATACCTACCTTGCACCATAGAACACCCTGCAAAACTTGACCTAATTTCCTTTCCCTAACTGTTTGACTCCTCCTGATCCAGCAAAACCCTATACAATCAAAATAAAAAACCTGAGCTACTATACCTAGCATAAAATATTCTTTCCTCAGTCATCTTAGCTTTGATCTATATGGAGAGAGCCCTCTCATGGCCTATTAGGGCTAGCTACTTGGCTAATCATGGTTTGAGGTTACCTCAGAATTGCCTTTCTCAGCCCGAGGTTCAATCTGAGTGATAACATTTTGGTGACCATACTGGGGAAGAAAAATATCATATCTTCCCTGGGAAAGAACGAAAAATTTTAGATTTTATTGCTGATGGTGGAAAACAATTTGATGCATATGAAGGTTGAACTTTTCACCTGGTGACTCCGCTGCATGAAGGTCAGTAGCTTCAAGATTTTTCGATATGGAAACTGTTGCAAGAAGGTATGCTTCCATGAGCCGGAATCACATTCCAGGTTTCCCAAATAAAATGCCTAAGGTAGATTGGCAAAGGAATTTTCCTATGTTTAAATATGATTATAGGAATGATGCTGCTTTACATATGGTTAAATTTCGCATGCATACACGCAAGTTGAAGGCTGAATTTCCTGAAGATTGTCTTTTAAAGATGTTCATGGCTTCTCTTGAAGAAAAAGCACGATCTTGGTATGAAGGTTTTCCACCTACCAGTATTTGTTCTCTTAGAGTTTTCCATTCAATATTTTATGAATAATACAAGGAGTCCTACCCTTCTTTGTCTTTGGTTAATAATTTTTTTGATCAATTTGAGGTTTTCATTCAAAACCTATAGGATTTTTATGATGATAATGAGTTCATGGATGAAGAGATCTTGGAGGCTTTGCATGAAAATCATTTTCATCACCAAAAAGAGCAAGTGTTTTCTCTCATTGAAGAAAAAGATGATGTATATTGTCTTGATGTTCATAAATACTTCCCACATGAGACAATTCTTGCAGCAGTACAACAAGTTGATCAACCAAAGGTTAAAGAGGATATTCAACAACCTTGTGAATCTTTAGGAGAGAAAGTAGACAATTATTGTGTTATCAAAAGAAGACAAAGAGTAATTTCTCCTCTGTCTGAAAATGAGATAGATCAGCTTATGAACATTCATATTACAACCCAAGCTAATGCAGGTTTGCTGAGTTCACATAATCAAGAAAGTATTGGTAAAAATTCTTCCATTTTTGAAAATGAAAATCTAAGTTTAAATGAAGATAGTCCTGAAACTAGATTTATAGATCATCATGAAGAAAGACAATCTCCTTTTTCAATGTTCATATTTGATGAAGTTTCTCCTCAAAATGATTTGCCTAAGTATGATGAATATGAAGATAATTTTGATGAGGAGCTTGATGAATCTATACAGGAAATTGTTGTGAGTAAACCGATTTATGATGATGATTCCCTGTAAGGAGATAAGCTAGTAGATATTGTTTTCTTTCATGAAGATGATAGAGCTGTCATGTTTGATAATCCTGAAGAATGTTTCTTATTTAAGGATGACTTAGACTATGAATTTGAGGAATGTGAACCAGAGGGAGACAATATGCCAGAGATAGAATCAGAGTTACCCATGCTTGAGGAATTTCCAGTCAACACTTAGATAGCAGAAAGTCATACTTCCCCATGCCTTCCTATCGATCAACAACCAAGTGTTCTTTCATATCAGAATGAAGGGCGTACTTGTATTTTTGCTGTTGGATCTCAAGACAAGGTAATGCTTCAGGATTTTCAAGATCCCTTCTATAGACTTTTGCAAGCATTGGAGAAATGAATGTTGTTTTTTTTGGTAGCATAAGCCTTGGTTTCAATTTTTATTATGATTTGCCTACATGTACATCATTATGCCTGCTCAAGGAAAGTGAGAGCAGAAATTTAGTAAGTAGCCATCTCCTGGATTGGCTACACTGGAAGGATCATTTCACTTAATCAACAATTATGCAGCAGATTAGAGTAGGTTGGTATCATTTTAGTTTGATTTTATTTTATTTTCAACAAGTGTTGATAGAATTCATAAAGGTTTGAAGCCCAAGGTGAATGCCCTAAGGCTTTGATGATATTTTAGTGTGGATTGAAGTTTACAGTATGTTTTCAGTTTCAATTTATAGATTGGACTCCATGCCCAATGGATAAGGCACTTGGTCTATGGTGTTCTTGGCACCTCCAAGGAGCTACCATCCCTAGTTGGAGCCAATGTTAGTGTCAGTATTTGCATACTTCCACCAAGGATCAAAGCACATTTTGCATGTGCATCTTAGGTGTCTCACTCTAAACAATTTTCAATCATTCCATTAGGTCATGATATAAAATTGTTCCACTGGTGGTTGTCCTTGTCAAGTGTCCCATTTTCCTGCACAAGTATATGCCTGTTGACCCTCTTCCATGTCTTAATCATGCTGAAAAAAAGTCTTCTCTCATTGCACTTTTACTTATTGAATCAGTTTCTTTCATTTCTCATAGGGTCACTAGGGTTTCATTAGGTCAAATCATTGCATTGTCTCATTTTCAATAAAGGTCAGCAGAAGGTGTGAAGGTGATCCAGAATAAACTCATAATTTGCTTCAGTAAATTTAAATGTAATAAGTATTTAGTATTACAAAGGCTTCCAACTCAGTAATCCACATGCCAACACATCAAATTTCAAAGGGGGTTGTCTTTTCCCAAGGGTGCCCAAGTCATCATTGTTCACAAACACTAAACCTTAATTTCCTCTCCCACTAAGTTAGGGTTTGCTATTAAAAAAAGCATATGAGAAGAGGAGCCATAAGGTAGGTCATATCAATAAGTATGAGGCCATTCCAACACACAAAAATCATGTCTCCATCATTTTTTAAGAAATCATTCCAAGGGTTAAGTCATTTTCCACTCTTAGGGCCAATTTTTCTTCAAACTGTGTTTCTGACTAAAAAAAGATGAATTTAACAAAAGTGAGAGAGGCTTTTGTCCATCATAGGTTAAGAAAGAAAAAAACGGTTCATATTTTACATAGGTGTCATGATTTTATAGAATTGTCAAAAATACAGGTGCCATAGGAGAGTTGCTACACTGCTGGAGTGACCTTGGGAAAATAAAATTTTCTCATAGCTGGAGTGTCTAAATGAATTACTTGATAAGTAAAATGATAACTAGATAGAGAGAGATTTCCAATGAGCTATCATGAGCTCAATTTGGAGTTGAGGAAAGCCTCCAAAAGTTTCCTACACCAGCACTCTACGTTTCTGCACTGTCATTCAGTACATTTTGACTGGTCTTGGGAAAATCAACTTTTGACAAGTCAAATCAACTCCAATTAGAAAAAAGGTATATTTGGAAATTAGACAAAATAATATTTCCAATGAGCTATCCTGGGCCTAATTTGGACACTGAGAAGGCCTCCAAATGTAGTCTTCAAAATGGTGTTGCACTGGCGTTGTGCATTTGCCAGGGGCGCTGCACGTTTGACTGATTTTTCCAAGGGTGCAATGCCTTGGGCACTGCACTATTTTTTTGGGCATCAAAATGAAAAATGGCCACCACCATTGTGTTTAGAATTATGAATACATCAACCCTAGCAAGTTTCAGAAATTTTGGAGGAGAACTGGTCCCTCAAAAGTGCAAAAAACCACCAAATGTTCATGTTTCTGCCTCCTTTTTGACTTTAGCACTGCATGTTTACCAGTATTGGGAGATTCATTTTTTGACAGGGAAGATGAGCATCATTTTGGAAACTGGAGGCATATTTGGAAACTAGACTCAAATATATTTCCAATGAGCTATCTTGGAGCTGATTTGGACACCGGGAATGCCTCCAAAAGGTGCTTGCAAAAGAGGCTATTTTTCTTGTCATGGCGCTGTGTGTTTGCCAAGAAAATTACAATTTTCACATTCTTCAGCAATTTTTTTATTTTCACTTCAGTTTGAATTTTTATCTTGGGAAATGAGAAATTACTGATGTAAAAGGTCAAGATAAATGTAAATGTCATGTTTTTATTGTTATCTAGGGTAGATACATTAGGTGAGTCCTCTAGAGGTCAAATGAATCAATTTCCTTTCTTTTAGAGGCAAATTGTTGGGATTTCCTAGTCTTTAGTTTCTTGTTTGGGAGTAGGTGAAAATGATTCCCCTCTCATGGATTCGAATCCCTAAGGCTAGGGAGAGTTGTTTTGAGGTCTATATGATGTATTTTCTCAGTCATTGTAGAGGTTGGATTCACTTGGAGCTTTGGCTTCTCAAGAGACATATTTTTGTATCCGTTTTGGCCTGGACATTAATCGAATTTGCAGCTATTTTTATGGGATCCATGTGGTATTGTGTTTATTTTCAGTTTCTTATTTTGTGCTCATATGTTAGAATGTTTTGTTACTTCATCCATCATTTCATTGCTATTAAATGAATGCTTTCAATTTAGATGAACAAAATCCATAATTTCTATGCTCTAATTTGTGTAAACATTCATAATTTGTAATTTCTTCAGTTTAGAAATAAACCATGAATTCACCATGCTATTTCTATCTCCTCACCTGTATTGATCATCCCACAATCAAAACCCTAAAGTGCTAAAAATTTTACCTACCTTACCCCATAAAACACCTTGAAAATATTGACCTAATTTCCTTTCCCTAACTGTTTGACTCCTCCTGACCCAAAAAAACCCTATACAATAAAAACAAAAAACCCTGAGCTACTATACCTAGCCTAAAATCTTCTTTCCTCAGTCATCTTGACTGTGATATATACAGAGAGATCCCTCACCTAGCCTAGTAGGGCTAGCTACTTGGCTAAGCGTGGTTTGATGTTACCTCGGAATTTCCTTTCTTAGCCTGAGGTTCAATCCGAGAAATAACACCTTCCACAGGTATTCGATGGGATAGAACCTAGTGATCTCCTCTCGAGTTTACAGATGACTCCTCTCTTTATACTTAATACATTTCGCCAATCATGTACCCCTTCTGACCTCATATATTAGGGGGAATCCGTTATAACATCATTCAACACTCTTGTAGATCTGATGCTATTTTATGGCTTCGGGCAACCATTTTCCCATGTAGATTTGATATTATATTAAAAAAAAATATTTCAAATTCCATACACAACTCTTCCCACACTAAATCACGTACATATGCGAGTCCTATAACACAAAACTCGTGTATACCTTTAAAAATATGAAAAAAAAAATAAAACATTATTTTTTGAACGAGGTTTATGGGTTTTACTGAAAGCCCACATATATAATCCAATGAAAAGAAAAATATTATGTTTTATTATTTATTTAAAATTTTGTTATTTTATTTTATTTATTTACATTTCTAAAGATAAATTTAAACTTTGTAATATATAATTTAAAGTTAAGGTTATTAATGTATTTTTTCAAAAACTAAATTTAAATTTGAGATAAAAAAGTTAAAGATCTTCATTCATCACATCTATCCACTCTTTTGAAGATAAAGTTTAAGCTTGGTTATATATATCTACACTTTTAAAAATAATTTTTAACTTTAAAATATAGGTCTTAGGTTTAAGATCATTATTTTGGTTTTTTTTTAATAATTTTAAATCTGAAATAATTAAAAGATAATGTTTAATAAACCTTATGCTTAAAGGTGTTTGTGGAATATAAATATTTATAATTAATTTTATAATCATATTACTTATATTTTTTATTTGTCAAAGCACTCGTTGGATTTATTTTGGTTTTCAATCTCTAGATTCATGCTCTCCATTTACGGGTAAGTTCTATATAATGTCGTACTTAAAAGAAAATGAAAATAAGCATATAGATTAAAAAACTACAATACAATTATCTCATGCTTTTTAATATATATGTTGAATTTCAATGGACCACAAATTTACTTTCAACAATTTTTTTTACCAAATTAGGTAATTTTTTAAACATCTTTACTCTTTATCAAAGTGAATACCATTTCTTAAATCAAAGTAAAAATGTTAATTTAACACAAAGAATCCTCGCTCCAAAATCTTTTATGATTTATTTTAATTATATATTTGTAAAATAAATCTTTAAAAGGAAAACTATATCCTATAGATATATTAAAAATATTGAAAGACACAAATATTTCCATGTCAAAGTTGTAATATTTGAAAATATTAATTTTATGTAGTTTTATTATAAATTTTGTTATCATGCCATTAGAGAAAATCATTAAATTAATATTAATATTATTATTAAATATAATATTAATATTATTAAATTTAATAACTATGGATTAATGCAATATTAAATTTGTTCTATTGTAATATATATCAATATATCATGATATATATTAACTCTAGAAATATATGGTAGGGAAGAACAAAGACATAGAGTGATAGCCATAGAGAAATAGAGGGAGGGAGAGAGAAGGAGGTAGGAGAGAAAGGGGGAGAGAGGAAGGACGATAGAGTGGAATTGAGGGAGAGGAGGAGAGAGGGAGGGATATAGATATGGAGTTGGAAGTCGAGAGAGGGAACACAAATAAAATACAGAGAGAGAGAGAGAAAAGTAGAGAGAGAGAGAGAGAGAGAGAGAGAGAGAGAGAGAGAGAGTGACAAGGGAGAGCTGGAGAGAGAGAGTGTGTGTTTGGGGTGAGATAGAGAGATAAAGAAGGAGATAATGGGGGAGACAAGGAGAAAGGGAGGGATATAGTGACAGAGTTAAAGGGTTAAGAGAGAGAGATGGAGGGAGGTGGGAGGGAAAAGGGGAGATAGGAAGGAAAATCACAAGTACATGAGAGAGAGAAGGAGAGAAAGAGGGATGTTATATGCCATTTTGTCGCATCCATTCAAATGGTATGCAAAATGGATTAATCATCATCCATAAACACCTTGCCATGATCCCTACATAAAGATCTAAGCATGAACCTTCCAAAATTCTTGAGTTTATGAGTTTGACTACCTCATTTCAATGATTTTAAGGCCCAATGCACCCTGGCCCTTTAGGGACCTGTGTTAAGAAACATATTTCTCTGAGTCCGCATATGCTCTGATCAACAACAAATTGTCTCTTATTGGGGGTGCGCTAATTCTAGAAATTAAAGAAAATGAAAAAGAATCCCAAAGCTTCCTCTTCTAGAAGCTTCTAGAGGTTGTTTAACCACTTACCTTGGATAAGAGCTTTGAATCATGTATGATCATACCTTGGAGATTTCACCTCTTATCCCTTGAGCTCATCCTTCCATCCTAAATGGATCTCAAGCCTAGATTGGTAAATGGATAAGAATTCCTAAACTAACTCCCTCTCCTATATATTTACTACCATCCACAAGCTAGGGGTTGGATTTTGGAGACCAATCATGGCCTCATGATGCTACCTTGAATCTAAGAGATTTGTCATCTTCATGCATTAGGGTGACATAGAGGTATTATTTGTGACAAGGAAGGACAAGTCAACTTGGGGAGATCTCTACAAGATCAACTCTTATATTTAGCTGTAAATTCTCTCCATTTTTATTAATACAAGGAGTAGACTATTTTCCTATATGTGTTATGTTATGCTTACATTCATATATTTCAATGCCTTGTTGATCCATTGAATAGATTGATTGGATTATGCTACATATATGCAATAAATATTTGGCCTGTTTTGATTGAATGTGAAAATTCTAATTATAGCAATTAGAGCTACGATTGGAGCTTACAAGCTGATCGAAATTACAAACTTGAAGGCTTATAGAAAATTTCCAAGTAAAATTTATGTCTTATGGCCAATGGATCAAGTTTAAAAAGTACATAAATTAGTTTTTTAAACTTATTTTGTAGAAAATAAATAGAGACAAATAAACCATACACAGCAATACAGTACAACAAATTGATAAATGAGTTCACCCCTCCTAGTCTATGTCTCTGGGTACAACTTCCAATGTTGGGCCTCTTTAATTAAGTGCTCAAATATGTAATTACATAGGTTTAAAATGCTCAAAATGAAAAACAAATATCTCCAATGGCTTCAAAAGACCCAAAAGCACCTATTTGGGCTCTTGTTGGGCTCAAAAAGTCCTTGGAAGTTCTGCATCAAAATTTTCTACAAACTAGAAGAATTGAATAACTATCATACATTTTCCCCCGTTATTCAACCCGCCAAGCGAAAATTTCTCCTAGCATCGACAAGATTCACGCTAATAAAAGTGAAATTTTTCGAACCATTAATTTTTCTAATAACTCCATGCGACCGAATTTCGGCCATGTTGGTGATCATATGGGGCATGTGGCTGGGGGCTAGGCTAATCGCCCACCCCTGCCACTCCGCACCTTCTGCCAATCACTATGGTCGTTGTTAGGTGCCAGTTTTGTACACTTTTCCTACATTTGTTTTCCCAATTTTGCCTCATAACTATAACCGATGGGAGTATCTTTGCCTCTTTTTCCTACCTTTCTACCCTAACTTGTGTTGTTTCACCTTGTTTTTATTACTCTGCCAATTCATCAATTATTATGATATATCGTACCTTTTTATGACTAATTTATGGTGAATGTTTGGAGAAGATCGATGGTATTTGTGTTGTATTTTCAGATGTCATTTATAGCACCAAAGATCCCGAGCACGAAGTTCACAGGAGCAGTTAAGAGGGTGTTGTTACAACAAAGCGATGCTGTTACTAGCTGTTACAGACCCACCGACAAACTGCTGTTACACTCTGCTATTACGGAACCGTTGGCGAACTGCTGATACAGTTGTACTGTTGAATTGATTTTGTCAACACTTGTTGTTGATTTATCCTCTAGCTGTTACACTACAACTGTGATTCTATTATGATAGCTGTAGAAGTTGTTTAGCATTGTATTTTTGGGATAATAGCCTAAGGGCAGTTTTGATTGAAATCTATAATTTTTTAGGCAGAAATTTATTAGGGAGTGGCTATAACTATATGTGTTCTATTTCTATCAGCATGAGAATCATAAGATTCTCATGACTGATCTATCCCTTGATTTTCTAATGTAACCACTATATAGTTCTTGGCCCTAGAGGTCGAAAGGTTATCGGAGAACAACATTATTTTGGCTCTGTAATTGTGTTCAGATTAATACAGATTATCCTGTTATTGCTGTTACATGCATTATTCAATTTAGTTTCCCTTAAGTTCTTTCTCTACCTATGCCCTGCTAGGGAGGAAGGGCCCTCCTTCTTAGCAGGGATTGCAGTGATTGAAGTAGTTGTGTGTATGTATTTATATTTCAGTTTATGTATCAGTAGAGTGCTATTGTTGCTTTTCAGCTGTGAATATATCTGCTTCAATTTCAATACTTTGTATGCTGTTACACATATGATATTAGAGACTCCAGCTGGTTACTTGTTGTGTGGTGCACTAGAATAGATTAATTGAAGTGTGATTCCAATCTTGTAGATCCTTTTATTTCTGCATGAGTGATTTACTTCCAGCATTTACTTCAGCAACGATTTATTTTCTTTGAAATTGATTCTGGTTGGTGTATCAGCACAGACAATGCAACTGTCATTGGAATAAACAGATGTCCCTGGATTGATAATTAATGTGTGTTGCTAGTCATTTGACAGTGATTTATATAGCCCAACATTTTGGGGGATTTGCTAGGGATGGAAGTGACGATCCAATCAATCAGAGTTGTTTCCATGTGTTTTCATAGAGTGTCTGCAGTGACAAAATTGATAGGTAGTAAGACGAGAGGTAAGAACCTGCAAAACGCTCTAACAAACTTGAGCGGGCTCACCAATGTCTTGCTGGGACACTTAGGAGATTGAATTTATCAGAATTTTGTTTTTTTTCTTAGAGCGTCTCTAGTGACACAATTACCGAGCGCAAAGACGAGAGGTAAGAACCTACGCATCGCTCTAACAAACTTAAGCTGGCTCCCCAATGTTTTGCTAGGACACTTAGGAGTTGAATTTTGGGTGTTTTTTTTAGGGTGTCTTCAGCTATATAGTTGTTGGGCGGTAAGATGAGAGGTAATAACCTGTGCATTTCTCTAACAAACTTGGGCGGGCTCATTTATGTAGAAACTGAAGCACTTATAGGATGAAATGATACACATAGGGCCCATGTGTGTCGGTAGGACAACATAAACATTTACAAACACCCCCCCACTCTACTGACTACAGGAAAGACGGGTTGTAAGAAGGAAAAGAAGAGTGCAGATTTGGGAAGGAAGACATTCTTTGGAGATTTGATTTCAAGGGTAGAAAAGGAATAGGCCACGTCATACAAAGATAATAGGAAGACATGACGACAAAAATAAACTACCATATCAAGGCCTGGACTATCGGTGCCTTCCGTGTTTGGACCTCACCATCCTTCAGACATCATATCCACTCCCTAGATCAAAACTCCAGATTCAAAACAACAGTGGAAAATCATTGATCAGGATCTAAGAATTGAAAAATACAGAGAGACTAGTGGGGAGCATCAGGGACCTAAGGAACAACATTTAGTTGATCATCAATTAGACGCTGGTAGTGTTGTTAAACAGCTGGTCCTGGAGCAACCTGATCCTTCTATTTTTCAAGCTCTAGTACACTCCGAGGTCAGTTCATCCCATCAGGAAGAATGATCCATGGGGGACGAGAATTTCAAGATAGATAGCTCTATTACTTTTGAATTCCCAATAGTAGTAACACAGGATCAGGCTCCTATGAAGAATATTCCTTTACCATCCCTACCATCCTTTCAGGGGATGGCTGTTGAAGATCTCGATACCATACTGTTCGAATTCGATGTGTTGTGTAGAGGTTATGACTACACTTCAGATGCCTAGAAGCTGGAATTATTCCCTACTACTTTGAAAGGAGTAGCATTAAGATGGTTCACGAGATTGGGTGCTGGCATGATTCGAACCTGGAATAACATGGGAGAGGCCTTCCTCTTTAAGTATCAGGACTACTGTCGAACCAGGGATTTGAAGGACGAGGTTTTCAGAATTGCACAGAAGGAGGAGGAAAGCTTGGAAGACTATCTGGAGCGATTTCACTACAATTTATATAGGTCTAAGTTCAGTAACTTACATCCAGAAATTCTAAATCCAATATTCTTGAGAGGTTTAAGAGATGATTGTCTGGAGAATTTGAACATAATAGGAAAAGGAGACATATCGCAAGAAACGTTTGATGAGATAATGAAGCTTTTCCTGCGTAGCTCAAGAGGATCAGTCAAGGGGAGAGTTTCAGTTCGAGACCCTTCACTCTGGATACAGAAGTCCACAAGTTGAGGAGTAACCAGAGCAAAGATCGGGAAATTATTTGAGGATTTTAAAACCAACCTCCTTAGCACTCTCTCTACCTAGATCACTACGGTAGAAGTCAAGAAAGCATAAGTAGAAGTTGAAGTAGCCTTAGCAATATTTTGTCTCCATTGCAAAAAGAAACATTTGGAAAGAGAATGTGGACTGAATAGTGTCAGCCTCTGCAACATCTGTGAGTTGGCACACTCTATGAATCAGTGTCTTGAGTTGCCCAGACTGAAGGCGATACTTCAAGAATAAAGCGAGGATGTTCAATCTTCTTATTTTATCGGATCAAAGAGACCATGGCAGCCGCGAGCTACAGGTATGCCTTCATATTTTTCCTCTTTTTATCCTTGGAATAATGTTTATAATAGTCAGCAATACCCATGGAAGTATCCTACTCCTTCCTCAACACAATTTCCTTCAACATGTAACCAGTGGCGATCTCCTCCACCAATGCAATATCCTCCATCACAACCCAATCCTTGGGGTTAGAACTGGAGAGGCAATGGCCAAGGTCCAGTACCCCCTCTAATACCAATGAAACAACAAAAATTACAATGACCTTCTATTCAAAATCCTACACCTTATTTCCGACCCCAATTACTTGTGCAACCTAACCCCAATCCAAATAATAAGGCAGCCTAGAGCATGGATGCTCTTGTTACCCTCTAGACTTATCTTATCACTCCTATTGGACTTAACAAGGTTTAACTTTGATCAGGGAAGGTAAATAGATCTGAACATACTCCCATTATTACCGAAGAACGTGAATCAACTAGGAAGGATATGGACGATTTTGAGGCAGCTGTTACACATGTAACAACTGATACAACACCCGTTGTTACATCTTTAACAGTCAGCTCGGGAGGATCTTTTGTTCCTACAACATCCAATATGAGTAAGGCTGGTAAATTTGTGATATCTAACTCAGTTGTTAGCATTCAGAACCCCCCATACCCTCAACGATTAACTGAAACTAGGCTGGTCTCACAACTTGAATCCGAATTCCTCAAGGAGCTGCAAAATTTGTATGTGCAGATTCTGCTGTTACAAGCTCTTAAATAAGTGCCTATATATGCTAAAATAGTGAGGTATCGATGCCTCAAAAGACCTAGAAGGAAACCTAAAGACCCTGCTACTATCCATGTAATGGGGAAATTGTCTGATATTATGATTGATCAGGCTTTGTTGACTAAATATAATGACCTAGGGAACCCTACAGTGACTATCCATATTGACAGTAATCCCATAACCAATACTTTTATTGATCTAGGGGCAACTATTAATTTCATGACTATAGACCTCTTCATCTCTCTAGGACTCCATGGACTTAGACCTACACCTCCATTGCTTGAATTAGCAGATAGGTCCTGTGTTAAGCCTAAGGGAATGATTGAAGATGTGGTTATCACTATGGATTCCTGGAACTATCTGGCTAAATTTCTCATTTTACAAACCAAATCCAACCTGGGGGGTCATCCTTTAATCTTGGGAATACCGTGGTTGTCCACTACAAACACATATATTGGATGTAGGTCCGGATCTATGGTGATGTCAGATGGACAGGCCACTCAGAGCTTGAACCTTTATCAACTAGAAAAACCTCATATGGATTCAATTAGTCCCTAATGGGACAAATTTTACCCTGAATCTGATCTTTCCCTACCTCTTCTCACGCTTGGAAAAGCACAATACTTTAAGGATGAAACATAGGACGATATCATTAATGGTTTTATTAGTAGTTCACTCCTTGTTGCCTCCATTAGAGATTTGGGAGAGGAATATGAGGAAGATGATGCAATTATTGAACATTTGAAAACAACTCCACTTACTATCAGCAGTCTCGTTGAAATTGAACCTGGAAAATGTTTAAACATCAATCCCAACCCGACTGCTGAACAAAAAAAATTGCTGATACAAATGTTACAGAAATAAAAAAAAGGCATTTCCATGGGACTATACAGATATGAAAGGAATCCATCCAGGCCTATGCACTCACTGCATTTACCTTAAAGAGGATTGCAAACCAGTTAGACAACCTCAGTGCCGAATGAACCCCACACTTAAGGAGATAGTGAAAGAAGAATTGCAGAAACTCCTTAATGCTAATTTCATCTAACACATTTCTGACAGTTAGTGGGTGTCTCCACTTGTCATAGTTCCGAAGAATAATGGAAAATGGAGAGTATGTGTTGACTATAGAGAACTTAACAAGGCCACTCAAAAGGACCATTTTCCTTTACCATTCATTGATCATGTCTTGGACACTCTTTCTGGAAAAAACTTCTTTTCATTTCTAGATGGGTTTAGTGGCTATAATCAAATACAGATTTCCCCAGAAGACCAAGACAAGACAACCTTTACTTTCCCATGGGGTACTTTTGCGTACAAAGTCCTTCCCTTTGGCCCATGTAATGCACCAGCAACCTTTCAAAGGGAAATATTGGGTATTTTTTTTGATCTTTTGAATGACTGTCTTAAAATATTTATGGATGATTTTACACCCTATAGGGATGCCTTTGAGACAACATCAACTAACTTGGAAAAAGTGATGGAATGTTGTGAAGAAACTAATGTTACTCTGAGCACGGAAAAATGCCACATGATGATGATCGAGGGGATTGTGTTGGGACATTTCATTTCAACAGATGGAATCAAGGTAGATCCTACAAAAATTGAGGTAATCTCAAAAATCCTGACCCCTAAGACTTCGAAAGAGGTACGTAGTTTTTTGGGAAATGTAGGATACTGTAGGAGATTTATAGAGAAATTTTCAAAGATTTCGTCTCCTCATGAAATATGTAAAATTTGTGTGGACAGGGAAGTGTGAGCAGACCTTCTTAAAGTTAAATAACTATGTAACAGTAACACCTATTTTACGAGGACGAAACTGGGAATTGCTGTTTCATATTGCTACAGATGCATCTGACATGGCTGTGGGTGCTGTTTTAGGGCAACTGGAGGAGAATAAACCTTATGCCATTTATTACATCAATAAGAACTTAACTCCAGTAGAAATCAACTACACTATTACTGAGAAGGAATTCCTACCAGTGGTGCATGCTATCAACAGATTCTGGTACTACATCACCGGGTACCAAGTATTTGTACACAGTGACCATGCTGCAATTCGATTTTTAATTAACAAGCCTATTACTAATGGTAGAGTTACATGATGGTTATTGCTGTTACAATAATTTGATATTACTATTTTAGATAAACCCATAAAAGATAATGTAGTTGCTGATTTCCTTTCTAGATTAACTATAAGTGATGACTGCACTGCTACTGAGGATTCTTTTCCAGATGAATATATTTTTTCCATCTCTACTCACTCACCATGGTATGTAGATATAGCCAATTAACTTGCTGCAGGAAAATTCCCACACCAATTGCCTTCTAAGGAAATAAGGAAGATTATACAACAGAGTGCTACCTACTCCTGGATAGAAGGAAATATCTATCACACCGGGCCAGAATTTTAGATTAGGCAATGCGTTAGAGAAGATGAGGTATTTGAGATCTTGAAGGCTTGTCATGAGGAACCTTGTGGAGGACACTTCACTGACAAGAGGACATGACATAAAGTACTCTCAACAGGGTACTACTGGCCAACTATATTCCAGAATGCCAAGAAATTTGTGAAAGGATGTGATAGCTTCCAAAGGATGGGCCAACCTCTGAAATCAGATGAGATGCCGTTACAGCCTCAGATAGTGATAGATCCATTTGAGAAATGGGCCCTAGACTTTGTGGGACCAAAATCACAACAAAAATCATACATATTGGTCTGCACTGATTATGTCACAAAATGGGTCGAAGCAAAGGCACTAACTAGAGCAATAGAGTAGGTTGTTTTAGACTTCCTATTTCAAGATATTTTTGTTCGCTTCAGGATACCCAGAGAGATAGTGACAGATGGGGGGCCTTAGTTTGCATCCCATTTGATCAAGAAGTTGGTTGAAAAGTATGGAATTCATCACAGAATCACTACACCATATCATGTTGGGTTTGTGATATATTATTTCCACGACTAATCACGCGCGGGGGGTAACAGGGGGGGCGATAACCCCCCCTGTACATTGTGTTGGGCGAAACGTCAGGGGGGTCACAGGGGGGGCGGTAGCCCCCTTGTCAAGGTCCGGGGCAGCGCCTCAGAAATTTTTTTTGGTCCTTATTTTCTTGTGGGCGGGTCCACTCATGGTTTTGTGCATGGGTTTGCACATGGTTTTGGGGCATGATGGTTTTCGGCCCTTGGCATTTTTTAGATCCGGTCAAGGAACTACGATTATGTTATAATCCAGGGTTAATGGATTGGGATTTATGTATGCTTCGGCATGTATATATATGTGTTGTAACACTAAAAGGAATATAATGAAAAATCAAGCTGGTCGTCCTGATTTGGGATCCAGGGGAAAATATATGTGTTTATCTGTTTTATGTTTTATGCTCTCGCTAATGTTTACTTTCTGTCTTTCAGATTCGTTTGTAGATAATTTCTGTACAAGGTTAAAACCTACATTTGGTCTCAGAGCAGTTTCGGCTTCAAGGGGACGCCTTTGCTAGTGCGGGGTTTTTTGCTCGGGCATGAGGTAGACCCTGTTCAGTGGGAGATCTGCGGGATCGATTCTTGCAATGAAAGAAGGTGGTGAGCAGTGGGAAGATAGAGATCGAGAAATTTAATGGTCAGAGTTTTGAGTTGTGGAAGCTCAAGATGGAGGATCTACTGGTGGATAAATATCAGTGGATCACAGTAGACTCGGGTACTAAACCAACGACAATTTCAGATGAAGACTAGAAGAAATTGGATCGGAAGGAAAAGAGTACAATAGGGTTGTGTGTCTCAGATTCAGTATTGTTGAATCTATCTGGGGAAGCTACGGCGAAGACCTTGTGGGACAAGCTAGGGACTTTATACCAATCTAAGTCTTTGGTGAATAAATTGTTCCTGCGGAAAAAGCTGTATAACCTGAGGATGAAGGATGGAGACTCGGTGACAGAGCATTTGAATGCCTTCAATACTATGGTAAGTCAGTGGTCATCTGTTGATATTAAAATCTCATATGAAGATAGGTGCATCAGTTTGTTGTGTTCTCTACCAGATTCATGGGATAGTCTGGTTATTGCAATAGGTAGCAATACAACTACCTTGAATTTTGATGACATTGTCTCAGCCTTGCTGTTAGAGGAAATGAGACGGAGAAATATGGATGGCCAGAATGGAGATGCCTTATCTGTATGAGGAAGGTCCCAAAATAGAAACAAGAATAATGTTTCGAGTGGGAGATCTAAATCTAGAGGGAGATCTAAATCTCCTCGAAAGTTTGTAAAGGTGTGCTGGAAATGCAGAAAGGAAGGGCACTACAAAAAGGACTGCAGATCTAAAGATCCTGAGAAAGGAAAGGGATCTGATGATGCTCCTTCTGTAGAGGCAAAACCCACTTTGGATGAAGGTGTGGATGTGTATTTGGCTTCTTCTTCAAATACACATGTATATCATGAGTCATGGTTGATTGACTCAGGTGCATATTTTCACTTCACTCCTCATAGGGAGTGGTTCTGCGAGTATGAGAAATATGATGGCGGTGATGTCTTCTTAGGTGATGATAGGAAGGCCAGAATCGTCGGACGTGGAAAATTCAAGCTGAAGCTGCAAGGTGGAAGGATTAGAACACTTCCTGGTGTTCTGCACATTTCTGCATTGACTAGAAACCTGATTTTTGTAAGCAAGATGGATGATGCAGGTGTAAAAATAGTGTTCGAGAAAGATGCCTGTAAGATGGTTTGGGGAGCACTGGTATTAATGCGAGGAATTCGGATTGGAAATCTATAAAATCTTTAGGGAAACACTGTTATTTCTGGGTGCAAAAATTTTGTGGTTCCCAAAAGCGGAAAGCCTAGCGGTCTCTGGAAAAAAGACCATGCTATGGCATCAAAGGCTTGGACATATTGGAGAGAAGGGCCTTCGGATACTACATGGAAATGGTATGGTAGAAGGTATGTCTAATAGCTCTCTGGATTTTGATTTCTGTTAACATTGTGTGTATGGGAAGCAGAATCGGGTGAGTTTTCCTTCTGGTGCTAAGAGTGCGAACAAGATCTTAGAGCTTGCGCACAGTGATGTGTTTGGACCTGTGTCGGTTCCATCACTGGGTAAGTCTGTGTACTATGTTTCATTCATAGATGACTTCTCAAGGAATACATGGATATATTTCTTGAGGAAGAAATGTAAAGTCTTTGACAAATTTAAAGAATTTAAGGCTCTGGTGGAAAACCAGACAGAGAAGAAGATAAAAGTGCTGAGGACAGATAATGGTGGAGAGTTCTGCAAGAAAGAATTTGAAGAGTTCTGTAAGAAGTGTGGTATAGCATAGAAGAAGACTACTCCATACACCCCTCAAAAAAATGGAGTTGCAGAAAGAATGAACAGAACGCTGATGGAAAAGGCAAGAAGCATGCTGAGTGGTACCGGGTTAGGACAAGAATCCTAGGTAGAGGCAATGGAGACAACATGTTACTTAGTTAACAGATCACCTTCATTAGTGTTGGAGGATAATATTCCACATGAGGTATGGACTGGTAAGAAACCCTCTCTTTCACATTTGAGGGTATTTGGATGTGATGCATATGTACATGTTCCAAAAGAGAAAAGGAGAAAGTTGGATAATAAATTTGAAAGGTAAATCTTTATTGGGTATAAGGATGGTTTAAAGGGTTACAAGCTTTGGAACTCAGAAACAAGGAAGGTTGTGTACAACTGAGATGTGGTGTTTAAAGAGGTGAAAGATATTGTTAAACATGAATTCCTACCAAATGAACCTAAGAATATAGAGTTTGAGCTAAAGGAGGATGAGTCAGACTCTACAATAGAAGAAGACCCAGAAGAGGAAGAGCCACAAACTCCAGCTGTGAGAAGATCAGTTCGGGAAAGGAGACAAGCAGAAAGATATAGTCCATTTGCTTTCTGTTCAAATTTTGCTTTAACTATATTTGATGATGATCCCCGAACTTTCAGGGAGGCAGTAGATTAAGAAGATGGAAAACTCTGGAAGGAGGCCATGGTTGATGAAATAGCATCCTTGCATAAAAATGAGGCTTGGGATTTGGTGGAGTTGCAGGCTGGAAGGAAGCCCATCGGGAGCAAATGGGTGTTCGAAAAGAAGATTAATGTGTAAGGAAAGGTGGAGAAATATAAAGCTCGGTTGGTAGAAAAAGGTTATTCCCAGGTGCCGGGAATTGATTTTGGTGATATTTTTTCTCCTGTTGCCAAAGTGACTTCTATTAGATTACTTTTATCTGTTACTGCTGCATCTGATTTTGAGGTAGAATAGATGGATGTGAAGACAAAATTTCTTCATGGGGATCTAGAAGAGGAGATCTACATGAAACAACCTGAAGGCTTTATGGTGAAGGGGAAGAAAGAACTGGTATGCAGGCTAAAGAAGTCTCTGTATGGGTTAAAACAGTCACCAAGGATGTGGTATCATAAATTTGATACCCATATACCGGGACTTGGCTTCACCAGAAGTAAGGAGGATCACTATGTTTATTTTAAATTAATTGGTGACCGTGTTATTTATTTGGTCTTGTATGTGGATGATATGTTGTTGATTGGAAATGACAAAGAAATTATCCAAGATTTTAAGACCCAGTTGTTCTCCAAATTCGACATGAAGGATATTGGTGCTGCAAACTATATTTTGGGCATGGAAATTAAGAGAGATCAGGAAAAGAGGAAGCTCTGGTTAAACCAGAGGAAGTATGTAGAGACAATATTTTAGAGGTTCAATATGTAGGATAGTAAACCGGTGAATGTTTCGATTCCTGTAGGTACAAGGCTGTCTACTGAACAGTGTCCCAAGACACAAGAAGAAGAGGAGGATATGTCCCATGTTCCATATGCAAGTGTAGTGGGTAGCCTGATGTATGCAATGGTATATACTAGACCAGACATTGCACATGTAGTGGGAGTATTGAGCAGGTTTATGTCAAACCCAGGGAAGGAGCATTGGACAGCAGTGAAGTGGGTTTTCAGATATTTGCGTGGCATTAGTGATTATGGCTTGTGATACCAGGGAAGACTAGGATTGGAAAGAGTGTTGGACATTAATGTTTTTTTTGATGCAGACTTGGCTGGATATCTGGACCAAAGAAGATCTACAAGTGGGTATGTGTTTAGCTTATTTGGAGGTGCAGTCAGTTGGATGAGTAAAAGACAGTCTGTAGTGGCTCTTTCAAGTACAGAGGCAGAATACATGGCACACTCATGCAAGCAAGGAAGCAGTTTGGTTGCAGAGATTATGTTCAAGTATGGGGTTGGTGCAGAAAGCTATAAGGATAGACTGGATAGCCAAAGTGAAATTTTCTTGGCTAAGAACCCTGCTTATCATTCAAAGACAAAGCACATTGATGTTCAATATCACTTTGTGAGATATGTGGTTGAAGCTAAAAGGGTGTCGCTGGTAAAGATGGACACTTTGAAGAATGTTGTAGATGCATTGAAAAAGTCTGTGAGCACCCAAAAGTTCTCATGGTGTAGAGAAATAATGGGTGTTGCAAATCTGGGCTAATGACTCAACTCTCCTGTGGCCCCCTACAGAAAGAAAACAACAAGTGGGAGAATTTTGGGTTTGTGTTATATCCTTTCCATGACTAATCACACGCGGGGGGGGTAACAGGGGGTGTGATAGTCCCCCCTGTACATTGCGCTAGTCCTTATTTTTCGATGGGCAGATCTGCCCATGGTTTTGTGCATGGGTTTGCACATGGTTTTGGGGCATGATGGTTTTCGGACCCTGGTATTTTGTAGATCCGGTCAAGGGAAATACACTTATGTTCTAATCCAGGGTTAATGGATTGGGGTTTATGTATGCTTTGGCATGTATATATATGTGTTGTAACACTAAAAGGAATATAATTAAAAATCAAGCTAGTCATCCCGATTTGGGATCCAGGGGAAAATATTTGTGTTTATATGTTTTATGTTTTATGCTCTCGCTACTGTTTATTTTCTGTCTTTAAGATTCGTTTGCAGATAATTTCTGTACAAGGTTAAAACCTACATATCACCCATAAGAAAATGGTCAAGTAGAAAGCACCAATAAAGTCATTGAGGGAATCTTAACAAAGATTGTAGCCAGCCATCGAAGAAACTGGGCCGAGAAACTTCCAGAGGTACTGTGGGCTTATATGACAACATGGAGGAATACTATAAGCTTCTCACCATATGAATTGTTGTATGGTAAGAATCCCTTATTCCCCATAGAATTTTAAATAAATACATTAAGAACAACATTGCAAGTCGATCTGGATTTGAGTACAACACATACTCAAAGACTGAACGAGCTCAATGAGTTGGAAGAGAAATGGTTGGCTGCCATTCAACAGACAGAGATCATTCAACAATAAAGAGCCAGATGGCATGATGGGTTTATTAAGAAGAAAAATTTCCAGAAAGGAGATTGGGCTCTTTTGTACGATTCAAGGTTCAAAGATTTCAAAGGCAATCTTTGCACCAGATAACTAGGTCCTTACAAAGTGTATACGGTATTTGACAATGGGACTATACAATTTGTCACCATTGATAGTGCTAAAATGTTGTTACTGGTTAATGGGCACTGTCTAAGGTAATATCATGAACCCGCTTCGAAGGAATCATTTGTCAACATTGTCGTGGACTCTGATCTTCATGTTACGATAGCAGGGGCAACATTCTCCTGTGCAGCTTTAAAAATTGAAATTCCAATAAATGCAGTAGTTGAAAACCACCCTTGTGGCAGCTGTTAAACCTGTTAAAAAATTTAAATATATATAGATATATATATATAGATAACAAAATAAAAAGAAAAACAAAAATAAATCTAACTGTGAAAACCCCTTTTTGAGGCGCAGTCAGACATTCAGTAGCAGCTGAAAACCACTCTTGTGGTGGCTGTTACACCCATGATTTGCTTCCTGAAACATCATCTTCCCTTTTTGATCTATTTTATAGGATGATGGTATTCATGTAATTTCCTTTTCTGTACCAGTTTCTCCTGATTATTATGTTTTTTTGAGAATAATCTAAGGGCTGTCTTGGCTGTTACATACGTAACAACCGACAACCACGAATACTATTTTTTTATGATTCATTCCATAAACAACAATAACCGTGTTGACCAAACACAAAAACACGAGCACTGCAAGCAGGATGCCACCAAGTCAAAATCTTCCTCCATGTCACCTCAGGTATGTCATTAAAAAGGTAAACATTTTCATTTATGATTCGGTGATTAATTGGCAGAAGTAATGATCTTCATGTGACCCCCGTGGGCAGCCGTCACCATTAAGGTGGGGGAGGGGATATGTCTTGAAATCATTGAAAAAATCCGTAATCATAAACATCTATCAAATCCGCATGCACCTAATTAATAACAGAATTTCCAATAATGACCGAATCTGGTTGGAAAAGAGCGTGTGTACTAAATCCCATTACTTTCCATAATGAGCCATTTATGAATATTAGTGTGAGGTAAGATTCGGTAAATCCGTAAAATCCGTCACCTCCCATCAACCTCCTTGACTAAAACCTTGCATCCTCATTGTAAAATCATCGATTGGGATAAGCAGAGATGCCGAGAAGCAACAAATTCAAAAACACAGTGATGTTACAGTGGGGCTGAACTACAAAGAAGAGAATTTAGAAATGCAGTGATATTACAATGGGGATAAACAACAAGAAGTAAATTTAGAAACGAATAGAAAATATGGGTGGAGCAACGGTCATGCACGAGCTGGATTCTATGACGCCTTGTAGAATTTTCTAGAAGCCTACCATATATTCAGAGATGCCAGATGGATTGAGTTTTTCCAGAAGCTTGAAGGCTCAGACGAGGCGGTGGAAATTGAATTTTCTCAGAACTTGAACAATAATCAAACCTGAGTAAGGGGCATGCAAGTGGAAGTGACTAAAGAGGTAATTTCCCGGGTAACTTCATTACTAATAGAGGGGTGGAGGTGTTTTAACAAAAAAATCAATGACCCCTCCTTGAAAGAAGACTTCCTAGAAGGGGAAGAAAAATTGGAGAAGAAAGAGAGTGTAATTGACAGGTTGTCACTTCCTCATCCTTGGGAAGATGTTGCGCTGGGTTTAATTAAATATATCACTTGTGAGGGTAGATCCAGGATAGTGTTCAAATATCACTTTCCTCTTCTTAATCACCTTCAGCACCAGTGAAGGATTAATCTTCCATTCTATTTGTTAGGGAACATAAAGCATATGGCGGCAGTAGTAAAAACAACAGCACACCCGAAGGCATGTGTGACTAATCACGGACTCATCAAGCTAATCATGCTGGATGCCCTAGGCCAGCAAGGAAAAACTTGGGAAGAATTCAAGCGAAAGAGGTCAAGGACAAGCCGGAGAAAAAAAAACATGACTTCAGGAGGAAGTCAGGCAGAAGTGGAAACCCAGACTCGGCCTGGTGGAGTTGGGATTGGGAAAGAGCCTATTGATGAAACAATTGGGGATAGAAGGCCAAAACAAAGAGTGAAAGTAGGCATACCTGCAGAACGTTTTCCTAGGGCCAGAAAGCAGATAGAAGTAGAAGTTTTAGAAGAAGAAAGGCAACCCTCTTCATCAAGTAAGGACGAAACCAATGTCCTGTTTTTAGAACTCGAAAATATAAGAAAGGAAAATGAAGAATTAAAGCAGAAATTATCTGAGGGGAAGAAAATCCCAGTGTCTGTATGCATGACATGTTTTCAAGACTTAACATCAGTAGGATATAAGGTTTTTAGAGAAAATATCATCCCAATGGAAACAAAAACAGAACAACAGCAGGCTGTTACACAATAACCTGCTGATGATACTGCTGTTACATAAGAACCAACAGTTAAAGCAGAGCCTCCTGTAATAATTGACCTAGAAGTTGACCCATAAGAACCTGTGGAGTCCACTTCTGTTGTAGAAGAAACAACAATGGACACAAAGGCTACTCTAGGTGGAAACAAAGGGGCTGGCACACAAGAACCCACCGAGGAAGCTACTATTACACAAGAACCAACAACAGAGGTAACAACCCCATGTAGCAGAGGCTGGTACACCCATTTTTGATGTGGATATTGAATGCAGAAGAACATCGAGTCCCATCTCGGGATGGAGTTCTAAGAAAATCTTGTTAATTTTCGAATTAAAAAAGTGGAAACAGGAAGCAATCTCCCTTAGGGAGGGGACGATTTCGCTAAAGGAACATCATAGAGAAATAAACACTTTGCATGAAAGATGGATGAAAGAAGAGTTGAAGAAAGGATGGGAGAATTACAAGAAGAAGGAAGCTTTGAAAAAATAGGAGGAACAACTGCTGCTGTTACAGTAGCAGGTTCAAGACCTCACCATAGATAAGAAAAAACTTCATGACCTCGCCCTTAATTTGCTGGGTTGTAGGAAGCCTTCTCCATCCTATCCTATTTTTCTGTGGGAACGTTACTTCTTGTTTCAGATGAAATCCATTATGGAGGATAGACCTTATTTATGATCTTCCACTTGTACATTTCTAGATGTTTTCCATGCCTCTGATTTTGATGAGCAAAGCTTGCTGTGTGATTTATTCTTACACAATATTATTTGTGAACATGTGAGTATGCAGATGGTTGTGACAATATTCTCCTATATGGAAGATCTTTAGTTGAGACATTTTGTGTCCTTCATAAAGAATCAGATTGAATGGCATTTGGCCATCAAATCTATGGTGACTAATGAGGAGAAGATGGCATTGTGGGTTCGGGTAGAACTAGGACAAGCTGCCAAGTTAAGACAAAAATTCAGGAGAATGCTGAGTACCCATGGGATTAAATAACCGACTGCCACTTATTGAAGAAGAATTGTGAACTTTTTCCTCAATCAGTTCTCAATGATGAAGAGCTGAGCTTTGACAGGGTGCTTGAAATGCACGGAAGCCAGCAGTGCTGAGCTATTGAAGGGGGGTCTATTCTCATTCCAAAATTTCGTGGTGGCTTTTACACATGTACCAACTTATGCACAGATTGTACAATCCCTTGGTGCTTTGTGGTTGGGATTGATATTCAAGTTTCCTTTGATCTGGCTGCCAACTGAGGATTATAAGATCAATTATGAATTGAGTAGGTACGAGTCAGAGTCCTGGGTATGACAGTTGATGGCCAATCATGGATACAAGTCTGCAGATGAAGATACAACCGGTGCTTATGATCTCACCGACCTGCATCAGAGATATTTCCATGAGAGATGAGTTTGCATGAGGACATGAAAGTATTTCAGTTGGGGGGAGATGTTGGGTGCCAGTTTTCTACACTTTTCCTACATTTATTTTCCCTATTTTTCCTCATAACTATAACCGATGGGAGTATCTTTGCCTCTTTTTCCTACCTTTTCCCCTAACTTGTGCTATTTCACCTTGTTTTTATTACTCTGCCAATTCACCAATTATTATGATATATCATACCTTTTTATGACTGATTGATGGTGAATGTTTGGAGAATATCTATGGTCTTTGTGTTGTCTTTTCAGATGTCATTTATAGAAAAAAATATCCCAAGCACGAAGTTCACAAGAGCAGTTAAGAGGGTGATGTTTCTCCTTATTGTTACAGACCTGCCAAAAAACTGTTGTTACACTCTGCTATTACAGACCCGTTGGCGAACTGCTGATACAGTTGTACCGTTGACTGGATTTCATCAACACTTGTTGCTGATCTATCCTCTAGCTATTACACTACAACTATGATTCTATTACGATAGCTGTAGAAGTTGTTTAGCATTGCATTTTTGGGATAATAGCCTAAGGGCGGTTTTGATTGTAATCTATAATTTTCTAGTCAGAAATTTATTAGGGAGTGGTAATAACTATATGTGTTCTATTTCGATCAACATGAGAATCGTAATATTCTCATGACTGATCTATCCCTTAAATTTCTGATGTAACCACTATATAGTTCTCGGTCCTAGAGGTCAAAAGGTTAGCAGAGAACAACATTATTTTGGCTTTGTAATTGTGTTCAAATTAATACAGATTATCCTGATATTGCTATTACATGCGTTATTAAATTTAGTTTCCCTTAAGTTCTTTCTCTACCTGTGCCCTGCTAGGGAGGAAGGGCCCTCCTTCTTAGCAGGGATTGCAGCGATTAAAGTAGTTGTGTGTATGTATTTATATTTCAGTTTATGTATCAGTAGAGCATTGTTGTTGCTCTTTAGCTATGAATTTATCCGCTTCAATTTCAATACTTTGTATGCTGTTACACATATGATATTAGAGACACTAGATGGTTACTTGTTGTGTGGCGGTGCTAGAATAGATAAATTGAAGTGTGATTCCAATCTTGTAGATCCTTTTATTTCTGCATGAGTGATTTACTTCCAGCATTTACTTCAACAACGATTTCTTTTCTTTGAAATTGCTTCTGGTTGGTGTATCAGCATAGACAGTGCAATTTTCATTAGAATAAACAGACGTCCCTGGATTGATAATTAATGTGTGTTTTTTAGTCATTTAACAGTGATTTATATAGCCCAATAGTCGCATTGATGCCATATGCCTGGGGGCCGAGCTAACAACCTACCACCACCGGAGTAGCCCCTCCTATTGTAATGATGGTTCCACAACTACCACGGGACCTTGAGACCTCAGGCTAGTCCTTATCTCCTGCAGCCTTCGTATGTGCCTTCGCTTGGTCCAGTGGGCTTGTATATGGCCATGGGTGTTACACGTTATTTTGTCACCATGACATTTGAATATCTATATAGGTTCATCACTACCTATATTATGCTCCCTTAGAGGTTAAAAACCCTAATGTTCCTAAACCAAGTCTTGGAATTGGAGAAAAGCTCATTAAAACCCTTAAAAGTCTAACTCCACACTTTTCCTAGCTCTTTCCTGTAGATCCGCAGATATTTGTTCTATAACCTGTGGCACATCTCACATGTTCTACTTATAAAACCTGCAGACCCTCGTAAACAGTCAAATAAAGGAAAAAAGTAAATTCTAGAAGCTCAGTTGGACAAATATTCTCCCAACTAGAATCTTCTAGAGGCGTGATCAATTCAAGATTTATCCCTCCACTCATGGATCTCTATCCCTCCACTCATGGAGTTTATCCCTTGGTATATGGAGCTCAAATCCCTTCAAGGGAGGAATCCATCCGCTCTTCATGGAACTGAAACCACCTCCATTTCCCTATAAATTGCGCTCATGTTTCAGTCTCAAGGGTAGGCACACATATGGTAATTGCTGAAGAAATTCCCAAGAGAGCATTCTCTCTACACTAGTCATTATTGATATGAAAATGATCACGCACTCATGTCCATAACTTCATGCTAGTTTAGAGAGAAGAATGCTTGTCAATCTGAAGGAGGAACACTTGTTTAGGACCTCGGGAGGAACTTGTACAACATCAAGGCGACAGGTTGTAAAGTTACTCTTTTCATACAAGATAATACATATGGATCTCCTTTTCTCATTGAGTTGTTCTTGTGTCTATTTGAATAATTCAATACTTAGATTCCTTGATCACTGAGCTAGATTAGTTGTTCTCAATTATTATATGTTGCAGGTGCTTTTAATTCTTTTATCTGTCTTTGATTACAGGTCCTACATACTGAAGAAGCCTCTTTGGAGCGATTGGATAAAAACGCTGCACCGAAAGTCGAATCTCAAGGTAGGGGCATGTCCTCTTTCTTTGTTAATAATAATTCTGAATCGCAAATGATCTAGAGAAAACAATTTACAAATGGATGTTTGTTTCTAGCTATCCATAGGATACTAGGGAGATCGCTCTTGTCTACAAGAGGGATTTATTCGCATAACAAAATGGCGACTCCTCTGGGGAATGAGCTTAGTTTTATTTTTATTTTTTAGTTTGAATTTTAAAGATTTTTCTGATTTTGATTAGTCTAAAACAGGGTTGGGTAGATAACTTATCAGAATCCTTGAAAATAAAATTTGAATTTTTATTTTTTCTATATTTTTCCCGGCCTCCGCAGTTTTTATTTAAAAACAGTGTGGTAGCCTCCACAGTTTTTAGTTTAGAACAATGCGGTACCACACTGTTCTCCATTGAAACCTACGAACTTGTGGATTTTTTTTGAAAAATTAAGAATTCTCTTTTTAGGAACTAGATTACCAGATTCTCTGTGTTTGCCCCAACTTGTCTTGACTGTCAAAGTCGTATGTGTGAATTGTTTTCAGAAATTTTTTGTGTTTGAGTGATTTTTCATTTGATATTCATATTATGAGTGAGTGTTTGCCCTACTTTCTTGCTGCTCCATATCAGAAACCTTCATATACCTTAGCTGACTGGTATGTTGTCATTTTCTTGTTAAGCCATTGAACTTGTTGCAAACCTTGTTTTTATGAAAATTGAGTTTCATTTTCATTTGCAAATTTAGAAGAGCTTTTAGCTTGATAAGGCCTGAATTCCACATTAAACCATTGTTGTATGTTTTCATTTCTACTGAGATAAGTGGAAATTATTCTTGGTTCGATCACAAACTAAGAGAAGACATCCTCAAAATTTCTAGATAGAGTTCAAATTAGAATTTCTTCTGTTGGTTTTGAATTTTATGTTTTTAAGAGTTTTATATATGGTTTTCTTTTTGGAAATGATTTGTTAAATTCTTTGTAGTTTTTGATTTGATTGATAAAGAATTTCATTTCGAACGAGTAATTGATCATTTTATGAAATTGAGTTCTCAAAGAAATTGTCTTCTTTTCAAATATTTTTGTTTATGAGAGAAAGAATTGGTGCTTTAGAAAATTGTTAAATTTCTCAAATCTTTCCCTTAAATAAGTTTCATTGAAAAGAAAAGAGTTGCACTTTCATATAGATACATTTAGCATAATTTTGAGTCGGGTCATTAAACATCATCGAAGTTTAACTTCTGTACCTTCTGTCTTAAGAAACAACGCTTTAATAAAATTAATCTAGATATTTTTACATTTTCTAGGGCTTTTTTCCACCAACATAGCTTAGGCTAGTGTCTTGGAACAGGTTTTAATTAACATTCCAAGACATTTCAAACAAAAAAGTAGCTATCTTGTGGTAGGAAAAATCCAATTGTAGCATGTATGCTCTGGGAACCTCTTAAAAGAGTCAAGCACGAGATCATGTCCGAACCAGTGAGGTAATCGTACCTATCACATTGGGAAAGATAGAAGACGTGCACGTATTAAAAATGGTAAAACTTGAATAGACCTTTGTCGAGGAGCCTGGGGTAACTTGTCGGTAAACCTTGGATTATCTCAAGGAGCCTTCAAGGGAATTGAGCTAGTTACTCTGCCTTGCGTGTATATCAGATCATAGAATATTCCCCCAAGTATATTTGTTCCCGTTGGTGACCTTAGTGGCTATAAACTTTAGGATTTTTTCGAAAGGTGACGGTGGAGGGAAGGTCCCACCATACTTGACATCGACTAGACTCACTTGGACTTTCCGGAGGGTTCTATTCACTTTGAGATGGTTTAAGTGGAGAAAATTTCATCAGACTGTTTCATTAAGTAGGTTGTCGAAGTAAATTTTCTAACTGCCATTTCTGCATTAAAATTCTACAACGTTGGATTTCATCACCAACTAGTGTTTTAAGTGTGGGAATCTACTGTTTGTGTGTGGATTTCTCTCTTAGATTTTTTAGGTGTGTGATCAATTTGATTGTTTCCTTAGAGACTTTAGGACTTTTTGTTGAAATTTTATTTGATTTCGTGTGTTAAGACTTTTAATCATGGCTGACTTACCTAGGAAATCACATAGAATGCAAGGGAAACCCCCTGAGTACACACCAAGCTAGTTAGAAAATGAATAAAAATGAATAATTATTCATCCTGAATACGAAGTAGATCAACCTCAAACAAAAAAGATTTCTCAAAGAAAAATTTCAATTTCTGAACTAGTTGAACTTGCTTCCACAACTAGTGAATTATCAGCTACTGAGCCTGACATTTCTGAACCAGAAACTGAACCTGCTACATTTGAGCCTACTTTAGAATTCGTCACTCCAACCCCTCGTCATCGTGATTCACCGAGAATGAAGTATCGCATCACTGAAAACCTTCCTTCTGGTCTCATTAGTATTGAAGAAGTTACTGACACAGAGAAATAAGTTGTTCTTCCTTCACATCAAGAATCTTTAGAACTTAGGCCACGTGAATCGATTTACTATAGCCCTTTCAAACAAGATCGTTGGTATTCTCAGTTGAAGAACTTTTTACACAATACTGGTCTAAAATATTCGCCACCCTAAATTCCTTTTTACGCCATACCTAGAGGTTATAGACCTCCATTAAACATGTCTCGTAGGTCATCCATGTTTTCTGCATCACCAGAATCATATTTGTATGGTGGTACGTTTGTTCCTGCAGGATACCAGTCACTTTATGGTACTTTCTCAGGTGCATCTCCTTCTCCTAAAAAACTTATATCATCACTTGATCCAAATGAATCACATACCGAAAATTTGAACGTGGAACAAGTTTACATGATGTCTGGAAAAATTCCTAACCCTGACCCTCAAGGTAGTAATTTACCGCTTGGGGGACAACCTCAAGGTAGAAATTTACAACCTAGGGGGTAGCCTTAAGGAAAATACATACCTCAAATACAATATCAACCTCAAGGATAGTACATACCTCAAGGCTAGTACATACCTCAAGGACAATATCAACCTCAAGGGTAGTAATCAATTCAGGGTCCACAAACTCTTCAAGGACAGTACCCTATGATAGGGAAACTATCTTTCCAAGGACAACAAGCTCCTTTAGGGCCACAGTTCTACCTGGAACAACAATTGTTTCATGGAGGTGGGGATTATCCAGCTAATTATAAAACATATGTTCCAAATTATCAACCTGGTTATGGTCCATATTATGCAACACAACCTTCAATGGGACCTCCATATCCTGGAGTAAACACGGTGTGGGATCCATCAAAATTTCAAAAGAATTTGCAACCTAACATGCAAGTACCCTATAATCAACCTGGTCAGCCAATTGGTTACATTCAAATCCAACAAACTGTCCAACCTACGCTTCAAGTTATACCACAGGTATCTGCACCTAGTACTGTTCAGCAGCCTAGTCTGAGAACACCTAGAAATCCACCTCAAAATGCTGCACCAACTTCTATTCAAGCTACCACACCTATCCCTGGAGTTTCTGCAGCTCCTGTTTCTGCATCCCCTCAAGTATCACAACAAATCTTTGTAGTAATTATACAACAACTTGGACCCACAATTCAGACTACTGTTCAGATGCCTGCGGGACAACCTAGTATAAGTACAATTGTAACAAGCCAAACCTAGTTTTTTTATCAACTGTATCAAGGGAAATATCAATATGGAATTGTAGCACAAAATATAGTATACTAGCATCAACCGTACCCTGGGTACATGTATCAGATCCCATCTCAACCCCAATATGGTCTGGCTAATCCTGGCTATCCGTGAGGAATTCCAATCCTAAATGCACAGGCTACTCCAGGATATCCTGGATATCCTCCTTCTAGTACTGGTATATTTCCACAAGGTTATAAATTTACTCAGCAGGACCCTAACAGTCGGTTGCCATTCATAGCAACTTTGGATTTACCTGATTTTTCACGCCTAATGAATGATCCAATCTATTATCTTCCGTATTGGCCGCCAATGCCGAACAAGTTACCCAGTGATATCCCTAAGTTCGAAGGTAAATCAGGAGAGGACCCTTCAAACCATGTTATGACTTACCACCTCTGGTGTGCATCTAACTCTTTGATTGATGATTCTATTCAATTACGACTTTTTCAGAGAACACTGATAGGTTTAGCTACAAAATGGTATATTGAACTACCACATGGCTCATTCAACAATTTCAACGCTTTAGCAACAAATTTCTTAACCCACTTTCAGTTTCCAGTAAAATACAACAATGGCACAGAGCTATTGACTTAATTAAAACAATCTACATCTACGTACATATCAGATCACATACATGAATGGAGACGTAGAAGATGTTTAGTGAAAGCCTTTATTCCTGATCAGATCTTGGAAGAATGGTTCATCAAATAATTACTTCCAAATATCACTGAAGATGTGGCTAAGGGAGAATTTTTTACTAAAGAAGAGGTCAGTGCTCAAGCTCAGTGCTTAGACCTAGTATATACGCAGTGTGGTACTTTATACGAAAAAATTCCTGACTTACCATGTCCTGGTCAAATGACTGCAACTCCTTCAGGGTCTCATGCTGTAGAAGGTGTAATTGGTTTAGTTAACACAAATAAGAGTAATAAGAAGTCTTCAAAAAATACTCCTCCTATCATAACTTTACCAGATTCACCGAAAGGAGATTCTTCCCTTGAAACTTCTGCCGACATTCACGTTGTAGATTCATCTACAACTAAATCCAAAATCAGTAATAAGAAGAAAGGTAAGAATAAAAGTAAACAGACTTTGTCTCCCAAAGAGAAAACAGAAAAGACTGAACCATCTAATGATAAATGAAAACCTCGTTATCCTTCTCTTATCTGTGAAGAGGATCACTTTACTAAAGAGTGCCCGCATCGGTCTAAGGTCTCTAAATTCATCAAAGGTTCACCCAAAACTGTTGTCTTGAAGGATCCTTTTCCTAATAAAGATAGAAAAATGATAGGATCTTCTTCACATTCATCAACAAATATTTTAATGATGTCTGAGGTTATGGTTGCGACCCGATCGCAAGACTATGGAAGTAAAAATCCTGTAACTGGTAAAGAGGTAGAAAATTATAATTCAACACCAGCTACATCTCCTTCGGTTTCTAATCCACTTCATATCGAGAAACCTAATCCTGATCTAGTGATTAAATCACCTGCTAAAGGTGTACTTCAAAAATCAACTTTCAATCCACATGTGAGAGCTGCTCAGAACTACAGCATTGTTAAAGACTTGGCGATTTCCCCTTCAACAATGTCGGCCTTAGAAGTGATACAATCATGTCCAACACACAAGAAATTACATTTATCAGCTATTGGAGCTATAGATCCTTAGGATTCTAACCTCATGGTCTTCGATTTAGAAAATTTTACACCAAGACTCCCTCATCAAATGGCTTTTCAGATTCCGATATTAGTAAAAACCAAACGAGTTTTTTTGTACTGTAATTGATGAGGGGGAATCCACGTGGATAATGTCGTTAAATTGTTGGAAAAATCTTGATTCTATGACATTTAACCAATCTTCGACAATCCTTAAAGCTTTTGATGGAAGAAGATTCCATATGTTTGGAATTTTATAGGATCTACCTATAGAAGTAGAAGGTAAAATTGTTAATCTAGATGTGGAAGTAGTTGATGCCCCTCTGGATTACAACCTTATTTTGGGTCAAATTTGGTCTTATGCCATGACTGTTTTTGTTTCATTTGTATTTCGATTAATCATGTTTCCTCATAAAGGAAATATTGTGAAAATCGATCAACTATCATATTATTTGTCCAACCTAGCTTCTACAAATAGTATCCAACACGTTGGAAAATCGACTATTCCCTATGAAGATGTTGGAGTAGGTTTAGTAAAGGAATCTGATTTGATGGGAACTTTCTCTATGCCTCCACCCAATGTAATGTGCACTATTTTCAACATAAATATGATTTCATCAAGCACTATTCTATTCGATTACCCTTGGATAGTGCCTTCAGTGTCAGAAATGGATTCTTTTAATGGCGAGATGCTTGTAAGTCTTTTTGAGATGGCATATCAAGCTGTACAATCAATTTCTAACACATTTTCAACTGTTCCTGATCCAATGAATGTGATCACCGAAGAATATTTTTCACTATCAAGCTCAGCCTTGACATCTATTTCCAATCCTTTTCAACAAGTATTTCATACTGATGAAAGTATTCAAGAATTTTTGTCTATGGATGAATTACCCTGGGATGATCTACATCATAGATCTTCATTTTTACTTGAACTTGATAGGTTTGAAAATGATTTTTTGTCTATTTTTACAATTTATTATTTCAAGGAACCACATAATCCAATATCGATTACAAATTTAGATTCTGAGATTAATTTGGGAAACATTTCTACAACTGTTCCTATTGACATATCAGTTAAACCTGGAGTTGTTGAAAACATTCATATAGGTGCTTCTTGTATGATTGATGAAATTAATACATATAAAGCCCTATTTCAAGAATTCTGTGACATATTTTCCTGGTCCTACGAAGAAATGTCAGGAATAGATCCAAATATTGTAGTTCATGAAATAAATACATACTCGGATGCAAAACCTAGTAGACAACGATTACGTCTGATACATCCACGAAAAGCTGCTGCTATTAAAGATGAAGTTGAAAAACTACTGCGAGCAGGATTTATTTATCCAATCTAATTAACAGATTGGGTATCTAATATAGTTCCCGTTACCAAAAAAACAAGGGACTATATGATTATGTGTCGATTATAGAGATATTAATAATGCATGTCCAAAAGACAATTATCCTACCCTCTATATTGACCAAATAATTGATGATTGTGCTGGAAATGAAATGTTTTCATTTATGGATGGTTTTTTCGGATATAATCAAATAAACATACTCCCTGCTGATCAACCAAAAAAAACATTCATTTGTCCTTGGGGAAGATTTTCTTATTGTAAACTACCTTTCAGATTAAAGAATGTTGGTGAAACTTTTCAAAGGGAAATGTATTATGCTTTTCATGACATTAAACATATTGTGGAGCCTTATCTGGATGATTTACTTGCTCACTCATTACACATGGACGATCATCCTGCTCACTTACGGGCAATTTTTATGAAATGTAGGCATTAAAAGATTCGTTTGAATCTCCACAAGTGTGTTTTTTGTGTGCAATATGGACAATTATTGGGATCGTTGTTTCCAAAGCCAAAATTCATGTTGACCCCTCGAAGGTTGAGGCCATCATAAATTTACCTCCTCCTTCCACACTTTGCCAACTCCAAAGTTTGCAAGGGAAAGCAAATTTTCTGCATAGATTTATCCCAAACTACGTTGAGTTAACAAAAGGTTTTACTAGGTTGTTGAAACAGAATGTTCCTTTTATTTGGGATGAGACTGTTGATCAGTATTTTGATGCTCTAAAACACGCATTAAACCATGCATCGTTATTGCGTCCACCCAATTACAACCAGGAATAATTTTTATATCTAGTAGCCTCTGTTTCCACTATTGGAATGGTACTAGTTTAAGAGGATGAATTTCACAATAAGCATGTGATTTACTATATAAGTTGAAATCTAAATCCGACCAAAATTAAATATTCACATGTAGAGAAATTGGCCTTGGCAGCAGTTCAAGCTGTCCAAATATTTCGTCATTACATATTGTTATGAAATACAACTGTGATATCTAATTGCAACCCGATGATGTACATTTTGACAAAACAATTACTCAGGGGCAAATAATCTAAATGGATTGTTATCCATAAGATTTTGATTTGGAATTTGAAAAATCTAAATCAAAGAAATCATTGGTGTTTGCAGAACTTATGTGTGATTTTCCTAATACTAAGACGGAAACTATTGTAGAGCATCCCATTGCAGATGAATCTTTGTTTCTTATCAGTACATTAGATCCATGGTATGGAGATATCATCATTTATATTCAAACCCAAACCTTTTTCCTATAGCTTTCAGGATCAAATCGATGAAGAATCCGTTACCAATCTCAGCAATACAATATTGTTGGAGACACACTTTATCATCGAGGTGCGGATTCTATTTTTCGACATTGTATAACTCATGAAGACGTTGAAATGGTTTTGAATGATTGCCACTCTGGAACGTGTGGTGGTCACATGTCTGGGTATGCCACAACCCAAAAGATATTGTGTGCTGGCTATTTTTGGCCGTCATTGTTCAAAGATTGTATTATCGTGGTCTGAAAATGCCACAATTGTCAAATTTTTTATCGAAATATGTGTACGCCTCCAACTCCTCTTCACCCCATAATTGTTGTTGGTCCTTTTGTGAAATGGGGCATTGATTTTATTACATGTAACACTCACTCGTCTAGGGGGCGTGAGTATATTATTGTCGTTGTATATTACTTTCCCAAATCGGCTGATGCGATGCCTACATTCGCGGAAGATGGAAAAACTGAAGCTATGTTCATATTCAATCATGTGATTGCTTGTTTCGGAGTACCCTAAGCTATTATCATAGGCCATGGAAGTCATTTTCGAAATACAATGATGACTTAACTTTCTGATCAACTTGGCCCGCACCATGATAACTCTACTCCATATTACCCATAGGCTAATGGTCAAGTTGAAATAGTTAATAAAGTTTTAACCACCATGATCAAGCAGATTATTAGAACTAACAAATCGAATTGGCATACCATGATTTTTTCAGCACTATGGGCATATAGAACCTCAACAAAAACTGCTACAAGGTTCACTCATTTTCAACTTGTTTACGGTTTAGAAGCTATGTTACCCATTAAATGCGAAATACAATCACTCCAATTAGCCATAGAGTTACTACCATCTACCTCTGAAGAGGAAAAACACTTTTTGTACTTAGCACAATTAGATGAAACTCGGTGCACAGTTGCATTAGCTGCTGAAGCTCATAAGAAACGTGTGAAAGCTCAGTATTATCGAAGTGTTACACCTTGTGTTTTTTCAGAAGGTGACCTAGTCTTAGTATATTATCAAGCTAACGATAAGCTAGGAGCTGGGAAATTCGAACCAATGTGGCATGGTCCTTACATTGTCAAGCGAGTGCTTGACAAAGGAGCCTATGAATTGACTGATTCTGATGGGGTCTCTTTAGATAAGCCCAGAAATGGTCTTCATTTGAAGAGATATTATGCTTGATTTTCATGTGAATATCTCACTTGTATATTAGTTATTTTTCTAGTTAGTGTGCCTTAGATTAGATAATTGTGCCTAGTTTAAATTTGTTTTTGCTACTATCACTGCTTATCTTGATTACTCTTGATATTGAAGATGTCGAAATCCCTTCAAACGTACATTGGTTTTGCTGATGGTTCCTGTCGTAGTACATGAAATATTTATTCTGCAGCTTGGGTTATCTATTCACCCATTGATGTGTTAGTTTCTATGCATGAGGTAAGCCTTGTTCAAACAACGAACAATATTGCAGAATATAGCATAGTTATTGAGTTATTGTCTGATTCCATTTCATTTGGTATTCGACGTTTGATCACTAGGTTAGATTCAAAACTCGTTGTATTACATTTAAACAGAGTATACAAAATTAAAAATCCAAGGTTATTGAGATTATTTTTGAAGGTTCGTCTTTTGGACAGACAGTTTGATTACATTGAATACCAACACATTTCAAGAAATTTAAAAAAATTGGCTGATGCATTAGCTAATCGTGTTCTAAATAGACATTTGAATTATTAAACCAGTAAACCAAAAAAACATTCGATACATGTTGAACAAGATAGTCAGAGAAAGTAGTAATATCATAGATAGGTTTGTTTTCAAAATATATTACATCATCTGTGATCATAGGTTCAAACACCTTATGATCTGAAAAATACTGATAAAAAAAACAAAATATGTCAATACAAAATGATCATCCACTATCCGTGATGGTGATCATGATAGTAGACTATGGCACGCGCCACCTTGTGCAGGAATCTCCTAAACTATCCTGGTACACCCGTAACATGTCTCTAGATATGGAGGGGAATGTCATCTATCCATGTTTCGGGAATATCTATGGTAAACCTCTCCAAGTTGTGTTCCATATTAGTTAGGATCTCTACTGCCTAATCCTGTGGTGGTACTATAGGCTCTGCTTGCTGTCTTTCAAAACGACACAGTGTAGCTGGTTTTCGTGGACCAACATCTAAATTTAAATTTTGTTATCAATATTGGACGATAAAAAATAAATAAAAATTAGAATTAAAACACATTAAAGTGATTCACTTACCTGTTTTGTCCCACTATGCCCCTAGAGGCAAGGACATCTCAGGATCACCTCTGAAATCTATACCCGCATAATGGAAGTATTCAGTTGTGAAAACTTGGTTCTGCAGCCACATAAAGCACGTCGAAGAGAACCAAACCACTGAACTGCCATCACCACCATGGCAAGCCATCAATGCAACCCAACATACCATATGAGGTTCTCTGATCTCTCCACGATCTACTGTAATAAGCTGAGGGGTGAGAAGTGGGATTCTCTGCAAAGAAAAATAAATCAGGATGGCGCCATACCCAAAGTTTTTTAACTTTGCATTCTTTGCTCTGGTCAGTTGGCCTTTCATGTTGACCAATACCCCTTCGCACGAGTTGAAAATGTTGCCTCTGAAACACTCCACCGCGGTCTACATTTGAGATTTAGTGGCTACATGTGGAGCCGCACTTCCACACAACCTGGTTACCATGAATGAAACAAATTTGAGATCAATTCTCAAGATAGTCTTTATGTCTATGCAATTATCCTTTGAATCTGCCACATCACTGCAAAAATCTTGTTTGTAACTAGCAACGGGTAGGCCACCCTGTCTAGCTCCGAACAAGGATATTTTTTCTCCTCTTTTGGACAATATAGTGAGAAAATAAATATCTTCGAGCTCGATTTCAGCTGATGGTCACCAATGATAAAGCATTGATTTTTAACATCCCATTTATTCAATAACCATGTCATCATCTCCACCTGTGCTCTCATACCTTGAATCGCCCAAAACTTATACAAACCACAAATTTTAAGCACTTGCATTGTTTGAGGATTATTCATGGCTTCATTATCTGTACCTTCATTCTCACATTCTCTCCACTCTAGCATGGTGAAATAGTCTGCAAATGGATGCATTTGCAGACTATTTCACCATGCTAGAGTGGAGAGAATGTGAGCATGAAGGTATAGACAATGAAGCCATGAATAATCCTCAAACAATGCGAGTGCTTAAAAATTCTGGTTTGTATAAATTCAGGGCGATTCAAGGTATGAGAGCGCAGGTGGAGCTGATGACATGGTTAATGAATAAATGGGATGTTCAAAATCAGTGCTTTATCATTGGCGACCATCGGCTTGAAATCGAGCTTGAAGATATTTATTTTCTCACTAGATTGTCCAAAAGAGGAGAAAACATATCCTTGTTTGAGGATTATTCATGGCTTCATTATCTGTATCTTCATGCTCACGTTCTCTCCACTCTAGCATGGTGAAATAGTTTGCAAATGGATGCATTTGAAGGTTAGAAACTTTTTGAGTGGGAAAATTTAACCATTTTTGAGAGAATTTATCAATTTTAAACTGGTCACGGTGCCTTTGAAGTTTTTGTGTAGAGACAGTGCGGATGTCCGCACGGGCTCTAGACAAAAACCGCTGTAGCCTGATAATTTTCCTTTAAGAAAATTATTGGGGTCTGTAGGTAACGTATGCATGACCTGCAGAATCCCGAGAGCGAAATTTTGAACATAATTTCTCCTCAAAAAATGAATTTAAAGCCAAAAAATAGAATTTAATCGGATAGAAATGGAGAGAAGAGTGTTGTGGATTACCTGGTTCTGACGAATCACAATTTGAGCAGACGGTTCTCCCGATATCAACTCCAAAACTTTTTTTCGAAAGCTCTCAATTTACAACTCTAAAGACAAAAGGTGAAAATGACATTGTTAAACTCATATTTATAGTTTTTGAATGAATAAAATATTATATTTTATTTATTTTTCACTTTAAAAAAAAGTTATTTTTTGATGTTTTTACTTATTGGAAACATGTATGTTTAATCTTTTGCGTTTTTGTACAGAATACAATTTTTTCCGATGAAAAGAATTATTTTGATGTTGAGTACACTTTTATCACTTTTTCGGGCTCTTGAAAATTACGAAAAAGCGAAACCCTAGAGTTCTCTTTTAAGCCCTTTTCAGATTCTCTAAACATGAAAATATCGCCGAGTACTTAACTATTCAAACTCGTTAAAGGAAATGAATAGTCGTCCCTTCAATATAAGTTTACCCCTTTTCCGGACTGAAATGGAATATTTACGAAAAATGTATACGTTGACTAATCATGGTCAATAGAGTTCTCTCCTGTATTATTTTATCCCTTTTTAGGCTCGAGAGACTAAATTTACGAAAAAGAACAACCATGGAGTTTACTTATGTTTTTCTTCTGACTCCCTAAAACTAAAAAATGTTGAGTTTCTCCTATACTAGACTCGTTAAAATTTAATAGTGAAGGACATATCGACTACAAACGGGAACGAACCACTCCTTCTGAAGGTTCAATTTTAATACTAAGTTGGACTAATTTGAAGGATGATCTTACACAACAAGCAAATGTTATCCTCCTCAAGCTTGTCAAAAATAAAGAGGTACTTGCCAGAAATGGTGGGGGGAAAAAGAGAAAAGGAATCCAATTGTCACCCTTGCTTTAAAATCAGTATACCACTCTTGAACATGACACTTTTGTCACACTTGTACTTGGGTTGGGAAAATGCGTTGTCTAATAGTTAATCAAACCACATTGAAAGTATTCAGCCGGTTTCTAAGTATTAGCTTTAGGTCAATTGTTACCAAACCATCTATAGTGTCGTTATGTGTTCAAGAGACAGTTCAAATAAACCATTCATTGCAAACATTTGTCTCCATTCACATTGACCATCCCTGAGTTAGTCCTTGCAAATATTTCTTCAAAACTTGATCTAATGGTTTCCTTTCATGGGCTTTCCTACGATGGTTCAGTTTATATCAATGACAACGCATCCTATAGAAATTTGATCTAGAATCCTATCAGTACCTTGGGATCTGCATGCCCTAATGGCAGGTTTCTTGCCTTCGATGATAGGTTGCATCATTGAACTTCGATCGAATGATTCCATGAAGTGCTCGATTGCAAATCATTCATTCACACTTCGTGTATTGTACTAAGTACTTTGAGAGCCATTGTTATTATTGGTGGTTTCTCTCACACTTGTTAACAGTTCATATCATTGACTGGTAATCAAGTGGTTTATACCTTGTTCGACTTTGACACAATCAATCGCATGGATAAAATCGTACTAGTTCGGGAAGCGGAAATCAAGACCCTGGATCTAGTTTCCACCATCTAGGCTACGAGGAGTTTTATTATTCATGATATAGTAGACTACTTATGATAGATGGCTGCGTCCCTGCTGTGTCTACTATTGATGTAATTTTAAAATCATTTATGTAACAGAACATGTAGTTAGTTTTGATTTGAGTATGGGAATGCCTACCTCAGTGATGATATACATATATATGTTTGCATTGAATGTTTTTATAGTTTTTTGACTTGGTGTGGCCACAATCCAATCCTCGGAAAGATAAAGCACTTCACCCTTTAGAACTACCTCAAACTTCGCACTTTAGGGGGAAATCTATTACACGTTATTTTGTCACCATGACATTTGAATGTCTATATAGGCTCATCACTACCTATATTATGCTCCCTTAGAGGTCAAAAAACCTAATGTTCCTAAATCAAGTCTTGGAATTGGAGAAAAGCTCATTAAAACACTTAAAAGTCTAACTCCACACTTTTCCTAGCTCTTTGCCGTGGATCCATAGATATTTGTTCTATAGCCTGCGACACATACTTCATGTTCTGCTTGTAAAACCTGTAGATCCCTGTAAATAGTCAAATAAAGGAAAAATTAAATTCTAAAATCTCAGCTGGACGAATATTCTCCCAACTGGAAGCTTCTAGAGACGCGATAATTTCGATCTTTATCCCTCCACTCATGGAGCTCTATCCCTTCACTCATGGAGTTTATCCCTTGGTATATGGAGCTCAAATCCCTTCATGAGAGGAATCCATCTCCCTCTTCATGGAACTGAAACCACCTCCATTTCCCTATAAATTGAGCTCATGTTTCAGTCTCAAGGGTAGACACACATATGGTAATTGCTGAAGAAATTCCCAAGAGAGCATTCTCTTTACACTAGTAATTATTGATATGAGAATGATCACACACTCATGTCCATAACTTCATGCTAGTTCAGAGAGAAGAAGGCTTGTCAATTTGAAGGAGGAACAGTTGTTCAGGACCCCGGGAGGAACATGTACAACATCAAGGCGACAGGTTGTAAATTTACTCTTTCCATAAAAGATAATACATATGGATCTCCTTTTCTCATTGAGTTGTTCTTGTGTCTATTTGAATAATTCAATACTTATATTCCTTGATCACTGAGTTAGATTAGTTGATCTCAATTATTATATGTTGCAGGTGCTTTTAATTCTTTTGTCTGTCTTTGATTGCAAGTTCTACATACTGAATAAGCCTCTTTGGAGTGACTGGATAAAAGGCTGCACCGAATGTCGAATCTCAAGGTAGGGGCATGTACTCTTTCTTTGTTAATAATAATTCTGAATAAAAAATGATCTAGAGAAAATGATTTACAAATGTATGTTTGTTTCTAGCTATCCGTAGGATACTATGAAGATCACTCTTGTACACAAGAGGGATTTATCCGCATAACAATGGGCTAGGGCCTTGAGCCTGCCCCCCAATCCATCAACTCCCAAATGCATAACTGTTGGTCTTGTGCTTTCAAACGTGACCATGGGCTGGGGCTAAGTCCAAGCCCTTGGTAATTGCTCCCATCGAGGTTCTATGGCGTTTTTGTGACCAGGGGCCAGGGCTTAGTCCCGACCCCTGCCCCCAATACATATCCAACTTGACTTCAAGTTAAACCATCCATATGTATATGTTAAGTAACACAGGTGCAGTGCAGTGGTAAGTCTTGGTATTGTTGGTCGATATTTCATGTGTTCAATCCATCTTGGCCTATGGACTGACCCCATAAAATTTTACATAACCTAGAGGTGCCATGTGGCAACCTCTGGTTGGTCCACGTGACATCCTCTCACTGGTCTGTGCAAATAAACATACACCCAATAAAAATTAAAAAAAATGGACGAACCATGGCATGAAACTTGGCGAATATCGATTGGTCCTTGACCCGACAGTATACCCAGTCAGTATGCTAACATCAATAGTACAGACTGCCCATTCAATAGTATAGTCAGCAACCATGCAAATTTTTTAGCTATTGAGACAATTTATCATAACATCATAACTTGAGAATAGAATATCAATTTTTAGTGATTCAAGTGGAATTAGATTCAGAACAATGAGCACTACTGTTTGGCACTGTTTTTGGGTACTTTTGAACATTTTAATTTTTGACCACTTTTTTGATCCCCTGGATCATTCCTCCCCACTGGAAGCTTTTGGACCACCAAATATTATTTTCATTCAATATATAGGTGAGGGTAGATCTACCCCACCCTTCCAATCTCAATCTATTTAGCCTTGCTTGGATTAGTTCCTTTGAGTCCCATGTGAAGGTATTCCACATTACCTCTTTTTGAAGTTCTTGTTTTTCTTGCCAAGAATGGTATCTTGCTGTAATTATTAAAGATATTTAGGAGAGAAATATTCAATTGTAGGAATTTGAAAATTCACTCTATTGGCCTGTGACCACACACAAAGGGGAGAGAGAGAAAGGAAATCCAGTCCTGACTATCAAAGAGCTTCAAAAGGGACCCATCTGCATCTCAGTTCAGTAGAGAAGGGGAAAATGTAGCTGATAAGGCTTAAATAGTGAGTAAACTTCATTTATGCCATCCCTCTTCTCATCTATCCTCTTTAAATACATTGACCCTCTATTATCCTTCACTTCCCCTTTTATAAAGCCCCGTGTTGTATTCCTCATCAGCAACACCGCCCCCCGTAAGTTTTAACCTTTACATCTTAAAAGACTCACCAAAACCTATCTTGCCGTTGATGCGACTTACCGGGACCCATCCAACCTTGATACACTACTCTCATCTGCATGAAAAACTTCATATTCTGCATTTTCCACACTTTCCACCTTTTCACACTCACCATTTTTTAGTGCGTAGTATATTGCAGTTCGCAGATTTCACCACTTACTTATGACAATGCCCGCAAGTTAAATATTTTAGCTTGCGAGATGACCCAATCGCCATCGAACTTCGCAACAAATACCACATAAAAAATACACAATTATAACTTTTTAAATCTCTTCCAACCTCTATATGTTGCGATCACCGATGTGTGATATCGCATCACGCACACTACAAATTTATGCTCCACCGCACCTTGCATATCTTGAAGTTTAAATCATATTACCAAAACATATCCTGTTCTGATTGTGATTTTGCGATGTGCTTTGGGCCCCACTTCCTCGCCATGTCATCAAAGCTTTCCCCACGTCCTTTTTTCACCCTTGGTAGTAATTAAAACCGTGCCGCCGTGTGTTATGTGTCGCACATCCCCTTCTAAAGTCTGGTCTTTGCTTCTCACTAGTCAAAACACAAAATGAGTTCTTGGTGGAGCAGTGCAGCTATGATTGTTCAGATTGTCCATTAACCTCTGATGATGAGTGGATAACACGCAATACATATGGATTTTCCATTTCGGTTAAGGCGAATCATGAGAACATGGAGTGGAGGCCTTTCGTCAGTAGTTGAAATCAAGTAGTAGAAATCATATCGCTCATCGGTTTTTCAGCCACTTCTCACCTCTCTGCTGAAGATTCTGGGTTGTGGCCTCCCAGGATAACTATTTTGTTCCTTGTTACTATTAGATAGTGATGTTTTTCTGGGTAAAATCCCGATTTTACCTTTTTTGTTTTGATTTCTCTGTTGCAGGGGTGATTGCTTGAAGCACGCTCTGATAGTTTGTTAGGATATTTTGGTTTCACCTGTGTGGGCCAATCCAAACAGAATATTCTATCAGAAGCCCCCAGGGAGAACTCTATATGTAGTGAGTTCTAAGATGAAGAAAAGGTTATGGAATTTTTGAAGAATTTTGCTGTAGTTTTGTGTGACTATGCTCCTTGTGCTCTGAGATACATTTTTGGGAGAGCTGTTTAAACTCAATATAATACAGAGATGATATTTGGATTACAGATGGAGTAAAGAGAAGTATGTATTTGTTTTCTTTGTTATTATTAATCTCCTCTTCATGTGTAATGATATTTCATGCTATTTTGATTTGATGGTTTGTGTAATGTAGCTACTGGTGATCTGCAATTTTATTCATGAATTTGTATCAGTATAATTCTTAGGTGTTAATGCTCATGTAACTAAGATTGTTGTATTACCTTAATTCACGCTCCACAAACCTCTATTTTTATCCATATTTCATTTATATATGTTTCCTCTAAGTTCAGAGGGGATAAATTCTTAAATCTCTTAAGCCTGTCTCTCATGGGTTCCTTCTCCGTTCTCCCTCAACGCCTCTGCATATTTTCAAGATTTATGATCATTGTTTTATACTTGGCCCATTTAAAATTTATTAAGCCTTGCACCCTCTTGAGCCCTTTTACAGTATAAGGAATTCACATGAATCGACTCCAAGACCTTCTCACTCCATGAACCACCAAAACCATTATTTCCTCATTCCATATTTTGACAGAGGCATTTTATGTTGTTGTCCACTTTTAAGCTCTGATTTTAAGATGTCCTAGGAACTGGTATTTTGCAACTCAAGGCTGTCTCTAGGAGCTACAACACTATCCTTGATATTAAATAAAAGGAGGCTTATATAATATCACTTTTCTGAACATTAACAACTGCATAGACTTGCATATATCGAGGAAAATTATTACCAATATTTTCCAAGATTCTGAAGGGACCATATTTGATTGGTTTGAGTTTATTACCTTCTCCTTGAAGCCTTTCCTTGTTAATGTAAAGCAAAACTTCATATCCCACTTGGAATTTGTTATTAACACGATGCTTATCATGTCTTGTCTTGTACTTGGATTGACTCTTTTCCAACTATTCTTGTAAAATTTGATGCACCAATTGAACTTATTCAATGAAGCGATTGGACTTATCTATGTTACTGTGTCCTTTAATAGAAAAATATTTTCCAAAGATAAATTGTAAGCGAGATTTTGGAAAATATCCCAAGCATGCTTGAAATGGAGATGTTTGAGTCAAAGAATGCTTGGCCCATGTTAAGCATGCTGGATGTACCACTTGTGTTTGGCCATTGGTTTTTGGATGGAATGATGTGCTCTTCTTCAACTTGGTGTCCATGATTCCCCATAAACTTGACCAAAATTTCTCGACAAATCAAGAATCTCTATAAGAAATAATAGAAGTGGGCAAACCAAAATGCACCCATACATTTTGAAAGAACACATGTGAAATTTATTTATTTGTAAATTTCTTCTTACATGGCATAAAAATACACATTTTCCTGAAACGATCCACAAAAACATAAATATAATCATTACCTTTCCTAGACATAAGTATCCCTCCCACAAAATCCATTAAAAAACTTTCCAAAGGACATGAAGGAATAGGAAGTGGAGTGTACAATACCAACTTTCTATTGCTAGGATTACTAGTAGCACACATAGAACATCCTCTTACATATTGTGACACACTTTCATTCATACGAGGCCAATAAAAATACCTATGAAATTGTGCCACTGTTTTTCCTACACCAAAGTGGCCAGAAATAAGAGAAGTACGCACTTCTCTTATGATGTTGACTCTTTCACCCCGCGGAACACATAACTTACCAATATAATATAATAATTTATCATGAACATGATAATCCAATTCTTCTACTTGGTTTTCTTGACACAAAGTGTCTTCATCTTTAGCATATTGTTCAACACAACTCTCATGCATGATAGAATTATGCTTAAGAATGACAAATGCACTACCAATCGATTTATATAACATATCAACAACTTTGTTATAGATACCTTTCTTATACTTGATTACCAAATGGAATTTTCGTAAGAAACCCATACACCTGAAATGCCTCACTTGTTGTAGCTTGGTTTTTTATTGCAAATATTGCAAAATTTGATGGTGATTTTGAATAATTGTTTCCTTACCCATCAAATAATGTTTCCATTTCTTCACACTTTGCACCAAAGAATACAACTCTTTGTCATATGTTGGATAGTTAATCACTACACTGGTAAAGGTTTCAGAATGATAACATATAGGCTTACCATGTTGCATAAAAAACGCTCCCATGGCATATTCACTTGCATTGGTTTGAATCTAAAATGGTTGCTTAAGATATGGAAGTGCAAGTACCGGTTTTGTACTGATTCTCTCTTTCAATGCATTGAAGGATTTTTGATGGTTGCCTCCCCACTGAAAAACTTGTTTCACACTTGTCAAAGCATGTAATGGATTTGCAATAGATAAGAAGTTAGAAATAAAATTTCTCTAATATTGAGATGCTCCCAAAAATCTTCGAACCTCTATTACATTATTGGGTTTTGGCCAATTCAAAATGAATTCAACATTTTAGGGATCAATATTCAATTCAACTCCTCTAATAATATGTCCCAAATAAACAAAAGAGGTTTTCCCATATTCACATTTAGACATCTTCAAATACAATCTTTCTTTCTTTAAGACATCTAGAACTTGCTTAACATGCTTGACATGCTTTTCACGAGTCTTACTAAAAATTAGAATATCATCAAAGTAGAATATAAAAAAATCATCAAGAAATGGTCTCAAGACATCATTAATGACCCTATTGAATGTTGTAGGAGCATTGTAAAGCCCAAATGGCATAACCAACCATTCAAAAAAATATTGATCTAGTGATAACCACTTCTCAAGTCCAAATTAGTGAAATAAACAACATCCTTCAATTGATATAGGAAATAATCAATACGAGGAAGAGGATAACAGTTATTTACCGTGATTTTTTTCAAAACTCTAGCTTCCACACACATGCGCCATGTACCATCCTTCTTTGGTACCAAAAAAATAGGAGACCCACAAGGAGATGTACTTGGTCTGATGATCCCTCTATCAAAAAACTCTTGGATTTTATTCTTAATTCACATATTTTCCATAATTGACATTATATACATGCCAATGTTTGAAGAGGCACATCTTGCTACAATTGAATCTCATGTTGGATTCCTCTTTTCAGAGGCAATCCTACAGGTTTATGAAACATCTTATCATGTGTTAACAACTTGAATCAAATCAAATTTGAGTTCTGCATCACATCCTTGGAAGGCTTCAGATTTACCATTTTCTTTGGGTTTGATCGTCAAAAATACAAATTTATTACTAGCATTTACAAGCCTCTTCATTTTTCCAACACTCACAAGAGACAAATTCATTTTCTTGCAATGTGCTCTAACCATATACTCAATTCCATCTTTACAAAAATGATACTTGATTTCACAGTGATAAAATATGGATTTATTGTCATATAAGTATGGACTCCCCAAAAAAATACCACATATGTTAAGTGGAAAAACATCAAGCTCTACCTCATCAATAAAGTTTGCAGTAATGGAGAATTTCAGTTTGCATTTTCTTGTCGCTTGCAATTTGGAACTGTCACATACCCAACCTAAAGGAGAAGGTTTACGATGAAGAATGGTTTCCAAATTTATTTTCTTGACAATGGTTTCTGAAATAAGGTTGGCTTGGATCCAATATCAAACAAAGTATCTACTTTTTTATGTTTTGAGTTAAATATAATATGGAAAAGCTCAATTATTTCTTTATCATTTTGAGTTTCAATGAGCTTACTAGAAGAACTAGTACTTGCAATAGAAGCCTTACCTTTCAATCCCATGGCTGCGATTTTGGTTTCATCTCTGGAATAAGATCCTAGATCTTGTTGATTTGTTGCAGCAGTCTTTGGTTTCCCCTTGTTGTTAAACTTTTTGGGTCTTAACTCTGGATGAAGTTTCCAACAATTATCTTTATCATGGCCTTCTTTTGAGCAGTTTTTGCATGTGAGTTTTTTTCCCTATATCTTTACTGAAGCATTATTTTTCCCCTTTGCTTTGAACTTCCCCTTTCCTTTGTCTCTAGACTTGAATGGCTTCTTGATATTCTCTTGAGGAAATTATTCCCTCTTTATTCTAAATGAGTTGTCTAAACACATATTTCATCTATATTTGTAGGGTTAAACATGAAAATTGAATGTCTCAAATAGCTATGTAAGCCTCCTATGAATTTAAGGAGAGTGTCTTGTGAGGATAAATCTGTTAGAGTTGCTCTGGTTATACCTCCGTCAGAGATCAACAAATATTTATTGCATTTCATTTCTAGGTGTCCCATTCAGTTCATTCATCTGCACTCCGTTATGGGCATGCCATTATCTGACGGAAGGTCCTTCTCAGTCATACCCCTCATGCCTTATCCTGCTGGCTTAGGTCCGTTCATCAAAATACATTTTAAAGTCATTTACAAGTCCTGTATGGTCTTTTGGTCAGCAAAGAGTCTTTTCAGTCATTAGGTCTAGGGTTTCATCTTCAAAAGTGTCAAATAATGCCATGCAGGCACATGAGGATGTTTCTAACAAGTTTTCATTTCAAAATTTTCGTCATCATTAATGCTTAAAAATGATTTTTCTTCAAAACTCTGTTTTGAAGAAGAAATCATCAAATTTATTGTTTGTAATAAATATGTAGTTTTTAAGGTTTTTCAAGTTCTACAAATCTTTAGATGCATCCTTGGTCTCCTTTTCCGAAATCGCATGCCAATCATCCCTACAAAAAATCAACAAAGGAGCCATCATTTCAGCCAAAAGTCAAATGGAAACAAAAAGACAGAGTTTGCATTAAAAATGTGAGAAGTGCCAATTTCAAAACATTACAAAAGTGGGTCTTTACAAAGAAAAAATCAAATCCATGACTTTACAAAGATATTTCTATGTTTATCAAGCCATTTTCATCCAAGAAGCATCAGAGAAGTCGAGTTTAGTTGTGGAAGGGCGAAACTGTGAGTTTAAAACTGAAGACTATGTGTTTGGAGTGCGCGCGACGCATTGGGAGTAGGTGCGACGCATCCACCAGTCACGGCAGATAGGGCCAATTATCACCGTTTATTTTTGAACTGGTGTGGCACATCCAGGAGGCGCGGTGCACTGGGTTTGTGCGCGGCGCACAAAGCCTCCACGCAGAAATTCATCACGGTTTCATAAAAAACAAAAACAATTCCATCTCTTTTGCTCCAAGTAAGTTTGAAAACTCTTGCACATTGATTTTAGATCGTGTTTGGTGTTGTTTGGAGGAAAATACATGAGAGTTTTGATTGGTGAAATATAAACCCTATGTCCATATCAGAATCTTCTCCTTAGGGTTTCAAATGGTGTTCTAAAAATCATTTTCATGCTGAATACTCACTGTCATATTACCATTTCCCACCTATGATCCCTTTCCCTTTCATAATCCTATCATTATAGTCAAATCACTTATGCCCTAACCTCCCAAAACCACTTATATCCCTTCCCTATTCCCTCATAATCCCATTTATCACTCATATCACTTGTGCCTAAATCATATTTTCCCTATCCTAAAACCTACCATTCCCTATCATTTTCCCCCCCTCCCATATTATTTGCAACAAATACCCAAATCTCAAATTCCTAAATACAATCAAGTGACTGTTAACGCATTTCAAATTTCACTTGGCAAACTCCACAGTCCACTTTTCCCACTGTCCCATATTCTTCACAGTTCCTTATTGCTCTTTGGCACATTTGGCACTTGGAGACGAAGACACCAAGTCCTAATTTTACATTTTCAAACCAATCAAACATATACTTGTTATACACATTGCAGCACCATGACAGAGACAGATTCATCATATGAGCAAGAATATGAGCAAGACAGCGACTCAACCACAGAGGTTAATGTACCGAGAAGGCCTCATAAAAGTGGCAAGCACGTGAGAGAAGAGCCCACTTCCTTGACTCAATTGTAGGCTTGCCCGCTTGCAATGGCATGCTTTCAGAAACAATCATGCTTTCAGTATTGTGAGATGATTGCTCAGATTCAGCATCATCAGGAGTTGGTTCGCTTGTTTGTTTTACATTTGCGTGATGGTCATGTAAACCTTGCTGGAGTGAACTTCACCTTGACACCAGAAACCATTTCTCAGGCAACAGGAATATCGAATGTAGGTGAACAATGGAACAAGAGAAAACAGTTAGACAAAGTGTGTTATGAACCTTACATCAGGCTTGGCTATTTGAGGCAGCTCAGCAGGGTATTCCAATTCCGGTTTCTGAAGGAGTCCTATGCGCCATTGATGAAACTCATCATCAGATACTTCAGCTGTGAGGGCCGGTTCTCGCACCTTTATGCTTACCATATTCGATTATTGATGCATTTCACGAGAGTGAGGATGATGAGCATTCCATATTTCCATGTGTCGAAACATAGAGCGGATGACTACTCTTGTACAGAAGAAGACCCCTGAACAACAACATAACAACATTTATCATTATGCGCTCATCAAGATCATTGTATTACATCAGCTTGGATTGCAGGGCATTGCATGGGAGGAGTTCATTTCCCGTGACTTCTTTACAGCCCCTCAGCCTCCTCTAGAGATTATTCATGGTGCGGGTGAGCCTTCACATCAGTTTGAGGGTCCTGAGACAGAGCCTATCAGTGTTCCAGTATGTGTTACCTATCAGAGAGGCACCAGAGCCTTATTTGCAGCAGCACGATGAGTACTATCTCCACTTGGGGTGGAAGGGGTCTCGCCTTCGACATCAGCACAGGTACAGGGACAGGACATAGGCAAGAGGCCTATGTAGGAGGGAGGCCCTTCAGAAGGTCAGGATGTTGATTTTACATTGATTGATGTGGACGTGAGTTCTCCAAACTCAAAACTGAGAGAAATCATTCAGGAGCAGAAAACTGAGATCATTGACCGACAAGTTGAAGAAATATCAATGGATCATTAACTATCTGGAGCAGTGGAATAATCAGTTGGAGGATCAGCAGACACTTATGGAGTTGCAAAACATCCGCGAAAATCGACAGGCTGCTCGAAGAAGTCCATCCGAGATGACACCCATCGAGCGGGAGATTGAGGCCGATCGAGAGACTTGGCTCAAAAGGGTCAACATCCATTTGGAGAAGCTCTTAGAGAAATAAAACAAAGAAAGGGACATGCTCAGACATATGAAGAACCACTATTGGGCCTGCACACATGTTTGCAAAGCGAAAATGAAGATCCTGAAAGCGAGGCTGAGAAGGGCACTCAGGAGGCACAAAAGGCCTGATCCACTTCAAATCTTGGCCTAAGCTTATTTGGTTGAGCATGATACTTTATGGGGGACCTTCACTCCAAATTTCAACAAATTTGGAGAAAATTTTGTCATTTTTGAGTTTTTGGTCACAAAACAGGTTTTCCTGCCCAACGCGTAGCGCCACGTTGCACGCGCTTACGTTTGAGAGATATTCTGGAGGAAAAATTGACATTTTTGGATTTTTTATGAAAATTTATGCATGCTCAAGAATGGCCTAAATATTTCATCAAGTTCTGGGTGGCCTAAAGGGTCAAAAACACCCAAAAAATGACCTTTGTGCCACTTTTTGCACCCACAGGAAGCAGTCTTGGGAGATCGAATTTTTGGAGGGAAAAATGACATCCAAATCCAGAAATTCTACTTGGGTTGGAAGGTATATAGGTAGGGCTTTTCAACGAGCTATCATGAGCTCAATTTGGACTTCAGGAAGTGCCTCAAAATCAGCTTCAAAGTGGTGCGACGCATTGAGTTTTTGGGCGTGGCGCATAGAGGACTTTTGCCTATTTTTCAAGCTCAGAAATTCGCCCAGTTTTGACTAGTTTTACATTTTGATGTAACTATTGATCTATCTTGATGTAATTTTATGACTATGATGTAATTTTGGCACATATTTACTTGTTCTAGAGGATTCATTCACTAAAAGTGAAAATTAAATGAATGAATCAGTTTCCTTCCATATAGAGGCAAGTTGTTTGATTACCTAGATTTCAGTTCCTAGTTTAGAATTGGTTGAAAAAACTCCTAGAAGGATGAGCTCGACCCCTAGAGGCATGGGAAGGGGTTAGTCTAGTCTATATTATGTATTTTCTGAGTCATTTTCAGGGTTGGACTCTTGGGAATAGTTTGGCACCTCATTGTATATTCATTTCAGTATTTTTGGCAAAGGAAAGACCAGAGTTTTGCAACACTTGTTGGGATCCTTGTGGCTCTAAGTTTTGATGATGTTTTTCTCCATGTATCTATAAGTTTCATTAATGTTTATGTATGGCATTTCCCTTCTCTTTGCTTCTGAAATTAAACAAATGAGTAACTAAGGTAGAATTCATTGGTTTGCTGGTGCTCTTCCTTAAAATTTTGTTTAGTTTTATATGTTTTCGTCAGTTTGAAGAGGATCCTTGCAACTTCTTGCCCTCTTCAGCTCCTCAGCAGTATTTTCCATCCATTCATTGAATCTAAGACATCAAATTCATTGCCTCCCTGCCCCAACTTGAAAATCTGCAAGAATTTGGCCTCATCCCCAAGCCCAAAAATTGCTTTTCCCTTTTTCCAGCAAAAACCCAAAAAATCAAATCAAAATCCTTTATTCATATACCTAGCCTAAAATTAGCATTCATTTCAAGTCATCTCAGACCCTATTGATTAATTTTCACTGAGATTGACCCAGAGAGAGCCCTCTCCTGTTCTGGTAGGGCTAGCTACCAGACTGAGCGTGGTTTGATGTTACCCTGAACTCTGCCTTCCTTCAGCCTGAGGTAGATTTAGGCAATAACATAGTGGCAACCATACTGGGGAGAAAATGGTTTGCTTGTTGGTGTTATTTGTTTCATAAGCTACAGACGGAGCCTGAAGTTATGCCAGGTAGCCTTCGAAACGCTCTTTCTTTGCATTAGCGAAAGTATATAAACACTGCTTCAGTCAATCTTCGGTCTAGTTTGTAAACGTAACATCTAGCTTGTGAATTTCCCCAGTACATGTATCAAGTTCAGATTTGATGGTTTATGGTGGACAACGATCAGACATAAGAACGCTGAAATCCTTCACCTGGTGACTCCAACTCAATGTAGAGACTCCACTAGAGGACTAACTCTTTCTCTGAGAAAATGGAAGGATCTTACACTAAGTTCAGGTATCCAAAGTGGAATGGTATTCAGGATCTAGTTTGCTTCCTTGCAAATTACTTCTTTGCGGTTCTTGAAGCTGTCCTGAAAGTTTTTCAGAAATTGTTGTATGATAAAGGTGATCAAAATCTTCACTTGACCTATTCAAAGAGTGTAAATACTGAGTTTCCCTTTGATCCTGGCCTCCTTAATTTTCCCACATCTTATGATGACTCTCTTCAGAGTGATGAGCCTAAAGAAAACAAGACTGATCCCGTAGCTCTTGTATATACTCCTACACCTTATATAGTCCCAGATAGGTATAAACCTCTTGTTTTACCTTTTGTTCTTCATGCTTTCCCTAAAAATTATGACCTACATATACCAAGATTTGACGGTGAATGTAACAATGTCAATGCTGAGCAACATGTGCAGAATGTTGAGACTTTTCTAGACCTTTTTGAAGTTGATGAAGAAGATGTTAGTATTAGACTTTTTCCTCTTTATTTTCAAGGCCAAGTGAAGAGCTGGTTCAAAGCCCTGCCTAATGTGAGCATCTCAGATTTCCAGCAGTTCGTCGAAGTTTTCCTCGACAGGTGGGTGATCAGACAAAACCTTTTCTTGATTATAGAAGAGTATGCCCAGCTAAAAAGACTGCCAGGGGAGACAGCACAACAGTTTTCTACCAGATTTAATCGAGTCTATTTTTCAATGCCAGCTGATATAAGACCTTCTCCTAGATCTCCTCTCTTGCACTACCCGGGTGCCTTTGATCCGGAAATGGAGTTTCAGTTGAGAGAAAGGAATCTTGCAACACTTCACGAGATGCAGAATAGTGCAGTGAATGTAGAGGCTCATTTACTGATCCGAAGGGAAAGGTTGAAGGAAGAAGAGATGAAAAACATGGATCCGGAGAAATCGATACCTCTAGAGGTAAAGCTTGACATGTTGGTAAGTGCAGTAGAAGAGATGATGCAAAAGAAAACCACAAAGAATGAGTATAATGTTGAAGCCCATGGCTCGCTGATTGAAGAAGAACAAGTTGTTGATCCAAAACATTTTGTTTCTTATCCCAGTTGTCATAGTGATTGCTTTATAGATCATCTTGAAGAAGAGAGAGCTGTTGATATGACATGTATGCTTGATGATGTGTTTTATACTGATGATTTGCCTCAGTTTGATCGGTATGATGATGATTATGTTCTCCAAACAGAAGCTAATATTGTAGACAAATCAGCAGCTAGTTTGTGCGAGGAGGAAGTTCACTTTCAGCAGCTCGAGTACAGTAATCAACCGATACATATCAGCTATGACAATGATGAGTAAAGTGCATCAAATTTTGAAGTAAGTGAAGGATCTTTGCCTTTTTGTTTTGATTCGTTTCAGTTCGTCAGAGATAAATACCATGCAATCAGAAATCAACTGTCAAAAAGTCTTGATTTGGACCATCTTGAGGGCAATGAAAACCTTGTTCAAGACTTCTCATATTTAGATTTGCAGCCCTCGAAACCCATTGATTGTCAAGTTGCAGATGAAGACATGGAAACTGGCACATATGATCAAATGATACAAGATGACTCCGTACCATTTTGTTTTGAATCATTCCAGATTTTGAAGGCTAAATTACATGGTAAATCTTCAAATGAGCAGCCTATAGGAAATCAACAATCTCTTACTTTTAATGTTGAGGATGAGACAGATAGCGAAATTATTGAGCAAGTTGTTAATGAGAAATCTTCCCCTGAAACAATCAATGAAATCATTTGCGATATAAAACCCTCCCGAGCTCCAGATTTGCAGCCACCAAACGAAATGGAAAGTCAGATTATAGATGAAGGTGTGGAAGATGAAATACATGATTTAATGATGCAAGAGAATTCTGTACCCTTTTGTTTCGAATAAATTCAGTTTATAAAGAAGAATATTTGTAATATCTCTCAAGAAAAATATGAACAGCCAGTAGAATGTCATATAGTTTCAATGGGTACATTGCAGCAGTGTTCTCGAGTTTTTGTTGATCCTATTGCTTGTGTGTTGGATGATGTTTGCTGTAAAATTTCTTCTCCATTGGCTAACCATTTGCCTGAAAAAAATGCTGATAATAATCTTATTCAAAAGTCCCCTTCATTGTCTTGTTTAACATATTTTTCATTACAAAGCCCATATCAAGGTTTGCAGTCATATGAGGAGATTGATAAAGGAGACTTTTGTTCTGTTTGGAATCAACAACAAAGTTTGGTTATTCACGAAATTCAGGATCCTTTTGAGAGCCCGCTGTAGTCACCAAAGAAAGACAACACACATATGAGGAAAATCTTAATATCCAGCTATGAAGATTACTTGGACCAGAATAGTAATGTGTTAATGGGAATCAATAGATATGTTTATGAAGATCCTTTTGCAGTATTCTTGAAGTCATCCAGTCAATTCATGCTTTGCAAGTTTATCAGCAGTCAACTTGATTCTGAGTTTCCATGGGAGTTTCCTTTCGATTCTTCCCTTTTCCTGCGTATCGGAAAGCATTTGGGGAGAAATCAAATAGCAGCCAGGATGCTTACATGGTTGCATTGGCTGTTCCATTTCACTTGATCAGGTGGTGAAAAGAAAAATTAGAGTAAGTTTGATGAATAAGCTTAATTATGAGCATCTTTCCAGTTTGTGAGTTATGTTTTAGTCATGTTTGGTTTTAGTATGGTTTTCAGTTTTAGCTTTGAGTCAGTCTGCATAATGTCAGTTTTCGTGTTTTGATTCCATAGCCCAATGGATGAAGGCACTGTCTGCTCTCCCAAAGATCTGTAGTTCTTGGCACCTCCAAGGAGCTACCATCCCCATTGGAGCCAATGTTAGAGTCGGTGTGGTTATACCTCTGTCAGAGATCAAAAACTCTTTATTGCATTTCATTTCTAGGTGTCCCATTCAGTTCATTCATTTGCACTCCATTAGGGGCATGCCATTATCTGACGGAAGGTCCTTCTCAGTCATACCCCTCATGCCTTATCCTGCTGGCTTAGGTCCATTCATCAAAATCAATTTTAAAGTCATTTACAAGTCCTGTATGGTCAGCAAAGAGTCTTTTAAGTCATTAGGTCTAGGGTTTCGTCTTCAAAAGTGTTAAATAATTCCAAGCAGGCACATGAGGATGTTTCTAACAAGTTTTCATTTCAAAATTTTCGTCATCATTAATGCTTAAAAATGATTTTTCTTCAAAACTCTGTTTTGAAGAAGAAATTGTCAAATTTATTGTTTGTAATAAATATGTAGTTTTAAAGGTTTTTCAAGTTCTACAAATCTTCAGATGCAGCCCTGGTCTCCTTTTCCGAAATCACATGCCAATAATCCCTGCAAAAAATCAACAAAGGAGCCATCATTTCAGCCAAAAGTCAAATGGAAACAAAAAGGCAGAGTTTGCATTAAAAATGTGAGAGGTGCCAATTTCAAAACATTACAAAAGTGGGTCTTTACAAAGAAAAAATCAAATCCATGACTTTACAAAGAAATTTCTATGTTTATCAAGCCATTTGCATCCAAGAAGCGTCAGAGAAGTCGAGTTTAGTTGTGGAAGGGCGAAACTGTGAGTTTAAAACTGAAGACTATGTGTTTGGAGTGCGCGCGGCGCATTGGGAGTAGGCGCGACACATCCACCAGTCGCGGCGCATAGGGCCGATTATCACCGTTTATTTTTGAACTGGTGCGGCGCATCTAGGAGGCACGGCGCACTGGGTTTGTGTGCGACGCACAGAGTCTCCACGCAGAAATTCATCATGGCTTCATTAAAAACCAAAACAATTCCATCTCTTTTGCTCCAAGTAAGTTTGAAAACTCTTGCACATTGATTTTAGATTGTGTTTGGTGTTGTTTGGAGGCAAAGACATGAGAGTTTTGATTGGTGAAATATAAACCCTATGTCCATATTAGAATCTTCTCCTTAGGGTTTCAAATGGTGTTCTAAAAATCATTTCATGCTGAATACTCACTGTCATATTACCATTTCCCACCTGTGATCCCTTTCCCTTTCATAATCCTATCATTATAGTCAAATCCCTTATGCCCTAACCTCCAAAAACCACTTATATCCATTTCCTATTCCCTCATAATCCCATTTATCACTCATATCACTTGTGCCTAAATCATATTTTCCCTATCCTAAAACCTACCATTCCCTATAATTTTTCTCCCCTCCCATATTATTTGCAACAAATACCCAAATCTCAGATTCCTAAATACAATCAAGTGACTGTTAACGCATTTCAAATTTCACTTGGCAAACTCCACAGTCCACTTTTCCCACTATCCCATATTCTTCACAGTTCCTTATTGCTCTTTGGCACATTTGGCACTTGGAGACGAAGACACCAAGTCCTAATTTTACATTTTCAAACCAATCAAAAATATACTTGTTATACACATTGCAGCACCATGACAGAGACAGATTCATCATATGAGCAAGACAGTGACTCAACCACAGAGCTTTTAATGTACCGAGAAGGCCTCATAAAAGTGGCAAGAACGTCATAGAAGAGCCCACTTCCTTGACTCAATTGCAGGCCTGCCCGCTTGCAATGGCATGCTTTTAGAAACAATCATGCTTTCAGTATTGTGAGATGATTGCTTAGATTCAGCATCATCAGGAGTTGGTTTTCTTGTTTGTTTTACATTTGCATGATGGTCATGTAAACCTTGCTGGAGTGAACTTCACCTTGACACCAGAAACCATTTCTTAGGCAACAGGAATACCGAATGTAGGTGAGAAATGGAACAAGAGACAACAGCTAGAAAAAGTGTATTATGAACCTTACATCAGGCCTGGCTATTTGAGGCAGCTCAGCAGGGTATTCCAATTCCGGTTTCTGAAGGAGTCCTATGCGCCATTGATGAAACTCATCATTAGATACTTCAGCTGTGAGGGCCGGTTCTCGCGCCTTTATGCTTACCATATTCGATTATTGATGCATTTCACGAGAGTAAGGATGATGAGAATTCCATATTTCATGTGTCGAAACATAGAGCGGATGACTACTCCTGTGCAGAAGAAGACCCCTGAACAACAGCATAACAACATTTATCATTATGCGCTCATCAAGATCATTGTAGTACATCAGCTTGGATTGCAGGGCATTGCATGGGAGGAGTTCATTTCCCGTGACTTCTTTACAGCCCCTCAGCCTCCTCCAGAGATTATTCATGGTGCAGGTGAGCCTTCACATCAGTTTGAGGGTCCTGAGACAGAGCCTATCAGTGTTCCAGTATGTGTTACCTATCAGAGAGGCACCAGAGCCTTATTTGCAACAGCACGATGAGTACTATCTCCACTTGGGATGGAAAGGGTCTCGCCTTCGACATCAGCACAGGTACAGGGAAAGGACAGAGGAAAGAGGCCTATGTAGGAGGGGGGCCCTTCAGAAGGTCAGGATGCTGATTTTACATTGATTGATGTGGACGTGAGTTCTACAAACTCAAAACTGAGAGAAATCATTCAGGAGCAGAAAACTGAGATCAACACATTGACGGACAAGTTGCAGAAAGCTCAATGGATCATTAAATATCTAGAGCATTGGAATAAGCAGTTGGAGGATCAACAGACACTTATGGAGTTGCAAAACATCCGCGAAAACCGACAGGCTGCTCGAAGAAGCCCATCCGAGATGACACCCATCGAGCGGGAGATTGAGGCTGATCGAGAGACTTGGCTCGAAAGGGTCAACATCCATTTGGAGAAGCTCTTAGAGAAAGAAAAAAAAGAAAGGGACATGCTCAGTCATATGAAGAACCACTATTGGGCCCGCACACATGTTTGCAAAGCGAAAATGAAGATTATGAAAGCGAGGAACTTAGGAGGCGCAAAGGCCTGATCCACTTCAAATATTGGCTGAAGCTTCTTTGGCTGAGCATGATACTTGATGGGGGAGAAAATTTTGTCATTTTTGAGTTTTTGGTCACAAAACAGGTTTTCCTGCCCAACGCGTAGCGCCACCTTGCGCACGCTCACGTTTGAGAGATATTCTGGAGGAAAACTTGACATTTTTGGATTTGTTATGAAAATTTATGCATGCTCAGGAATGGCCTAAAGATTTCATCAAGTTCTGGGTGGCCTAAAGGGTCAAAAACACCCAAAAAATGACCTTTTTGCCACTTTTTTCACCCACAGGAAGCAGTCTTGGGAGATTGAATTTTTGGAGGAGAAAATGACATCCAAATCTAGAAATTCTACTCGGGTTGGAAAGCATACAGGCAGGGCTTTCCAACGAGCTATCATGAGCTCAATTTGAACTTCGGGAAGTGCCTCAAAATCAGCTTCAAAGTGGCACGATGCATTGAGTTTTTGGGCATGGCGCATAGAGGACTTTTGCCTATTTTTCACCATTCAGCTCAAAAATTCGCCCAGTTTTGACTAGTTTTACATTTTGATGTAACTATTGATCTATCTTGATGTAATTTGATGACTATGATGTAATTTTTGCACATATTTACTTGTTTTAGAGGATTCATTCACTAAAAGTGAAAATTAAATGAATGAATCAGTTTCCTTCCGTATAGAGGCAAGTTGTTTGATTGCCTAGATTTCAGTTCCTAGTTTAGAATTGGTTGAAATAGCTCCTAGAAGGATGAGCTCGACCCCTAGAGGCATGGGAAGGGGTTAGTCTGGTCTATATTATGTATTTTCTGAGTCATTTTCAGGGTTGGACTCTTGGGAATAGTTTGGCACCTCATTGTATATTCATTTCAATATTTTTGGCAAAGGAAAGACCAGAGTTTTGCAACACTTGTTGGGATCCTTGTGGCTCTGAGTTTTGATGATGTTTTTCTCCATGTATATATAAGTTTCATTAATGTTTATGTATGCCATTTCCATTCTCTTTTCTTCTGAAATTAAACAAATGAGTAACTAAGGTAGAATTCATTAGTTTGGTGGTGCTCTGCCTTAATTTTTTTTTTAGTTTTATATGTTTTCGTCAGTTTGAAGAGGATCCTTGCACCTTCTTGGCCTCTTCAGCTCCTCAGTAGTATTTTCCATCCATTAATTGAATATAAGACATCAAATTCATTGTCTTCCCTGCCCCAACTTGAAACTTTGCAAGAATTTGGCCTCATCCCCAAGCCCAAAAATTGCTTTTCCCTTTTTCCAGCAAAAACCCTAAAAATCAAATCAAACTCCTTTATTCATATACCTAGCCTAAAATTAGCATTCATTTCAGGTCATCTTAGACCCTATTGATTACTTTTCGCTGAGATTGACCCGGAGAGAGCCCTCTCCTGTTCTGGTAGGGCTAGCTACCAGACTGAGCGTGGTTTGATGTTACCCTGAACTCTGCCTTCCTTCAGCCTGAGGTAGATTTAGGCAATAACAAAATCTATACCCAAAATTAAATCTATTCTTCTAAATTCTTGAGTATAACTTTGAAAAATTTGACCTTTAGCTTGTCTAATTTTTTTCCAATCCATAATTTCCTTTTGCATGTAAGCTAATGGATAAAATTTCCTTCTTAATGCAACTACAATATCATTCCAAGAAGAGATAATTTCGCCACTTCTCTTGAGATATTCTTGAGTTTTGGCCTCCCACCAAATAAGAGTTGAACTTTCTAATTGTGGGGAAGCAAGATGATTTTTTGTCTCATCATATTTGATCCTTTGTATCCCGCAATACACTTCAATCTGATGAACCCAATTATCCAAATTTTCAGCACTTACCTCTATTGTACATAGGCAATTCAAATTTTATGTCAAGCTTTAATAAATGAGTTTTAGCATGTCCCTTGGGAGACCATGGGGGAGTATGTGAAGGGGTTGATGTATAAGAGGATGAAGGTTAAGATGAAGGTGAAGGTGGAGGAAAAGTTGGATGTGGAGGTGGTGGTTCACTCCCATTTCCTCCATTCCCTTTTGGTGGATTTGAGTTCTCTCTGTGAAACCTTGTGTTCCTTTCTGAAAAAAAAAACTTTCACCATTTTAGAAATTTCAAAGAAATATTTTCTAAAATTTCTCTCATCCTCAGACATAGTCTCATGTCCTTCTTCACGTGCCATGACTAGTGAAGCTTTAGGTGCTTGTGTCTTCCTTGAAACAATTTGAGGATTTGGTTCTACAAGCACTCCTTCTCCTCTTTTCAACTTTAACCTTGTAAGAATTAGAAAAAACTTGCAAACAAAATAAAACCTTCAAAATAACCAAAGCTCTCATACCAAACTGATGTGAATTACAAACTTAAAAGTTTATGGAAAATTTGCAAGTAAAATTTTTGTCTTATGGGAAATGGATCAAGTTGAAAAAGTACATAAATTAGTTTTTTAAGCTCAGCCTGCAACAAATAAACAAAGACAAATAAACCATACACAAAAATACAATATAACAAATTGATATCGAAGTTTATCCCTCGTAGGGTATATCTCCGGGTCTAGCTTCCAATGTTGGGCCTCTTCAATTAAGTGCTCAAATATGTAATTACATAGGTTTATAACACTCAAAATGAAAAAAACATGTCTCCAATGGCATTAGAAGACCAAAAAACCCCTATTTAGGATCTTATTGTGCTAAAAAAGGCCAAAAACTCATCAAGTTATGGCTCTTGGAATTTTTTCAGCAAACTATTCTACAAACTGGAAGAATTGACTAACTATCATACAAATTCCCCCGTTATGCATCCCAATGACAATTTCACCTTGCACCAATGGGATTTGCGTCAATAAAAGTGCAATTTTTCGAACCATTAATTTGTATAGTAACTCCATGCGTGAATTTTGGCCCTCTTTATGGTAATATGGGGCATGTGGCCAAGTGTCGGGCTAACTGCCCACCTCTGCCACTCCACACCTTCCACCAATCATCATGGTCGCATTGATGCTAAAGGGTTTGGGGCTAGGCTAAGAGCTCGCCCCCACTAAAGTAGCCCCTCCTGTTGTGCCATCGGTTCCATAACTACCACAAGACCTAGGGCTAATCCTTATCTCACAAACCCTTCATTCAGGACTCCCCTGGTATGGAATCTGGTGGGCTTGTATATGGCCATGGGATAGGGCCTTCAACCCGCCCCCCAATTCATTGGCTCCCAAATGCAAAACTCCTTGTCATGGGCTTTCAACCGTGAACATGGGCTAGGGAAAATCCTTAGCCCTCAGTTGCTACTCCCTCCAAGGTTCTATGGGGTGCCGGTGACCAGGGACCAGTGCTTAGTCTCGACCCCTTTCCCCAATACATATCCGACATGAATTTAATTTGAACCTTCCGATTTCATATGTTAAGTAACACAGGTATTGTGAAGTGGTAAGACTTATTGTTTTTGGTCGATAGGTCACATGTTTGATCCCTCTTGGTCTGCAGGAAGACCCCATAAAATTTTACACAATTGTAGGTGCCACATGGTGGCCTTTGGTTGGGCCACATGGCATCCTCTCATTCGTTCATGCAAAAAAACATCCACCTAGTCAAAATTGAATAATTGGACGAACCATAGCATGATAGTTGGTGAAGCGTGATTAGTTCTTGACCCGATGGTACACCCAACCAACATGTTGACCTCAGTAGTGTGGTCTGCCCAGTCATCAACCCTGCAAATTTTGTAGTTATTGAGCCAAATAATCAGAACATCATAAATTGAGAATACAATATTGGTTTTAAGTGATTCAAGTGGAATTAGATTCATAATGGAGAGCACTACTATTTGGCATAAGTTCCAGACACTTTTGAACACTTTCATTTTTGAGCACTTTTCTGATCCCCTGGATCACAAGCCGAGAGGAGAGTGAAGCTTGCAAAAAATTTCAAGTAGGTCTCTTTATATTCTTCAATTTCTCTAAGGAAAAATTTATATTAATTTCTCTCTATTGGTCTAGACCAATCCAGTAGGTCTGGGAAGATACTTCTGTCTGTAGTCATAAGTTTTGCATAACAAATTTGCGACTATACTGGGGATAATTTCATTCCCTTAGTGGTTTCCTTGTCTTTATTACTTTTTTTTCCTATTCTTCATATGTTCATTGCCTCACTCAACTTTGAAATGACCTGTGAATACCTTTCATTGAGCTTCAGATAGATTTTTTGTGTCAGAAACTAGCCTATTTTGGTCAACGCTCCCCCTGATATGGATACATAGCATTGCAATGCTCCCTAGCCTTCTCTGCACATGCGTTGCAAAGCAATAATGCCCTTTCAACACCTGCTCTTGTTGAACTCTTAGTTAAACTAAGAGGGGGGGGGGGTGAATCAGTTTAACACATTTCTTGGACTCTTAAAATTTTTTCATTAAAACTTATTCACACTTTCATTTCATGTTCAACTTTATGTGTGAGCAATCTTAATTTGTGAGAAGAAATTAATAAGAATATTAGATAATGTACCAGCAGTCTTAATATGTGAGAAGCAAGTATTAAGCAGAACAGATAAACCATATCAACACATAAACATCATGCACAGAGACACCAGATATAAGTGGAAAAACATAAAGGGAGAAAACCACATCTTATTATTGTTGTGATGCAAAGGCAAGCTCCAACTCCCTCTCACCACTGATTTTCTATAGGCACCAACCTACAGGAGGCTCCAACCTCAATTCTGCAAGCTACAACTTGCAAGGAAGCTCCAACTCCCATCAATTTTCTGCAGGCACCAACCTACAGGAGGCTCCAACCTCAGTCAGCTACAACTGACATTTTATCAAGCTACTAATTGATGTGGAAGCACCAACTCCCATCTATTTTCTGCAGGCTACAACCTACAGGAGGCTCCTACCTCAGTCAGCTACAACTGACATCTATCAAGCTATAACTTGATAGGGAAGCTCCAACTTCCTTACTCTTTCAAAAGAAAAACACTTGCTAATTTACCTTGGATATCAGCTCTATTCTATACCATCTTCACTGCTGTGCATCAATCTTCATATTTGCCTTATATCATTTCTCCATATTCTCAGATTCACTATCAGCTCCTCCTTCTTCTCTGCTCAGCTCCTCCTTCTTCTCTGCCTCACTGCTTCATTTTTGCATTCTCTAAATTTTCACAGCATCTCGTTCTGATCCTCCTTCTAATCTTCTCTGCCTCAATTCTTCATTTCTGCGTTCTCTTACCTCACTCTCTAACATCTTATGCATATCAAAGTGATATCATTTATAGAGTTTTCCTCATGACTGTTTTTATTCCACAGGGAATTCGAGGTGAATAGCCCTGACTCTTTGCCTTCTACCTTCTCATTTCTTTGTCCAGCTCATTCAGAAAAATATAGTAATTTGTATACATTTTAGTTTTATAGTGGAGTTTTGTTTTCCTACCGAAGACTTTCCAATGCATCACAAACAATATAAAATCAATTTAATACATTTACATTTTCAGTTACATAAAAAAATTTCACTCAGCCCCTTTTTTGGCCTTTGGCTTTGTTGGATTTGTCTTTTCTGCTGCTGTTAGGTAACTGTTCTGCATACTTTTGCTGTTCACTGCAACTCTATGTACCTGTGCATGTACACCTGTCAAAACAACATTTGCATTCCTGTGCATATTCACCTGTTCACTGCAATTGTGCGTCTGTCTTTGGAATAATCACACTTCAACCAATACTTTCATTTATGTTCTCTACAGCTTTGTTAATTCAAATTTTAAGCCTCAGTCAATACACTTATGAGTATTCGAATCAACTTTCGACCTTGATGGTGGGGTCCCTGCTTAACCACATATTCTTCTGACAGTGCATATGAAATCCACTTTCTAATTCATGCCCAATTTTATTTCAATCTGGGAAACTCACAACTTTTTAATTTCTATGCATCTGACAATAATGCGCTTCTACTTTTACCCAAGTAAAGTTAAACCTGGAAAACTCTAACATTATGCAGAGGCTTTAATTTTTTCTTCATACTTATGGTTCTAAAACCCACTTAGTAATACAACTCAAAATTATTTTCGTATGCGGAGGCTTAAATCTTATAGTTAAAACCCATGGTTACACTCAATATTTGGTTCGTATTTAAAAACCCAACAACCGAGGTTTCTTTCATAAACATAAGCCTTTTCTAAAGTCTTACTAAGGGGCTTGATCAACACCCAAAGGTTTATTCTATTTCCCAGACTTTAAGATTAAACCCCCAATGCCTATTATGGCATGAAATCACGTGAACAATTTAGTTCCAAGGATCACATTTGATTGAATTAATGCCATCGCCATATGAAACATTGACGACTTCAATTAAAGTGCTTACCACATATGATTTTTAACCATACATAGTTCCGATCTTAATTTAATGATATGAAACCTCTGTAATAAGCATTCGACCATCACACTTACTTATGAAGCCTCCGGGCCCACAACATATCACTATTTTCCTTTCCATTAACTGCTGAACGGATCCAATGGTCCACAGTACGTCGCGCTCCAACCACTGATCAGATGGGTATCGATGAATATCGCGTTTTTTAAATTCTTGGGACTTAACTGTCTAAAATCACGTGAAATTCGCGGTTTCTTGAAACCACCTCTGCCTTACATGTCACGCAGAGACGCACATCATGTTTTTTTTGGGGAAAATTAATTACCACTTTTCATTTATGCGAGACCGCCAGTATTTCTTCTCGAACCGCCTTTATTGTTCATGACCGGTTCCACTCATTCGACTCAAGGTTCCACCTCAAGCGCCTTTGTTTATATAACTCCGCTCTCAACTACAATTTTCACCAGCAGGATTTGATTGGAACCAAATCACGACTCTGCTTCCACTTAACGCTATGGCTCGATCTCATCTGGTGTCGATTCAACGATACTATGGTTACACTAATAGAATTTCGATTCCAGCAAACATGCTCTACGATCAGAGGTCCATTCAATTACTTCCTTCAGCAACTGGATCAACCCTATCGAATCCACCATATAGAATTACATCCTTTACTGATTTGCTGTCTCGTGCTTTGACAAAATTGATATCAATTTTTTCAGTCGAATCCATCAGCCCTTTACTCAGATTCACTCAACAATACTTAACACAGATTATATCGATAGGAATTGGATTCTGAAGAGACCATAACCCTCCAATTACAGAGGTTTATCAAGATGTATCAATCAATTAAAGCTTTTGGAACAAATTTCCTCTTCACACAGAGATTGGCAATTCAGATTTTCCCATAATGTAATAATTTAGAGATTAAAAGAATCAAACCCTCTCTCTCAACCTGCAATGAGTTCAAAATTTTAGTTCATTCCAGAATGCATACAACTTGTCCTATATAAATGGAGACAGGAAATAAACAGACTCTATAGGAATTGATCCTTTCAATGATCGATTCTCCCTGATTCCAAGTCAAATTGGAATATACACATCATTATACACAGGCTCGGATAATTATAAGTCACGCAGAGTCACTAATTCATCCAATGATACAGAGTTTCACACTAACCCTCTGAACTTAAATATTCTTCATGCAGAATGTAATCAACAACACATACATTTTCACACAGGAATTGGAACAACTCTTCATCATAAACTTCTTGACTGGCCAGATTTTCAAGTCAAAATCAATAGCCCTTCTCTAACTCTGCCTCTGAACATGATATGGATTTTATTCAATTATCTATAGAACACCACAAAATATCTTGCCACAGAGTTTATTTAAAACTGTTTATAAACCCTGATAGACTCATAATCATCAATGCACAAATAATTGCACATATGAGCCATTTATACTCCCAATTACAGAGTCTCATCATACCCATGCAATGCTGAACAATTCCTCCCATATATACAAATGAATCCACCTGCAAACACTTATTCTTGTCTTGGCAGAACTTATTCTTCTCTTAACTCTACCCCTTTTTCAAAATCCAATGGCCCTCCTTCTGTCCTCACTACTCTGCACCTTGAATAGCTCTCTGCTTCTTTGCTATCCTCTGCTCCTTGACTAATGCTGCTCCTTAATTTTCTTTTTGCTACCTCTACTACCTCTCTTTTTGCTTCCTTTGCTCCTTGACTGATGTTTCAGGTGATCCTCCTTTTTCATCTCCTTTTCCATCAATGACAACATTTCCAACAGTCTCCCCCTTTGGCATTGATGGCAATACACTTCCTTTGCTTACCTTTTAGAAGACCCTTTCTTCTGTTGCCTGCTTTTCCTCCCCTTTTGACATCAATGGCAAAGGGTTGCACATTAATTAGTGTGATTTCTATATCTTCATTTCCTCTCTCTGAGATATGTTCAGGCCTTATTCTTCTTACTTTGTACTCTGCTGCTCCAAATTGGTGTATAAGAGTTGTTGAGAGAACACTTTTTGAGGATTATTGAACTTGAATGTACACTGCAAGTTGATACAATCCCAAAGAATAGATTCCTTGCACTTGTGTAGAGTGTGGGTGATGATAGAACAACCATATATCATCAGAATCATATAATCAGAGATGCTTCATTTGACCAAAGCTAACATGCTTAGAATGCTTCAAATACACTTCTCTCTAGTATGATTTTCATCAGAAATCTATATCTGTTGAGGAAGTTTCAGGCCCATAACCCTTGCAGTTGAAATATGTCTTCTTCTGAAATACTCATCTACAATACCACACCTGTTCAATTATGATGATGATGCCCATATATCTTTTTATATATGAGGTTCACCTTTCCTGCCTGTTGGTGATGATATAAGCTAGAATGCTGATAATGATATTACCCTTAAGAGCTGAAGGTTCTTGTTACAGATGTGATCAATGAATCAACTAGAATTTTATCTAAGAGATCAAATGCATTTACTGATTGCATAATGTATTTTCAAAAGAAACCCTTGAGGCTAGATATCTTCAATGTATTGGTCAGTCTCACTTATCAACCATGCAATTTTCTTTATGACATAAGGTGATATGTATGTAAATGATCACTCTTTCTTTAAATGGTGAAATACTAGCAATTATTTTCTACTGAAGTATGCTTGTGATAAATCAATAACAGAATTTTGAGCTTCCATTTGTGAAGTTACCATAGTTTGTCCTTCATACTTCAGATGCTTTAACTGTTCTATCATGTTTTTCTTCCACAAAAATGTATTCAAGATGTTTAAATGATATCACAACAAACATAATTCACATGGTGTATGAATAATCTTTAGAAAGAGGCCTTGAAGATATATAAGTACTGACTTCAGGAAGGCATGCAATTATATAGAGAAAGATACTGCTTCAAAGCTCAATATAATGCTTCAAGTGTAAAAAAAATACTGATCCTTTAGTACTGCTACTGACATTTTCATGCTGAATGTGGATAATGCTGCAAATTTTACCTTGATGTACTTTTTCCAAAATCCTTTGATCCTGAGGACCTGTACCATACTGCTGCTCCACTGATAACACCTGGTATTCTGTTTTAGGCATGCTGCTTGTACCTAAATACCAAATTGATACTACTTTGATAAACCATGCAGAGATTTCACTTCAGCTTGCACATTAACTCATAATTAAGACATCCTTCATGAATTCTACTATGGAGCTTTCCACTGTTTACACCAACAGTCATCAATATCCTGAATTTGATCTTGGCATCTTTAACAATTTGCTTATTTTGTCATTCTGTTTAAAGAAATGTCACTGCATTTTCCTTTCTAAGACTGCTCCAGAATCATTGCTGCTTTAAAAATCAATTCAACAGTTCTAATATAAAGATCTTTGGGAAGGCATCTTCAATTTATTTTATATGAATCTTCATGGGCTGATTACTCAAATATTTATCACTTATTTAACTTCATTCCTTCAAGGGGAATTTTCAGTTTTGTAGCTTGAATCATAATTTTTGTGATTTAACCATTCATCACTTAGTGTGATGTTGTCTTCTTAGCTTACATGATCTTAGCTGATGTTCTCTCTACTATCATGGCTGCTTGAAGCCTTCTCTTCTTCCATCACTCTATCGGCTATTTAATACTTCGGATAATATTCTTCCTCTTTAGTTCTCTATTAGAGGAATTTCCTTTCCTTCCTAATCTCATAGCTGTTCATATTCCAAGGTCATATTCCAAGGAGCTCTTCTCAGACTGCATTCATGGAGACTATTTATGAACTTCTCTCCCCCTGGGATGTTGCTTCATATTTGTCACTTATTAGATATTTGCTTTTCTTCCTAGAGCAGCTCCCCCTGAGCCTATGATGGATTCATTAAGTTATTGAGGTAACAGACTCCCCCTTTATCTTTTCCTTCCATACTTTATTGTGGTTCTTCATAATGTCTGCTCTTCTTTTTGATTCATTGTTTCATTCCATCATCTGTCTGGAGTTCTTTAAAGTATATGGCAGTTTACAGTCCTTTGATTTGTGACCAAGTTTGAGGCATACATAACATCTTACTTTGCCAAGGTATGTTTGAGTTGATGTATAATATTTTATTCCCCTTTTTGAACACATTTTACAATCAACAAGTTTATGTCCAAAATTATTGCATGCATATCAGTAGCCATGGAAATGATTTGTGTACCTGGTGAAATATTGTCCTTTCCATCTGCTTTCTTGAGGTGTTATTCTCATTTGCTGCATCTTTTGCTAGTTAACATTGATTCTCTTTGTCTTACAATGTGCTACAACATGTCCTGGTTTGTGGCAGGAAAAAAAAGTGATACTTCCCATAGGAGGGAAGAACCTTCTTTGACATCTTCCAAATTTATTCAATTCATATTCAGGAGTGTGAGAGCCTTTTTTAGCTGACTGTTTCATCCTCTCATTCTCTATCCTTCCATGTTGCTGCTTGTTTTATTTTCTTTATTTACAAATCTTGTTCTTGCTAGCTTCTTCTCCTGCAGGAATCTTTTGAGCTACTTCATTTTCCTTTATATCTTTTACAAAGATGACATTCCTGTTATCTTCAACCTTGGGTATGCTGGTTTCTCCTTCATATCCTATCCCAGCCTTCATGAGAGGTGACCTTTGAGCCTTTAGAATCTGGTCCAACTGTCCAGTGCTTTTCATTTGAGGAGTATTCATTAATAATTATATTTGGGCCTTTTCTAATTTCTTTCTCAGGCTCACTACTTCTTCTTCCAATCTTTCGTGCTTTGACAAAATCGATATCGATTTTGTGAATCGAATCCATCAGCCCTTTACTTGGATTCACTCAACAATACTTAACACAGATTATATCGATAGCAATTGGATTCTGAACAGACCAGAACCCTCCAATTACAGAGGTTTATCAAGATGTATGAATCAATTAAAGCTTCTGGAACAAATTGCCTCTTCACACAGAGATTAGCAATTTAGATTTTCCCATAATGTAATAATTCAAGGATTAAAAGAATCGAACCCTCTCTCTCAACCTGCAATGAGTTCACAATTTCAGTTCATTCCAGAATGCATACAACTTGTCCTATATAAACTGAGACAGGCAATAAACAGACTCTACAGGAATCGATCCTTTCAGTGATCGATTCTTCTTGATTCCAAGTCAAATTGGAATATACAAAACATTATACATAGGCTCGGATAGTTATCAGTCACGCACTAATTCATCCAATGATACAGAGTTTCACACTAACGCTCTGAACTTAAATATTCTTCATGCAGAATGTAATAAAAAACACATATATTTTCACACAGGAATTGGGACAACTCTTCATCATAAACTTCTTGACTGGCTAGATTTTCAAGTCAAAATCAATAGCCCTTCTCTAACTTTGCCTCTGAACAAGATATGGATTTTCTTCAATTATCTGCAAAACACCACAAAATACCTTGCCACAGAGTTTATTTAAAACTGTTTATAACCCTAATAGACTCATAATCATCAATGCACAGATAATTGCACATAAGAGCCATTTATACTCCCAATTACAGAGTCTCATCATACCCATGTTATGCTGAACAATTCCTCCCATAGATACGAATGAATCCACCTGCAAACACTTCTTCTTGTCTTGGAATAACTTCTTCTTCTCTTAACTCTACCCCTTTTTCAAAATCCAATGGCCCTCCTTCTGTCCTCACTACTCTGCACCTTGAATAGCTCTCTGCTTCTTTGCTATCCTCTGCTCCTTGACTGATGCTGCTCCTTACTTCTCTTTTTGATGCCTCTGCTACCTCTCTTTTTGCTTCCTCTACTCCTTGACTGATGTTTCAGGTGCTCCTCCTTTTTCATCTCCTTTTCCATCAATGACAACATTTCCAACAATGCTGCCCCTATTTCATGCACAAAAAAATCGCCTTTGGTGGTTTTCTTTCTATAAAATTTATTCCAACAAATATTCCTTGAGTCCTTGAGTGTGTTTTAGTCTCTCAGAAGCCTTCATCTTGTTTTCTTTTGGTTTTGAGTACCTTTGATAAAATTTTCTTTGGATTTTTATTTTTTCTTATCATTAGGTCATTAGCATACTGATTATTTGATCATTAAGTGCTTGAAGGAATTCGTGTTCTAGTCATCGTTCTAAATATTTTCTTTTATCATTGATCAGGAAAGAATCTTAATTTTCATTTCATTTGAAAATTAAGTGGATAAAAAATAAAAATCACTTCACATTGCATATATGGTTTTGTGTTTGAATTGGAATTGGAACAATTGCATTAGGGTAATTTCATTGGATATATTCTGTTTGTTGAATCTTGTATGTTGCATACTCTTTATTATGTTCCATCTAGGAGATATATTTTCATCAAAAGAAAAGTTTCATTTCATCATGCTAGATTTCATTTTTTAGGATATTCAAGCGAAATTTGCGGCGAGCCTTGAAAACTGAAACTTAATTCAAGATCAAATCTAAAATTTATTGAATCAACCTAAGGAGAATTTGTAACATTAACGAAAAAATTTATAGGTCTAGGCTAGAGACATGTTCTGGCATATATAAACATAGGTGTTATCAATTTTTGCTAGCATTTCATCTAGAGGGTGAAATCATGTTCCACGTACATAAGTGTATAAGACTGTTCTCCACGTACTTCTGGGTATATTGCATGGCGCTCCACGCATGAAAAGTATATGGGAACACTCTCATCATACCGTAACACATTAGAAAACACTAACATAGACTACACTTCCATGTATTGTCGAGTATATTTTGGAAGTCCAACATAGGTTGTTATCCTCACCATAGGTAACCGATTCAGTCGCCTTATATACCGTGGTACACCAAACACAACATTCAGGGAGATTTATTGCTAGTAGGTAAATCCTTGGTTCTTCAAGGTTGTATATTTCAGTTCATGGTTTCTTGGTAAACCCTTTGCCTAGATTACCCTTTTATTTTATTTTTTTAATTGTTAATTTTAAACTTTATTAAGCCAATGTGGAAGAACAAGACCCCCCACTCCATTGTTCGCGTAGAATGAAAAATAAGCCTCCTCTTCCCCCCGAGGAAACTCTTGGCCATCGTCAAAATAATAAGAATATGAAGACTACCAAATATGGTACTTTGGGAGCTACTCCTTTTGTTCCTCCATCTGAGGTAGATCCACCAGAATCATCCTTTCCTGTGAGTACTGAGCCCAAGATCAATTCTACTTTTGCTGGTGAATCCGACACAGTCAAAATAGAAGCACCTAATATTTCATTACCTGAGGTCATTGAACCTGATTATATTGAATCAAAAACAACATATCCTGAGGTTTTACAACCCAAGGAACCTCAACCACCTATACATATTACTTCAGGACCTTCTTCTTCTCTTCCTTTGTCTCGGACTCAACCACCATCTATTTATCTTAAACCCTACGATGAAGCCCTTCCACCTGGTCTTTTGATTATTGAAGAGATTCCTTAGGAAGAAAATCATCCCTCTTCTCATGTTCATTTGAGAGGGCTTCATCTTTATCAACTTATCCTCTTCCTCCTCCTCATACTCCATTGTGAGCTCCTTTTTCTTATTCATTTCCTTTAAACTCACCTTTGAGTTTCTCGCAGAAATAATATTTGGGACAATTCACCATGAATGAATCCTCTATGAAATCCCATCCTGTATATATCACTGTGGCTAAGATAACCCATGTTGCAAACTCATCCATGTTCATAACATCGTGAAAGACACATTTGTATGGTGCCCTATTTGTCCTGCCTAATTACCAATCATCATCTGGTATCTCTTTTGGCGCAACATCCAGTCCATGGAAATATCCCATGTCATCCTCTTCCAAAATTCCATCTATCACCTCTTTAATGATAACTACACAATCTTCTACTCCTCCTCCACCTACACCTATAATTGAGCATCTGTTGGGTGTGGAGCCTGATTATCTCCTTTATTTTGTATCACAATGTTGGACCCCTATTCTTAATGGGGCAACAATGCCACCCATAACTAAACACTGCCTCAGGGGTCCAGTGGGGGGCGACTGTGACTTTATGGAGCCCCCCCCCCTCCCTCGTGGGGGGTTTCGGGGGCAGCGCCCCGGAAGCTTAAAAAAAATGTAAAATTGCCTTGTAAAAGTATTGTAATTTCTAGTCAATATGGGTCGTTCATTAGGCGAATGATCTGACGGTAGAAGTTATGTTTTATTTAGGGTTTTTTTTCCTAGAAGGCAACCCCTCGTTTTGTATGAGGGCATTGTATTGAGACTGTGTATTGTATGTGTATTCCCAGAGCAAGAAACATATAGGGAGACTGAGAGAGAACATAGGATATTACAAAAGATCTGTTGTAGGTTGTGTCTCTTCATTTTGTTGGATAATAGAAAGAAAGGACTGGATGTTTGGGGTGGATGTAGGTCAAACTGGGTGAACCATGTATATCTGTGTCTCTCTGGTTTTATGTGTTTTTTGTATTTTTGTTTTACGCATATTTTATGTGTTGCATTGCTTTGTAATATATAATTTTCTAACAACTGGTATAAGAGACAAAGGTCTATTTGGCTGATAAATTTGCAGAAAAGAAGGATTCCTGGTTCAAGTGGGAGTAATGGTGGAAGATGGTAAGTTTAGGGTTGAGAAATTTAATGGCCAAAACATCCCACTGTGGAAGATGCAGATGGAAGATTATCTGTATCAGAAATATCTGTACCTACCATTGAGTGGAAAAACAAAGAATTCGCCGACTATGACAGACGCATAATGGGAGATTCTCGATAGAAAGGCACTTGGAACAGTACGATTGTGCCTTGTGGCATCGATAACCTTCAAAATTTCGAAGGAAACAACAACAAGGGGTTTGATTAAGGAATTGATAAAACTATATGAAAAATATCAGCCTCAAACAAGGTATTTCTTATGAAACGTTTATTTAATATGAAGATGTCGGAAGGTGGATCTGTTGTAGACCATTTAAATGATTTTAATACGGTTACTAGTCAGTTAAGTTCTGTAGGGGTAGACTTTGATGATGAAGTTAGGGCTCTGTTATTTTTGTGCTCATTGCTAGAAAGTTGGAATGGTTTAGTTATGGCCATTAGTAACTCTGTCTCTAGATCTAGTACTATAAAGTTTGATGATGTTGTCGGTGCTATCCTTAGCAAGGAAATGCGACAACAAATCTCCAGTGAGACATCGGGTAATGCTTTGAGTGCAGAGTCTAGGGGAAGAGAAATGGAAAGAGGAAAGAGCTCAAGATATCGCAGTAAATCAAGGAAAGGCAGATCCAAGTCCAGATTGGGGATAGTGTGTTGGAAATGTGGAAAGAAATGACACCTGAAGAAAGACTGTAGATCTCGGAAGGGAAAAGAAGGAGACACACAAAAAGAAAAAAATCATGAAGCAAATGTGACAAGTGATGTGTTACAATATGATTTGATTCTTTCTTTCGAAAATTTTACTAATTCCTGGGTGGTAGATTCAGGGGCCTCATTCCATGCCACACCTCATAAGAAATATTTTCATGACTATGTTAAAGGATATTTTGGACAAGTTCATTTGGGTGATGATAAAACTTGTAAAATTGTTGGAATGGGTAAAGTTATTTTTAAACAACATAATGGAAACAAATGGCTATTAAAGGAGGTAAGGCATGTTCCAGATCTGAAGAAAAATATGATTTCAACAGGGTAGGTAAGAGGTGAAGGTTGTGTGACAAATTTCACAGATAAAACTTGGAAGGTCACCAAAGGAGCCCTGGTAATAACAAAAGGAGAAAAGGTTGGTAAATTGTATTTATGCAATGATATTTCTAATTATTTTAATGCTTTAACTTCCAAAGGAGTAGATGCAACATTATGGCATCACAGGCTCAGACACATGAGAGAGAAGGCGAAGAAGATTCTTCACTCAAGAATTTTGTTTCCAGGTTTGAAGAATATTGATTTGGATTTCTGTGAGAATTTCATTTATGGAAAAAAAGAGAGAGTCATATTTCTCATAGTTGGCAAAGAAAATAAGAGCGAAAAATTAGAGCTTGTGCATACAAATGTATGGGGACCTGCTCAAGTATCATCTCTTGGTGGCTCTTGTTACTATGTTACTTTTATTGATGATGCAACTAGGAAAACTTGGATTTATTGTATTCAGAATAAATATGACGTATTTGATACTTTCAAGAAATGGAAAGCTTTGGCTGAGATTGAGATAGGAAATAAGTTGAAGTGTCTGAGATCAGATAATGGAGGTGAATATTGCAACAAAGAGTTTGATAGGTATTGTTCAGAGCATGCAATTTGCAGAGAGAAGATAGTTCCAAGAACACCACAAGAAAATGGTGTGTCAAAAAGGATGAACAGAGCAATCATGGAGCGTGCAAGGTGCATGAGAATGCATGCAATATTTCCTTTACAATTTTGGGCAGATGCTGTAGATACTACTGTTTATCTAATAAACAGAGGGCCTTCAAGTTCCTTGGATGGTGGTATTCCAGAGGAGGCATGGGCAGTTAAAAAGGTAAACTTCTCCTTTTTAAAGCCTTTTGGTTGTGAGTCCTTTGCCCATATTAATAAAGAAAACATAACAAAGCTTGAGGAAAAATCAAAGAAATGTACCTTTATTGGATATGGTGTTAATGATTTTGGTTATCGCTTATATGATTATAAAAATAAAAAAATCATTAGGTGAAGAGATGTAATATTCAATGAAAAGGTCTTGTATAAGAGTCAGTTGCAGGAAAAGAAACAGGAAAAAGAAAACAAAGAATGCACAGTTCTTGATGAGATCATATAAAAAGTAAAGGTGTATGAAAATAATAATAATGAACAACCACCACAACAACAAAAGGCACCTCAAACACCTGAAAGTGGTGTCAGAATATCTACCAGGATAAGTAGACCCCCTGAACGATACTCTCCTTCATTATATTATTTATTGTTGACTGATGCTGGTGAAGCTGAATGTTATGAAGAAGCAATGCATGTTGAAACTAGGAAGAAGTGGGAGCTAGCCATGAAAGAAGAGATGGACTCCTTAATACATAACCAGACTTGGGACTTAGTTAGGTTTCTTGTAGGTAAAACCACATTGAAAAATAAACGGGTTTAGAGGATGAAGGAAGAAGATGGAGGAAAACATAGATACAAAGCTAGACTTATGGTGAAGGGGTTTGCACATAAGAAAGGTATTGATTTTGATGAAATATTTTCTCCTGTTGTTAAGATGACTTCAATCAGAACTATTTTAAGTCTTGTAGCAGAAAAATATTTGCATCTTGAACAGTTAGATGTAAATACATCATTTCTCCATGGAGATTTGGAGGAAGGGATCTATATGCAGCAACCAGAAGGATATGAGGTCAAAAGGAAATAAAAATTAGTGTGCAGGTTAAAGAAAAGCTTGTATGGCTTAAAACAGGCTCCAAGGTAGTGGTATCTAAAATTTGACAGGTTTATGTCTGAACAAGGTTATACTAGATGTTACTCTAATCATTGTATTTATTTGAAAAATAAAAATGATGACAACTATATTATATTGTTATTGTATGTAAATGACTGTAATATCCCGTTTCGGGGATATCTATAAAACACGACAAACTCCAACCAGAGATGGTCTGGGAGGGTGTTTACCAGATATGCCGCCTCTGAGAAGAGGAAAAAATCTGGAGGCTACCTGGCCCTTTCTAGACTCTCTCTAAGAGTATGAGATAAACACACCAAGTGGTATAGAACTAGAATTCCCAAAAATATATAAAGATAACAATGCAGCAGACATACAATAGCATAGAAAGAATGTATGACAAATCATCCGGAAACATAGAGAGAGAATGCTAAGCCATTTTATTAAACTGAGAAATATAATGAAGTACAATAGGTGATCAGAGTGATGGCACCTAAACTTGCTCAAGGCAAGTGAAGAAATACTCTCAGAAAACATAGGAAATGGCTTATCTCTAAACTGCGTCCCAGCTACTAGAAAACTGCCGTGTAGTTGCTACTGATGAAATGAACTGATGACTAGGGGTTGTTCCCCTTGCTGGGATGAGTTGAGAATCTGGAATCCTCCTCTACTCACCAATCTCAGCAAAACCCAGAAACCATATCAGAAATGACTGACCCCCGAAAAACACCCCCTTGGGGAATTACACTGGCCTCCAAGGCTTTGCGTAGAGGTTGAATAAGAATGAATAAAATATGGCCTCAAACTCCACCAAAATCCTCCCAAAGGAAAAGGCTAATCCTCTGCTCAATCTCTCGACTTGAAACCCCTGCAAAAATCCCAATCTGGAGCTCCTCCTAGATGGACTACGTCCTCCCTCTCAATGACTACACAGTCTCTCTGAATGCGCAGCTCCACAAAAAAACCACACACCAAACCTCCCACAAAATTCTGAATAAAATACCTTGCCCAAGTAGGCACTTGAAGTCCCCTGGGGCTAAGGGCGAGATCTCTGACCAGAGACACTAAACGCACTAAAAAATGTTGTAGACAGGCTAAACAGCCAGCGTGCTCAAGGAGTCAAAATGACCAGCTCAATATCATCAACAACCAATGAATGAAATGAGGAGGCTCCTCCCTCTTTTATAACGTTGGCCTTCCTCCAAACCCTAAGGCCTATCTCCTCAATGTATCCTCCCTCTTGCCACGTGCTCATCCTCATTTGTGCAGTCTCTCCTAGTGCATACGTGGGCCCCCTCTCTACGTGGTGCTTGGCCCCCCTTGGCTCCCTTTAAGTCACAACGTTGTGCTACTAGGGAGTGGTTTTTATTCTACTAAGTGAGTTAGACCCTCTCTACTCACCTTTTTATTTATTAATAAACTATAGACGGAAAAATTGAGAAAAATCAAATATTCCAATTAGCCACTGCTAATTAGGAATATTACAGTCTCCCTCAAAAAAATGTTGCTTGTCCTCAAGCAACTAAAGTGATGGATGTTGCAAAATCTTCTCACTCTCCCAAGTAGCATCCTCATCCGGAAAATTCTTCCACCTCACCAAGAATTCCTGGATTTCCCTGCTCCGTAGCTGCCTCTCCCTGGTATCAATAATAGCCTCTGGCTGCAACACCAAATACCCCTCATCATCCGTGGGTGGTAGCTCATCTGTCACTGTCACCTGCTGCCCTAGTGCCTTCTTCAGGCATGATACATGAAAAATGTTATTAATCTTGCTACCTTGGGGCAGCTCCAACTCATACGCAACCTTCCCAATCCTGCGTATCGCCCTGTATGGCCCGTAAAAGTGGGGCTTGAGCTTTTCAACTCCCTTCTGCTTCAGTGACGACTATCGGTATGGCTGTAATCATAGGTAGACCAAGTCCCCTACCTCAAACTGTCTCTCCACCCGACCTTTGTCGGCATACAGCTTCTGCTGGTTCTGCGCTGTGGCCATATTATCCTTGAGAGCTTGGAGAATATCCTGACTCTCTTGGATCCAAATCTTGGCTCTCGGAGCCTTGCTAGCACCAAACTTTACGTCAGAAAAAGACAAAGAGTGATATCCATATAAAGCGTAGAATGGAGACATACCAATGGACATGTGATGTGTAGTGTTGTAGCAGTACTCCCCCAAATGTAGCCACTTCAGCCATGCTCACCGTTTCCCACTGACATAGTTACACAAGTAGCCCTCTAGCCACTTGTTAACTATCTTCGTTTGTCCATCTGTCTGTGGGTGATAACTAGTACTCGGTGTCAACTCTGTTCCCACCAACCAGAAAATCTCCTTCCAAAATCCACCCATGAAGCGGTTGTCCCTGTCACTGATGATGGTCTTAGGAAGACCATGTAGCCTGAAGACCTCTCTGAAGAACAACTTGGCCACCTGTGTTGCTATGTAGTGTGTGGATATGGCAAAAAAATGTGCATACTTTGTCAATCGATCAATGACGACAAAGATACAATCCTTGCCCTCCACCATGGGCAACCCTGTGATTAAGTCCATCGATATACTATCCCATTTCCCCTCTGAAATGGGAAGAGGCTACAATAATCCTGCGGGATGGCTCATCTCCCCCTTGTTACTCTGGCAAACATCGCACTCCCTGATGTGCTGGAGTACGTCCTCCTTGAGGCCCTTCCATGAGAACCTATCTCTAATGGCCCTGTAGGTTTTGGTAAACCCATGATGGCCGGCCAATGGTGAATCATGTGATGCCTGAAGTATCTTCTTCTTGAGCTAAGATCCCTCAGTCAAGAATATCCTGTCCCTGTAGTAGATGATCTCATTGACCACCCTGTACCTGTCACCCACCACCTGTCCATCCAGAACCTCACATTAAAATCTATCCTTGGAGTACTCCACTAAAAGTCAAGCCCTCCAATCTGTATCCAAGCTCATAAGAGATAACGTGGTTGATCTACGTGAAAGGACATCTGCTACCACGTTATTCTCACCCTTGACATACTTGATGTCAAAGTCATATGCATGGATCTTACTGATCCACTTCTTCTGCCTCTCCTGTAGCTTCTTCTGCTCCAAAAAGAACCTGAGGTTGTTGTGATCAGTCCTCACCCTGAACCTGTTCCCTACCAAATACTGCCGGAATTTGGCCAATGCATGCATAATTTCCAACATCTCCTTGTCGTATATAGAATACAACCTCTCGTGCGAAAGGAGCTTTTGGCTCTCAAAGGCTATAGGGTGTCCTCCCTGCATCAATACTACGCTGATCCCCTCTCCCGATGCATCACACTCCAAAACAAATGGTTGCATAAAATATGGAAATGCAAGCATTGGGCAGCTACTCATCACCTCCTTGAGCCTGTCAAAGGCTCACTGCGTTGTATCCGACCAACTGAATGCCCCCTTCTTCATCAAATCTGTAAGGGGTGCAGCAAGATATGAGAAACTCTTGACGAACTTCCTCTAATAAGTACATATGCCAATGAATCCTCAGAGTTCCATCACGTTCCTCGGCTTCGGCCAATCCCTGATGGCCCTGATCTTCTCCTCATGGAATCTCACTCCGTCCACTCCAATAATGTCACTCAAATACAACATCTCCGTCATCACAAACTCACACTTGGAGAGCTTAGCATAGATATGTTGCTCTTCCAAGATATGTAGCATTGCCTCTATATGTTGGAGATGCTCCTCCCAAGTCCTGCTATATATGAGTATGTCATCGAAAAATACCAATACAAACTTCCTCAGATGACTGCGGAAGATATGGTTCATGCAAGACTGAAAAGTAGCTGGGGCATTGGTTAGCCCAAAGGGCATAACCAAAAACTCAAAGTGCCCATAATGACACCTGAAGGTGGTTTTGGGAATGTCTTGTTCCCTCACGCGAATCTGATGGTACCCTGATCTCAAATCAATCTTTGAGAAGAAATTGGCTCCTCTCAGCTCATCCGTCAACTCATCGATCCTGGGTATAGGATACCTGTTCATTGGGGTCTTCTTGTTTAGGGCCCTGTAGTCAATACACATCCTCAAGGTGTCGTCCTTATTCTTCACCAATACCACGGAAGAAGCAAACGGATTCGTGCTCGGTCTGATGTGCCCAAGAGCCAGCAACTCCTGGATGGCCCACTCAATCTCATCCCGATAAGCTTTGGGATGTCTATAGGGGTAGTAATAACTGCCTGAATGCCCTGCTTAAGCTTAATGGTGTGCTCGAACCCTCGGTCCGGTGGCCATCCTGGTGGTATATCCCTAAACACTGCATCATAACTGTCAAGGATGGCCTGTATATCAGGATGAACTTCCTGATCGGTGGTCCCTACCTCTAATGCCCATAACTCAACCACCCACTCTATGTCTCCCTTCTGGAAATCTACCTCCATCCGGTGTGCCGACATAGTCTGAGGTGGGTAAGTGTGCATCCTACAGATCTTCTCATGCTTCCCTGTCTTCTTATCATCCCACTCCATCTCCAAGGCCTCCCAATCTGTGGTGACCTTCCCTAGAGTAATCAACCACTGAACACCCAATACCACATTGGTATCCGGTATGTTGACCATGAAAAAGTGGTCGGTCATGGTGTAGGTACCCATCGTCACTGCTAACTCTGGAACATATTGGGCACACTGCATCGTCTGAGCTCCTAAGACTAGAACTGAAAATCCATCGAAGCTCTCGGCCGGTATACCTCTCTACTTGACCATCTGTGCATCGATGAAGTTGTGGGTTGCCCCACTGTCAACCAAAACTGATACTCGCTGGCCACATACTATCCCTCGTACGCACAACATCAAATACTTAGGAAATCCTCGCAATACTGTAAGGGTCCCCCCTGTGGGTGCAAAAGCCGCACCTCCTATTCCTGGAGGTGGGGGTGGCAACTGATCCTGGGCTGTCTGACTACCCTCTGCTTCCACGTCATCCTCCTCATCCTCTCCCCCGCTATCCTTGGAGAAGACCTCAATGAAGTGTACTTTTCCAGTAGCACACCTATGTCCTGGTGCCCATGGCTCCTGACAAGTAAAGCACAACCGATTCTTCTTCAGTTCCCTCATGGCATCATCATATGTCTGTGCCGTCCTAGATTCCCCTTTGGAGGTGGAATCATCACATCCCTCCCCTTGGGCTGGAAGCCCTATCTCTGGGGGTAAGGTGTCCTCGGGTCCTGCTAAAAAGCATCCTGGAGTGTAGCTGGTCTAGCAGATCTGACTAGACCCTGAAGTGGCTCTGCTAACCCCTCCACAAACATATAGATCATCCGTGCTACTTATAGATCTGGCACCATCAATGAAACCCTCAAGAAATCTGCAATGTATGTCTTAGGGCTCCCAATCTGCTTGAGCCTCGTCAGCTCAACAAAGTGTTGTTTCGGATCCCTTTGGTCAAATCGCTCCATCAACCTCCTGGTAAACTTGGCATATGTCATCACTATAGAATGTCTAAGTGTAACCATCCCATGGAACCACCAGTCCTGGGCCTCACCATCCAAATGCAATGTCGCCACCTTCATGGCCTCTATCTCCGACATCTGGTTAAGTTGGAAATAGATGTCCAGCTTCTCCACCCAAGACTTTGCTGAACTGTTTGATGAACCATCAAACGTAGGCAAATTGAATCTTCTAGATGTGCGGTGGGTATCTCCTTCATGATAATGCCGGTGCCCTCTATGATGGTTGCAGGGTCTACTGTCCAGCTGGAGCTGAACAAAATCTTTGAATGAGAGAGCATCCCTGAACTCCTGCCCATAGGCCTGATACTCTGCAAAATAATCGCCCATGTGTCCAGGCTCTGCCTCCTGCTGGGCTCCTGCCCCTGTGTCTGCTCCCAAGAAAGTGGGCATGGTAGAGCGTGTAGGTGCATGTGAAGCCATCAGCTGAGTAGTATCACGCTGAGAAGCACCATGCTCCGAAAAATGGTGGGATGTACCTAATCCCTCACCTACCTGGAATACCCATGGGGTCTCACAGTGTCTAGCCCAGTGAATCTCTGACCCATCACCTCAATCTGCCTTGCTAAATCCTGCACCGATTTGAGGAGTGCCTCCCCAAACTGTTTGGCCTCAGTTTCATCTGCCATCAGTTCTCTCTGCTCTGGATCTAACACCGGCTCCTCCTGCTCTGCATCTGTCATAGGCTCCCCTTGCTCTCTGTCCACCACCTGAACACAGTATCCCTCTCCGTAGGTGTTCTCCAACCTACGCTCATGACCTATGTACTTCCTGCCTCTGTAACAAATATATGGCCTCTTTCCCAGTGTCATAGACAACTAGCTCCAGAGGCTGAGCCAGAACTATGCTCTAATACCACTGTAATATCCCGTTTTGGGATATCTATAAAACACAGCAAACTCTAACCAGAGATGGACTGGGAGGGCGTTTACCAGATATGCCACCTCTAAGAAGAGGACGAAATCTAGAGGCTACCTGGCCCTTTCTAGACTCTGTATAAGAGTATGAGATAAACACACCAAGTGGTATAGAACTAGAATGCCCAAAAATATATAAAGATAACAGTGCAACAGACATACAATAGCATAGAAAGAATGTACGACAAATCATCCAGAAATATAGAGAGAGAATGCTAAGCCATTTTATTAAATTGAGAAATATAATGAAGTACAATAAGTGATCAGAGTGATGGCACCTAAACTTGCTCAAGGCAAGTGAAGAAATTCTCTCAGAATACACAGGAAATGGCTTCTCTCTGAACTGCGTCCCAGCTGCTAGAAAATTGTCGTGTAGCTGCTACTGCTGAAATGAACTGATGACTAGGGGTTGTTCACCTTGCTGGAATGAACTGAAAATCTAGAATCCTCCTCTACTCACCAATCTTGGCAAAACCCAGAAACCATATCAGAAATGGCTAACCCCCGAAAAACACCCCCTTGGGGAATTACACTAGCCTCTAAGGCTCTGCACAGAGGCTGAATAATAATGAATAAAATACGGCCTCAAAATCCACCAAAATCCTCCCAAAGGAAAAGGCTGATCCTCTACTCAATCTCCCGACTCAAAACCCCTACAAAAATCCCAATCCAGAGCTCCACCTAAATGGAGTGCGTCCTCCCTCTCAATGACTGCGTAGTCTCTTTGAATGCTCGGCTCCACAAAAAAACCACACACCAAACCTCCTGAAAAATGCTAAAGAAAATACCTTGCCTAAGTAGGCAGTCGAAGTCCCCTGGGACTACGGGCGATATCTCTAACCGGAGACACTCAATGCACTAAATAGTGCTGCAGACAGGCTAAACAGCCAGCATGCTCAAGGAGTCAAAACGACCAACTCAATATCATCAACAACCAATGAATTAAATGAGGAGGCTCCTCCCTCTTTTATAACATTAGCCTTCCTCCAAACCCTAAGGCCTATCTCCTCAACGTAGCCTCCCTCTTTCCACGTGCTCATCCTCATATGCGCAGTATCTCCTAGTGCATATGTGGGCCCCCTCTCTATGTGATGCTTGGGCCCCCTTGGCTCCCTTTAAGTCACAACGTTGTGCTACTAGGGAGTGGGTTTTATTCCACTAAGTGAGTTAGAGCATCTCTACTCACCTTTTTATTTACTAATAAACTATAGACGGTAAAATTGAGGAAAATCGAATATTCCAATTAGCCACTGCTAATTAGGAATATTACAATGACATGCTTGTTGTAGGGTCTAACATACAGGAAATAAATGCGCTCAAAAGAAAATTGGAAAATTCATTTGCAATGAAGGATTTGGGAGCTGCAAAAAAAATCCTTGGTATGAGAATAACTAGAGATAGGAAAAATAAAAAATTAACACTATCTCATAATGAGTACATACAAAAGGTGTTGAAAAGATTTAATATGCAGAATGCAAAACCAGTTATTACACCTTTTGCTAGCCATTTCAAACTTAGTAAGGAGATGTTCCCCAAGACCCAAGAAGAAATGGATTATATGTCTAAAGTTCCATATGCATCAATAGTTGGAAGCTTAATGTATGAAATGGTCTACACAAGGCCTGATATTACACATGCAGTGGGAGTTGTAAGCAGGTACATGAACAATCCAAGAAAATAAAATTGGATGGCAGTGAAATGGATTCTCAGATATTTGAGAGGTACCACAAATCAAGCATTATGATTTGGTGATTCAAACATTTCTCTACAGGGATATTTTGATGCAGATATGGCAGGTGATAGAGATAACAGGAGGAACACTACATGGTATGTATTTACTGTAGGTGGAACAACTGTCAGTTGGGTTTCAAAAATCCAAAGTGTTGTTGCAATTTCAACAACAGAAGCAGAGTATGTTGCTGCTACAGAGGCTAGTAAACAAATTATTTGGTTACAAAGGTTTATGGATGAATTGGGTAATAATTATGATATGGGCATGTTATACAATGATAGCCAAAGTTCCATTCATCTTGCAAAGAACTCAACATTTCATTCTAGGACTAAACACATACAAATCAAGTACCATTTCATACGGTCAGTGTTGGAAGATGGACAATTGAAGCTGGAAAAGATACACACTAGCCAGAATCCTACAGATATGCTAAAAAAAGTTGTAACCAAGGAGAAACTGAGATTATGCTCAGTTTCAATTGTTCTTCAAGTATGGTGATGAAGATGAGAAACAACCAGGTCCAAAGTGGAGTCATTGTCCAGCCAATGAAGTAGTGGTGGAGTTTCTACAATGAGTCTCCAAGTGGGGGATTGTTGGGTGTGGAGCCTGATTATATTCTTTATTTTGTATCACAACATTGGACCCCTATTCTTAATGGGGCAGCAACACTGCCTGTAATTAAATGCTGCCTGGGGGGTCCAGGGGGGCAGCTGCAACTTTATGGAGCCCCCCCCTGGTGGGGGGTTTCAGGGGCAATGCCCATAAAGCTAAAAACATATGCAAAATTTCCTTGTAAAAGTATTGTAATTTCTAGTCAATCTGGGCCGTTCATTTGGCGGATGATTTGATGGTAGAAGTTATGTTTAATTTAGGGTTTTTTTCCCTAGAAGGCAACCCCTTGTTTTGTATAAGGGTATTGTATTGCGGCTGTGTATTGTATGTGTATTCTCAAAGCAAGAAACAGACAGGGAGACTGAGAGAGAACAAAAGATATTACAACAGATCTATTGTAGGTTGTGTCTCTTCATTTTGTTGGATAATAGAAAAGAAGGACTGGTTGTTCGGGGTGGACGTAGCCCAAAATGGGTGAACCACGTATATCTGTGTCTCCCTGGTTTTATGTGTTTTGTGTATTTGTTTTTTCCACATATTTTATGTGTTGCATTGCTCTGTAATATATAATTTTCTGACAGCATCATCCTAGCCCTTATGTTAGTGGGTATGGTCACCTACAACAACCCCATCCACCTCATGTTGGGAACCCTCCCCTTGGGGGGGAATTTCTTCCATCATCCCCTCCTCTTTCAGTAGGGGGGAAACCTATTGTCAGCATACCACAAGTTGGTGCTCAACATTATTCAAGTCTTCCATATCTGGAAATGGTTGCCAATGTTTGGAAACCTGCATTTCCTGCACAACCTGGTTTGGTGTTGGATACATCTTTAATCTCTCAACCTGTTCCATCCAAATATCAAATTCCTATTTATCAATCTATACCCAAACCTGTTTAGGCTCAAGTGAATGTAAGTAAACCTTTGCAGGCTGCTTCTTTAACTCAATCTATTCATCTAGTATCTAGTGCCCTTCAAGCCCCACTTACCCAACCTCTTCAAAATATCTTACACTCTCAACCACTTGGATAGGGTATTCCTCAAATTCAAGTAGGTGAGAATGCATATGGTATGGCACAACCACAATCAAATCCAACTTATGTTGGGATGATGCAAAATCCCATAGGGAAACAATACAAACCATATTAAGGTACCCATCAAGTGCATTATGAAGGCGATCATGTCCAAACTTAGTCATTTAAACACTTACAGAGTTATCTTGGGGCTGGGTAGAAAGGATATCTATATTCTGGCGATCAGAATCCTCCCAATTCTGGAATGCAGGTACTTGTTTATCCAAACCCTCCTTATCACGAAGCACAAATACCTGTTGCTTAGGATATCCCTTCCTATCTGGGGTATCCTCCACCAAAATTCAACAAGAAGTTTCCATTCGTAGTAACTCTTGAGTTGCCATATTTGACTCAGATTATGATTGATCCTATTGCTCATTCTCTTATTGATATGAAAAATTTCAATGAAAATACTGGAGAATACCCATCTACACACATTATGAATTATCATTTGTGGTTTTCTATGAACTCCCTCAATGATAACTCTATTTGTTTACATTTTTTCCAGCATACGTTTATCGGTACAAAAGCAACATGGTGTATTTAAATTCCATGATATTAGTTCAATAAGTTCAACGCTTTAGCGACCACCTTCCTAACACATTTCTAGTTACCTATTGGATATGAGACTCGAATAGAACTTTTAACCAATTTTAACAAAACTAATTCCACTCGCATTTTTTATCACATGAACATGAGTGGTGATGCCAGCATCGTTTGGCTAAAATGTTTGTTCTTTATTATTTGTTAGCTAAATGATTTACTAAATCTCTATTACCATTTATAAAAAAATACTTTGCTAAAGGCAGGTTTGCGACTAAATAGAAAGTAATTGATCATGCCCAATATTTGAACCTTGTTTACACCCAATATAACACACTTTATGATAAGATACCAACTACTCTATGACCTTAACATAATATTCCTCAACCTCCTGGAAAAGAATCACATGCCGCTGATGACATGATTGGTTCTGCCAGTTCACAATCGGTGAGTAAACCATCTGGTTCGACTCTTATATTTATTGTCCAAAATCCTCCCTCCTCTCCTCCTGCAACTTCTACTTTCGAGATCAATGCCATTCAATACAATAAAGGAAAACCTCAATAACAACCAGGAAGTAAGAAGAAAGGAAAAGGTAAAAAGAAGAAAAATTCACCTCCATGGGATAAAAAAAAAAATTAGTCTTCTCAAGAGAAGCAAAAGCCTCATTATCCATGTTTGAATTGTAATGAGGAGAACTTCACTCGTGAATATCCACATTAGGAAGAATTAAATGAATTCCTTAAGAACGTGCTTCCTCAAACTCGGTTATGATTCTTTCCTTCGCTAAGTCGAAAAATGACATTATGGTGGCCACCTAAAATAAGGACTACAACAATGTGAATCCCCCGAGAGGTTAGGTTACTAATCAATCATCCAGTTCATCTACATCTCCACCAGATCCTACTCCAAATGCAATTCCTACGGAATTGGTGATTAAGCCTTTGAAAGGTGTTATTCATAAACATGCTTTCAACCCTCGTGCAAGAGCTGCTTAGAATTATAACATATTTTAGGATTTAGCTCAATATTATTCAACTATGTCCACTCTCAAGGTGTTGCAAAAATATCTTACTAAGAAGAAGGCTTTACTTCTTGCATTTGGATGTATTGTTCCCTCAGATTCCAACTTATTATGTTTTAATCATTAGAACTATATGTGTTAGCGTGAATTCTTAACGCAAGCGTACGAAAAAAGATCACTTTAGCTATGCATAACAAACTGCCCTAACATCAAAGATGGCTATCAATTTCCTTATATCTGCAGTTAGTTAATCAGAATAAATGATACAAAAAACAAGGTCTATGCAGTTAAAGACATTAAACAACAAATAAAAGCAAGAGTTTCTCCATGCATCCAATAGACAAGACATGAATATTTTTAAATAATTTTTGTATTATGACACCTGGGAAGGGAACATAGAATGATGTTACCAGTCCCCTCAATGGGATGGGTTCTTGTATGTCCTCAGTGCTTCAGATCTAAGATCTCTCTGTCTTGATGGTGTAGAAAACCCAGACAAAAATGGAACTCAAAGGGAGCTCATAAGCAAAAAGATAGAAAAATATGACAATGATGGAGGATCAAAGTTAGACCAAAAGTATAGATCCAGAGTGATCTTTAGGCAACAAAATGTAGTGAATGAATGGAAAAACCCTTCTATTTGTAGCAAAATATTGAGTTAGTCTAGATATTGGTGCATAATTAAAATATCATTAGCCAAATCTAGATCCAAATTTTATGGAATATTTTATTATATTTGTTGGAGGGAAAAATAATTTGAATTTGGTCAAATCCCTTTATTTGTAAATAATAAATAAATAAATGATTTATTTATTATTTTAAGAATATGGTTGAGTAATAATTAAATAAATAGTGATTTATTCAATTATTTATAAATGATTGAGTCAAATTTAACAAGGAATATTATTTAAATAATGTTTAAATAATTATTCCTAGAAAATAATAAGATAAATAATGATTTATCTAATTAATTTTCCTGTTTTGGGTTAAATATGACCAGGAACATTAATTAAACTGCTATTTAATTAATTATCCCTTGAGGAAAATAAAAAAAATAGGGATTTATTCAATATTTCCTCATGGGGTTTCCTGTTTAGACCATAAACAACTTAATAAATTATGGTTTACTAAGTTATTTTTCATAGTGAAAGCAATTTTACTAGGGTAAAATTGGTCTTACATGGTGTACTTTGGTCCTCCTAATAATAACAGGTTAGATGAGAAAAAATTGGTGTAACAGATTTCACCCTAGCATGCAAGCGTTAGGAGCTAATCATATGACCGAAGTACTTTGTAAGAACTCAATCATTAGACACCAAAGTGGGAGTAAGAGAGAGATAAATATAAGGTATAATAAAGTGCTAGAGGACAAGACCCTGGGGAGGCGAGACTTACAAGTGCGACAAGTCTCTTTTATGAGTGAGTACCTGTTCTACAAGAGGTGGGGGAGGCATGCCTATGCCTGCAGAGATAAAAAAGTACAAGGAATAATGCGTCCAGTAAATAAGGGAATAAACTATATAGTACATGCTGGCATAAACATGGGCTAGATAAAGACATGATAATGGATCCCACATACATACTATGCCTGGGACAACAACCAGGACTTATATAATAATATTCGTGTACATGAGATATAAGTACAACCAAAGAGGCCCTGTAAAATACGAAAGGGCTTTGAAAATATGAATGATACATGCAAACTAAAATGCGATGCAAGAAGCTAAGGCCGTAACCATAAAATATATGGAGCTGCATCCAAGGCTATAATAGAGAGGTCATCCAGGCATGTGAGGGGCTACCTGAAGGGCCAACTCCTCATGAGGTCTAAAACATCTCACATAAACCCGGGAATCACCGACACAATCTGTTGCATCACTAAACCATCGGATCTCATTCATGCCATAAGGAGCTAGAGCTGAGAAACAATCAAGTCAGAGGGCAATAAAGAGTCCCTTTGCCTGATTCGAGGCACCAAACAAGAGTGGAAGCTGGAACCAAGGTACACTGCCCTCTAGACCTGTCTTCTGAAATGAATAAGTTGATGTCGACAAAAGGAGGTCTGCCATAGGTGAGGCAATAAGGGATCCTCAACTAAGAGAGATAATAGTACAACGACTGATAGACTGAAACCAGGGATAACAGTCGAATGGGGGGTACTGAGTAGCGGGCTGACGACTTCCCTTGTTAGAGCATAAAGGGAATGGATGACCTGGCAGCAACTGACACAATACCAAAGGGGATAGGGGACAGTATGTCGGCAGGCCAAAATGTGCGACATGAGAGAGGAACAAAGCAATGAAGGATGGAGGACTGTAGCGGGATACAATGAGACTCGGGATAGACTCCATGGATGCAATGATGACTCGAATCAGATGCTCTAAACAAGGGAGACTCGATGATGCTGCCAACAGGCTCAGTGGGGACCATAAAAACATGAGTACAAGATAGTTACTCATGACGAAAATCGACACGAGCATGGACAAGTATGGAGGCAAAGTGGTGCCCCAAGTACAAGTGTTGCAAGTGAAGAAATTTGTTTTTGAGGAGTGGTGAAGTGACCCTTCTTGGAAAAAATGTGTCCAGGTGAAGTATCAAATCACAAAAAACTAAAGTATATCCATTTGAGAGCTCGATGAGAGATTTCCAATGGTGCTGATGGTTTGTTAAATCGAGCTACGGTTTGGTCGCAGCTGGCGAAAGAAAAATCTATGATTTCTCTTTTAATAAGGCATTTTCCCTCCAATTTGATTCATTTGCAAGTGTAGTTGTGGTGAATGTAGAGAGGAGAAAAGGCCCTACATCTTGTGGTGATCGTAGCGGACAAACAGACTGTTGAAATCAAGATCTGTCAGTTGAAATTAAGAGGCCTAACCCTACTCTTTCATTTCAGTGGATTGAAAGTTTAGTTTAGACACCCAAGGCTTAGGAAAAGACCCCTGCTCTTCTTCATGGCCGGGTCACACTTTTTGGGGCAATATTTGTGACCTGGGTAGTAGGTTTTGGGCAGAAAACTGTGACCTGTCCCAGGAATTGCTTGAAAGGTGCGACTTGTCAGAGAGGGGGATTTTGGTGTTGTTTTTGGCTGAGAGCTGGGATTTTCATGGTTGAAGGGCATAGGTTCCCCCAAGCATGTTATGGTCATGCCGAAATGTATTTAAGAAAGGGGAATCTAAACACTTTTTTATCGTGTGGTGTGCCATTTTTTTTCATTATGGTTATGTAGTTCGAAAACTGGAATGGAGGATTACCAATCTCTTTTGGAACTGCATATATGAAGCAAATGGACTATATTTCTGGGTTTGAATACATGGTGTCATTATCCCAAAGAGTAGATTTGGAGATAATGAATTGGTGCTCACCTAGAAAACACACAGGTTTGTCAAAAACAATGTCTAGGTGACTGGGTTTCTAATGTATGAGGAAGGAATGATGAGGGGGATCATCCTTAGAGTGATCTAAAGTGATATGGAACTCTAGAGGTTCTTCTAAACAGGGAATAATGATGGTACTAGAGTCCACACAACCAAATGAACTATGAGGGCCGTGGAGAATTTATTCTCCCGGACTCTCAAATATGGGTGCCCCCTTACCAAAACATTGTGTATCAATGTAATGACCACAAGGTGTATGTGGTTCGAATTTATGGTTTCAATGTAAAGGGGGATAGATAAATTTAGGGGTGGTGATTGCTTCCATAATGTCATCATCATAATAGAAGATGGGTTGACTAGTGGAAGAAAAAATACCTGACGCGGTGAAGCTACCCGAATCATCATCATGAGAAGAAAGTTTCAAATGCGCATCGTCACTGAGGGTGACTGAAGAACAAGTAGATGAAGGATCCATCGATGTTGAGCCCAAGGTGATCGCTGAAGGGAGGTCAGGCTAAACAAAAGGGGAAGTCCCAGGGGGGTCTTCCACTGTGGATCTCAGAGATGATGGAAGATAGTGGACAGTGGCTGAAGACTCCGTCATCTCGACATCAAGAGGGGGGATGTCAATGGGTGATTAGGAGCTCAGGTCCAAGTTGAAAAAATGCTCAAAACTGGAATTTCTCAGAATTGGTTGCAACCTAAATGAATGGAAAGGCCTTGTTGCTGCAATTTTGGCGCTGCAAATGACACTCAAATCCGACATCGTATGTGAAAGTTATGCATGTTTGAAGTCTCCAGTATCCTTCAAAAATATAGTTGACCAAAGTTGACTTTTTACTTTGGAAATATTAAAAAAAGAATATTCTAAAGAATATTTTGAGAATATTCCTTGGAATATTCCCTGAAATATTCCATTTAGGGAAAATCAGAAGTGGACAAGTGGCGAATTCTTATTTGATAATTGGTTGACTTTTGAAGAATTTGGGCCAATCAATGGGTGCCACGTGGCAAGCCCGGAGGCCACCACGTGGCCCCAGGCCGGTGGAGAAATTGGCTATGTAAAATTTTTTATAGTCTATGGGAATTGAACAACAGACCTCCCATATTGTATGCCCGCCGCTTACCATTGGGCCACACTATAATTCTTAACATGTAATGGGCGATAGTTCTATTTAATGTTTGAATTTTAATATGGTAGAAAAGTTAAGGGGGTTAGCACCTTCGGACTAGCCCCGTTCCATATAACCCTGAGGTGGTAACCATGGCCTAAATACCCTTAATCGTTGGAGAAAATGGTTATTTAATTGTACCATATGGCCACGAATATTTTAACATTTAATTAAACCGTATAGCAAACAGATAATGCCACGGTTTTGGAAGCGGTTCCGGCGGGTTTGGAACATGTGACCACCACTCCAAAAAAATAAATGCCACGGTTAGGAGGATGGCGGGAAATTTGGAGCTCCCACCAAAAATTTAGACTTAGGCCGAATTTTTTGACTTTAACTCTAGTTTCTCCACATTTAGTGGGGGTTTTCAGGGGGACATTGGGCATAAATTAGTTTTTTCCATAACTTCTTCAATATTGGATCAATTTTGACGAAATGTTAGTTGATTTTGGGTTTCTTGAGCATTTTGGAGTGTTTGGGATAGGTTTCGGAGTGAATAGAAGTGTTATACAACCATTTTTGCTTCAAGGAAGCTTGGAGAGCCATTAGGGCCATCAGGGAAATGGAGTTGTTTTGGGCTATACTTCACTGTTTAAGGTGAAACAAAAGCTATTTTTAGCTTATTTATGTATTCTGAAGTCAATTTCATAGCTGGTTTTTCCTGTTTAGGCATATTTTTATCTATATAACCATTTTGAGAAACTTAATAGAGCAAGGACATGCCCATTGGGAGCCTTGGACCCGACATTTATCTATATTTTTATCTTTAGTTTCCTCTTTAGAAAGGTGTGTTGGTTCTTTCGAAAAACATACAAACAGAATAGGGTCAAAATTAATGATTAAAATGGGCTATGAAGGCAAGGGGTTAGGTAAGCATGCACAAGGCATGGTTGAACCTGTTCTTGTTGAGGAACGACCCAATAATCTTGGTCTTGGTTATGTGCAGTTTAATGGCGAAGATTCCAAATATTTGAAGCCATGTGATGCTAATTTAAAGAGAACCTTTATTACAAGTTCTAATATGCAAATATGTCAAATTTATTTCAAAGATGATTGCCATTGCTTTAAGCCTTTGTTGCAGCAAGAAGAGGGTAGACATGCAGCATATGGCATGCATGCAAGTTCAAACAGTTCTCAAGACAAAAACAATGATGTTAGTCAGAAAATGAACGCTCTAGCCTCTACTACTTCATCTTTTCATGAAGACAAAAAGGATATGTTGGTGTCCCGTGTTTTGATGGTTTGGAAAATCAAAAGACAAGGCAACATCAGAACCAATCTTTAAAGTCCCAGGATCTAGTCCTCCTGTTCTCAGAGAGGGATATCTCGAATGTTTGTTTGCAAAGGTTTATCTTGTGTGCTTAGAATATGGATTTTAGACTAGTTATTAAGTGCAGGTGTTTGTTTTTTTGTTTGGGTGGATTTGATATAGCAGAACATGAAAGGCCTAGGAAAGATATATAGAATGAAGGAACATCTGGTACATTGGGCAATGGAGTAAAAAAGAAGTCATAACATACTTATCAATGGATATGGGATATCAGAGGGAAAATCTAACTTGGCCACAAGATCCTTTGGTTTTTGGAATGAGATGGACATTAATGATTTGGAAAGAGAAGTTTAATTCTCAACAAAGGGAACTTGAAAACATAACTTTAACAATAAAGAAATATTTGATAGACGGGGCTAACCATAAATTCTACAAACATTATTTAAGTAAATAATGACTTCAAGACAACTTTCAAAATGAAATCTAAGATTCAGGGAACACCCTATTTCCTCAAATATTTTATTTCAAATGACTTAGAAAACGTAAAAGATTCACTGATAATTGCAGTCATAGAAGAGGGAACGCCTAATACATCTATGATTACAACTATAAAAAACCTTCAAAACAACTGTTCAAGCAATGACAAAGGGCAAGATCGAAATAGACCTCTTTGACTAACTTAAAACGATGGTACTTCAAAGGGAGACTTCAATAAGAGATTTCAAGTGATAGCAGACAAGCAGGGAGAACCATAAATCATGCTAAAATCAACTATTTGAGCTATGTTACAGGTCAAAATACCTCCTCATCAGCTCAGAGGGGAAGACACATATGGAAGAAGTACAAAGACCTAAATTAAACCTATTTCTGACAGGGTAATGCATACATAGAACAGAACAAGAGTGTTATAACGCAGGCAAGCAATACATTGGCCACGTTAGTGGCTAGGGCAATGCTATGTTTACACTGTAGGGACGCGTTACCCGTGTTTTAAGTTTGAATTGGGAAAAGAGCGCGGAGAAAGATTTGAATCTCCGACTTTCCCTCACAAAGGAGTCAGTTCACAAAGGAAACTGCAGAAGCACTAGTTCATTATTGGTCATTACCATAGAAGACTGAACTCCAAGAGAGGCAAAAGCATGGAGATCAAGGAAACATATAAGCCTTTTCCATTCCAAACTAGTGGAAAGAGAAGGGCAACAATGGCCTTCTCCCTCTCCTATAAGAAGGAGCTGAAGGCTCTTAATTGAAGGTCGAAGGATTGCTCAAGGTTCTTGCATACTTGTGGAATAGAGAATAGTGTGACATTGTGAAGGCCAAGAGTCAAAGAGGCTCCTAGAGAGCTTGTTTACTTGGACTTCTTCACTAGAGAGAGAAGAGAGATTGGGAGACTGAGGAGGGCTTGGTACAACCAATGGTTGTAATCCTCCTTCTTTCAAAATCAATAGAACTATGTTCGTTTTGTCCATTCAATGCTTAATGTTATCATTGTTGTTTCAATATTTACTTAGTATGATATGAATGGCTCAGATGTGTATAATCTATATGTTTGTAGTTTATTGATTTAACTGATAGGATACTTGTTATATTAGAAATTACACGGGTTCTTTGACTGATTGCAGGTCTCAGATTTGGAGCCGGCGAAGAAGGACTCTTACTTTGCTGCACAGCGCTCTCCAAGGGATTCCAAGACCATCAAAGAGGTAATTCTCTATTGTATTCCTTCAAGTTATTTCAAGCTAATATGAACATACTCATGCCATCTTTGTGAACAACATAGCTAATCTTACTGTCTGCCTCAGGCACCGGAAAGCCCTGAGAGGGATATACGAAAACCAACCACCCAAGCAGTTTACCCTATAGCAGAATTGGTGACTCCGCTGGGGAGTTTCCCCATAGTTTCCGGACTATTTTTCCCTTTTCGTTTCTTACCTCCTCTGTTCAGTATCCTTCCGACCATTTTTTTATGCCCAGTAGACATACCAAACGCTTGCAGAGTTCAATCCTGTTCCTGTCTGGCCAACTGAAGAGCTTTTCCCTGGTTAATGCGACCTATGCAGTTTATCCAGTGCGTTATAACACAGTCTCGGCTTAAATACAGTGCGTTATAACGCTGTATTTTCTCACAGACAGAGCGTTACTCAGCCAAAAACCCTGCTGTTCACTACTGTGACTGTGTTTTAGCTGTAGAGTTTTTTGGCCACCAGTACCTTTCACAGACTGAATCCCTGTGCTTATCTGCTCAAGCTGGCATTGATTATTTGTTTCTCTTATTTAGTTAGTGTGCAAAACATTTACTTTGTAAAAGAGAATTTTTTTTTTTTTTTTGCATTTAGCTGAGTTTATTTTGAAAGTTTAGTTCACAGACTGTTAAAAGAGGTAGATAGAAGTCTGAATCTTGAAAGTTGAGCTGTGTTATTTACATGTTGGTGCATGGATGATTGATAAAGAAACCTCTCCTTGTAGAAACACTCTTCATTGAAGTTAATATTTAGAGCATGTTTTGCATGGTTTCTTGAGTCAGAGTCTCACTATACTTCATACGTCCATTCCCCCTCTGCAAGACTAATAAAAAAGTACACTAAAAACAAAGCGATAATAAAATCAATCTAATAAATCTTTTTTGAGCTCACAAAAACAGTAGTTTAGGCTAGGATCTTGGGTTAGGAAAGTGAGAAAACTACCCAAGATCTCAAAACTTGAAAACTAGAGTCATTAACGAGTGAAATCCTGCTGCACTCACATTATTGGGACCGTTCCTTTACCGGACCTCAGCGCGAGACAACACTTGGGTGCACTAGAAGGTAGCCTGCCTTCGACTGCATCCTGTGGGTGTGTTATATATTGGGGTTCCCTTCGGGGATGTCGAAACTAGATCGGGGATCTAGGTATTCTGCCCATATAGCACACTTTCCTTGACCGTGGACCCCCCTGATGATGTCTGTGATTTGAGGTATCCTTAGTGGCCATACTTTTAGGGACTTACACAAGGTGACTGGGACGGGCTGTCCTAGTACCTGAAACAGATGGACCCACTCTGTCTTCGGTCTTTAGGAGGGTACTCGTCTTCACGAGAGTGCTTACACCTATCATCTGAGGTTCGGGCGAAGCTCTAGAGTGACCGTAACTATACTTTCGACCAACCCTCTCTGTATGCTATTGTGATACTAGATTTCATCACCAGTGAACGGTAGTACTCAGACAGGGAATCCTATTCTGGCTGCTTGCTGATTGATTTTAGAGAGTCTTTTCTTTTTAGTAGTTGTGTGGATACTGTCATTTGAGACTTCATAATACATCACATTTTAAAATTTGTTAAAATTAAACCGGTCACCGTGGCATCCCCTGACCCACGCCGTCTGTCTTGACGACAGCAAGGTCTACCTCCTCTCACCCTAGAGGAAATATTGAACCTTGGTGAACCCGGGCCTTCTACGGAAGAGCAGTCTCCTCTGACTAATCTAGATTATCACATAGACCCTTATCAGCCGGAACTCCAGGAGGACCCTTTCACTGAAGGAGTTGTACCTAACTACAATCCTCCGCTCACTGATCTGTTAGGACCTGTGATAGTCTAGATTCCACCACGCCCAGATATGTCTGCGGCCACACCAACATCTATTTCACCACCGGCATCCACAAGGACGATGCCAATGGCAACCATCCTTGGTTCGCCACCATCCTCCCCGCCAGTGGTCAGTTCCATGCCATTACTGGGTAACCCCAGTAGTCAACATATGCCTACCCCCAACCCTATGGTCAACACAAATGTCAGTAGTTTACTGAACCCTTAGGCATCTACTCCTACCGTGACCACGTTGGGGACCACGGTAGCTCCTCCCACGAGCACGACTACTTCGGTGCCCTTTAGCAACCCTTTCGGTTGGAACTCTCTGTTGAGTTCAAACCCCCTGGCCACTATACCAGGGGGCAGTGTTATCAGTACACAGGTAGCAGGGAATATTTCTCTTCCTATGCAATCCTTAGGAAAAATGGGACAACCCATTGTAAATACTATCCCCTTAAGTGGTTCAAACATAGGTGTAGGATCTATACCGTTGCCAAATTATGAAAATACTAGTATACCTCCGGGAAATTCTATTGCATCCATTTGGACTAACCAACCCCAACCTCCATCTGGAGTGGGAGGGCACTTTTACGCTGGGGGCAACCAACCATTTTCCCCTCAATACACTATGCCCTATGGACAGCAACCGTATGTTCCTACTCCTCCACCTATGGGAGGTTTTTATCAAAGTCCCACTTACCCTTCTAGTAACACATGGATGGGGGGACCCTATGGTCCAAATAGTCAGCCCATACTGCCTTGGTTAGACTCGGGGGCAAGTCCACAATTGCCATTCTTGGCAGCTTTGGACATACCTGACATCCATAAGCTGACGAACGACCCCATCAACCACAACTCGCTTTGGCCTCCAATACTGCATAAGATTCCTTCCGATATCCCGAAGTTCGACGGGAAGCATGGGGACGACCCCGCCGCACACATCACTACCTTCCATTTATGGTCCATATCCAATTCCATGGTAGATGATAGTGTCCGACTCCGACTGTTTTCCCGCACCCTTACAGGCAATGTCGCCAAGTGGTACATTGAATTACCACGTGCTGCCATCAATACGTTTGGCGCTTTAGCGACGGAGTTCTTAAAGAACTTCCAACTACCAATTAGAGTGGAAACCAGAACATAATTGTTAACATCGCTACGCCAAGACACCGCCACCCACATCTCTGACCATATTCATGAATGGAGACGTAGGAGGAGGCTTGTCAAAGCGCCAATACCGGACCATCTCTTGGCCAATTGGTTTTGCAAGTCTCTTTTACCCCACATCTCTAAAGACATTGGCCTTTCGGGTGCAGTGACAGAAGATCAATGTATTCGTCGTGCCCAACACTTAGATTTAATCTATTCACAATCCGGCACGCTTTACGATCTGCTCCCCCATGCCCCTGGTAACCCAAATCCTTCGGCTACTTAGAAAACCAGAGCTCATGTCGATGGTCTCGTTGGCACGATCTCTGGTGTAGCCACCAATCAGTCTCGGGGGAAAACCTCCCAGCCATCCTCGGCTGCCACCGCCCCCCACCAAACGACTCCTCTCCCTTCCGCTGAGGTAAATTCGGTGCAAACCTCACAGAAACCTAGCGGAAAAAATAAGAAGAATAAGAAGAAAACATCTTATTCGGAAGAGCAGTCTGATAATCAGAATAACGCTAATCAGAAAAATGCTGCTAGAAATGACAAAGGAAAGGATAAACCCATGAAATTTCCTTGTAAAATCTGTGCAGAGGACCACTTGACATACAAATATCCTCGGTTGCAGGAATGCACTGATTTTATTGCTAACAAGGATTCTGGGAGAACACCTGCCGTTCTTCACAATCCCTTCCCCAATCAACAGCAACAACATCAACATATGGTTGACAACCCGCCACAACCCCATCAACGGGGCAATGGTGGTTTGTATCCTTCCGGCGAAGGACCATCTGCCATTTATGGCATCGAGAGTATTGACCTTCAAACTCGCGCCAAGCTTTATGGAACTCCTACCATAGATGCTCAGGAATCGGGAACTAGTTCCAATCCGCCGCTGCCCAACGATTTACATATCGAAAGGCCTACTGTTGAACCTGTAATTCGTCCCCCCAAAGGGACACTTTGACACACGACTCATAATACCTCTGCACGTGCGGCCCAAAACTACAATATTGTAGAAGATTTGGCGCAGGCACCGTCAGCTATGTCTGCACTTGAAGTATTACAAACCTGTCCAGCACAAAGGAAAGCCTTGCTTTCGGCCATTGGTGGAATAGATCCCCAGGATTCCATGCTAGCAGTCTTTGATATGGAAAAGGCTAAACCTCACCTCTCGCATCAACTCGCATTCCAGGTGCAGGTTGTGTCGAAAGGGAGACCCATCCATCGCACTGTCATAGACGAAGGTGCTTCGACTTGCGTTATGTCACAAGCTTGTTGGCTGAATTTAGGTTCTCCTACTCTAACCCCGCCATCGAATTCCCTAAAAGCTTTCGATGGCCACACTTTCCTACCAAAAGGATACCTTGCTAGCTTTCCCATTACTCTGAGTGGGAAAATGGTAAACGTGGACGTTGAAGTCGTAGAGCGTCATCTCGACTATAATCTATTGCTCGGTCGCAGTTGGTCTTATGCTATGACCGCCATCGTGTCTTCGGTCTTCCGACTCATCCTATTTCCATTGGATGGGAGAATAGTCACAGTCGATCAGCTATCCTTCTGCACCCCTGATTATTCCACTTTACCAAGTATCTTGGTACCCCTAATAGGAGGTGTCCCCGACTCTTACGTCAGTATCAGTACCGGTCTTCTGAAGGCATCTTCCCTACTGGGTTGTTTTCCTCTACCACCGCCGCAGATCCCAAACACGGTTGCAATGATATCCACCTCTTCGGATGGCTCTATCGACCCATGGATCATCCCGGCACCTTCAGATATTGATTCCTATGGAGATCAGATGCCGCTTTCGCCAGTTGAGTTGGCTTACCAAGCCATCCAAACCGCATCTGAACCCTCCACTGATATGGTTTCGACCACAGGTACAACCCCCTCTCCCATAACAGTTCTCTCTAAGGATCTCCTCAATGAAGTCTGGCCTACAGACGAAGCTATTCGAGAGATCATGTCATTAGAAGAATGACCTTGGGGAGAGTTCCACCATCGCACTTCGACGATTGATTCGGAGGCGATAAAAACTGAAATCCCGTCTTTTGACCAACCTGAGATAGTTCCCTCCTCCTATACGACTGTCCACACTATCGATTCAGAAGGGAACATGGGTAATATTTCCAAGACACTGCTCATTGATATCTCGGTCAAGACAGGTATCATGGAAAATATTCTGTATTTCTTTTCAAATATCACACCTTTCCAACTTGCTTTTGGCCTGGAGGCAGGACTTCCAATCGAGTGCGAAATCCCATCACTCAAACTTGCCATTGAGCTCCTTCCTGGCACCACCGCCACAGAAGAGCGCTTGCTATCGCTCGATCATTTATACGAAACTCGTGAAGATGCTACACTAGCACTCGAAGCTCACCAGTGCCGAGTTAAAGTTGAATACGACAAATCTGTCAAGCCTCGTTCTTTCCAAGAGGGTGACCTTGTTCTACTTTATGATAAAAAACACGACCTCTTGGGGGCAGGAACACTCCAACCATTGTGGCTCGGTCCTTACATCGTTACTAAAGCCCTCTCAAAAGGAGCTTACGAACTACATTACTGTAATGGAATTCCACTCGAGGAGCCCCGCAACGGGCTCTATCTGAAGAAGTATTTTGCCTAGTTTCGCACTAGGCATATGCTTTGTAATTTTATGTATATAAGTTTTGCCTATTTTTATTTTGATGCTTCTGGATTATTTTGTTTGGTTTAAGGTGTTTTTTCTCATGTAATCTTTTTCTTTCGCACAGATGTCATCACATTCGTTATCATACGTCGGGTATGCAGACGGGGCTAGTCGTCACACTAGACACATTGCTTCAGCTGCTTGGGTTCTCTATACTCCTGAGTCGAACCTTCTTGGTTCCGGGGGGATCTTCCTGGGTAACGCCACCAACAATGTTGCCGAGTACATTTTAGTGATCCAACTCCTCACGGAAGCAGCATCTCGTGACATCTCCAATTTAGTGGTCAGGTTAGATTCCCAACTCATCATTATGCAGTTAAACAATCATTACCGTGTCCGCCACCCTGTGTTGTCACGTTATTTTTTACGAGTGCGACTTTTAGAACGTCAATTTCAAACAATCACATTTGAACACGTTCCTAGAGAATTTAATGCATTAGCCGATTCTTTGGCAAATTATGTGTTAGATTGGCATTTGTCACATTTATTGTAAAAGATTTACTCATGAGTACGTATATTTTTATCCCATCAAAAAATGCATAAAAATTTAAAAACACAAAATCACCAAAAATATATATATATATATATATATATATATATATACATATGTCATGTCCAGTACACAATAAACATCAAAAAGAAAAAATCTCCCAAAACTTGGGGTGTTTTACAAAATTTGGCTACACTAAGCCATGCTCTGACACTAATACATCTACTCCACCAACTAAGTCTGATGCTCATAATAGCATACAACTGCTCTAGCTATCTTCCTCAGAGGAACTAGGTATCTCTCCGGCACACCCACAGTATGCCGCTGCAGACGAACTGGAACCTCCCGCATAGGAAGCGGCGGTATACCCATGCTCAGACCCTCCAGATTCCTGGAGAGTTCATGTAAAATTTGGGTATCATCTTCGTCGCCGGCTTCCGCATCCTCTACAGGTGTGCCAGCCCTGGGTAGCTGCAATCCTCGCCGTGCATAGCGAGGGGCCCCAACTGGACGGATAGGTGCCACATCTGTGTCAAGCAAGCAAAATTTTCATGTCAAAACTAAATTTTCACCCCTTTCTAAAACAAATTTTTTTTACATAAACATTCAAAAGCTAAAAAACAAAAACTTCTTTGAAAAGCACTGATCATTTTTTTCTTACCATCGGGCCCCCACTGGGTGCCAGGGGGCAAGACTAACTCGGGATCGCCTGTGAAGTTCATCCCTGCATAGGGATAATCCTCAATCATGATGATCTGAGAGTCCAGCCAATCAAAAAATCCCTCATCAAAACAGTGACGGATGGGACCCTCTCCAGTCCGTGGAAGCAAAGTGGCCCACCGAGCCTGCCTCGGCTCGCGTGGACCCAATGGCGCTGTAGGGATCCTGGGCCTCATCAGTGGTATCCGCTCCAGTATGAAAAAAACAATCAGTGTTCCATACCCAAACTCTCTCTGAGTACGGGTCTTACATGCAGTAAGCTCTGCTCGGACCCGACGAACCACACCGTCACACCAGTAAAAAACCTAAGGCTGCATACAATCCAAGGCTAGGAGCATCTGAGCCTTGGTCGCCACATGCTGACTCTTGGCACCTGCCAAGCGAACAATCATCCATAGAATAGACCGCAAGGGTCTCAAAGTCACCTGTGCAATAGGTATCCGATTACTCACAGCCTGGGTGCCACATATGCAGTGCGCATGGATCAAATCAGTAGTGGAACGAGGGTCAGCTCTGGACCCCGTCAATTTGGGCCTCGCCCCACGACATGACAAGCCGGCCAAAAAGTGAACATCATCTTTTTCGATGGCGAGCTCATTGCCACCAATCCGAAAGACATGATGCCGTTCGTCCCACTGCTGGATCAGCCACCTCAGGAGGTCCTCTTGACCCCTCATCAGTTCTAAACGGGCATACTTAAGCAATCCACACCTCCGGAGAGCCATTAAACTTGCCGCATCCGTCACCATCTCTCGTTCTTACCGCTCATGCTCTCTCTCTCGCCAGATACTCATGATTAACAGCTGAACACCTGCAAATGCAACATTTCCAACCGATTAAAATTTGCCTGGACCACTTCAAAAATGGAAAAATTGAATTGTTAGAAAGCATGTTGCGCCTAACGCGAGAACTAGTACAAAACAGAGCGTTCTAACGCGTACTTCCCTCACGGGTTGTGCGTTTAACGCGACTGTTGTACTCCTGACCCACGTTAGGCGCAAATATTTTTCTAGGGCCTCAAAATTTCTTAATTTTGAACCAGCAAAAACTAAACAATTGGCAATTAAATGATAACAGGAGGTTCTAGCTCTTACTTGGATCTCGTGGAATAGAAGACTGTTGCATGGATTGACCGTAATCGTCAGCTGAAATTTCCACCTCTTTTCCACTCCAGAGCTTCTTCACAGCACTCAAAACAGTGAAAATGAATGTCTTTTGACCTTCTTATAGCAAATTCTGGGGCATGACTCTCTTTATTCAGTCGGCAAAGTCGTGATTCCTCGCTGTACACATGTCGCAACTCTCGAGATTTGGTACTGATGATTCTAATAAGGGATCAAGATTTATGTGCAGACATACTCATGTTTTATCGAGCATTCTTTTTTGGTCTTTTCTTGCTCGTTAATCCGAAAAACCTCGAGTTCTCTTCTTTGGGCTCGTTAAACTTATACGAAGTTGGCATCGAGCGTTCTTGTTTTGGTCTTTTCTTGCTCGTTAATCCGAAAAACCTAGAGTTTTCTTCTTCAAACTCATTTAAACTATGGAGAAGTACTGAGCATTCTTTTTAGGAATCTTTTTCTTGCTCATAAAACCAAAAAAATCCCGAGTCACCTTTGTCAGACTCGTTAAACTATTGAGACAAAGAACAAGGAGCCATTCTTTTCCTCTTTTTTCAAAGCTCTTTAAACAGAAAAAGTAAATCGAGTTTTCTCCGCATGACTCGTTAAAATTTCACGGAGGTACGGAGTTTTCTTTGTTGGACTCGTTAAAATTTCACAAAGAATATTGAGTTTACTTCGTCTCTTCGTACTCATAACAAAATGAGGTAGACATCCATTGAACATAGATTTCTCACTTTTCCGGATTCCATGGACTAACTTATGGAAAATGAACTGTTTCGGGCTTACTATTACCCCTTTGCCGTGCCCGGTTATCAAGACATGAAAAAGGTACCCCATGGAGTCGTCTTTTACGACATTTTTCAGACTCTCTAAACATGAAACATTTACCGAGTTTACTTGTCTGGACTCGTTAAACCTAATCAGACAGAACATGGAGTTGTCTTTTATGACATTTTTCAGACTCTCTAAACATGAAAAATTCACCGAGTTTGCTCATCTGGACTCGTTAAATCTAATTAGATGGGGCACAGAGTTGTCTTTCCTGACATTTTTCAGACTCTCTAAACATGAAAAATTCACCGAGTTTACTCGTCTGGACTCGTTAAAATTAATCAGACGGGGAAAAATTTGGACAAAATTGATACTACCTCTGTTACATTTTCAAAAAGGTCGATTTGGCAGCAAAATTCTTGAACATGGCACTTCCCAGAAAACTCTTTCACAGTTAGCCGAACCCTACCATCTATGAGTATTAGCCTTCATTTCCGAGTGTCCCTGCACCGGTAAAATCCTAACACACTCTTTGGTGTTCAACACGCTTCAGCTTCCTAGTACTCTGCTAGAGTGCCTTCTATTGTTCAAGCACATCTCGTTATCTACTGCTCCTGTTATCAACCAAACCGTTCATTATGCCATAAATTATTTGTCTTCTGACGTTCCCATTTACTCTTCCTTATCTCAAATCATAAACAAAATCAGTTGGTTTCCGTTTCGTGTTGACTGATGTAGGACGCCTCAGTGCCTACCTTTCAACAGATCACTTCCTATCGACTTCAACACCTTATCTAGGAAGTTGATCCAGAAACCCATCAGTACCCAGATACTTGCAGACATCAGTGGCAAGTAGTCTTGTGTTTGATCAAGGGTCTTCATCATTGGCTCTTGGTCGAATGATTCTACGAGTGTTCGACTTCAACTCCTTTTATTCACACTCGCTAGATTGTACTGGGCATCTTAGGGACCATCATCATTATCGGTGGCCACCTTCGCGTCTGTTAACAGTTTTCATTATTGACTGGTAATCAGACGATTTCTCACATGTTCGATAACAACTCCCTCATTCACATGTTGAGAAATATGTAGTTTAAGTGAATCGGCGGTCAAGACCTTGGGGCAAAAGGCTACACCATTAAAGTTGTGTTCCCTTCCCCAAGCTGCGATATTGTTTATGGAGACAGCTTCTTCAACCTGATCCTGTTATGACAGACACTTCCACATTGTGCCTATTGGTGGACAGATTCTTCATATCTCTATTCTAGAGAAATCATGTTGTTTAAAGCTACTGAGCATGGGACATGCCCGAATCTAGGCAAATACTATATTTTCTGACATATGTTGTTGTTTCAGGTTTTCCTCAGTCTTTCAATCTCTCTCTATCTCTACAAATTATAAAGTATTTCGGCCATCGTCTTCGTCTCTGACCTCACACTTTAGGGGCATCTGTTACAGGTCAAAATACCTCCTCATCAGCTCAGAGGGGAAGACAAATATGGAAGAAGTACAAAGACCTAAATTAAACCTATTTCTGACAGGGTAACGCATATATAGAACAGAACAAGAGCATTATAACGTAGGAAAGAAATACATTGGCCGCGTTAGTGGCTAGGGCAACGCTCTGTTTACACTGGAGGGACTCGTTACCCGTGTTTTAAGTTTGAATTGGGAAAAGAGCACGGAGAAAGATTTGAATCTCCGACTTTCCCTCACAAAAGAGTCAGTTCACAAAGGAAACTGCAGAAGCACCAGTTCATTATTGGTCATTGCCATGGAAGACTGAACTCCAAGAGAGGAAAAATCATGGAGATCAAGGAAACATCTAAGCCTTTTCCATTCCAAACTAGTGGAAAGAGAAGGGCAACAATGGCCTTCTCCCTCTCCTATAAGAAGGAGCTGAAGGCTCTTAATTGAAGGTCGAAGGATTTCTCAAGGTTCTTGTATACTTGTGGAATAGAGAATAGTGTGACATTGTGAAGGCCAAGAGTCAAAGAGGCTCCTAGAGAGCTTGTTGACTTGGAATTCTTCACTAGAGAGAGAAGAGAGATTGGGAGACTGAGGAGGGCTTGGTACAACCAATGGTTGTAATCCTCCTTCTTTCAAAATCAATAGAACTATGTTTGTTTTGTCCATTCAATGCTTAATGTTATCATTGTTGTTTCAATATTTACTTAGTATGATATGAATGGCTCAGATGTGTATAATCTAGATGTTTGTAGTTTATTGATTTAATTGATAGGATACTTGTTATATTAGAAATTACACGGGTGCTTTGACTGATTGCAGGTCTCAGATTTGGAGCCGGCGAAGAAGGACTCTTACTTTGTTGCACAGCGCTCTCCAAGGGATTCCAAGACCGTCAAAGAGGTAATTCTCTATTGTATTCCTTCAAGTTATTTCAAAGCTAATATGAACATACTCATGCCATCTTTGTGAACAACATAGATAATCTTACTGTCTGCCTCGGGCACCGGAAAGACCTGAGAGGGATATACGAAAACCAACCACCCAAGCAGTTTACCCTATAGCAAGCTATTATCGAAATAAACAAGCATGAGGACTAAAGAGAGAGATTGAAGACTCTAAAATACCTCAGCAGAAGAAAACATAAAATAGTGAAGGATGAACAGGTCTAAGGTGCTTCCAGGAGTCATTTCTTAGCCTAAAACTTTCAACCTACTGTAGTAAGAAATTATGGAACAGAATGAAAACAGGGGAAAACATTAAACAGTTTAGAATACTTCACCAATAGCCATGCTCATGGATCCAATGATAGAGCCTTCTCAGTAACAAGCATGCAACAGCATCATTAGGGCTTCCAAGACTTCAATATCATCTTCAAATTCAATAGACTATGTATTATTTAAGAGAGTTTCAGTATTACAACTAGTGATCAACCAACAACCAACCCCTATCTCATCTTCTTCAGAAGTATTTATAGAAGAAATGAGGAGGTGGAATGGGATAAAATATCTTCTAAATTCAATTAATACAGTTTACTGTCTCTCGGTCTTTGAGGGGCTTAATGGAGAACATTATGATATTTTTCCTGTATTAATTGGTTTATATTAACTATCAAGCTTGCTGGAAAGAATTTGTTGACTTTAAGGCTCTTCGTTATCCTCATAATAACTTCTGCTATCAGTTTGCAATAAGTTACTTTGGTTGAAATAACTGTTTAGCCGCATTGATGCAAATTCTTAGGTCTGATCATAACTTGGCCTCCTTTTGATTACTTTGAGGCTGTAGGTGGCTCTGTGGTAGCTGTAGGATTCAATTTTCCTCTGATGTGGTGGTGGAGGCCTTTCTGTCTGATAAAACACTTATTATTTTCCTTTAAATGTGTTTTAATTTGGGGGATTAGGCTTTTGATAATAAATCTTAGCCGTAATCCCCACAAATAAGTCTTCAATCTTCTGTTCTGCTGCGCTCTGTCATCAAAACTAATATTCTTTTAATTGTGATTAAAATCACACTGTCTTGTTGATGTGCAGGCCGCATAGGGATCTTATGGCATCACTGCCTCATGAAGCAATGACGAGACATGTAGTAGAGCCCCGTGAATGGTTCCCTTTGATAAATCAAAGGCATGGGAATCGTCATTCCCGGCCTTCAGACTTTCTCTTTAATATAATGGAAAACCATTAATCCTTGCAAAATGTAAACAATAATTATAAAATCATGCGTCACTTGGGAAAAAATTCTTCAGAGGTTTGTTGGCATATGTTGTCCTTGATGGCAACCTACTTGATGAAATAAGACTGTCGGCGATATGATGCAATGTGTTGTCCTTGATGGCAACCTATTTGATGAAGTTGTTCTTGATAAGTTGCCTATGATAAGCAACCTATGTGTTAAATATGTAAGGATAATGTATCTGTGTGTTAAAAGGAAGGATGATGTATCTACAGATTAGCTCAAAAGGAACAGAAGAAAGGAAGTGACAGAAAAATGATAAACAAGGTATGTCACAAAGAATATGCGGGTTTGTTAAGGCGAAGTAGCGTATGCACACAGAAAAGTACGTGCCAAGTCACGTATGCCCTTTTGCGCTCCAAATTTAGAATACCAAGGGGTGTTACCATGGTATTGACCCATTGTATTGAGTGCTTGATTATCTATTTGATCCCGTCCAGGAATACCATCGGAAGAAGTGTGGTTTTTGGCTCATGGTATTGATAAAGGCTAAACCTATATAAGGAGAAGAAGATCATTGTGCAATGTGTGTGCAAGGATCTGGGCTTTAATGAATAATTCACTCTGAAGTATATCTGCATGGTTGAACTCTGTTCTTAATTGATAGATCTGAATCTATGGTGAATATGATGAAGGTTAAAAATCTCTAGATCTAAAAATGGTGAATCTCTAGGATGATCTGAAAAGAAGTGATGAAGATCTGACACAAATTTGTTGAAGAAATTGAAATCTGGGTAAGTTCATAGATCTGGTCTGTTCTACAAAGTTTATCATTTATAGATCCATATGCAGGTTCGTGTCATGAAAAGCGCATGTATACGCGGATCTGATTAGATAAAAGCGTGTATGGGCAGTTAGGGTTTTTCTGTAAAATGCACAGATGTATATGCGGGTTCATTTCATGAAAAGCACGTGTATACGCGGGTCTAATTAAATAAAAGCACGTATGATATCTAAATTGGTGGTTGCTCAAGGTTGAAAGTGTTTCTGCATATTTATCCTGAAGTCTGGGTTATCTTTGATATTCTGGTTCAGTGGTTTCACTGTTCTGTTGGAAGTAATAAGCAAAGTATGTTTGTTGATATGTGAAGGGTTGTGTTGAAGCTGTTTGATCCAATTTGAAAATTGATGAAACGTGGTCTGTAGTGATGCTGAGGGTCGAAGCCTTCAGTAAGGGGGTAGTAGCTCCCTTTCAGTGATAACTGGTAAATGAGAGCAGGGGGTAGTAGCTCCCTTCCAGGAAAGGCTGGTAAACGAGAGCCGGGGGTTGTAGCTCCCTTCCAGGAGAGGAGAGAAGGTTGTAGCCTTCTGCAGGTGGGTGCCTGCATACTAATATGAGTCTACGCTAGTACATTGTTGTAAGATGTTTTCTTTATAATAAATATTGAAGACTAAAACAATAGCAGCGATGGTTTTCTCCCGAATTGGGTTTCCACCTAAAATCCTGGTGTTCATGTGTGATGCTTATGTGTGTTGATTTATTCTGTTCTTACTACACATGTCTACTGATTCCTAAAACATCTAATGAATGTATGATGCAATAATCTAAGATAAGAACTATCTGCATAATAAGAAATCTGAGAATACGCGAGTTTCCTTAAGGATATCCGCGTATATACGCTAGTTTAGTTCTTTAAAGTAGTGTATGGGTGTTTGAGAAAAGAAAAGTGTAAAGTTGATTGAAAAATCAAGATACTGATTCACCCCCCCTCTCAGTATCTTTCCCAACAAGGTTGCATATTAGGTCGCAGCCGTTGGATGAAAGCATTCAACGGTGGAGATTCGCTTGCGGGAGTCAAAGGAGGTGGTTTGAAGAATGGAGAATCGGATTAAGTTCGGGCCGTAGATCTGTTTTGATCGACGGTCTAGATCAATCGGGGCCTTTTCGATCAGCGGGGGAACAAAATTGAATAGCTCCGATGCGATTGAGCGCTGGCCGTTGATTTGGAAATTAGATCGATGGCGGAGAGTGAATCGGAGGGGTTAAAAAGGGCGGAGGAAGGGTTAATAATCGGAGCGATTGTGGGCTGTTAGATGAGATCAAACGGATGGTCCGGATGTAATCGGAGACATTCAATTGACGGGGAAAGAAATGGTGCAGCACTGAAAACTCGCAATGCGATGAAGCACTGACCGTTGATCTAAGGATTACATCAACGGTGGAGAAAGAATCAGAGGGTTGGCCGATCGGAGGGAAAAACAAACGCATCCGATGGAAAAATCCGATGTGATTTTGCGCGGGCCATTAGATCGGCTCGAGATCAACAGTGGATATTGGTTTTTAAAATGAATCGACGGAAACCCTTTAGGATATACAAAACCCAGAAATTTTAATAAAACGAAGGTTTTATGCTTCGGGGGTGGGATAGATATATGGTCATGGCGCCTGATTGCAGGGCCTTTGACTATATGAAATGATAATAGGCCCAGGGTTTTATATGATAAAGGGCCAATCGCATCGGAACTATCGGTCCCGGTCTTTCAATCAACCCATTTGGATTTATTCGATGCGATTGCGCTTCGGGTCTTTTTAATCTAACCATTTTTATATTAACACGTGATTTTGGCATATTAGATCAAAACTTCGGGTAAAAGGGTTTTATGATTTTAACAAAGGAAAAAGACCATCGGGAATGAATTATTTCAATGTTTGTAGCGCCTGATGGCGGGCCCACAGGTTATATGAAATGATAATACGATCGGGGTTATGAAACAGAGGGCTAATCGCATCGGAACTTTTGAAACACGGCAAAAGACTTGCGCACTTGGATTTTTGCGATGCGATTTAAGCACTTGAATGGTTCAGCGCTTGGTTCCAGGGTGTGGGCATGTGGGGGAAGTGGTTTAAGACTTAGCCCAAGGGGCTTAAGTCTTTATGCAAAAACATGTATTTTTTCATGAAATTTTCGAGTTTTTCAATGGATTTGGGGGTTTTGATATAATTTAAAAATGACTTTTAAACTATGTAAAGAGGTATTTCATCAATGGGAGAAGGGAATCATAAAAATAAAGGAGTTTATGGAGAAAAAGGGGAGAAAAATGAAGGTTAGTTTTGGAAGAGGGGGAGGGGAAAAATGATGGTTTTACAGCAGTCTCTCTCTTGGAATTTGGCAGAAATTTCTGAGGTTAAGGAAACAGCAGTGAAGATTTGGACATATGCATGAGGCCTTCAAGAGTCTTCAAGAGCCAAAACTTTTTTGCAATAAAATTTGTTCCTTGAAGGCTCAAAAAATCATTTTAGCGACCTTGTGGTATAACAAATTTATAGGTGGCTAACAGTGGCTCCACTTGGGGATGGTGCCTTCTTGAAGGCATCAAGAACTTCAGACTTGCATTCTCTGGGGGCTGACCTGTGCCTCATCCATTGGGTTGCCATTCCTTTGCTGGGATGATCTTGCTCTGAAAAAATATTAGTAGCCATAAAAAAAAAGGATATTTCATCTACAAGATTTCTACCTACATAATCCTACTAATCTAACATTTTTTCTTCATCAGAGTGCACTTGGATTGGCAAACTCTTTCACAACATTTTATTCTTTTGAAAGTAGGAAATCTAATCTATTTCTATTCCTTATTTCTCGATGGACCCAGTTTAAACAGTTGAGTCCATATGATTCTCTACCTAATCTACCAATCTGTTAGGATTAAACAGTCTAACAGATTTTTATTCTCTAATTGCTAAAGAAGAAATTTAAAAAAAAACATACAAGTCAGGATTGAACAACCTAACTTGATGCTGATTTATGGCATAAAAACAAGCTGCACATAGATTATTATTTGCAGAAAATTAAATCAAAATGATGAAGGCTTAAGATCTGAAAATTCAAAGCACTTCCTTCATCCTTTTACAACTCTGATTTGACTCTTATTTGAATTGTTTTCTCCTTGTCTTCTGGTTCAGATTTTGAGCTAACTAGAACCAGATTTACCTCTCCTTTGACTCATAACTTGAAGCAGATTTGATTCATTCTCTTTGCTTGGAATATTTAGGTTTGGATTTTGAGCATATTTGAACCTTTAATTTCTATCCTAAACTATCTACTGATAATCCAAGATTAAATAGTTTGGCAGATCTAATTCACTATCCTGTCAGCAAAAAATTTAAAGCTAATTAGTCAAGTTTAAACTGTTTGACTAACTAGAAGTGTGTTTTTCAGGAGTGGCATTAAGCTTGCACACTTTCAGATTTGTTTCTCTTTTTTGGTATGGGGCTATATCTTTATTGTTTTTTACAATCTACCCTCTTTTCTTTCTTTCATTGTTTTTGTATTTTTGATTTTTCTAAATTTGAATGCAATGGTTAGACTATGATATTTATAATGAAAAATAAAATGCTTTGAAACTCAAGATTCTTGGCAGAAGTAATGTTTGAGCATCCTACCATTGACAGGACCTCCATACAGATCTTCTCCATTCAATTCTTTCAAGAAAAATGCATTGTGACCCCTCTCAGTATGGATAATATATGGCCCTTTCGACAAGTTCTCAAACTTGCCATGTTTTCCCTTCTCTTCTCTTCTTGAATCACATTTAAGAACAACATTTCCAACTTGGAAATTTTTTTCCTTAGTCCTCTTATCAAATAGCTTCTTCATATTCTCTTGAACCAACTGTGTTCTCTCATAAACTTCTTCTCTGGTCTGCTGTAGATGGATGGTTTGATTGATTCTCCTCTGCATATCATTCTCTTCAATCTGCACTTCTTGAAGGAGTGTCATGACTGGAATTCCTAATGAGGTGGGAAAAACTGTGTCCATACCATAGACTAGCTAATAGGGGGACATATTTATTGACTTCTTTGTGGTTAATCTATCAGCCCATAAGGCATGAACCAACTTACTGTGCCATGATTTTTGATTTTGTTCCAACAGTTTTTTAATGATATTGATGAGGCTCTTGTTGGAAGATTCAGCTAATCCATTTCCTTGGGGATAGTAAGCAGTGGAATGGCCCAGGTTATGTGGTATTTGTAACAGAAATCAACCATCTTCTTAGATTTAAAAGTAGCAGCATTGTCTGTTATGATTTTCCTGGGACAACCAAATCTGGATAGGATATTGGTTTCAAGAAACTTGATAATGACAGAGTCATTAGCATTCCTGGAAGGTATAGCTTCTATCCACTTGGTAAAGAAGTCAGTGGCTATGAGGATCCACTTATGTTGAGCTGAGGAGGATGGATGAATTTTCCCAATGAAGTCCAACCCCCATTGTTGAAAATGTGCCTCAACTCTGATAGGATGTAAGGGTAAGGGAAGAAGTTTTCTTTTGCCATTAAATATTTGACATTTATGGCAAGACATGACCAACTTCTGAGTGTCTAGGAAAAGGTTAGGCCAATAGTAACCAGATCTAAGAATTTTGCTCGCTGTGGCATTCCAGTAGAGGTGTCCTCCACATTCTCCGTCATGCAACTCATGCATGATTTTTCCTACATCATCTTCAAGTAAACATTTAAGAAAAATTCCAACAGTATTTTTCCAATATAATACCCCATCCAAGATGCAAAAACTCAAAGCCTTTTGTTTCAAAAATCTAGCTTTAGTTTTAGACAAAGAAGGAGGGGCATTTAAATATAAAAGCACATAAATAATGTCAGCATACCAAGGAGAATTTAGAAATGTTTCTTCAATAAAAGGAGCAGTAGATTCTTCTATTTCTTCCAACACATCTACCATATTCATGTCTAGTGCTTGGAAGTTAGACTCAGGCATAATTTTTGCTAATCCTTTCCCTTTAACTAGCTTGGTGGGCCTGATTTCTAAGTCATATTCAAGAATAGTTTCAATCCATTTTCCCCTTTTACCATCAGGGTCTTGACTTAGAATATCCTTGACAATAGTATGTGGAACAAAAGCAATTATGTGAGAGTGTAAAATATAGACCCTAAAGTCCTTTAAAGCTTTCACTAATGCTAAGGCTTGTTTCTCCATGATGTTATATTTGAGGGGAGCATCTCTTAAGGCCCTACTAAAGAAAGATATTGGTTGTTCTTTCCCCAAGTCATTCTTTTGGAGTAAAACTGTAGCTATTGTATGCTCAGATGCAAAAGAAAAGATGTAAAAGTCTTTGGTAAAAACTGGACTAATCAGGACTGGTGTTTGAGTAAGAGCTTGTTTAACTAGTTCGAATGATTGTTTAGCTGGTAAAGTCCATTTTACACCGACATCATTCTTAAGCATGTTTGTAATGTTTTTTAAAAGCTTAGAAAGATTAGGGATAAACCTCCTCAGAAAATTAATCTTTCCAATGAAAGATTGTAATTCTTTGAGGCTTCTTGGATGGCTGATCTGTAATATACCATCTATCCTTGTAGGGTCTATTTTGATTCCCTCTTCTGAGATTATATGGACAATAACTTTACCTTCTTGGAGACCGAAGAGTGTCTTCTTGGGATTCAGTGACAAGCCAAATTTCCTACACTTCTCAAAAACTTCTCTTAAGTGAATCAAATGTTCCTCATCAGTTTTTGAAAAAACGGTTATGTCATCAAGGTAAATAATTATGAAATAGCTAATATCTTCTGAAAAGGATATATCCATGGCGCTTTGGAAGGTGGCCCCTGCATTCATTAACCCGAAAGGAATTTTGACATACATAAAGGTGACCCAAGGTGTGGTAAACACAATTTTGATTTGATCACTTGGGAGCACTAACACCTGGTTGTAACCTGAGAACCCATCTAGGAGAGATATCCTTTTTGACCCAACTACCCTTTGAAGTATATGGTCCATCTTGGGTAAGGGATAGTTTTCTTTTAGAGAGGACCTATTTAAATTTCTGAAGTCAATACAGAGTCTAATTTCCCCCATTTTCTTTCTGACAAAAACTAAATTTGATACCCACTCTGAATATCGAATTGGTACAATGATCTTAGCAGCATGCATCTTTTCAATCTCTGCCTTAACTAAAGGTAATAAGAGAGGATTTATTCTCCTTAGTTTTTGTTTTAAAGGCTTTTGATTTTCCTTTAGGGGAATCTTGTGTTGAATGATGCTGGTATCATAAGATTTCAGATCTATGTATGCCCAGGAAAAAACATCTTTAAAATCTTTAAACAACTCTATGTATCGAGACTTTATGTGAACTGGAAGAGTGATGGATAGTTTAATCATCTTGGGTTCTGCTAAGCTGCCTATGTTATGTTCTTCTATGTTTGTTTCCACAGGCTCTAATTTTGGTTCTTTGGCTACATCATTAAAGTCGAAAAGGTGTTCCAAAGGTGAGAGACCTCTTGGAATTGAACCGTTCTTACATTGTAAAAATTCTAGGTCTTCTTGGTCCACGTTGTCCATTAAATTTGTTTCAAACAGATTCTCATAATGATTTACATCAGCGGAGTGTGTTATTTCAACTTCTGGGATTTCTTCGATATATAAACAATTTTCTTTATGGCTAGATTCTGATATTGGTATGGTGAAATCATTTTCTGTTTTTAAGAAATCGTCTATGTGTTGTTCAGAATCAAACACTTGCCAGTGATCTTCGTTATCAGGCACTGCAGGCCTGTGTTTTACCTTTACGTTAAGCTGTTCATTTATCTCAGGTATTTGACGGTTACTGGCATTGAAAGCGAGTTCATTTGCTAAATGATTAAGTGCTCTAGGAATGAAAACAAGTTCGTATTTTTCAAAGGTTTTCAATAAATCGAGGGTAGCGTTCCAATATTCCCTAAGCCTTGGATTTGTGGTTGAGTATTATCCTTTGATTTGTTTTATGATCAGTTCAGAATCCCCTAAGATTGTTATCTTTTGGGCTTCTAATCGTTTAAGCAATTGTAAACCTAGGAGAAGTGCTTCGTACTCAGCAATATTGTTAGTGCATGGGAAATTTAATTTATAAGAAAAACTCCGATTCGTATTCTGGATCCATACACCTGCTCCTGCACTTGTTTTATTACAAGATCCGTCAAATTTTATTTTCCAAAGTACTTTATCTTTGTTTTCATTCTCTCGTTGCTGTTGATTTTCAATGTTTTTCATTTGATTGAGGGGAAGATTGGATTGTTCTGGCGAACTAATTGGGTCCATGTTTTCCTTATCTTGTTGAGTAATTTCATCTTCATAACATAAGATAAAGGAATCTAAACTTGATTGAATAGAATAGATTGGAGAGTTTTTTGGTTTGTCTATGTTGCTCACCATGTACTTCATGTGAGATTCCCTATATAGTCTTATGTTTTGGTTAAAAGTAGGGATGGTGGCATAAGACATGTCCATTTGAAGGCTCCCCTGAAGTTTGGCTCCCCAAGTTCTTGATAAGAGAATGCCATACTTAGGGGGAATGTCAGCTACAACTATGTCCATGACTACACTCTTGGTAGGGATTTGGGATAAGTTAACACACAAATCTTTGATTAAACCCAAACATTTGACTCTGCTTGAGTCAAAGGAATACAAGTCTTTGTATGGTTTAGTAATTTCTAATCCTAAGCTTTCCATCACCACCTTGGGCATTAGATTGTGTGAAGCTCCAGAGTCTCACATGGAATTATGTAAGATTTTCTCATGTATGTTCAAACTAACATAGAAGGGAGGGACGGCCCCTTCTTGGTATTTTCCTTCAACTTCTGGGCGAAACAACAACTCAGGTTTGTCATTTGTCAAGTTTAAGGTGTCAGTATCACTTACTAAGTTCAAAGCTTTCAAAACTTGGTTTTTATACACCTCTTGGGTTACTAGTTCCGATAAGGGGATGGTAATTTTTATCTTGGCAATCTCTCCCTCAAGGCTGAAAGGAATAATTGACTTGTTGATATTTACATCTATATTTTCAATTGAATTCTTTTCAGCAAGTTTGATTTGCTGAACCTTGTTTGGACTGGTAATTGTGAGAGTTTTATTAGGACCACTAGCTGAAGTGCTAGGGGTGCTCTGTTCAACAATTGGCTGGACACTTTTGTCTTTGTTTAAGTCTGGTTTCTTGGCCAAAATGTTGGTTTTCTCTGCTGTCTTTTTGGGCTGGTTTTCTGCGTTTTTCTTGATAGCAGTGCTAGTGTTCTTATCTTTTGAATTATCTATGCTTCCCTTGCTCCTAAGATCATATTGTTTGTGTACCTCCATGATTGCATTTTCAAAACCCAATCTATAGTCATTAGAATCTTCATAGGTGTTTGTATTTTGATCATAAGAGAAGAAATCTTGTTCTTCCTCAGTGAGGAAAACATCATCCCCACTGTCTGATCCAATCAAGTTTACATGATATTCTTCCAACCTTTCCAACTCCCTATCTTCCTCATATTGATCTACATAGTTCTGTTGAAAGGGAGGTCTAATCTGTTGGTAACTTTCTTTTTGCTTATCTTGATTGTTGTCTCTTCTATAATTCTGATTTCTATTTCTGTTTTAATTGTTTTGAGGTTGTGTTCTCTCAAGTATGCTCATCCTTTTCATGATCTCTTCCAACATCTGTTTTGTTTTTGAGCTAGATGTGGAGGGTGTAGTGTCATCTTTATAAGTTACCCTCTTTTCTGATCTCAACCTATTTATTTTCTCAATTATGTTTGCTTCTATGCTCACAGCTCCTTTCTGCATGTCTTCTAAGGTTAAGTAATCCCTCTCCCTTAACTGATACATCATGTCCACATCAAGGCCTTTGGGATATCTTACTAAGGCAATGCCTTGAGGAGGTTTCATGTGAGGTGGAAGAGCATTGTAAATGCTATTAAACCTAGTGGAGTAGTCAGGAATACTCTCTCCTTGATTTCTCTTGAGGCTGCTATATTCTGCCAGTATTTGGAGAGGATTCTTTTTGAGTTCCCATTTGCTGATAAATGTTTGATGCAAGGCAGGGAGATCATTTATGCTGTTAGGAGGTAATTTTTTGAACCATTTCTTTACATCTCCTCCTAAACTCTAGGCAAAGATCCTCATCTTCACAGTTTCTTCTTCTATCTCCATGTAATCAAATGCATCTTCCATTCTATCTACATGATGTTGAGCTGTTGTAGATTCTTTTATAGTAAAGTGAGGGATTTTGGACTGGTAATCATTCGGTAGGGGAAGTAGAGGTTGTGGAAACACTAATGGGTGTTATAGCATCATTTTTCACCCTCATGTGATTCATGATTGCCTCTTTGGCCTTGGGCACCCATTCCTACAGACTTGAACAAAGTTCATAAAAAACAGTGTTAAAAATCCCATACGCGGGTATGCCCAGAATTTTCCGCGTGTATACGCTAGTCCATACACACTTTTCCGCATATGCCATTAAAATCATTAAAAAATATATAAAATTCCCTATTTTCGGGCTGGGTTGATGGTTACTCCAGTAGTTCAACCACCCCAGCACGTGGCCAACTGTTTCCAACTGATTGAAACTACTTTGAGGGAGTATAAAAGCCCCTCATTTGCATGGCCTAAGGGAGAGAGAAATTTATAGACATTATACTCTGTTGGAATCCCAATTCAAGTCTGATTTCCCGTGCCTCCTGCACTTTCCCAGATTTTTACAGGAAACCCTTGTTTCCTAGAGATGTTCATCAGTTTATATGTCATCTCGTGTGCACAAGTCTTGAAAGTATCCTAGCGAGGCAAGGGCGGGACGGATCTGGACGACGGTCTGTTCGAAGATCGTGGAAGGATTCAGGTGATCTCTCCACTTTTTATTGCTGTACATGCTGTTCGTAATGAAGAAGAACCATCTTGTTCCTGAATTCACATGTTAATATATGCTTGCATATGTGAAAAGATCATTATTTAAGAATTTATTATTGTTTATATGATGTTTCACATGGATTACACTAAAATTTAGGAGAAGTATATGCTATACAACTAGATTTCTGTGCATGTTATTTCTTGATTTCCAGGTTGAAGAGGAAGAAGGGTTGCTGGGGGTTTGGACCCCGCGGGATCTACATCAAACGTAGGATTACGGGTGAGTTCTATTATCGATGTTATCTAGTTTTTAGCATACAAGCGTGGTTGTGTGAGTCCTTCTTGAATAGCATGCCCTGATCTGTGGAGGTTTTGACCCAACAAACCTCTAAGGAGTTATTTCCCGAAACAATGGGGCATACCATGTTGCCATGGCTGGAAATAAGGGTGGATTTAACATAGGTGGATTTACAAAAGTGAAAGTGGACTAAAATGGAGTATTTTGAACAGTGGTAGTATGATTTGGAGTGGAAGAAATACTTGGGCCAACAAACTGATTTTGAGCAGACTCCTTATGGAAAAGGCTAAAGTGATGAAGAAGCTGGGAGTCAGGAGGAGTGGAAGGTGAGGCTTCTCTACTGAAGCTTGGTTGCAAATCTGTAATATCAAGGTCATTTTGGTTTAAATAACCTTGAGATCTAGTTCTAAAGATGTTCTTTGTATGATGTAAATCAAAGTGTGAATCCTCCAAGACAAGAAGGTTTTCAGGGGAAGATATTGTTCTTAAGAGGCTCCTATTAGCAGCTGATTTTCTAGAGTCAGAAGTCTGCCACAGAACTCTCTTAGGATTGTCAACGATTAAAGGAGGATTTGGGTATGGGTGGGATCTAGTGTTGATCCTATGTGAAGCCAGACTGTTTTTTTTTTAAATGAGAGAGGTTAATATTTAGGGACTATTTTTTTTTTGGGAATTTTACCTCTCAGGATGTCTTATCTAGTAAGGAACTAGGCTTCTAAACTTCTTCAAGGCTGGTTAACACAGTTTTAAAGAGATCTGGGAACCTAGATGAATAATAGGCCTATTGGGGCTAGTGGAGTCACCAGGTGGAAACTTTTTAGCTTTTATGAAGGTAAAATGTTGGATGGTCCCACCACCATGTTTATTATGAAGCCAAACTGAAATGTTTTGGGTTTTTCTGATTTATTTCGGTCTTACAGGTTAAGAGAGTATCCTAAATCTGACTTTAACACTTATCTAGGGTGTTAAAACAAACAGAGTTCACTCTTATAGCTTGGTAACTGAAATCCCTCAAGGTTTGATAAGGCTTTATAAGAATCCTAAGGGTTACTTAGTTTGTCACTGATTCAATTAAGTCCTATCATGATTACCATTTGTTAGGTAGTGCTTGAAGAAGGTTACGTATGTTATACTGGGCCTAAAAGTTTGAAGAAAGGTTTTCAAACCACTATATTCTCAGTAGGGTCCCATTGTGATCGCCATTATGTTGGTGTCCTGTGTTTTGATAGTTTGGAAAATCAAAAGACAAGGCAACATCAGAACCAATCTTTAGAGTCCCAGGATCTGGTCCTCCTGTTCTCAGAGAGGGATCTCTTGAATTTTTGTTTTCAAAGGTTTATCTTGTGTGCTTATAATATGGATTTTAGACTAGTTATTAAGTGCAGGTGTTTGTTTGTTTGTTTGGTTGGATTTGATACAGCAGAACATGAAAGGCCTAGGAAAGATATATAGAATTAAGGAACATCTGGTTCATTGGGAAATGGAGTAAAAAAGAGGTCATCACATACTTATCAATGGATATGGGATATCAGAGGGAAAATCTAACTTGGCCACGAGATCCTTTGTTTTTTGGAATGATATGGACATCAATGATTTGGAAAGAGAAGTTTAATTCTCAATGAAGGGAACTTGAAAACATAACTTGAACAATAAAGAAATATTTGATAGACAGGGCTAACCATAAATTCTACAAACATTCTTTAAGCAAATAATGACTTCAAGAAAACTTTCAAAATGAAATCTAAGATTCGGGGAACACCCTATTTCCTCAAAGATTTTATTTTAAATGACTTAGAAAACATAAAAGATTCACTGATAATTGCAGTCATAGAAGAGGGAACACCTAATACATCTATGATTACAACTATAAAATACCTTCAAAACAACTGTTCAAGCAATGAAAAAGGGCAAGATCGAAACAAACCTCTTTGACTAACTTAAAACAATGGTACTTCAAAGGGAGACTTCAATAACAGCTTTCAAGTGATAGCAGACAAGCAGGGAGAACCATAAATCATGCTGAAACCAACTATTTGAGCTATTATAGAAATAAACAAGCATGAGGACTAAAGAGAGAGATTAAAGACTCTAAAATACCTCAGCAGAAGAAAACATGAAACAGTGAAGGATGAACAGGTCTAAGGTGCTTCCAGGAGTCATTTCTTAGCCTAAAAATTTCAACCTACTATAGTAAGAAATTATGGAACAGAATGAAAACAGGAGAAAACATTAAACAGTTCAGAATACTTCACCAACAGCCAAGCTCATGGATCCAATGATAGAGCCTTCTTAGTAACAAGCATGCAACAACATCATCAGGGCTTCCAAGACTTCAATATCATCTTCAACTTCAACAGACTATGTATTATTTCAGAGAGTTTCAGTATTACAACTAGTGATCAACCAACAACCAACCCCTATCTCATCTTCTTCAGAAGTATTTATAGAAGAAATGAGGAGGTGGAATGGGATAAAATATCTTCTAAGTTCAATTAATACAATTTACTGTCTCTCGGCCTTTGAGGGGCTTAATGGAGAACATTCTGATATTTTTCCTGTATTAATTGGTTTATATTAACTATCAAGCTTGTTGGAAAGAATTTGTTGACTTTAAGGCTCTTCGTTATCCTCATAATAACTTCTATTGTCAGTTTGCAATAAGTTCCTTTGGTTGAAATAACTGTTCAGCCTCATTGATGCAAATTCTCTAGGTTTGATCATAACTCGGCCTCCTTTTGATTACTTTGAGGCTGTAGGTGGCTCTGTGGTAGCTGTGGGATTCAATTTTCCCCTGATGTGGTGGTGGAGGCCTTTCTGTCTGATAAAACACTTATGATTTTCCTTTAACTGTGTTTTAATTTGGGGGATTAGGCTTTTGATAATCAATCTTAGCCGTAACTCCTGCAAATCGGTCTTCAATCTTTTGTTCTACTACGCTTTTTCATCAAAATTGATACTCTTTTAATTGTGATTAAAATCACAGTGTCTTGTTGATGTGCAGGCCGCATAGGGCTCTTATGGCATCACTTCCTCATGAAGCAATGACGAGACATGGAGTAGAGCCATGTGAATGGTTCCCTTTGATAAATCAAAGGCGTGGGAATTGTCATTCCCGGCCTTCGGCCTTTCTCTTTAATATAATGGAAAACCATTAATCCCTGCAAAATGTAAACAATAATTATAAAATCATGCATCACTTGGGAAAAACTGCTTCAGAGGTTGCGTATTAGGTCGCAGTCGTTGGATGAAAGCATTCAACGGTGGAGATTCGCTTGCGGGATTCAAAGGAGGCGGTTTGAAGAATGGAGCATCGGATTAAGTTCGAGCCATAGATCTGTTTTGATCAATAGTCTAGATCAATCGGGGCCTTTGCGATCAGCAGGGGAACAAAATTGAATAGCGCCGATGCGATTGAGTGCTGGCCGTCGATCTGTAGATTAGATCGACTGTGGAGAGTGAATTGGAGGGGTTAAAAAGGGTGGAGGAAGGGTTAATAATCAGAGCGATTATGGGCCGTTAGATGAGATCAAATAGACGATTCGGATGTAATCAGATACATTCAATCGGCGGGGAAAGAAATGGAATAGCGCTGAAAACTTGCGATGTGATAAAGCGCTGGCCATTGATCTAAGGATTAGATCAACGGTGTAGAAAGAATTGGAGGGTTGGCCGATCGGAGGGAAAAAAAAATGCATCCGATGGAAAACTCCGATGCGATTTTGCGCGGGCCGTTCGATCTGCTCGAGATCAACGGTGGAGATTGGTTTTTAAAATGAACCGGTGGAAACCCTTTAGGAGATACAAAACCCAAAAATTTTAATAAAACAAAGGTTTTATGCTTCAGGGGTGGGATATATATATATATATATATATATATATATATATGGAATGGTCATGGCGCCCGATTGCGGGGCCTTTGACTATATGAAATGATAATAGGCCTAGGGTTTTATATGATAAAGGGCCAATCACATCGGAACTATCGGGCCCGGTATTTCAATCAACCCATTTGGATTTCTCTGATGCAATTGCACTTCAGGTCTTTTTAATCTAACCATTTTTATATTAACATGTGATTTTGGCATATTAGATCAAAACTTTAGGTAAAAGGGTTTTATGATTTTAACAAAGGAAAAAGACCATCGGGAACGAATTATTTCAATGTTTTTAGTGCCCGATGGAGGGTCCACGGGTTATATGAAATGATAATACGATCAGGGTTATGAAACAGAGGGCTAATCGCATCGGAACTTTTGAAACGCGGCAAAAGACTTGCGCACTTGGATTTTTGCGATGCGATTTAAGCGCTTGAATGGTTCAGCGCTTGGTTCCAGGGTGTGGGCATGTGGGGGAAGTGGTTTAAGACTTTTCCCAAGGGGCTTAAGTCTTTATGCAAAAACATGTATTTTTTCGTGAAATTTTCGAGTTTTTCAATGGATTTGGGGGTTTCGATATAGTTTAAAAATGAGTTTTAAACTATGTAAAGAGGTCTTTCATGAATGGGAGAAGGGAATCATAAAAATAAAGGAGTTTATGGAGAAAAAGGGGAGAAAAATGAAGGTTAGTTTTGGAAGAGGGGGAGGGGAAAAATGATGGTTTTACAGCAATATCTCTCTTGGAATTTGGCAGAAATTTCTGAGGTTAAGGAAATAGCAGTGAAGATTTGGACAGATGCATGAGGCCTTCAAGAGTCTTCAAGAGCCAACACTTTTTTGCAATAAATTTTTTTCCTTGAAGGCTCCAAAAATGATTCTATCCACCTTGTGGTATAAAAAATTTATAGGTGGCTGACAGGATGAACATTTGAAGCAGCACAAGAGGTATAAATCTTCTCATGATCAATTTTATTGTGTTTTCGCAAAGCATGATAATTTTACATGCTTAAATGGAAGAAAGTTTTGCTGTACATTTTGTGGTCAATTTAATCATCATGTTTCAAGATGTTGGATGAAGAAGAAAGCATACAGGAAGTAGATGAGACAAACACAACTTTTAAGGAAGGCACATAAGTGTTGCACATATTGCCAAAAGAAGGGACATGATGTCTCCCATTGTTGGACTTTGCATCCAATTTGTCTTCCAAAGCACATGCAGCAAGAGGACAAGAATATTGGCACAAGTGGAACTATGGATTCCATTATCGATGTGAAAATGGAAGAATCACATGAGGAAGTGTTGCAACAACGAAAGTCATCATGGAGGTGGCTTGGAAAGAAGTGGATGGACTTCTTAACATAGTAAGAAATACTCCTTTGTACATGCACATTTCGGTTGTATGCATGTATTTCTGTTGAAAAGTTTGATGCAAGATTGAACATAAATGCGGTTCGGTTGAAGGAATTTCTTTGTTGTTGCAAAAATTTTCCGTGGAGATGTGAAAGAGGAGTATGATACTCACTTATATTGTAGCAATATCTTTTAGTTCAACTCTTATAGTCACCCCCATGTTTTTGGGATTATGTACTTGTTGGTACTTGAAAGGAAGAGTTGAAGGTATGCATGTGCATGGAAGTTATATGTGTAAATAGCGAGCTGTAAATAGGTTCATTGTACATTGATACATGCACATGTGGTTGTCTAGATGTATCATGTTGTTTATCAACTTGTGTTGATTGTGTCGTACATGTTTGTTGACTTGTGTCGATTGTGTTGCACACTTTTTACATTGATTTTGTGTCAATTGTATAGAACATTTCATGTCGACTTGTTGTTGATGTTGCATGTTGCACGACTTGTGTTTGAGCCACCTTGGATCATGGATCATGGAAACGATGTTCAGATTCTTTCTGCAAATTTCTCGCCAGAAATTTTTTGAGTGAGTGCAAGAAAGGTAGCTCTTGACAGGAGGACAAGCATCGAGGAAGGGAAGTGTGAATTGATTTCTTGTTGTGGTTCAAAGTCTTTAGCCATGCAGGGCAAGTGTTTTGAGGCTAAAGAGAAGAGGATGCAGTAATTTTAGTTGCTGTATAGATCAGTTTTAGAATTTCAGTGAGATTTTGGGGTCCAAAAGCTTCTCATTTGGGAGGTGTGACCAGGAGCTCAGGGCCAAGTTGAAAAAATGCTCAAAAATGGAATTTCTTAGAATTGGTTGCAACCTGAACAACCAGAAAGGCTTCGATGCTGCAATTCTGGCGCCATGAATGACATTCGAATCTGATGTAATATGTGAAAGTGATGCATGTTTAAAGTCTCCAGTATCCTTCAAAAATCTAGTTGACCAAAGTTGACTTTTGACTTTGGAAATATTAAAAAAAAGAATATTCCAAAGAATATTCTAAGAATATTCCTTAGAATATTCCCCAAAATATTCTATCGAATATTCCATCTAGGGAAAATCAGAAGTGGACAAGTGGCGAATTCATATTTGATAATTGGTTGACTTTTGAAGAATTTGGGCCAATCAACGAGTGCCACATGGTAAGCTTGCAGGCCGCCACGTGGCCCGAGGCCGGTGGAGAAATTGGCTATGTAAAAGTTTTTATAGTCAGTGGAAATTGAACAACAAATCTCCCATATTTTATGCCCGCCACTTACCGTTGGGCCACACATTATTTCTTAACATGTAATGGGCGACAATTCTATTTAATGTTTGAATTTTAATATGGAATAAAAGTTAAAGGGGCTAACCCCTTCGGACTAGCCCCGTTCCATATAACCCTGCGATGGTAACCATGGCATAAAGAGCCTTAACCATCAGAGAAAATGGTTATTTAACCGTACCATGTGGCCACGAAGATTTTAACATTTAATTAAACCGTTTATTAAACAGATAATGCCATAGTTTTGGTGGCGGTTTCAGCAGGTTTGGAACATTTGACCGCCACTCCAAAAAAATAAATGCCACGGTTAGGAGGTTGGAGGGAAATTTGGAGTGCCCACCAAAAATTCAAAGTTAGGCCAAATTTGTCGACTTTAACTCCAGTTTCTCCACATTTAGTGGGGGTTTTCAAGGGGACATTGGGAAGAAATTAGTTTTTTCCATAACTTCTTCAATATTGGACCAATTTGGATGAAATTTTAGTCAATTTTGGGTTTCTTGAGCATTTTTGAGTGTTTGGGATAGGTTTTAGAGTGAAAAGTGGTGTTCTGTAGCCATTTTTTCTTCAGGGAAGCTTGGATAGCCATCCAGGCCATCAGGGAATTGTAGTTGTTTTGGGCTATACTTCACTATTTAAGGTGAAACAAAAGCCATTTTTAGCTTATTTCTGTCTTCTTAAGTCAATTTCACAACTATTTTTTCCTATTTAGCCATATTTTTCTATGTATAACCATTTTGAGCAACTTAATAGAGCAAGGACATGCCCATTGGGAGCCTTGGACCCGACAGATGTAGCCCAGGAGGGGTGAAATGCCTCATCATGTTGTTGTGTGATGTTGTGGTGAAGTTTATCTGCTGTGTATTTCTAATTTAAGATGTTAAACAGTAAATTTAATTAACATTCCCACACACATAAGACTCAGAAACCTTATCAAAAACACTTTGTTTAACTTGCAAGACATGGAGAATATTTTGCACACTTAATTAAATGGAAATGGATACTTTGCACAACATTTACAAATACTTCCATTTTCAGATCAGATGGTATCAGAGCTAGTGTTTTTGAGCATTAGGAGAGCGAATGTTTCTCTCTGTATTGTTCTTGTGCAAAAGGATTTGTTTGAAAGACTGCATTAAAACCCTTGCAAGCAGTGTTTAGCCATTTTGGGGCGGCATTTGTTGTAGGTTTTTGAGGCTTACTTGACTAAAGTTTAAAAGATAAGAATTAGCCATAAACATGTTTTCAAGAAAAGGTGTTTAAACAGTGTAAAAGATTAACTTTTTTACTGTTTGCAAACTTATTGTGGTTTGAGTTTTCTTGAGTTTTGGGGATAGATACTGATTAGCTAAGTCTTGAAGAGAACAAAAAAGGAAGTAAGGGTTGAAGGCTTCTTCCCTACCCCAAAGTACCTTAATATCTCCATTTGAACACAAACCCTCTTGATAGATTGTTTGTCAAGAAACTCTTAGAGTTTGTTGGTTGTTTGACTGCTTGAATAAGAGTATGGCTGTAAAGACATTTGGTTAAAAAAAAATCTTTGTCATTTGTTTTGAAAAGCTTTGAGAACTTTCTTGAAGTTAACTTGTTCATTAACATCATAATGACAACTTCTACAAGTGAAGTTTCCTCCTTCACAAGATTCTTCAATGATGATATGAAGCATGACTTTATTATATTGAAGGATATGGTACAAACTTTGTTTGAGGACAAAAGAGAAAGTACTGAACTTCGCGAGCGGTTGTTTTCCATGAAGGAAAAGAAGGAAGAGATTCTTCAAAAATCGCATGATATAGAGAGGCAACTCCATCAAGCCCAAGAGGCTTTGACCAAGAAAATACATGAGGAAGAGGTAATCCATTCTAACTTGTCTTTAGTTTCCTCTTTAGAAAGGTGTGTTGGTTCTTTCAAAAAACATACAAAGGGAATAGGGTCCAAATTAATGATTAAAATTGGCTATGAAGGCAAGGGGTTAGGTAAGCATGCACAAGGCATGGTTGAACTTGTTCTTGTTTAGGAACGACCCAAGAATCTTGGTCTTGGTTATGTGCAGTTTAATGGTGAAGATTCCAAATCTTTGAATGCATGTGATGCTAATTTAAAGAGAACCTTTATTCCAAGTTCTAAGATGCAAATATGTCAAATTTGTTTCAAAGATGATTTCCATTGCTTTAAGCCTTTGTTGCAGCAAGAAGAGGGTAGACATGCAGCTTATGGCATGCATGCAATTTCAAACAGTTCTCAAGACAAAAACGGTGATGTTAGTCAAAAAATGAAAGCTGTAGCCTCTACTAGTTCATCTTCTCATGAAGACAAAAAGGATGAACATTCGAAGCAACACAAGAGGTATAAATCTTCTCATGATAAATTTGATTGTGTTTCTACAAATCATGATAATTTTACATGCTTAAATGGAAGAAAGTTTTGCTATACATTTTGTGGTCAATTTAATCATCATATTTTGAGATGCTGGATGAAGAAGAAAGCATACAGGAAGCAGATGAGACAAAGACAACTTTCAAGGAAGGTGCATAAGTGTTGCACATATTGCCAAAAGAAGGGACATGATGTCTCCCATTGTTGGACTTTGCATCCAACTGGTCGTCCAAAGCACATGCAGCAAGAGGACATGAAGATTGGCACAAGTGGAACTATGGATTCCATTATCGATGTGAAAATGGAAGATTCACATGAAGAAGTGTTGCAGCAACAACAGTCATCATGGAGGTGGCTTGGAAAGAAGTGGATGGACTTCTTAACATAGTAAGAAATATTCCTTTGTACATGCACATTTCGGTTGTATGCATGTATTTCTATTGAAAATTTTGATGCAAGATTGCACATAAATGCGGTTCGGTTGAAGGAATTTCTTTGTTGTTGAAAAATTTCACCGTGGAGGTGTGAAAGAGGAGTATGATACTCACTTATATTGCAGAAATATCTTTTAGTTCAGCTCTTATAGTCACCCACATGTTTTTGGGATTATGTACTTGTTGGTACTTGAAAGGAAGAGTTGAATGTATACATGTGCATGGAAGTTGTATGTGTAAATAGTGAACTGTAAATAGGTTCATTGTACATTGATACATGCACATATGGTTGTCTAGATGTATCATGTTGTTTATCGACTTGTGTCGATTGTGTCGCACATTTTTGTCGACTTGTGTCGATTGTGTTGCACACTTTTTAAAATGATTTTGTGTCAATTGTATAGCACATTTCATGTCGACTTGTTTTTGATGTTGCATGTTGCACGAATTTTGTTTGAGCCACCTTGGATCATGGATCAAGGCAGCAATGTTCAGATTCCTTCTGCAAATTTCTCTCCAGAAATTTTCTGAATGAGTGCAAGAAAGGCAGCTCTTGACAGGAGGATAAGCATCGAGGAAGGGAAGTGTGAATTGCTTTCTAGTTATGTTTCAAAGTATTTAGCCATGCAGGGCAAGTGTTTTGAGGTTGAAGAGAAGAGGGTGCAGTACTTTTAGTTGTTGTACAGATCAGTTTCAGTATTTCAGTGAGCTTTTGGGGTTCAAAAGCTTCTCATTTGGGAGGTGTGATCAGGAGCTTAGGTTCAAGTTGAAAAAATGCTCAAAAATGGAATTTATTAGAATTGGTTGCAACATGAAATAATTGAAATGAATTGTCTCTGTGATTCTGGTGCTGCGAATGACACTCAAATTCGACGTCGTATGTGAAAGTTATGCAGGTTTGAAGTCTCCAGTATCCTTCAAAAATCTAGTTGACCAAAGTTGACTTTTGACTTTGGAAATATTAAAAAAAGAATGTTCCAAAGAATATTTCGAGAATATTCCTTGGAATATTCCCTAGAATATTCCATCTAGGGCGAATTAGAAGCGAACAAGTGGCGAATTATTATTTGATAATTGGTTGACTTTTGAAGAATTTGGGCCAATCAACGGGTGCCACGTGGCAAGCTCGAAGGCCGCCACGTGGCTCGAGGCCAGTGGAGAAATTCGATATGTAAAATTTTTTATAGTCCGCGGGAACTGAACAACAGACCTCTTGTATTGTATGCCCGTCACTTACTATTGGGCCACACATTATTTCTTAACATATAATGGGTGGCAGTTCTATTTAATGTTTGAATTTTAATATGGCAGAAAAGTTAAAGGGGCTAGCCTCGTTCCATATAACCCTGCAGAAATAACCATTGCCCAAATACCCTTATCCACCGAAGAAAACGGTTATTTAACTGTACCATGTGGCCACAAAGATTTTAACATTTAATTAAACTGTTTAGCAAATAGATAATGCCGCGGTTTTGGTGGCAGTTCCGGCGGGTTTGGAACATGTGACCGCCAGTCCAAAAAAATAAATGCCATAGTTAGGAGGTTGATGGGAAATTTGGAGCACCCACCAAAAATTCGGAGTTAATCCAAATTTTTCGACTTTAACTCCAGTTTCTCCACATTTAGTGGGGGTTTTCAAGGGGACATTGGGCAGAAATTAGTTTTTTCCATAACTTCTTCAATATTGGACCATTTTGGATGAAATTTTAGTCAATTTTGGGTTTCTTGAGAATTTTGGAGTGTTTGGGATATGTTGCAGAGTGAAAATAGGTGTTCTACAACCATTATTTCTTCAGGGAAGCTTGGAGATCCATTAGGGCCATTAGGGTAATGGATCTGTTTTGGGCTATACTTCACTATTTAAGGTGAAACAAAAGCCATTTTTAGCTTATTTCTGTCTTCTGAAGTCAATTTCACAACTGGTTTTGCCTGTTTAGGCATAATTTTCTCTTTATAACAATTTTGAGCAACTTAATAGAGCAAGGACATGCCCATTGGGAGCCTTGGACCTGGCAGATGTAGTGCAGGAGGGGTGAACTACCTCATCATGTTGCTGTGTGATGTTATGTTGAAGTTTTTCTGCTATGTATTTCTGATTTAAGATGTTAAAAAGTAAATTTAATTAACATTCCCTCACACATAAGACTCAGAAACATTATCAAAAACACTTTGTTTAACTTGCGAGACATGGAGAATATTTTGCACACTTAATTAAATGGAAATGTATACTTTGCACAACATTTACAAATAATTCCATTTTGAGATCAATGGGAGCAGGCAAGACCTCTAGTTCTGCCGAAGCAAACTCAAAAAAAAGGGAGAGGTGGACTCGTTACGCTTGGTCTCGAATTGGCAGACCACTACTAAAGAAGCGTGGTATTCATCGAGGCAGGGACAAAGGTGGGTATAGTGGCCATGGAAATCACACAAAGTAGAAGGATGATTTGTGCGCAAAGACTTGAGTTTTGGGACTGAATTGGGTATAGTGACATAGACCTCTAGGATATCAGACTCTAGAAAAACTTCGTTGACCATGGGCTTGAGACGAGGCAATTGAGGACAGGTATGGGTGGCATGACCGACAACATCACACAACGCACACCGGGTGGTACGCTTTGAAGGCTGAGGAGGAGTAAGAGTTGTCTAGGTGGCCTTGTCCTTAGGTTCCTTCTTGCGAGATTTTCCCCCCTCGCCTGAAGCTTTCACAACAAAAGTAGGTTCCTGTTGAGGTGGCTGACACATAGAAGAAAAGGAAGGGGTCATGGCGACTGGTTGGATCGGGGTCAAAGCTGTATAAGGTTTGGGCTCACTAGGTGGGATAGTCATTGGGAGATTGATGTACTAGACTGGGATCTCTAGTGTCATGTTAGCGAGAGATAAGGTGGCCATGATAGGTACTGAAAATATTCCAGAAGGGGGAGAAAGAAAAGGTATCTAACCGGAGGGGTAATGGCCAGGCAGGATAGCTCCAAGATGGTTAAGGCCAGGAGGAACCATTCCAGGAGGGTAGATAAGCTCATAGATACCAACTGCAGATAAGGGGCCCTGAGCAGGGGGTCCTGAAGGTTGAGTCGAGGTGCTAGGAGTAGGTTGTGGAGCGTGGGGCTGCTAACTAGTCAAACCAGTCCATTTGAGGTTGGACCGAGACGATTGCATCATGCAAACGTTGGACGAGCTGGGATCAAATATAGGAGGAGAAGGACCCAGGAATGAACCAAGAAGAGAGGAATATTTGTAGACTCCAGGTGAAACACTGGTCGAAGGTTTGAATATTTTTTTATTGGCCACTAAAGAGATGATGGACTCAGGGTAGGTCTGAGACTTCGGTTCGTAATATGTCAACTGGTCGATGGTGATAATATTTCAATTTTGAGGAAATCACATCTTACGGTGGACTGCAGATGGGACAACAAACATCGCGTAAGTGTAGCTACGACCCAAAATAATTTTGTAGTCTAAAGGGGCATCAATGACTTCTACGTCAACATAAAAAGTCTTTCTCACAAGAGTAATAGGACAATTGCGGAACATCCCAAGGGGCTGGGAAGAGTGGCCATCCCACGCTCGGAGGGTGATAGTGGAAGGGGCCAACTCAGGAGATCCGAGTTGCTTCCAAACTGAAGTGGACATCACACAGGTGCATGCCCCCTCATCAATGATACCATGAGAGATGTTGGAATTCCAGACCTTAACAAGGATTTGGAAGGCGATGGATGCAAGAAGGGGGGATATTCTGACTGGTCAACATCAAAGACAATGAAACGATCCTCTGACGGATCCACAACGCCCATGACAGTTAGTAGAGATTTTTTTTGTGAAGGGCACGACTGGAGGAGTTCCAGCATTGATATGGCAACAAGAGATTGTGCCAAATCATCTACTATACTATACGAATAGGAAAATTTACTAGAAGTAGTGTTTCGACTTAATGTTCCCTTGGGGATCTTGGTATGAACCTTTACCTTAAGCTGAGGGATCTGTAAAGGACCATTGGGTGCAGAAAGAGGTGCCGTGGGACCTAAATAAGGGGGTTTGGGGACCGACGTAGTGGGGGGCTTATTGTACTGACGGGACCGAGTTTAAAGGTTGATGTCAATGGTAATGGGTTGGTCAGAGTTCATCATGAGAATCTAGTAATCAAAGGTACCAGATGGAGGGGTTTGATTGGCCGCCTGACTTTCAGGGGGTTGGGTAGCCATGAATCCTTGTTGCAGGAAAGGATTGGTAAACACAGCCCGTTGGATAGGTGTAGCATTAGGAGGAACTGAAGGGGAGACTTGCTGTCCTCGAGATGCTGCTTGAGATTCCCAATCTGCCTCATTTGAGGAAAAAGAGGACAATCGTAGGTGTAGTGACCATAGACACCGCAACAAGAACAATGTTTATTCATGCAAACATGTCTGTCTTTCTTGGGATGAGTGCCCTGTTGCTGGGTTGCTGTGTTAGGTGCATTTCCTTAGGGATTGGGTCCTGTATTACCTGGGGTAGATTGGTTTTGGTTGCCTTTCCTCTTCTTTTTGGATTTAGGAGGATTAGTCATGCACTGCTGTGCATACACCTGACCCTAGGGAGGTGGTGGCTGCTATTGTAGGGGTTGATAAGGAAAGGGAGGCTGAGGTGCTAATGTTAGAGGAGATGGACCACCAGGCTATGGATATGAATAATAAGGAGGTTGGGAAAAATTGTGGTAAATAGGATGGGTGAAATGAAGAGGCATGCCATATCCTAGATACATGCTACCGGGAGGGGTAAAGTGCTGGAGGAGATAGCCCCTCCCTGAGAGAAACCATAAACCATGGGAGGATGAGTGTATAGATGAGAAAGGGTTCCGATGATACGGTCGGTGGCATGGGATTCCCCCAATGCATTGGCACCATTGGGTCTAGGGAGATCGGGTAAGACAGTATAAACATAACCAGACTGTGCGTAGATCAAGTCATATTTCAACGCAATATGGAGGGAAGCTTCTTTGGTCTGAGGGAAATGAGATATGAAATCTTTTCCAATAGCAGGAAAAAGGGATTTGAGAAACTAGTTCATGTAGACATGGTCTTCGAAGGTAGGGGCTCGACATAGGCTATTTCTTCTCTGCCATTCATAGACATGATCCGATAGGCGGGTCGTAGACGATTGACGGAGAGAGGTCAAAAGTTTGGTACCAGTGTCATAACGAAGGGGATGCTGGAAGTATGACAAAAGATCCCTGGCAAGAGTTGCAAAAGTAGTATGAGAGGAGGAGGCCTGGTCCACATACCACTTAGAAGCTTCTCTAGTAAGCGTACACTGGAATGATCAAAGACGGATAGAGTCATCGGTGATGGAGTTAGACGAACACCACATGTGGAAAGAACCAACATGGTTTGTAGGATCCTCTCTAGCAAGACCTTCAAACTTGGGGATGTTAGAAGGCAGCTTGGTTTCCATAGCAAGCCAACCAAGATCATGGTGTATTGGGTCATTGATAAACTCGTTAAAATCAGGAAGACTGAGGGCTGCCATATAAGGGAGCAAGGGAGAAGCCGTGATAATTCCTGTTGCGGTCCCACTAGTAGTATTCTCAACATTAGGGTCAGGGCTACCACCAGCGTTAGGTCCTGAACCAGACATGGTGAAGGTGACAGGAGGAGAACCAGGGATAGAGCTAGAAGGGGAACCCGATGAACCAGAAGCAGAGTCAGAATATGGAATCGGTGGAGGACGAACTCGAACCCTACGTGGAGGAGTAAGTCTTCCTACCAAAAACTGAGGATGAAGGCCAAGAAGTCTCTGGGATAAATGCCTTGGGGGCGCAATGATGGTGTTATCACTCATAAAATTTTGAAACATTACTTGACATGGTCATACAGTTCACTCATCAAAAGCAAAAGGTCTCCTTAAATAATTCAAGTGGGTATAGGAAAATTTCAACTTTTACATATTTAACCTATCGTAAGGTTCAATGCTACCTCCATTTTATCTCAAGCCACCTCCATTCAGGTCATGTCATGTCCCATCAGTCATAATTTTCTGTTAGTTTTAATTTCCTAAGCATTTAAAATTGAAAAAGGACACTTAAGCCACTTTTACAACTTTTTGTAGCATTTTCTACTGCAAAACAATATTTTTCACTATGAATCTGCCTAATAGTTTCGTAGAAAAACTGTCAGAGATTAAACTAACTACACTATGAAAATATATTTTCTTGCCTGAATTTTCAAATTTGATATGAAATTTCTTTCCATGATTGGAGGAGTTAGGGTGGAGATCATTCAAGTCTCTTATGGTTAATTCAAAGGTACATAGCCATGTATGAGGTCATCATTACCCTGTTTGGCATGTATGTGTCATGATTAAAGAATGAGATATCATTTAAGAAATAAAACCTTACCCTAAGCTACTATTTTTAATTTAACATTCATTCTTGGATGTGAAGCATCTCATTGTCACATTAACCACACCAAGCAACTTGCTGTCCAATTTGTCTTTAAAAGTGTCACCTTTTTAAGAGGGAAGTTTGGTTATAAAGGGAGATGGTCATGCATAAGAAATAATAAAAAGGAGGCTCTTTGGAGAATATATAAGCCCACAGACCTTAAGCTATTTGTGGAGGACTCTAGCTTTGCTGAGCATGCACCATTTCAAGTTGCTTGAATTTCTGCTGGAGCTAACAAGGAAATTGCTATGTTTTTGGACTGTTTGAGCAGTAAGTTTAAAGAGAGGATTATGGATTAAAAAAGATAAATTTGGAAATAATGAGAGAGGTTATTTTCAAGAAAATAAAAAGGAAAAATAACCTCTTTCACTTTTCTCACAGGTGCTACCAGTTTGGATATTTGAAGATGTCTCTGGGACCTATTTTCAAAAAACATAATTTTCCTGTTTTATACATGTTTTTCACATGCAGATTCTGGACAGCTGGAGATGGTATTTAAAAACCCAAGAGAGGTTTTTATTAAAAAAATTCTTATCTACAAAAATCTCCTCTAGTTTTGAAAAATATATCAGGGATTCGAAAATATGAGTTCATTTCTAAACTGAAAATTCCGCCTTTTTTAGACTGTTTTCATAGCGTGCTTCAGGCTTGAAGCTAGAAAAATGCTACGAAAATTCCTATAGGTGCATTTTTTCCTTGGAATCTAGTTTTATGAAGAGTTAAGGAGGGAAATTGATAGTATTTATCTCTTTTTACCCAACAAACATTTCCACATCAGAAAAGAGAGCTAACAGGTAGCAGAGGTTGGTGAAATGAAATATGCTACTAAACAACGCTACGAAAATTTCTGTGGCTGCATTTTTTCTTTTAAAATCAGTTTTTACATGTTTCAAGGAGGGGAATTAATGGTGGTAAGGTGTTATGACTTGATAAAAATGATGGAAAAACAAAGGAGCAAAGTAAATGGATACAAAATCTACTTTTCCAACACTACCAAAACTCGCTACGAAACTATCCTCTTTTCATAGCAAGCAATTATTGAAGGTTTTTGAACATTTTAAAGGCATTTTTGGCTGGTTGGAGACCTCCAACGTGTCAATGGAGCTTATTATAAAATATTTATGACTCAAAGGAAGTGCTATGAAGACAGGTCATCAGTTAAAGGAGCTTTGAAGATAAGGGTCATGCATTCCTAAAAAGTAGGTTTATGTTCCATAGATCTAGGAGGGTTTTAAATATGTAAAGTGGTGATGAAATCTACCATGTGTCTCTCGAGCATGTGATTTTTATGTTGTAATCATCATGTAATTGTTTCATAAATAGGATAAGAGAAATTTAATAAATAAGAGTTAGAGTCCTATTAGGAGATGGTTTCCTTAAGGTGTAGCTGCCAGTTTTCTTTTAGAAATTATGTATTTCAGTTATGAAAGGTGTCATAGGAGAATTCGATGATCTAGACACCAGGAATATCATCCTTGTTGTAAAGAATGTCTATTTAAAGACAAATCATCAAAGTAGTAAAATGGAGGTTGGAGAGTTTTTGCACCAAACTGCTGCTTTTATGTATTTGACTTATATCAGTAATATCGAGTGACTTTCTTCTTGATAGACCTGAGATTCTCATGAGGTTTTTGATTTCTTATTGATCTATATATTTATGTTTTAACACTTGCAGTAGATTTCATCTCTATTACTTAGAATTCATAATTTAATGATCTGACTTCCTTTAGTGATGAAATGACTGTGTTTTCCTATGTTTTATATGTGAGTTGCCTCTGTTAAAGACCTCTATCTGCCTCAGCTTCCATGTTAATAAAAATTGTCACTGAAACTACTAATTTTTGACTCCATAAGCCCAATGGTAGCAAGCCTGCATTATTTTTAACTTGCAATCATAAAAAACAAGTTACAATTTCCATAGAGTTAGCCGTCTAGTACTATCATTATTTAATATCATAAAACCCCCTTGAGAGAGCCCTCTCAAACTGAAGAGGCTAAGCATCAGTTAGAAGTGGTTTGAAATAGTTACACTGAGTTGTTTGATAAGCCAATTAAGTACAATTTTGTGATAACAGATGGAAAAACAGACATGGATCATAGAAGGAAGAGAGACCAAAAAGGGCAAGGAGGTTCAGAATCAAATGATTACAATTTCGAAACAAGGGCAGGGAGGTGTAGGATCAATTGATTACAATTTTATAGTCTTGGCCTGGTAGTGTAAACTCGGTGCTCTTCACTTAGGGTGTGCATGTATGTGATAAGTGTGTTAATTTTAATTAAACCCTGACACGTGTAGAGAAAAAAAGAAAAAAAGTGCTATATAACTGTAAATAAATCTGAAAAGAAAAGTGAAGTAAACTGAAATATGACAGAAAATAAACAACTAATGATGCATCAATTTAAACCTGAGGAAGAGGGCTTCCCAAAAACTAGTCTATGGGTGGGTAAAATCTAGTAAAAACACACAAAATGGCCAATGGATCTAAATTCAAGAGGGTCAGGGATCTAAAGGCCAGATCTGCTAGAAATAAGTGTAGAAAACAACAAAAACCCAGAGGGAAAAGTGCTGCAAATGAGGTGGAGAAAAGCTACAAACTGAAGGGAAACGAAGGGGACCCTAAAGGAGGACCAAACAAAACTGAAAAGAGGTGTTTTGGATGGATGAATAACCAATTTTAAATGGATATAAAAGTATAGGATCAAATCTGAAAAAATGGTTGAACACACTGAAATCTCAGACGACCTGCTTCAGCTAAAATCCTCATAAAAAGGTGGAAGTGTACTGAAGCCCTAGGGGGCTTGGTTCCTAACTTGATGAGTAAAACAAAGCAATTACATGTCCAAGAAAGGTGGAGAGGAAGGTCACATAACCCTGAACAGTAGCCTAGGCAAACCCAGAAAAATCGCAAAAAAATTCCCGCAAAAAGGACAGGTCGCAGGTTTTGACCCGTTTTCCGTTAAGGTCACAGTTTTGAGGCTTTTTTCTGTGTCCTGAAGGTTGAGGTCGTAGGTTTTTCCCCAAAAAGTGTGACCTGAACTTCCAGCTATCTCAGGAGCAGTTTTTAGAAAAAAGTGTCGTCTCAGCTACGGCTGATACCTCTCACCTGTGCAATAGGCCCAGAAACACACGAAATTAAGAATTTTTACTATTTTAGGGTTTTAAAGGTTAATAACAACATCAAGAAATGAAAAATAAGAAGATGAAGAAAAACCATAGGGGTTGAAGCAGTTGGTCATGCAGTGATCTGTAAAACGACAGCGGTCGTAATTATAAATCCTTGTGGAGTCGCCAGTTGTCAATGTGAATTCTAATCGCAAGCATACGAAAAAGCTCACTTTAGCTGTGCATAACAAACAACCCTAACATCAAAGATGGCTGTCAATTTCCTTATATATATAGTTAGTTGATCAGAATAAATGCTACAAAATCTAGATCTATGCAGTTAAATACATTAAACAAGAAATAAAAGTAAGAGTTGCTCCATGCATCCAATAGACAAGACAAGAATATTTTTAAATAATTTTTGTATTTTTGTATTATGACACCTGGGAAGGAAACATAGAATGATGTTACTAGTCCCCCTCAATGGGATGGGTTCTTGTATGTTCTCAATGCTTCAGATCCAAGATCTCTCTCTCTTGATGGTGTAGAAAACCTAGAAAAAAATGGAACTCAAAGGGAGCCACAAGAAAAAAGATAGAGAAAGTTGACAATGATGGAGGATCAAAGTTAGACCAAAAGTATAGATCCAGAGTTATCTTTAAGCAACAAAAGGTAGTGAATGAATGGAAAAAATCTTCTATTTATAACAAAATATTGAGTTAGTCTAGATATTGGTGCACAATTAAAATATTGTTAACCAAATCTAGATCCATTTTTTATGGAATATTTTATTATTTTTGTTGGAGGGAAAAAGAATTTGAATTTGGTCAAATCCCTTTATTTGTAAATAATAAATAAATAAATGATTTATTTATTATTTTAAGAATATGGTTGAGTAATAATTAAATAAATAGTGATTTATTCAATTATTTATGAATAATTTAGTCAAATTTAACAAGGAATATTATTTAAATAATGTTTAAATAATTATTCCTAGAAAATAATAAGATAAATATTGATTTATCTAATTAATTTTCCTCTTTTGGGTTAAATATGACCTGGAATATTAATTAAACTGTTGTTTAATTAATTATCCCTTGAGGAAAACCAAACAAATAGGGATTTATTCAATATTTCCTCACGGGGTTTAGTATTTAGACCATCAACAACTTAATAAATTATGGATTACTAAGTTATTTTTCATAGTGACAACAATTTTAGTAGGGTAAAATTGGTCTTACATGGTGTACTTTGGTCCATATAATAGTAACAGGTTATATGACCAAAAATTGGTGTAACAATATGCCTTGAGTTCCAACTCAATTATCTTTCATGCTCTAGGTTTTTGGTTGTGGTAAGAATATCTGTCATTCCATTATGGATGAGGGAGCCTCAACCTGTATTATTTATTTATTCTACTAGAAGGCCATTGGTTCTCCCTAATTAAGTCAGTCAGCGACCACTTTAAAGGATTTTTATGGAAGAACCTATAAACTTTGTGGTATTTTTAATTCCTTACAAGTAGAATTAGGGGATAAGATTGTCTCCATAGAATTTGAAGCTATGACAAACCACCAAATTATAATCTTCTATTGCGTCGTATGTGGGTGTATTCCATGGATGTTGTTGTTTCAACATATTTTTGAATGGTCACTTTTCCTCATAAGGGTGTTAGAGTTGCCATTGATCAACTCAATTTATTTACCATGAATTCTTATGTTACTCAAAGCATACTTCTTGTGGGTGAAACCCCACATCTCTATCAACATGTCAGGGCTGGAGTGCTTAAGGACTCTTCCCTCATGGGAACCTTTTCCCTTCCTCCTCCTTTTATAAAATTCCTTCTTGACAACTATACTTTGATTTCCCAGTTCAACATGATATCATTCTATACTACTCCACAAGATCCTTGGATAGTGTCAAATCTAGCTGATATTGAAACCTTAGGTGACCATATGCTGCTCAACCCGATCGAGTGTGATTATGAAGCCATCTATCTAGCTTGTGTGGCACATTATGCTCCTTCCTCTTTGATAAATTGGGTTGATTATTCCTTGTATTATGGAACATCCTATGATCCTTTCTCTTGCACATTTTATACTGATGAGAGCATCATGGAGATCATGATTCTGGATGATGCATCATGGGACAATCATCACCATAGTTCCTCCTTGCTATATTTCATCAAGGATAATCTTTGTGAAATTTATCAATCCAATATTGTCAAGTTGTATGTGAATTTCATAACCATCCATGATGTCGATTCTGAGAAAAACTTGTTGAATATTGAAGAGACTATTCCTCTCGATATTTCAATAAAACTTGATATTGTCGAAAATCTGCATATTGTTGTGTCTTTCTCTCTCGATGATATCAAGACCTATAAAGCCCTATTCCAGGAGTTTAGAGACGTTTTCACTTGGTATTACAAATATATGCTAGGTATGGATCCAAACATCGTTGTGCATGAGATTAAAAAATATCCTGATGCTAAACCAATTCATTAGCGCCTCTGTCTGGTCCATCTGAGGAAGGTTGCCACTATTAAAGTTGAAGTTGAAAATATTCTACATGTTGGTTTCATCTATCTAGTACCTTTAACTGATTGGGTGTCTAACATTGTTCATGTCATGAAGAAATATGGAACAATTTGTGTATGTGTCGATTATTGAGAAATCAATCGTGCTTGTTTGAAGAACAATTATCCTACCTTGTTCATCGACTAGATTGATGATGATTGTGTTGGTTGTGAAATATTTTCTTTCATGGATGGTTTCTCCAGATACAATTAGATCAACATTCTCTTAGCATACCAACATAAAAACACATTCATTTTTCCCGGAGGCATATTTTCATTAAAAAAACTCCCTTTTGGATTAAAAAATGTTGGAGCGACATTTCAGAGGGAAATGAACTATGCCTTCCGCAACATCAAACATATTGTGCAACCATATTTGGACGATTTTCCTTCTCACTCAAAACATCAGTTTGATCACACGATGCATCTTAGGGCCATATTTTTACATTAAAGGAAGTATAAAATTCAAATCAATTTACAAAAATGTGTGTTTTATATTAGTTCCAGCTAACTTCTCAGCCCTATTGTATCAAAACATGGAATTCACATTGATCCTTTGAAAGTGCAGGAGATCCTAGATATTCCTACTTCCTTTTCCCTCATTTAGCTTCAATGACTCCAAGGGAAGGCTAAATTTCTACGAAGGTTTGTCCCTAAATATTTAAAATTGACCAAAGGATTCAATTTCCTGTTGAAGAAATGGGTTCCCTTCCATTTGGACTATGCTAATCAAAAGGCATTTGATGCCTTCAAATATTTTCTGATTCCGGCATTGTTATTATATCCCCCAGATTACCAACACGATTATTTCCTATATCTTGCTATTGTAGTTACTACCATCACAATGGTATTGGTCCAAGAGGATGATGTAGGGACTAAGAATTCTATTTATCACTTGAGTTAGAATATTAATGATACCGAGGTCAAGTATACTCACGTTGAAAATTTAGCTTTGGCGGCTATACAAGTTGTCTAAAGGTTTCACCACTATATCCTACTTTGTAAAACTATGGTTGTTTCAGATTGCAACTCTATGACATATATTTTTTCACGTCAATTGTTGGGGGAAAAGTAATCCAAATGGATTGTCACCATGTAGGATTTTGATTTGGAATTCATCAAATCCAAGTAAAATAAAATCCTTAGTTTTTGTTGAGTTGATCTACAACCTTCCCACTGCTGAAACTAAATCAACGTCTGAAAATTGCACTCCAAACGAGTTATTATTTTTGACCTCATGATCTGGCCTTTGGTATGGATAAATTCTTATATATCTCTATATCCATACTTTCTAGTTTGAAACCTCTTGCTTCAAGTAGTGACGTATCAGATATCAAGCCAAAAATTATATCATAATCGGTGACACCCTTTATCACCATGGTGTCGATACAATTTTCTGAAGGTTCCTCACCCATGAGGAGGATGAGAAAGTCCTGAATGAATGTCATGTTGGGGCATGAAACGATCATTTGTATTGTTATGGTACCACAAAAAATATCCTGCATACTGGTTACTTTTCACCTACCATTTTTCTGACTTCATCCTTGTTGTCCAAAAGTGTCATGCAAGCAAGATTTACAACCGTAATACCCATTCTCCACCCACTCCTTTGCATCATGTTATTTTGTTGGTCCTTTTGTGAAATGGGGTATCAATTTCATGACATGTAACACTCACTCAGTCGAGGGGAATGGTTATATCATCATAGTGGTAGATTAATTTACGAAGTGGGTTGAGGCGATTCCTACATACAAAAATACCAGCAAAAGAAATGCTTATTTTTTCTTCAATCATGTCACTACACGATTTGGTGTTCCACAAGATATAGTTATGAACAATGGAAATTTTTTTTGTAATCACATGATGTCTCAAATAACTACCAAGTTGGGTCTTTCCCACGAGAGTTACACTCCCTATTACCCCTAGGCGAACGAACAAGTCGATGCTATCAATAAAGTTCTCAAAACAATGCTTCAACATATGATAGGAGTCCATAAATCAGACTGGACTTTAATCCTTTATGTAGCCTTGTGGGAATAATGAATGTCTGTTAGGACTGCTACTGATTTCACACCATTCCAATTGGTTTATGGTATGGAATAAATCCTTCTGATTTAATGTGAAATTTCATCCCTAAGACTTTTCGTCGAAATCCTTCCTCCCACTTCCGTAGAAGAGGAGTGTCTCTTACATATGATGCGCTTAGATGAAACCTGATGTGATGCTGCGATGGCTAATGAAGCCCATAAGAAATGTATAAAGGTGCAATATGACAAGAGTGTTAAGCCTCATGTCATCTCAGAAGGAGATATTGTCTTGCTTTACAATCAAGAGTCTGATAAATTAGGACCAAGAAAGTTTGAGCCAATGTGGCTAGGTCCACACATTATCGAATATGTTCTTGATAAATGTGTTTTTCAATTTATATGGAGTTCCATTGGTGCAACCTAGAAATGGGTTGTACCTTAAGAAATACTATGCTTGATTTTTTGCATAGTGCACTATGTAGATGTTGTATGTTGGTATGTTGAGTGTGTTTGCAGTGTTTCCCTTCAAAGTGTCCTATGTTTTCTGTTAATTCTGTTTACATTCGGTTTGCATATGTCAGCATCCTTGAAACCATATGTTGGTTATGTTGATGGCATTAGTCATTGTACTGAGAACCTATCTTCTGAATCATGGGCTATATATTCTCTGAATGGAAATTTAGTGAGTTTACAAGGAGTTTGTATTGGTCTGTCTATCAATAACATCACTGAGTATAACGTAGTGATCAAGCTATTGTTTGAGGTTATTTCACATGGTATCTGCCATATATTTATCAGAATCGACTCACATCTTATAGTAATACAAGTGACTAATGTATATTTAGTTAGAAGTCCAACTATGCTCCGTATGTTTTTTAGCGTTCACCTTCTAGAAAGACGCTTTGATTTCATCCAATATCAACACATTTCTAGAAATCTAAATACATTTACAGATGCATTTGCTAATCATGTATTAGATAGACATTTGCGACACATGTTAATAAATTTCAATACACATCAAATCCATTGAAAGCGATAATAGAACCATAAGAAACACTGACGATAGTTGTATACATATATCAAGTTTTGTTTTACAAAATTTGTGCCTGAGACACATATGGCCATATAACCTATCATATCAAAAAATATACATGTAGTCAAAATATGGCTATAAGCCTCCTAGTAGACTAATAATAATGTTCATGGTAACACGTCATTACGTAAGATATCTTGCACAATAGCTGACTCATACGACCATGCACACCAAAAATATGGCACTACTGCCTCATAGGTAGTTGGTCAGTTGTGGTCTCACCTATGCCATGGGTTAACCCTTCCATGTGACACTCAATCTATGCTAGGGTCTTAGCCACATTGAAATCTTGTAGTACCTCTCATCCTGCTGCAAAAACCAGTACTAGTAATGGTGCTTACTGTGGGTATCCCACATGCTAAAGATCTGAGGAAACCATAGGTCGGATAGATTCAGTATTTGCATGTACAAATCTATAGTTTAGTATTATATACAAAAAAAATCACAAAAAAATTGTAAAACTTAAAATAAAAATGGTCAAAATATTTCTTGTTTTACCTATGGCACTCCATCGCTCTCCATCAGGAAGCATGAGCTTTGGGTCTCCGCAGAAATCCATTCTTGCATATGGAGAGTCCTATATTATAATGAGCTACATGCAAATACATTTAAAGAAGACATGTGTGAAGTTCATCGACGATGAACCTACATGTATGGACATGAGATACGCCCACCTCCTCATCCATGGGACTCTAGGATCAACGATATCGAGTGAGATATGTTGAGGCCATAAAAATGGAACCCAATCTAAGGAAAAAGAGATAAATATTGAACCATTGCTAAATTTATTTAATTTTCCATCATTTGCCTTTGTCAGCTGCTCTTTCATGTTATCGAGTACCCCCTCGCTCTAGTTGAAACTTTAGGCTCTATAAATTTTATAGCGTACTGCATGTATGACCTATTGGTCAAATGTAGTGTAGAAATGTCAGCCAATCTATAAATAATTAACAAGATAATTTGTAAATGCAAGCACTCTACATATTTTATGTTGATCTTCCCATCCTTGGTCGGTTGGGATTGAGTTCTGCAGTGAGTGTTGATGTAATATTTGACTGCCTCTCCACCCCTTCTCATACCTAAGAGAGAGATGGGAGCACCTCTCCTAGATAAACCAGTCAAAATGTGTATATCCTCCACATGTATTTCAAGAATATGTGCTCCAAGTTTGAATGCCTATGCCTGAAAATCCCATGCATGCACAAGATATCTAGTAGCCCTATTTGTTTCCTCATGCCAAGAAGCCAAAATAATTTCTGTAGCCCACAATTCCTTAATGCATAGATAGTGGTAGGATAATTTGTTGCATTCATATATTGTTTCTCATGTTCTCTTTCTCACCATTTTAAAGCCATTTTGTTCCGGCAGAGTCCTGAAACATCACAAGGAGAATTTTTTTTTCTATCAAAATTCCTTCATTAGATTTTCACAAAAAAAAAGGTTAATTAAGATGTATCTATGTCCCCTTTTCCTCATTCCGACCAAAATTTTTGGAATTGGGGGTCGAAGGATGCCACTGATAAGACTTTACATACATTATTTTCACCTAGCATATAATCCATATTGTGCATGAGGAAAAAAAATTACAAAGACCAAAAACTGCATTTCATGGAGGAGGATGGGGAGGGAGTACAAGGGGATTAAAAAAATATCCATCACGCTCATGCATGTAAAAATAATTATGCTCCAATCGAGCCTCTAGGTTGCAGAGGTGGTCGTTCATTCTGCGATGGCTCTGACAAAGAGAATCCAACTGTTTTAATATCTCATTATGGCTATATTGGATATGATTCATATATGTGAAAAATTTGTTTTAATCTTCATATCTGTGGTCATGAATGGTGTCAATATTGAGCTGAATATCTGGGAGTTGCGTAGCTAAGGATTCCATTGATGTTGAGGCCTCAATTATTTATGGAGAGTGAGATGGAGAGAGCACCACTTCACCCTCACCCTCCATGCTGGTTGAATTCCCCAAAGAAATTTTCTTTCTTGGAGTGAGGCATCCTGTATTGGCCAAATTTCCACCCCCACAATGAGGCCTCCCTCGATGATGAGTAATTTATTTGGCAGGAAGGGGGCTAAGCGGCTGAAACTGGGAGCACCCCGGAGAAGACCTGTAATAAAAAGAATGATATAAAACACCAGGGGGAATGTAAACCCTATAAATATGGAAATATCCAGAGACTCCACTAAGGATTAAACGGAAGAAACCCCAGCATTCCACCTATAAAGTCTTTGACCTGATTTCCACTAACCCACAGACATGACCAAAGGCTACCCCGACAGCCTGGTTGGGGACCCCTAAGACACCAAACCCATATAATAAATTGATATCCCAAAATGAAGAAATGTACATCCCCTTATTTAAGCGAAAAATAAATAAGGGTGCTAAAGGAAACCCAGGGTCAGGGCTTCCATGTCCAAGACCAGACAAGAGCGACCCAGGAGTTGAACTAAGGTATGCAATAACACACAACACTTGTAAACACGTGTTGTATTTGATTTGGGCTGACCCAGGTTCAATCTTATACTATGCACCAACAAAAAACTTGACCGCTGGCACTTTCAACAATGACTTGCAACCAGATCGCAGTCTCACTTGAAGTTATTATGGGTGGATGTAAAAACAGGTTTTTGTAGACTCGAGGGACAAGGAAAGGTGGTATTATTATATTATATTATTCTTACAACTTATAAATAACTTCGACACATTCAATTAATCACAAAACATGCCTTATAAACCCATAAATCATTATTGGGCTGAATTAAAATTCAAAAACAGATAATAAGAATATATACACATTAATCATACATGAACACCAAAATATCGTCCAAAAAACTGGGTCTTTATTATGATGAATATTTTAATTCAACTAGCCTCGATCTCCACACTAATTTGCATGATGTCTACGTACTAAGCTGCAAAATCTTCTTAGGCCTCTACACACTCAGCTGTAGAGCCTTCCCTTCGCTACAAAATACAGATTACAACAATTCACCCATAACTCTCTATATGTGTCCTTTATATACATAAAATTTCAACCCTTTATATATTATTACATCGTAGGGATACATCATTAAAATAGCATGGTCAAAATACCATGGACTCCCCAAAACAAGTAACTATAGCCCAAAACCATTTAAAAAATTGTGCGCTTTACAAAAAGAAGGGGCTTCGACCTGCCCTAAAGCCCCTATGACACCATGCAGTATATTTAAAATGCTTCACTGCACGACCAAATTTGCGCTCTGATCCAAAAAATGTGGAGTCTTAGCCAAAATCTAGGCCAAGTTGGGTTGCACCCAACAAGCCCCTAACACTCACATGTGACTCATCCCGAGTCACTCAACTTATTTGCCTCTGATGCTATGTTGTCGTAGGTGCTGTTGAAATTCTGTAGAATATATGTGATCTTATTTTCTTTGCCGCAAAATTCTACCAATAGTGCTTCTGTTACCAGTTTCTTAGTCTTCTGTTACACATCCTCATCTCTTTCGAAGCTCTTGAATATTCCCATCCACTTCCTGAAATAGTTGGAGAGCCTCATCCTGCCATGGCTGCGTTCTTTCTGTTAAAACCTACTCTTCTTTCCTTAGCTCCTCTATTAGTTATCAGTTGCCCGAATCTCCTCTAGCTACTTCTGTTTTTGGTGAATGTCTTCATGTAGCTTCTACAAATTTCGATTTTCCTACAACAAATTCCAAATCTATAAAGTATCATCCAACAACTTCCCACAATGTGCCACTATTGTGGAGATTCTGGCCACTACAGTCTTTAGGTCGACCTCCCTCTGCTCCTGCACTTCCAGTGATGTGGTTGGATGTAACTTCATTTGCATCTCACTGATATTTATCTCATACTAAAATTGTACATATGTGACCTTATTATTGTATTCCTTTACTACAAGGTCAAGCTTCATGACCTTTTCCTCCATTGATTCCTCTTCGCAGACATCAATGTGCGAGACCTTTTGGCATGTGGCTTAGACCACCTCCTTCAACTTCTGATTCTATTGTACTACCTGGTCGAGCTGCTACTTCAACGAAGCACGATCTCTTTCTACCTAAATGTTAAATTTCTAAGTGAGTTGTTCTCCCTACTTCAAATCATCTATAATCTCTTGTTGCATCTCATGTAATCTCTGAAGTGGCAGCATTGTGATGTGTTGTAGCCCTGGCAACATTGTGATGTGTTGTAGGCATATAATTTATAATATTGGCAAGAATAAACGATAGAGAACAACATAAAACCACTTTGGAATCCAGGACCTAGCCTTCCCGGACTCAGAGAGGGCTCTCTCTATTTATGATTTAAGTTTATCTTTAATATTCTGAATGTTGATATTAGGGTAGTTACAATGATGGTGGTATTGGTTGTTTTGAATTATTTTGTTGGTTGGATGAGCAGGTTTTTAGGGACTATTCCATTGGGCTATGGAGTCAAAGGATGGATTGGTACATCAATGTTCAAGAGCATCATAGGGCAAGCTAACTGTTGATCATATGGTTAACATTCACTGTCTTTCCCAGATTTGAAAACTCTCTGTTTGCAAAGAAGAATGCCTAAAAGGCCTCCTTTTCCCTCTTATTTCATTCCCACTTAACCTCTGTTTCTTCATTTCCCCCCTCTCTTATTTCCTCATTAACCCTTTAAAATCACCCAAATCCCACTTTAGACCTTTCCAATAACTTTTTTTGGCTTAAAATCCCTTCATTCCTCTTACCGTTACCCCTTTTGGGCCTCAAAATGCACCGAAAATAAGCCAAAAATCACCTTTTGCATATGAGGCTTTAGCCCCTTTTCGGCCAGCCCCTTAACCACTTCCCCCCCATGCAACTAGGTGCCGAGACTAGGAGCTGAGCCCTAAAGCACTTATCACAATCGAAATTCTCGCGATGAACACAGTTCTTTGTTAAAACCTCTAAACCCTGATGTGATTAGGCCTCGTTCTATGAACTCTCGCAGAGATCTTCGCCGTTGATCTTAATAGATCTAACAGTCCAGCGCGAATCGTATCACGCCCATCGCACCACAGCTCCAATCGCAATCACAACTTTTAAGGTGTGCCGCCCACCGCACTCCTTCGATTGCGATCCCTCGATTGCATATCAACCATCGATCTATCAACAGATCGGACGACCATCGCACCATTGCACCGATCGCAATCGTAACTTTTCAAATGTGTCACCCACTTCCCTCCCCGATTGAGATCCTCAAATTATAATCTCCACCATCGATTTCCCTCTGATCTGACGGCCCTCATTTCTCCTGCTCCACTCCTTTACCCCCTGCCCGTCTCCCCGTCGGTTGAATTTCCGTCGTCGATCTCGACCCAGATCGTACGGCTGGCGCTCAATCACACATCGCCAATCGCAAGTTCTAAAGGTGTTACCCTCCGTACCTTCCGATTGCAATCTTCCGATCCAATCATAGCCATTCATTTAACCCAGATCCGACGGCTCTCAGTTAATCGCCCTCCGCCCACGCCGGGTCCCATATCGTGGTCTTTGTTTCATTCATTTCCCATGTCATTCTGTGTATTCGCCCGAAACTTTAAACTCTGGATTTTTTCATTAAACATCATTCCTCCGCCTATTTTTTACCATTCCTCCACTATAGCTGCTGTTTTCACAATCACGCTATTATTCCATAGGCCTCCATAGCATCCTTCCCTCGCTCCCCTGGATTACTTGGTGAGTTTATCATATTGTGCAGGGTTGTTTCAGAGGGATGATTTCACTCTAGGTTCCACAATCACGTCACTATGATTTGGAACGCCGAGAGGTTATTGTAGCAGCAAGTCAGAGTATCAATGTCAAAGACCTACCACAGCAGAAATAGAAGAGTGAAGACAATTTGGGGATTTCGGCTAATATTGATTATCAATAGCCCATCCTCCAAATTAAATTAGAATTAAATAAAGTCATGACGAGCTACAGGAAGAAAAGCCTCTACGGCCACATCAGAGGCAAATCGATTCCTCTCAGCCAACATTCCGCCATCTGTGATAGCGAGCACCTCAACTCCACCTCGTCAGCAAGCATCGTCAATTCATGATTCGGCCCTAGTGGCCTTTTACTTCCATTTTAGTTTGTTACTTTTAAATTTCGAGTGGAATTCACATTCCACTCCTGCATTTTACCTTTTCTCAGAAACTATTATTTGATATTTTCGTTTAAAACAGCCGTGAGCACAACTGTCAATGATGAGATGCCCCAATTCCTCATCATGAATTTTGGTTATTTTTGATGGAGACCTCAAACTGTTTTCCAGCACGCGACGAAGATATTCTTCCCAAAAATATCTTCTCGTTCATGTTTTCTGAGGCTTCTATATAAGTAAGATTGGAAGAGAAAATCGGGTTCCATATTTTCTGAAGAATTTTGCTGTGTAAGAATTTTTGTATGCTTGTGGTTGAAATCTCAATAGAAATGTGAAGAGCCCATTGGGTCTCAGCAAGAAGAAGTTTTATTTTAAGTGAGGATTCTGGTCTTAATGTTTTATAGTATGTAACTCTGCCTTATGTGATATTGTTTGATTGTTCATTTCACCATTTCCACTTCTCTTATATCATGTTCTGGAATGCAAGTGGATCACTAGCTCTGGTATAAATTTATCGCCATTGATACTTATACTTAACTAGTCTAGCGCTTTAAATATGGCTCAGGCATGATATGTTGTTTCACTTTCCACTTCACTCATGTTTCCTCTATATTAAGTACTGTGGGATGTTATTATTTGAAAGCTATTGACATGCATGGATTCTTATCTTATTAAGCCCATCTCATGTTTAGATATGTTTATGGAATTCCATCTCATTAGTAGTTAGTATTCCTTCTGTATTTTCTACGAAGCAAACGTAATCTGATTTTTAAATCTCTGTAAAGCATTTTAGAACCTAGCCCTCCTTACAGAAAGCTGTCTTTGAGTTGTCTGATGCATCTATATTGAGGATTGAATCCTTGCCTCTATAGCGTCTTTTCATCATGCTAAATCTATGAGTATTTTGGCTACATCCATATTGCACCTCCTTGTAAAAGTTGAAGTAGTAAAGAGCCTCATACTGATAATGGTCTCGAAATATATCTTATGCTCCTTACTATATAAGATTTCCTAGGCACTGGTCTTTCACAACTCAAGGTTGTCTCTAGGAATGACAACATATTTTTGGCGCCGTTTCTGGGGACTCGAAGTTGAGAGAAATTGAATCCCTGGGCCTCGACAAAACCTTATTCACTCTTCAATTAGGTGAGCATGGATAGTTGAGAGTTGTAGATCCCTCACCTTAGCGACTCCACCTTCATTTATCAGATAAATTTAGTTGTAGTACTGGCTCCTCGTAAGCCACACCTGAGGTCAGATACGTCCTAGCCAAAGACACCTTCTGTGTCTGACCCAGAAAAGATCCTACATAGAAGGAGTTGGAGGGAAAGACAATCGGTTCATACTGAGATCCCTGAATTCTCCCTAGAATACTTTCCATCCTCCTCCTCTCAAGTTGCCCAAGTGCAAGGTCCTGACTCCACTATGGGAGAGATAGATTACTACTTAGATAGTCCACCCCTAGGAGGTGTCCGAATCAAAGATGAAGCTAAGTCAATGGATACCACATATTACTCCTTCCACTCTACCCCTAAAGTCGAGAAGGTCAAGGAGGTCACTGAAGTATCTGCTATTCACAGCCCGTTGTTCCCATTAACACCTCAAGATGTTGTCCAGTAAATTCCCATTGTTATCCATACTTAACTTATACCTCCTCCTCCTCATTGTACACATCAAATCCTTGCACTACCCCCACCTCCTCCAATGGCCAATGTCCCTGGCTTCCTGTTGAATAAATATGCCCCCCTAGCATTACCTCAAGCGCTGAATGATATGCCACAGGACTATCTAAAGATCTTGCCCCGATTCAATGGGGAAAATGAGATCGAAGCTCAAAAACACCTTGAGGTTTTCTGCTCTTTCACAAAAAAATTTAATGTGGAACATCTAGACGTAGTCCTAAGACTGTTTATGCAATATCTTGATGGTGAAGCCAGAAAATGGTTCAAGACACTAGGAGACCATTCCATCACCACATGGGAAGGAATGGAGGATACTTTCCTCAGAATATGGGGAGAGAAGAAAGACCATGGACATTGTCTTACTAAGTTTAACACACTCAAGAAAATACATGCTGAAGGAGTGTCAGAATTTCTCAAGAGGTTTAACAAGTTGTATCTGTTAGCCCCCCTATGAAATTCTTGACAAGCAAGCTGGGGGCTAGATATTTGTGGAGCCTTCAAGAAACGCCTATCCCTTGGAAACCCATCCTCCTTGAAGTCTTTGAGTGCTATGCCTAATAAAAATCTATCTACTGATTCATTCCTAAAATGCCTACTATTCCCCCTTGCACCCCTGCAAAATGCCCCTTTCCTACCTTTTTTTCCTCCCACTGTCGAAATACCTTTGTTTCCCCCTATTAACCCCCTAAATCCCCTCTCAAAATCCCCACACCCCTTGTTTCCCCAAATTTCCCCTCCATCTCCCTATTGTTCCCTTTTGGGCCTCAAAATACATTGAAAATGGGTTAAAAACCCACTTTAGACCTTATAATAGGCCTCAACCCTTTTCCCCGTTAGCCCCGTACCTCTTTATCTTCCACAAAACCCATCGCCGTGACTGGGCTCTAGCACTGAAGGGCGCTTACCGTGTTTATTCATTGGGCGCATCCTCGACCGTCGATCCTGATAGATCGGATGGCCAGCATTTAATCCCCAGCGCCCACGTTTTCCCCGCCTTTTTCCATGTCGGGCCATCGTCGTCCGTTTCCCCGCCAGATCGACGGTTCGGAACCTTTCCCGCCAGTGGGCCCCGCCATGCACTATTCAGAAACTTCCCGGTTTATTTCGCACCACCCTCGCGTGCTTGGTGGTTTTCCCTCGTAGCCCAGCGATTCCACTCACATTTCGACACATATCTTCTGTACGACTCCAAAACCGCCCATCCCCCGCGCATTATCTGTCGACCACGGATGCCCAGCGAAATGACCGTCGACCGTCTGATCTGGGATGGGCCATCCAACAATCATCGCCCGCCCAAGTTGCACGATGTTTAATGAAGTTGCACGCGCGATAACCTATGCCATGGCCCGCCGTCTGTTTTCCTCCGTCGTTGATCTCCGCCACGATCAATGGTCCAGATTTGTTTGCCCACCGTTGACTTTTCCACTGTCCCCAATCCCGCCACGTCATCTCCATGTGCATTCTCTCTGCATGCTCCCGTTCCATTGCATATAATTTGTTCATTTCATGTTGTTTAACGTTTTCTCGTCGTTTTTCGCTCTGCAGACCGCCACCTCCACCAGAGCGTCTTTCACCATTTCTTCTACATTTTTTCGCCCGGGTCACCATTTACACGACCATTCTCCTCCTCCACATCATTCACCACCCCGTCCATAATTTTCTTCACATTTTTTGTGTTTTTGTAGGGTTATCGATGGTTAATAGTCGCCATGATGCACATCTCTGCTACAAGGACAGAGAAATCAAGAAGATCAGTTAGAGAGGCAGGATTTGTAAAGAGAATGACCCGAGAAGGTGAAGACAGGACTTGCATTAAAGAAGGGCAGAATCCAACTCTGAAAATATCCCTGCGCCATTAAAAGCCCGAGCTAACCTGTCAGAAGCAGAAATGGAGCGGAAAAGTGTTTCAGTACAAAGTAAAAAAGATCAAGGTGCACTAATGAAGATCCTGAGCCTTAAATCAGTTGTTTAGAAGGCAAATCACCAGTTGAGGACCCCAAGGATCGATCAAAAGGTCCTGAGCACTAGAAAAAGTAGTTCAAAACCACCAGAGTATTCATATGACAGACCTCTTATTAGTTTATTTCATTTTGTTCAAAGCACCAGGAGTACTACAGCCAAAAGATGTCAAGGTCATATCCGGAGAAGATCACTCTTTCACAAGGGAGGTGACATAGATTAAATACACAGCAGTTAAATAGAATGGGTCTCGGCCCCGCATTCATTTTTGTATTTAATATTACATTTAGTATTCACCTACCCTCTCAGTCGATCTTCCATTCATCCTCTGCTATAAAACACAGAAGGAAATGTTGTTATGGTTGTTGATGAGATATCAGTGAAACGCAAGCTTTTTCCTCTTGAGACAAGTTCTCTATGTAATATTGTAAGATTGGCTGAGATTTGATGTATTCAGACTGAATGTTCAAGCTATGGGCTATGATGTATCTGATTGGTGTTGTTTTTAATATGACAAGCACATTTCTTTGGATCCTGATCTAAGCAACTGGTGATGTTTTCTTCTCTCTGTGTCTAATTTCATTTCATTCCATTTCTACCGGCTCGCATCAGAAGTTTGACATAAGATTTACCCTTGATAGTTCCTTATGTTGCTGCTCTCCCAGCCCTTTATGTTTTCTTCTTATATGTGTATCTGAATATTGATTTCAATTGATTTAACCAGTGTAGTGGATGTTATTGCCTGCTCTCTGATGTATGAAATAATGAAATCTATGTTTAGATGTTCTTGTTAGGATTTAGTTGGATGAGTTGAGAACATCGGGGGGTCTAGAACCTTGTCTCTGCCTCTCTAGGATCTTTCCACCCCAATTAGGCCTTTCTAAGATCCCTCGTACTGCCTCTAATTTTGTCCAAGCAGGCCTGGAGTTAAATGAACTCTGGCCTGATCTATATACAGAGTTGGTTGGTTCCCCTTCCTTCAGTTTCAGCCCTTAATGTTCCATTCCACCAATCATCTTGCAAGATCCAAATGCTCTAGATGACTAGCCCAACTGAAAGATTGCACATTGAACACAAATAAATCCTTTCTTGAATCCATAGCCCAATGGCCTTGATATTCCCTGAGTTGTCTGTCTTAGCCTAATCCCTTCTATGATCATCCTTGTCTTATATTGGACCTTCCTTCCTGATTCCCAGCAACCAAACACAAACAATCGAACCAACAACCCTGAGCCTATAACTGGCCTAAAATCACAGCTTAGAGCTTCAATGACATACCCTTTGACTCATATAGAGAGATCCCTCTCTGGACCTAGGAGGGCTAGATCCTAAGGTCTGAAAGTGGTTCTATGTTGTCTCATATTTTGGTCTTGTCAACCTGGCCAAAACATGGGAACCCCAACATAATGGTGACTTTGATGGGGACAATCTGAGTGCATTCCACTTTATACATTTCCAAGACTCGGAAACTTAGAGCTCTGGTTAGGTTGACAGTAAAGTCACTCCTTTCTTGGATCGGCCTCCACTATTGAATATCCACCACTCTCTTAGACAGAGCCTGGAAAGGGCCAGGTAGCCTCTGGATCTCACCCTCTTCGGAGGTGACATATCTGTTAAATTCCCTCCCGGTCAATCTCTGGTTGGATTTTGTTTCTTGAGGAGATTTTTGAAAGATAATAGTGCTTGAGCACTGTGGTGGATAGTGTGAACCCTTAGATATACCCTAAAACCCTCCACCTGGTGACTCCATTGTTCCTAACGAAAAGACTCCATTGGTGATCAGTAGGCCTGCTGATTATCTTGGTTTCAAAATTAGACTCCACTGGGATACCAGCCTCTGAGACAACATCAACCACAGTAGAAGCAACAAGTAGGGTTAAGCTACTTGGCTAAGAAACAACATTCTGGCTTTCAGAACCATCCACACAAGAGCTTATCCCAACCCTGACCCACCTGAAATAGTTGACAATCCGGAGAGTATCCTCAAGGGGACTCCTACACCTAAAAGACCAACTATTTCCAGTCACATTCATAGAGCTAACTCTGCACCAGAAGACCTAACAGCTCTATCGCATTTTCCCCCTGACCTAGACTCACCTAACAGTTTGCTAAGAACTAGGTCATTCAATCACCTAGACCAGCAAGACCTTGAGCCCCACAGTACATCATCCCATAGCGGTCAAAACACTAGGGATAGAGGAACCCCTCCATCTATGCCACCTGATACTCACTTCATTCAAAACTTGGGGCTTTCCTGTCATCCAAATACCAGCTACTCAAGCCAACCCTATACCTCATCAGAACATTATCATGGCAGCTTGGTATGCACCTTTGGTTTTACCACAGCCCTTGTTACCCCTACCCAATGATTATCTGTCAAAAATCCCACACTTCACTGCTAAAGAGTCCATCACAGCTCAGCAACATGTAGATAAGATGGAGGATTCTTTCGACTATATGGAAATTGATGATGAAACAATCAAAATGAGAATCTTTGCCCAAAGCCTGGGGCGTGATGTAAATAAATGGTTCAAAATTTTACCCCCTGGAAGTATCCAAGATCTTCCTGCATTATATCGGAACTTCATAGACAAATGGGAGGTTAGAGCAAACCCTCGCCAGCTCCTAGCAGAATACATGTCCCTTAAGAGGAACGTAGGAGAGAGCGTCCACGATTACACCACTAGATTCAACAACATTTACAACGCTCTTCCTCCACACATGAAACCTCCTCAAGGGATGGCCCTGGAAAAATATCTTGATGGATTTGATGCTTACATGGCCTACGAGCTTAGAGATAAAGAGTATAACACATTGGAAGACATGCAGAAAGGAGCCATAACCATAGAGGCAAACTTGATGGAAAAAAGGGCAAGATTAAAAGCTGAAAAAAGGGTAACACGCAGGGATGACAATGTAGCTTCCACATCTGATCCCAAATATGATAGACTGTCTAAAAACGTGGAAGAGCTACAACAAATGATAAAAAGGATGGTTTTCCAAAACAACAACCAAAACAGAAACCAGAACAAGAACATTAGAAGAAACAATTCTGCTCCCAACAGACAAAGAGAGTCAGATCAACAAATTATTCCCCCATTCCAAGAAAAAATTTTAGATAAAGATGAGGGAATCGTAGAAGAATCTGAAGGGAATGGAATTAACATGTTCGAGATGGAAGACTCAGTCCTTAACTGTGATTTAGGGGAAGACCAGCCCTCACCTTCATACTAGGATGAGGAATGGTTAGAAACTGAGGATTACATGTTAGGGTTTGAAAATGCCATGTTACAGGTCAGAGAACAATATGAACTTAGGAGCAAAAAGAACCAAGAAACTTCCAAAACCAAAGCTCCTGAGGTTACCATCAAGAAAAGACCTGATAAAAATTCTAAAGCATCTGCTGCAAATGACAAATCAGCAGCTAAAATTTTTGGTAAACATAAGGAGAAAGAAAACCAAGACACTGAAAAAAAAATCCAACCAACCAGTAGCACTAGTACAACAGTTAGTGCTCCTAATAAAACGATTCCTAACCCTGTACATAGTGAGAAATCACAAACTGATTCAGCTACCAAGGAAGTAGCAAATAAAACAGAGTTAAGCACTCCAAAGACACAGTCCACTTTCAATTTACAGAGTGAGATTGCGAAAATCAAAATCTTTGTACCATTGTCTGAGCTGGCCACTCAGGATGTATATAAAGGCCGGATTTTGAAAGCATTGAATCTGGGGGAAAACAATGACACTGTAAATTTGAATGATGATCAACCTGCCCTGCTGTTCGGTCCAAAGATTGAGGGAAAGTTTCAGGAACGGGTAGTTCCACCTTCTTATATCAGTCTTAACATTCATGACAAAATACTCCACAATGCCATGCATGATTCTGGAGCATCAAACAATTTGATGCCTAAGGTAGTGATGGAAAAGCTAGGCCTAGAAATAACCCGACCTTACAAAGATCTATATTCGTTTGACTCTAGCAGAGTAAAATGCCTAGGCCTAATCAAAGACCTATGTGTGAGCTTGACCCAGATCCCAGCTAAATGTATGGTCATGGATGTGGTGGTAGTAGATGTGCCACCCAAATATGGCATGCTGTTATCTAGATCATGGGGTGCCAAACTACAAGCAACAATGCAGATGGATGGCTCATATGCCACTATCCCTCTATTTGGCCAACTGAGAAGACTGTATAGAGAGTCCCAGATGAAATTCCTAGTCAGTAGCCCCGAGAAACCTGAAAATTCACCATTATACTCTGTACACACAGACCTATATTCTTTCATTATTTATAACGACCAATCCTTAGGAGAGCCAGAATCTGAATGTAGAAATACAAGCAAGGACACAGAGCCCATGGACCTCAGCATAATGGCTACCCTAGAAGAGTACGATGAAGAAAACCATGGGCAGGATACTGAAAATGAAGCTCAGAGTGAACCAAGAATGCAATGCAGTCAGACTGTTAGTCACACCCTTCAAACTAACATACCATGTGAAGAACAAGACAACCCACAACCTAGTACAGACTCCCCAACGCAACATAATGGCGAGCCCCTATGGGAAATGAACTTCGATGGGTCCTGTACTAGGAAAAATGCTGGAGCAGGAGTGTGGCTACGTAACACAGAAAATGACCACGCAGAGAGCCATGCTGTGAATCTGCATTTCAAATGCACAAATAATATTGCAGAATATGAGGCTCTCATCCTGGGTCTGAACCTATTGAAAAAATTAGGAGCCCATAGGATAGTTGTGAAAGGAGACTCTGAGTTAGTAATCAAACGAGTGAATGGTGAATATACAGCAAAACACCCCAGGTTAAGAGCATACCAGAACGACACTCTGAATTTATTGAAAACATTTGTTGAATATGAATTGGTATTTGTGCCTAGGAGTCAGAACGTTATTGCTAATGGATTAGCTTGCCTGGCTAGTTCATATCCTAAAACTCCCCCTGACCAACAAATCATCATTCAAACCAAGTTTAGACCTGCAGTGCCAGACAAAGAAAAATACTGGTATGTCTTTGAAGGAGACAAACAGATCAAAGATTTCCTAGTGGGCAGGAATGAGTTTGAATTTTTGATTTGGACTCAAAATATGATGACAGCTACCCAAGTGAGGATCCCCCCGATGAACAAGAAACACCCTGTAACATAGAAATAAACACCTTTTCTGATGAAACTGGACATTCGATCGAAAAATGTGAAAATGCAGATAGCGAAGAGATAGAGGTGTTGCAGGCCAAAGATAAGAACATACCCAGAGGCCTGGCACCCCTAGAGGACCTTTTTGACTTTGATGACGTAGCAGAAAATCCCACTATAGAACATGCAGTCTCAGATATAGAAGAATGCAACATAGGCACTGAAGATAAGCCTAAAATGATAAAACTGGCTAAGTCTATACCTGCAAACATGAAGAAAAAATACATTGACATGTTCAAGGAATTCATTGATGTGTTTGCATGGGGCTATGAAAACTTAAAGGCCTATGACACAAACATCATACAACACAAGATACCACTAAAGGAAAATCAGAAGCCTTTCAAAAAAAAACTCCGCAGAATCAATCCAAAACAATTGCCTGCAGTTGAGAAGGATATTAGAAAGATGTATGATGCAGGCATAATAGTCCCTGTGAGGTTTTCTGATTGGGTGTCAAACTTAGTGGTTGTAAGAAAGAAAACAGGGGAGATCAGATTGTGCATAGACTTCAGAAACCTAAACAGAGCCTCCCTGAAAGACAACTACCCTTTGCCTAGAATGGAACATATCCTACAGAAGGTAGTGGGCTCTAAGAGAATCTCCCTGCTTGACAGTTTTTCAGGATACAACCAAGTTCTGGTACTCCCAGAAGATCAACTAAAAACAACTTTTACCACTCCATGGGGCACCTTCATGTATGTGAAAATGCCTTTTGGATTGATGAATGTTGGGGCGACCTTCCAGAGAGCGATGGACATAGCTTTCTCAGATGAAATTGGACACTTCATAGTTATCTACTTGGATGACTTGACTCTCTTTTCTAAAACTGAAGAAGAACATTTGAAACATCTGAGGAAAGTTTTTGAAAAATGTAGAAGGTACGGTCTGTCCCTAAATCCTAAGAAAACTATTTTTGGGCTGCAAGAAGGTAAACTTCTTGGCCACATTATATCTGAGAAAGGTATTAGGATAGACCCACAGAGGGTTGAGGGAATACTTCAAATTACACATCCGAGAAACATCAAGGAGTTACATTCCTTCATTGGGAAGATCAATTTCCTTAGGATATTTATTCCCAATCTTGCTGAGCACCTCAGGAAAATGACTGACATGCTAAAGAAAGGTGCAGGAATCAAGTGGACTGTTGAAGCCAAGAAATATTTTGAGTCGGTAAAACTTGCACTCACTCAAGCCCCTGTCCTTATCAACCCAGACTTCTCAAAATATTTTCTGATCTTTTCATTTTCTTCCCAGCATACAATAGCTGTAGTCTTGCTGCAAAAGAACTCAGGAGGTAATGAGCGGCCAATCGCCTTCTTCAGCAAAGCCTTAAGAGACTCACCCTTAAAGTACAACATTATGGAAAAACAGGCCTATGCTCTGGTAAAGGCCTTAAAGGACTTTAGGGTGTACATTATGCATTCTCACACCATAGCTTATGTTCCAAATATAGTGGTTAAAGATATCTTGTCCCAGGACCCTGATGGGAAAAGGGGGAAATGGATTGCTACAATCTTAGAATACGACCTCGAAATAAAACCCACCAAACTGATCAAAGGTCAAGGCCTAGCCCAGTTAATGGATGAATCCAATCTGCAGGCCCTTGACATCCACATGATAAATGCCTTAGATGAGCAGGAAGGATTTCCCCATCCAACTGCTGAGGAGCAGTTTCAGAACTCTCCTTGGTACTCTGATATCCTTTATGTGCTCACCCATCTCAATGCCCCTCCAGAACTGTCCAAAACCAAGGCCAGATTCATAAAACTCAAAGCTATAAACTACTACATTTTAAATGAAAACATGTATTGGAAAAATCCAAATGGCCTATTACTGAAATGTTTGTCCGAAACTGAAGCTAAAAGAATCAAACAAGAATTTCATGCCGGGGAGTGTGGAGGCCACCTTAGTTGGAAAGCCACTGCAAATAAGATACTCAGGGCTGGTTACTATTGGCCTACACTCTTTAGTGATGTCCATAAAATGATTCTTGCCTGCCACAAATGTCATATCTTCGAAGGCAGAAGAAAGATCCGCCCCCTCCCTTTACAACCTATCACCGTAGAAGGTCCCTTCATGCAATGGGGCCTAGACTTTATAGGAGAAATTCACCCTGCCTCCTCAGGACAACATAAATGGATCCTAACCACTACATATTACTTCACTAAATGGATAGAAGCCATAACCACTGGGAATGCCACTGATTCTGTCATCATTAGGTTCCTAGAAGACTTCATCCTATCTCGGTTTGGTTGTCCAAGGAAAATAATCACTGACAACGCTGCTACTTTCGGATCCAAGAGAATGGTCGATTTCTGTCACAGGTACGGAATAGCACTTGGTCATTCAACTGCCTATTACCCCCAGAGTAATGGCCTAGCTGAATCATCTAACAAAATCCTGGTTACAATCATCAAGAAACTGTTGGAAGAGAACAAAAGGTCGTGGCATAAAAAGTTGATACATGCTCTGTGGGCTGACAGGCTCACCACAAAGAAATCCATTGGCATGTCACCATTCCAGCTGGTTTATGGGATAGAAGCGGTTTTCCCTACTAGGCTTGGAATTCCAGTGGTCAAACTTTCCCAAGAGATTCAGACAGAGGGAAACAGTATGGTGAGAAGAATTAATGAAACTATCCATCTGCAGCAAACAAGGGAGCAGGTTTATAGTAGAGCTGTCAGAGTGCAGGAAAGCATAAAGAGGCAGTTTGACAAAAGAGCCAAAGCTTCATATTTCAAAGTTGGGGACAAGGTTTTGAGATGGGATTCAAGGAGAGAGGACAAAGGCAAACATGGTAAGTTTGACAGCTTGTGGCAAGGTCCATATATTATTCAAGCCACTGTGGGTCCTAATGCATTTTTCTTACAAGAACTTGATGGTACAGAGCTGTATGGGGGTCCTGTCAATGGCAGGATGCTCAAACACTACTTCTGTTAATTTTCATTTCCAGTTCCATTTCCATTGTACATACCATTTTAGTTCTACTTTCAAGAAAACAGAGAAAATGTTTACAAAAAAAAAAAAAAACAGTGGAAAGAAGCTGGTCCTAACACGCTCAAAACCTGGATCAGCAAAGGAAAAGAAGAATCAGCTCTAACATGCTTAAAACCAGAGCTGAAATGAAGAGAAGAAGTGAATCTAAGATGCTCAAAACCTGAGTCACAGAGAACGAAGGATGTTTCAAAACTGTATATTTCATACCTTCACAAATTTTTTTTTTTCAGTTTGCCACAAGTCTTCACTCCAGCAAGTCAGACAGTCTAATCCTGGCTTGGCTGTTTTTCAATTTCCTGTTTTAGAATGTAGGAGAAGAAACTTGTTGGACATTTTAATCCCAACAGGTAGTAGATTAGGTAGAGAAGCATTTGATGCCAAATTTTTAATCTGGCCTCATGGAGCAATAAGGGTAGATTTAGAATAGCTTTGTTTTCTATTTTAAAAATAAAATGATGAAAAGGGTCTACTAGCTCAAATGCACCCTAAAGAAGAAAAAATGCTAGGACTGTAGTTTGGGTAGATAGATTGGTTGGGAAATATTTCTGCTGATTTTTCTATCATTTTGTGGCAGCTAAAATTGAAGAAATAAAGGGATGTGCCAAGCAGCAGGCATCTGGCCTACTCGAAATATCATTTCTGGTTTCTTGACTCCTTCAAGAAGAAGTCATCCCCATGTGGAGCCACTGTTAGCCCCCCTATGAAATTCTTGACAAGCAAGCTAGGGGATAGATCATTGTGGAGCCTTCAAGGAACGCCTTTCCCCTGGAAACCCATCCTCCTTGAAGTCTCTAAGTGCTATGCCTAATACAAATCCTATCTACTGATTCATTCCTAAAAGGCCTATTGTTCCCCCTTGCACCCCTGAAAAATTCCCCTTTCTTACATTTTTTTCCTCCCACTGTCGAAATAACTTTGTTTCCCCCTATTAACCCCTTAAATCCCCTCTCAAAATCCCCACACCCCTTGTTTCCACGAATTTCCCCTCCATCTCCCTATCGTTCCCTTTTGGGCCTCAAAATACATTGAAAATGGGTTAAAAACCCACTTTGGACCTTATAATAGGCCTCAGCCCTTTTCCCCGTTAGCCCCACGCCTCTTTATCTTCCACAAAACCCATCGCCGTGACCGAGCTCTAGCACTGAAGGGCGCTTACCGTGTTTATTCATCGGGCGCATCCTCAACCGTCGATCCTGACAGATCAGATGGCAAGCATTTAATCCCCAGTGCCCGCGTTTTCCCCGCCTTTTTCCATGCCGGGCCATCGCCGTCCGTTTCCCCGCCAGATCGACGGTCCAGAACCTTTCCCGCCGGTGGACCTCGCCATGCACTGTTCAGAAACCGCCCGGTTTATTTCGCACCACCCTCGCGTGCTTAGCAGTTTTCCCCCGTAGCCCAGCGATTCCACTCACCTTTCGACACGTATCTTCTGTACGACTCCAAAACCGCCCATCCCCCGCGCATTATCTGTCGACCACGGATGCCCAGTGAAATGACCGTTGACCGTTCGATCTGGGATGGGCCATCCAACTATCATTGCCCGCCCAATATGCACGATGTTTAATGAAGTTGTGCATGCTATAACCTATGCCATGGCCCGCCGTCCGTCGTCCTCCGTCGTTGATCTCCGTCACGATCAACGGTCTAGATTTTTTCGCCCGCCGCTGAGTTTTCCACTGTCCCCAATCCCGCCACATCATCTCCACGTGCATTCTCCGTGCATGCTCCCGTTCCATTGCATGTAATTTGTTTGTTTCGTGTTGTTTAATTTTTTCTTGTCGTTTTTCGCTCTGCAGACCGCCACCTCCACCAGAGCGTCTTTCACCATTTCTTCTGCATTTTTCCGCCCAGGTCACCGTTTACACGACCATTCTCCTCCTCCACATCATTCACCACCCCGTCCATAATTTTCTTCACAGTTTTTGTGTTTTTTCAGGGTTATCGATGGTTAATAGCCGCCATGATGCACATCTCTACTACAAGGATAGAGAAATCAAAGAAGATCAGTTACAGAGGCAGGATTTGTAAAGAGAGTGACCCGGGAAGGTGAAGACAGGACTTGCATTAAAGAAGGGCAGAATCCAACTCTAAAAATCTCCTTGTGCCATTAAAAGCCCGAGCTAACCTGTCAGAAGCAGAAATGGAGCAGCAAAGTGTTTCAGTACAAAGTAAAGAAGATCAAGGCGCGCTAATGAAGATCCTGAGCCTTAAATCAGTGGTTTAGAAGGCAAAGCACCAGTTGAGGACCCCGAGGATCGATCAAAAGGTCCTGAGGACAAGAAAAAGCAGTTCAAAACCACCAGAGCATTCATATGATAGACCTCTTAGTAGTTTATTTCATTTTGTTCAAAGCACCAGGAGTACTACAACCAAAATATGTCAAGGTCATATCCGGAGAAGATCACTCTTTCATAAGGGAGGTGACAGAGATTAAATACACAGCAGTTAAACAGAATGGGTCTCGGCCCCACATTCATTTTTGTATTTAATATTACATTTAGTATTCACCTACCCTCTCAGTCGATCTTCCGTTCATCCTCTGCTATAAAACACAGAAGGAAATGTTGTTGTGGTTTTTAATGAGATATCAGTGAAACACAAGATTTTTCCTCTTGAGACAAGTTCTCTGTGTAATATTGTAAGATAGGCTGAGATTTGATATATTCAGACTGAATGTTCAAGCTATGGGCTATGATGTATCTGATTGGTGTTGTTTTTAATATGACAAGCACATTTCTTTGGATCCTGATCTAAGCACCTGGTGATGTTTTCTTCTCTCTGTGTCTAATTTCATTTCATTCCATTTCTACCGGCTCGCATCAGAACTTTGACATAAGATTTACCCTTGATAGGTACCTTATGTTGCTGCTCTCCCAACCCTTTATGTTTTCTGCTTATATGTGTATCTGAATATTGATTTCAATTGATTTAACCAGTGTAGTGGATGTTATTGCCTGCTCTCTGATGTATGAATTAATGAAATCTATGTTTAGATGTTCTTGTTAGGATTTAGTTGGATGAGTTGAGAACACCGGGGGGTCTAGAACCTTGTCTCTGCCTCTCTAGGATCTTTCCACCCCAATTATGCCTTTCTAAGATCCCTCATACTGCCTCTAATTTTGTCCAAGTAGGCTTGGAGTTAAATGACCCCTGCCCTGATCTATAGACAGAGTTGGTTGGTTCCCCTTCCTTCAGTTTCAGCCCTTAATGTTCCATTTCACCAATCATCTTGCAACATCCAAATGCTCTAGATGACTAGCCCAACTGAAAGCTTGCACATTGAACACAAATAAATCCTTTCTTGACTCCATAGCCCAATGGCCTTTCCCTGAGTTGTCTGTCTTAGCCTAATCCCTTCTATGATCATCCTTGTCTTATATTGGACCTTCCTTCCTGATTCCCAGCAACCAAACACAAACAATCGAACCAACAACCCTGAGCCTATAACTGGCCTAAAATCACAACTTAGAGCTTCAATGACATACCCTTTGACTCATATAGAGATATCTCTCTCTGGACCTATGAGGGATAGATCCTAAGGTCTGAAAGTGGTTCTATGTTGTCTCATCTTTTGGTCTTGTCAACCTGGCCAAAACATGGGAAACCCAACTGTATCTGAGCCTCCCTGCTAATATGAAACCTCACCAGATCACTACCAAGGTTGTTTTTGTGGCAGCTTTTGACTCTGAATTTGGTTTCTTACTAAGAGAAAGAAAGCTGGCCACCCTGGATGATGCCCAGATAGATGCACTAGAGCTAGAGGCAAATTTTGCCTCTACTGGTAAATCCAAGGGAAAACCTGAACAGGATACTAGAAGAAGGGGAAAAGAAGAGGTATCCACCTTGAGCCAAGATAGAGATTCAGCTAATGACAGGATTGAGGAGATGAACAAGATGATTAAGAACCTTTCAAGTAAGATGGTTGAACTTGAAATGGAGGCCAAGAATTCACCCTCCAAGAATTTCCAAAATTCTCCAAATATGGGTTACAACCCTCAATACAGGAAGCCACCCTTGCAGATACTACAAAGGGAATGGAAGGAGCAGCAAGACCAGGTACCACACCCTCTATACCTGGAAGGTCAAGTAGATGGCCCTACCGAAGACACCACTTATGAGCAAGAGGAGGCATACCTTACTTTCTCAAACAATGATGAAGTTGAATGCCCCCTACATGAAAGTGGCGAAGTAGAGGTGCCGACACATGTAGAAGAAAAAGATAATGAAAGAACCAAAGATCCTGAGATCGATGACTACTGCAAGCACATTGTCGATTTCATGCAAGCTCAGTTTAATAGAAGATATGACCTCAGATCTTCCAGGAAGAGAACTCGCACTCAGGATCAGGAGGAGGACACACCTCAAGAGGAAGCACCTGCTCAGAAGGAGGCAATGGCTCAAAGGAACCTAGACAAAGGTAAGAGACCTCTTAACCAATCTTTGCAGTCTGCTGATCAAATTCCTTCCTCTTCACAAATGGCTGCACCCCCTAGTGTCAAGCAAATCATAAAGGAAGTCAAACCTCTATTTGGTAAATTTAGTGTGTCCTAAATTGCTACATTTAATTTGTCAATCCGGGATTCGTAAGCTGACGAAGTGTGGCGCACTATATGTGCAAGATAACCTATCTCTTATTTTTTTTTCGTTTTTGGATTTTTGTGAAATTCTAAAAGACAAGTATGGAGACAAATACTCAAGAAACAATGTATTTCTAATGATTTTCCAAACTTCAAAAAGATTTTAAAAACACACAATGACAAAATTAATTCTTCAAAGAAAATTAAATTGCATCACTACTCTAGTCAATCAAACAATGAACTACTGATCATGAAACTCATTATTCTTGTTGCTGTTCAAACACAAAAGAAACTATGCTGAAAGAAATCCAAAATTTGTAACAAAGTAAATCTAAATCAAATTACATCAACTTATCTTCTGATCCCTCATCATTAGTCCAGCTATGATTTTCGGAGGTAACCATAAACAACTCGAGTAACCTGATATCTAACTTCCAGAAAGTAATCTAATATCAAACTACACATTCATAATTCAATCCCTCACCATCAGTACAGCTGTGGCTTTCGGAGGTAACTGAAGATGTCATGAGCAATTTAATATATCTAACTTGCAGAAAGTAAAATAATATCAAACTACACATTAATAATTCAATCCCTCACCATCAGTCCAGCTGTGGCTTTCGGAGGTAACTGAAAATGACATGAGCAATTTAATATATCTAACTTGCAGAAAGTAAACTAATATCAAACTATACATTCATACTTCAATCCCTCACCATCAGTCCAGCTGTGGCTTTCGGAGGTAACTGAAAATGACATGAGCAATTTGATATATCTAAATCTAACTACTGAAACAAATGTGCAAGACTGAAATAAACAAAGCAGTACTAAAATTAAACAGAAACTAAGAAAAGTAAATTAGCAGCAGAAAAATATTAATTCCATGTCATTAGTCAAAAAGTTATGCAAATGCCTGGGCTGCCTATTTATAACCTGAAACAAGAACACTAATCAGTTAACAATAACATAAAACATGAAATATTATGGACAAAAAGGTAAACAGTAAATATTATGCTGCATAAAATGTAAAGCATAATAGATTATGAACAGAAATGAAGCATATATACTATGAAAGATGCAATGTATAAACATATGAATGAATTATGGCACAATGAGCTTAAAGAAATAAAACAAGAACTATACAATAGTGCACAAAACCTTAGCTGTGCAGGGGCCCTCTACACCAGCCTTGGCAACAGACTTCAAGTACGAATTATGCTTGGAAACAGAGTCTTCTTATATATTAAAATGCAGTCATAACAGAAAGGTGATATCACGGCACAGTGGCAGCGTAATTACATTACAGAGCTATCTGGAAGCTAATAAAAACTAACAGAGACTAATATAATATGCGTATACAAACGCGTTATTTATAACAAAGGAAATACAACTGATTCCCTAACGTTTATGCTGATGGAGAACACGTAGACCATTACGTCCGCAGATCTAGGATCATGGCCGTATTGAAGAGTAAATCTATGAGGAGTGGATGTTTGAATTTGGCTATGGAGCCATGTACAGATGTTGATTTGTCTCCCGCAATTCAGAAACGGCCATATGAACCTTCACGTGACACAAAACAGAGTCCTGTCACCGTGGGAGTCTACTGCTGACTTCCACTTGGCCATCTTTGACCGCAGCTTTCTTAAGTGAATTTGCTCGAGCCAATAGGACACGACATCCATGTCCACATCATTTCGACTTTCCCATGTGGCTCGTTCCTGAGGACACCCGTAACATAGACTTTCACAAAATGAATGGCGGAAGTTGGCAAGAATTTCATGGAAAGTGGCAAAGATTCCGCAACAAATGAGCAAAATCTAAATCAACAAATGTATACAAAATATAGTTAAAAACCATTTTAGATGCTCTTTGCAATTAATATACAATGATATTGACAACTTGGGAGGTTGAGGTGAATGAAAAAGGTCTAGGAAGATGTATAAGAATAATGCAGATTTGAGACTCAACATACCCCCACTGTGAAGGTGTTACATGTCCTCATGCAACCAAAATTTTGATCATCCTTCTTCAGTTCATATGCCTTGACACTTCATCTAGTACATCCAGCCCTCTCCTCCTCTTCCTTGGTGCTGCTAACATCCTGGGCTTCTTCATTAAGCATCTGAATTTGATATTAATCAGTGCTCTGCTTAACTTCTGGAATTTCTTCTTCAATTTCCTGTTCTTCTTCTGCCATAGTCCCATATGTAGCATGGTATTATCATGAATTATTTTGTCCAATTTTCTTTGTTCCTTCAATGTATCATTTTCATTTTTAATGTGTCTATTTAAAAGCTCTAGCTCAAAGACTTCTTGTTTCAGTGATTGGACTAATCATCCTGTGCTGTGTGAGGCTGAGTGGACGAAGTACTGGAACCCGTAGCTGCTTTTTCTAAAGATTCTATATAATCATATACTTCTTGCTGCTTTGGGTCTATATCAGGTGTCGTTTTTATTGGGCTGTCCCCAAAATGCCGTGGAGGAGAGTTGTCTTCAAAATCTGGCTGAGAAGGGCTCACATCAACGTCTGGCTGAGAATGGGATGGACTATGTTCAATTTCTGACTGAGAATGAAATGAACTAGGTTCACTAACTGGCTGAGAGTGAGATGGACTATGGTCAGCTGGGGATTGTTCATATGTTTCTTCTCCCAAATCAATGAAATGGGGTCCCTTCGTTTGCGTTTTCCTCAACTTCCCCTTAAGCCTGGAAATTCTTCTCACACGCTGTAGACCACTGTCTTTTTGCTTTTGTTTTCCTTTCTCTTTCTTCTTGGCTATAGATATCTGTTCTTGAAGATGAACCAATCTTTCAGATAACACTTGATGATCTTCTTCTTCGGAAGAAGGGGTTTGATGTATAGCCTCAATAATTTTTTTCTCTTTTGGTGTTATTGGCTTTTTACCCTTGGTTTCTCTCTTCTTCCTTTTTGACAACCTCTCTTCCCTACTAGTTCTTTCAATTGCAGTAGTAGGAGTAGTTTGAGTTTCATAATTTTTTCTTTTTCTCCTACTCCTTCTTGATGTGCTACCTTCAGGAATTTCCTGAGGTTCCTTTCTAATAAAAAAATGTTCCCATGTGTCTTTCTTCTCCTTTAACTCTTTTTCAATCAAACTTTTTACAAGACCGTGGTGATATATATGTGGTTCTACATCCCCTAAATGCTTCTGAATAGTCACAGACATTTTCTTCAAACTATTTAATAGAAAATATGGGAGATTGAGAGTTTAATTATCTAGAAAATTCATCAGCAATCTGGTATGGTGCATATACATGGACCTAAAACGGCCTTCACAGGTAATGAATTTTTGAACAACTAGCAGCAAAGTAGCCCATTCCACTTTCAAAGCATGAACATGAATTCCTCTTTTAAAAATAGTTATGTCCATACCTTGGTTTCGTAAGATTATTCCCCAGGCTTCATCACTAATGCTTTTATTCTTAAACCATCGTTCACCCTCTTGAGGAAGTTCCGTGGCAATTGCTATAGATGCTTCGTTCACCGCAAACTTAAGGTCTCCAATCTCTACTTCCAGGCCATTGAACGACCTTGCAAATTCTTTTGTCACTTATTTATGATAGCTTTTTTATGGTAGCTTCAACTTTGATAAACTCAAATTACCTATGCTTTCTTCAATATGGTTTAGAACTATATAAAAATGTGTTTTCAATGTTATTTGAAATGAATTTTTACTCATACCTTGGAATCTTTGCCTTTTCCTTGGTCTTCAACTAGTTGCTCTTCATTGGTATCTTGAATGCCCCATGTCTTCATAATTGATCCTCTCACCTGCATTTAATTTCATGATTATGGAAATAACATCTGGTTGTACATTCTTTTGAAAACAGAGTGGTAGCTGCGGAATCTGCTTCTGGCTGCGGAAACTGGAGTCAGCTGCGGAAACAGATGTCAGCTGCGGAAACTGACACAACTATTATTTGGGTGAATGAACATGAACGGATGACAAATGACTAGATGGAAATGGTCATGAAAAAGAATTTTATTGGTGAAAATGGAATGAAATAGATAAAATGAAGTGGAATGGAGTGAAATGAAGTGAAATGAAGTGAAATGAAGTGGAATGGAATGGAGTGGGTGGTCACAAAACTTGTGAAATGAAAGAGATATTTTTTTTTTTTTGGAAAATATAGAGTGTCAGGTGTTCCTGATTTTCACCCTATATTTTCTGTATAATACTGCCAATCAGTGATTGGTTTTCAGGCTTATACAATTTTTTTTTTTTTTTTTAATTGAAAGAACAAAAGCTAGGCTGGTGGAGAAGAAGAATTCTTCTGTACCAGCCTGATTGCAGAATTTTCTTGAAACATTTTGACAAAATCCTCTTTTGAGAGTGGCTTATGATAAAATTTTAATCTGTGGCCATTCACAATAAGAGGAGTTTGAAACTCATCAATGGTCTTGATTCTTACCGCTCCATTTCTAAAGATCTTGTCAATCTCATATGGCCCAAGCCAATGAGTCTGAAATTTTCCTTGAAAATATTTAAACTTGGAATCAAATAACAATGCCCAATCTCCTTCTTGAAACTTCTTCTCTTTGATGTACTTATCATGCCATTTAGCTCTTTGATATTGAACTAGATCAGTTCTTAGAATTGCCTCTTGTCTGATTTCATCTAGCTCATTCAATTGCTCCATTCTATGCTTTTGGGCTTCTGATAAGTTCATCCCCAATTGAACTTCTATCTTGAAGGTCTTGACTTGGAACTCAATGGGGAGCAAGACTTCTTTCCCATAAACAAGTTCATAGGGAGAATGTCCTGTTGTATTTCTCCATGTAGTTCTGTAGGCCCACAAGGCTTCGGGAAGCCTTTCTGCCCAATCTCTTCTATGTAGATGAACAGTTTTGGTGATGATACTTTCAAGAACTTTGTTTGTGGACTCCACTTGACCATTTGCTTGTGGATGGTAAGGAGTAGATCTTCCGTGCTTGATTTTGTATTCTTCCATCAACTTCTCCACCAAATTTGATGTGAATTGGCTCCCCTGATCTGTTACAATTTCTCTTGGAACACCAAAGCGAGTAAAAATATCCTCATAAAGAAAATGAACAACCGAATTTTCAGTAGCAGATACTAATGCTTTAGCTTCTACCCATTTAGTAACATAATCAGTGCAAACCAATATATACTTCTTTTGCTTAGATGGTGGATTAATAGGTCCAATGAAATCTAAAGCCCATTTTTCAAAGGGTTCAATGAGTACCCGTGTTTGCAATGGCATTTCATTTGAAAGGGTAGGTTTCCCTACTCTTTGGCAGCTGTCACACCTTTTGACATATTGTTTTGCATCTTTGAAGAGGGAAGGCCAATAATATCCTAAAGAAAGGATTTTATAGGCCGTCCTTTTGTCTACAAAGTGTCCGCCGCATGGTTCATCATGACATGCCTTAAGAATATCAGGCATTTCATCTTCCCTGACACATCTTCTGATCACAAGATTTGGCCCTGTTTTAAACAATTCGTTAGAAATCCATTAATATTTTGAACTCTCCTAAATAATTTTTCGTTTTTCACTTGGAAATAAATGTGAAGGAAGTTTCCTTGTAACCAAATAATTAGCAATATCTGCATACCAAGGAGTCTTAATAGTTACTGCAAACAAGTATTCATCAGGAAACTTATCCTCTACAGGAGAATCTTTTTTAGTATTCTGAATCCTAGACAAGAAATCAGCTACTGTATTTTGTTTTCCTGGTCTATCCAACACAGTAATATTGAATTCTTGCAAAAGTAAAAGCCATCTTGTCACTCTGCCATTAGTAACAGGTTTTTTCATTAAATATATAATTGCAGAATGGTCAGTATGAATAAAAGTTTCATAGCCTGTTATGTAATGTCTAAACTTATTAATTGCATGAACAACAGCTAAAAACTCTTTTTCAGTCACAGTATAGTTCAACTCTGTGGGAGTCAAATTTTTACTGGTATAATAAATGGCATAAGGAACTTGTTAGCGCTCAAATCTACCTTAGGCTGAAATAAGGTAAAACTCAAGGCTACATCAAACCACGCTCAGCCTCGTAGCTAGCCCTACGAGGACAGGAGAGGGCTCTCTCCGGGTCTATCCCGGAAAAAGGTTTTCAAAGGGGCTGAAATGAATTATAAAGAATACTGATTTTAGGCTAGTAAAGAGATAGGAAAGTTTGATTTTTATTTTTTAGGGTTTTTGTTGAAAAAATGGGAAAAACAATTTTGGGTCCGGGGATAAGGCCAGATCTTTGCAGAATTCGAGTTGGGGCAAGGTAGGCAGTAGTCTTGATGCTTTTGATTAGGTGTATGGATGGATCAGAATGAAAAGGAGCTGAAGAGGGCAAGGGAGAACATGGATCCTCTCCAAACAGGCGAAAACATGTAAAACTAAACAAATTTAAAGGCAGAGCACTGGAAACAATGGATTCAACCTCATTTACTCATTCATTTAGTTTCAGAAGCATAAGAAGGGAATGGCAAACATTAAACATTAAAGAACTACAATAAACTGAGAGAAAACATCATCAAGAACTGAAAGCCACAAGAATCCCAACAGGTGCTGCAAAACCTCTGATCTTTCCTTAGCCAAAATATGAAAAATATGTACAATAGTGTGCCAAAGTCTTCCCAAGAGTCCAACCTGTTCCAACCTCTGAAAATGATTGAGGAAATTACATCATATAGAGCATCCTAACCCATTTCCAAAACATGCTTCTTGAAGACTCCATCCTTCTAGGATCAGTTCCAACTACCTGAAACAAGGAGCTAGAATATAGGCACCCAAACAACTTGCCTCTAAAAGGAAGGAAACTGATTCTTACATTTGATTTTTACTTTTTTAGGAGTGAATCATCTAGAATAGGTAAAATTGAGTCCAATTTACATTCCAACCATAAAATTACATCAAGACAACTCAAAAATTACATCCACAAGCAAAACTGGTCCAACTGGCCGAAATCCTGAGCTGGAAGGTGAAAAATTGACCAAAAATCTATATGCATAGCGCGCCTTTCAGCCTACCTTTGGGGCACTTCCCAGAATCCAAATTGATCTCATGATAGCTCTTTGGAAAGCCCTAGATGTTGGCTATCCAACCAAAGTGGAATTTCCCAATTTGGAGCTCATTTTCCCTTCCAAAACTTCATCCTCCCAGAAGTACTTTCTGCTGGTGCAAAAGGTGGCAGAAAGGTGGTTTTCATGGTGTTTTTGGCCCTTTTGATCATCCAGAGCTTAGTGAAATGATTTGGCCATACTGGAGCATGCATAACTTACCATGAAAAACCCAAAAATATAAGTTTTTCCTCCAGCAAGTGTCCCAATCATAAGCGAGCGCGTTGACGCGCTACTCGTATAGCTGAAAAATCTGTTTTGAGACCAAAATATTTCAAAATGACAAAAATTTCTCCGAATTTGCTCAAATTCGGAGCGAAGACCCTTCATCATGTATCATGCCCAGAAAATGAAGCCTCGGACAAAATCCGGAGTGGATCATGTGTTTCACCTCGTTTCCCGCATCCTCCTTGCAGTGCGGGGCTTCTAGTGTTCAATCGTCTCCGTAGTGATGTGTCTGCCTCTGCCATGGTGTCACAATGTGTATGAAAAGTATGCTGATATGGTTATGATGAAAAAAGAGTCCGTTATATGATCCAATGTCGTATGTGTCACATATATGTCAAGGTGCTATAGGAAATATCATAATGGAAAAGGACTCGTCACAAGGAGTTTGAATGGAAAATAGCGACTCCTCGACTACATGGGGATTTGACACGTGAATAGGAATGAATGTAGTGTAGTGTAGGTCAATAGAAATAGCCCTTGTAGTGTTTGACAATGTCAATGGAGGATGTGGACAAGTGAAAATGAGACTATGTCATAACATGAATGATGAACAATGTTAAAATGACAATGGTAATAATAATGATTGTACCAAAACCCCAAGAAGTGAATTTGGAAATAAACATAGGGTTTACATTTCTCCACATTAAACATTTGTTTCTCCACTTTCAAAACACCATAATCATGTCCAAAATTCACTGAGCAAAGGTAAAGAACCTACTTGCAAGCAGTTGGAGGAAATTTGGCATGAATCTGGACGAAGGAGAAAATTTTTTTTGGCTTTGAGATTATACGTGTAGCGCGTCACCCAACGCGTAGCGCCAGTGTAATTTTACACTGAAAAATTTCGCTATACGCGTAGCGCGTCACCCAACGCGTAGCGCGCCAGCCCAACACACAATTTGGCTTCAAAACTCATTTTTTTCACTTCCTTGATGTGTCTTGGCCTCTGCTGATGTTCAAACATGGAAAAACCAAGCAAATTTGATGTTGGAGAGAAATGGCAAAAATTTTTGTGTTCTGGCCCAATGAGTAGCGCACACTTTTATATGCATAGCGCGCTACATAGTGAATTTTGCAGGAGGCTTTTGGAGGCCTTCCCAGTGTCCAAATTGAGCGTGTGATAGCTCGTTGGAAATATGTTGGAGTATAATTTCCAACCCAAGTGGAATTTTTCAATTTGGAGTTCATTTACCCTGTCAAAAGTTAAATCTCCCAACACTACTTCCTACAGGTGTATCAATTCTCCTGAGGCAATGGTATTCTTGACATTTCTCCAAAACCATTACACCTGTGTAAAAATTGAAGGAGGTGTTTCTTCCTTGGCATGTTTTGGACAAAAACCTCTCTCAGTTTTCCAAAATTCATCTTTTATTGCTCAGAAACATCATTTGAGTAAAACCTATCCCGATGTGTGAAACAAGGGATTTTGTCGAAATGAAGCAAAATGAAGGGGATAAGGGGCTTCTAAATTCTTGGGGAAATTTTTGGAAGTAGGAAGGGATGTTAGGAAGTAGGGGAAAGTGTAATCTCAGAGATTGAGTGAGGGGAAGGGGTCCAAAAGGGAAAAACACAGGCCTAGCCTAGAAAATTGCCAAGTTGTGGCAAGAAACTAGGGTTTGTGCAAAAATGAGGAATTTGGGGGATCTCAGTGATGGGAAGTATTTAATAAGGTACATTAATGATAGGGAAAGGTGTATGAACATCAGGATACAATTTTTTCTAATGATTTGACCATCCAAGAGAAATTACCTCCAAAACCCTAGGAGAGGGAAATGGACCTTACCTAGGCACAACTGAAGCATGAACAAGCTGTAAAATGACCCAATGGAACTTGACATGATGATGAAAAACCTCTGAATAATGGTACACTCAGCTGAATGGTGACATGGACCGACATTTGGACAACTTTGAAAAGAGTGAAAACAAACCCTAGACCTAATGCCTAGTGACCAAATTTTGCTTGAAGACTCATTGAAATGACAAAATTTGACCTCGACACCTTAAAATCACTTTGTAAGAGCATGTTTGATCACTGAAGGAAAGCTGCAAAGGCTGACACTAACATTGGCTCCAATGGGGATGGTAGCTCCTTGGAGGTGCCAAGAACGGCAGATCTTTGGGAGAGCAGACCAGTGCCTTATCCATTGGGCAATGGAATCAAAAACTCAAACTGAAATGCATGACTGAAAACTGATGACTTGACGACACAAAATGACTCTCACTCAACCGAAAACTGAATCGATACTTAAACACAACTGACGAGCTGAAAAATATGCTCAAAGTAGAGCTTATTCATCAAACCTACTCTAATTGTACTTTTCACCACCCGATCAAGTGAAATGGAACAGCCAGTGCAACCATGTAAGCATCTTGGCTGCTATTTGATTTCTTCGCAAGTGCTTGCTTATGAACAACGAGAAATAACTACTGAAAGGCAACTCCCATGGAAACTTTGAACCAAGTGGACTGCTGATAAACTTGCAAATCATGAATTGACTGGATGACTGCAAGAATACTGCGAAAGGATCTTCATACACATAGCTATTCATTTCCATTAGCACATCACTGCTCTGATCCAGATAATCTCCATACCTTAATCTTAAAATTTTTCTCACCTCTATGCTATCTTTCTTTGGTGATTGCAGCAAGCTGCCAAAAGGATCCTGAATTTCGTGAACAATCAAACTCTCTTGCTGATTCCAGACAGAACAAAATTCTCCTTTATCAATCTCCTCATATGAAAAATCTGTTGAACAACACAATGAAATTGACTTTTGAACAAGATTATTATCAACATTCTTTTCGGGCACATGGTTAGCTAATGGAGGAGAATTTTTATAGCAAACATCATCCAACACACGAGCAATAGGATCATCAAAAACTCGAGAAGACTGCTGCACTGTATCTCTTGAAACTATATGACATCCTACTGGCTTTTCATCTTTTTCTTGAGATATTTTATGAAGATTCTGCCTTATAAACTGAAATGCTTCGAAACAAAAGGGTATAGAATTTTCCTGCATCATCAAATCATGTATTTCATCTTCCACACCTTCATCTGTAATCCGACCTTCAATTTCATTTGGTGGCTGCAAATCTGATGCTACAGGCTGCTCAAGAATTTCGTTATCTGTCTCATCCTCAACATTAACACTGAGAGATTGCTGATTTCTAATAGGCTGCTCATTTGAAGATTTACCATGCAATTTTTCTCTCAAAAACTGAAATGATTCAAAACAGAATGGTACGGAGTCACCTTGTATCATTTGATCACATGTACCAGCTTCCATGTCCTCATCTGCAACTTGACAATCAATGGCTTTCGAAGACTGCAAATCTGAATATGAGAAGTTTTCGTTGCCCTCAAGACGATCCAGATCAAGACTTGTTGACGTTTGATTTCTGATTGCATGGAAGTTATCTCTAATGAACTGAAACGAATCAAAACAAAAAGGAAAAGATCCTTCACTTACATCAAAATTTTCTGCACTTTCCTCATCATTGCCATAGCTGATATGCATCAGTTGATCACTGTACTCGAGCTGCTGAAAGTGAACTTCCTCCTCGCACAAACTAGCTACTGATTTGTCTGCAAGATTAGCTTCTATTTGGAGAACATAATCATCATCATACTGATCAAACTGAGGCAATTCATCAGTATAAAACACATCATCAAACATACACATCATATCAACAACTCTCTCTTCTTCACAATGATCTATAAAACAATCACTATGACTACTGGGATCAGAAACAAAATGTTTTGGATCAACAACTTGTTCTTGAATGTCATTTTCATTTTTTGCAGTTATTTTCCGCACCATCTCTTCTACTGCGTTTACGAAAAGATCAAGATTTTCCTCTGAAAGTGTCAGCTGCTCTGAAACATTCTTCTTTTCTTCTTCCTTCAACCTTACCCTCCGGATCAGCAAATGAGCCTCTACATTCACTGCCTTGTTCTGCATCTCGTGAAGTGTTGCAATATTCTTTTCTCTCAGCTGAAACTCCATTTCCGGATCAAAGGCACTCGGGTAGTGCAAGAGAGCAGATCTAGGAGAAGGTCTTATATCAACTGGCATCGAATAATAAACTTGGTTAAATCTAGCAGAAAATTGTTGTACTGTCTCTCCTGGCAATCTTTTCAGCTGGTTATACTCTTCTATAATCAACAAAAAATTATGTCCGATCATCCACCTGTCAAGGAAAACTTTGACAAACTGCTGGAAATCTGAAATGCTCGCATCAGGCAGGGCTTTAAACCAACTCTTCACTTGGCCTTGCAAAGAAAGAGCAAAAAGCCTAATACTAACATCTTCATCATCAACTTCAAAAAGATCTAGAAAAGTCTCAACATTCTGCACATGTTGCTCAACGTTGACATTGTTACATTCACCGTCAAATCTTGGTAGATATAGGTCATAATTTTTAGGGAAAGCATGAAGAACAGAAGGTAAAACAAGAGGTTTGTACCGATCTAGAATTTTACAAGGTGTAGGGGTATGTACAAGAGCTGCGGGATCAGCTTGATTTTCTGGCTCATCACTCTGAAGAGAGTCATCATAAGATGTGGGAAATTTAAGGAGGCCATGATCAAAGGGAAACTCAGTATTTACACTCTTTGAATAGGTTGAGTGAAGATTTTGATCACCTTTCTCATACAACAAACTCTGAAAAACTTTCAAGACAGCTTCAAGACCAGCGAAGAAGTTATTTACAAGAAAGCAGATTAGATCCTGAATACCATTCCACTTTAGATACCTGAACTTTGTGTAAGATCCTTCCATTTTCTCAGAGAAAGAGTCAGTCCTCCAGTGGAGTCTTTACATTGAGTTGGAGTCACCAGGTGAAAGATTCCAGCCTTCTTATGTCTGATCACTTTCCACCATCAACCATCAGATCTGAACTCGATACATGTACTGGGGAAATTTATAAGTTAAGTGTTACGATTACAAGCTAGACCGGAGATCGACTGAAGCAACGTTTATCTACCATGCACTCGCAGAGCAAGAGCAGTTCGAAGGCTACCTGGCGTGACTTCAGACTTCGTCTGTAGCTATAAATCAAATAACACTAACAAGAAAACCAGTTCTTCCCCAGTATGGTCACCACTATGTTAGCGCTCAAATCTACCTTAGGCTGAAATAAGGTAAAACTCAAGGCTACATCAAACCACGCTCAGCCTCGTAGCTAGCCCTACGAGGAAAGGAGAGGGCTCTCTCCGGGTCTATCTCGGCAAAAGGTCTTCAAAGGGGCTGAGATGACTTATAAAGAATACTGATTTTAGGCTAGTAAAGAGATAGGAAAGTTTGATTTTGATTTTTTGGGTTTTTGTTGAAAAAATGGGAAAAACAATTTTGGGTCCGGGGATAAGGCCAGATTTTTGCAGAATTCAAGTTGGGGCGAGGTAGGCAATAGTCTTGATGCTTTTGATCGGGTATATGGATGGATTAGAATGAAAAGGAGCTGAAGAGGGCAAGGGAGAACATGGATCCTATCCAAACAGGCGAAAACATGTAAAACTAAACAAATTCAAAGGCAGAGCACTGAAATCAATGGATTCAACCTCATTTACTCATTCATTTAGTTTCAGAAGCATAAGAAGGGAATGACATACATTAAACATGAAAGAACTTACAATAAAATGAGAGAAAACACCATCAAGAACTGAAAGCCACAAGAATCCCAATAGGTGCTGCAAAACCTCTGATCTTTCCTTAGCCAAAATATGAAAAATATGTACAATAGTGTGCCAAAGTCTTCCCAAGAGTCCAACCTATCCAACCTCTGAAAATGATTGAGAAATTACATCATATAGACCATCCTAACCCCTTTCCATGCCTCTAGGGGTCGAATTCCTCCTTCTAGGAGCAGTTCCAACTAATTCTAAACAAGGAGCTAGAATCTAGGCATCCAAACAACTTGCCTCTAAAAGGAAGGAAACTGATTCTTTGACTTGATTTTCACTTTTTTGGGAGTAAATCTTCTAGAATAGGTAAAAGTGAGTCAAAGTTACATTAAAAACACAAAATTACATCAAGACAACTCAAAAATTACATCCACAAGCAAAACTGGTCCAACTGGCCGAAATCCTGAGTTGGAAAATGAAAAATCAGCCAAAAATCTATATGCGTAGCGTGCCTGAGCCATATGCGTAGCGCGCCTTTCAGCCTGCTTTTGGGGCACTTTCCGGCATCTAAATTGAGCTCATGATAGCTCGTTGGAAAGCCCTGGATGTTGGCTATCCAACTCAAGTAGAATTACCCAATTTGGAGCTCTTTTTCCCCTCCAAAACTTCATTCTCCCATAAGTACTTCCTGCTGGTGCAAAAGGTGGCAGAAAGGTAGTTTTCATGGTGTTTTTGGCCCTTTCGATCATCCAGAACTTGGTGAAATGATTTGGCCATACTGGAGCATGCATAAATTACCATGAAAAACCCAAAAATATAAAATTTTCCTCCAGCAAGTGTCCCAATCATAAGCGAGCGCGTCGACGCGCTACTCGTATGGCTGAAAAATCTGTTTTGAGACCAAAATATTTCAAAATGACAAAAACTTCTCCGAATTTGCTCAAATTCGGAGCGAAGACCCTCCATCATGTATCATGCCCAGCCAACGAAGCCTCAGCCACAATCCAGAGTGGATCATGTGTTTCACCTCGTTTCAGTATCCTCCTGGTGCATGCAGTTTCAGTAGTGAAAACACTGTCTCTGTAGTGATGTGTCGGTCTCTGTCATGGTGTCACAATGTGTATGAAAAGTATGCTGATATGGTTATGATGAAAACAAGAGTCTGGTATATGCTCCAATGTCAGATGTGTCACATATATGTCAAGGTGCTATAGGAAATATCACAATGGGAAAAGGACTGTCACAAGGAGTTTGAATGGAAAATAGCCACTTCTTGACTACATGGGGATTTGACACGTGAATAGGAATGAATGTAGTGTAGTGTAGGTCAATAGAAATAGCCCTTGCAGTGTTTGAAAATGTCAATGGAGGATGTGGACAAGTGAAAATGAGACTATGTCATAACATGAATGATGAGCAGTGTTAAAATGACAATGGCAATAATAATGACAGCAGTGATGTAATGGCAAAGAGAGGGCGTGGAAGCAGAGACACCACTGAAAATAGATGACACAGGAATATATATCAACAGCATAAGCTTGGAAAGCCCCACACAGTCACTATCATTTTCCTCAAAACCCCAAGAAGTGAATTTGGAAATAAACATAGGGTTTACATTTCTCCACATTAAACATTTGTTTCTCCACTTTCAAAACACCATAATCATGTCCAAAATTCACTGAGAAAACGTAAAGAACCTACTTTCAAGCAATTGGAAGCAATTTGGCATGAATCTGGACGAAGGAGAAAATTTTTTTTGGCTCTGAGATTATACGCGTAGCGCGTCACCCAACGCGTAGCGCCAATGTAATTTTACACTGAAAAATTTCGCTATACGCGTAGCGCATCACCCAACGCGTAGCGTGCCAGCCCAACACACAATTTGGCTTCAAAACTCATTTTTTTTCACTTCATTGATGTTTCTTTGTCTCTGCTGATGTTCAAACATGGAAAAACCAAGAAAATTTGATGTTGGAGAGAAATGGCAAAAAAAATTTGTGTTCTGGCCCAATGAGTAGCGCGCACTTTTATATGCGTAGCGCGCTACATAGTGCATTTTGCAGGAGGCTTTTGGAGGTTTTCCCGGTGTCCAAATTAGGCGTGTGATAGCTCGTTGGAAATCTGTTGGAGTATAATTTCCAAAAAAATTGGAATTGTTCAATTTGGAGTTCATTTACCCTGTAAAAAATCAAATCTCCCAACACTACTTCCTGCAGGTGCATCAATTCTCCTGAGGAAAAAATATTCTTGACATTTCTCCCAAACCATTATACCTATGTAAAAATTTAAGGAGGTTTTTCTTCCTTGGCATGTTTTGGACAAAAACCTCTCTCAGTTTTCCAAAATTCATCTTTTATTGCTCTGAAACATCATTTGAGTGAAACCTATCCCGATGTGTGAAACAAGGGATTTTGTCGAAATGAAGTGAAATGAAGGGGATAAGGGGCTTCTAAATTCTTGGGGAAATTTTGGGAAGTAGGGAGGGATGTTAGGAAGCAGGGGAAAGTGGAATCTTAGAGATTGAGTGAGGGGAAGGGGTCAAAAAGGGAAAAACACAGGCCTAGCCTAGAAAATTGCCAAGTTGTGGCAAGAAACTAGGGTTTGTGCAAAAATGAGGAATTTGGGGGATCTCAGTGATGGGAAGTGTTTAATAAGGTACATTAATGATAGGGGAAGGTGTATGAACATCAGGATACAAGTTTTTCTAATGATTTGACCATCCAAAAGAAATTACCTCCAAAACCCTAGGAGAGGGAAATGGACCTTACCTAGGCACAACTGAAGCATGAAAAAGCTGTAAAATGACCCAATGGAACTTGAAATGATGATGAAAACCCTCTGAATGATGGTACACTCAGCTGAATGGTGACATGGACCGACATTTGGACAAATTTGAAAAGAGTGAAAACAAACCCTAGACCTAATGCCTAGTGACCAAATTTTGCTTGAAGACTCATTGAAATGACAAAATTTGACCTTGACACCTTAAAATCACTTTGTAAGAGCATGTTTGATCACTAAAGGAAAGTTGCAAAGGCTGACACTAACAAAACTAAATCTTTTTGACCCAACATAGCTCCAAGAGCTGTATCTGAAGCATCTGTAGAAATATGGAAAGGAAGTTTCCAATTTGGTCCTCTCAAGATAGGTGCTTCAAATATTCTTGTTTTCAAAGTTTCAAAAGCTGATTGACAATCAGGATCCCATTTAAATTCACAGTCTTTTGTAAGCAATTTGAAGAGTGGAGATGCTATTTCAGTGAAGTTTTCTATAAATCTTCTATAGTAACCAGTAAATCCTAGAAAACTTCTAACATCTCTTTGACAATTTGGAATAGGCAACTTGGAGATGACTTCAACTTTGATCTATCAACCTTAATTCCATCTCCTGAAATATGATGTCCTAAAAAAATCCCTTCAATAAACATCATAAAGCATTTTTCATGGCTTAATGAAAGGTTTGTTTCTTTACATCTTATAAGAACTTTTTCCAAATTTTCTAATGCCTCTTCAAATGAATTACCATAAACCGTAAAATCATCCATATAAACCTCTACACAATCATGGATTAGATCAGAAAAAATTCCTAGTACTGCTCTTTGGAATGTTGCAGGTGCATTACATAACCCAAAAGAAAGCACTCGATAGGCAAAAGTTCCCCATGGACAAGTAAATGTGGTCTTATCTTGATCTTCAGGTGCTACCTGAATTTGATTATAGCCACTAAAACCATCCAAAAATGAAAATTACTTTTTACCTGCTAATGTATCTAATACTTGATCGATAAAAGGCAAAGGAAAGTGATCCTTCAAAGTTGCTTTGTTCAATTCCCTGTAATCAATGCACACCCTCCATTTACCATTCTTTTTAGGTACTATAACCAAAGGAGAAACCCATCGGCTATTTGAAATTGGATAAATGAAGTTTACATTGAGAAGTTTTTGGAGCTCTTCTTTCACTATCTCCCTAAGATTTGGATTCATCCTTCTTTGAGGTTGTCCGATTGGTCTACTATTTTCCTCAATATAGATATGATGGATGCAAGTCTTAGGATCAATACCCTTCATGTCAGTATACTCCCATGCAAATGCAGTAGAATTTTTTTGCAAGATTTTGATTAGTTCTTTTTGTTGTGACTTTTCCAAATGTTTGTTGATATTCAATGTTTTTCCTGGAAAAATCTCAATGGTAGAACTACCAAACTCTTCCATAGAGTAAAGAGACATTTGTCTTGATGATAAATATTCTATGTCAGATTCCAACCGAAATTGTGTGGGGTCATATTCTGAAGATATCTCAAAATTTTCTAATGTGTTCAGAATTTGACTATCCTCACTGATTTCAGAAATGGTAAAGACAAGTTGTATAATGTCCTCATCATCGACCCATTCATTGTCTCCTACTTCTGTGATTGCTTTTGCTGGAGGATACAAATTGAATTTCTTTGTCGAATTACCATTAGAAATGTACATATCCCTAGATCTACAACTAATAAAAGCATCAGCTGTGGCTAGCCATGGTCTTCCTAAGATAAGTGGGTGCCCGCCTAGATTACTCTTGGGAGTCAAAATCATAAAATCTACCGGATATTCCCAAGAATCTAAGGAGACTGAAATATCTTCTAATACACCATCTGGTTTAATAATTGATCGATCTGCAAGTTGCAGTAAAGTAGGTGTAAAAAGAAGGTTAGGAAGTTTTAGATGGTCCATAGTCTGTCTACTCATAATGTTGATAGCAGCCCCTAAGTCAATCAATGTGTTTGGAATTTCTATCCCATTTATATGTGTCTTGACAATTGGACTTCCCGGATCTACATACTTCTGCATGGTAATTTTTCCCATCATAATATCTGCAATCTTTCCTACCAGGTGGATTCTTCTTGTGTCTTTTAGTTTCCTTCCTGGTCTTTTGAAACTTAACTCCTTTATTGTTTTTTCTAGAATAGGAATCTCTCGAATGGCTTGTAACAAGGGAATCTTGATACAAACATTCTTCAATTCGTCTAGAAAATCATAGTTAGGCAACAAGATTTGTTTTTCCACCCCCTTGTCAATTTGTAGTCTTTCAGGAAAAGGAGGTGTAGATGAAGATGCAGGTTGCTCAACTATAGGAGTTGTGGGTGTTAACTTTTCTTTTTCTTTTTGAATGCTTGAATTTTGAAGAGATGCTTCCTCAGAACCCTTATTGGCTTCAAGAGAGTCCTCCTCAGAGGTATCCTTCTCTAGGTCATCTATAGAAGGTTTTTCTAAAACTCTACCAGATCTGAGTTGTACATCGTTGAGAGGAACAATCATATAGGTAGGAAATTTTTGTCCTTCTACCATGTAAGTATTCTGAGGATTTTTATTGTTAGGATTTGGCAATGGCTGAGCTGGAAGTTGATTTGTCTTTTGTTGGTATGGGAGCATGAGTTGAGGATTTGGATTTTGTTGAGAAGGTTTTTGTTGTGGAAATGACAATGAAATTTGTGGATTTGGGTTTGGAAGTTGTGGAGCTTGTTGATTTTGAAAAGATGGAGGATATTGATAAAATTGAGCAAATCTCCCATAAGGATTTTGCATTCCTTGTACCCATGGCTGATATGAATTTTGATGTTGGGGCCAAGGTTGTTGCCAAGGATTCCAATTTGGTGGGGTTTGAAAATTCATAGGGTTGTTAAACCCTTGAGTTTGTTGTCCCTTCCAAGGTCTTCTTGCAACAAAACAAAGAGATTCTACTGAATTTGGGTCTTCTTGAAAAACAGCTTTGAGTCCAGGAATTGAAGGACAATCCTTGATCTCATGATTCTCTGAGCAAATCATACATGTTTCTACAACTTTTGCATCCAAGGGACATTCCCTTAAAGCATGTTTCTTCCTACATTTCGGATAAAAGATGGCTAAAGCATCTGTTTCTGCTTTCTGCTTGTTTTGGATTTTAAGGGTGTCTAGTTGTTCACTAAGGCTCCCTAAGATATCAGTTTTGAACTCATCAAGCATATTACCAATCTCCGCCCTACTTACTGATCCAGTTGCAGATTTGTTAGCCCTAATAAGAGAAGGATCCCTAGGCCCTTTTCCTGTTTTAGATTTTCCTCTTGAGAGATGGACACATAGTTCCGTTATGTCACGAAGTGGAAGTTGAGAAATGTCTCCTTTCCCCATCATGTTTAAAATATCTATCCATTCATCTCTAATGGCTTTTAATATGAGGGTTTTCAAGGTTTCATCATCTAAGTTGCTCATCTTTGCTCTTTTCAAGTTGTATTGAAATCTTTCAAGTAAGTCTTCCAAATTTTCATCTTCTTTTTGCATCATTTTGAATACCTCATCTTTGTGATTGGTGGGCATACAATAGTCCAAGTATCTATCCAAAAATGTTTGTTTCATATAATTCCAAGTCCTAATAGATTGAGTGGCTAATCCCATGAACCATTTCAAAGCAGATCCCTTCAAAGTTGAAGGAAACAGTTTGAGTTTTTGAGAGTCTTCCATATAGTCATAGGTTTGGCACACGACTTCAAACTCAAACATAAATGTTTCAGGATCCTCACTTCGCAATCCATAAAAGTTAGGGAGGACAGATGGTGAGATATTTTTCATCATTGTATGAGTTTCCTCATCAACTATAGGGAATCCAAACAAGTTGTCTCCTTCCCTATTTCTTTCATTATTTCCTTCACCATTGTTGTCTCCATTGTTTCCTCCTCTTCTACCTCTACCTCCAAATCCATCTATTATTTCCTCTTCCATGATAGTTTCTTTAGAGTCCTTAAAGTCCTCTAGTTCTTCTATCAAGGGAGGATGAGAGGGAGTCTCTTCTTTTTCTAAATGAGATTTAGTAGGTGGTATAGGAGAATCCTCTAATTCAGCTGCTCCTTGAATTCCAAAAATCTTAAGGCTAGGGGTAGATGGTGGTGATTCTTGTCTATGCCTTGAAGAATATGGAGTTGTGAAAATCGAACTCTTGGCTTTAGCTATAAACCTTCCCCTAGAATCTCTTGCTCTATGCATGTCATTTTTTTTTTTTTTTTTTTAAAGTTGGGCTAATAATTCTCTTTCTGATCTTCCAGATCACACTAGGTGCAAGAAGAGAGCATACTTAAGAAATTACTGAACTAATAACTCTCTTTTCTGATCCTCCAGATCACACTAGGTGCAAGAGGAGAGCATACTTCAAGAAATTATCAAGTTTTCTCTTCTTTTGTTATTTTGTTTTTTTTTAAGAAATTGGATACCTAGTTACACTTCCTCGGCAACAGCGCCAAAATGTTTGGTCAATTTAGTGTGTCCTAAATTGCTACATTTAATTTGTCAATCCGGGATTTGTAAGCTGATGAAGTGTGGTGCACTATATGTGCAAGATAACCTATCTCTTACTTTTTTGTCGTTTTTGGATTTTTGTGAAATTCTAAAAGACAAGTATGGAGACAAATATTCAAGACAACAATGTCTTTCTAATGATTTTCCAAACTTCAAAAGGATTTTAAAAACACACAATGACAAAATTAATTCTTCAAAGAAAATGAAATTGCATCACTACTCTAGTCAAACAAACAATGAACTACTGATCATGAAACTCATTATTCTTGCTACTGTTCAAACACAAAAGAAACTATGCTTAAAGAAATCCAAAAGTTGCAACAAAGTAAATCTAAATCAAATTACATCAACTTATCTTTTGATCCCTCATCATTAGTCCAGCTATGATTTTCGGAGGTAACCATAAACAACTTGAGTAACCTGATATATAACTTGCAGAAAGTAAACTAATATCAAACTACACATTCATAAATCAATCCCTCACCATCAGTCCAGCTGTGGCTTTCGGAGGTAACTGAAGATGTCATGAGAAATTTAATATATCTAACTTGCAGAAAGTAAACTAATATCAAACTACACATTCATAATTCAATCCCTCACCATCAGTCCAACTGTGGCTTTCGGAGGTAACTGAAGATGTCATGAGAAATTTAATATATCTAATTTGCAGAAAGTAAACTAATATCAAACTACACATTCATAATTCAATCCCTCACCATCAGTCCAGCTGTGGCTTTCGAAGGTAACTGAAAATGACATGAACAATTTGATATATCTAAATCTAACTACTGAAACAAATGTGCAAGATTGAAATAAACAAAGCAGTACTGAAATTAAACAGAAACTAAGAAAAGTAAATTAGCAACAGAACAATATTAATTCCATGTCATTAGTCAAAAAGTTATGCAAATGCCCGGGCTGCCTATTTATAACCTGAAACAAGAACACTGATCAGTTAACAATAACATAAAACATGAAAGATTATGGACAGAAGCAAGATGTAAAGCATGAAAGATTATAAATAGAAATGAAGCATATATACCATGAAAGATGCAATGTATAAACACATGAATGAATTATGGCACAATGAGCTTAAAGAAATAAAACAAGAACTATAAAATAATGCACAAAACCTCAGCGTGTGCAGGGGCCCTCTACACCAGCCTTGGCAACAGACTTCAAGTACGAATTACGCTTGGAAACAGAGTCTTCTTATATATTAAAATGCAGTCATAATAGAAAGGTGATATTATGGCATAGTGGCAACGTAATTACATTACAGAGCTATCTGGAAGCTAATGGAGACTAACTAATATGCGTATGCAAACACATTATTTATAACAAAGGAAATATAACTAATTCCCTAAAGTTTGTGCTGATGGAGAAAACGTAAACCATTACGTCCAGAAATCTAGGATCATGGCCGCGTTGAGGAGTAAATCTATGCAGAGTGGATGTTGGATTCGGCTATGGAGCCGTGTACAGGTGTTGATGTGTCTCCCGCAACTCAGAAACGGCCATATGAATCGTCACGTGACGAGAAACAGAGTCCTGTCACCGTGGGACTCTATGGTTGACTTCCACTTTGCCACCTTTGACCGCATCTTCCTTAAGTGAATTTGCTCGAGCCAATAGGACACGATCCATGTCCACATCATTTCTGACTTGCCCATGTGGGCTTGTTTTTCCTGAGGACACTTGTAACATAGAATTTCACAAAATGGCTGCGGAAAGTTGCAGCAGCTGCGGAAAGTGGCAAGATTCCGCAGCTAAATGAGAAAAAATATAAATCAAACAACAGACACAAAATATAGTTAAAAGCCATTTTAGATGCTCTTTTGCAATTAATATACAATGATATTGACAACTGGGAAGGTTCAGGTGAATGAAAAAGGTCTAGGAAGATGTATAAGAACAATGCAGATTTGAGACTCAACAACCTCCCCACTAGAAAAAAGACTCAAAAGATAAAGAATCAAAAGAAGTGTGAGTAGATAGGTCCTCCTCTGCCTTCAGTTTACAAACGGAGCTTGAGAAGGTAAAAATCCCAGTTCCCTTGACTGAATTGTTAAAATAGCCTGCATATCAGTCCCATGTCACATCCTTTATGCTCCCTCCAGAAGTAATACATATTCCAGACAGTCTGAACCTTCAAGAAGAAAGGCCTATGGTTGTATTTGGCCCACATGTTGAAGAATTAGATGCTGCCACTCCCCCATTTTATGTGTCTTTAGTAATACATGACCTGCTGCTGCATAACTGTATGTTAGATTCGGGAGCCTCTCATAACCTTTTTCCACTCTCAATCATGGAAAAAATAGGACCACAAATCACTCGTCCATACAAGGACCTTTATTCATTTGACTCCAAGAGAGTTAAATGCCTGGGTATGATCAAGAATTTGGTGGTCAATCAGGCCCAGATCCCAACAAAAAGTGTAGAAATGGACATCGTGGTGGCTGACATCCCAGCTCGCTTCGGCATGCTACTGTCAAGATCTTAGGGGACTAAAATTGGTGGATCAATCAAGTTGGACCTGACCTATGCCACTATCCCTGTCTTTGGTGGCCAGGAGAGGAGGCTGTATCGGGAAACTAGATTTGTCAAGACAGTTACCAAGGCAGACGACTCAGTTAATTCTCCAGTTTATAGCAGGGAGGGAGATTTATCATGTTTGATGCTGGAGGAAGATCAAGATTATGCTCACGAACCATCATGATACCAGATCAAGACTGAGCATACCATACAAAGTCATGAAGCAGAAATCTGGACACTTCATTTTGATGGAGAAAACTCCAGAGAAGGTAATGGGGCTGGGGTATTATTGATTTCTCCATCAGGCCAATGGGTCCCTTTATCTTTCAAGATGGAGTATGATGCCACAAATAATGTGGACGAATATGAAGCACTTCTGTTAGGGCCGCAGACAGCCAGGAGCATGAACATACAAAGTCTAAAAGTTCTGGGAGATTCGAAGCTAGTGGTCAGACAAGTGAAGAATCAGTCTGAAGCCAAACATCCTAGGCTAAGGGCTTATAGGAACGAAGTTTGGGATCTAGTGGATAATTTATTCTTGGAATTCAATATCCAGTTCATGCCCCAGGAGTAGAATAGGATGGCAGATTCCCTTGCAGTGGCTTCTAGTACCTTCCGTCCACCTCAGAACCCTCTCTTGAGATATGAAATTGAGGTATGGTATCGGCCATCAATCCCAGAAAACATCAAACATTGTCAGGTGTTTGAGGATGAAGAATAGGTGAAAATATTCCTGGAAACAGTTGGGGAATTTTCCAACATGGAGATTGATACTTGTGAGGAAGAAGAGGCTAAAAACACTTCGGGAGATAAATGGGAGGAAAGGGTGGCTGGCCACAAATTTTTGCAGTTGAAAGGGAATGTCATTCCCCGAGGACTAGTGCCCTTATAAAGGTTGTTTAACAATAATGATGTCCCCCTGCAGCCAAACAAAGTTGCAGAGGAAAATCAGGTAGAAGATCTTAATCTTGGCACTGAGGCTGATCCCAAAATCGTGAAGTTGTCCAAGAAGGTCCCAGAAGAATATAAAGAGCTCTACCAGAAATTATTCCGGTCATATAAATATGTGTTTGCATGGACTTATCAGGACCTAAATACCTTCGATATCAGCATCATGCAGCATAAGATTCCTCTGAAGGGAGATGCTAAACCACATAAACAGAAGCTTAGACAGATAAATCCCCTGCTGCTTCCCTCTATTGAGAAAGAAATTAAGAAACTGTTGAAGGCCAAAATCATTGTACCATTGAGATATTCTGAGTGGGTGGCAAAATTAGTCCCTGTAAGGAAGAATAATGGAGAAATAAGGCTATGTGTTGATTTCAGAAATTTAAACAGAGCGTCCTTAAAGGATAATTATCCACTGCCCAAGATGGAGCACATCCTGCAGAAAGTGGTAGGAGCTTCTCGGATGTCGATGATGGATGGATTCTCTGGGTACAATCAGGTGGCTGTACTACCAGAATATCAGAAGAAGACTACCTTTACCACTCTAGGGGGGACGTTTATGTATGCCAGGATGCCTTTTGGGTTGATTAACGTAGTGGCCACTTTTCAGAGGGCTATGGATATTCCATTTGTTGGGGAGCAAGATAAGTTTGTGGTGGTATATCTGGATGATATTACTGTGTTTTCAAAATATGATGCAGAGCACATTGAACACTTGCGCAAAAATTTCGAGAAGTGCAGAAGCTATGGTCTCTCTCTAAACCCACAGAAGTCTTTGTTTGCATTGGAAGAGGGCAAGCTTTTGGGACATATTGTAACCAAGGATGGGGTAAAGATAGACCCTAAGAGGGTAGAAGTTATAAATGGAATTTCTCTTCCCAGAAATAAAAATGAGGTTCAGGTGTTCCTAGGCCATATTAACTTTCTAAGGAGGTTCATCCCTAACTATGCTGAGATAGCTAGACATATAATTGACATGATGAAGAAGAATAACAAGGTAAAGTGGTCACAGAATGACGAGAGGCCTTTGTCAGGATTAAAAATGCATTTGCTGAAGCCCCTGTGCTAGTTGGGCAAGATTATGCCAAACCTTTTATGATCTTTTCCTTTGCATCACCTCACACAGTGGCAGGAGTTCTATTGCAGAAAAATGAAGAAGGGTATGAGAAACCTATCACCTTTTTCAGTCAATTGCTCCGCGATTCTGAGCTGAAATATAAAATATTAGAAAAGCAGGCATACGCTCAGGTGAAGTCTCTCAAAGCATTTCGTATGTATGTCTTGCAGTCCCATATCACTGCGTTTGTGCCTACAATAGCTGTTAAAAATATTCTTATCTAGGGAGATAGCGAAGGAAAAAGAGGGAAATGGATTGCCAAAATACAAGAATATGAGCTAGACATTCGCGCTACCAAACTAATGAAGGGAAAAGGGTTAGCTAAAATCCTGTCCCAATCAAACTGTCAGGCTCTGGGTATAAATTTTTCCATGATAGAAAATGAGGAGTCTGAGAAGAAAGAAGAGCCCCAGGAAGTAGAGATAGCTTCCCAAAAGACACATATGAAGTACCTCATCAGCCCGTGGTACAAAGAGATAGTGGAATACCTTCTAACACTCAGCCGCCCACCCAGCTGTGACAAAGCTAAATACAGAACACTGAGGTTGAGATCACAAAATTATGTTGTTGCAAATGGTCGGCTATATTGGCAAGACCCCTCAAGCATCCTGCTCCTGTGTCTCACAGAAGAAGAGGTAGAGAGTATAATGGCTGAGTTTCATGAAGGAATCTGTGGGGGTCATTACAGTTGAAGGGCTACTGCTCACAAAATCCTGAAGGTTGGTTTCTTCTGGCCCAAAATCTTTGGAGATGTGTTTGCCCAGGTTAGAGCTTGTGAGAAATGTCAAAAGTTTGCTGAAAGACAGAAGTTAGCACCTATGCCCATGATTCCAGTTCACGTGGACGAACCATTTCAGCAATGGGGAATCGACTTTATAGGTGAAATACACCCACCTTCAAGTGGCCAGCATAAGTGGATATTAACGACCACAGATTGCTTCACAAAATGGGTGGAAGCTATACCTGCCAGGAATGCAACAGATGTCCTAGTAATAAAATTTATGGAAGAAAACATCATATCCAGATTTGGATGCCCTGCCAAGATAGTGACTGACAACGCACAGGCCTTTATATCTGCAAAGTTTGTCAGCCTCTGCCAATAGTATAATATTTTATTGGGTCACTCTATGGCCTATTACCCATAAGGAAATGACCTGGCATAGTCCTCAAATAAAACCCTGGTGAGAGCACTGAAGAAGGCTATCAATGAAAATCAGAAAAATTGGGATTCCTAGCTGAAATTGGCTCTGTGGGCCAATAGGATTACCAGCAAGAGAGAAATCGGGAAGTCCCAATATGAATTAGTATATGGGAGGGTAGCGGTATTCCCTATACAGTTAGCCTTACCAATAGCTCGATTCATGAAATAAATCCAAGAATAACCCGATGATGTGACCAGGAGAATCAATCAGCTGGTGGAGTTAGAAGAAACACGGAACCAGGTAAGTTAGAGGCTAATTGAGTATCAAGAGAAAATGAAGGATCTTTTCGATCAACATGCCAAGGACAGGAAGTTGTAGATTGGGGATTTGGTGCTCAGATGGGATATTCGAAGAGCTGAAAAGGGGAAACACAGTAAATTTGACCCCCTCTGGTTCGACCCCTTTAAAGTTGTGGAACAAGGGGGCAACAATACTTTCAAGTTGGAAAATTTACAGGGAGACTTGCTCGATGCCCCTGTAAACGGTCAGTTCCTCAAACCTTACTTCCAATTTTGATTCAGGCCGAGAAAGCTTGATGTATCATACTGTACATTAATTTTTTGTTTTCATTTGTGTTCGAATGATGTGTGTGTCGTGATGAATCATGAAGAGCTAAATGAAAAGATCTGAAGAGCGGTGCCCACACAGAAGATTAACAAGTGGTCTGCGAAGTTCTCGACACGCCCAAGGATGAACGTGTCGTCCCTAGGTGGAGCCAATGTTGATCATATGGTTAACATTAACTGTTTTTCCCAGTTTTGAAAACTCTCCGTTTGCAAAGAAGAATGCCCAAAAGGCCTCCTTTTCCCTCTTATTTCATTCCCACTTAACCTCTGTTTATTAATTTTTTACCCTCTCTTATTTCCTCACTAACCCTTTAAAATCACTAAAATCCCACTTTAGACCTTTCCAATACCTTTTTTTTGCTTAAAATCCCTTCATTCCCCTTACCGTTACCCCTTTTGGGCCTCAAAATGCACCGAAAATAAGCCAAAAATCACCTTTTGCATATGAGGCTTTAGCCCCTTTTTGGCCAGCCCCTTAACCACTTCCCCCCCATGCAACTAGGTGCCGAGACCAGGAGCTAAGCCCACAAGCACTTATCACAATCGGAAGTCTCGCAGTGAACACAGTTCTTTGTTAAAACCTCTAAACCCCGATGCGATTGGGTCTCGTTCTATGAACTCCCATGGAGATATCTGCCATTGATCTTAATAGATATAACAGTCCAGCGCGAATCGCATCACGCCCATCACACCACAGCTCCAATCTCAATTGCAACTTTTAAGGTGTGCCTCCCACCGCACTCCTCCGATTGCGATCCCCCGATTGCATGTCAACCATCGATCTATCAACAGATCGGACGGCCATCGCACCATTGCACCGATCGCAATCGTAACTTTTCAAATGTGTCACTCACTTCCCTCCCTGATTGTGATCCTTTGATTATAATCTCCACCGTCGATTTTCCTCTGATCCGACGGCCCTCATTTCTCTCGCTCCACTCTTTACCCCCCACCCGTCTCCCCGTCGGTTGAATCTCCACCGTTGATCTCGACCCAAATCAGACGGATGGCGTTCAATCGTGCATCGCCAATCGCAAGTTCTAAAGGTGTTACCCTCCATCCCTTCCGATTGCGATCCACCGATCCAATCGTAGTCGTTCATTTAACCCAGATCTGACGGCTCTCAGTTAATCACCCTTCGCCCATGCCGGGTCCCATATCGTGGTCTCTGTTTCATTCATTTCCCATGTCATTCTGTATATTCGCCCGAAACTTTAAACTCTGGGTTTTTTCATTAAACATCATTCCTTCGCCTGTTTTTTACCATTCCTCCACTATAGCCGTTGTTTTCACAATCGCGCTATTATTCCACAAGCCTCCATAGCATCCTTCCCTTGCTCCCCTGGATTACTTGATGAGTTTATCATATTGTGCAGGGTTGTTTTAGAGGGATGATTTGACTCTAGGTTCCAAAATCATGGTCACTATGATTTGGAACGTCGAGAGGTTATTGTAGTAGCAAGCCATAGTATCAATGTCGAAGACCTACCATGGCAGAAACAGAAGAGTGAAGACAATTTGGGGATTTCGGCTAATATTGATTATCAATAGCTCATCCTCCAAATTAAATCAGAATTAAAGAAAGTCATCAAGAGCTATAGGCAGAAAATACTCTACTTCCACATCAGAGGCAAATCGATTCCTCTCAGCTAACATTCCACCATCTGTGACAACGACCGCCTCAACTCCGCCTCGTCAGCGAGCATCGTCAATTCATGATTCGGCCCTAATGGCCTTTTACTTCCATTTTAGTTTGTACTTTTAAATTTCAAGTGGAATTCACATTCCACTCTTGCATTTTAGCTTCTATCAGAAACTGTTATTTGATATTTTTTTTTAAAACAGCCGTGAGCCCAACTTTCAATGATGAGATGCCCCAATTCCTCATCATGAATTTTGGTTATTTTTGATGGAGACCTCAAACTATTTTCCATCACGCAAGGAAGATATTTTTCCCAAAAATATCTTCTCGTTCATGTTTTCTGAGGCTTCTATATAAGTAATATCGGAAGAGAAACATTGGTTCCAGATTTTCTGAATAATTTTGCTATGTAAAATTTTTTGTATGCTTGTGGTTGAAATCTCAATAGAAATGTAAGAGCCCGTTGGGTCTCAGTGAGAAGAAGTTTTATTTTAAGTGAGGATTCTGGTCTTAATGTTTTATAGTATGTAACTCTGCCTTATGTGACATTGTTTGATTGTTCATTTCACCATTTCCACTTCTCTTATATCATGTTCTAGAATGTGAGTGGCTCACTAGCTCTGGTATAAATTTATCGCCATTGATACTTATACTTAACTAGTATAGCGCTTTAAATATGGCTCAGGCATGATATGATGTTTCACTTTCCACTTCACTCATGTTTCCTCTATATTAAGTACTGTGGGATGTTATTCTTTGAAAGCTATTGACATGCATGGATTCTTATTTTATTAAGCCCATCTCATGTTTAGATATGTTTACGGAATTCCATCTCATTAGTAGTTAGTATTCCTTCTGTATTTTCTACGCAGCAAACGTAATATGATTTTTAAATCTCTGTAAAGCATTTTAGAACCTAGCCCTCCTTACAGAAAGATGTCTTTGAGTTTTCTGATGCATCTATATTGAGGATTGACTCCTTGCCTCTGCAGCGTCTTTTCATCATGCTGAATCTATGAGTATTCTGGTTCCATCTATATTGCACCTCCTTGTAAAATTTGAAGTAGTAAAGAGCCTCATACTGATAATGGTCTTGAAATATATCTTATGCTCCTTAATATATAAGATGTCCTAGGCACTGGTCTTTCACAACTCAAGGTTGTCTCTAGGAATGACAACACTAACTGTGCTAAATGGATCTTTGGAGAAGTTTGAATTATGAGGTGAAAGGAATAGTAAGGCTCAGTAGTGACTGAAGAGAAGTTAAGAATTCTTTAGTTAGACTTCAACATAAACATTTAGATTGTAAATGCAGACAAAATTAAGGTGCTCTGACAACAAATCTTAAACTAAAATTTCTGATTTACAATTAGATGAACAGATGCACAGAAAGGAAAACAATGGAAACATTTAAAACATAGGGATATCACATCACCATTTTAATACAACTCAAGAATCCTGTAAACAGTATTCAATTATTGATGTCCAACTCCAAAATTACAGTGCTCCAATAGAGTAGTTCTTACAATGCAGGGTATAAAAATATCCAAACCTTGATAATGAAAATTCATGGAGTATTTAACTAAAAATTAAGTCGGTTACCATAATCTACTTTGGAAACCTTCATTGATTATAGTTAAACTAAAAATAGAGAGGTGTGGCCATGCAAGGCCTGGACAAAAAATATCTGAAAAAAAAAAACCACCTATAGAATTAATTTCAGGCGGCTCTTCATGGATAACAAACTTCAGTGGCTCTTTGTAGGATAAAAAAGTAGGCTTGAAGGTGGCTGAGATGGTCACGAAGAGGAAACGATGGGTGGCTCTAACATCTGGCTTCTACTTTGGGCCACCTCTGCTGGATCATTAAAGATGATGAGATGCTGGCACTTCTAATCAATCGATGGCTGTACTGATGTGTCCACCATGCCTTTTCAATTTTGATACATACACAATTTATTCCAATCCTTCTTGCTTGGAATTCTCATACCTATGACCTGTCGGTATGCTTCATCCACCTCTGTATACTTGCGAAAAGTGGGCCTGGTGAGGAAAACATGCTTCAGCTCATGTTGAATAAAGATGTCATTGCTTAAGAGATCCAAGACAAATTTCCTGGTCACATCTCCTTTGATGCTGGAAAATTTGGTGGTATCCTTGGTTGCTTCTCTAAGCTTGGTCACATAATCTCCCTTTTGGACTAGATTGTTATCAATTACATATAGTGAGGGCAACCCCTTTGCCACCAGGGGTTCAATATTATTCAAGAATCTGTTGATGGCCATGTCCAATTCATGACACTCCTCCTCCAATTTCCTGACTAAATTCCTCTTAGTGGGGAGCTTTTTCACCTCTGATATGGTTGTTTTTCTATCTTGCACATCTAGCTCTCTCGGGATGTCGATCTGTGCTTCCAATTTCTTGATCTCTTGTGACTGCAGGGTCATATTTTCCATGGCTTTTGAAAATTGTTCTGTCCCACTAGAAGCTCCAACAATTGCTGGAACAGATGATGGAATTGATGAAATGGGGACAGCTTCTAGTGGGATGAGTGCCACTCGAGCTGCTTCTTATTTTTCCTTCAGTAGCTTCTCCATTTTGGTTTCCATCTATTTGATTTGGGCAGACTGTTCCATAACTAAATTCAGTAACTCTACCTTCTATGACTCATCTTCCTCCATGCCTTTGGCCAAGGGGAATTTTGTTGCTGACATCTTGACTTGTTTTCTGAGGGTTGCTATGTCAACATTCTTCTTCTTCAAAATTTACTCCACAACTTGGAGATTGGTTGGGTCATAACCAAGCTTCACTATTAAATATTCTAAAGACTTGATCCTTGAATCTTTAGCCATGGAAGATATCTTCTCCATCTTGAGATGTGATTGAGCATTGGATAAAGATATCTATTGTTTTGACAAGCTCATAACAATACTTGTCAAGGTGGAGGCCACCATCTCTCTAGTCTGCTTGTGTAATTCCATTTGGTCAATCAGATGGATGTCCTTGGTATTAAACTAGAATGATGCCTTCTTGTAATCTCCTGCTCCTTGGGGTCATGGGACCAAGGCTTCTAGAAATTCCATCGAAATTCTTCCCTTCTTAGTGTCAAAGGCAGAAAATAGCCTGCTTTGTGAACTAAGGGTCTGCTTCTAGAATTGATTGTATGTGTTAGTCTTTAACACCTCATTTCTCAACTTTATCTCCTTGAATGTGTCATAAATTAATTTTTCTTGGCCTTCTATGGCAGGCCTAGAAGTTGATGTCTGCAAGCTCTGTTGTTGTAGAGATATTATGGCTAAAGATGTAGGTGAGGCCATTTTTTGACCACCAACTGGAGATGACTTAGGGGTGTCTACAATATGAATCACTATTTGCTGCCCTGATTCTCCTCCTTGATCAATATACATGTGAATCCTGGCCCTCCTCCTATATCTTAGTTTGAATTCTTTACTAGAGGTATCAGTCCCTGAAGGTGACTGATCCCCTCTTGGTCTCTTGCTCCCTATCTCTTTCTCTTGTTCTTTCCCCTTGTCTTCTTTTCCTTTTTCACTCTTCCTTTCTTGTGGTGTTGGGGTTTGGATGCCTGAAGTGGAGATCACCTGTTCTTCATCCTCTTGGATGGTTTTGGTCACCCATTCTATTTGATTGGCATATTGCTCAATTCTATTTATGTGTGTGTGAACATAGGGTGTGGAAATGTTTTCCACCCTTTTCTTGGAGATAGCCCCTGCAGGGTCATAACGCCATTTGAAACTATGATTGAAACCCATTTCTTTTAGTATATTCTCTGCTTCCTCTCTTGCTGCTCTACTGTTACAGATGAAAGGCCAATTTGTGTCTTGATCTTGAACTGAGCCTTCTTCTTTGCAGAAACAAAGTGGAGCTCATCTGCATGTATCATCTACCTTATCTACTCAAGTGCAAATACCCTCATGGAGAGGAAATTTGAAATTTGTAAGGGGCTAGCTCATTTCCATCGAATTAGATCTCTGTGTGATTTTGGTACAAGTACCAATATGATTTCTTCACTTTCTATGTTAGATGCATGGTTTTCTTGATTTATTCACTTATCCTGTGCTTTGCTGCACTGCTGAGTGTGCTGATGGCTGGGTGCATAAACAAATCTACAAAATTCTTGTATATATAATTCTTCTGATATTTTAATAGCAAGGTGGTCTAGAAGATGACAGATTGAGGCTTAGCATCTTCATTTACCTTGGTCATCTAAAACTGAAACCTTCTGGAATGGAAATAGACAAACATATATACCAACACAGAGGTGTACTTGAAAACCTCTTCTGTATTAAACTTTAAAAAAAATTCATGAATGGCTTCTGCAAGAAACTAAGCATAGTTGAATAGGACTGTGGATTTAGCATCTGAGGAAAGATTGGAAAAAAAACCCTATCACATCTTCATCTACCCACTGATCAGTGTGATACCTCAAAAAATAAGATAAAATAGTTACAATGTGCTTGGTCCTATCTGGAAAAACATATGAGGGATAAGGAGGGTTATTTGTAGGTATTGGGGCATCAGGGGCCATGAAAAATTGCAAAGTTTTGGCTCTGCTAGAAAATTTAAGCTTCTGATAAAATTCCCTAAGGGTTTCATAAGAGAAGGGGACTACTTGTTCAGGAGTAAGGGCCTACATCATTTGTTGGATGGATTGGGCATTGATGGAAAATTAGATATATCTTGTTGGGGTGACTATGGTCCTCTGATTAATGTCATAGCAGGACTTGCACTTTCTAATGAATTCTGGGAAGCTATGGGTTTTAGGAAAGATGTAAAGGGGTAGTTGGGTCTCCCATAGGCCAATGTCATTAGATTCATCAAGAAATTTATCCTCGAGATAGGAGTAGACATCGAATAAATCGAAGTATGACTCTGTCTTGTGGAATTTATAGTCTCTGTCTACTAGGGCCAAGTGATCCAGGTCCACTTATGGGTAGAACATAGGATTAAAAGGCTGTTGATATAGATTTGGAGACATTTCCATCTTCTATAGCTTGTTTCTTCTTTGTACAATAGAGAATGGGATGAAAGAATAAGGGAACGAGGAAAGGGATTTGTCGCAGATCAGTACCGGGGAGGGGATATAATGGAAAGGGACTGTGTGCCAAATTGAAAAAGAACCTTGTTGTTGAAATACAGAGATTGAATAGTGATGTGCGAAGTGCGATGAGTGGGGATGACGTGGCAAGGAAAAGGTGGGCCCGCTTGCGGCCCGTAGGTCACAGATTTTGTTATGAGTAGCGGTAGGTGAATTCTAAACTTTGCGATTTTCATTGTGCGATCGAGTCCCACCCTTGTTGCAAATCGCACTTCAGAAATTTTGTTATGATATTTCACGCTTATCCTTTGGAACTTACGATTTGCAATCTGAAATTAGGATTTGGTGGGGCTTGTATAGGACTTAGGATAAAAACTTAGAGTTAAGGTATTTCCACCGATGATTTTGAAATATTTCTAAGTTCCTAAACTTCGAAACATAACCCTTTTTCCAATATTTTGAGTGAAAGTACCCTCTTCTTTGGTATTTTTTCTTCCACCATAGGAAAAATGGAATTTTCAAATAAGAGGGCTCTGATACCTCTGATACCCTAATACCTCTGATACCTAAGCCCTCTTATTTCACAATTTGTTCGGCCAAGTTAAACCAAGTTTTCTCTCCTACTCGCCAACTTCCTCAAGCACTGGTGGTGTCAAAGGTCTGTCTAGAAAGCCCTTCAAAGTAAAATAAATATGTCTAGTTGTATAGGATGATGGTGCATAAGTAGAGTGTCTAAACCCTGTGTCTTATTCAAAACCCTGATTTAAACCATCAGTTAAAAAACCCATTCTGCAGCCTTGCAAAAGAATCAATTAGGTTTTCCTAGGTCATGTGCCATCATGATTACCATACACTACCATTTCACAGAAAATTAAAGGTGAATTCAAGAAAAAATAGAGCTGAGGTTTGTCATACTCTAAAGAACACTTAAGCAACCTCCAAAGGCGCCCTCTTGGTCCAACAGTAAAATCTGCAAAAATAGACTATCATATCCAAGCATTTCTGTAGGGATGCTTTGAAGATTGGTCTAAAGCAAAGCAGAGCCAGAGAAGGACACCTTAGAGAGTTCATCAAGTCATTTGAATTTGAATAAAAAGATACAATGAGTTGGAGGCTACAAGGAAAATCAAGAGCTCATTACATAAATGATAAAGAGACACCTAATAAGGTTCTAAAGCTCATTTGCAGTCAATGAAAAGGTACAATAAGCTGAAATTTATATGGAAGGTCTTTATCTCATAAAAGGAGTACAATACTTCTCATACAAAGCTCTTTGAAAATCTCAAAAAGTCAATAACATATGAGCAACATGGCGCATTTCAGCAAAAAGATCATTGGAAAAGTTTTTAGCCTCAAAGCATAAAACTGGTAGAGGGACAGCTGCCCTTTGCCACACTCCTGCAAAAAGGGACAAAAAGATATTAGATGTGCCATGAGTGGAAAAGTATTTGGACTACAAAAAGCTGAAGGATTCCTCAACTCTCCAAATAAGCATAGAAGATTTTTTGAGCATAAAAAGTAAGTTCAAAAGCATTTTTCTTTTTAAAGAATTGGAGGGAAACTGGGTTTGTTTTTCTAAATATTCATGAAGGTTCATAAATTGGAGACTGTACAAATATGGTCATGGTAAGTGGCAAGGAGGAATTTATTCATAAACAACAGAGGTTGGAAAAAGAATTCCTAACTATCTTCAAGGGTAAGACCAACATCTAGAAAGACACTCACAATCATAAAGAAAGCAATAGGTGTGTTTTGTTGGGACTGCGAATGTATGACTGATTTGACCAAGCAGTAGAGATATTATGAAGTTAAAAAGGTCAAAGAACTCCTCCAACCCTCCAAATAATCATTGGAAGCTTTGTTAGGCATAAGAAATGAGTTCGAAAGAATGTTTTCTTTGAAGACTTTGAGGGAAATGTTTCTTGGTTTCATGACCTCCATGGTTAAAACCTCAAGAAGGCTTGTATCCTGATGTTATTACACCTCCTCATATCCTTAATATACCTTCACAAACATTTCCCATCCCTCATATCCCTCAAATTCATCATTTTTCTAAAAAAGCCTAGTCTATGGCCACATTTTGACACTTTTTAAGAATAGGTCTGTTTTTTTCCCTTTTGGAACATTTCCCCCCACTAAATTCTTGAAATTCCACTTTCCCCTACTCCCTCAAATCTATCCCTATCCCCAAAAATTTCCCCAATAATTTATACAACCCTTAAACCCTTCATTCTGCTCCCTCTGCAAGGTAGTCCTAGATCCCCACACCAAACCGTAATTTCCTCTTCCAACTAAGCTAGGGTTTGATATGAAAAGGAGGCACAAGAGAAAAGGATTCATTTGATAGATAATTTCAGCAATAATAAGTCCATACTAGCTCATAAACATCATTCCTCCATCATTTTACAAGAATTCATTCCAAGAGCCAAGCCATGTGTCATGCCCAGGGCCAGTTTTGCTTCAAACTGTGTTTCTGACCAAAAGGAGATGAAATTGAAAAAAGTGAGAGATTTTTTTTTCCATAATAGGCCAAAGAAGAAAAACCTCCTTCAGGTTTTACACAGGTATCATGGTTTGGGAGAAATTTCAAAAATATAGGTGTCACGGGAGAATTTCTACACTGCTGGAGTGACCTTGGGAAAATCAGGTTTTATCATACCTGGAGTATCCAAATGAATTTCTTGATGAGTCAAATGACACCTAGACTTGAAAATAATTCCAAGTAGCTATCATGAGCTCAATTTGGAATTGAGGATGGCATCCAAAAATGGCCTTCACCAGCACTCTGCATTTCTGCACCAGCATTCACCAATTTTGACTAGTGTTGGGAGAATATATTTTTGGACAAGTAAATGGACACAAAATGGAAAAAAAAAGAAGTTTTGGAAATTAGACTCAACCATATTTCCAATGAGCTATCATGAGCTCAATGTGGAGTTGTGGAAGGCCTCCAAATGTTGTCTACACCGGAACTCTACATTTTTGCACCAGCATTCACCACTTTTGACAAGTGTTGGGAGAATTAGTTTTTGGATAGGAAAATGGACACCAAATGGAAAATAAAAATACGTTTTGTAAAGTAGACACAACCAGATTTTCAAATAGCTATCATGGGCCCAATTCCGACACCGGGAAGGCCTCCAAATTCCCGTTGCAAAAAGGCCTTTTTCTGCGATGTGCTCCTGGAAAGTTCAAAGAGTTCTAACAGCGGCTCGGGAAAAAATTTCATGGTGCTGCGCTCATGCAGCCACCTCCAGTGCATTTTTACACTGGGTGTTGCACACCTATAGGTGGGCACTGCGCTCTTACAATTTTTCCCGGCGTACAGGAATGAAGGCCCGAGACCACAATCACAGCGTGCAAGGCTGCCATGCTTCTGCCTGACGCCGCATGCAAGGCTGCCCATGGTGCTGCGCTCTGGCCACTGCATCCATACATCCATCTGACGCTGCATGCAGGGCTGCCCATAGAGCTGCGCTCCGGCCATTGTTTCCACTGCCCGACGCTACGTGCCGCCTGCCCGCTGGGTGCTGCGCTCAGACTACTACATTCAACGGTGCTCGATTCTATGTTCAGTCCTGCCCACGTGCAGTGCTGAATGAGAATTCATTCAAGCCTACCCAGGACGCTGCGCTCCTAGCACAAAAACACAATGTTGCCCAAAAAATCATGCAGAGGCGCCCAAACTTCCCGGAGAGCTCAGCAAAGCCTATTTTTTGCTGTGAAGGCATTTTTTAGAGGTATTTTCCCTAATTATCACCTCTTCATGATTTTATAAGTGATAAGGGCACAAATTAAATTCCAAATTTGTGTCAAAGAAAGCATGAAGAAAACAAGAATGATAGTGACAAGAATGGAAAAGGCAGCCAAGAAACAAAGTTTGAAGTTGTTTTCAATAGGCAAGAAAATGATGACAAAGGGCCAAGTAATGAAGAAAAGAAGCAAGGAATTGAAGAAGAGATCAGTCAAAGGAAATCATCTAGTGAAGAAATAAATGACTCTCACAGTGATGGGAAGACTAATGAAGGTGCCCAAAGCAGTGATCCTACAAAGGGTGAAAACAGTGATACAAAAATGATATTGACAGTGAATATAGTGGGCCAAAAGATGAAAAGGAGGACAGTCATGAAAGTGAAGAAATGCCAAACATAGGTGCCTCTAACATTGCAAAAGTAGAGCATGGCAGTCATGAGGGTTTTTACAAATATGAAAGCACGAAAGATGTTGAGGATGCTTATCAAAAGGACAACCAAAAGTGAGGTAAGGAGGATGACTGAGCACTACAAATGGAGAAATCACTTTGCAAGACAAAAGCTCAAAACTGCCCAAAATGAGGGCCCGACACCAAAAGATGAAAAATACCAATCTAGGCTTGGAATTTTGGCTCAATATTCACTACATGTCTCTAAGGACCCTTAGGGGTCTCACCCACCAATTTTGAGAAAAATTGAACACTTTTTGGTTTTTTGCAAATTTTTAAGCCTAGGAGCGAGCACCTTGGACGCTGCGCTTTTTCCCAGAGCATCTTCAGCAGGAACAATTTACATTTTTAGATTCCTTGGGACAAAAGGATCATTCTCACAAAATTTCAGTGCATTTGGAATTGTTTTGGTCCCTCAAAAGGGCCAAAAACACCCATGTTTTCACCTTTCTGCCACCTTTTTTGAGCAGGTGCTGTGCTCCTGGAAACCTTCACTTTTTATACTTTTTGGGAAAATTATAGAGATAATATTGAGAAAAAAAAGTATATTTGGAAATTATACATCCATATCTTTCCAACGGGCCATCACAGAGCCTTTTTCGACATCAGGATGGCCCCTAAAAGCTTGCTGCAAAAAGATCCTTTTTGGTGCTGCGCGCCTGGAAAATTTTCAAAATCAGAGACAGAGTGCTGCGTTCCTGTGTGGTGACTGAGAAAATGTGCATTAGGCAAGTTATATATTGTATGTGAGAGCCTAAAAGTGAATATTTTTTCTATTTTGGTCCGAAAAAGATATTTTGAAGATATATTTTGTGCCTTGGACCTTGTAAGGCCTCAAGGATAGTTTAGGATATTTTTCTTTGGCCAATGGCCTTCTAGTTGCTCTAGTGAGCTTTTATCCTCTTCAATTATATAAACCATGATGATTCATTGTAACAAAGAGGAGAACTTGACATGTTAAGAGCAATACATAGTTTTATGAGCTTGGAGAAAATACTAGTTTTATGAAGTGGATGAATGGCTTGCTTGGCTTGTGGTGGAGGAGCACTGTGTGCAGGATTCCATAGCTTGGTGAATGGTGATGTTTCCCTGATTTGTTTATGTCTTCTTGTTTCCATTAATTTTTCAGACTTCTTGTTTGTTGTAGATCAGAAAAGTATAGGTTGAGATATGCTCATGGAATCACCTCAAACCTCCTGTTTATTATAGCTTTGATGTTTTCTTCTTCTTGGTCATTATAGGAATTATTAACTGCTCCTTAGGTCTACCAAGATTTTTTTATTTGTTTCATTAATAGTCAGTATTGTAGCTATCAAATATGTTTTAAGGTAAGCCCTGCTTATTTGAAGTTCTCAAGACACTATTCTGAAGCCTTTCTATGAAATATTGATTGATCAAGTTAAGTCAAAGAGGTCTCGCTCGATCTTGCCCTTTGTATATGCTTACCAACTTGTTTCAGAGTTCTTGATAGTTTGATATATGTTGTTTAGGAGATCCCTCTTCATATATTAAGTTATTTGTTTATCTTATATGTTTTCCCAACAACTGAAGGTGAATTTCTAAAGTTAGGAGTTCTTATGCTTCTCTGTCTCACTTGAATGTTTATCTTTCATGTTTATTAGTTTGAGTATTGTTCATAGAGATTAATGGTTTTCCCTACCTCATGAGTATTTTCTTTCAAACTATATATGTTTAAGACTTCTTCGTTTTTCACAAACTTAATGTTCATTTCACCTCATACCTCACCCAAAGGATCCATTGACCTTGCTAAATCGGCCCTGCAGTACACCTTGTCCATCATTAGACATCCTTGACTTTATCTGACCCCATAGCCCTGTTGATTTGATGAACTCTCTTTCCATTTTTCCTACTTGATCAGTTTTACCTCAAAACAAAAACAAGCCTAAATATAATTAACAACTAGCCTAAAAACAAACATACAAAGCGAACAAGTTCACATCCTTCGCATAATAGAGAGAGCCCTCTCTGAGTCCAGGAAGGCTAGGTCCTAGAACTCCAAAAATTGGTCTGATGTTACCCTGTCATTTGGTTTACCAATCTGCCAAATTATGGGACACTAACATACCCTATGCACAAAGTTGGGTATCAAAGATTCAGAGAAACATTTAGAGCTAAAGTATCGCAGTTGTCTGCACATAAACATTCAGGAGGAAATGGAGTCCCTCGACATGTCCTTGCTTGGTATGGCATACTGGTATGCTACTAAGATTGAGCATAAATTCAAACAGAAGAAGTAAGACTTTAGATCTGTGAATCAAAAGCAAGGGAAAGGTGCCTCCAAAACGCAGAATAAAGGACAAAGCCAAGGCATGACGGCCCAAGATAACCTGCCAAAGCCACAAGCAAAGAACAACACTGCGAAGCCAAATAAGGACACAGGAAAGTGGTGTGAGTTCCATAAGAGCTCCACTCACAACACAAGTGAGTGTCGGGCCAAGTAGTCATTGGTGGCCGAGATGAGGGCTTCTGAATTAAATGCATGCTCTGACTCTGAATTAGAACCTGACAAGGGGAATTGCTAGAACGAGGTCTCCTAAAAAGCTGTGAAACTGGTCCATTTTTTATTTTTTTGATTATATTGAGCCTAGCGGAGGGGTTTTGGGGTGGGTCAAAGCCCCGAATGCATTGTAATGGGTCAAAGGGTAAACTAGGGGTTCGAAAACCATGGGTTGCGGACCATAGGAAAGTTGAGGCTAGATTGTTATAAATAGAGATGCCTTTTGTATTGTAAGGAATAGGATATGATGAGCTATTGATGCGATCTGTTGTTTAAGTTATCTATTTGGGTTTTTGGGAACAGACTCATGCTGGTTGTGTGCGCAGAGATCCTAGTCCAGCTGTGTGCAGACCCTGCTGCTGTGTGCGCAGGTTGGGAAGTAAGGAAGAATTGATGAATGAATGAATGCAAAATATTGTTAGAGAACTGAATCTTTGAGTAATGTTATATGAATTACTGGTAATTACTGTATTATGCATTTTCTGTCCTTAAGCTGCGAAAGATTTGTGTACTGTGTTCTTGGATCTAGATCTATTATGTTCTGTTTATGTATTGTTGTATTGATGATATAACAAGCATATAAATATAGATCTAGTGCACGTGGATGCAAATAGAGACTTAATTAACTCTGCATAGAATAAGGTAATTGGGGATTACAGGATCTATCACTTCTTTGCTTGCTTTACCCATCCTTTCTCAGGGTTCAGAAACCTGGTTCCAACACCCACCCATACTACTTTGGGTGAGACTTTGACCTGCGAAAGCAGGTCACTACCGAAAGGGCCAGTAGTATAGGGGTTTGTTGGAAAACCTTGCTTACCGAACCTGGGTTAGGACCCCTCGAGCCAAAAAATGGTTTCGTTGCCGGGATCGAAGAAATTTGAGAGAGGAATCGGGTAATGACAAGAGAATACTAGAAACCTAAAAGAAAAGAGATCGAAGACTGGTTTGAAATATAGATCCAAGAGTTCGCAGTAAAAGAAAACCACAATGAGAAATTAACGACAGAAAGGTGGAAAAATAGGTACATTCTTACTGAAAGCTACGAAATATTATTTGTAACCTTTGCAATTGAACTCCAGGAGTGGTTTGCCAGGCTTTTGGATTTCCAGAAGTGCTGGAAGGATGAGCGAGTCACTCAGTGGACCCCAGAGCTGCTTGAGCAGCTGGAGAAAACTGATAATACTATCACACGAACGGTAGATCACTGGGTGGATAGTGTGCTGGGAGGATTTGTGATGGAATTTTCCATTGATCAGTTTGTATCATACTTCGAGGCTGAGTGAAGATTCTTCAAAGGATTTCGAGGCAAGTTTCTGAGGACGTTACTGTTGCTGATCAAGAAATTACTGTGCAAAAAGAGCATTCTATGTAGTCAAATTGACTGAATGACCTCGGATCTAGACGGAAGCACAACACATAGTGGTAAATACTATCGGACCAACCTTGATGGAGGGAGATCCGCCTACAATCCACTGCAGGAACCAGCTGCGCAAGATCTTCCATCTACATCGCCACCTCGACTGCGCAAAGGTAAGAATTCATCTATATTGCCACCCTCCCTAGACAGTGATATGGCTACGCATTTGAAACTACCTACCTTCAAGGGGCTAGGAGATGAGGATATGGACCGATTTTGGTTCGTTGTAGATTTTGTATGGACTGCGCAGAATGTGGCGAGTGACATGGTAAAAAGGGCACAATTGTCGTTGGCCTTCGAGGATAGGGCCCTGGACTGGTATATGCGGTATATTGCCCAGAATGGGGGCACATCTATTCAAGATATAAAGGATTATTTGAAGCACCAGTTCAGGAAGCCGAAATCTTATTCCCAGTTGGTAGTAGAAGTAAAGTACTTCAAACAAGGTGCATCTGAGTCAGTATGGGAGGCTGATCAGCGACTGAAGAAAGAAATCAGGGAAGGAGGATTCGAATATGATGATAGAAAACATACATAATGGTTCATCACTATGTTTTTACCTCACCTGCGCACGCCAATGAGTCATCAAACCTTTGAGTCATAGGAGAAGGTTGTGGAAGTTGCTATGAAACTAGAGGTTGCCCCCTAAGAGGATACGTCAGCAGGGGTACAAAAAATCTAGGAACAATTGGGGGCTATGCATATGGAGATACAGAACCCGCGAAAAGAGCGAGGAAAGGATGGTTGCGTATATCTCTGGTGCATATGATGCTGGGTGTTTGGCTATATGAAGGATAAATGCCCTCTGTTGACGAATTACATGCAAGCAGGAGGACCTAGCCCGGTACGCCCAGGGGTAAGTAGAGAACCCATCCTATTACGACCAAGTTCAAGCAGACCTGCACTATGGTGTGATGATTTTCGGGTAGCAGGATTGCATGATATGAACCATTTCCCTTGGTTAGGTGCGTATGTCCCAGAACTAAATAAATAATGGTGCCGATTTTGCTGATTAGTGGGACATGATGAGAAAAACTATCGTACTTATGACTTAATGATGGATCGTGGGAAATTATATAGGGTACAATCGGACCCCGTGTCGCCAAGACTTTCTGTGCACTTTGGAGAAGCATCTACCTGAGGCAGAGGAGGTCAGGGAGGAAGCGCAGGACGAGGACGTGGGCAACTAGTCTGTTATAACTATGGGGAAATAGGGAGCTTTGCCAGAGAATTCCAAAATCCCACTAGGCCATCATGAAAATATTGTAGACAGCTGGACCATGAGGTAGAAGACTGCCCAATTTTAATAGCCAAGATGCAGGAAAAGCAGCCCACCCCTACGCAGAACGTACAAAGAGTTAAATCCAAGCTAAGAAAGGCAGATCCCTGTGTAAAATTCATGACACGCAGCGGGTTGGTCACCCAGGGAGAAAAAGAGGAACTTGCCTCCCAGGGAGGAGTGCCTGTCAAAGAACAAAAAACACCAACAGTCCCCACGCCACCACCAACGCAACCTCAGATAGAGGAAGGGGTTGAGCCCTTTTTAAAGGCATGTCTGAAGCTGCTGCGAAATATGCAGGCTGTAGGAAATCTCCAAGCACTACTGAATACATGTGCAGTTCAGACCAATTTGATCCCTAAAACCAAGGATGTACACAAACTATACAGCTATAAGAAGCGCTAGAAGAGAAATGCGATTGACTGCGCAGGTTGGTGACTACGAGATGGATTAGGTTATCCTAGATTTGGGGTTAGATGCGAATGTATTATTAGACATGGCAACGAATGGGGGAACCTAAATTAGAATGGTTCACCATCCAGCTGTGAATGGCCAATCAACATAAAATCATTCATCTAGGGAGATTACCAAAATTCATGGCTGACATCGCAGGGGTAAGGGTCCTAGTTGACTTTGAAGTCATAGAAATTGTGAAAGATGAGGATCCCTACCCTGCACTCCTTGGACTAGAATGGGAAATTGATGTGGGAGGTGTCATCAATCTAAAGAAGCACAGCATGGTGTTTGAAAGCAAAGGTATGCGTGTCATAGTACCACTAGATCCAATCGAAGGTGCGTGGTATAAAGAGCCAGCCTATGAAGAGGAGGAGTTAGATCAAATTTATAAATTAACTGCACAGGATGAAGATCAGGTTAACCCCATGGATGAAGGGGTGCTCTATTAGGAAAAGGACAGTAAATGTTTTTTTGACTCTGATGAGGAGCTAGAAAATTGGCAAGGCCGATTGCACGAAGTTTCGGCGCTCCGATGTCTTCAGACTGTCAGGAATTTTCGGCACATCTCTACCACAGAAGGGAACCTGCCCTGCTAGGAGGATGCAGATGATAATCAAGAGATGGTTGAACCTAAGATTCCCACAGAACACAGGCTCGGGGCATTATCACTAACATTGCGTGGAGCACCTACGTAAGGACCGATATTCTTCGCTTAGGAGAAGTATTGGAGAAGGGTGATCCTGTGAATAGGGACCCTAGTTGCTAGATGGACTCTGAGATCAGTCGACCTACATAGACACTTGCTGACATACCACACTCAAGGGTGCAATCAAGCCTTGCACGGATAGGCTTGCCGGGGTACCGCTGACCTAGGCATGCATCGGGTTATGGACCTGCCCAGACCCACGTGTAATTTGAAGAATTTGTGAGCACCTCAAGTAATAAATGGCATGAGGACGCGTGACGCAGCCCTCTGGTGTAAGGACGTTTTGACCAAGGGTGAAGTGCATGGCTCAAAAATACTGATGGAAAACTTGCAGACACACCTCACATCGACCCTCATTCAGGGTACGTGAACGACATACAAACGTCATCCGTGGTCTGAAATTCTGTGGAAACGACCTCAAGCACACAGGATGACCTTCATCACATCTTGATTTAATAAAAAAGGGATCTTACAAGTACGCACAATTGGCGGCAGATCATTAATGCAGCCATTTATGGTAATATTGATATACTTGATCAATGGTCAGTCTCATAAATGGTCTACTCCACCATTAAATCGCTCCGAACGGTGTGCAGATGGCTAGATAATTACATACCAGACTATTTATTCACCCTACAACATGCTCCTGCTATCTGTGTACTAGTTTTTTGTGCTCATTAACATTCTATGGGTTTCCCGCTTTCGTGTTGCTAGGATGGACCCAACCAGAGAGCTGGGGAATGCTGAATGCAGCCACCGGGGTGAGCACGGGCTCCCGATAGAAAGGATTGTCTATGAACCATGCACAGACGGAACGTTGTGATATAGGGACATGCTGCGGCTCCTCTACAATTCCAAAATCCCGCCCAGCCGAAGCAATGTGTGTTCCCTCCCTCGAATTTCCCTTGTCAATGCTCCTGATCCAACTACGGGGGCATCCAGATTGATTTAGCACATCTATCCCGCACAGAGCTAAAAGGACTGAACACCAGAGTGTTGGGCGAAGTTCACAACCGTGTCCTAGCCAGGTGACGGTAGTATGACATACCTCAGGAAGTACGGGACCAGTGGATTACAATGGTCACAGAGGCAACACATATTATTCAAGAGCAGTTGACGTAGGGTGCACAACTGGTTGAAACTGCTACCCAACTATGGATGGCCATCCAACACCATTCCACGCTTCAGCATATCCAGAAGGAATTACAGCAGGTGGAAGCTGCTCTGGACCAAGTCAGAGCCCCCTCACCCTCCACCATCTCCATGAAGCGTCTAGCCATCTTGGATAGGATTGAGAACTTGCGCCATGACAAGCATGTCATTCAAAAATGGTTGAAACCATGGATTGCCACCACACTTCAGCTCGCCGAAGACGCTCAGTCTGCCATTGCGTGCCTCCACCGGCTGATGGGTCAGGTCACCACAGCTCCAGATGGCCCTGCCTCCCTAACACTGGTCAACATTGTGCAACGAGCTGCGGCCCAAAGTAAGGAATTTCTCCCACCACTCCTCCACACTCTGGCTACCTTGCGCATGCAAATTGAAGCCGCACCGATGCAATGACTCAGGACGAGTCACAAGATAGTGTTGGGGGACTATTGGAATAGGGTCTCCTAACAAGCCGGGAAACAGGTCCATTTTTTATATTTTTGATTATATTGAGCCTAGAGGAGGGGTTTTGGGGTGGGTCAAAGCCCTAAACACATTGTAATGGGTCAAAGGGTAAACTAGGGGTCCAAAAACCATGGGTTTCGGGCCATAGGAAAGTCAAGGCTAGATTGTTATAAATAGAGATGCATTTTGTATTGTAAGGGATAGGATATGATGATCTATTGATGCTATCTATTATTTAAGTTATCTTTTTGGGTTTTGGGGAATGGACTCCTACTGGCTATGTGTGTACCTTGCTACTGTGCGTGCAAGTTGGGAAGGGAAGTGTAATTGTAAGGAAGAATTGATGAATCGATGAATTCAAAATATTGTTAGAGAACTTAATCTATGAGTACTGTTATATGAATTACTGGTAATTACTGTATTGTGCGTTTTCTGTCCTTAAGCTGCGAAAGATATGTGTACTGTGTTCTTGGATCTAGATCTGTTATGTTCTGTTTATGTACTGCTGTATTGATGATATAACAAGCATATAACTATAGATCTAGTGCACATGGATGCGAATAGAGACTTAATTAAATCTGTGTAGAATAAGGTAATTGGGGATTATAGGATCTAGTGCTACTTTGCTTGCTTTACCCATCATTTCTTAGGGTGCAGAAACATAGTTCCAACACCCACCCATACTACTTTGGGTGAGTCTTTGACCTGCGAAAGCAGGTCACTACCGAAAGGGCCAGTAGTATAGGGGTTTGTTGGAAAACCTTGCTTACCGAACTTGGGTTAGGACCACTCGAGCCAACAGGAATGAAAAAGGGAAGCCGATTATTGATGCGGAGCCCAATGCCACTGTTTCCACTGCGAAGATCCAGAAGGAGGAACAAGAAGATCCATAGGAGGCAGAGCGTCTCTTCCACTCCTAGATGTGGGTAAAGGGTTCCCTGCTATAGTTCACTGTCGAAAATGGGAGCCAAAATAACCTCATTTAAGCATATGTTGTGAAGCAGTTGGGCTTTCCGATCACAGTGCACCCACAACCATACACCATCGGGTGGATTCACTAAGGATGGGATCTCTACGTCAGCCAACAGTGTCACCTTCCCTATAACATCAAGCACTTCACGGATGAGGTATTGTGTGACATTACTCCTATTGATGTTTCTGATCTATTATTAGGTCAACCATACTTGTGGAAGAGACATGATGTGTATGAGTCTCGACCTCGCGCTGTTATTGTTACTTTGGGAAATAAATTGTATAGGATACCAGAAGTACCACCGCCTCCCACTATCTCTTTGGTTACTGCAAAACAATGCAGTAAGCTCATTTCCAAAACCAGGAAATTTGTTTTCCTGATGATCTTCCCCCAGGGAAAGAAGAAGACTGTGGCCATGACCTTCAGACATGGCTCATCTACATGACAACAACAAATGGACAAGGTTGTGGAGGAGTACGGGGAAATCTTCACCTCACCCACAAGGGTGCCTCTGCACTGTCAGGTCAAGCACCCCATTGACCTGACCCCAGGTGCGCCGCTATTGAATGGATCAATCTATAGGCACTATGTTCTGGAGAATGATGAAATCAAGAGGCAGATTCAGGAGCTCCTGCAGAAAGGTCACATTCGGCCAAGTTCATTGCCCTGTGGGAGCCCGATCATGTTGGTATAGAAGAAGGATGGGACTTGGAGACTCTGTATTGACTATTGGGCACTGAACAAGATCACTGTCTAGAATAGGTACCCAATCCCACGGATTGATGACCTCCTGGACCAACTCAAAGGGGAAAAATATTTCAGCAAGATTGACTTGTAGTTTGGGTATCACCAGGTACCAATCAAACCCTATGATGTGTGGAAGATTGCCTTCAAAGCTAAGGAGGGCCTTTTTGAATGGCTCGTCATGCCTTTCGGGTTGACGAATGCTCCCGCAACCTTCATGAGGTTGATGGATGACATCTTTCATCCATTCAACAACTCATTTGTAGTGGTGTACTTGGATGACATTCTGATCTTCAGCCAGACTTGGGAAGAGCGCCTTCACCACATCTGAGACGTCCTCCAAACACTACGGCAACAAAAGTTGTGTGAAAATTTGGAGAAGTGCACTTTTGGCATGACCCAGGTTCAATATCTGGGATACATTATTGATGAAAGGGGGGTGCATGTGGATCTAGCCAAGATCCAAGTCATTTGGGATTGGCCAGCCCTAACCACTCTAACAGAGCTTCATAGCTTTCTGGGTCCTGCTAATTTCTACCGTAGGTTCGTGTTGAGATTCTCTCATATCACTTGGCCCTTGAGTTAGGTCACCAAGGGAGGAGCGAAAGAAAAATTATTTTTGTCATAATCTCAACAGAAGGCATTCGTATAATTGAAACATCGCCTCTGTGCTCACATTACTAGACTTGCAACAACCATTTGAGATAGAGACAGATGCCTTTGACTATGCTATTGGGGCAGTTCTTACTCAACAAGGGCATCCAATGGCATATCACAGTGAGACATTATCCGACACAGTTCAAAAGTATCCCACTTATGACAAAGAAATGTATTCCATTATGCAGGCTTGTCGAAAATGGAAGCATTACATTTTGGGGAAGGAGACAATCATCCACACAGACCACCGAACCCTGTAGTTCATATAGACACAAGGGAAGTTGTAGAATGATCACCATCAGAAGTGGTCCACATATCTGCAACAATTTCATTTTAACATCAAGTACAAGAAGGGTAGCACCAATAATGTTGCAGACTGCCTCAGCCGACCACCGATCGTGGCGATAACCACCATTCTCAACTCTTGTGGGCATGAGACTTCTGATTGGCTGCTTCTCTATAAGAGCGATCCAGAAGTCAGCCACACATACAAGGCCTTCTTAGGGGGTATGCAAGTTCCAAATTTTTACCTCCAAGATGCATTGTTATGTCACCTGGGACACCTTTGTGTTCCTTCAAGCGAGCGTGCCAAGATGATATGGGAAGCACACTACAGTCGATTCGCTGGGCATTTTGGGGTCGAGAAAACAGTTGTAGTACTGAAAAATTATTTCTAATGGCCGAACCTTCGACAAAATGTCGGGAATTACATTCGATCCTGCACTGCTTGCGCCATTGACAAACCGACCATCAAGAAGCAAGGGCTCTATACTCTGCTACCTACCCCTAGTCAACCTTGGGAATCCATCTCCATGGATTAAATGTTAGGCCTTCCTTCTACTAAGCATGGAAATGACTATGTTTTCATGGTCGTTGATTGATTCTCGAAGATGGCCATTATGGCAGCCTACAAGAAGAATATCACAGCAGAAGAAACTGCTAAACTATTCTTTGAACGAGTGTGGGTGCACTTTGGGATCCCACAGTCTATCATATCAGATCATGACAACAGGTTCACCAACACATTTTGGTCCAACCTCTGGTCAATGTTGGACACCAAGCTCACCAAGTCCACATCTTTCCATCCCGAAACTGATGGCTAGACAGAGGTTGTCAATATGATGATTATACACATTATTCACATGTACAATTCAAAGCATCCACACACATGGGATAAGAGCCTCCCCTATGTGCAACACAGTGATAACTGAGCTCTCCACAGCTCAACCTGACATAGCCCCTTTCAGGTGGGCTTGGGATTCCAGCCACTATGTCCCATTGACGTAGCCATGCCATTTTTGGCTACTCAAGCCGATTCGGCTCATGTCCAGTCTGAAGCTGACAAAGTGAACCACTTCATCGAGTGAATTAAACACATATTCCAATAGGTTCATGATATATTGGACAGAGAAATGACATGATCAACATTGGGTGCCACACAAATTCTAGGTGGGCGAAAAAGTGTGGCTAAATATGCAGAAGGAACGCCTCACTGGACCCCACCGCAAGCTTCTCCCACTCCGATATGGGTCGTACACCATCACTAAGGCTATAGGGAACAATGCCTTCAAGCTCAATATTCCACCATTCCTTAGTTTGAACCCAGTATTCAATGTAGACTGCCTTCATTGTAATATTCCCAATTAGTCAAGCTAATGGGAATATACAATTTTGTTTTAACTTTTCTTTCTCATGAATAAAATTGTGAAGAAGGATCAATAAAACTCCTAAATAGAAAAATAAATCAATGCTTAATATGAACAAAGCTAAATATGAGCTACTTTCATAAACTAACTTAAGTGGGAAAGAGGCTGGATCAATTAACTGGGTCAACAGGACCAAATCAACAACGTTGTTTAGATGCAATGTATCTCCTAGAGGCTCAACACAGTTCATGTTGCAGGCCACTCATGTGAATGAAGCTAATTCATCAAGATGGTTTAGGGTTTGACAAGATTTCGGCATTATAAAATAAAGAGGAGAACACCAAGGAGGGGGTTGATGATTTGATATTTCTGAACGTATTTTTTGTTTAGATATCCCTCATTCTCTTGCTGTTTAGCTAAGAATAGTGTTGTTTAGCACTAGGTTGTTCCCAGTCAGGAATCCCACCTCCTTCCCAGAGAAGCTCTTGGAGGAGTCTTGTTGCATCTTGTCCACTATTCGGTAGTTGGCCAAGCTTCATCTTCCAACCACAACATAGATCCTGTTGAGGATTTGGTTGTCTTTGTAAGCTGCAGCAAGTGGAGTCTAGATCTACTCAGATCTAGGCAAATCTAGAGGCTATTTTCAGTGGGAAAGCCTTCTATCCCATTGGAAAGAGGATTCTGGACCCTTGGAGCTACAATTTGGGATCTTGGCATCAGGCCAAACCTGTGCTAGAGCCTACAACATAGTTTTCCTTTCATAACTGCATTATTTGCAAGTATTCAGTTGCAGGGTGTTTTGACTACATTTTGGAGGAGAGATCTCTGGTGATAGGATTATCCCTTTCACTGGGGTGATCCATGGATTAGATATATCATCCATGTTCCATTCATATCTGATTTACTTATGATTCTATTTACTGCAGAATTCCTGAATATTGCTGCAGATCTGTAATTCTAGATCTCATATCTACTCTTGTACTCTCATGTTTTGCTCAAAACCACAAGGGGAATCTATAGAGGAACTCATCTAGTGTACATATCCGATATATATCTATCATTTGATACAGAGATCTGTTATAGATGTAAAATTTAATATATAGGTGCTTCAACCCATAAAATAACACTGTCAAGCTTTGCAGTCTCAATATTTTTTTGCAGCACCTCAATCTTGAGGGTTTCTTCTTGTAAATCTTCTATTTTTATCTTGTACACTGTATGGGCCACATTATAGATCTGTTTTATTTATGTACATGTAATTATTCAGCCTTCATATTTTTCTTCTGCTTTAACTCAGTAGGACTACATTATTTCTGAAGCAGAATTGTTGTGCATAACTACAACCCATTCTTTGGGTGTTTTTTCAGCCATACTAGGTGGTGGGAGGTCTGTTTACCTCATCTAGTTTGATTTTCTTTTTCTATCCTTTTGGATTTAGACATTAGATCCACTGATCTAAGGGATCCAGGAGTTACAAACTCATTTCAGTGCACCAATTTGTGAAAAGAGGGTTATTCCAGCAGGAATTGCTGTGCATTCCCATTTTGGGATATTACAGTGGTATCAGAGCATCTTTCTTGGCACAGCCTGTGCTTTTTTTGCAGAGCCAATATGTCTATAGAGAAGAAGAACCTCTCACTTCCAGAGAGGAGAGGTACCAAAGGAGAAGACAAAATAAATATTACACAGAGGATAAAGAGAAGAAGGGTGAAACCCCTTTATCTGGAAGGATTAAAAGAGAAGAGTTTTCTAACACTCTTTCTCAAGCTATGCATGAGCTGAAGGAAGAAATCTGGGGAATGAGAAGGTAAATACATGCATATCCCTCAAGGATATTCTCACATCAAGGAAGCCCCAGTACTTCTTATTATGTGTGTGAGCATTCAACTACACAACCTGATCTACAACGCTGTAACATGCCCACTTTATTGTCAAAGGAAGAAGGGGGAGGAGGAACACCAAAGGAGGAAAATCTTGGTGAATATCCCCAATAGTATGAATCTCAGTCAAGGAGATTCAAAGAGCATCTCAGTTTCCCAAAGTTCTGATAGCTTAAAGAAGAAAGGAGATCCTACAGCTATAGTAGAAGAAGAGGGTGCATGCAGCCCACTTTTGGTATATGTTCTCTACCTATTTTTGATGGATCACCTAAGAGCTCAGCTCAATCTTGGGTAGGGCAGCTTGAAACTTATCTGCAGCTTCATCAAGTCCCAGATGTTGAAAATGCAGCAAGATTATGGAGCTTAGTGAAATGAAGTCGCCTTCACTAAGTGGGCCCGCAGGCAAATTTTGGCGCAAAGTCTATTTTTAGACTATGTCTATTTTTAGACATATGGAGCATGGTCCAGGGGTTGCAGTATGTTATTCTTGGAGTATTTGTCATGTTGGTAACAATAGATGGACCTATATTTTTAGACATATAGGTCGAAGTCTATTTTTAGACTACCTATCCTAAAAATAGAAAAGTCAAATATTATTTACCCTTAATAATATTTGGACTCTAAACTTCAGTTTACTCTCTTGGAGCACTTCAGTTCGAGCTACAGAAGTGGCTCATGCATCTGACAGAGGAATTACGCTATTCCTAGGGGTTTGGTGAGCTCATGCATGGTTGACTTCAGCTAGGACTTCAGTGGCAGAAGTTTGGTGGAGTTGATGAGACAGTTGGTGGAGTTGTGTTCGGTTTAACTTAGTTGAACTAGTTGAGATTAGTTTAACTAGCTAATCAAATAGTAATGAGTGGAGTGAATTAAATATTATTTAATTCACTAATTATTAACTCATTATTCAACTCAAGAACACATCATTTCACTACAATGCATGGACAGTTTAGTGGAGACCAGTGAAAGAGGTAGATGAAAGGGTTGAGATAGCTATCAGTTGTGACATCAGTTGTGCATGAGATTTGCACCACACTTGGAGGAATTTCCCATGATGATTGCGCTGTCAAGCCAAGGAGATTCGAACCTTGGATATCTCATTAAACCAGCCTTGATTGCGCAATAGAGGTGTTATCACTCTGTAATTAGCAAGATTGGCAAAGTCCAACTGCAGAGGTAACATCAAACCGCTTTGGGATTCAAGGATCTAGCCCTCCTGAATCAAGAGAGGGATCTCTCTATAAATGAGTTCAAAGATGTGATCTTTAAAGACTGGAATTATGATATTAGGCTAGTTATGAAGAGCATGGGTTTTTTTTGTATTGTTTTTGGTTGGGCGAAGACACGGTGAAGGTGAAAGCAGTTCAAAATAAAGGGTGAAGAGCCTGCAAATGAAGGAATGTTTCAGCTGATAGTAAAGGACAAAGACAGCTTTAACCCATTGGGTTATGGATTCATAGGAGGATTTAATTGGATAGAAAATTCAAGAAGGATCCATGGAGCAAGTCATTTACATCAAAGGATCTCTTAAGGTGATTAATGGGGTGAAACAAATAGGCAGTGAAAGACTTAAACAAATGAAAAAACAAAGCACAGTCTAAGATCAAGTAAGTACTTTTAAACTAGCTTGCTTTCAACATGTACTTAAGGAGAAACATAAAAGTATTTCTGTTGATCAGGTAAGTGCTTTTAAACCAGCCTGCTTCAGCATATTCGATAAGGGAACATAGATGATAATCACAAAGAGCGATCTAGATCAGCTAAGTACTTTTAAACTACGTTGCATTGATAAACTCCAAGGATAACAAAGAGAACATTCATCTCAAAGAGCTATCTAGATCAGGGAAGTACTTTTAAACTAGCCTACATTAATAAACTCTTCAAAGAGGACATTCAAATGAAGAAACATAGAAGACAAAGCTTTCAGTAAGAGTAGGGTACCGTGGAGAGTATATCCTAACTCTATGTTTTCTGCTATTTATCATAGAAAGTGAACAGAGTGAAAACATTAAGTAAAATGACAATTGACAGTAAGGAACACATCACCATTGACATAGTTTCAGAATTCCATGAATCAGCAACTTGTATTTGATGTTCAAACCAGTTACAATCAGCAAGCCCAGTGGGTCTCTACAGCTTTGAACTTCTCATATCAGCTTATGTATCTTTCAATTACAGAACAGGGCATCAGTGGCTTCAGAATGACTATTACATGCGTTCAGATGTCCTGAGACCAACGCTTTGCTCATCTTTTACAGAGGTACTTATAGAAGAATGAGGCGGTGGTCCACTATGAAAAGATCTGTTTGGATCAATCAATTAATACAGAAGATGACTCTTCGGTGCTTTGAGGGCCTCGATCAAGAAATCTACAGGTGTTAACCTGCATTAATTGAGTTACAGTTAAGATTAAAATCAGTGGGAAGTATGCTATCCTTTGAAGCTCAGTGTCATGCTGGAGTGACTTTATTTCTACTTCCCGAGATGAGATGATCTAAATATCTGCTTCTGAACTGTTCTTTAATCTTCTCGAATGGTTCTGCCGACAATTAGAGATAAGATAGCTCAATTAGTATTAATTGTTCGGCGGTCTTTGATCTCAACGAGACTGCAGGTGTCTTTGGAGCTGTAGAGGGTTCAATTAGCCTCTTCTTATAGCGGTGGAGGATTTCTCAGCTCGACAGATGTCTTCGTCGTTTCCTAAAACACTTTAAGTTACTTGAGATCTGTGTTTTTGGGTCTTCAATCTTCGGTTTTGATAAATTTTGTCTTTGGCACTGATACTCTTTAATAAATGATGATTTCTGCTTGTCTTCTAGTGCGCAGGGCAGTAGCGGGGTCGAATGGCATCATTGGGTCATGAAATCACTGATAAAACGTAAATTTAACACCCCTCGAATGATTCTTTATGAACTTAGAAGACAGAGGATCGTCACCCTCGGCCTTTGTGGTTTCTTCAAAAATGGCGGAATAATTCATTCGAAAACCTGCAAAATACAAACAATTTGTTATAAAATCCTGCGTATTTGGTTTTACTGCTTCAGAGGCGTAGGAAGAGAGCAGGACCATCGGATGGCATCATCCAACGGTGGAGATTAACTGAGAGGAATTTTAAATGACGCGGGAGGAAGAATAAAACAGAACCGTCGATCGCGCGATGAGCAACGGTGGGGGTGACCTGGGACCATCCGATCTGGAAACGTGGACGGCCCAGATTTAATCAGAGAATCGCAATTGGGGAGGTCACACAACAACATGCGATTGAAACACTGCGATTGAAACTTTGCAATTGAGCGCAGGCCGTCCGATCATCAGGGAGACGGACGGCCCAGATTTAATCGGAGGATCGCAATCAGGAGGGCAGAAAAGAGCATGCGATTGAAATATACAATGCGATTAAGCACTGGCCGTTGATCTGTAGATCAGATCGACGGCGGAAAGTGAATCAGAGGGTTTTCGAAATGGGGGCAAGACTTGTGATCGAAGGGAATAAGGGTCGTTGGATCAGCGGGAAATGAATGGACGAGATGTAATCGGAGGGGCAGGGGAGAAGAATGATGGGAGAGGTGCGGGACGGACGGCTGCGATGGAATCGGGGGTGAGACGGGGAGGTCTGTGATTGCGATCGGAGGGAAATTGTGATTGAGCGCAGGCCGTCGATCTGAGAACAAGATCAACGGTCGGGATTTAATCGGGGATTGGCAATCGGGAGGGCAGCAACAAAGCATGTGATTGAAATATTGCGATGCGATTGAGCGCTGTCCGTCCGATCAACAGGGAGATGGATGGCCCAGATTTAATCGGAGAAAATTTCAATCGGGGTGCGCAGAAGAGGGGATGCGATTTGAGACTTGCGATTGTGCGCGGGTCGTTAGATCGGGTCTAGATCAACGGTCCAGATCCTTTAATTTTTTGCACCGGCGAGACCCTTATACTTTGTGAGAAACCCATAAATTTCAATAAAAACCAAGGTTTGAGTGGATCGGGCGGAATAGATATATGATAGGCTGGCGCCCGATTGCGGGGCCACTGGGTGTATGGAGTACCATGGGCCCGGGGCTTTATATAACTAGGGCCAATCGCAATCGGAACATTCGGGACCGGTCTTTCAATCAACCCATTTGTAACTTCATGATTTTCAAAGGTTTCTGAGGGTTTCAACAGAGTTCGAAAGAATTTTGGAACTTTGCAAAGGCAATTTTATATGAAAAGAGGGTGAGGAAAATGGAGAACAAAGGAAAATGATGAAAAATATGAAGGTTAGTCTCTGAGAGGAAAAAAGGGGAAAAGGAGGAGGATATTGCAGCAGTCTTCTCATGGAATTTTTAGCAGAATTTTGAGTTTCTGAGAAATAACAGTGAAAACCTTGAGACATGAGCATGAGGTCATCTATAGGCTTCAAGAGATAACATTTTGGCCAGGAAAGTGTTTCTTGAAGGCTGAAAACATGTTTTGGCCACCTTTTGATAGACCAAAATTTACAGGTGGCCAACAGTGGCTCCACTTGGGGATGGTGCCTTCTTGAAGGCATCAAGAACTTCAGAACTGCATTCTCTGGGAGGCTGATCAATGCCTCGTTCTTTGGGCTGTTGTCTTTGCTAAAATGATCTTATTCTGGCTGAAAAAAGGTTAGCAGCATTGAAAAACAATGAATCTTCATCAACACAGGCTTTCTACCTACCCAATCCTACTGATCTAACATTTTTTCTTCATTTAGAGTGCACTTGGACTGGAAAACTCTTTTTCAACATTTTATTCTTTTGAAAACAGGAAATCTAATCTAATTCTACCTCTTATTTCTCCCTAAACTCAGATTAAACAGTTGAGCTCAGATGTTTCTCTACCTAATCTACTATCTGTTGGGATTAAACTGTCCAACAGATTTCATTCTCTAGATTCTAAGACAGAAATTCAAAAATAGTCAAGTCAAGATTGAACTGTTTGACTTGCTGTGATCTATGGCATAAAAACAAGCTGCACATAGACTATTAAAAATCAAAAATTGAAGGTTTGAAATATGAAATTTTTTTGAAGCATCCTTCTTCTTATTTGTGGCTCAAGTTTTGAGCTTGTTAGAACCACTTGCTTTCCTTGATTTCAGCTCTGGTTCGAATTTGTTTGAGCTGTTATTTCTTTCTTTCTGGTTCAGATTTTGAGTTGATTAGAACCAGATTTACAACTTTATGACTCAGAAAAATAAAACAGATTTGAGTCATCTCTTGCTTGGAAACTTTAGGTTCAGGTTTTGGGCTTATTTGAACCTTTCTTTTCTAGCCTAATCTATCTGCTGATAAGCCAAGTTTAAACAGTTTGGCAAATCCAATTCACTATCCTATCAGCAGAAAAATTTAAAGCTAATTAGTCAAGATTAAACAGTTTGACTAACTAGAAGCGTGTTTTTTGAGGAGTGGCATTTGAGCTTGCACACTTTCAGATTTATTTCTCTTTTTTGGCATGGGGCTTTGCCTTTTTTTATATATTATTTCTGCCCTCTTTTCTATCTTTTATTGTTTTTGTATTTTCTCTTTTTGTTTTTATGAAACTGACGAAGCAATGATATTTACAATGGAAATGAAACTTGAAAATTGAACTCAGCAGTAGTAATGCTTAAGGACCCTGCCATTGACAGGACCCCCAAACAGATATGTGCCATCTAACTCTTGCAGAAAAAAGGCATTTGGACCAATGGTGGACTGAATGATATAAGGGCCTTGCCACAAACTGTCAAATTTTCCATGTTTACCTTTTTCCTCTCTTCTAGAATCCCATTTGAGTACCTTATCTCCAATGTTGAAGTCACAAGCCTTAGCTCTCTTGTCAAACAAATTCTTGATGTTTTCTTGCACTTTTTGAGCTCTGTTGCAAACTTCTTCCCTCGTCTGCTGGAGATGTATTGTCTCATTAATCCTTCTTAGCATACTATTTTCTTCTGACTGAATTTCTTGGACTAATTTTATTACTGGTACACCCAGGCTGGTAGGAAACACTACATCTGCTCCATAAACAAGTTGGTAGGGGGAGATTCCAATGGATTTCTTTGTGGTCAACCTATCTGCCCACAATGCATGCACCAGCTTGTTATGCCATGACTTTTTATTCTCTTCAAGTAGCTTCTTGATGATGGTCACCAAGCTTTTATTTGATGATTCAGCTAGCCCATTACCTTGAGGGTAATAAGCAGTAGAATGACCCAATGTAATCTGATACTTGTGACAAAAATCAATCATATTTTTAGAATCAAAAGTAGCAACATTATCAGTAATGATCTTTCTAGGGCATCCAAATCTAGAAAGGATATGGTCTTCAAGAAATTTTATAATGACAGAATCTGTGGCATTCCTGGTAGGGATGGCCTCTATCCACTTTGTGAAGTAGTCAGTGGCTGTAAGAATCCATTTATGTTGGGCAGATGAAGCGGGATGGATTTCTCCTATGAAATCTAGGCCCCATTGTTGAAAAGGAGCTTCAACAATGATAGGTTTTAATGGTAAGGGAAGGAGTTTTCTTTTGCCCTCAAAAATTTGGCACTTGTGACAGGCAATTATCATTTTATGGACATCTTGGAAGAGGGTGGGCCAATAATAGCTAGCTCTAAGGATTTTGTTGGCTGTGGTTTTCCAGTAGAGATGACCTCCACACTCTCCTTCATGGAATTCATGCTTGATCTTCTCTGCATCAACTTCAGGCAAACATTTTAGCAATAAACCATTAGCATTTTTCTAGTATAAACATTCATTCAAAATGCAATAATTCTTAGCTTTCAACTTTAAAAACCTTGCCTTAGTTTTTGATAAATCAGGAGGGGCATTAAGATTTGTAAGTACATACAAGATGTTGGCGTACCAAGGTGAGTTTTGGAACTGCTCTTCCATAGTGGGAGGGGGTAATTCTTCCTGCTCATCCAAGGCATCTATCATGTTAATGTCTAGGGCTTGTAGATTAGATTCATCCATTAATTGAACCAAGCCCTGACCTTTGATGAGTTTGGTGGGTTTGATCTCCAAATCATATTCTAATATTACAACTATCCATTTGCCTCTCTTTCCATCAGGGTCTTGTGACAAGATGTCTTTTACCACAATGCTGGGTACATAGGCAATGGTGTGGGAATGAAGAATATACACCCTGAAATCCTTTAAGGCCTTTACTAAAGCATAGGCTTGTTTTTCCATTATGTTATATTTCAAGGGTGAATCCCTTAAAGCCTTACTGAAAAAAGCAATAGGTTGTTCCTGTCCTTCTGAGTTTTTCTGCAACAGAACTGCAGCTATTGTATGTTCTGAGGCAAAGGAAAAAATAAGAAAATCTTTTGAAAAGTCCGGGCTGATCAAGACTGGTGCTTGGGTGAGTGCATGTTTTACTAATTCAAAGGATTTTCTGGCCTCTACAGTCCATTTCACTCCTACTTCCTTTTTGAGCATATTATTCATGTTTCTAAGGAGCTTTGCTAAGTTGGGAATAAACCTCCTTAAGAAATTAATCTTTCCAATAAAGGACTGCAGTTCTTTTATGTTCCTAGGGTGGCTAATATGTAGTATTCCCTCAACTCTTTTTGGATCTATTTTAATCCCCTTTTCTGATATAATGTGGCCAAGGAGTTTACCCTCTTGCAAGCCAAACACTGTCTTTTTGGGATTTAAAGATAGCCCAAATCTCCTTCATTTCTCAAAGACCTTTCTTAGATGTTTAAGGTGCTCTTCATCGGTTTTGGAATAAACTGTTATATCATCAAGGTAAATTACAATGAAGTGTCCTATTTCCTCTGAAAATGCAATGTCCATGGCCCTTTGAAAAGTGGCCCCAGCATTCATTAGTCCAAAATGCATTTTCACATACATGAAGGTGCCCCAAGGAGTGGTAAAGGTTGTCTTGAGTTGATCTTCTGGGAGTACTAAAAGTTGGTTATATCCTGAGAAACCATCTAACAGAGAAATCCTCTTTGAACCAACTACCTTTTGTAGGATGTGCTCCATTTTGGGAAAAGGGTAATTGTCTTTTAGGGAAGCTCTGTTAAGGTTTCTGAAATCAATGCACAGTCTGATTTCACCTGTCTTTTTCCTCATAGCTACAAGGTTAGAAACCCAATCTGAAAACCTTACAGGCACAATGATTCCTACCTCGTACATTTTCTTAATTTCCTTTTCGACTAGAGGCAGTTGTATTGGGTTGATTCGATGCAGTTTCTGCTTAAAAGGTTTTTGTTTTTCTCTCAAAGGGATCTTGTGCTGGATGATTTCTGTATCGTAAGCTTTTAAATCTTCATAGCTCAGAATGACATCAAGCCAATATTTAGCAGAGTCATCATGTTTCTTTTCGTAAAGCAGGTGGCAAGGACCTAGCTAATTTAATCATTTTAGATTGATCCTTTGGACGGCACCTTTGTTCTTGATTGCCGATAATATAAGCGCTTTTCATGAAACGAACCTGTGTATAGATCTATAAAAGATAAACTTTGCAGAATAGATCAGATCTATGAACTTACCCAGATTTTTCAATTTCTTCATCAGATTTGCGCCAAGTCTTCATCACTTCTTTTCAGATCATCCTAGAGATTCATCATTTCTAGATCTAGAGATCTTGAACCTTCATCATATTCATAGGTGCATCATAGATTCAAATCTATCAATTAAGAACAGAGTTCAACCATGCAGATATACTTCAGAGTGAAGTATTCATTAATGCCCAGACACTTGCACACCTTTGCACTATGATTTTCTTCTCCTTAAATAGATTTTGCCTTTATCAATACCATGAGTCAAAACCACTCAACCATTGATGGTATTCCTGGACGGGATCAAATAGATAATCAGCGCTCTCCATACTATGGGTCCAATACCATGGTAATGTCTGGTTTTATTAAATTAGGCGTAATTAACACCTCATGACCAGCACGTTCTTTCGCGTACATCGTGACTTATACTCAACAAAATCGCGTATGCCTCGTGACATACCTTTTCCATCCATTATTCCGTCCCTTCTTGGAACTTATTTCTTCACACTACATCAGATGTACATCATTAACAAGCTCATCAAGTCAAGAACAACTTCATCAAGTAGGTTGCCATCATCTTCATCAAGTGGGCTGCCACACGATGGTGTTTGATCACGATCACAATAGATAGATACATTAAGCATAATGATATTCTCCCCCTATTCAAACACCATGTCACTCTCCCCCTTTGACATCAAGGGCAAAGGGCGGATCAAAAACCAACACAAGGTTTTTCTCCTCATGTAGAAAGAAGAGCGTTGTAGATCTGATGGGCACTGAAGTTACCATGCTCCCCCTAAGTTCATGATGAATGTTCAAACATATTTTTCAATGACGTACATGACTCTATGACCTTTCCTATCACCAAGGACTCATACTTACATCAAAGATCCAACCAAGTGGATTTACATATGCGACTCAAGTCCCCAACCAAGTGGGTTTACACATTCTTGACTCAGCTGCCCAACCAAGTGGGTTTACATATTTTGAACAAGTCCTTTACATGACTGAATATTACAATTTACATCATAGGTCACAGCCTTTTTCATTAAATTACACATATGAATTTTTTATAACCAATATCAAAAAGACCTCAAGAGAGATCAAAATTCAGAATCATCATAATGCCAACAATGCATTACATTCAGCAAGGCTAATGCTCCCCTTGAACCTGTACAACAGTTTACTCCTTCATCTCCCCCTTAGCTTCTGCATCCTGAACACTTTCAACAGCAAGAACATCAAGGCATCTTCACCCAATAACAGAGAATGAAACAGAAATATAAGAGTTGAAACACCACCAGAGACACCAACTAGCATCAGAGAAACCAAACAGCACCACAGCATGTGCTGAAGAAATGCTGACCCAGAAAAAATTGTCAGCAACCACCCATACGCGGTTTCCTTTGTATGAACTCGCGTATATACGCGACTGTATTTCATGAAACCCGCGTATTCAATTTAATCTTCTGAATTTAAGCAGTTCTAATTTTCTGCACAGCAGAGACTACTCCCAGCTTCTGTCTGAGATATTCGAACGCTTCCCTGGGCAGAGGTTTGGTAAATATATCAGCAACTTGTTCTTTGGAGGGAACATACTCCAACTTCACCTTTTGTTCAAGCACTTGTTCTCGTAAAAAGTGATACTTGATGGGAATGTTCTTGGTCTTGGAATGCATAACAGGATTCTTTGAGATATTGATGGCGCTTGTATTATCACACATAATGGAGATAGGAGGTGAACATTTGATTTGAAAGTCTTGTAAAGTTTGCATCATCCAAAGAAGTTGAGTGCAACATGATGCGGCAGCTACATATTCTGCTTTTGCTGTAGATAAGGAAATAGAGTTCTGCTTCTTGCTAAACCAAGAGACTAACCGGGGCCCCATATAGAATGCACCACCACTAGTACTTTTCCGATCATCAACACTTCCAGCCCAATCTACATCAGTGTAAGCATGAAGAGTAAGATCAGCATTCTTTGGATACCATAGTCCAAAGTATTGAGTTCCTTGTAGATATTTGAATATTCTTTTGACAGCCTGAAGGTGAGACTCTTTTGGATTAGCTTGGAATCGTCCAACAATCCCAACTACATGCATAATGTCCGGTCTAGTCCCAGTGAGATATAGAAGACTTCCGATCATAAATTTGTATTCTGGTTAATTCACCGTGGGAGAATCATCATGAGAACTGAAATTACATCCGGGTATCATTGGTGTACTTACAGGTTTGCATTATTCCATGCCATACTTCTTCAGAATTTGTTGAAGGTATTTTGCTTGTGATAAGAATATACCATCTGTAGTTTGATGCACTTGCAAGCCAAGAAAGAATGTTAGTTCCCCAAGTAAAGACATTTCAAATTCTTGCTTCATGACAGAAGCAAATTTCTGACTCATAGATTCTTCATTACTTCCAAAAATGATGTCATAAACATATACAACCACAATCAATAGTTTATCATTTTCAATTTTTGTGTATAAGTTGCTATTAGCAGACCCCTTTGAAAATCCTTGTTGATGAAGATATTTGTCAAGACGATAATACCATGCTCTTGGAGCTTGTTTGAGACCATATAGACCCTTTTTAAGTCTACAAACTAGATTTTCATCATTTCCCAAAATGAATCCTTCTGGTTTTTCTATATAAACTTCTTCTTATAGATCACCATTGAGAAATGCAGATTTAACATCCATTTGATAAACTTTGATTTGTTGAAAACTTGAAAAAGAAAGAAACATTCTTATGGCTTCAAGTCTAGCTACAGGAGCAAAATTTTCTTCAAAGTCTATACCTTCTTGTTAAGTATACCCCTTGCAAACAAGTCTAGCTTTGTTTCTTATAAGATCCCCATTCTCATTTAACTTGTTTTTTAATATCCATTTAGTTCCAATGACATTTTTGTTATGAGGTCTTGGTACTAATTCCCAAGTATGATTCTTTTCAATTTGATCCAGCTCTTCATTCATGGCTTGAACCCAACATTCATCTTTGCTAGCTTGATTGACGTTGTGTGGTTCAATAGTGGATAGAAATTTCAGATGGCTGGAAGATCCCACAAGATTCCTTCTTGCTTGTACACCTGATCCCTTATCTCCCAAAATTTGAGATTCTGGATGATTCTTTTGAACATATCTGGGTGGAGCTTTTTCAGATAAATCATCTTCAAGTTCTTCATTGGGTTCACTGTCTATATCATTGCTATTTGATGGATAAGGAAATAAGTCACCATCGTCTTCATTTGTTGTTTGTTTTTCTTCTTTTGGGGCTGCAGGAGACTCATCAATAACAACATCAATACATTCAACAATCTTCCGAAGTTTTTTATTGTAACATTTATATGCTCTACTCCTAGAGGAGTGCCCAAGAAGTATTCCTTCATCTGCTCTAGGTTCAAACTTGCCAAGTTTTTCATCATTATTTTTGATAAAGCATTTGCTTCCAAAAACTCTAAAATGCTTCACAGTGGGAGGATTACCATACCAGAGTTCATATGGCGTTTTATCACTATTTACACGAACATGTGCCTTGTTAAGAATATTTACCGCTGTATGTGCTGCTTCTCCCCAAAAAGTGTCAGGTGTTCCGGAATCATCAAGCATAGCTCTAGCCATTTGTTGAACTATTCTATTCATTCTTTCTGCTACGCCATTTTGTTGTGGAGTGCCAGCTACAGAAAACTGTCTTTTTATGCCATGTTGTTCACAAAATTCAAGGAATTCATCTGATGTATATTCTCCTCCTCGATCAGATCTAAGACACTTGATTTTTAGATCTAATTCATTTTCAACCAGTGCTTTGAAGATCCGAAATTTCTCAAATGCTTCATCTTTGTGTTTAATCAACCCAATCCAACACATTCTAGAGAAATCATCAATAAATAAGATATAGTATTATTCACCACGTGGTGAATTTTTTCTCATAGGTCCACATATGTCAGTATGAATGAGTTCAAGAGGCTTACTTGATGATCCTTCCTTGGCATTAAATTGCACTCTGGTTTGCTTACCGAATTGACAGGATTTGCATATGATACTTTCAGGTAAAGTAATATTGGGAAGACCACGAAAAGCATTAAGTGTGCTTGATTTGTTGATTTGAGAAAAGCTTAGATGCCCCAACCTTCTATGCCATAGCCAGTTTTCTGAAGATTTACTCAAGTAACATTGATCTTTGCAGTTCTTCAATACATACAGGTTGCTTGGAGTTCTTTTTCCTTTTATAATTTTTTTACCTGTATCAAGATCACGAACCACACATTCTTTTGAACTAAAGACAACTTCAGTTCCTTGATCACACATTTGACTTACACTTAATAGGTTATGCCTTAATCCATCCACATACATGACATCATTAGCCTTCACCTTTTCTCTTAAAAATACAGACCCTTTTCCTTTAATTACAGCAGGAGTATCATTTCCAAAAGTAACCTTCTTTTCCTTTTCTAGAGCATTATATGCACGAAGTTTGTTTTTGTCACCTGTCATGTGTCTTGAGCATCCACTATCAATGTACCATTGATTTTCTTCACCTTCTGCAAATAACGCTTTGCACAATTTTCAACCTGTAATTCCTTCTTTTTCCATACCTTGGATTTTGAAGGAAGATGCTCTTTTGGCTGAACTTTGCTCCTGCATTCAGATTCTTCATGGCCAAAGTTATTGCAATAAGCACATTCAACCTCATTTAGAAGAGGAGAAAAGTTGTTATATGTATTCTTCTTTGTTTCAATATCAATCCTTTTCTTTCTTTCTTCTCTTGTCATGATGGTTTTATATGCAACACATTGAACAGCTTTATGACCAAAATTGTGACATGAGAAACATTGTCCATTGAAGAAGAAATTTCTGCGATCATGAAATCTTCTACTTGAATTTACCTATTGATTGGTGTTTCTTTGAAAGATATTCCTATTAGTGTTCTTTGAATTGAGATGATCATGCTTTACCTGTAAAGATTCTTTATTCCCTTGCTGAGTGGTAGAGTGTTGTAAACCAGCTGTAGCGGCTTTCAGATAATTTGGTGCTGAAGCCTGAGAAGATTCTCCGGTAAATCCAAGACCTGTCTTTATAAGAGGAGAACGTTGAACCTTGATAATCTCATCTAAGGTTTCAGATCCTTTAGCAAATCTAAGATTTAGAGTCTTTACTTTCTCAAGTTCTTTTCTTAGACTTACTACTTCACATTCTAATTTCTCATTGTGTTTCTTCTCTTCTTCATTCTGCCTTTTCAGAGCCTCTATGATTATTTTACTTTCTTCCAAGCATATTTTGAGTTGATTGTTTTCATCAAGAAAATCATTGTCATCTAGAGCATCCATAAAAGTATCCTAGTCTTTTCTAGAATCATTTTCAAATGCCATGAGAAGTCTAAGATCTTTTTCACATTCTTCCTCACTATCAGAGAACCCATCACTATCTTCATGAGTATAGTAACTTTTTCTAGTGCTAGACCGGTTCTTATTCCTTCTCGCTACTTCCTTCCCTTTTGTAGATGTTTCTTTATAAGGACACTTAGCAGCATAATGACCAACTCTTCCACAATCAAAACATTTGAAAGGAAGCTTACCTCTGAACCATCCTGTGCCAAGTTTAAGTTTCTTTACAAAATTAACCTCATCTTCTTCTGAGATATATCCTGATCCTTCTGCTTCTTATACTTCTTTTCCTTTTGTAGAAGCTCTAAAGACGGCTTCTTTGACTTCAGATGGTCCTCCTCTTCTCATTTCATAAGCAGTCAGTATGCCATGAAGTTTCACCACAATAAGATTTTGAAGATCCTGTTTTTCTTCAAGAGCAGAAACTTTTGATTCAAATTTTGTTGTTAGTGATCTTGAAATTTTCTCAACCAAAGTAGATTCGGCTATCGTTTCTCCCAGATTTCTCATACGATTTACAACATCATCAAGTCGTAAAAAGAAACTGGCAATACTCTCATAACCATGCATCTTCAAAATTTTCATATTCAATTCTGAGAGTTTGGAGTTTTGCACCTTTTACATTTGCATCACCTTCATAACTTAGAATTATTTTGTCCCATATTTCCTTTGTTGTATTCAGCTGCATGAATTTGACAAATTCGGATTCAATTAGACTTCCCAATAGAGCATTGACTGCCTTTGCATTTGTTTCATAATTCTTCTTTTCCGTTGAATCTGTTGGTACTGCGGCTGGATATTGATATCCTCCTTCAACAATGGCCCATACATCTGCTCCCAGAGACTGAAGATAAGATCTCATCCTTGTTTTCCAGAAGATTAAATTGTTTTCGTTAAAGAGCGGAGACCTGATAGATGCTAATCCCTCTTGATTGTTCATCTTGCTTGATCTTCCTTCTAGCAGCTAAGATTTTTCAGAAGGACCTGCTTCGATACCAATTGTTGGGAAAGATACTGAGAGGGGGGGGTGAATCAGTATCTTGATCTGTCAATAAAATTTTTACTTTTATTTTCTTGAAAACCCATACGCTACTTTACAGAACAAAACTAGCGTATATACGCGAATATCCTTAAGGAAACTCGCGTATGCTCAGATCTCTTATTATGCAGATAATTCTTATCTTAGATTATTGCATCATTCATTCATTAGATGTTTAGTAAGCAGAAGGCATGTGCAGAAAGAACAGAATAAATCAACACACATAAGCATCACATATGAACACCAAGATTTTAGGTGGAAACCCAATTCGGGAGAAAACCACCGTTGTCGTTGTCTCAGCCTTCAATATTTTATTATAAAGAAAACATCTTACAACCATGTACTGGCGCAGACTCATACCAGCATGCAGGAACCCACCTGCAGAAGGCTACAACCTTTTCTCGTTTACCAAGTTCTTCTAGAAGGGAGCAACTACCCCCTGCTCTCGTTTACCAGCTATCACTAGAAGGGACCTACTACCCCCTTACTGAAGGCTTCAACCCTCAGCACCACTGCAGACCACGTTTCATCAATTTTCAAACTGGATCAAACATCTTCAACACAACCCTTCACTTATCAACAAACATACTTTGACCATTGCTTCCAACAGAACAGTAAAACCACTGTAACCAGAATATCAGAGATAACCCAGACTTCATAATAGATATGCAGAAACACATTCAAAATTGATCAACCATTAGAATAGATACCATATGAGCTTTTATTTAATCAGACCCGTGTATATACGCGCTTTTCATGAAGCAAACCCGCGTATACATCTGTGCATTTTTCAGAATAACTCTATCTGCCCATACGCGCCTTTGTTTAAATAGAGCCGCGTATATACGCGCTTTTCATGCAATGAACCTGCGTATAGATCTATAAAAGATAAAATTTGTAGAACAGACCAGATCTATGAACTTACCCAAATTTCTTTAATTTCTTCAACAGATTTGCGCCAGGTCTTCAATACTTCTTTTCAGATCATCCTAGAGATTCATCATTTCCAGATCTAGAGAATTTTGAACCTTCATCATATTCATAGGTGCATCATAGATTCAGATCTATCGATTAAGAACAGAGTTCAGCCATACAGATAAACTTCAGAGTGAAGTATTCATTTAAAGCCCAGACACTTGCACCCGCATTGCACAATGAATTTCTTCTCCTTAAATATATTTAGCCTTTGTAAATACCATGAGACAAAACCACACCACTTCCGATGGAATTCCTGGACGGGATCAAATAGACAATCCAGCGCTCAATACAATGGGTCAATACCATGGTAAAGCCCCCTGGTTTTACAAATTTAGAGCGCAATTGGGCATACGCGACTTGGAATGATCTTTTCCGCGTGCATACGCGACTTCCCCCAAACAAACCCGCGTATGCATTGGTACTTCTGAGCTACTTGTAGAACATCATATTTACATCATTAATAAACTTATCAAGCATCAAGAAAAACTTCATTAAGTAGGATTCCATCATCTTCATCAAGTGGGTTTCCATCAAGGACAACACTCTGCATCATTTTGCCAACAATCTCCCCCTTTGGACTTGATGGCAACAGTACCACTTGTTCAAAAATGTTGTGGAGTATATTATGAGAGCTCATTGCAAGAAACTAAATCTTTCGATAGTCAATGCAGGGAAAATGGAAAGACTAGTCAATTTGTCAAACCAGGAGGTAACTCCTCAAATCAGAATATGTATTAGCTGAAGAATGCATATGTATTTATACATGGAGGTGAGGCTATTGGGATTCATCTCCCAATGACTCTTGGCCTTCCTTATTTCCTAATATTAAAATAATATACAATATTACATATGCACACCCAACCCATAGGATTAGGTGTCAACATTCCCCCCTTTAATCCGAAGGGATGTTGGTGAGGCCAAGCATCGATCTGAAATTTTCAAACTTTTCTCTTCCAAGTGCTTTGGTGAAGATATCAACATTTTTCTCATTTGTTGAACAATGATGTAGATGGATGGTTTTGGCCTGAACATGATGTCGAATTAGATGGTACTTTGTATTGATGTGCTTTGTTCGATCATGGAACTTTGGGTTCTTGGCCAACTTTATTGCAGAAGTGTTGTCGATCATGAGAGGTGTGGAGTACATTTGTTTCATCTACAAATATTCCAGGATTTTCTGGAGCCACACAATTTCCTTTGTTGCTTCAGCTGCTGCCACATATTCTGCCTCGGTCGTGGAATTTGCTGGAACTGACTGTTTGCATGATCTCCATGAGACAACTCCTGATCCAAGACTCATGGTGTAACCTATAGTAGACACCCCTATTTCTTTGTCGCCATCAAAGTCTGAATCAGAGTATCCGATCAAGCTAAAGTTGCCTACCTGTGTATATTTGATTCCAAAGTCTTGAGTCCCCTTCAAGTACCTTAACACTCTTTTTGCAGCAGACCAATTTCCTTCACAAGGTTTTTGCATGAACCTTGAGAGGATTCCAACAGCAAATGAAATGTCAGGTCTGGTGGTGGTCAGGTAGATAAGACTTCCTACAAGCTGTCTATACTTAGTTGCATCCTCAAATTCCTTCCCTTCAATAGATGTGAGCTTCAAGTTTTGTTCCATTGGAGTGGTTAAGGGATTAGAGTCATCCATGCCAAAAATTTTCAAGAGATCTCCAATGTACTTCTTTTGAGAAAGAAATATGAATTTAGGATGTTGAATTACTTCAATACCCAAATAGTAATGAACATGACCCAAATTAGTCATTTCAAAACCTTTCTTCAACTCTTTCTTCATGGATGAAATATAGCTATCATTTTTTCCTGTTATCAAAAGATCATCTACATATACCACAAGATATACAACTGTTTTTCCAACTTTCTTAACAAACAAAGTTGCATCATCAAGATCAAAATGTTTGAAGTCAAGTTTCAGAATATGCTCAGTTAATTTCTCATACCAGGCTCGTGGTGCTTGCTTGAGGCCATACAAGGATTTTATAAGCTTGCAAACTTTGTGTTCTTGACCCTTTACCACAAATCCTTCTAGCTGGGACATATAAACTTTCTCCTTTAGATCTCCATTCAAGAAGGTTTTTTTTACATCCATCTGATGGACTTTCCATCCATTCTGAGCTACTAAGGCAAAGAGAGTTCGGATGGTGGTCCATTTTGCTGTGGGAGAAAAATTTTCTTCATAATCGACTCCTTATTTTTGTGCAAAACCTTTTTCCACAAGCCTGGCCTTGTGCTCGTCATGTGAGCCATATGATTTATACTTGTTCTTGTAGACCCACTTACAGCCAATTGGTTTTGTTCCCAAAGGTGGATCAACCAGCTTCCAAGTTCCATTCTTTATCAAGGCATCATACTCCTTCTGCATCGCTTCTTTCCATTCATCATGAGAAGCGGCTTCTTTGAAGGAAGTTGGTTCATGATCTGTAGACAAACTCAATTCACAGTTATAAGCAATATCCATATCATCAGGGGAATCAGAATTATCTACATCACCTTCGATTTGTTGAGTGGAACTTCTTGTTCCTGTTTTTCCAACCTCATCAGGATGAACATTCTCCAGTGTCTTTGTCACCCATTTGGGAGGACCTTTCTGAGATGGCCCAGGCTGGTCATTTGACTGAGTTGGGATTGATTCAAGATTCAATCTCCCAATTCTGTCAATCACATCATCCAATGTGTCATCCGTGGTTGTTTCTTCATGTGGGGAAGAGAGTGCTTCAGGACATGATTCCACAGTTTGATTCAATATCGGAATCCCCCCTTCAAGATGTGGAATCACATTATCAAATTCTTGGAAGGACTTTGCATGTGTGAATCTATCCAGGCGATCAATTTGCCGCTCAACAACCTTGTCACTCTTGGAAGATTCAATAAATATGACATCTCTTACTATTACAAACTTCTTATTTGCTTCATCATAGAGACGATATCCTTTGGAGGTATTGGAGTACCCCAAGAAGATACATTTTCTGCTTCTAGCACCAAGTTTTTTCCTTTGACCCTTGGGTATCAAGGCATAACAGGTGGACCCAAAGACCCTGAAATGCTTTACCGAAGGAAAGTGGCCATGCCACATTTCAAAAGGAGTTTTGTTTCTAATTGAACTTGAAGGACACCTATTCTTTATGTAAAAAACACATAGAATTGCATCAGCCCAAAACATCAATTTCACATTCTTGAAAAATAACATGGAGCGAACCATATTTAAGATAGTTCTGTTCATTCTTTCAGCTACACCGTTCTGTTGAGGATTATATGGCACTGTTGTTTGTTGTTTTATTCCATGTTGATGAAGATAATTTTCAAATTCGTTTGAAGTGTATTTTTTCCATTATCAGTACGTAGAGAGCCAATATGTGTTTGTGCATCATTTTCAATCCATGCATGAAAATTCTTGAATATTTGAAAAGCATCAAACTTGTTCTTCAATAAGTAAATCCAACACATTCTGGTGTAGTCATCAATAAATTTCATCATGTATTTATTTCCATTTTCAGAAGCAATAGGTATAGGGCCACATAAATCTGAATGAACAAGCTCAAGTTTTCTATGTGCTTTGGAGTGTGAATCATGAAATGGCTGTTTGCTATGCTTTCCTAGAATACAAGCATCACATTACTTAGGTTTTCTAGGAATTGTAGGTAGTCCATTAACACCATTTTTCTTCAACAAACGAAGGCTTTCATAGTTTAAGTGTCCAAATCTAGCATGCCATAAAAGACTTGATGGGAATGTACCTTCATCATGATGTGAACTAAATGCAAAGTTTTGAGCATGAGTAGATGAACCTTTCAGCTTCAAGAGTCTCCCTTCTTCTATTCCCTCCATGACAAGTGAGTGATCTGATGCTTTTCTGACCTCTGCCTTGCCATCAAACAAGTGAACTGAGTGTCCTTGCTACCGGATTTCAACCAGGGACAACAAGTTTCTCTTCAACTCAGGGAGGTATAGAACCTCATGTAGGATATGATCAGGAAGACCAGGCAGTTTAAGCCTGACTGTGCCAAGCCCCGATGGCTTGAGTTTGGATTTATCTGCGAAATATACTGCTCCATCAACTTTGTCAGTGAATTCTTCAAAAAAATCTTTTCTAAATGTCATGTGACATGTTGCTCTTGAATCTAGCAACCAATCATCTCTCCATGAAGTAAATGAAACATCAAATAAGTCTTCATTTACTCCATTGTTACAATGTGCTAGAACATAATGAGCAGATTCAGGTGCTTTACCTTTGTCTTTGTCATTAGTTTTACCTTTGTATTGATTTCTTTGCTGCTCAATTTTCTCCCATGGTGTTCTGCATTTGGATGCATCATGTCCATCTCTATTGCAACGTGTGCAATGAAGATTGGATTTGTCAGATTGTCTGCCCCCCCTTTCTGTGAAGTTTCTTCTTCCTCTTCCTCTTCTTCCACCTCTTCCTCTAGATGAATCTGGAGCATGACTCTTTTCCCTATGTGCCAAGTATGCAACCTCTTCTGAAGATGAAGGGACTGTCATCTTCCCAAAAGCTTTCTCTCTTTCTGCAAACTTTTTCTCAAGTGTATCAAAGGTGATATGCTCAAGGTTCCCACTTGCTTGCAAAGACTCAAGATAATGTGAGTAAGTCGGATATAATGCCTTAACATATGCTATGAGAGGTATGTCCATTTTTACACCAATGCTATCAATATCATGCATGATCGATCTAACTTCTGAAGCTAAGGCAAGGGGATCATCATTCTTCATTTCAAGACTGAACAACTTAATCATCAATTAAACATTTTCTAATTCTGAATGTGAATCATAGAGTTCTTTTAGCTTGCTCAAGGCATCATATGCATTTGAGAATGATGAAATATGGTGACTCACCTCTTCATTTACGGAAGCTGCAATCAAGGCATAGGCCTTGTAGTTCTTGTTTTCCCAAATGGCGAGCTCTTTGTCTGAAGTGGGCTTTGCTGGTGGATTTCCTTCTTGTCCTTCACAGATTCCTTTCCACAACTCATTAAAAATGAGTGTGTTTAATCTTCCGAGACCATTCAAGATAGTTCTCTTTGCCGGAGAGAACCACCCCAACAATAGAGATGAGAGAATGCATTAGTTTGCTGGAAAAAATTCTTTTGAAGAGGAAAAAATTCTGCTAGAAAACTTTCAATTCTGGAAATTTGCTCAATTAAAGGGGACAAAAACTCTTTGCTGGAAAATATACTGAATTTAAAAGGACAAAAACTCTTGCTAAAAATACTGAATTCTGCACCAAAAATATATATATATTTTTTTGTTTGAAGAAAGGTACTTTATATGGATATTGTGTTATGGAGGCGGTATTGAATATATGAATGGGGCGGTAATATGGTGGGATGGTATATGAATGGGAGAATATAGTGGGGAGGGGGCGATATAGTTAAATGAATGGTGGAATTCTCACCATGTAACTACAGCGTGGAGGGCGTATGGGCGTATGGAATTATATATGCGTAGAGCGCGCCGTATACAAGTGGTGATAGCGTAAATATTATGGTGGATGGATCGTATATAGTGTGCGTGAAAGCGTGTTGTAGTTATGGAGTAGCATGGGTGGTATTGAATAATGAATGGAGGGGATGTATTATGAATGAAGGGCGGTATTGAATAATGAATGGAATATGATTGAAAGGGGAGCGGTATTATTTATATGTGTTAAACGCAGGTGGAATATGATTGAAAGGGGAGCGGTATTATTTATATGTGTTAAACACAGGTGGAGAGGCGGTATGCTGTGGCAGGGTAGCAGTTAGAATAACGCAGGGAATATGCAGTGGGAGCGGTGTTAGCTGTATGGAGCAGATCGATATATAGACAAGTATATGTACGGTGGAGTGATATAACAGAGACAAGCCGTATAACAGTTTGGAGAGAGGCCGACAAAGCACGCAGAGTATTTAGAGCGTGTTAGTTGTATGGAGCAAGTCGATGAAATGGAGTGGGTTGGGATTACAAAAAATGTATTCTAAACAAACAACGTATGTATTAATGGAGGGGCGGTATTATGTATCAATGGGAGGAGGGGAGCGGTTTTTAATAAAAAAAATGTATACCACGACAAAACAATGCATGCCACACTGTGTTATTGACAGAACGCTGTATTGTTGACAGTGATAGAGTGTTGAATAATGGTTGGTAATATGGTGGTATTCAAAGCAGCGTAGGGTAGTATATGGTGGGCGGACTGTATATGGAGACAATATTGAATATATTGAATATATGAGGGGGCGCAAGTTGTGTGAGGTGTTGAGGAAGAGAGCGTTGGAGAGAGGGAGGCCGAGAGGCCATTACAAAAAAAATTTAGAATGGCAGAGTTGCAGGACTGCAAAATTGTAGAGTGGCAGGTATCTGCTGGAACTGCAAATTGCAGAATTTCAGAGACTGCAAATTGCAGAATCTTCAGGAGCTGCAAATGTTAGAGCTGTGCATGATTTTCAAACATAATTAAAAAAAAAAAGCAGAATTACAGTATAGCAATTTAATGGAGCAGCAGAAACTAGCATAAAAATTGACTGAGCAAAGGAATGAGGGAGTTACACCACAGGAAAAAATGCCAATAGTGGGACTGGCTCTGATACCATGTCAAACCAGGAGGTAACTCCTCAAATCAGAATGTGTATTAGGATTCATCTCCCAATGACTCTTGGCCTTCCTTATTTCCTAATATTATTTATTATACAATATTACATATCCACACCCAACCCATAGGATTAGGTGTCAACATTTCTTTAAGGGAATTCCCAGTCTCACCAATATAGCTTTTTCCACAAGAACATTATATCTTGTAAACATTCGTGTGCTGGAAGTGGTCAATGTCATCTTTTAATGATTTCATCAATTGTCTAATGGTAGTGTGAGGTCTAAAACAAGTCATGATATTTTTTTTCTTAAAAGCTATGGCAATTTTATTAGTAGTACCTTTCAAGTAAGGAAAATAAGCAGTCCTTCTCAGGGTTTGGTTGTTGGACTTATGAGGTCGATTGTCATGATTTATAAGAGCCTTTTGAAGGGCCTCATTAATATTCTTCCTCCTATAACAAAGATCACTGAAGACCTTAATCAAGTGCTCTTTTTCTTTTTATTAATGCTCAGTACCTGATAATTTGAAGGCTCAAGAAGCTAAGGTTGTCATGACACCCATATTTTGAGAGGGATGATCATGAGAGTTAGCATGTAAGTATTTTTCAATATGAATTTTCTTAAGATAAACCATATGATCAAGTATTGCATCAGATTTTATACTGACAAGGACATCCAAAAATGGGATGCAACCAATTTCTTTAGTTCCCATGGTGAATTAGATGATATTAGAGAGATTGTTGAGGTGATGAAGAAATTTAGAGAGTTCATCCGTAAGAACCCCTGGGTTAAAAATCCATGTAAATAAAGTTAATAAAATAAAAATAAGACCATGGTCATGGGACATGTATTCCATGCTGAATGTTGGGCAAAAGACCCTAGTGTGGATGTTCCTTTGGTTTATTATGGCTAAAGGAAATTGACAAAGTCAATGGAAAAGGACCTTTGGAAAGGTAAGAGGCATTAATTGGCACTTTATTTATGAAAATAATAGGAAATAGGAGAAAAGGAAGGTGAAAGGTCACATGTTTCATGTGAGGAGTAAAATGAAGAAAAATAATGGAAAAATGAAGGAATTAGAGGCCTAATTAATAAAAAGGCTTATGAGGAGTAGTACAGAAATTTTGTGAGCTCAATTTTGAGCTCTCTCTCTACTCTCATACTTTTGCACACTTAGATTTTTATTGGAGCATTCTAGCATTGGATAGAGGAAAGCAAAGAGAATCAAAGATCAAGCAAGGAAGAGGAGGATCAAGCGGCTACAACAGGATTACTTGCGGGTATCGAGTTGAATGTATGATTTCCTTGCTAGTTTTGGCATGGTTGGTACATGCATGTGCTTATTTGGTTATATTCTTGTCATTGGCATGGTTCTTTCCAGGTGTGATAGTGATTTTCAACCTTCCCTTGCCATTTCTGCATAACCATGGTGTGATGGGGTTCTTTCTTACTTGGTTGAGCTAGATTCTCATATTGTTTCGAAATTGAGTGGGGTGGTCTCTGGATAAGAACACAAGGCTCAGGAATCCCTGGACTATTGAAGTTTGGATTGTCGTAAATTTGGATTATTTGTACCTTGGTGGGCCTAGGAATCCTCGACTAGTGAATGGAAAGATATACGGTAAAGCCTAAAGGTGTGTGCCCTCGATTAGGCCTAGGAATACTCAACCAGTGAATGGTGGAATATACTATAAAACTTAGAGGGTGGAGTCTCGATTAGTCCTAAGAATACTTGACCGGTGAATGGAGGGATATACGGTAAAGCCTAGGGACTGGAGACAAACAAATTCTTCACAATTTAGGTGGAGATATCCAATGGCATCCATGTTTTTATAGTCCTAGTGATCCCTAGACCGGTATATGGTGGGATTGCGGTAGAGCCTGGTATTGTATGTTTATCATTTAGGCCTAGGAATCCCTTGGTGGGATTCCGGTAAAGCCTCAAGAAGCATTGATTAGTTTTGTTGTGTCTCACATTCCTCTTTTGTATTATGTGTAAATGTGCTTGTTATTAAGTGATCTTAATGGTTGTTCTATCATTTTTATTTAGCTAGTTATAAGCTTGGTTTTATGACAGATCTTAGTCATGGATCTCATTATGTTTTCTCTAGTAAATAAATAAAAATGAGTGTATGACCTAATAGATGGTAATGTAGATAATATGAGAGGACATTAGTCCTTCTTGGAAATTCTCAGATAAGTATGAAGTCCCTATGCTTAAATGTGTTTTCATGACATTTAGATTACATCTTCATGATGTGTTCGATGGAAGGTTTGTCATGGCTAGGCCTTGTTGGATCAGGTCCTTATTCAAGTTTTGCACTAGGGGCCTTGTCATGATTTTATTTATCATTTTAATAAGTTTCATGAATTTTTTGCCAATGACCTGAGTCCTGGCCCTAAAAAATTGGCTCGGGTTTCGAGGTCCCTGGCACGAAACTGCTTGAAAAATGCTACAGTCACATGGATGCCTTGTTATGCATGCAACTGAAGGGTTTCAGTTGCATAAAGGGCTTTTCATCAGTGCGACTAGGGCTTTAGTTCAGCAAAAAAACAAGTTATCTTAGGGGTTGAGCACTTGGAAGGGTTGGTTGGATCTTGAAGGTACTGTAGCATCTGATTAAGGTTAGATTTGTCTTGTCTTGTCGGTTCCACTTCCTTAACTATACTTTACCCTAGTGGATCAGTTAGCTTGGGTAAATGTGGAAGGAGGGTGTTACAGAGTGGTACCAGAGCATGGTTCACCCCATGGACTGGATGGGCAGAATATGTCATCATATTTACATGTCGGTTGCATATGTGTTCCTTAAGCTTGTGGTCCATGTACTTGTTGTGTGTGCATGGTGGTGGTCATTGTTGTACTTGTGTTGTCATGTAGCGGATGATGATGCTATTATTGGGATGTGTTCGTTATGAATGCATGTTGGTTGAATATGCATAAGGTCATGGTATGCAGTTGGTGTTGTATTTCATGATGTCGATATATTGCTAGATTTTGTTTATACATGTATCGTGTTAATCCGGTTGATCTTGATGAGGAGATATCCTCCCCTGAACTATATTGAGGTATGTTGATTATGTTTATGTTTTGGTTTAGCTGACATGGTATACTTAGAAGAATAATATCAAAGATGACTAGCAATATGGTAGACTACAGTTCACGAGATTCTCCCTATGGCTCTGATTAGCAGCATGGTGATAGGTACACTCCTGATATAGAAGACACTTTGATAATTTTGACAGCATAAATAAGAAGTTTTAAGGCATACAATGACATGATCATTCAGGCACATGAGAAACATGCATAATTCAATGTAGTTATCCTTCAGATTTTGTCACATATGCAAATACAAGGACCGCTTATGATCAGTCATGGACAAGAGGATAAGAATAATGGAGCATATGGTAGTCGATCTCATGGTGGTCACAGATCAGATAGAGATTACACGATCGAATATGGCAAGTTCATGGATACACCAATTAGGATAAGTGATAGGCACATGTTCTATTCTAGCTCTAGTTTTGACATGTATCATGATCATTGTTGTTATCATCCTTACAAGAGGAGTGACAGGGGATATCTACCATATGAGCTCAAGAAATTCAAGCGACCTGCATTTGATGGATATTTGAAGAAGTCAAAAGAGGCAGAGGCATGGTTACTTGGGATGAAGA